>JAEOAD010000015.1:5387500-6637500 GCA_036365145.1 Orientallactaga sibirica
ATTGAGCCTTGAACCAGGGTCCTTAGGCTTCACACGCAAGTGCTTAACTGCTAAGCCATCTCTCCAGCTCATGTGTGAGCTATTTTTATGTGATAATTTTTTATCTAAAAATGCTCATATAAGCTGGACATGGTGACACATGTCTATAATCTCAGCACTCCGGAGGCGGAGGTAGGAAGATCCCTGTGAATTCAAGGCCACCCTGAGACTACATAATGAATTCCACATCAGCATGGGCTAGAGTGAGACCCTACCAAAAAAAAAAAAAAAAAAACTCATATAATGACATTAATTCACATATTATGGTTTTCCTTTGATTTATAGTGGTTTTTAAAAAATATATTTTATTTTTGCCAGGCGTGGTGGTGCATGCCTTTAATCCCAGCACTCGGGAGGCAGACGTAGGAGGATTACCTTCAGTTCTAGGCCACCCTGAGACTACCTAGTGAATTCCAGGTCAGCCTGAATTAGAGTGAGACTCTACCTCCAAAAACCCAAACAAACAAACAAAAAAACAAAAAACAAAAAACAAAAAAAAATAAAATAAAAAGGGGCTGGAGAGATGGCTTAGCGATTAAGGCGCTTGCCTAAGCCTAAGGACTCAGGTTCAATTCTCCAGGTCCCACAAAAAAATATTATTTTTATTTATTTATTTATTTATTTATTTATTTATTTAACAGAGAGAGAGAGAGAGAGAGAGAGAGAGAGAGAGAATGGGCACGTCAGGGCCTCTAGCCACTGCAAACGAACTCCAGATGCATGTGCCCCCTTGTGCATCTGGCTAATGTGGGTCCTGGGGAATTGAACCTGGGTCCTTTGGCTTTGCAGGCAAATGCCTTAACCACTAAGCCATCCCTCCAGCCCTAGAGTGGTTTTAATAATGATGCATGCATCAACTGAAAAAATTTTTTATATTTCTTTGTCTTTTAGCTTTTAATGTTTTTAATTAATTTATTTATTTATTTATTTATTTATTTATTTATTTATTTATTTGAGAGACAGAATCAGACAGAGGGAGAGAGGAGAGAGAATGGGCATTCCAGGGCATCCAGCCACTGCAAATAATCTCCAGACTCATGTGCCATCTTGTGCATTTGTCTTACATGGGTCCTGGGGAACCGAACCTAGGTCCTTTGGCTTTGCAGGCAAGTGCCTTAACCGCTAAGCCATCTCTCCAGCCCCAACCGAAAACATTTTTATGTTTCTTCTTACAATTTTGAGTGGATTTTTTGGTCACTTTTCTGTTCACTTGAAAGTATCTGGACTTTTGATACAGAAATAACAAATGTTCATATACGTTAAACCTAGCTTTTGGGAGCCTAAGGTAGCAGAATCACTGAGTTGAGACCACCTGAGACTACATAGTGAATTCCAGGTCAGCCTGAACTAGAGCGAGACCCTACTTCGCAAAACCAAAAAGCAGTTACCAGTATTCTCTGTTTCCATTTGTGCTATATTCAGTTTGTAGGTGCCCTATTCGTTGCCCTTACCGATGAGTACAGTTTCTGAGGAGAGACTAGGGTTCAAATGATTACTGTTTTATTTGCAGGAAGGGCCTCTATATCTAGAACTTTATCAGTGTCTCACATGGGAAATATTTCATAAATCAGAATCACATATAAAGTTCTAGGGCTAATTTTAAAACTTAGTGGTAGGAGGGTAGGCAGAACTTCCAAAGGAAACTTAGAAAGTATGAAAAGACAAGTCCACTAGGTACTGTAGAGTAGAGGAGATAAGCCAAAACATGCTAACAGAGGTGGGCATGAGAAGCTCAAGGGCCATCAAGCTACATCATGGTGGCATATAAGTGAGCAGGGGCAGAGACAAATAGACATGTAGATAGAGGTAAGTGTTCTTAGCATTTAAAGTGAAAAGACTGCTTGAAAATGTAATTCAAGAGAGCAGGGTGTGGTGGCACAGGCCTTTAACTCAGTACTTGGGAGGCAGAGGTAGGAGGATCACCATGAGTTCAAAGCCACTCTGAGACTACATGGTGAATTCTAGGTCAATGTGGACTACTAGAGTGAGACCCTACCTCGAAAAACAAAACAAAACAAAACAAAAAAACAAAGAAAATGTAATTCAAGTTTAAAAGTTCTTTATTTTTCAAAGTATGATAGTAATTCCCTTAGAATGTTTATGTAATTAATTGAATTTTCTTTCTTCAGAAAACACTTTAGGACAATATCTAGTTCAGTAAAGTGAAGCATCCTTCATTCAATGCTAAAAATTTTTACACACACACACACAATGTTACACTAATTAGATAACAATTCTATTTTCCTAGTAAATTCTACCCATTCAGGAAACACAGGGCAAAGTCCATCTCTCATATTTGATGCAGTTTAAAAAAATTATTTGCAAGGAGTGGAGAGAGAACACGAAGGGGATGAATGGGTAGGGAAAGGAATGGGTGTGACAGGGCCTCTAGTCACTGCAAACAAACTCCAGATGCATGAATCACCTTGTGCATCTGGCACTATATGGGCACTATAGACAAGGGCCTTCACTGCTGAGCCACCTCTCAAATCCTGAGGCAATGTTTATAATAATATTTAAAAAATTTTTCTGCATGTATGCGTGTGTGTATATGCATTTTCATATGTGTGGGAGCCTGAGCTTGACTGCACTCCCATATTTACTAAGGCAGGATTTCTCAGTTGAATCAGGGCTCAAAAATCATTAGGTCTAGCTAGCAAGCCTGCCCAGGGGATCCCTTCTCTGCACTAGATTAAAAGAAGGCTGCCACACCTACCCAAATTTTCCATGGATACTGGGGACACAGACTACAAATTATTCTTTTGTTTTTCAGGTAAAGTCTTACTCTAGCCCAGGCTCAGTTGGAACTCATTCTGTAGTTCTAGGCTGGTCTTGAAATCACAGCAATCCTCCTACCTCTGCCTTCTGAATGCTGTGATTAAAGGTGTGCACCACCATGACCAGCCCAAACTCTTCATGATTGCATGGCATCTCTTTATTCAGTGATCCAACAACCTCCCCCCGCAATTTTTTTAAAACCATTTTGTTACTTAACGTATTAATTGGATAACAGACATAAAAGAAGATTGTAAAAAACCCAAACTGGCAAGAAGAAAGATTTCAATTTCTGGGTCAAGGAATATACTTACCTCCAAAAGAAGAGGTCCTAAGGATTCCTTTTCGATCACTCCTTGACTACTTGAAGAGATATCTGATTTCTGTACATCATCATCAGTTGTTGATTTTTCTGTAAAAAAGAGAGTTAAAAAAAATCACACATCTAAAAAAAACTCATTTTCATAAGGGAAGTTTAAGAAGACATAGATTTATGTCATTGACATAATGAAGGAATTTATTTTTTAAGCAAATTCTAAAAAACAGAAACTATTAAGTCAATTACTATAGTGCAAAGCAAAACATTTAAATTTTTAGGACAATCTTAAGATAGCAATAATTCTGTGACAAATATATATATATATATACAAATATATATATACAAATATATATATATATGTATATGTTTTTTTTTTTTTAAGAGAGAGGGAGAGAGAGAAATAATGGGTGCACCAGGGCCTCTAGCCACTGCAAATGAACTCCAGACCATCTTGTGCATCTGGCTTACGTGGGTCCTGGGGAATCAAACCTAGGCTTCCCAGGCAAGCACCTTAACTGCTAAGCCATTTCTCCAGCTGCCTCTGCTCAATTTCTGACATGAAATATGAGTAGAACTAATATACAACTTTTGGATCTTGTGTATAAAAGGAAGGAGGCATGATTTCTTGTTTTGTTCTTTTCTCTCTCCCCATCTTCTCAGTAGGGGCCTGGACAGGTGTGCCATCTTTATCACATGTATAATGATAATACTCTAGGAACGGCATGATAAGAAAGATGAGGAAGGAGTCTGCATCCCTGAGACCTACCTAGACTATCTTGTTAATGCCATTGCATTTTGGATGTCCTGCTACAGTAGCCTAGCTAATACCTATTTAATGTATACCATATTTCTCAAAAACATGCTTATTTGCTGTGTACTCTGCCCATATTTTTACTTTTGGTATACATAATCTGTTGACATGCTATTGTGAAATGTAAGAATTTAACTTACTTAACCAATCTGCTAAATATACATAATCCCTTTCTCTAATTCTCTCAATACATGTATTTAAAATAAGTTTCACAGCAATCAAAATTTAATGTGGAGCTGGAGCTATGGCTCAGTGGTTAAGGCACTTGCCTGCAAAGCCTAAGGACTCTGGTTTGATTACCCAGTACCCACATAAGCAAAATGACAAGGTGGTACATGTGTCTGGAGTTTGTTTGCAATGACTAGAGGCCCCAGTGCTCCCATTCATTCTCTTTCTCTCTCTCTCAAAATAAATAAATAAGGGCTGGAAAAGATGGCTTAGCAGTTAAGGCATTTGCCTGCGAAGCCTACGGACTCATGTTCGACTCTCCAGATCCCGTGTAAGCCAGAGACACAAGGTAACACAAGTGTGCAAGATCACACATGCGCACAAGAAGGCATACACATCTGGAGTTCGATTGCAGTGGCTGGAGGCCCTGGCACGTCAGTTCTCTTTCTCTCTCATTAAAAAAAAAAAAGGCAGTATGTTGGGCTTGCCCCCACCCAAAAAAAATCATCTGCAGAATCCATGGTATTCCAAGAAACCAGGTTATGAAAATGATCTCTCAAATTTGCTATATGTTTATTTCTGTCAGGGAACCCAGGAGTGTAGTGGTGTGGGGTCAGCAATTCTGGATAGTATAAATATGAATTTCAAAAATATAACAAGTTTTTAAAATTTTTTTTTCAGAGGAGACTATTTCCCCCACTGAGAGCAGGAAAGCTTTCTCCAGCAAGCATGAGAGATTGTCCTTCAAGGAGTTATTGTTCTTCAACTCTATACCAGAGCCTCAGCTCCCACCCTACCAATTATGTCTCCTGTCTCACTCTTCCATGACATTAGGCTCCATGACCTCCTTATATTAGCTACTTCACTAGTTGTCAAGTTACTTTAGTAAGCCATTTTGTTATGGCAAAAAGACTCTCTGACTCCATAAAATAAATATCATCTAAACAAAAACGTTTCTTTAATAAAATTATGAATCCAGTGCAGTTTCTTAATAATGGTAGAATGATGTATTATAAATGTCTTAACAACAAAGAACAGAATCACATGTTTTGTTTTACCTTGTTCCATTCTCTTCATTAGCTGTATCTGATCAACTGTTTTCTTCAAAATCTTGCATTTATCTGGTTTTACACTCAAGCTGTCAATGTCACTGATGTTAGCAGACAACAATTCAGCTAATTCTTCTAAATATTTATTTTCTTGCTCCCTGCGTCTCTTTTCAGTGCTGTTATGAAAAGAAAGTCCAGTTAGTATACTTTTATATCATGTTGCTTCCTTCTTGGGCTAAGCACATTAACGTGTATACATTTAGGGAAATTTTTATTTGTATTCAAAATGTAAAACCAGGGCTGGAGGGATAGCTTAGCAGATAAGGTGCTTGCCTACAAAGCCAAAGGACCCAGGTTCAATTCCCCAGGACCCATGTAAGCCAGATGCACCAGGTGGCACATGCTTCTGGAGTTGGTTTGCCTTGGTTGAATGCCATGGCATGCCCATTCTCTCTCTCATAAATAAAATAAAATAAAAAATTAAAAAAACTATAATACCAGCTGGGCATGGTGGCGCATGCCTTTAATCCCAGCACTTGATAGGCAGAGGTAGAAGGATAACCATGAGTTGAAGGCCACCCTGAGATGTCATAGTGAATTCTAGGTCAGCCTGAACTAGAATGAGACCCTAGCTCGAAAAACCAGAAGAAAAAATAAAGTAAAATCAAGTTGAAAAATGAATTTGGGTCCAGGTGTGATGGTGTGCAACTTTAATCCCAATACTCAGGAGGCCAAAGTAGGAGGACTGCCATGAGTTTGAGGCCAGCCTGAGACTACATAGTGAATTCGAGGTCAGCTTGAGCGAGAGTGAAACCCTAACTCAAAACAAACAAAAGAGAACATGATTTTTGGGGTTGGAGGGATGCTTAGCAATTAAGGTGCTTGCCTGTGAACCCTAATGACCAAGATTTATTTGATTCTCCAGTGCTCACATAAGGCAGATGCACAGGTGGCACATGTGTATGGAGTCTGTTTGCAGTAGCTGAATGCCCAGCATGCTCATTCTCTCTCCCTCTCTCTCTCTCAAATAAATAAATGAATAAAATGTTTTTAAAATGAATTTGGGGCTGGAGAGATGGCTTAGTGGTTAAGCACTTGCCTGTGAAGCCTAAGGACCCCAGTTCAAGGCTCAATTCCCCAGGACCCACATAAGGCAGATGCACAAGGTGGCGCATGCATCTAGAGTTCGTTTGCAGTGGCTGGAGGCCCTGGTGCACCTGTTCTCTCTCTGTTTGTTGCCAATAAATAAATAAAAGTAAAAAGAATTTTGGGGGTGGAGAGATGTCTCAATGGTTAAGGCACTTGCCTGCAAAGCCTAAGGACCCAGGTTAGATTCCCCAGTGCCCACATAAGCATCTAGAATCTATTTGCAGTGGCTGGAGACCTTGGTACGTGAGCATGCACACACACACACACACACACACACACACACACACTCTTTCATAAATAAATAGAAATTTTTTAAGAAATAAATTTGGGCTGGACAGATTGCTCAGCAGTTAATGGCACTTGCTTGCAAAGCCTGATGGGCCTGGATTGATTCCCCAGTTCCTACATATAGCCAGACACATCTGGTATGTGTGTGTGTGGAGTTCCTATGAAGTGGCAAGAGATCTTGACCCACCAATTCCCTCCTTCCTCCTCCTCTCTCTCAGCTTACAAATAAATTTTAAAAAATTGTTTATTCTTTTGTTTTAAAAAATTTTATTTATTTATTTTTTATTTATTTATTTCATAGTGGCAAGAGGTCCCAGCATGCCCATTCTCTCCCTCCTTCTCTCTCTCTCTGCAAATTAATAAATAAAAATACTTAAAAATTAAAAGTAACTAAAATAGATAAATAATAAATTCAAATTCATACCTAAAAAATACAAAAAAAATCCTGGCTAAAATTACATCAAGTAAAGGCTGCTGTAATAGATGTGTTTTACCAATCATGCATATTCCTTGACTATTTCCAAATAAGTGACTACCAGATATTAAAAATGACTAGTAATTGTACTTGGAGCTACTTTTCATTGAGATTAGCTCCCTGAAGTAGAACATCTGAATTTCCAAATAATTTTGTCAGAAATAAAACAGGGCAGAATATACAAGTTCAAGTAAATTATAAGGAGAAATCTGATCAATTCTTGATTCTTATTCTGATTAGAGATTACTATTTAGTCTTCATCAAAAGTAAGACATTAGCTGGATGTGGAGGTGAATTCTTACTCCCCACACTTAAGAGGCAGAGGTAGGAGGATTGCCATCAACTTGAGGCAACCCTGAGACTAATAGTAAATTCCAGGTCAGCTTGGGCTAGAGATAGATTCTACCTAAAAAAAAAAAAAAAAACTGAATATAATATGGTCTTTTTTTAAAAAATAAAAAATTTATTTTATTTTAGAGAGAGAATGGGCATGCCAGGGCCTCAGCCACTGCACTCAAACTCCAGATGCCTGCACCACCTAGTGGGCATGTACAACCTTATTCTTGCCAAACCTTTGTGCATCTGGCTTAGCTTACACGGGATATGGACAGTTGAACGTGGGTCCTTAGGCTTTTCAGGCAAGCACCTTAACTGCTAAGCCTACTCTCCATCCATGGTCTTTGTTTTATAAGCCACAAATAAAAATGGTAGAAAAAAAAAGAGTAGAGAAGGAGGAAAGATCAGTTGATAAAAGGTTTAAAGCTGACAACAACTAAAATATCACTTACTTTTTTTTTTTTTTTTGTCATCCGAGGTAGGGTCTCACTCTAGGCTCAGGCTGTCAGGCTGACATGGAATTCACTTTGTAGTCGCAAGGTGGTCTTGAACTCTCAGTGATTCTCCTACCTCTGCCTCCTGAGTGCTGGGATTAATGGCAACCACCATACCCGGTCATTTACTTTCCTTAATAATTTAAGACTTTAAGCTGGGTGTGGTGGTGCACGCCTTTAGTCCCAGCACTTTGGAGGCAGAGGTAGAACGATCACTGAGAGTTTGAGGCCAGCCTGAGACTACAAAGTTGTATGGCACAATGGAGGTCTGGCCCTAGCCAGACCGCATGTCAGAAGAAACCAGGAAGTGGCTTCTGTGAACATGGCTCCTATGCAGGCCTGGCGTAACAACAGCTACAGTCCCATGCTTGTGAGAAACCTGCTACGAGATGATCTGTCCGGAGACAGGCTGTCACTGGTCACAAAAAGGGGACCACCCCATACAATGATTGGCCAGCCAAACCCCTTAAGACCCCCTATACTTCCTAGAATAAACGAGTTTGCGGCAGCTCACCCTCTGCTGCTTCCACCCAACTCCCGGAGTCTGTGTTGTGACTCCGTGTCTCTCTCCCCCAACTTGGCAGAGACCCTGCCATCCCTCCTGGGCTGGCCCTAGGAGGGACCCCAACACAAAGTGAATTCCTGGCCGGCCTGAGCTAGAGCAAGACCCTACCTTGAAAAACCAAAAAAAATAAATAAAAATAAATAAATAAATAAAAAATAAATAAATAAGTTTTTTTTTTTTGTTGTTTTTGGAGGTAGGGTCTCACTTTAGTCCAGTCTGACCTGGAACTCACCATGTACTCTAAGGGTGGCCTTGAACTCACTGTGATCCTCCTATCTTTGCCTCCTGAATACTGGGATTAAAGGTGTGTACCACCACACCCGGCCTAAATTAAGGTTTTTGAAAGCAACAGCACTCATGCAAAACGTTGAGCTGAAAGAAGCGAGTCAACCAATGTACTGTATTTGCTATATAAAACAAACTACTACAAAATGGTATATACTCCAAAACAAAATCAAATTTAAAAACTGTAACCATCACATATTTTGTCTGTATCTTTAATTCTATTTTGTTTAATAAAACTGTATCTTAGAATAACTTAAACAGAAAGAACACCCGGCAAGATATCCTTCACACCATGGCTTTGAAAGCAAGGCATGAACAAAAGGAGGAACATAGCTTACTTTGATATGAAAAGGATTTAGCTCTGCAACCTGATAGGATTTGAGGACATGTGATCTTATCTTAAAGGACCTAACTGATAGAAGACTTATTTAGTGGACACAGTATGCTTATGATATGGTTCAACCTGTGGGTCTAAAATTCAACAATAGTAATTTAAATTTACTTGGTGGTACTCCCAGATATTTTTTGTTCCTGGGTTTTGTTTTGCTTTTGTGTCTCATTGTAGAGAAAAAAATGGAGCAAGAAGCTACACATAAAGAAAAATGCTGATGTGTTTATAAGAATACTTGAGTTTCAGAGTACAGAGAGAAAGTCACATCAAAATGGGACAGCCACCAGGAATAGATGGTAAGACCCTATTGCTGAAGACTCCACATACTTGGGCTGCAAGGTCACTGAGAAATCCTGCTGGAGCTGAGTTGAAAGCCTCCCCCATGTGGACCAGCTGACAGAAAGTTGGAAAAAGCTGTGCTGCATGAAGTTCAATGGGAGAGAGAAAATACCAGTGAAGGTACTCAACAGTGAACATTGCAAGCTTTAAATTTGGCCAGCCAGGCCAAATAAGCCAATGGGTACAATACTGGCATGTCTGTTATGGGGGAAACCAACCACTCTCTAATTGAACTGGAGGTCCGCTCCATGGGAGGGAATACATCCCTGAAACTGAAAACCTACGACAGGGGTAGTCATGAGCCCTAGGGGTGTAATGTCTGCTGGTGTCTGGCTAAATGTATATACTATGCTCACCAAACTGCCCAGTTAGCACTTCTCTTAATGTCCACACCCATATATTAATGCTACTCTCACTTTTGGTTAGAGAAGCTTCTCTTTTCAGAAGGCAGTGACTTTGGGATGACTTAGAAGGCACCATAGTACTGAGAAGAAGGGACAGAGGAGTGCTCAGCACTGAAACATCTCAAACACACCATCCAAGGCTCAGGGTTCTTTGCAGAAGAGGGGGCGGAAAGAATGTAAGAGTCAAAGAAAGAGTAAGACTCCTTACAACGTGCTCCTCCAGACACAAAATGGCCTGAGTATCCATGACCTCACAGTGCCTGACACTACCTACACAAGACCATCATAATAGAAGGAAAAGATCATGACATCAAATTGAAAAGAGAGACTGAGAGGGAGAGGGGATATGATGGAGAGTGGAGTTTCAAAGGGGAAAGTGGGGGGGGGAGGAAAGTACCATGGGATACTGTCTACAATTAAGGAAGTTGTCAATTAAAAAAAAAAGAAAAGAAACCGCCTTGCTGGGTGTGGTGGTACACACCTTTAATCCCAGCATTGGAGAGGCAGAGGTAGGAGGATCACCATGAGTTCGAGGCCACCATGAGACTACATAGTGAATTCCAGGTCAGCCTGTACTACAGTGAGACCCTACCTCGAAAAACTATTTTAAAAAAAAGCCTTATTTCCCTATTTACCATGCCCTTTCATTACTGGTAATGTGGCAGATGTGCTAGTTAATGCCATGCTAAATTAAATATTCATGAGAGAACAGTTAGCCCTCACAATTTATATAGCATTAGAGGCTCAAGCTCTTTATATAAAATAGCATATCTTATGCATACAACCTATGGAAATCTTCCCCATACTAAAGCCATCTCTATTACTTAAATACTGAATAAAATATAAATGTAATATAAAATAGCTGATATACTGTATTTAAATAGTAACAGCATGAAAAAGTCAGTATGAGTTTGGTATTTTTCTAAATAAGTGTTGATCCAAAGTTAGTTGAACACAGAACTGATGGATATAGTGGTTGCTTTATCTTTTTCTCCATTAACATGCTAGCACACTCAACAAATAGTCCTACATTTAGTATGTAACAGATAACCATGTGCTATTTCCCTAGCACAGAAAAGTAAAAGAATAATATGTAACAAAATGACAATACTATAAAAACATAAATGGTGTAGAGAAAGAGATGCACAAAGTTGGTGGCAGGGAGAGGCTGCTTTTCTGAGAGAAAAACTAGCTGTGGAGATGGTTTGGTGGGTAAGGTGCTTACTATGTAAGTGGAACAACCTGAATCTGGATCTTAGAACCTATATCAAACCAGACGCAGTAGCCAGCATGTGTAATCCCAGCCCGCCTATGATGAGATGGGAGACAAAGACAGCTGGGACCCTGCCTCAAACAAGAGGAATGGTGAGGACCAACACTTGGGGGTTGTCCTCTGATCTTCATGTGTGTGCCTTGGCATGCACACACCTGCATTCATTCATATGTATCTGCATGCACGCATACTCAAGAAACAGACTACAAAAAAGGGGAGAGTGAAATACCAAGTTTTAAAGAAAACTATTGTAACCAAACTACAGAACAAACATAAGGGCAAGAGAGGTGTCTGGGTGAGAGTGGTGAGGCCCTACCTCGAAAAACAAACAAACAAAACAAAAAAAGATTAATGAATTCATAATCTGTTTGGAGAGACAGCGTATACTAATAAAAAGCCAAGGAAGTATTACAAGGCAATATTAATACACAAAACCAATTTCAAAATAATAAATTTGATTATATCAAAGATATCACTTTATTAAAACTGAAGCAAAAAAACAAAAACCTGAAGCCCATACATATAAATCTGAAGGAACCAGTGCTTTCAAATGTCATTAAGGGCAAACATGTGAAGTTAGTTATCTAGAAGATATCTACAGAAAAGAAAAAAGGCCAGGCATGGTGGTATATGTCTTTAATCCCAGCACTTGGGAAGCAGAGGTAGGAGAATAGCTGTGAGTTCAAGCCTAAAAGAAAAGGAGCTAGAGAGATGTTCAGTGATTAAGACACTTGCCTACAAAGCCCAATGACCCAAGTTCAATTCCCCAGTACACACATAACTGCAGATGCACAAAGTGGCACAGTCTAGTGTTTGTTTGTAGCAGCCAGAGGCCCTGGCACACCCATTCTTTCTGCCCAACTCTCCTTTCTCTCTACTTGAAAATAAATAAATGAAAATAATTTTAAAAAACAAAAGAAAAATTTCCAATTTTTTTGAAATGTGTAATGTTATCATTTACACACAAACATACATACACACAAAACAATAGGAAGAATCTACCAAAAAGCCACTGAAAGGCTGAAGAGATGGCTTAGTGGTTAAGGCGCCTGCCTGTTTGCTAAGCCTAAGAACTCCCTGTTTGCGTCTCCAGGTCCCATATTTAGCCAGATGCAAAGTGACGCAAGGGCGCAATGCCACACTTGCCCACAAGGGGGCAGACACATCTGGAATTCATTTACAGTGACTGAGAGGTTGCTGGTGTGCCCATTCTTTTGACTCTCAAAAAATAAAAATAAAAAAAATAAATAAATGAATAAATGCCACTATGAGGTAACCCAGGCCCAGAAAGCCAAACGTCACATGTTCTTTCTCATATGTGGATCCTAGCTACAAATGATTGGACTTCTATGTGAGTAAAAATAAAACGCAGTAGCAGAAGCCAGTAAGCTAGAAAGGGGATATAAAGGGAATAGACCGGGAGGGAGGGGGGACTTAATAGGATGGTATTGTATATATGTAAGTAGAAAAACAGATTAATGGGGGCCTAAGTGAGGTCAGGGGAAAAGACTGAGTAAAGAAAAAGTGGAGGGAGAGCTAATCAAAATCTAGGAGGATATAAGTAAGTCTTATGGAAACCTACTTTTCTGGACAATGGAACACTCAGAAGCCATAGATTGTTACTAGAAAATTTTCAGTGTCAGGGATGGGATACCTTCCAGTGAGTTGTTGGCTGGGGGAGGTCACAGATACTCACAAAACATTATAGGTCATTGCCGAGACCCTTGGTTTCCCACCAGGAATAGATGGTAAGACCCTATTGCTGAAGACTCCACATACTTGGGTGGCAAGGTCACTGAGAAATCCTGCTGGAGCTGAGTTGAAAGCCTCCTCCATGTGGACCACTTGACAGAAAGCTGGAAAAAGCTATGCTTCATGAAGTTCAATGGGAGAGAGAAAACACCAGTGACAGTACTCAACAGTGAACACTGCAAGCTTTAAATTTGTCCAGTCAGGCCAAATTAGCCAATGGGTGCAATAGTGGCATGTTTGTTATGGGGGAAACTGACCACTCTCTAATTGTACTGGAGGCCTGCTCCATGGGAGGGAATACATCCCTGATACCTACAACAGGGGTAATCATGAGCCCTAGGGATGTAATGTCTGCTTGTGTCTGGCTAAATGTATATATTATGCTCACCAAACTTCCAAGTATGCACTTCTCTTAATGTCCACACTCATATATTAATGCTACTCTCACTTTTGGTTAGAAAAGCTTCTCTTTTCAGCTGGTGGTGACCTTGGGATGACTCAGAAGGCACCATGGTGCTGAGAAGAAGGGACAGAGGAGTGCTCAGCACTGAAACATCTCAAACACACCTTCCAAGGATCAGGATCCATTGTGGAAGAGGAGGCGGAACAAACATAACAGCCAAAGGAAGAGTAGCACTCCTTACAACATGCTCCTCCAGATACAAAATGGCCTGGATATCCATGACCTCACAGTGCCTGACACTACCTACACAAGACCATCATAATAGGAAGAAAAGATCATGACATCAAAGTGGAAAGAGAGACTGATTGAGAGGGGGAGGGGATATGATGGAGAGTGAGGTTTCAAATGGGAAAGTCGGGGAAGGGAGGGAGTTAACATGGGATATCTGCAATTAAAGAAGTTGTCAATAAAAATAAATTAAAAAAAACAAGATCATTCAGTACAATGAGACCAATATTCATAAGTCATTAAAATTAATATATTTTAATGAATATCTACCAGAAATGTAATATACAGGCTTTGCATGGTGGCACATACCTATAATCTTAGGTATAAGGAAGTTGAGGAAGGAGTATTGCTATGAATTCAAGGCCAGTCTGAGGTATGCACTGAAATGCTATCTCAGAAAACAAAAACAAAAGCCGGGCAAGGTGGTACACACCTTTAAAACCAGCACTCAGGAGGCAGAGGCAGGAGGATTGCTGTGAGTTGGAGGCCACCCTGAGACTACATGGTAAATTCTAGGTCAGCCTGAGCTAGACCAAGACCCTGCCTTGAAAAACAAAACAAAACAAACAAAACAAAACAAACCAGGTGTGGTGGAACACACTTTTAGTGGGAGAGGATTGTCGTGAGTTAAAGGCCACCCTAAGACTACATAGTGAACTCTAGGTAAGCTTGGGCTAGAGTGAGACCCTACCTCTAACTGCTCCCCGCCCCCACAAAAACCCCTTAAATACAAACAACAAAAAAGGCAAGGCATGGTAGTGCACGCCTTTAATCCCAGCAATCAGGAGGCAGAGGATGGAGAATTGTCATGAATTTAAGGCAATCCTGAGACTAGAGTGAATTCCAGATTAGCCTGGGCTAAAGTGACACCCTACCTCAAACAAAACAGTGTGTGTGTGTGTGTATACACGTACATACATCCCAAAGAAACCCATATATAAAATAGGAGGGGGATGTAAGTATGTTTGCTGCAGTAATGGCTATAATAGCAAAAATTAGTAATAGTTACTGCCCAGGAAATGTTTTTCAAATGTGGTATACTCATGAAATATATATCAATCAGAAGTTACTAGTTGTTGAAGAAGTTTATGCATATTTAAATTTCAAGTTTTATGATAAAAGGCACAATAACAAAAAACATATTATACATATATTTATGCAACTTCAATAAACATTCTATACTGCTCATAGATACTTAAAACAGATTAAGAAGAGACTAAATGGGATGGGAAGATGGCTCCATAGTTAAAGGTGCTTGCCTGCAAAGCCTAATGGTCTGGGTTTGAATCCCCAGTACTCACATAAAGCCAGATGCACAAAGTGGCACATGCATCTGGAATTTGTTTGCAGAAGCAGGAGGCCCTGGTGTGCCCATACTCATGCTCTCTCTCTTAAATAAATAAATAAATAAATAAATAAATAAATAAATAAATAAAAAAATAATATTTTTTTAGCAACACCGTGGAAGGGACTGCAGATAAAGTTTTAAAATTTATTATTTTTTATTTGCAAGAAAGGAGAGAGAGAGAGAGAGAGAGAGAGAGAGAGAGAATGGGCACATCAGAGCCTATAGCTGTTGCAAACAAACTCCAGATGAATGCACCACTTTGTGCATCTGGCTTTACATGGATACTGGGGACTTGAACCTGAGTTGTTAGGCTTTGCAGGCAAGTGCCTTTAACATTGAGCCATCTCTCCAGCCTGCAAATAAGTTTAATTAATGATACTTTACTACTTTTATTTCAATAACATGCAAATATGATTAAATAATACAAAATACCATGAAAACCTATCATCAAAATATTTTATTAATGGGCTGGAGAGATGGCTCAGTGGTTAAGGTGCTTGTCTGCAAAGCCTAAGGATCTGAGTTTGATTCCCTGGTACTCATGTAACACCATATGTACAAAGGTGGTGAATATGTCTAGAGTTCATTTGCAGTGGCTAGAGGCCCTGGCACATACATTCTCTGTCTCTTTCTCTGAAATAAATAAATAAAATTAAAATTAAATAAAATATTTGATTATTAGATATATAGCTCCTTAGTGTGTTCTCACATATTTCAAAATTCAGTCAAATGAGAAATTAATTCCAAAAGATAATTTTATTTATTTGTTCTTATTTTCATTAAGAATTGACTGTATGTAGAAAGATTAATAACAGCACTGACTTAGACAACACATGTCTGGGGTCATATGTTGTTACCAACCTCCTTCCAAGCCTTGGACACTTGTGACTGAGTGTTTAAGCTGTTGTTTCTGTATGAAGCCCTCAGAGCTCGCAAGAGAAATAATGCTTACTTTTCTCTCTCCAGCCTCCAGCCCTAGCATTCTCTTATAACCCTTCTTTTAGCCGGGTGTGGTGGTGCATACCTTTAATTCCAGCACTCTGGAGACAGAGGTAGGAGGAGGATCTCTGTGAGTTCAAGGCTACCCTGAGACTACATAGTAAATTCCAGGTCAGCCGGGGCTATAGCAAGACCCTACCTAGAAAAACTTAAAACAAATAAAAAACAAAAAACAAAAAAACCTTCTTTTCCGTCCCATGAAAAAAGAGCATGAACCCAGTGAAAGCAGAGGTGTTGTAGCTTTACTCTGCACATTACTGATCATCCGATCATCTACTGCAGGTCCTTTTGCTTTACTTGCCCTGGAGGAACACATGGCAATGTTTACAGACATTTTTTGGCTCTTACCACAAAGATGCTATTGGCATTTAGGTGTTCATGCAGAGACACTGTTAAGTATCTCACAACACACAGAACAGCCTCTAAAGCAACAGATTTTTTGGTTCAAAATGTGCTAAGGCTGAGAAAACGTACTCTAGCTCCTCAAAGTCAAGTGGAATAAAGTCTCCAATCTTTTCAGCTGGAAGGCTGCTTTTCATGTGATTGAGGCCCCTTTACTTGGCACTTGTTAGGGTCTCTTTAGCACTAATTTTCTTTTAGTCTGTTTCGTGAGTCATATTCTTGTTTTTTCTTTTTCTATTTTTTTTTTTTTCTAGGTAGGGTCTTTCTCTAGCCCAGGCTGACTTGGAATTCACTATGTAGTCTCAGGATAGCCTTGAACTCACAGATATCCTCCTACCTCTGACTCCAGAGTACTTGGATTAATGTGTGTGCCACCAAGCCCGGCATGAGTCATATTCTTTTTTTTAAATATATTTTATTTATTTTATTATTTATTTGAGAGAGAATGGGCACACTGGGGCCTCCAGCCACTGCAAACGAACTCCAGATGCATGCGCCTCCTTATGCATCTGGCTTTCGTGGGTCCTGGAGAACTGGGATCCTTTGGCTTTGCAAGGCAAATGCCTTAACTGCTAAGCCATCTCTCCAGCCCATATTCTTTATAATATACCAAATATTAAACTCCACAAAATATCATTTAACAGTTCCTCATATTAGCCAGGTGTGGTGATGCACGCCTATCTGGAGGGCATGGTGGTGCGTGTCTTTATTCCCAGATATGGGGAGGCAGAGGTAGGAGGACTACTGTGAGTTTGAGGCCACCCTGAGACAACATAATGAATTCCAGGTCAGCCTGGGTTAGAGGCCAAATGAACAAGGTAGTACATGCATTTGAAGTTCATTTGCAGTTGCTAGAGGCGCTGGCATATCCATTCACTCTCTCCCTCTCTGTCTCATCTGTATCTCTCAAAAAACATGTGCAACAGATATATGAATGAGGGAGATTTGTCTTAATAGTTGTGGAAAAAGGCTCTCTTTAAGGAAGCAATGACCAAGCTGGCATCTGAAGGATGTATAAGTAGTCATTACAGAAATCAAGAGGAAGTTGCTGGGCATGGTGGTACATACCTTTGATCCCAGCACTTGGGAGGCAGAGATAGGAGGATTGCTGTGAGTTTGAGGCCACCCTGAGACTACATAATGAATTCTAGGTCAGTCTGGGCTACAGCGAGGCCCTACCTCGAAAAACCAGAAAAAAAGAAGAAGCAAAAAGAGGAAGCAGAGACCCAAAGGAAAGAAGAGAACGTGGTGAGTGTGCAGGACTCTAGAAAGGCCATTAACAAAGAAGCTCTGCCAGAAATAGAGGAGTGCTCCTACCTTGATGCCAGTGTGTCACATGGTGATCCTTTTCTCTTATGTGAGTCTGGGTTCGCAGGGTCGGAGGAACTGTCCCCGAGGCCACTCATGTTGAAAAACTTCACACCTAAATCATAAGGGTAAGAATAAGAAATCTATCTTATAACCTTTCCAACCACATAAGGGGAAGAGTAGTCCCTGTATTTCTAAATAAAACTTTGAGAATAATAGGTAATTTAAACATTATAAAACATGGCCAAAACTTCTAAACAATGAATGAATGAATGAATGAATGGTTAAAAGCATAAAAGTAAGAACATCTATATAAAACCACAAGGGTCATCAGTGACTCATAGTTTGTTTTCTTCTAAATCAGTAAAATCAAATTAAGAATCCACTTTGAGCCCGGTGTAGTAGTACATTCCTTTAATCCCAGTACTTGGGAGGCAGAGATAGGAGGATTGCCATGAGTTCGCGGCCACCCCGAGACTACATAGTGAATTCCAGGTCAGCCTGGGCTAGAGTGAGACCCTACCTCGTAAAACCAAGAATAAAAATAAAAATAAATAAATAAATTAAAAATAAAATAAAAAGAATCTACTTTGAAATTGTTATGATCAATTAGATAAAAATATTGTTAGAATGGATATAAAGATTATTATCACAAAGAGGAAAAACACTTTCACGTGTAAATGAAAGACCTAAATATATAAATAGAATCAGAAAAATTATTTCTTAAATTTATTATTTAGGCCTTACTTTACAAAAATATTTTAAGCAATTTTACTCAGGCTTGGAATTTAATATTGATAGAAAAATAAATACACATATAATTAAAATTAAAGCAATAAACTAAATTTGGGTTTTGAGTTGTACTTTTCCACTTTGATTCCATACTCCTAATGTGTGTTTATATGGTCAGATGATAAAGATCAAATGTCTAGTCTATATTAGGATCTTGGTATAGATGCCAGAAAACACAAAGTCATTCCCCTAGCACGTCAGCCAGGTCTTTCACATATGCCCATTTGTGAAGACACTTAAAAAAATCCCTTCTGAGCCAGGCATGGTGGTGCATGCCTTTAATCCCAACTCTTGGGAGGCAGAGGTAGGAGGATAGCTGTGAGTTCGAGGCCAGCCTGAAATTATATAGTGAACTCTAGGTCAACCTACGCTAGAGCAAGACCCTTCTTCAAAAAATAAAATAAAATAAAATAAATCCCCTCTAGTCTGTCCATGAACCACTCTCTGCAGAATCCCCAAGGAAACTCAGAACCCTAACCCTAACCTTACCATCATCACTATCTTTTGGATTTCTCTTCTATTCCATCCACCCTCATAAAAGGAAGAAGAATTCTTATTAAACGGGATAACTTTTACCTTTTCTTTTAATTCCAAGTTAGTAAACAACTGTATCACTATATGTTAGCAGTTATGTTGGTAATACTTAATATAAAGAATTGCTAATCTAAGGCCAGGCGTGGTGGTGCACGCCTTTAATCCCAGCACTCGGGAGGCAGAGGTAGGAGGATCGCCATGAGTTCGAGGCCACCCTGAAACTACATAGTGAATTCCAGGTCAGCCTGAGCTAGAGTGAGACCCTACCTTGAAAAAAAAAAAAAAAAAAAAAAAAAAAAAAAAGATTTGCTAATCTATGAGCATCTCAAACCCAGCCTTCATAAATTTAGTTAATCCTTTCTCTAGTTCTAAAACTCAAGTTTCTAGGGTTGAAGAGATGGCACTTGCCTGTAAAGCCTAAGGACCCAGATTTGATTCTCTAGTACCCACATAAAGCCAGATGTACAAGGTGGCCCACATATCTAGAGTTCTTTTGCAGTGCCTAGAGGCCCTGGTGTGTCCATTCTCTATCTGCCCCTTTCTCTCTCTCTCAATAAATACATACATACATAAGTTAAAACTGTTTCTAGAGTTTTTCTAAATACCAAAGACTGTCATAGTCTTCTAAGTATGCAAATAATCCCTAATATTTTAATTATAACCTTATTACTTCTTGCAGCCAAATTTCTAGTTTCTAGTGTCTAATTTGTCCATATTAGAAGCATAATTTAGGAAAAGATCCAATTCCGAGGATTAAAATCTTTTTTTTCCCCCTTAATTAAAAAAACATTATATGTGTCTGTGTGGGAGGGTGTAGGTGTGGAGCCCATCATTTCTCTCCCTTAAGACGGGATTTGTTATGAAGATTGTGTTGGCATGGAACTTACTAAGTAGCCAGACTGGCCTCAAACCCCCATTCTTGCAAGTTAGGTTTCATTTTCGATGTCATTTTATAGTTTTTGTTTGTTTGTTTTTGTTTTTTGAGATAGGGTTTTGCTCTAGCTCAGACTGACCTGGAATTTACTATGTAATCTCAGGGTGGCCTCAACACACAGTGATCCTCCTACCTCTGCCTCCTGAGTGCTGGGATTAAAGGTGTGAGCTATCACACCCGGCCCGTTTTTATAGTTTTGAAGATAGGGTTTTGTTTTGTTTTTCGAGATAGGGTTTTGCTCTAGCTTAGGCTAATCTGGAATTCACTATGTATTCTCAGCATGGCCTAGAAATCATTGCTATCCTCAGTCCTCTGCCTCCTGAGTGCTGGGATTAAAGACGTGTGCCACCATGTCTGGCTCTTGCAATTATCTTTTATTATTATATTTGGCTTATTCTTTATTTCTAAGTGGCATCCCTGTCTTGCAAATTCTTCAACACGAAATTTTATACCATCTTTTCGGTTCAGATACAGTTATGATACTAGCTTGAACCCAAATATCTTATGCTAGATTAATGTAAGATCTCTTTATCTTGCTTCTCATTTCCAGCCATTCTCAATTCTAATCTGTTCCATAAGCAGAAGCAAAAGCGTTCCTGCTCAAATGTCATTTTCAAGATACCATTTTCCAATGAAAATCAAATGTGTTCCAGGTCAGCCTGGGCTAGAGTGAGACCCTTCTAAAAAAACAAAACAAAAAATCAAATGGATAACCCTACTGGAGCATGGAAACAAAAGCTTTAGAGGCAGAAAGACCAGCTCTAGTTTAATCCTTCCTGCCTATCCATGATCAAAGTACATTATTTCTTTTTAAACATATTTCCTCCTCGTGTATATTTTGTACTTTGGGTCCTTCTAGCCTTTTGTCATAAATCCCACATGAAATCAAACACCAGATTTTATTTCCTACAGTCATCCCATCTTCTTTTCATTTACCAACTTAAAGAATTCAAGATCTCATCATCTGATCTGATCATATCAATTCTTGTTTTATTTTCTTTTTTTTTGGTTTTTCAAGGTAGGGTCTCATTCTAGCCCAGGCTGACCTGGAATTCACTATGTAGTTTCAAGGTGGCCTTGATCTCATGGCGATCCTCCTACCTTTGCTTCCTGAGTGCTGAGACTAAAGGCGTGCACCACCACGCCTGGCTCAAGATCATATCAATCTCTAGCTTAATATACATAATATACAAAGTTTATATTGCTCTCATCTACTATGTGAATGCATCATAGAACTTAGTGAATAACTAAATGCCTGATCAATTAGGTGTTTACAGGTTTTATAAATAGCATTATATAGCATGTATATATAATTCACATAGAAATGAATTAGGCAATATGTAAAACTCTGCAAATGTATTATATATGTTTATTTTAGTTTCAACTCCAATAAAAGAATTCAAAAATGAAATTCTTGGTATATGTAATGTTCCCAGCAAAGGTAAACATTAGTTAGAAAACCTTAAGTTGACATTAGTGTGTGTGCAGCCCAATTAATGTGAGAGCAAGTGTTTATTGAACTCTGAACAAATGCCAACCTCTCTTCTAGATCCTGCACAACCAGCTATGAATAAATTTTACAATATCATTGCCATCCTAGAGTTTCATTTTGTTTTGAGAGATAGAAACGACACATTAAATTATCAAGTAAAGTATACAAGGCAAAAAAAAAAAAAAAAAAAAAAGCATACAAGGCAGTTAAAAAAAATGACCTATGAGGGGCTGGAAAGATGGTTCAGCAGCTGAAAGTAGCATGATCTTTGAGAAAGACTGGAGGGAGGTCAGGAAGCCTTTCCTGAGTAGGGTACATGGGAAGGGCACACCTGATAGGGGAAAGGTAAAGTGCCTTAAAGTATAACTCTTTTGACAAACATGAATGAGGTGACTATGACTAGAATGGAGCTGTGGAAGACAATGATGAAGTCAAAGAGAGAAGGGAGGAAGCCACAGGTAAGGCCTCATAGAAGATGTGCAAAAAAATCTGACATCAGTCTTATCAAGCATTCTGGAACTGAAACTCAAAATAAGAGTATCAACTAAGAGGGCTGAAGAGATGGCTCAGCAGTTAAGGTGCTTGCCTGCAAAGGTCTAATGACCCAGGTTCAATTCCCCTAGTACCCATGTAAAACCAGATGACAAAATGGTGCATGTGTCTGTAGCTTGTTTACAGTGGCTAGAGGCCCTGGTGCACCCATTTTCTTCCTTTCTCTCTCTCCTTGCAAATAAATAAATAAAATATAAAATAAAAAGAGAATTTAACTATGGGCTGGAGAGATGGCTCAGCATTTACTCAGAACCCTAACCCTAACCTTACCATCATCACTATCTTTTGGATTTCTCTTCTATTCCATCCACCCTCATAAAAGGAAGAAGAATTCTTATTAAACGGGATAACTTTTACCTTTTCTTTTAATTCCAAGTTAGTAAACAACTGTATCACTATATGTTAGCAGTTATGTTGGTAATACTTAATATAAAGAATTGCTAATCTAAGGCCAGGCGTGGTGGTGCACGCCTTTAATCCCAGCACTCGGGAGGCAGAGGTAGGAGGATCGCCATGAGTTCGAGGCCACCCTGAAACTACATAGTGAATTCCAGGTCAGCCTGAGCTAGAGTGAGACCCTACCTTGAAAAACCAAAAAAAAAAAAAAAAAAAAAAAAAAAAAGATTTGCTAATCTATGAGCATCTCAAACCCAGCCTTCATAAATTTAGTTAATCCTTTCTCTAGTTCTAAAACTCAAGTTTCTAGGGTTGAAGAGATGGCACTTGCCTGTAAAGCCTAAGGACCCAGATTTGATTCTCTAGTACCCACATAAAGCCAGATGTACAAGGTGGCCCACATATCTAGAGTTCTTTTGCAGTGCCTAGAGGCCCTGGTGTGTCCATTCTCTATCTGCCCCTTTTCTCTCTCTCAATAAATACATACATACATAAGTTAAAACTGTTTCTAGAGTTTTTCTAAATACCAAAGACTGTCATAGTCTTCTAAGTATGCAAATAATCCCTAATATTTTAATTATAACCTTATTACTTCTTGCAGCCAAATTTCTAGTTTCTAGTGTCTAATTTGTCCATATTAGAAGCATAATTTAGGAAAAGATCCAATTCCGAGGATTAAAATCTTTTTTTTCCCCCTTAATTAAAAAAACATTATATGTGTCTGTGTGGGAGGGTGTAGGTGTGGAGCCCATCATTTCTCTCCCTTAAGACGGGATTTGTTATGAAGATTGTGTTGGCATGGAACTTACTAAGTAGCCAGACTGGCCTCAAACCCCCATTCTTGCAAGTTAGGTTTCATTTTCGATGTCATTTTATAGTTTTTGTTTGTTTGTTTTTGTTTTTTGAGATAGGGTTTTGCTCTAGCTCAGACTGACCTGGAATTTACTATGTAATCTCAGGGTGGCCTCGAACACACAGTGATCCTCCTACCTCTGCCTCCTGAGTGCTGGGATTAAAGGTGTGAGCTATCACACCCGGCCCGTTTTATAGTTTTGAAGATAGGGTTTTGTTTTGTTTTTCGAGATAGGGTTTTGCTCTAGCTTAGGCTAATCTGGAATTCACTATGTATTCTCAGCATGGCCTAGAAATCATTGCTATCCTCAGTCCTCTGCCTCCTGAGTGCTGGGATTAAAGACGTGTGCCACCATGTCTGGCTCTTGCAATTATCTTTTATTATTATATTTGGCTTATTCTTTATTTCTAAGTGGCATCCCTGTCTTGCAAATTCTTCAACACGAAATTTTATACCATCTTTTTCGGGTTCAGATACAGTTATGATACTAGCTTGAACCCAAATATCTTATGCTAGATTAATGTAAGATCTCTTTATCTTGCTTCTCATTTCCAGCCATTCTCAATTCTAATCTGTTCCATAAGCAGAAGCAAAAGCGTTCCTGCTCAAATGTCATTTTCAAGATACCATTTTCCAATGAAAATCAAATGTGTTCCAGGTCAGCCTGGGCTAGAGTGAGACCCTTCCTAAAAAAACAAAAACAAAAAAATCAAATGGATAACCCTACTGGAGCATGGAAACAAAAGCTTTAGAGGCAGAAAGACCAGCTCTAGTTTAATCCTTCCCTGCCTATCCATGATCAAAGTACATTATTTCTTTTTAAACATATTTCCTCCTCGTGTATATTTTGTACTTTGGGTCCTTCTAGCCTTTTGTCATAAATCCCACATGAAATCAAACACCAGATTTTATTTCCTACAGTCATCCCATCTTCTTTTCATTTACCAACTTAAAGAATTCAAGATCTCATCATCTGATCTGATCATATCAATTCTTGTTTTATTTTCTTTTTTTTTGGTTTTTCAAGGTAGGGTCTCATTCTAGCCCAGGCTGACCTGGAATTCACTATGTAGTTTCAAGGTGGCCTTGATCTCATGGCGATCCTCCTACCTTTGCTTCCTGAGTGCTGAGACTAAAGGCGTGCACCACCACGCCTGGCTCAAGATCATATCAATCTCTAGCTTAATATACATAATATACAAAGTTTATATTGCTCTCATCTACTATGTGAATGCATCATAGAACTTAGTGAATAACTAAATGCCTGATCAATTAGGTGTTTACAGGTTTTATAAATAGCATTATATAGCATGTATATATAATTCACATAGAAATGAATTAGGCAATATGTAAAACTCTGCAAATGTATTATATATGTTTATTTTAGTTTCAACTCCAATAAAAGAATTCAAAAATGAAATTCTTGGTATATGTAATGTTCCCAGCAAAGGTAAACATTAGTTAGAAAACCTTAAGTTGACATTAGTGTGTGTGCAGCCCAATTAATGTGAGAGCAAGTGTTTATTGAACTCTGAACAAATGCCAACCTCTCTTCTAGATCCTGCACAACCAGCTATGAATAAATTTTACAATATCATTGCCATCCTAGAGTTTCATTTTGTTTTGAGAGATAGAAACGACACATTAAATTATCAAGTAAAGTATACAAGGCAAAAAAAAAAAAAAAAAAAAAGCATACAAGGCAGTTAAGAAAAATGACCTATGAGGGGCTGGAAAGATGGTTCAGCAGCTGAAAGTAGCATGATCTTTGAGAAAGACTGGAGGGAGGTCAGGAAGCCTTTCCTGAGTAGGGTACATGGGAAAGGGCACACCTGATAGGGGAAAGGTAAAGTGCCTTAAAGTATAACTCTTTGACAAACATGAATGAGGTGACTATGACTAGAATGGAGCTGTGGAAGACACGATGAAGTCAAAGAGAGAAGGGGAGGAAGCCACAGGTAAGGCCTCATAGAAGATGTGCAAAAAAAAATCTGACATCAGTCTTATCAAGCATTCTGGAACTGAAACTCAAAATAAGAGTATCAACTAAGAGGGCTGAAGAGATGGCTCAGCAGTTAAGGTGCTTGCCTGCAAAGGTCTAATGACCCAGGTTCAATTCCCTAGTACCCATGTAAAACCAGATGACAAAATGGTGCATGTGTCTGTAGCTTGTTTACAGTGGCTAGAGGCCCTGGTGCACCCATTTTCTTCCTTTCTCTCTCTCCTTGCAAATAAATAAATAAAATATAAAATAAAAAGAGAATTTAACTATGGGCTGGAGAGATGGCTCAGCATTTAAGGCACTTGCCTGCAAAGCCTAATGATCTGGGTTATATTCCCCAGTACCTACATAAAGCTAAATATACAAAGTGGTGCATGCATCTGGAGTTCATTTGCAGTGGCTAAAGGCCCTGGCATGCCCATTCTCTGTCTGTTTGTCTCTGTATCTCTCTCTGCTTACAAATAAATAAATAGCTGGGTGTGGTGGCACACGCCTTTAATTCCAGCACTCAGGAGGTAGAGGTAGGAGGACCACTGTGAGTTCAAGACCACCCTGAGACTATATAGTGAATTCCAGGTCAGCCTGGACTAGAGTGAAACCCTACCTTGAAAAACCAAAAAAAGAGGTAAGAGTTGCTAAGTTATATCCAACCTGAGGGAAGTCAGGTTGATCAGTGGCATAGATGGTAAACAAACCTCATCTATGATCACACAAGCAACCCTAATGTAATTTAATGGGTTTAAAACAAACCAAAAAGGAATTAAAGTGGGCTGGTAAGATTGTTCAGTGGTTAAGGCAGTTGCCTGCAAAGCCTAATGACCTGGGCTTGATTACTCAAGACCCATGTAAAGCCAGATGCACAAGGTAGCACATGCATCTGGAGTTTGTCTGCAGTGGCTACAGGCCCTGGTGTGCCCATTCTCTCTATCTCTCTTCTTTCTCTCTCTGCTTGAAAACAAAGCATAAAAGTACAATGGAAATTTATGAGGAAGAAGGGTGTTAATGAAAGAGCAGGGTAAGAGAAGGCAATGGTAGAAATAAGATCAAAGGGCTGGAGAGATGGCTTAGTGGTTAAGGCGCTTGCCTGCAAAGCCAAAGGACCAAGGTTTGACTTCCCAGGACCCACTTAAGTCAGATGCACAAAGAGGTGCATGCATCTGGAGTTTGTTTGCAGTGGCTAGAGGCCCTGGTGTGCCCATTCTCTCTCTCTCTGTCTACAAGCCCATTTCTGTATCTTTCTCTCTCTCAAATAAATAAAAATAAAAATAAATAAAATAAGAAATAAGATAAAAGATTATTATATATGTCTTCATAAATACTACATATATAAAAATGTCAAAAACAAAAAAAATGATATATATTTTAAAAAACAATAATTAAAAAGTAATTTTAGGAGCTAGAAACCACATTCATCACTGGTCGAATGTACCAGCCTATGTACCAAGTGTGTTGGTTCATTCCTTTAATCTCAGCACATAGGAGGCAGGGGTAGAAGACTGCTGTGAATTCTAGGTCAGCGTGGACTAGAATGAGACCTTACCCCCAAAAACCTAAAAAACTAAAGAGAAAAAAAACATCAAAAAATTAATTTATTTGTGCATGCATGCGTGTGTGTGTTTGTCTATAGGTGTGCATTTGGGAAGCAAAGGTAGGATTGCAATGAGTTCAAGGCCACCCTGAGACTACACAGTGAATTCCAGGTCAGCCTGGGACTACAGTGACACCCTACTTTGAAAAAAAAACAAAGAAATAAAAATAAAAAAAGAATTATCTAATTTGAAAACACAGTACCAATTACTTAATAAAGAACTCTAATAATATACTTGAAAGAGCTCAACAGGCAATTAGCATAGGAGGACACTTGGCAAGCTAAATCCTGCCAAGCTGACCTCCTGTGGAACTTCCACATGGGTAACTCCCATATAGAAATGTGTCTCAAGCTAGAGTCCTCAGACACCTAGGCTTCTCTGTAAGAAGCAATCAATTTGGCTATTTATACACAAATACCTTTCTCGTGTGGCAAGAAAGGATGGGGACTTTAGGATATTTAGTGGTTATTTCATGGTTGAGTAGTTCTGTTGGGAATACTGTATTTTGTTTATCCATTCATTAGCTGATTTAAGTTCTTTTTACTTTTGGGGTATTTGGGGGTATTATCCACTTTTACAGTGATGTTGCTATAAATGCTCATACACAAACTTTTGTGAATGTAAGCTTTTTGGGGGGGGGGAGGGGGTTGAGGTACAGTTTCACTCTAGCCCAGGCTGAACTAGAATTCACTCTGTACTTTCAGGGTGGCCTTGAACTCACAGCGATCCTCTTACCTCTGCCTCCTGAGTGCTGGGATTAAAGGTGTGTGTCACCATGCCTGGCTGAATATAAATTTTTAATTCTCTTGAATATAAAACTGGGAATGGAACTGCTATGTCATATGGTAACTAAATTTTTTTTTTTTTTTTTTGGTTTTTTCGAGGTAGGGTCTCACTCTGGTCCAGGCTGACCTGGAATTAACTATGTAGTCTCAGGGTGGCCTCGAACTCTCGGCGATCCTCCTACCTCTGCCTCCCGAGTGCTGGGATTAAAGGCATGCGCCACCACGCCCGGCCCATGGTAACTAAATTTTTGAGTAAATGCCAAATTGAAGATGTCTTCACCATGTTTAATTCCTACCAACAATACATAAGGATTCTAGTTTTCCATATCCTTGCCAAAAATACTTCTATTTTTTTATGCTGGGCATGGTGATGCAAGCCTTTAATTACAGCACTTGAAAGGCTGAGTTAGTAAGAATAGTGTGAGTTTGAGGCCAGCCTAGAGCTACAAAGTGAACTCCATGTCAGCCTGGGCTCCAGTGAGACCTCACCTTTGGGAAAAAACAAACAAGTTCTTTTCTGCCTTTGTAAAGTTATTATAGTGGGCATAAATGGTATCTCATGGCTTTTTTTTCTTTTATTTTTCAAGATAGGCTCTCACTGTAGCCCAGGCTAACCTGGAATTCACTATCTACCCTCAGGCTGGCCTTGATCTCACAGAGATCCTCCTACTTACGGGTATTTTTAAAAAATTTGATTCTTTTCTTTTTAATTTATTTATTTGAGAGAGAGAAAGAGGCGGGGGGCAATGGGCACACCAGGGCCTCCAGCCACTGCAAACAAACTCCAGACACATGCCCTTTGTGCACCTGGCTTATGTGGGTGGGTCCTGGGGAATCAAATTGGGATCCTTTGGCTTTGCAGACTAATGCCTTAGCTACTAAGCCATCTCTCCATCCCCTACTTATGGTATTTTAAAAAATATTTTGTTTATTTATATGAAAGAGAGAGGGAAAGAGAATGGGCATATCAGGACCTCTAACCACTGTAAATGAATTCTTAAGACACATATGCCACTTTGGGCACCTGGCTTTATGTGTGGGACCTGGGAGATCAAACCTGGGTCTTTTGTAGTTAAGTGCCTTAAGCACTGAGCTATCTCTTCAGCCCTCATTATGGTTTCAACTTATATTTATTTCCTTAACTGCTAATGACTCTGAGCATCTTTTCATGTACTTATTGACCACTGTATATCTTCTTCTTCTTCTTCTTTTTTTTTTTGATAGAGAGGGTCCAGGCAGAGAAAGAGAGAGAGAAAGAATGGGTGTGCCAGGCCCTTTCAGCTGCTGTGAATGAGCTCCAAACATGTGCGCCCCCTTGTGCGCATGTGTGACATTGCACACTTGTGTCACTTTTGATTTGAACAAGCATTCTTAGGCTTTGTAGGCAAGTGCCTTAAGCGCTAAGCCATCTCTCCAGCCCTCTTCTTTATTAAATATTTTTTAAAGTTTTTTTTTGTGTGTGTATAATTTAATGCATGGGGAGAGAAAGAATGAATATGGGTGCTGCATGTTCCACTTTGTGCATCTGACCTTACATGGGTAGTAGTGAATTGAACCTGGATCATTAGGCTTTGCAGGAAAGTGCTTTAACCACTTAGCCATCTCTACAGCCCTTTAGTTTTAAATTTTATTGCAAACACATTGCTTGATTGCCAACTAAATTTTCTTGCCTTTTGTTAAAGACTCCACCCTCCAAGTTGACAGCTTTTACTGTCCATGGTGACAGCTGTCTGTTCATTTGTGGAAGTGGGATAGATGGATGAAAGAGATTTCTGAGTGTTGTTGCTATTCTATGTCTTAACCTTGGTAGTGTTTCCCACAAATTTGTTCAGTACATGGTAACAAAAAAATTATATGCTTAAAGTTTGTACTTTTTAGCTGAATGCTATAGTTCAATTAAAAGTTATTAATTTGGGGGCTGGAGAGATGGCTTAGCGGTTAAGGCGCTTGCCTGTGAAGCCTAAGGACCCAGGTTCAATTCCCTAGTACCCACGTAAGCCAGATGCAAAAGGTGGCACGTGCGTCTGGAGTTTGTTTGCAGTGGCTAGAGGCCCTGGAATACCCATTCTCTATCTTTCTGCCTATTTTTCTCTCTCAAATAAATAAATAAACTTATTAAGTTAGAACATTCTTCTCCTTACTGATTATAATTCCTGATTAGTCTGCGTATCTTTACCTAAGGTCTTGGCTTGTTGCATATTCATTCTCCTACCTATAGGCACTTGCTATCACCATGTTCACAGGTATACTGGTTCTGTTTCTAGTCAATTAATGAACTCTACACAAACAGCAACACAAGATCTGAAGCCTACAGTAGTTTCAAGTTACTGTAGAATGTTTCAAAAGTTCTTTTTCTTTTTTTGGTTTTTCAAGGTAGGGTCTCGCTCTGGCTCAGGCTGACCTGGAATTCACTATATAGTCTCAGGGTGGCCTCGAACTCATGGTGATCCTCCTACTTCTGCCTCCCAAGTGCTGGGATTAAAGGTGTGCGCCACCATGCCTGGCTAGTTTGTTTGTTTGTTTGTTTTTGAGGTAAGGCTGACCTGGAATTCAGTACGTAGTCTCAGGGGGTCTCAAACTCACAGTGATCCTCCTACCTCTGCCTCTTCGGTGCTGGGATTAAAGCCGTGTGTCACCACTGCCCGGCCAGTAGTTGTTTTATAATTACTTTGAAGCTTCCCAGCCCAAACAAGTATTTCCATTAAAAAAAATACACAACAAGCATTCATTTTCTCTGCACAATTTTACAGACAAAGATCTGCAAAAACAGAGCTCTAATTCCTACCTGGGAGACTTCTTTGTTCATAATGAGTTCTCAAAACAAGTAAGGTCAAATCTAGTGTTCCAGAGGGCAGCTTCTACGGGACGAACAACGATGAGGTCCAGAGATGGCTCTAGTTTCTATGCTCTCAGGTCAATTAGATAAACTAAAACAAATGAGAAGAAGGAAGGCTAGATTGTCATTTAATTTTTCAAGAAATGAGAAAGATCATAAATGCTAGTAAATAAAATAATATACAACTTTTAAGGTTAGATGTAAAAATATCTCCAAAATACAATGGATAATCTGAATTTACAGAGGAAGTCCTATCTAGTGATTTTTTTTTTTTACTTGAGGCTGCTTGTTGCTTAAGTCATGCATAATTACATTCTGCTCTGAAACTTCTGAAACATGCATATGTCTTTTTAAAACCGTTTCTAGCTCTATTTATCTGCTTATCCTTTTCATTACCTATAAACTCACATTTTTCATGTTTTCAACCATCATTTGATTCTTTAAATTTATAAATTTATGTAATACTTCTATTAAAGTTTAATTTTCAACTTTTTTTTGTTTTGTTTGTTTTTCATGGTAGGGTCTCACTATAGCCCAGCCTGACCTGGATTTTACCCTGTAGTCTTAGGGTGGCTTTGAATTCATGGAAATCCTCCTACCTCTGCCTCCCAAGTATTGGATTTATTAAAACATGCGCCACTATGCCTGGTAACTCTCAACATTTTTATTGAAAAAGTTTGTATACTTGTATACTCATGATATTTAAAGTTAGTTGAATCTGATTCCAGTACTGATATACAATAATATATTAAACTAATGTGTCTGCAAATAACAGCTATCCATTGTGGATAAGATATCAAAAATAGCCGATTGTTTCAGCATTCAGGAGTTAAAGTTAGGAGATCACTTTGAGTTCGAGGCCAGCTTGAGACTACAAAGTGAATTCCAGGTCAGCCTGGACTAGAGGGACATCCTACCTTGAAAAACCAACCAACCAAAAAAACTGTTTGAAGACACTGGAATGTGATCAAAGAAGGCTCAAATTTTAGGAAATATGATTGTTCAAAGAAGGAAACCATGCCAGGCATGGTGGCACACGCCTTTAATCCCAGGCCACCCTGAGACTACATAGTGAATTCCAGGTCAGCCTGAGCTACAGTGAGACCCTACCTCAAAAAACAAAAAACAGGGCTGGAGGGATGGCTTAGTGGTTAAGATATTTGCCTGCAAAGCCAAAGGACCCAGGTTCAATTCCCCAGGACCCACGTTAGCCAGATGCACAAGGGAGCACATGTGTCTGGAGTTTGTTTGCGGTGGCTGGAGGCTCTGGTGTGCCCATTCTCTCTCTCTCCCCCTCTTTCTCTGTCAAATAAATAAATAGGAAAAAAGAACAAGAAGAAGGGAACCACAATGGAGGAAATACAAGACTTTCTGCTAAGGGTAATCTTTTCAATACTTCTCATAAGAGAGGGAAAAATCCCCACCTAATAGGCTTTATACATTATGAATCAAATCAAAACTATTGTAAGTTGACTGAAACAATTATTCAGTCCCCAGGTTCTTAAAACTGGGTGTTTTGACCCATCATGTAACTGAATGTGGGGGTTTTAAAAAAAAAAACACAAAAACAAAAAAACTGGCAACTAGCCAAGTTTGGTAATGCACACCTTTAATCTCAGCATTTGGGAGGCAGAGGTAGGAGGATCTCAGTGAGTTTGAGGATACCCTGAGACTACATAGTGAACATAGTGAATTCCAGGTTAGCCTGAGCTAGAGTGAGACCCTACCTCGATATAATAAATAAAAAAATAAAAAGGGGGGGCTGGAGAGATGGCTTAGTGGTTAAGTGCTTGCCTGTGAAGCCCGAGGATCTTGGTTCGTGACTTGATTCCCCAGTACCCATGTAAGCCAGATGCACAAGATGGCGCAGGCATCTGGAGTTTGTTTGCAGTGGCTGGAGGCCTTGGTGCACCCATTCTCTCTCTCTCTGTGTGTCTGTCATTCTCAAATAAATAAATAAAAATAAACAAAAAATTTTTAAAAATGGGGCTAGAAGGATAGCATAGTGGTTAAGGTGCTTGCCTGCACAGCCAAAGGACCCAGATTTGATTCCCCAGGGCCCACGTTAGCCAGATGCACAAGGGGGCACATGCGTCTGGAGTTCATTTGCAGTGGATAGAGGCCCAGGTATATCCATTCTCTATCTCTCCCTCTTTCTCTCTGTCAAATAAATAAATAAAATATTTTTTAAAAGGGCTGGAGAGATTGCTTAGTGGTTATGGCACTTGCCTGTGAAGCCTAAGGAGCCAGGTTCAATTTTCCAGTACTCACGTAAGCCAGATGCACAAGATGGCACATGTGTCTGGACTTAGTTTGCAGTGGCTGGAGGCCCTGACATACCCATATTCTCTCTCTCTTTCTCTTTATGTGCTCTTTCTCTCTCTCAAGTAAGTAAATAAATAAATTATTTTTAAAAAAGCAACTGTTAAATGATTTTTGGATTGGGATTAGGAGAGGATTTCAAAATTTCTGAAATGGCCCTAAATATACTTCAGCTATAATGTACTATATATTTATGTAAAATGGTGTTCTTCACATTGATAATTATAAAATCAAAATACTGATTAACTGATAAATGGTGAAAATGCTCTAGATTCTCTAGAATAAAATAGCAAAGATTTAATTCTGTGTGTCAAAGTAAACAAGAACCATCTCACCAGCACACAAATTGACTTTCATCTTTAATGGTGAAATTACTTGTATATTGGAGAAGAATTATTTATGATATATTACCAGCAAATACTTGATTTGTATTGCCATATACCTGAGGTTACTTAAAAATTTCTTAGGCAGAGGAGTCGTGAGTAGAAACAGAGTAAGACACCATGGCTTAGAGAAGGTACTCAAGTCTCCCATCTGTCGGGAGGAAGAAGGGTAATGGTATCATGGTAGAGTGAAGAAAACCTGGCCATCACCTCTTTTAAATAGGGTTTAGGCAACCTTGTCCCCTTCCTGTTTCCATTTTCGGAGAAACAACATTCTCTGATCTGAGCCTTCTGAAGACAAACCAGTAGTATATCCTCAACTGATTCTTAGCTTTCTCACCTTGACCCTGGGCTTTCTCAGGGTTAGTGAGATTGCTACTCCTATTATAGCTGTTTTCTGCCTAAAAATATAGTGATAGTTGCTCCCATTCTTATATCACCCTGGATTTATGACTTAAATCTTCACTGATTTTATTTTATTGTTTTTTTGAGGTAGGGTCTTGCTCTAGCTGATCTGGAATTCACTATGTAGTTTCAGGTAGGCCTTGAACTCATGGCAATCCTCCTTCCTTGCCTCCCAAGTGCTGGGATTAAAGGAATGTGCCGCCATACCTAGTTGATTTTATCCTTGCCATTGCTGACTTAACTGTGACTTTGGAGAGGGGAAATACGAATGTCTGCTTGTTCTACCAAGTCTACCTGGAATCAAACATTGAATTTTATTACTTTTAATGCTTTATTTACTCTAGTATTCCTGTTATTTTGTAATCATTTAAAATCTATTATTTCATGTGTTCTTAACCACCTAAATCCTGAGAATGTTTAAGTCTACCATTATAATATTCTTTTTGTTTTGTTTGTGAAGACATGGTCTTACTATGTACTTCATTCTGACATTCTTAAAAATCAACCTAAGTGAAATTACTAGATGATTAAAATTTAAACACAATTAATGATAAACAGCAAGGGGCCTGTGCAACAGTTTACTGCGAAAGTTTAGAAAAGAGGATGTGTTACAGTTACTCTACTCATTGCTATATCCAAATATGTGACATGAGACGGCTTAAGAAAGGAAAGGGTTTATTCTGGCTCCCAGTCCAAGGCAATACATCCCATGAATGGTGGGAAAGGCATGGTAGCAGGAGCCAGAGACTGGCAGATCACAGTGTATCCACCATCAGGAAGCAGAGAGCAAACAGGACCTGGGGCAAGGCTAGAAAACCTCAAGGCCCACTCTCAGTGACCCACTTCCTACTGCAAGTGTCCACCTCTTAAAGGTTCCACAACCTTCCCAAACAGTACTGCCAGTTGGGGACCAAGTATTTAAGCACACGACCCTATGGGGGATACTTCACATTCAAACAGGGACCATGGATGAAGGCAACACTGCTCTGTATAAACAGGCTGATATGATGGAGTATGACTTGTGAAGAAGGCAGCAAAACGATTTGTTTTCTATTGGCAACAGTTGAGGTATGAGATGTATATCAAAAGAAACTACAACTCAGGCTGAAGAGATGGCTTAGTGGTTAAGGAGCTTCCCTGCAAAGCCAGAGAATACAGGTTCAACTCCCCAGGAACCACGTAAGCCAAATGCACAAGGTGACACATGTGTTGGGAGTTCGTTTTCAGTGGCTGGTATGTCCATCCCCCTTAAGGGTTGAAGAGATGGTTTAGCAGTTAAGGTGTTTGCCTGTAAAGCCAAAGGACCCCATTCTCCAGGATCCACATAAGCCAGATGCACAGGCAGTGCATATATCTAGAATTTGTTTATAGCAGCTAGAGTCCTGGAGTGCCCATTCTCTCTCTCTCTCTAAAATAAATTTAAAAAATAAAATATTAAAAGAAAGTATTTTTTGAGGCTGGGTGTGGTGGCACACTCCTTTAATCCCAGCACTCAGGAGGCAGAGGTAGAAGGATCGCTGTGAGTTTGAGGCCACCCTAAGACTACATAGTGAATTCTAGGTCAGCCTGAGTTAGAGTGAGACCCTACTTGAAAAACAGAAATAAATAAATAAAAATTAAAAAAAAATTTTAACAAAAAAGACACTGCAGCTCAATGTTTTTTTCAGTAAGGAATTTAGAAAAAAAAACAAAAAAAACTCTCAAACCTCTAAGGACAGTGGATTCTCTTAGCCAGGTATTTAACTGTGAAGTATTATGGAAGTAATTAGCTATTAATAACACTTAAAATATAAAATTTACATCTTATCTTAGTAAAATTATTACAAATTCACCACTTAAAGCTATCTTTATCATAACATGACTTGATGTACTTATTTATTTTTGTTTGTACTATGTGTGGTGTGCATACGCATAGTGTGTGCACAAGAAGAGTCTAAAAGAGAATGCTGGGTGGCATCTTTTACTGAACTTACAACTGTTCTAGTTTGGTCAGCCTAGCTAACCAGAGAGGCCTAGCAAATTCTCCTGTCTCTGAGACTAAGAGGACTGGGGCTATACGTGAGTATGGCCGTTTTTTTCTTTTTGGGGGTGGGGAGGTGGGGAGATTGAGGTAGTGTCTCACTCTAGCTCAGGCTGACCTGGAATTCACTATGCAGTCTCAAGCTGGCCTTGAATTCACAGCAATCCTTTTACCTCTGCCTCCCAAGTGCTGGGATTAAAGGCTGCACCATCACACCTGGCTTTTTTCTTTTCTTTGTTTTTCAAGGCAGGATTTCACACTAGCCCAAGCTGACCTGGCACTCACTCTGTAGTCCCAGGCTGGCTTAGAACTCACAGCGATCCTCCTGAGTGGTAGGATTAAAGGCATGTGCCATGACACTCGGATTACATTTTATTTTATTGTATGTATATGTATCTATATGTATGTGCAGGGGTGTGTGTGTATATGAGCATGCACATGTCATGGCATACAGGTGGAGGTCAGAGGACAGTCTTGGGTTTGCTCTCTTACTATTGCTTGAGAGGTCTCCTATGCTGTTTTTGTTTTTGTCTCTTCCTGTGTGCCAGTCTAGCTGGCCGAGTTTCTGAGTTTTCAGATTCTCCTGGCTCTGCCATCCATTGCCACAGGTATGCTAAGATTACAGATGCATGCACCACTTCACATCTGGCTTTACATGGGTGCTGGCAAAAGAAACCCTGACCAGCAGGCTTTCAAGCAAGCACCTTTCACTGCGAAGCCACTCTCCAGCCCAAGCACCTAGCCTTTTACCTGGGTGCTGGGTATCAGCTTCACATGGTTTTAGGGCCTCTGAGGCCTTCATGCTTGTGCAACAAGTGTTCTTACTCACTGAAGCTTTTTTTTTTTTTTTTTTTTTTTTTGAGGTAGGGTCTCGCTCTAGCCCAGGCTGACCTGGAATTCACTATGTAGTCTCAGGGTGGCCTCGAACTCATAGCGATCCTCCTACCTCTGCCTCCCGAGTGCTGGGATTAAAGGCATGCACCACCACACCCGGCTCTAGGATATCCTTTTTGAAAATATATATCTATTATTTATTTGTTAGAGAGAGAGAGAGAGAGAGACAGACAGGGACAGAGAGTGAGAGAGAGGCAGAGAAAGAATGTGCCAGGGCCTCCAGCCACTGCAAACAAACTCTAGACCCATGTGGCAACCTGTGCATCTGGCTTTTATGGGTACTGGGGAATCAAACCCAAGTTGTTAGGCTTTGTAGGCAAGTGCCTTTTACCTACTGAGCCAGCTCTCCAGCCCAGGATATTTTTTGTATTTGTTTTGCTTTTTGAGGTGCAGTCTCACCTAGCCCAGGCTGACCTGGAATTCACTGTGTAGTCTCAGGGTGGCCTTGAACTCGCAGTGATCCTCCTACCTCTGCCCCCCCCCCAAGTGCTGGTATTAAAAAGGTATGTACCACCACACCCAGCTTTTTTGAGAGGGAGAAAAAGGCAGATACAGTGACAGACGAGAGAGATAGACAGATACATACACACACAGAGAAAGAGAGAGAGAGTGAGTGTGTGGGTGCACTGCAAATGCACTACAGATGCATATGCCACTGTGCATCTGGCTTTACACAGGTACTGGGAAATTAAACCCAGTCCTTCAGTCTTTTCAAGCAAGCACTTTAACTGCTGAGCCATCTCCCAGTCCTATAATTTTATTTTCTGAGGCAGTGTCTGGCTGTAGCCCAGGTTAACCTGGAATTATGTGTCAGGCTGACCTAGAACTCATAGTGATCCTCTAACCTCTTACCTTGGCCTCCCAAGTGCTGGAATTAAAGGTGTACACCACCACACCTGGCAGACAGAGAGAATGGGCACACCAGGACCTCTAGCCACTGCAAAAAAACCCTCCAGATGCATGCACTACCTTGCTCACAAGATAAAGCATACAATGTGTGAGGTTTTGTCCTCAGCTTTATTGATACCTTTACTATCATCGTTGTGCAAGGCACAAGAAGTTTCTCTTCAGTAATGCTGATTTGCTGATCTAACAACTGCATCTGCTTTTTCAGCACCAGCCTGAATATTATCCTGTCTTGAGATTTTCTCCAACAAACAAATTAGTCCATTGCTTTTGAGATCAGCATCAGTCAAGTTCTCAGGCCACAGAATGCACCCAGTTTCTTTGACAGCATCTAATAAGAACTTCTAGCTCAGTTCCTGACTTGAGTCCTTGTTCCCTTCTGAAACCTCATTAGCTTATCTAATGTGTTTCTCTCAGCATTCTTACCTTACAAGCTCCTACTACAATGGTTCATTAAGCTTTTCTTACAAAATTCAAGGGCTTTTTTAGCCCAAAGTCCTAATTTCTTCCACCTTCCTCCTGTGAACCAATTCCAAAGACCTATGACCCACATGATTATTAGGTTAAAATCACAGCAACAATCCCACTCTCAGTACCAAATTACTGTAGTGGCTTCTATTATTGTTGCTGTGATCAAATTCCCAGACAAAAACAACTTATGGAAGAGAAGGTTTATTTTGCCTTACAGACCAGCAAAGTGGAAAAGGCATTACAGCAGAAGCTTGAGCTTGAGTCCAGTATACCAGCCCATGGGATGGTACCACCAACAGTTAAAGTGGGTCTTCCTCCCCAGTTAAACTAATCAAGATCATCCCTCACAGATATGCCTAGAGGCTTTGTTCCTGGGTGATTCTAGGTCCTGCAAGTTGACAATCAATATAAACCAGCACAAGTGATGATTAGTCTTGATTGTGAACTTTACTAGATTTAGAAGTCCCCAGGAGATTAATAAAGCATTCTTCTGGGTATGTCTGTGGGGACATTTCCAGGAGATTAACTTTACAGGAAGAAGATATCCTGAATGTGGGTCACAGCACCAATGCACTGGGGGCTTGAATGGTGAAGGAGGAGGAAGCACGTTAGAAAAGACATTCTACTTCTCTGCATCCTGGCCACCACAAGGTGAGCTTCTCACTGCCTTACCTCTGAACCGTGATCCAAAACAATTCTTTCCTCCTGTAAGTTGTTTAAGTATTTTTTTTTCCCACAGCAATAAAAATCTAAGTAACACAGCAAGGTAATTTCTCATCTACTAGACTGATAAAAACTTAAAAGGCTGACAGCATTTATAAAAGTCTAATGAAATAAGCATTGACCTCTATCATGATTTGGAATGTAAATTAGCATAGTCTTTCTAGAACAACTAAAATAATTAAATGTACAACTGACCTAAGAATGTCTTCATCATATAATCAAAAATGCCAAGATAAGGTCAAATTTCAATATACTGACTATCCATACAATGAGCAGGTGGGACACAATACACCTCAAAAAGTCAAATTGGAGCCGGGCATGGTGGCGCATGCCTTTAATCCCAGCACTTGGGGGAGGCAGAGGTAGGAGGATCACTGAGAGTTCGAGGCCACCCTGAGACTACATAGTTAATTCCAGGTCAGCCTGGACCAGAGTGAGACCCTACCTTGCAAAAAAAAAAAAAAAAAAAAAAAAAAAAAGTCAAATTGGAGCTGGACAGATGGCCTAGCAATTAGGGTGCTTGCCTGCAAGGCCCAAGGACCCAGGTTTGATTCCCTAGTACCCATGTAAGCTAGATGCACAAGGTGGCACATATGTCTGGAGTCTTCAGTGGCTGAAGGCTCTGGCACACCCAATCTCCCCCCCATAAATAAATAATTTTGGGGGGAGGTGTTTCAAGGTAGGGTCTCACTCTAGCCCAGACTGACCTGGAATTCACTATGTAGTCTTAAGGCAGCCTTAAACTCACGGTGATCCTCTTACCTCTGCCTCCTGAGTGCTGGGATCCATGTGGCAACCTGTGCATCTGGCTTTTATGGGTACTGGGGAATCAAACCCAAGTTGTTAGGCTTTGTAGGCAAGTGCCTTTTACCTACTGAGCCAGCTCTCCAGCCCAGGATATTTTTGTATTTGTTTTGCTTTTTGAGGTGCAGTCTCACCTAGCCCAGGCTGACCTGGAATTCACTGTGTAGTCTCAGGGTGGCCTTGAACTCGCAGTGATCCTCCTACCTCTGCCCCCAAGTGCTGGTATTAAAAAGGTATGTACCACCACACCCAGCTTTTTTTGAGAGGGAGAAAAGGCAGATACAGTGACAGACGAGAGAGATAGACAGATACATACACACACAGAGAAAGAGAGAGAGAGTGAGTGTGTGGGTGCACTGCAAATGCACTACAGATGCATATGCCACTGTGCATCTGGCTTTACACGTAGGTACTGGGAAATTAAACCCAGTCCTTCAGTCTTTTCAAGCAAGCACTTTAACTGCTGAGCCATCTCCCAGTCCTATAATTTTATTTTCTGAGGCAGTGTCTGGCTGTAGCCCAGGTTAACCTGGAATTATGTGTCAGGCTGACCTAGAACTCATAGTGATCCTCTAACCTCTTACCTTGGCCTCCCAAGTGCTGGAATTAAAGGTGTACACCACCACACCTGGCAGACAGAGAGAATGGGCACACCAGGACCTCTAGCCACTGCAAAAAACCCTCCAGATGCATGCACTACCTTGCTCACAAGATAAAGCATACAATGTGTGAGGTTTTGTCCTCAGCTTTATTGATACCTTTACTATCATCGTTGTGCAAGGCACAAGAAGTTTCTCTTCAGTAATGCTGATTTGCTGATCTAACAACTGCATCTGCTTTTTCAGCACCAGCCTGAATATTATCCTGTCTTGAGATTTTCTCCAACAAACAAATTAGTCCATTGCTTTTGAGATCAGCATCAGTCAAGTTCTCAGGCCACAGAATGCACCCAGTTTCTTTGACAGCATCTAATAAGAACTTCTAGCTCAGTTCCTGACTTGAGTCCTTGTTCCCTTCTGAAACCTCATTAGCTTATCTAATGTGTTTCTCTCAGCATTCTTACCTTACAAGCTCCTACTACAATGGTTCATTAAGCTTTTCTTACAAAATTCAAGGGCTTTTTTAGCCCAAAGTCCTAATTTCTTCCACCTTCCTCCTGTGAACCAATTCCAAAGACCTATGACCCACATGATTATTAGGTTAAAATCACAGCAACAATCCCACTCTCAGTACCAAATTACTGTAGTGGCTTCTATTATTGTTGCTGTGATCAAATTCCCAGACAAAAACAACTTATGGAAGAGAAGGTTTATTTTGCCTTACAGACCAGCAAAGTGGAAAAGGCATTACAGCAGAAGCTTGAGCTTGAGTCCAGTATACCAGCCCATGGGATGGTACCACCAACAGTTAAAGTGGGTCTTCCTCCCCAGTTAAACTAATCAAGATCATCCCTCACAGATATGCCTAGAGGCTTTGTTCCTGGGTGATTCTAGGTCCTGCAAGTTGACAATCAATATAAACCAGCACAAGTGATGATTAGTCTTGATTGTGAACTTTACTAGATTTAGAAGTCCCCAGGAGATTAATAAAGCATTCTTCTGGGTATGTCTGTGGGGACATTTCCAGGAGATTAACTTTACAGGAAGAAGATATCCTGAATGTGGGTCACAGCACCAATGCACTGGGGGCTTGAATGGTGAAGGAGGAGGAAGCACGTTAGAAAAGACATTCTACTTCTCTGCATCCTGGCCACCACAAGGTGAGCTTCTCACTGCCTTACCTCTGAACCGTGATCCAAAACAATTCTTTCCTCCTGTAAGTTGTTTAAGTATTTTTTTCCCACAGCAATAAAAATCTAAGTAACACAGCAAGGTAATTTCTCATCTACTAGACTGATAAAAACTTAAAAGGCTGACAGCATTTATAAAAGTCTAATGAAATAAGCATTGACCTCTATCATGATTTGGAATGTAAATTAGCATAGTCTTTCTAGAACAACTAAAATAATTAAATGTACAACTGACCTAAGAATGTCTTCATCATATAATCAAAAATGCCAAGATAAGGTCAAATTTCAATATACTGACTATCCATACAATGAGCAGGTGGGACACAATACACCTCAAAAAGTCAAATTGGAGCCGGGCATGGTGGCGCATGCCTTTAATCCCAGCACTTGGGGGAGGCAGAGGTAGGAGGATCACTGAGAGTTCGAGGCCACCCTGAGACTACATAGTTAATTCCAGGTCAGCCTGGACCAGAGTGAGACCCTACCTTGCAAAAAAAAAAAAAAAAAAAAAAAAAAAAAAAAGTCAAATTGGAGCTGGACAGATGGCCTAGCAATTAGGGTGCTTGCCTGCAAGGCCCAAGGACCCAGGTTTGATTCCCTAGTACCCATGTAAGCTAGATGCACAAGGTGGCACATATGTCTGGAGTCTTCAGTGGCTGAAGGCTCTGGCACACCCAATCTCCCCCCCATAAATAAATAATTTTGGGGGGAGGTGTTTCAAGGTAGGGTCTCACTCTAGCCCAGACTGACCTGGAATTCACTATGTAGTCTTAAGGCAGCCTTAAACTCACGGTGATCCTCTTACCTCTGCCTCCTGAGTGCTGGGATTAAAAGTGTGCGCCACCACGCTGGCTTCATCTTGTTTTTATAGCAAGCACTCTTCCTGACTAAGCCATCTTCTAGACCTTCAAATTTCACTTTTTCCCCAAATGTCATTCTTTAACTACAATCAAAATTTTTTTTTCTTGCTTTTCAAGGTAGGGTCTTGTTGTAGCCTAGGCTGACCTGAAATTCACTATGTAGTTTCAGACTGGCTTGAAACTCAAGGCAATCCTCCTACCTCTGCCTCCTGAGTGCTGGGATTAAATGCATGCACCATCACACCTGGCTTAAATAAATCATTTTAAGTCAAATTGGCCAGTGATGTGGTTAAAGGCACATGCTCAAAAAGCCTGCCGACCTGAGTCTGATTCCTTAGTACCTATGTAGATGCATGGAACGGCACATTCATCTGAAGTTCATTTGCGTAAGAGGACCTAGTGCTTGCTTGCTTGCTTGCTTGCTTACATGCTCTCTCCCACTCTCACAGACACAATAAAAAAAAAAAAAGTTCACTTGCTGTGCTATCTACATTTCCTATGTTTATCACCAATTTTGCTTGATACTTAAGTTGATATAGCTTTTAACCTTCTATGAGTGTCTGAACATTTTCCTGTCACAGTTAATGTGTCAAAAGCATATGAGGACTACCAGTGCCACTAGGACTATCACATACCTATCACCTGCAAAGGTAAAATTTCTAGCTTAGTTAATCAGAAGAAAATCTTTCTGATAACATGAATTAAAGCTAGCCATTTCTTTTTTGTTGTTTCTTTGTTTGTTTTTTGAGGTAGGGTCTCACTCTAGCTTAGGATGACCTGGAATTCACTATGTAGTCTCAGAGTGGCCTCGAACTCATGGTGATCCTCCTACCTCTGCCTCCCGAGTACTGGGATTAAAGGCGTGTGCCACCATGCCTGGCTAAAGCTAGCCATTTCTTTTCAAGTATCATTTTATCATATTTTACTATCAACCAAGAGAGATGATTTTCTCCCTAAAATTCATTACATACACCTACCACTTATATAGGCAGGCTTGGAAAGGACATAGATCTCCTAAGTTTTTATAAATCAAATTTTATTCTGTGTGTGTTATGTAGTGTATATGTGTGTATGGTATATGCCCATGTGCGGCCTCATGCCCACATGTATGGGGGACAGAGAAGGGCAGTGGGTGTCCTCCTCTATTGTTCTTGCTTCTCATTTCCTTAAGAAAGGGTCTCTCATTGAACCTGAAGCTTACACCTTTTTCTTTTCTTTTCTTTCTTTCTTTTTTGTTGTTGTTTTGTTGCTGTTCTTGCTAGACTGGGTGACAAGAAAGCCCAAGTGATCCTCTTGTCTACCCTCCTCATGACTGCTATTACAGGTATGCACGGACATGCCAGGCTTTTTATGTGGGTGCTGGAGATCAAACTCCTTTTTTTGTTTGTTTTTTTGAGGTAGGGTCTCACTCTAGCCCAGGCTGAACTGGAATTCACTATGTAGTCTCTGGGTGGCCTTGAACTCATGGTCTTCTTACCTCTGCCTCCCTAATGCTGGAATTAAAGGCATGTGCTACCACGCCTAGCTTCATATTGTTTTTATAACAAGCACTCTTCTGACTAAGCCATCTTCCAGAACTTCAAATTTCACTTTTCCCCAAATGTCATTCTTTAGCTATAATTAAAAATTTTTTTTTAGCTTTTTGAGGTAGGGTCTTGTTGTAACCTAGGCTGACCTGGAATCCACTATGTAGTCTCAGAATGGCTTCAAACTCAAGGCAATCCTCCTACCTCTCAGCCTCCCAAGTGCTGGGATAAAAGGTGCATGCCACCACACCAGGTTCAAATTTTTATATGTGAAAAACAAGTAAATATACAAAACTCTTTAAAACGACAAAACCAAGAATTAAATGTGCCCATGTATTCCATATTTCCAAACAGGCTTCTTACTGATAAAAACCTGGACATGGTGGCGCACACCTTTAGTCCCAGCACTCAGGTAAAATGTGGCAGAGGCAAGAGGATCACTATTGAGTGCAAGGCCAGCCTGAGACTACAGTCAGTGGGAATTAGATCAAGACCCTACTTCCAAAAACAAAAACAAAAACAAAAACAAAAACAAAAACAAAAACCTGATCATAACATTTGTTGTAAAATCTAAACACACCAAAAATTACATAAAATTTACTAGCAGCCACAAAAACAGAAATTCCAAACTATTACCAGTTTATCATAGCAAGTTGCAAAAATAAATAAATACATAAATTTTAAAAATCAAACAAAAAAGCCGGGCGTGGTAGTGTACGCCTTTAATCCTAGCACTCGGGAGGCAGAGGTAGAAGGATCTCAGTGAGCTTAAGGCCACCCTGAGACTACATAGTGAGTTCCAGGTCAGCCTGGAGTAAGACCCTACCTCAAAAAAAAAAAAAAAAAAAAAAAAAAAAAAATCAATCATAGCAAGATGAATAAGTATCCCCCAAAAGTGTATGTTTCTTAATCTTAGTCTGGCTTTGATCTTGGTAATTAGGAATTTAAAAAATTTAGTGTAAAGGGTAAGAGTTTATCTAGAAGAATGAGGTCTTTTGTAGCCTGGATATAAGGAATTAGCAGTAAGCGCCTGAGAACAAGATGGCAGCAGAGTGTTTCAGGGCAATTAGGACCTGTGAAAAGGTAAAACGTGGCAGCATAAAAAGGCACAGGAATGTCTGAGAATGAACAAAGACATTTGTTCACAGAAGGAACTGTCTGAATATATAGAAACAATGGAAACTTTAGGGCTGGATACATGGCTTAACCATTAAGGCATTTGCCTGCAAAGCCAAAAGACACAGGTTCAGTTCCCTAGTACCCACGTAAAGCCAGATGCACAAGGTAGCACATCCATCTGGAGTTTGTTTGCAGTGGCAGGAGGCCCTGGTATGTTCATTCTTTCTCTGCCTCTTTTTCACTCTCTCAAATAAATAAGTATATAAATAAATAAACCATTAAAAAGACATGACTTTAGAACTATGATTTTAAGCCGGGCATGGTGGCACATGCCTTTAATCCCAGTACTTGGGAGGCAAAGGTAGGAGGATCGCCGTGAGTTTGAGGCCACCCTGAGAATACAGAGTGAATTCCAGGTCAGCCTGGGGCTAGAGTGAGACCCTACCTCAAAAAACTGGAAAAAAAAAAAAAAAGAACTATGATCTTAATTTCTTTTTACTTATTTTTCTGGTATGTAAGAAGTTTTGAAGAGAACTTCAAGGATAGGGAAGGGTAGTCTAAGAACTAAAACCAATTTGCCATCCCACCCCCCAGTTATGCTATAAGATATACAGATTAGATGGACATGGTAGGTCACCTGTACAATCTTGGTATTCAAGAAGCTCAAGCAGGAGGATTGCTATAAGTCCCAGGCCAGTCTGGGCTTCAAAGAGAAACACTATCTTGAAAACAAACAAAAACAAAACAACAAAAATGCACACATACACACGAGCATATGCGCATGCAAACACACAGTGGTTAAGCTGCATCACTGAGAAACAACATATTCAAGTCAAGTAACCAGTTAGAAAGCCTTGAGCTCTGGGTATGGATGCATATGACCCATTCATTGTGTTTTATGCTGAATTCACAGGTTAGATGGATAGCATTTAGTGATCTGCCTTTTCAAATGAGAGGAGCTAGGAGGTCAGAGAGGGTAACAAAGGCGGTATGAATGAATGAATGAAAAGGTATTGCTACTACTCTTGTTAAAACTGAAAGTAGGGGGTTGGAGAGATGGCTTAGCAGTTAAGGAGTCTGCCTGCAAAGCCAAAGAATCATGGTTTGATTATCCAGGACTCACATAAGCCCGATGTGCAAGGGGGCGTATGCGTCTGGAGTTGGTTTGCAGTGGCTGGAGGCTCTGGCACACCCATTGTCTCCCTCTTTCTCTCTCTCAAATAAATAAATAAAATTGTATTTAAAAAAAAAAACCTGAAAGTAGGGCTGGAGAGATGGCTTAACAGTTAAGATGCTTGACTGCAAAGCCAAAGGATCCAGGTTCGATTCTCCAGGACCCACATAAGCCAGATGCACAAGAGGGCGCATGCAACTGGAGTTCGTTTGCAGTGGTTGGAGGCCCTGCCATGCCCGTTCTCTCTCTCTCTCTCTCAAATAAATAAATAAAATATATTTAAAAACTGAAAGTATATTTCTGCCATTAATTTTGAGTTTCAGGTCATATTAAGATGTACAACAAGGGCTGGAAAGATGGCATAGCAGTTAAGGCACTTGCCTGTGAAGCCTAAGTACCCAGGTTTGATTCCCCATTACCCACATAAACCAGATGCACATGGTAGTGCATACATCTGGAGTTCATTTGCAATGGCTAGATGTCTTGGCATGCCCATTCTCTCTCTCTCCCTCTCTTTCTCAAATAAATAAACAAACAAATAAAATAAATATTAAGATGTAGAACAGGTCAAAGAACATTCAACAATTTGGAAAATTATTTGTTCTCAATATTTACCATTTAATTTGAAGCCTGACACAAACACAAGTGAACTCTTTCCAAGAATAAATTAAGGATTTCTTAAGAAATTGCCACTTGAAGCCAGGTGTGGTGGTGCATGCCTTTAATCCCAGTATTTGGGAAGCAGAGGTAGAAGGACTGCTGTGAGTTCGAGACCAACCTGAGACTACATAGTGAATTCCAGGTCAGCCTGGGTTAGAATGAGACCCTACCTCAAAAAAAAAAAAAAAAAAAAAACCTGGAAAACTTGAGACCCTATTGCTTTATTGGAATGATGCCTGAACTGAAGCAATTAAATAATTAACAGGGAAGAAGAATCTATGAAAGAATTGCTAAATGTTGACCATACTAGAAGAGTTTCAAAACTACATATTTTGTTTAAATTCTTCTGAGTTTAAATTTACTAATGCGATGAGTAACATAAGTAGTAACATGAAATTCTTAAACATAACTAAAAAAAAACGAGTACAAAATATCTACTCTTCTATTTAACCATCTGGAATACACCGCTCTCTGAAAGCAAAAAAAAAAAAAAATCTGCAAGTATAATTATAAACTGGGACTATCAGCAAGACATGCTTCAATAAATACCTCTAACAGGACCTGCTGATATAACTGACACTGAAAGTGATGGGTCTTCGTTATTTTACTATTTGTTCTTACTAAAAACTCAAGAAAACTAATTGAGTAAAAGAACAGATTAGAGGGAGGGGAATGGCCTAAGCGAGGCCATGGTAAGAGAATGCGTAAAAGAAGAGCAGGGGGAGGGTCAATCTAAATTCAAGATATTGTGAATAAGATTTATGTAAACCTACTTTTTTGAATAATGGCACATCTTGAAGCTGTAGACTGTTACTAGAAAATTTTCAGTGCCTGGAATTTCCAGTGAGTTGTTGGCCAAGGAGGTCCCGGTAGCCTCCAAAACATTAAAGGCTTTTGCCAAAGCCCTTGGTTTCCCTTGAGAAACAGATAGTAAGACCCTATTGCTGAAGACAGCTCTTGCCTGAGAGGCAAGGTCACTGAGAAAGCAAGCTGGTGCTGAGCAGAAAACCTTCTCCCTGTAGACCAGCTTACTGAAAGCTGGAAAAAGCTGCACTGCATGCAGCCCTCTGGGAGACAGAAGTCATCAGCAGTGAAAACAGTGGACACTGAATATTCAAGCTTGGCCAGACAGGCCCAATGACTGAATGGGTGCAATAGTGGCATGTCTACTCTTGGGGTAACCAACTGCTCCATAATTGGACTGAAGGCCCTCTCTATGGGAGGGAATACATACCTGGTACTGAAAAACCTAAGCAAAAGTCTATGGCAGGGGAGGTCATGAGCCTTAGGAGTATAAAGCCTATCTTGTCTGACTAAATGTATATATTATTCCCACCAAGCTGCCCTGAAAGCATTACACTTAATGTTCATATTCACATATTAATGCTACTCTCACTTCTGGTTAGAGAAGCTTCTCTTTTCAGATGGCGATGACCACCTGGATGACCCAAAAGGCAACATAGTGCTGAGAAGAAGGGATGGAGGAGTGCCCAGCACTGAAACACCTCTGTCACACCCTCCAAGGCTCAGGGCCCATTGCGGAAGAGGGGGTGGATAGAATGGAAGAGCCAAAGGAAGGGTATGACTTCTTACAATGTAACTGCCCAGACAGAAATTGGCCTTGATATCCATGACCTTGCAGTGCCTAGCAATACCTTCGCAAGACCCTCAAAATAGAAGAAAAAGATGATGACATCAAATTAAAAAAGAGACTAATGGAGAGAGGGAAGGATATGATGGACATTGGAGTTCTAAAGTGGAATGGGGGGAGGGGAGGGAAATATCATGTGTTTTTGTATGTAAGTATAGAAGTTGTCAATTAAAAAAAAAAGAACAGAAACAAAAAAAAAAAGAAAAAGAAAAAGAAAACTAATTGTCCATGGAATGGAGAAGGAAAAAGAAAAAAAAAAAAGCAACTCAGCAAGGGCACAGCATGGAAGGGATGGATAAAGATTTGTAAAGGCCTGAGTTCAAATCATAATTCTCCCTTTCTCTGCCTCCTTTCCCTATCTTTCATCCTCTGCCCAAATCTGGTACAGCTGTCTTGTGCTATAGTAAAAACTGATGTGGGAAGAGGGGTATAGCTCAATGGAAACACTTGCCTAGTATTCACAAGGTCTTGGGTTCAGTACCACAGTAGGGGAAACTGACTTATTAGGGTTAGGAAAATATATTAAATCTTGAATTGGCTAAATTCTAATTGGCTGAGAACCTGATTAACAAGGAAAAACATTCATATTTCCTGTTGCTGGGTTTGGGACTTTAATATGTAGCCATTTCACTGCAAAGGATTAGCAAAAGAAGAACGACATCAACTAAAAATTTTAAGAGCAATGCTGGCAGATGGGCAATGGAGGCAAGAGGGTTGCTATGGTAGAATTTCCTGGATATACTGAGCAGCAGAACTAAGCAGCAAATAGGAGAGAACAAGACACTGGACACAATCTGGGAGTGACAAAGAGAAGCCAAGTTGTATCTGCATGTAAAATTTATAAGTGATTTGTGTTTACTGCACAACTTTAGAGAATACAAGTAAATTGAAAGAATAAAATCAAAATCACCCATAACTGTGCTACCACTAATTAATGTGATTATCTGCCTACACACTCTAAAAATGAACATATATTTCAATCTTAATAATTACACATTCACAATGCACACATTAATGAAATTATGTATAGGACTTTAGATCTGTTCCAATTTTTTTCTAAAAACAACGCTGTAATGAGGCATCTTCTGGCCAGAATGTTGTTTACACTCCTGTGAAACACCAAGGTTCCTGGCATGAGGGACTCATTAATGTCATTTAGCCAAGCCTGGGCATATGGGAGATAACAGATGTCTGAGGGAAGACTAATGAATTCAATTATGTACACATTAATTATGAGGTGGCAACAGGACATCCAAGTAGATCTGTGCAGCTGACTTTTCAGGAAGTGGGATAAGGCACTTGGAATCAATAACATACTGATGCGGCAGTGTAGTGTATGAGTTGACCAGGGAAAATGAGAAAGGGGAGAATGCATTTTATGTACTTGAGAAACATAACAGTATTAAAGGGGGAAAAGCAGTGAAGCTCAAATAACAAATAAAAAAGGCTGGACATGGATGAAAGGTAAACAAAGAGCCAGCAGAAGCTCATAATGTCTGGTTTAAAGATTTATTTGAGGGGACTGGGGAGCTGGCTTGCTCATTAAAGATGCTTACTCGCAAGGCCTGCTGGACTGGATTCAAGTCCCTACCTACTCATTTGTTTGCAACATCAAGAGACCCTGTCTTGGGATGGGGTACCTTCCAGTGAGTTGTTGGCCAAGGAGGTCCTTGATGCCCCCAAAACATTATAGGCTATTGCTGAGATTCTTGATTTCCCACCAGGAATATATGGTAAGACCCTATTGCTAAAGACTCCACATGCTTGGGCTACAAGGTCACTGAGAAATCCTGCTGGAGCTAAGCTGGACGCCTCCTCCCTGTGGACCACCTGGCAGAAAGATGGAAAAAGCTACACTGCATGCAGCCCTATGGGAGAGAGAAATCATCAATGGTGATAAACACCAGTGGACACTGCAAGCCTTAAGACTGACCAGCTAGGCTAAATGTGCCAACGGGTGCAATAGTGGCATGTCTGTTATGGGGGAAACCAACCACTCTCTAATTGGACTGGAGACCTGCTCCAAAGGAGGGAATATATGTGTGGTACTGAAAACCTAGACAAAAGCCTATGAGCCCTAGGGGAGTAACACCTACTGTTATCTAGCTAAATGCCAGATCATCAAACTGCCTTGTAAGCACTTTTCTTAATATCTATACCCATATATTAATGCTACTCTAACTTTTGGTTAGAGAAGTTTTTCTTTTCAGATGTCAGTGACCACTGGGAAGATTAAAAAGGCACCAGAGTGCTGAGAAGTGACAGTGGAGTGTTCAGCACTGAGACATCTCTATCATACTTTCTTAGGCTCAGGGTCTATTGTGGAAGAGGTGGTGGAAAGAATGTAAGAGCCAAAGGAAGGGTAGGACTGCTTACAATGCAATCTTCAAGACATAGAATGGCTGGGATATTCATGACCTCACTGTGCTTGGTACTACCTATACAAGACTCTCATAATAGGAGGAAAAGATGATGACATTAAAATAAAAGACTAATTGGGGGCTGGAGAGATGGCTTAGCGGTTTAGGCACTTGCCTGCAAAGCCAAAGGATCCTGGTTCAATTCTCCAGGACTCAAGTAAGCCAGATGCACAAGGGGGCGCATGCATCTGGAGTTCATTTGCAGTGGCTGGAGGCCCTAGAGTGCCCATTCTCTTCCTTTCTCTCTCTCTCTTCCTCTTTCTCTCTCAAATAAATAAAAAAAATTTAAAAAGACTAATTGAGAGGGGGCAGGGATATGTTGGAGGGTGGATTTGTGAGGGAGAACATGGGGAAGGGGAGTGAATTATCATCGCATATTGTCTATATTTATGGAAGCCGTCAATAAAAATGTTTTTTAAAAGAGAACCTGGCTCAACCCCCAATATACACACACACATGCACGCACACAAGTGTACAAATAATTTTTAAAAAATATTTTTATTTTTACTTATTTATTTCAGAGAGACAGAGAGAGAAGGAGAGAGAAAGAGGCAGATAGAGAATGGGCGCTCAGGGCCTCCAGCCACTGCAAACAAACTCCAGATGCATGCAACCCCTTGTGCATCTGGCTTACATGGGTCCTGGGGGGTTGAACCTCAGTCCTTTGGCTTTGCAGGCAAACACCTTAATGGCTAAGCCATCTCCCCAGGCCCATAATTTAAAAAAATTAAAAATAAATAAATGAAGAATTACTTTTTTTTAAGACAGAAAATCCATTTAAAATTTTATTATTATTATTTTATTTATTTTTGGAGAGAGACACAGAGAGAAACAGATACAGAGGGAGAGGAAGACAGATGGGCACGCCAGCAGTCTCTCAGCTGCTGTGAACGAAATCCAGATGTGTGCGCCCCCTTGTGGGCAAGTGCAGCATTGCACCCTTGCGTCACTTTACATCTGGCTAAACGTGGGACCTGGAGATTGGAACCGCTGGAGATTGGAACCAGCATTCTTAGGCTTAGCAGGCAGGCGCCTTAACCACTAAGCCATCTCTCCAGCCCAAGAATTACTTTTTTAAAAAAATTTTTAATTGACAACTTCTATACTTACAGACAATAAACCATGATATTTCCCTCCCCTCCCCCCTTCTCCTTCAGAACTCCATTCTCCATCATATCCCCTCCCTCTCTCCATTAGTCTCTCTTTTAATTTGATGTCATCATCTTTTTCTCCTATTATGAAGGTCTTGAGAAGGTATTGCTAGGCACTGCGAGGTCATGGATATCAAGGCCAATTTCTGTCTGAACAGTTGCATTGTAAGGAGTCATACCCTTCCTTTGGCTCTTACATTCTATCCACCCCCTTTTCCACAATGAACCCTGATCCTTGGAGGGTGTGACAGAGATGTTTCAGTGCTGGACACTCCTCCGTCCCTTCTTCTCAGCACTATATTGCCTTTTGGGTCATCCCACTGGTCATTGCCACCCTTCACATTTTTTTTATAGTGAAGAACATACAGTGATGTTGATCATATTTGGCAATACATGATTGGTTACTGATTCTCTAGGCATGACGGGGTGACCAGGGGAGGCAGGGGGAAGGAAGGCTGAGCAGCCTGCTGCAGATGTTCCTCATTTCCCTTTTCAGAGTTCCCCTTCATCATCCTCTCACTGGGCTTCAAGGTTTTTCCCATGCCTCAGACATGTAGCTATCTTCTCTGTTCTGTGAGGGCCCCTACCACACCCCAACACTTATGTCAGTATGGACCCTGACAGGTCCTAGGAAGCATCTATCTCCATTTCATAGCCAGGGAACTAGTCCAAAGTCACAATGAGAGTTAGCGGCAGAGCTCACTCCTCAATTTCTGTTTTTTGTTTTGTTTTGTTTTGTTTTGTTTTGTTTTGTTTTGTGTTTTGAGATAGGGACTTGCTCTAGCTCAGGCTGACCTGGAATTCACTATGGTGGCCTTGAACTCACAGCGATCCTCTGCCTCCCGAGTGCTGGGATTAAAGGCGTGGGCCACATCCTATTACAGATCAAAGGGGCCTGTGTATGTGGCAACTTGCTCCAGATCATTCCAGTTGATGTCCGGGCCAGGTCAAGACCAGGCCAGGCCAAGAGCGAGGGAACACCTTACAGGCACAGGCCGGGAAGCTCTGACCCGCGCAACCCTCAAGAATTACTTTTGGACCTGCCAAAATAATCACAACAAAGTCTTTGAAAAGTCAAGTCTTTGCTAATGTTTTAAAAATAGTGTGTGTGTGTACCTGGGCCTCCTTCCAATGATAAACTTCAAACACATGAGCCACTTTGTGTATCTGGCTTTACACGGGTACTGTGGAATCGAATCCAGATTGGCAGGCTTTGCAAGCAAGTGCCTTTAACTACCCAAGTCTTTGCTTAATTAATCTTCAATTAGGTATGAGTATTTATTCCTTTTTCTTTTCTTTCTTTCTTTTTTTTTTTTTTACACTTTTGGTCTGGGACACTTGTCTTTGCCCATGGGATGCTGTTTGGGTGTGGCACTTGTGGACCACGCAAGTGGCCCGGGATATTCCAACCCTGGCGCCTACTCAGCATGTGTGAAGCCTTATAATTTTGTTTTCCTCAGAGCCTATTAAAATGACAGTTTTGACTTTTTCAGGGTTTTTTGTTTGTTGTTTCTGAGACAAGGGCTCTGTGTATCTCAGGCTGACCAGATGCGTGGGCACCCTTGTGGGCAAGGACGGCATTGCACCCTTGCGTCACTTTGCATCTGGCTAAATGTGGAACCTGAAGAATCCAGTTTTTTTTTTTTTTGGTTTTTCAAATTATATAAAAAATATTTTATTTAGCCGAGCGTGGTGGCGCACGCCTTTAATCCCAGCACTCGGAAGGCAGAGGTAGGAGGATCACTGAGTTCGAGGCCACCCTGAGACCACATAGTGAATTCCAGGTCAGCCTGGGCCAGAGTGAGACCCTACCTTGAAAATCCCAAATATATATTAAAAATTTATTTATTTGAAAGAGAGAAAGAGAGAGCAAGAGATAAAGAGGGAGGGAGGGAGGGAGAGAATGGGCGCATCAGGGCCTCCAGCCACTGCAAATGAATTCCAGATGCATGCACCCCCTTGTGCATCTGCCTTATGTGGGTCCTGGAGAATCGAACCAGGATCCTTTGGCTTTGCAGGCAAAGGCCTTAACCACTAACCCATCTCTCCAGCCCATGAGTATTTATTCTTAAAGGCACCTAGAAGTCAGCATACCCCAATGCTACAACAACACAGTTTATGCTCAATGTTTCTAGCACCCTCCCCAAGTTCACGTCATTAAAAACCAAGTAACCAAGTATCTCCCCTTATGATAGATGTGAGGGCTAGCATTGTCAAGTCCCTCTGTTGGAGGCACCTAAGTGTTTCTTTCCTTTCTAGGATATGGTAGTTACAGTATACTAAGATCTGTTAGTATGATAGACATATCTGTGTTCACAATTTCAGCCTCTTTTCAGACTTTCCTAGTATCCTTTCCAGATTTTATAAATATATGTTTTTTGAGGTACGGTCTCACTCTGGCTCAGACTGACCTGGAATTCACTGTGTGGTCTTAGGGAGGCCTCGAACTCACGATGATCCTCCTACCTCTGCCTTCCGAGTGCTGGGATTAAAGGCATATACCACCATGCCTGGATTCCAGATACATATATATTTTTTACATACCTGACTTCACTTTTCCCTTACTCTTTTTATCCTATGCTAAACCCTCGGGGAGATAAGAGCTTTAGTCCCCCAACAAATGCTTTCCTATCCTTCTAAATATCCAAAGCAACCACTCTATTTCTGCAATTCTAGTTGGGGACTACTTATGCAAAAAACCACAACATGTCTGGGCATGGTGGCACACGCCTTTAATCCCAGCACTCGGGAGGCAGAGGTAGGAGGATCACTGTGAGTTTGAGGCCACCCTGAGAATTCCAGGTCAGCCTGGACTAGAGCGAGACCTTACCTTAAAAAAACCAAAAATAAATAAAATAAATAAATAAATAAAATAAAATAAAATAAACCCCTCACCCACAACAAACATGGAGCTTGAGAGATGGCTTAGTGGTTAAGGCACTTGCTTGCAAAACCTAATGACCCAAGTTTAATTCCCCAGAATCCATGTAGGCCAGATGCACAAGGTGGCATATGTGCCTGGAATTCATTTGCAGTGGCAAGAGGCCCTGGCGTGCCCATTCTATCTGCCTTTTCCTCTCTCGCCCCTCTCTCTCTCTCAAATAAATGAATTTAAAAAAAACACCATAACACGACTTATATGTGGTTCTCAAATGGATGTCCAAGTTGGTTGTAGTAGATCAAAAGTATATGCTGACATTGAGTCACATTCATCTACTTTGCCGGAACCTGCATGGCTACTATTTGCTGCAGGATATCTTAAAAAGACCAACTTCACTCATATTTCTAGAAGATCTGATAGCATGTTATTTATTACACTTACCTATGCTAACAACTCTTCTTTCCTCTAGGCTTCCCCTTTTTCTTTTCAGTTTTGCCAAAAGAAGCTGTCTTTCCTTTGTAATTTACCATGTTGTTTTACTAGGAAAGGGCTCTAGAGATAGATGGAAAGAAACTTAAACCACACAACAGCAAGAAACTATGCCAAGTTAAAACTATGTAGTGAAGCCGGGCGTGGTGGTGCACGCCTTTAATCCCAGCACTTGGGAGGCAGAGGTAGGAGGATTGCTGTGAGTTCAAGGCCACCCTGAGACTACATAGTTAATTCCAGGTCAGCCTGGGCCAGAGTGACACCGTACCTTGAAAAAAACAACAACAACAAAAAAAACAAAAAACCCCCCAAAAAACTATGTAGTGAACAATGCTGGGCATGGTGGTGCACGCCCTTAATCCCAGCACTGGGAGGCAGAGGTAGGTGGATCGCCTTGAGTTCAAGGCCACCCTGAGACTACACAGTGACTACACAGGTCAGCCTGGGCTAGAGTTAGACCCTACCTTGAAAAACTAAAACAAAAAACAAGCCGGGTGTGGTGGCGCACGCCTTTAATCCCAGCACTGGGGAGGCAGAGGTAGGAGGATCGCCTTGAGTTCGAGGGCACCCTGAGACTACATAGTGAATTCCAGGTCAGCCTGAGCTAGAGTGAGACCCTACCTCAGAAAACCAAAAAAAACAAAAAACAAACAAAGAAAAAACCCAGAAAACAAAACAAAAAAACTATGTACTGGATGAATACATGAACAAGTTTTATCATCTGTGAAAAAGGAAGATATAAAGAAAAGTGTACAAGCTGCAGACATAGCACAACTGACATTCTCCCAAAGCACAAATTATCACTTCTACCCTCTGAAGATTATATATATATATAAAACATAATGACATACATAGGGATGTAGATTCCAAAAAAAATGCTATCTGACAGAAAATTCAATGACGAGGAAAATAGTCTTTTAATTTTTCCTTACAAAACCTCTTTAGTAAAGCCTAAATCTAAAAGTAAGCTCTTAATATTTCAATACTGTCTTATGTAAAAGCATACTTTTCCTGTGTCCCTGATATTTTAATGAACGTTAGATAAATGGAACACCTTTTAGTAGCAATGAGTTCCTCTCTGCTTCCTATCTGGGCTTACTACTCTAATCTCTCATATGCTCATCCTCACTCTGGAAAATCATTCATCTACCATGGTTTAGCTGAGTAACCCTTCTATATGACCTCAAAGCACCCTTGGCTTAGCTCATTATAGCATCTAGCAAATCCATGTGTCTGTCTAAACATATAGCTAAATGGACCATATACTCCTTAAGAACAAAAAACCTAAGTTTTACCATAAAGCTTAGATAGTGATTGGCACTAAACATATTCTCAACAGAGGCAGCTCTAGCCCCACAAGCACATTGACCAGCACCCATCACTGCTCCACACATACAACCTGCGGTAGTTTGAATACAATAGCTTGAACATATAGCACCACAGCTCTGGTGTTTTATTAAAATTGAACTTGCAACTTGAGTCCCAGCAGGCCGATCCCTACTATAGGGGGCAGGTCACGGGGGAGAGGGGCAGATCTTGGGGTCCAGGCCTGAGGTGTGTAAAGTGCAGTTTGAGTTCTGACTGTTGGTGCTTGTTGGCATGTTGTTGATGTCTTTCTGCTTGGAACTACGGAATTGAGTCAGCTTCTTTTGCCATTGATAGTATTTCCCCTAGAATTTGTAAGCCTGAAATAAACTCTTTCCTTCCATAAGCTACTTCTAGTTGGCTATTTGTCCAGCAACATAAAGCTGACTGTAACACCGCTTACTAAACCTCATTACTCTCTGCTGTCTGGAAGGCAAGAAAACTTCTCAGGAAGATCCTTTGAGTCCTAATATGAACTGTCTACTGTATGCCAAGGCAGGCAGACACAGACAGACAGACACACACACGGAGGTTGTCAATAAAAAGTTAAAAAAAAAAAGTCCTAAAAAATTATCAGGAATGTGGAATCTAACCAAATGTTTTACCAGTAACGTAAACTGATGCTCACTTGAGCTTACCCTCTGATCTATTAGTTTTGCTATATATCTTATAATGCTAGTAACACTTGTGTTCCTAGAATAAACTTAGCTTTTTTTGTCTGAGCTCAATCAAACTTTTGTTCATCACTTACCCATGTAAGTGTCTTTAACCATCTACACTTTTCAAATCTTTAGCTTGTATTAGTGAAGGATGTCACTGTTTCAGTGATTCCCAAACTTTCCCATGTCATGGTGCCCTTAGGTCAAAGAAATACATAACTACATTTATTAGGAAGTTAAGTTCAAATAAATTAATATTTAGGCTAACAACTTACTATTTGAAAAAAATAGCACATAATTAAATGAAAAAATGAACACTCTGTTTCAGCCAGGTGTCACACACAACTTTAATTCCAGCACTCAGGAGGCAGAGGTAGGAGGATGGCTGTGAGTCTGAGGCCAACCTGAGACTACACAGTAATTCCAGGTCAGCCTGAGCTACAGCAAGACCCTACCACAAAAAAATGGAAGGAAGGAAGGAAGGAAGGAAGGAAGGAAGGAAGGAAGGAAGGAAGGAAGGAAGGAAGGAAGGAAGGAAGGAAGGGAGGAACAAACGAACATTCTGAGGTTGGATAAGCACTGGTTGTGTAAACATGAGTACCTGAGTTTATACCTCCAGGACCCATGTAAAAGCTGGAACCCTTGCATGCTGACAGCAAGTTGGGAGGTAGAGACAGCAGAATTTCCTAGAAGCTTATGGATCAGTTAGTCTAGCAATGGCAGTGGTGAACAACTATAACAAGAAACCATGCCTCAAATGAGATGGAAGGTGAGAACTGACAGCTGAAAGTTGTCCTCTGACCTCCACATGCACACCGTGGATGTGTGCACCTGCACTCACATATATGATCACACATACAAACACACATTAAAAATTTTTAAATGAAAGCCAGGCGTGGTGGGCACACCTTTAATCCCAGCACTCGGGAGGCAGAGGTAGGAGGATCGCCGTGAGTTCAAGGCCACCCTGAGACTACATAGTTAATTCCAGGTCAGCCTGGGCCACAGTGAGACCCTACCTTGAAAAACAAAACAAAACAAAAAAAATTAAATGAGGGCCCGGAGAGATTGCTTAGTGGTTAAGCACTTGCCTGTGAAGCCTAAGGATCTCGTTTCAAGACTCAATTCCCCAGGACCCAGGTAAGCCAGATGCACAAGGGGGCATATGCATCTGGACTTCGTTTGCAGTGGCTGGAGGCCCTGGTGCACACATTCTCTCTCTCTATCTGCCTCGTTCTTTGTTTTTCTGTTGCTCTCAAATAAATAAATAAATAAACGAATAAACAAAAACAAATTAAATGATTGCACTGGGTGTGGTGGCGAATGCCTTTAATCACAGCACTCAGGAGGCAGAGGTAGGAAGACTGCCATTAGTTCAAGGCCATCCTTAGACTATAGAGTGAATTCTAGGTCAGCCTAGGCTAGAGTGAGACCCTACCTCGAAAAACAAACAAACAAAAATTTTAATGAATATTCTATTTTATTCATACTAATCTGTAGATAATAGAATGTCTATACCTGAGAAAATTGTATAACTTGCCAAACCTTGAAATCACATTGCTGCCTTTAGTTCCTGTTTCTGGTTGATTTTCATGTGATGCTTGCTCTTTATTAAAACTGCCATAAACTCAGATTAACAGAGATAAAGTAGCATAAAAAATACTATGAAGGCTGAGGAGATGGCTTAGGCTTAGCAGTGAAGGCACTTGCCTACAAAGCCAAAGGACCTCAGTTTGATTTCCCAGGACTCACGTAAGCCAGATGTACAAGGTGGTGCATGCATCTGGAGTTCGTCTGCAGTAGCTGGAAGCTCTGGCACACCCACTCTTTCCCTCTCCCTCTCTCTCTCTCTCTTTCTGCCTCTTTCATGCTCTCAAATAAATAAATAAAAATAAAAGATTTAAAAAAAATTTTTTTAAAAATACTATGAGATTTACTATTGTAACTGAAATAATGTATATGCTATCTGACAGATGTAGTTGTGAAGTGCTGTGTTTCCTGAAATGGAAATGTGTCATGACACCCGTGTGAATTCAATGTGGCATCCCAGGACAACTTGGAGCTTGCTTTAGTTTGAGAACAAGTTGGTTTTTCTGTTTTAGAGAGCATACTATTAGAATGTAAACAATGAAAGATACTGGACTTTGTTTTCCCTTTTAGCTTAACAATGGTTAAGAACCACTGGCAAGGCAAAAAACTGACTGCTCCTTTATGTAAATAGTTGAATACCATTTCATGTTTATCAAAGATAGATAGCAAACATAATAAGCATGCATTAATCTTAGCTGTTTGTGTTACATGCTGGGCCTGACTGCAAGTCCTTCACATATACTGTCAACAACTCTATAGCTACTACTGCTTTAGAGATTAGCAAACTGAAGCACAGAAAAATAAATTGTCCAAATTTACATAGCTATAGATTGCAATATTGACAGTCCAGTTGTCAAATTCCAAAAGAAATCATCATTACCCCATGTCTTCATGTACTTCAAGTAATTCAGATTCACTTTACTGATTCCCAAAGGACATCTAACATTGCATAATGTAGCATGGAAAATAAACTTGAGTTATTATGTACATAATCATTTAGATTCTGTAAAGATATTGGGAAGGTAGGATAACAAGGGAGAAATAGCTTCACTTCCTAGGTATGTTTAAGTATAAATCTGTCCTTTCTGAGCTTGAACTCATTTGTAAAGGCAGATAATTTTTACTTTAGAGGGTTCTGAAGAAGTAAAATTAAAAAGAACCAAAAACTCTATTTAATACTGTACAGTTTTAGCCAGCCCAGTAAGATGGTGGTTTGAAAGAATGGTATGGTAGAAACAAAACTTGGCAAGAAGATAGGAAAAGAGAAACCAGTTGAGTTAGATGTGGTGGTGAATGCATGTAATCTGGACCTCAGGAGATGGAGCAGGAAAACTGCAACTTCAAAGCTAGCCTGGGTGGCATAATGAATTCAAAGCGCATTATATATATTGGTATAAAATGGTGTGTGTGTTCAGTAATACTTATTTTTAGAAACTAAAAGAACAGTCACAAAATTCATAGAGGAAGAGCTTAGAAGATGGAGAGTGGAGAAAGGCTTACACAGGAAGGTTCTCAATATCAGTGAAATTCCACTGTTTCATTTGGCATACATACTATTGCTTGGTTCATAACAACACACTAAACAATATGAGTGTATTATCTATCTCTCAATCATGGTGCATGCTAGGCAAGTACTCTGCCACTGAACTACATATATTTAATGGAGGGCAATACATTTTATAAAATAACTATGGAAATCAAGAGAATACAATTTTATGAAGTATGACTTAATTTTTCAATTTACCCTACTTAGTTTTTATTTTTAAAAAATTTTTATTTTATTTATTTTATTTTATCTATGTTTTAAAATTTTTTATTTATTTTACTTTATTTTACTTTACTTTACTTTACTTTACTTATTTTATTTTATTTTGCTTTTCAAGGTAGGGTCTCACTCTAGCTCAGGCTGACCTGGAATTCACTATGTAGTCTCAGGGTGGCCTTGAACTCACGGCAATCCTCCTACCTCTGCCTCCCGAGTGCTGGGATTAAAGGCATGCGCCACCACGCCTGGCAATTTTTAAAAAAATATATTTATTTATTTATTTATTTATTTACGAGCAAGAAAGAGGTAGAGAGAGAGAGAGAGAGAGAGAGGGGAGGGGAGGAACTCCAGATGCATGCACCACCATGTGCATCTGGCTTACATGGGTCCTGGAGAACTGAACCTGGGTCCTTTGGCTTTGCAGGCAAATGCCTTAACTGCTAAGCCATCTCTCCAACCCAGTTTTTATTTAACAAAAATATATTGGGGCTGGGGCTGGAGAGATGGCTTAGCGGTTAAGGTGCCTGCCTCCTAAGCCTAAAAACGCTGGTTCCAATGTCCAGTGGTTCCAATCTCCAGGTCTCATGTTTAACCAGATGCAAAGTGACACAAGGGCGCAATGCCACACTTGACCACAAGGGGGCGCACACATCTGTATTTTGTTCACAGCAGCTGAGAGACTGCTGGTGCGCCCGTCTCTATGTGTCTTCCTCTCCCTCTCTCTCTCCAAATATATATATATATATATGGGCTGGAGAGATGGCTTAGCAGTTAAGGTGTTCCTGCAAAGCCAAAGGACCCCAGTTTGATTCTCCAGGACCCGTGTAAACCAGATGCACAAGGGGTGCATGCATATGTAGTTCATTTGCATTGGCTGGATGCCCTGGCGTGCCCATTCTTTATCTCTCTCTGCCTCTTTCTCTCAAAAAAAAAAATATATATATATATATTATATATATATATAATCTTCATTACTTGGGCTATACAGCAAGATGTTAATTACTACCTATATGTAAAAGAATTTATAAAACAAAAAAAGTTTCCCAAAGCCATAGATTGTTACTAGAAAAATTTCAGTGCCAGGGATGGGATACTTTCCAGTGAGTTACCGGCCAGGGAGGTCCCTGATGCCCCATTATAGGCCATTGCTAAGGCTCTTGGTTTCTCACCAGAAGTAAGACCCTATTGCTGAAGACTCCACATGCTTGGGCTGCAGGTCACCAAAAACTCAAGCTGGAGCTACGGTGAAAACCATCTCCCTGTAGACCAGCTGGCAAAAAGGTGGAAAAAAACTACATTGCATGTAGCCCTATGAGAGGCAGAAGTCAACAGTGGTGATACACAACAGTGGACATTGCAAGCCTTAAGATTGGCCAGCCAGGCCAAATGAGCCAATAGGTGTGATAGTGGCATTTTTGCTATGGGGGAAACCAACCACTCTCTAATTGGCCTGGAGGCCCACTTCATGGGAGGGAATACATGCCTGGTACTGAAAACCCAGTCAAAAGCTATGGTGGGGGCTGGAGCGATGGCTTAGCAGTTAAGCACTTGCTTGTGAAGCCTAAGGACCTCAGTTGGAGACTCAATTCCCCAGTACCCACATAAGCAGATGCACGAGGCAGCACACACATACGGAGTTCATTTGCAATGGCTGGAGGCCCTGATGCACCCATTCTCTCTCTCTCTCTCTCTCTCTCTCTCTCTCTCTCTCTGCCTCCTGGTCTCTCTGTCTGTTGCTCTCAAATAAATAAATAAAAATTAAAAAAATATTTTAAAAAGCCTATGGCAGAGGAGATCATGAGCCCTAGAAGAGCAATGCCTGTTGATGTCTGGCTAAATGCATATATTATGCTCACCAAACTGCCTGCTAAGCACTTCTCTTAATGTTCATACCCATACATTAATGCTACTCTCACTTTTGGTTAGAGAAGCTTCTCTGTTCAGATGGCAGTGACCTCTAAGATGACTCAAGAGGCACCATAGTGCTAAGAAGAAGTGACAGAGGAGTGCTCAGCACTGAAATATCTCTGTCACACCTTCCAAAGCTCAGGGTCCATTGCGGAAGAGGTGGCGGGAAGAATGTAAGAGCCAAAGGAAGGGTAGGACTCCTTATAATACAATCTTCCAGACACAAAATGGTCGGGATATCCATGACCTCGCAGTGCCTCGTACAACCTACACAAGATCCTCATAATAGGAGGAAAAGATGATGACATCAAAATAAAAAAGACTGATTGAGAGGGGGAGGGGATATGACGGAAGGTGGATTTGTGAAGGGGAAAGTAGGGGAGGGAATTATTTTACTAGTTTATTGTCTAAAATTATGGAAGTTGGGCATAGGAGCCACACCAAACCAGATCAGGGAGGGATTTAAGCAAAACTACACTCTTCTTCGGAAAAGAGCAAAATATTTTTTCCAGGAAACAGCGGAAAAGCAAGAGACGGGCACAATACCACTTTGGAGACCGTGGCCTGTCCCACGGCAGCCCGCTCCACAGTGGCTGGAGCAGCCGCTCCAACCCGTGGTGCCAAGCCACCGCCCAGATCAGCTGAGCCTCATTGAGCCACCGCTGCAGCCGCCGCCGCTGCCCAAACAAACAACAACAACAAAATAATAATAAATAAATGGGGGACATTCCAACCTCATCAGTCTCAAGAGCCCAGAAATCGAAGAAAAGTCTGCTGAGCTACTGAAAGAGCTACAGGCTTCCTGAACTTGCCCATCCCCCAACCATCAGATCCCCAGCGAATTGGCAGAAATCAGCAAGTAGCAGCAGCCTGTACCACATCACCAACACCAGACCCAGCACAGCTGAGCCAAGCTCCACAGCTCAGGGAATGAGGTGGGCAATCAGCATTGGTGAGTTTGGAAGCCACACCAAAAGGTAACAAAGGCCTGCATTGGAAGAGCTAACCTCTCTTTCCAGGTCAGGGCAGGTTATGGGTTACATATTTGTGGTTGGCTTTACCATTTTCAAATAAGCTGAATATGAGGTGTCGAATATTGTTGCCTGTAATACTTTTGGATTTAAAGGGTCTTTATCTTTTGCTTCTGTCATTATTGGGGGCAGGGTCTGATTCCTAGCTGACAAGATTAAGGGTGTGGAGCAAACGCACCCTTAGGGATTTTGACCTTATAAGACTGTTTGTTTCAATTCCCACACTTGTATACTCTGTGCTCATGTTAATTGAATGTGTATTTGGCTCAATTGAAGTTTAGAACTTGCTACTAAATTGTTCCACCAGTCCACTACAATACTTGCTTACCAAGCAAAGTCAACAGCTAGGATTACTTTTGAGGTGGACCTGGGTACAAGTGCTACACTTGGCACCTTAAACCCATATCCTGAAAGTATATAAAGGTGGATCTCCACACCTGAGAACACTGCAGATAACTAGAAAACCTAAGCATTAAATCAATCCAGGATGCAAAAGTCACTACATTATAATACAAGAAACACAAAGAATCAAGACAATGCAATCCCACCAAAAATTACAAATCCATCAGAATTGTTCACCAATGAGACTGTTTTAGATGAAATTCCTGACAAAGATTTCAAAAGAATGATGATATCTATACTCAAAGAAATGAAAGAAGAAATAAAAGAAGAAATGAAAGCAATCCGAGAAGAAAAAAAAGGAATTAAAGAAGAAAACAAACTTTTGAAAGAAAATTACAGAAAAACACTTTAATGAAATAAAAAGGTCATTAAAGGACATGAATAAGGAAATAGAACTACTGAAGAAAAACCAGGCTGAAATCCTAGCTCTGAAGAACACAGTCAGTGAAATAAAAAACTCTGTGGAAAGTCTCACTAGTAGAATGGATGAAGGAGAGGACAGAATATCTAAACTAGAAGACCAGATGGCAGACCTGGATGACCCATAAGGAAACATAGTGCTGAGAAGAAGGGATGGAGGAGTGCCCAGCATTGAAACACCTCTGTCACACCCTACAAGGCTCAGGGACCATTGCAGAAGAGGGGGCGGATAGAATGGAAGAGCCAAAGGAAGGGTATGACCTCTTACAATGCAACTGCCCAGACAGAAATTGGCCTGGATATCCATGACCTTGCAGTGCCTAGCAATACCTTCGCAAGACCCTCAAAATAGAAGAAAAAGATGATGTCATCAAATTAAAAGAGAGACTAATGGAGAGAGGGAGGGGATATGATGGAGACTGGAGTTATAAAGTGGAATGGGGGGAGGGGAGGGAAATATCAAATGGGTTTTTTTGTATGTAAGTATAAAAGTTGTCAATAAAAAACAATAATTAAAAATAAAATAAAATAAAATAAAATTATGGAAGTTGTCAATAAAAAAGTTTAAAAAAATTTTAAGTTACCACTTAAGGGTTCATTTACTTTTTAACATTTATTAATTTGAGAGAAGGACAGAAAGAGAATGGACACACCAGAGCCTCCTGCCATGGCAAATTAACTCCAGAAGAATGCACCACTTTGTGCAGCTGGCTTTTCAAGGGTACTGGGAAATTGAACCCAGGCCATCAGGCTTTACAAGCAAGTGCTATCAACTGCTGAGCCATCTCTGCAGCCCAAGGATTCATTTATTTGTTGCTATTCTTCTCAAATGATATGATAATTCATCAAACAATAGTTAAATTACAAATGACAGCTACTGAATTTCCCGTATTCTTACTGAGTTTTAGTTATGAGTGGGCATTTTCTGAAACTATAGAAGTATAACAAGAAACATAATTAAAGGGTGAAGGTATATGTTATGGTTTGGATGTGAAATAAACCCTTTATGTAATGTACTTGTACACCTGGTCTACAGGTGAAGGTGCTATTTGGAAAGCTGTGAGACTCTTACCAGGTAGGGCCTCACTGGAGGAAGTGAGTCATTGTTATGGGTTAGAGACATGCCTGGTTCTGGACCAAGTTCCCTCCCTGTTTTTTGACTGTGGACATGCAAAGTAACCAGCCACATTACACTTGCTCATGTTGCCACAGCCAACAGGACTTCCTGGCTTTGATGTATGTATCTCCTAAACCATCAGCGAAAAGAAACCACGGCCCCCTTAACTTGACTCTCCCCTTTCCACAGTACTGGGGATTGAACCCAGAATCTACTGCATGCTAGGCAAGCACTCTGCCAATGAGTTGATATCTCAGTCCTTTTGCTTTTTATCTTGAGGTAGGCTGGCCTTGAACTTGCAATCCTCCTGCCTCAGTTTTCCAAGTAGAAAAGGCTTGCAGGCCTGGTTTTATAAAATTTCTGTGAGGTATTGCCAGAATAACAAGAAAAGTAATCCATAGTGCATAGTAATTGTAACTACAATTAAGGGGCATGTTATGGAAGGAATACTTGTATGCTGACTTCTGGTAAGGTGGGCAGAAAAAGCTGGTTTCTAAAGAATCATCTCCAGAGGAATCCCTATTAGTAAAACTGTTAGGGAAAGAAGTGGGATGAAGATACTCTGCATCCATGTAATGATGGTTTATATCTTGGGAGATCCTAGAATCACCTGCAGGGATTATGTAGATTTGGTCAGCCTCTGAAAATGCCTGTGTGAGAGACTAACTACACTAGGTTGGTTAACTGAGGAAGGAAGAACCACTTTAACTATGGGTAGCACCATTCTACAGGGCTGAGACCCTGGACTGTATAAAAAGGAGAAAGACACTAAGCACAAGCATTCATCACTCTGCTTCCTTATTGTGGACCAAATATGACTACCTGACTCGAGCTCCTTGGCAGCCTTCCCTGCCATGATGGATCTTAATCTCAAACAGTAAGTCAAAATAAACCTTTTCTTCCTTCCTTCCTTAAACTGCTTTTGTCAGGTATTTGATCACAGCAACAAGAAAGTAACTAATATAATCTATTAAATCCTTTCTTCCTGGAACTTTAAAAAATGTAGCTTCAGGGCTGGAGAGATGGCTTAGTGGTTAATGCACTTGCCTGCAAAGCCCAAGTCCCCATGTTCTACTCTCCAGATCCCATGTAAGCCAGACACACAAAGGTGAGGCAAGCACAAGGTTGCACATGCCCACTAGGTGGCACATCTGGAGTTTGACTGCAGTGGCTGAAGCCCTGCCCTCTCCTCTGTCTGTCTCTATTAAAAAAAAATACAGGGCTGGAGAGATGGCTTAGTGGTTAAGGAGCCTGCCTGCTAAGCCTACCAACCCGGTTCCAATCTCCAGGTCCCACGTTTAGCCAGCTGTAAAGTGACGCAAGGGCGCAATGCAGCACTTGCCCACAAGGGGGCGCACACATCTGGATTTCATTCACAGCAGCTGAGAGACTGCTGGCGTGCCCATTCTCTGTCTCCTTCTCCTTCTGTCTGTCTCTCTCTGTTTCTTTCCCCCAAAATAAAAAATAATAATAAAAAATACAATATGCCAGGTGTGGTGGTGCACGCCTTTAATCCCAGCACTCAGAGGCAAAGGTAGGAGGATCACTGTGAGTTCAAAACCACCCTGAGACTACATAGTGAATTCCAGGTTAGCCTGGGCTAGAGTGAGACTCTACCCAGAAAAACCTAAAAAGGAGAAGGAAGGAAGGAAGGAGGGGGAGGGAGGGAGGGAGGGAAGAGGGAGGGAGGGAGGGAGGGAGGGGAGGGAAGGAAGGAAGGAAGGAAGGAAGGAAGGAAGGAAGGAAGGAAGGAAGGAAGGAAGGAAGGGGTAAAGAGGGAGAAAGGCAGTTTGACTTAATAGGATAAAATATTACCTAAGATATATAAAATAGTAATTCAGGTATTATGTGTATCATTAAAATCACTATAAATTCAACCAAAAGAAGACATTTACTACAGAAGTAAGGAAAACAAAAATCAGAATGGGGCTTGAAAAGCAAGCCTAGAAAGAATATTATCACAGAAAGAAGCTTCTCCCTGCTAAAAGTATTGCCAATAGCAGGTATGTGTCACAGCTGACCCCAAGAAATATCCCAATTAATGGCACTATCATAAGTATGGTGAAGCAAAATAATGAAAACTAAAGCCTACACAGGGAAGACAAAAAGGACCTAAGTACAGATAAGTTATGATTAAGTGTCTAATATTTTCATGGGCTTTTGAAGCTGAGACATGAAAATTGAAGTGGGGAGAGCACCGTTTTACTGTATATTCTACAAAGCGGATTGATTAGAACTTCCTGGTCATAGAGAATAGGTTGCAGATCCAGAGACAAATCAGAATGGGCTATCTTTAGTTCCCTTAATAGCCATTCATTATCCACCACTGTGTTTGACCAAACATGATAGCTAGCCATAGCAAAGCCACCAACTTGTGGGGATTTCAGGGGGATGGGGCTAGGGTTAAACTCATTATGTAGCCAAAGACAAACTTGAATTTCTGATCCTCCTGCCTCTATATCTGAGGTTCTGGGATTACAGGCATGTACCATTACATTTATTTATGCAGTGCTAGGGATCTAACTCAAGGCTTCATGAATGTTAGGTAAGAACTATGCCAACTAAGCAATATCCTCAGTCCCATGCTTTTCAAATTCCATTTATAAAAGCTTACATTTAAGCCGGGTGTTGTGGTGCATGCCTTTAATCCCAGCATTCGGGAGGCAGAGGTAGGAGGATCACCATGAGTTCGAGGCCACCCTGAGACTACATAGTGAATTCCAGGTCAGCCTGAGCTAGAGTGAAACCCTACCTTGAAAAACCAAAAAAAACCCCCAAAAAACAAACAAACAAACAAACAAACAAAAACAAAGCTTACATCTGACATCTCAAGTATATCCTTCTCAGGAAATTGTCTTAAATACCCTTCCACTTTGAACTTTTAAATTTTTTCATTTGTCACAATACTAGCTGTACATTTCATTAAAATATTTTACTGTTGGGGCTGGAAAGATGGCTTAGCAGTTAAGGCGTTTGCCTGCAAAGCCAAAGGACTCTGGTTCAATTCTCCAGTACCCACATAAACCAGATGCACAAGGGGGGGGGGCACATGCATCTGGAGTTTGTTTGCAGTGGCCAGCCCTGGTGCACCCATTCTCACTTTCTCTCTCCCCCACTTTCTCTCTCTCAAATAAATAAATAATAAAACCTATTTAAAAATTTTTAGTGTTGGGTGTTGGGCTAGAGAGCTGGTTCAGCAGTTAAGGTGCTTCTCTGTAAAGTTAACAACCTGGGTTTGATTTCTCAGGACCCACATAAAGTCAGATGCACAAAGTAGTGTGTGCATCTGGAGTTTGTTTGCAATGGCTAGCAGCCTTGGGACTTCATTCATTCATTCTCACTCTCCCCCCTTGGGAATAAATAAACAAATAAAATATTTTTTAAATGTTTTAATGTTTATTTGATATATTCAAATGCTAACTTTTTATATTTACTTGTAAGCACAGAGAAAGAGAGAGAGAGAGAACATGAATATGGGCATACCAGGCCATCTAGCCACTGCAAAAACTCCGGATGTGTGTGCTACTTTGTGCATCTGGGAATCGAACCTAAGCTTTGCAAGCAAATGCCTTAACAACTGAGCCATCTCTCAAGCCCATCCAAATATATTAACTTTTAAAAAATATTTTATTTTTATTTATTTGATATATGTAGAAAGAGGGGGAGAGAGAGAGAGAGAGAATGGGCATGCCAGGGCATCCAGCCACTGCAAATGAACTCCAGATGCATGCGCCCCCCCCTTGTGCATCTGGCTAACATGGGTCATGGGGAGTCGAACCTGGGTCCTTTGGCTTTGCAGGCAAATGCCTTAACCACTAAGCCATCCCTCCAGCTCCAAATATATTAACTTTTATACTATACAGTTTGTAATAAAAGTATGCTAGATTTACTAAAAAGAAGGAACGTGCTGCCAGGCATAGTGGCACACACCTTTAATCCCAGCACTTGGGCAGCAGAGGTACGAGGATTGCCATGAGTTCAAGGCCAGGCTGAGAGTACATAGTGAATTCCAGGTCAGCCTGGGCTACAGTGAGACCCTACCTTGAAAAAATAAAACAACAACAAAAAAGAGACATGACTATATATATATATAAAAAATATAATATTGTATCCCAATATTCTGGGTATCTTTTATCTTACAGAACACTTAATAAATCATATGTGTACATCATTTATCATATTCTATTCTCCATTTACCTACATTGCAAATTTCTATATCATTGTCAGAATTATTATCGTTCTTTCAGTACCAAGCAATAGTTTACGTGAAATCAATATATCTTCTCTCATATTTGTTTTACATATTAATTCATAAAATTCCATCAATTACCTCAGAAATCTCTGGAAAATTTTAGATTTTCTGTTTGTAAATCTTTCCACAAGTTCACATCTCTTGGGTTTGGGCTTAGCGACTACTGTGGTCCATCAGTTTCAAGAGTATCATTAAGAAAGATTTCAAAAAGAAAGAAAGAAAAGTTTTTGACAATTTTTATCCTTTTCTTTTCTCTTCTCTTCTTCTTTTCTTTTCTTTCCAAGGTAAGGTCTCACTCTAGCTCAGGCTGATCTGGAATTCACTATGTAGTCTCAGGGTGGCCTTGAACTCACGCAATCCTCCTACCTCTGCCTCCAGAGCACTGGAATTAAAGGCGTGTGCCACCACGCTCTGCTCTGATCACTTTTATTCTAACTAATTCTCAGAAGCCTTTTCTAATTGCTTAAAGAAATTTAAACTATATATTCAAGCTGGGTGTGACAGGACACACTTTTAACCCCAGTGCTCAAGAGGCTGAGGTAGAAGGATTGCTGTGAGTTTAAGGCCAGCCTTAGACTATATAGTGAATTCCAGGTTAGCCTGGGCTGATCATATTTACTTGAAAATTCCCCAGAGGATGCATTATTTAATATTTGTTCATAAACCTAATTTTTTCCATTTTGTACTTAACATGTAAGGTTCTAATATAGCAAGGTATTTGTAAATATGCATATTTCTTCTTTTGATTTAGATTTTTGTTTTAAATTCAAGGGCCAGCAAGTTCAATGTTCCTAACTTTCAGTATTTTATTTATAATACATTTAAAATGTATGCTTCAGTTTTCTTGTTTTGTATTGCTAGGATTGAACCGACAGCCTTGTGCCTGCTAGGCAGGCTCTCTACCACTGAGCTATTTCCTCAACGTTTTTTATTCATGTATCTGAAAAAGAGGCAGATGGAGGCGGGGGAATGGGCACACCAGGGCCTCTAGCCACTGCCAACAAACTCCAGATGCATACAACACTTTGAGCATCTGGCTTTACATGGGTACTAGGGAATCGAACCTGAGCCCTTTGGCTTTGCCAGCAAGTGCCTTAACTGCTAAACCGTCTTTCCAGCCCATCAACTTTATTTTAAATCCTAATTTGTTACTAGTTCTTATTATACTAATTTCAATTTTTCACAGCTCATTTCAGTACTGAGAATACTAACAAATCTCTTCCTGCTGAGAATAATCATGTATTTGGTACCTTAACAGGTTACTTCTGTGTGTCAACTGTACCACTGGTTTCAGAGATCTGATCAAAAACCAGTGTAGTGTGAAGGTATTTTTTACATGAGAACCACATTTCAATCAGTAAAGCAAATTATGCTCCATAATGTGTAGTCTGGAAGCTTTGAGAGATTGAGGTCCCCTAAGAAAGAGGGAATTTTGTCTCAAGCCTTCACCAGACACACCTTGTAATGTCAACTTTCCCCTGGATCTCCTACCTAAATGTTTGCTTTACAAATTTCTTACTCACCAATCCCCTCAATCATAAAGCAATTCCTCAGTCTCCCCCTTTTTACACACACACTACTGAGACTATTTATTTTTCTGAAGAACCCTAACTGAGGATTGAATCCAAGGCACTTTACTATTAGGCTATTACCAAATTTATTACCAGGGTGGTCTCAAACTTGCAATGATCTTCCTACCTCAAAGTGGCTGGGGATTATGGGCATGTGCCACCATGCTCAGCTGGAAGACATGATTTTTATGACTATGGAAGAGAATGATGATTTTGAAAACATGAAATGTATTACAAGTTAAACCAAGCCATCTCTAATTTGTAAATCTGAAGTACTCTAAAATCTTGAACATTGTGAGTACCAACATGACACAAAAAATGGAAAATTCCATACCACAAGCAGAAAATTTCACATGTGACCCACCTGATGAGTCTTAGTTAAAATGCAGATGTGAATGAAAGTTTCCAGAAAAGCCCAGCACCTGCTAGACCTACTTCCAGCAAGGCTGAATGGACTGATAGAACTCCTGTGACCACACAGAGATGGACTGTTGCAAATCAGAGCCAAATTACTTTGGGCTACCTTTAGCCCTTTAGTAGCCATTTATTGTCTACCTCATTTTAGTGATTATCAGTTGATCAGATGTGACCCTTTTTGGAATGTACTGATAGACCCCCAGCTTCCACCAGCCCAAGGGCTAAGAATGTCATCAGATAGTATCTGAGGCCTATGGTGGAGAATTTTCTGGTGTGCTATAACCTGACTACCTGATGGTCAGCCAATATATTTGAAAAGTGCCTTGATTTATGACTTTCTTTTGTTCTGTAACTGTAAAACTTTCATGAAATTGTTAACATATTGAAACATTAGAGTTGGTGTAACCTAAATCTGTATTCCCCAGACATGGTCACTCATATTTGGCTCCAGAACAAACCACCTCTTATTTCTTTGAAGAGAGAGCTATGTCTTTTACATCGTCATAGGTACACTAAGGATATTATGCAGTGTTATTTTCAGGCTTTGGTATCTAAAGCAATAAATTAAATATAAATGAATTTTGTTTTCACACTGTTATAGTTTATAGATGCATATCTCACTATGTATATTCAAATAATGCAGAATCTGAAAAAAGGCCAAAATCCTAAGTATTTCTGGTCTCAAGCACTTATGAAGAGACACTCATAGTGAAGCTTCGATAAACTAATAGTAAACAAAAGGCTCAAAAGGTGAAAACAAACCATTATGATTATGTAATGCCAATTTCAATTCTAATAAGCCAACAATATTGAAAACATTTATTTAGAATTCCAAGTTTAAACAAACATTTGATTAATCCAATTCTCTCCAACTAGACAATCTAATTGCAGCTCGAACTTGAGTAAAAATACAAAACTAGGGGGCTGGAGAGATGGCTTAATGGTTAAGGCACTTGCCGGCAAAGCTAAAGGATCCAGGTTTAATTCCCCAGTACCTATGTAAGGCAAATGCACAAGATAGTATATGCAGTTGGAGTTTGTTCATAGTGGCTAGAGACCCTAGCATGCCCATTCTCCCTTTCTCTCTCACTATATATATTTATTTCTCAATAAATAAATACTTTTTCTGTTTTTTGGTTTTTTCAAGGTAGGGTTTCACTCTTGTCCAGGCTGACCTGGAATTTACTATGTAGTCTCAGGATGGCCTGGAACTCACAGCGATCCTCCTACCTCTGCCTCCCGAGTGCTGGGATTAAAGGCGTGTGCCACCATGCCCAGCTAGTTTTGCATTTAAAAATATATATATTCTATTGCCGGGTGTGGTGGCACACGCCTTTAATCCCAGCACTCGGGAGGCAGAGGTAGGAGGATCGCTGTGAGTTCCAGGCCATCCTGAGACTACATAGTGAATTCTAGGTCAGCCTGAGCTAGAGCGAGACCTTGCCTCAAAAAACCAAACCAATGGCTGGAGAGATGGCTTGGCGGTTAAGGCGCCTGCCTCCTAAGCCTAAGAATGCTGGTTCCAATCTCCAGGTCCCACGTTTAGCCAGATGCAAAGTGATGCAAGGGCGCAATGCTGCACTTGACCACAAGGGGGCGCACACATCTGGATTTCCTTTGCAGCAGCTGAGAGACTGCTGGCGTGCCCATCCCTACCTGTCTTCCTCTCCCTCTCTCTCTGTGTCTCTCTCCAAACAAAACAAAACAAAACAAAACAAAACAAAAAGAACAAAGTTAGAAATGCAAAATTCAGTGTAAATGATTTTACTATGACAGAGGTTTGAATTTCTTTTTAAAATTAACTTTTAATTTAATTAATTAATTTATTTATTTATTTATTTGAGAGTGACAGACAATGGGTACTCCAGGGCCTCCAGCCACAGCAAACGAACTCCAGATGCATGTGCCACCTTGTGCATCTGGCTTATATGGGTCCTGGGGAATCGAGCCTCGAACGGGGTCTTTAGGCTTCACAGGCAAATGCTTAACTGCTAAGCCATCTCTCCAGGCCCAGTGGTTTGAATTTCTGAAAGAGTAGACGCCAATCATGCATTACATTTTCATTTATAAATAAGATTGGTTAAATGGCTAGAGAGGTAGCTTAGCATTTAAGGCACTTGCCTATGAAGGCTAAGGACCAAGGTTTGATTCCCCAGGACCTATGTAAGCCAAATGTACAAGGTGACACATGAGTTTGGAGTTCGTTTGCAGTGGATCAAGGCCCTGGCGCGTCCATTATCTATCTCTCTCTCTCTCTCTGCCTCTTTTTTTCTCTCAAATAAATGAAAAAGTAAATAAGCCAAGCGTGGTGGTACAAGCCTTTAATCCCAGCACTTGGGAGGCAAAGGTCAGAGGACTGTTGTGAGTTCGAGCCACCCTAAGACTACATAGTGAATTCCAAGTCAGCCTGGGCTACAGCAAGAACATACCCCAGCTGGACATGATGGTGCACGCCTTTAATCCTAGCACTGGGGAGGCAGACATTAGAAGGATCACTGTGAATTGGAGATCCACCTGAGACTACATAGTGAATTCCAGGTCAGCCAAGGCTAGAGTGAGACCCTACCAAAAAAAAAGGACCTGCCTCAAAAAACCAAAAGACTGCTTAGATCTTAGTTCACAGTAAACCTTACAGTCCTAGTCTATACTCTAGATTCTCATTTCTGCTTATCAAAGAATTGTAATGTTTGTTAACAATTGTAAAATTATCAATAACAGAGTTAAGTTAGAATCTAGATGTAATGCTGCTCTCCTCTTTCTTTCAGCTATTTCTTTACTTCTCTAAAAAGTCCCACTTAGAACTACAGATAGTGGGCAAGTATCCTTAGAGAACAGACATCATATGTGAATGCTTGCATGGGTAACAGTAGGAAAAACAAAACAACTCAACATTTTATCCCTGGGGCTTGCCACAAGCCTGCTTTTATGACCCAGGTATATGACAACTTCTAAGGGACTCAATTTTTAACATCTATGAAATAAGGGTGTTGGAGCAAAAGGAACTCTAAATTCAAGGACACCCTGAGACTACATAATGAATTCCAGATAAGCCTGGACTAGACTGAGAGACCCTACCTTAAAAACAACAACAGGGCTGGAGAGATAGCTTAGCGGTTAAGGCGCCTGCCTGCTAAGCCTAAGAACCCGGTTCCAATCTCCAGGTCCCACATTTAGCCAGATGCAAAGTGACGCAATGCTGCACTTGCCCACAAGGGGCACACACATCTGGATTTCGTTCACAGCAGCTGAGAGACTGCTGGCGTGCCCATTCTCTATCTGTCTCCCTCTCCCTCTGTGTCTCTCTCTAAAAAAATAAAAAATAAAATAAAAACAACAACAACAACAAAAAAAGCAACTGGAGTGGTGGCTCATGCCTTAACCTCAGCATTCTGAAGGCTGGAGTGAGTTGTTGGAGTTCAAGGCCAGCCTAAGGCTACAAAGTAAGTCTCAGGTTAGCCACAGCTAGAGTGAGACCCTACCTTGACAAACATTAAAAAAAAGAAAAAGAAAACAAAAGTAATGCTTATGTGTCCCCAATCTACATTTATACATTGGATAAAAGGCCTAGAAGACCACTAGTCTCATCCAGTTCCCTAACACTCTGCTTTCATGCTTCTCGTACTTTCTAATGTCCACAAAGTGTGATAATTATCTAAACTGTCAATTTGACTGGATTAAGAAATGCCTAGGAGATAGGTAAAGCACACCTCTGGATATGTCTGTAAGGGGGTTTCCCAAAACTATTAATGAGAGATCTGATCTAACGGGTGTTAATCCATTGACATTAAAACTTTGAACAGACTACTTGGAAGTGAATACTGTGGAATATGGGGCCTAGTAGGAGGATTAGGTCACTGGGGCCTGTTTTTGAAGGGCCTTTTTAAAAACTATTTTTATTTATTTGCAAGCAGAGAGAGATAGAGAGAAGAGAGAGTGAATGCGTACACCTCAAATGAACTCCAGATACATGTGCTACTTTATGTAACTGGCTTTACATGGTCACTGAAAAATCAAATTCACATCACTAGCCTTTGCATGCAGGTACCTTAACTGCCGAGCCATCTCTCTAGCCCAGAAGGGCGTATTTTGTCCTAACCCTTTCCTACATGCTCTCTGTCTGCTACAATATCCCTCCCTCCCCCTCACTTTCCCCTTTGAAACTTCACTCTCTATCATATACTCTCCCCCTCTCAGTCTCTCTTTTCAGTTTGATGTCATGATCTTTTCCTCCTATTATGATGGTCTTGTGTAGGTAGTGTCAGGCACTGTGAGGTCAGGGTCTCTTGCTCTCTCTCTCTCTCATTAAAAAAATTAGCAATCACCTTAAATTTCATAGAATGAGAAATAATAGCTTACTATGAGAGAACAAGATCCAGTTAAAAGGTCATATAGAGATTTTCAATATATACTATAAGCTTAATAAAATATTATAGCAATAGTGCCATCTATCAAACTAGTATTTGCTGCTGTTAAGACTTGGTCCTAGAAAACACTTTTTCTGGTTCTCTAATGAGGGAGAGTCCCTTTGTTGCAGTTGGCTCCTCATTGCTGGGACAAACACCCATGGAAGGAAGGGGTTTATTTCAGACTTACAAAATCCAGGGCAACACAATCAATGACAGAAGAATCTGGCTCTCTTTCATAGATTCAAGCAGAGATAAACTGCAATAAGCAAACACCAACAACAACAAGCGCAGGCAGCCAGAGCTCAGACTGCTCTGAACACACCTAGTAGGGATGAACTAAAGATCCACCCCAAAACACACCTTAGGGCTACTCCCCAGTGACACCTCCTCCAGACAAGCCACAAGAGATCCATACAACCTCAATTCTTTTTTTTTTTTTAAATTTGCAAGGAGAGAGAGACATGGAGAGAGAATGAGAGAGAATGCACCAGAGTCTCAAGTCTCTGCAAAGGAACACCAGATGCACGTAACACTGTGCATCCGGCTTTACATGGGTATTGGAATCGAACCTGTGTCATTAGCCTCTGTAGCCTTAACCACTGACCCATCTCTCTACCTGTACAAGCTCAATTCTTTTCTTTTTGGTTTTTTTAAAAAAATTTATTTATTTGAGAGAGAGATGGGCAGATAGAGAATGGGCAAACCAGGACCTCCAGGCACTGCAAACAATCTCCAGAAACATGCACCACCTTGTGCATCTGGCTTACATGGGTCCTGGGGAAATGAAACCTATGTCCTTAGGCTTTGTAGGCAAGCATTTTAACTGCTAAGGAATTTCTCCAGCCCAAATTCAGGAGATGATGATGATGATGATGATGATGATGATTATTATTATTATTATTAGAGAGAAAGAGACAGAAATAGGCAGGTAGAGAGAGAGAGAGAGAGAGAGAGAGAGAGAGAATGGACCTGCCAGGGCCTCCAGCCACTGCAAATGAACTCCAGATGTGTGCACCCCCCTTGTGAATCTGGCTTATGTGGGACCTGGAGAATCGAGCCACGAACCAGGGTTCTTAGGCTTCACAGGCAAGCACTTAACCACTAAGCCATCTCTCCAGCCCTCTTTTTCATTCACTCATTTATTTATTTATTTATTTACTTACTTACTTACTTATATTATTTATTTTTGGAGAGAGACACAGAGAGAGACAGACAGACAGAGAGGGAAAGGGAGACAGATAGAGATGGGCGCCAGCAGTCTTTCAGCTGCTGTGAACGAAATCCAGATGTGTGTGCCCCCTTGTGGGCAAGTGGGGAATTGCGTCCTTGCGTCACTGTGCATCTGGCTAAACGTGGGACCCGGAGATTGGAACCTCTGGAGATTGGAACCAGCGTTCTTGCGTTTAGCCAGATGCTCTCTCTGTGTCTCTCTCCAAACAAAACAAAACAAAACAAAACAAAACAAAAAGAACAAAGTTAGAAATGCAAAATTCAGTGTAAATGATTTTACTATGACAGAGGTTTGAATTTCTTTTTAAAATTAACTTTTAATTTAATTAATTAATTTATTTATTTATTTATTTGAGAGTGACAGACAATGGGTACTCCAGGGCCTCCAGCCACAGCAAGCGAACTCCAGATGCATGTGCCACCTTGTGCATCTGGCTTATATGGGTCCTGGGAATCGAGCCTCGAAGCAGGGTCTTTAGGCTTCACAGGCAAATGCTTAACTGCTAAGCCATCTCTCAGGCCCAGTGGTTTGAATTTCTGAAAGAGTAGGCGCCAATCATGCATTACATTTTCATTTATAAATAAGATTGGTTAAATGGCTAGAGAGGTAGCTTAGCATTTAAGGCACTTGCCTATGAAGGCTAAGGACCAGGTTTGATTCCCAGGACCTATGTAAGCCAAATGTACAAGGTGACACATGAGTTTGGGTTTGTTTGCAGTGGATCAAGGCCTGGCGCGTCCATTATCTATCTCTCTCTCTCTCTCTGCCTCTTTTTTTCTCTCAAATAAATGAAAAAGTAAATAAGCCAAGCGTGGTGGTACAAGCCTTTAATCCCAGCACTTGGGAGGCAAAGGTCAGAGGACTGTTGTGAGTTGAGCCACCCTAAGACTACATAGTGAATTCCAAGTCAGCCTGGGCTACAGCAAGAACATACCCCAGCTGGACATGATGGTGCACGCCTTTAATCCTAGCACTGGGAGGCAGACATTAGAAGGATCACTGTGAATTGGAGATCCACCTGAGACTACATAGTGAATTCCAGGTCAGCCAAGGCTAGAGTGAGACCCTACCAAAAAAAAAAAGGACCTGCCTCAAAAAACCAAAAGACTGCTTAGATCTTAGTTCACAGTAAACCTTACAGTCTAGTCTATACTCTAGATTCTCATTTCTGCTTATCAAAGAATTGTAATGTTTGTTAACAATTGTAAAATTATCAATAACAGAGTTAAGTTAGAATCTAGATGTAATGCTGCTCTCCTCTTTCTTTCAGCTATTTCTTTACTTCTCTAAAAAGTCCCACTTAGAACTACAGATAGTGGGCAAGTATCCTTAGAGAACAGACATCATATGTGAATGCTTGCATGGGTAACAGTAGGAAAAACAAAACAACTCAACATTTTATCCCTGGGGCTTGCCACAAGCCTGCTTTTTATGACCCAGGTATATGACAACTTCTAAGGGACTCAATTTTTAACATCTATGAAATAAGGGTGTTGGAGCAAAAGGAACTCTAAATTCAAGGACACCCTGAGACTACATAATGAATTCCAGATAAGCCTGGACTAGACTGAGAGACCCTACCTTAAAAACAACAACAGGGCTGGAGAGATAGCTTAGCGGTTAAGGCGCCTGCCTGCTAAGCCTAAGAACCCGGTTCCAATCTCCAGGTCCCACATTTAGCCAGATGCAAAGTGACGCAATGCTGCACTTGCCCACAAGGGGCACACACATCTGGATTTCGTTCACAGCAGCTGAGAGACTGCTGGCGTGCCCATTCTCTATCTGTCTCCCTCTCCCTCTGTGTCTCTCTCTAAAAAAATAAAAAATAAAATAAACAACAACAACAACAACAAAAAAGCAACTGGAGTGGTGGCTCATGCCTTAACCTCAGCATTCTGAAGGCTGGAGTGAGTTGTTGGAGTTCAAGGCCAGCCTAAGGCTACAAAGTAAGTCTCAGGTTAGCCACAGCTAGAGTGAGACCCTACCTTGACAAACATTAAAAAAAAGAAAAAGAAAACAAAAGTAATGCTTATGTGTCCCCAATCTACATTTATACATTGGATAAAAGGCCTAGAAGACCACTAGTCTCATCCAGTTCCCTAACACTCTGCTTTCATGCTTCTCGTACTTTCTAATGTCCACAAAGTGTGATAATTATCTAAACTGTCAATTTGACTGGATTAAGAAATGCCTAGGAGATAGGTAAAGCACACCTCTGGATATGTCTGTAAGGGGGTTTCCCAAAACTATTAATGAGAGATCTGATCTAACGGGTGTTAATCCATTGACATTAAAACTTTGAACAGACTACTTGGAAGTGAATACTGTGGAATATGGGGCCTAGTAGGAGGATTAGGTCACTGGGGCCTGTTTTGAAGGGCCTTTTTAAAAACTATTTTTATTTATTTGCAAGCAGAGAGATAGAGAGAAGAGAGAGTGAATCATTACACCTCAAATGAACTCCAGATACATGTGCTACTTTATGTAACTGGCTTTACATGGTCACTGAAAAATCAAATTCACATCACTAGCCTTTGCATGCAGGTACCTTAACTGCGAGCCATCTCTCTAGCCCAGAAGGGCGTATTTTGTCCTAACCCTTTCCTACATGCTCTCTGTCTGCTACAATATCCCTCCCTCCCCCTCACTTTCCCTTTGAAACTTCACTCTCTATCATATACTCTCCCCTCTCAGTCTCTCTTTTCAGTTTGATGTCATGATCTTTTCCTCCTATTATGATGGTCTTGTGTAGGTAGTGTCAGGCACTGTGAGGTCAGGGTCTCTTGCTCTCTCTCTCTCTCATTAAAAAAAATTAGCAATCACCTTAAATTTCATAGAATGAGAAATAATAGCTTACTATGAGAGAACAAGATCCAGTTAAAAGGTCATATAGAGATTTTCAATATATACTATAGCTTAATAAAATATTATAGCAATAGTGCCATCTATCAAACTAGTATTTGCTGCTGTTAAGACTTGGTCCTAGAAAACACTTTTTCTGGTTCTCTAATGAGGAGAGTCCCTTTGTTGCAGTTGGCTCCTCATTGCTGGGACAAACACCCATGGAAGGAAGGGTTTATTTCAGACTTACAAAATCCAGGGCAACACAATCAATGACAGAAGAATCTGGCTCTCTTTCATAGATTCAAGCAGAGATAAACTGCAATAAGCAAACACCAACAACAACAAGCGCAGGCAGCCAGAGCTCAGACTGCTCTGAACACACCTAGTAGGGATGAACTAAAGATCCACCCCAAAACACACCTTAGGGCTACTCCCCAGTGACACCTCCTCCAGACAAGCCACAAGAGATCCATACAACCTCAATTCTTTTTTTTTTTTTTTAAATTTGCAAGAGAGAGAGACATGGAGAGAGAATGAGAGAGAATGCACCAGAGTCTCAAGTCTCTGCAAAGGAACACCAGATGCACGTAACACTGTGCATCCGGCTTTATGGGTATTGGAATCAAACCTGTGTCATTAGCCTCTGTAGCCTTAACCACTGACCCATCTCTCTACCTGTACAAGCTCAATTCTTTTCTTTTTGGTTTTTTTAAAAAAATTTATTTATTTGAGAGAGAGATGGGCAGATAGAGAATGGGCAAACCAGGACCTCCAGGCACTGCAAACAATCTCCAGAAACATGCACCACCTTGTGCATCTGGCTTACATGGGTCCTGGGGAAATGAAACCTATGTCCTTAGGCTTTGTAGGCAAGCATTTTAACTGCTAAGGAATTTCTCCAGCCCAAATTCAGGAGATGATGATGATGATGATGATGATGATGATGATGATTATTATTATTAGAGAGAAAGAGACAGAAATAGGCAGGTAGAGAGAGAGAGAGAGAGAGAGAGAGAGAGAGAGAGAGAGAGAGAATGGACCTGCCAGGGCCTCCAGCCACTGCAAATGAACTCCAGATGTGTGCACCCCCCTTGTGAATCTGGCTTATGTGGGACCTGGAGAATCGAGCCACGAACCAGGGTTCTTAGGCTTCACAGGCAAGCACTTAACCACTAAGCCATCTCTCCAGCCCTCTTTTTCATTCACTCATTTATTTATTTATTTATTTACTTACTTACTTACTTATATTATTTATTTTTGGAGAGAGACACAGAGAGAGACAGACAGACAGAGAGGGAAAGGGAGACAGATAGAGATGGGCGCCAGCAGTCTTTCAGCTGCTGTGAACGAAATCCAGATGTGTGTGCCCCCTTGTGGGCAAGTGGGGAATTGCGTCCTTGCGTCACTGTGCATCTGGCTAAACGTGGGACCCGGAGATTGGAACCTCTGGAGATTGGAACCAGCGTTCTTAGGCTTAGCGGGCAGGCCCTTAACCGCTAAGCCATCTCTCCAGCCCTCATTTTTTTGTTTTTGTTTTTCGAGGTAGGGTCTCACTCTGGCCCAGGCTGACCTGGAATTAACTATGTAGTCTCAGGGTGGCCTCGAACTCACAGCAATCCTCCTACCTCTGCCTCCCGAGTGCTGGGATTAAAGATGTACACCATCACGCCTGGCTCAATTCTTTTCTTTTCTTTTCTTTTCTTTTCTTTTCTTTTCTTTTCTTTTCTTTTCCTTTCCTTTCTTTTTTTTTCTTCTGGTTTTTCAAGGTAGGGTCTCACTCTAGACCAGGATGGCCTGGAATTCAATATATAGTCTCAGGGTGGCCTTGAACTCACAGTGATTCTCCTACCTCTACCTCCCAAATGCTGAGATTAAAGGTGTGTGCCACCATGCCCAGCTTCAAGCTCAACTCTTAACAAACAACACCTTCATATATGTGGCCATGCATTCAAACTACTACACTGCTTCTTCTTGATCTTGGCAAATGTATCCTAAGCACCCTTGTATCAAGCTTTTTTGTGTTGTTGTTGGATGGTTGTTTTGATTTTTCAATGTAGGGTCTCCCTCTAGCCCAGGCTGACCTGGAATTCACTCTGTAGTCTCAGGCTGGCTTGGAACTCACAGCAATCCTCCTACCTCTGCTTCAAGTGCTGGGATTAAAGGTGTGTAGCACCACACCCAGCTTGCATCAAGTTTTTTTTGTTTTTTTTTAAATATTTATTTCAAAGAGAGACAGAGACAGAGACAGGCAGAGAGAGAGAGAAGGAATGGGCCTGCCAGGGTGTGGTAGTTTGAATATATGTCCCCCAATATATTCAGTGTTTTATTAGTTATAGTTTGCATCTGCAATCACCTTGCTAGAGGCAATGTCACTGGGGGCCAGTCTTAAGGTATGGTAGTGGGTTTGAGATTCCATCGTAAAGATATGCAAAGTGTGCCTAGGGGGAGTTCCTGAAGTGTGCTGTGTGACTCTTTGGGGCTGTAGTTTTGCTCCGTGTGCTGTGTGGCTGGTTGGCTTTTTTCTCTTTTGCTTGGCCCAGTGAAGACAGGCCAGCTTCTTCTGCCATTATGGAACTTCCCCTGGATCTTACGCTTCAATAAATAATATCCCTTCCTCCATAACTGTGCCAGGTCTGGAAGTTCATCTCAGCGAGCCTGAAGCTGTCTGCTACACAGGGCCTTCAGCCAATGCAAACGAACTCCAGATGCATGTGCTACCTTGTACATCTGGCTTACGTGGGTCACGGGGAGTTGAACCTGGATCCTCTGGCTTTGCAGGCAAGCACCTTAACCACTAAGCCTTCTCTCCAGCACTTGTATCAACCTTTTAATGCTAATTTATTCCTTTCCCTGAATCCAAAGCCACATCCTAAGCTCTGAATGTCAGTGTTACTATCAATCACTTAGGAAAAGATGATTTGGAATAGACAAAAATAGAAAAAGCTAAAGACAGGGCAAGCTGAGATGGAGGACAGGCAGTATTACTCCCATTCCCAGACTCTGGAAAGGAGTCAGGAGCAGATTTACTGTTACTTTAAATTAAAATGTTACCTACTTTAGTGCAAACAAAGGACATTTCAATTTACTGAAGTGCTCACCAAAGAAGTCAGTTATGGAAAGAGGGTTGAGTAAGCTTTATTCTTACCCTTTTATCTAGATCACTCTGCTGTGAAACAGACTGATGTTGCTGAAGTTCCCTACGAGCCTCTACTAGTAACCATGGTTACTACTGCAAAAGAGTACAAAATAAAAAGTAGGAGGGAATTGCAATTTGAGAATAGATTTCTTTAATTTCATCAAATGATATTAATACTAAAATGACTATGACTTCTCCACAGAGCCTTCAGGGTGCTTGATCTCACAGCCCCACCAGTCTATTATCTCACTGATTCACTTTGCTTCAGCCAGGAGTGATTCTCAAATGTTTGTGTTTATAGTGCGTAAGACCTTATGAACCAACTAATATTCTCGTTACAAGACTGTAAATTTGCTGTTTTTCTTTTTTTAATATCTATGTATTTATGAGAGAGAAAGAGATAAATCATTAGGACATCCTGCCTCTGCAAATGAACTTCAGATACATGTGTCACTTAGTGCATCTGGCTTTATGTGGGCACTGGGGAAATCCAATCTGGGCTGTCAGACTTTGCAAGTGATTTGAAGGATAGTAAGTGGCAAAACATCAAAGCATGGCAGGGAAAAGGTATTTCATCACAGAGAACTTTGTCCTCCAAATCCTGGTTCCTGTGTTGAAGAAACATCAAACAGCTCAGCAAAGCCAGAGAAAGTGTAAAGCACCCAGAAAGAGGTAACAGAGCAAAGGTGTCACTTCTCCCTCAAAAGAATCTTTAACTTAATGTAATTTTATTAGAATCTTGCTATGTGCCGAATTTTAACTTGTTGACTATATTCTAAAGCCAATATATAAGAATAAGAAACAGGGCTGGAGAGATGGCTTAGTGGATAAAAAGCGCTAGGCTGTGAAGCCTAAGGACCCAAGTTCGACTCTCCAGATCCCATGAAAGCCACATGCACAAAGGTAAGGCAAGTGCAAGGTTGCACATGTCCACTAGGTGGCTCAAGTATCTAGAGTTCAATTGCATTGGTGGAGGCCCTGGCACTCCAACTCTCTTTATCTCTCACTAAAAAAAAGAAAAAGAAGAATATGAAAGAAAAAGAACACAACGATTTAAAAAAAATATTTGAATGTATTTATTTGCATCCAGAGAGAGACACAAAGAAAGAGAGAATGGGCATGCCAGGGCCTTTAGCCACTGCAAATGAACTCCAGACGCATGTGCCAGTTGTACGTCTGGCTCTATGTGGGTACTGGGGAATCAATCCGGGTTGTTAGGCTTTGCAGGCAAGGGCCTTAACTGCTGAGCCATCTCTACAGCTCCTTTTGTTTGATTTTTCAAGGTAGGCTCTCACTCTAGCCCAGGCTCAACTGGAAGTCACTCTGTAGACTCAGGGTGGCCTTGAACTCACAGCAATCCTTCTACCTCTACCTCCTGAGTGCTAGGATTAAAGGCATGTGCCACTATGCATAAATACAAAGATTTTTTAAAATTAAAAAAATTAATAACAAGATGTTCAAGGTATAACATCAAAACAGTATGAGAATTATATGGAGATTGAGGTTTAGATCAAAGGAATATTGGTATAGACCTAAATACATATCTATCTGGGGATCTTAACATAATAAAGGTAAACTCTAGACTTCTGGTTAAGATGGAGGCATAGGAACCATGCCAAAGCAGCCTAGGGGAGACAAAGCAAAAACAAAAAACAAACAAACAAACAAAAGCCAGCAAAATACACTCTTCTACTAAAAAGTCAATGTGTATAAGAAATTATCAAGCCAGGTGTGGTGGTGCACGCTTTTAATCCCAGCACATGGGAGGCAGAGTTAGGAGGATCGCCATGAGTTCAAGTCCATCCTGAGAATATAAAGTGAATTTTAGGTCAGCCTGGGCTAGAGTGAGACTCTACCTCAGGAAAAAAAAAAAAAGAAAGAAAGAAAGAAAAGAAAAGAAAAAAGAAATTATAACCACAGTAGAGACCTAGGAGAGATCCAGGGTGTTTAGAGACCATAGAAGCAGGCAGAAGTGGCTCCAGCAACAGTGGGTCCAGCAACAGCAGCACTAGGTTTGTGTAGCTACAGCTGCCAGGCTCTGCCTGAGCCACAAGAAAAGCCAGGTGAGGGGATTTTCCACTCATACCAGCATCCTTGCAAACTCAATAAACAGGAAGGGGAGGATGGCAGGGACCAGTGGAGCAGCTCGTGGGGAAGAGGATTGATAGGACCAGCAGGAGAACTTCAGCCACCATCCATAGCCTCCCCTTTCCCCACAGCCAGTTTTGAAAGATAACAAAGGTTACTTTATCCTGCAAAGCTACACATTCAAATAGACAAGAGAAATAAGGACACTCCACAACAAAACCAGGCTAAAGGAATATTTGAAGACAAAACCAGCTCTACAGAAAATACTTGAAAGGACACCCATGCAGAAGAAAAAGAAAAGCACACATGTAAGGAACCTGGAAAAAACAAACCATACTCAAATACTAGTTAATACAAGAGAGCAAAGGTAAAACCAGAAGAACTACAAATCAAGAAAAATGGCAAGAATAACTACACAATTTTCAATAATAACTCTTTTTCATCCTGAACTCCCAGCGACCCTCGTACCTCTGCCTCTCGAGTGCTGGGATTAAAGGCGTGCTCCACCACACCCAGCCTCAATAACTCTTAATATCAATGGCCTCAATGCCCCAACCAAAAGACAAGTTTGCAGACTTGGTTAAAAAGCAAGATCCTTCAATTTGTTGCCTCCAAGAAACTAACCTTTTAGGATGGATACTATCTTAGGTTGGAAAAGGGTGTTTCAAGCAAATGGGCCTAGAAAACAAGTAGGGGTCACTATCCTAATATCTGGCAGGGTAGACTTCAGACCAACATTACTTAGAAAAGATAGGGAAGGTCACTTTATATTGATTAAAGGAACACTCCAATAGGAGGACATCCCTTGTTCTTGGATTGGAAGACTCAATATTGTGAAAATGGCAATCTTACCAAAAGCAATCTATACATTTAATGCAATCCCCATCAAAATTCCAATGACATTCTTCATGGAAATAGAACAAACAATCCAAAAATTCATTTGAAAGCACGAAAATCCTCAAATATCTAAAACAATTTTGAGCAACAAAAATAAGGATGGTGGTATCACCATACCTGATTTTAACCTATATTACAGAGCCACAGTAACAAAAACAGCATGTTACTGGCACAAAAACACATGCACATCAACGGAACAAAACAGAGGACCCAGATATAAGCCCAGGTAGCTATAGCCACCTGAACTTCCACAGAACTACCAAAAATACTCATTGAAGCAAAGACAGCCTCTTCAGCAAATGGTGCTGGGAAAACTGGGTATGTATTGGTAGAAGGATGAAAATAGATCCTTATCTCTCTCCATGCACAAGAATCAAGTCCAAATGGATCAAAGACCTTAATATCAGACCTGAAACTCTGAAACTGCCAGAGGAAAAAGTAGGGGAAACCCTTCAAAATATTGATCTTAGCAAAGACTTTCTGAATGAAACCCTAATTGTTCAGGAAATAAAACCATGGATCAACCACTGGGACCTCATGAAATTACAAAGCTTTTGTTCAGCAAAGGACACTGTGAATAGAGCAAAGAGGCAACCTACAAAATGGGAGAAAATCTTTGCCAGCTATACATCTGACAGAGGATTAATTCCTAGGCTATATAAAGAATTCAAAAAACTAAATAATAAGAAATCAAACAACCCAATTAAAAACTGGGCTATGAGCCGGGCGTGGTGGCGCATGCCTTTAATCCCAGCACTTGGGAGGCAGAGGTAGGAGGATTGCCGAGAGTTCGAGGCCACCCTGAGACTACATAGCTATTTCCAGGTCAGCCTGGACCAGAGTGAGACCCTACCTCGAAAAACAAACAAACAAACAAACAAAATTGGGCTATGAAGCTGGGCGTGGTGGTGCCCGCCTTTAATCCCAGTCCTTGGGAGGCAGAGGTAGGAGGATTGCCATGAGTTCCAGGTCACCCTGAGACTACATTGTGAATTCCAGGTCAGCCTGAGCTAGAGTGAGAAATAGACATGACACACCCCTAGCCATCATAGAAATGCAGATTAAAACTACATTGAGATTTCATCTCACTCCTGTCAGATTGGCTACCATCATGGAAACAAATGACCATAAATGCTGGCGAGGATGAGGAAAAAGAGGAACCTTTCTACACTGTTGGTGGGAATGCAATCTGGTCCAGCCATTGTGGAAATCAGTGTGGAGGTTCCTGAGACAATTAAAAATAGATTTAGTATTTGGCCCAGCTATACCACTCCTAGGCATATATCCTATGGACTCGTCTCACTACCTTAGAGATACTTGCTCGACCATGTTTATTGCCACTCTATTCACAATAGCTAAGAAATGGAACCAGCCTAGATGTCCTTCAACTGATGAATGGATAATGAAGATGTGGCACATTTACATAATGGAGTTCGACTCAATAGTAAAGAAAAATGAAGTTATGAAATTTGGATGGATCTGGAAAGAATTATAGTTAGTGAGGTAACCCAGGCCCAGAAAGCCAAATGTCACATGTTCTCTCTCATATGTGGATCCTAGCTACAAATGATTGGACTTCTATGTGAGTAGGTATAAAACTCAGTAGCAGAAGCCAGTAAGCTAGAAAGGGGATATAAAGGGAATAGAAAGGGAAGAAGGGGGATCTTAATAGGATGGTATTGTATATATGTAAGTAGAAGAAGAGATTAATGGAGGTGAAAAGGCCTAAGTGAGGTCAGAGGAAGAGATTGAGTAAAGAAAAGGTAGAGCTGGAGAGATGGCTTAGCGGTTAAGGTGCCTGCCTCCTAAGCCTAAGAACGCTGGTTCCAATCTCCAGCGGTTCCAATCTCCAGGTCCCATGTTAAGCTAGATGCAAAGTGATGCAAGGGCGCAATGCCCCACTTGACCAAAAGGGGGCGCACACATCTGGATTTCATTTGCAGCAGCTCAGAGTCTGCTAGTGCGCCCATCTCTATCTGTCTCCCTCTCCCTCTCCCTCTCCCTCTGTCTCTCTCCAAAAAAATAAAAAGAAACAAAGAAAGAAAAGGTAGAGAGAGGGCTAATCAAAATCTAAGAGGATATAAATAAGTCATAGGGAAACTGACTTTTTTTTTCTTTTTTTTTTTGTTTTTTCGAGGTAGAATCTCAGTGTAGCTCAGGCTGATCTGGAATTCCCTATGTAGTCTCAGGGTGGCCTCAAACCCATGGCGATCCTCCTACCTCTGCCTCCAGAGTGCTGGGATTAAAGGTATGCGCCACCACGTCCGGCGGAAACCTACTTTTTAAGACAATGGAACACTCAGAAGCCATAGATTGTTACAAGAAAATTTTCAGTACCAGGGATGGTATACCTTCCAGTGAGCTGTTGGCCAGGGAGGCCACTGATACCCCCAAAACATTACAGGCCATTGCTGAGACCCTTGGTTTCCCACCAGGAATAGATGGTAAGACCCTATTGTTGAAGACTCCACATACTTGGGCTGCATGGTCACTGAGAAATCCTGCTGGAGCTGAGCTGAAAACCTCCTCCATGTAGACCAACTTACAGAAAGCTGGAAAAAAGCTACACTACATGCAGTTGAATGGGAGAGAGAGAAAACACCAGTGGAGATACTTAACGGCGGACACTGCAAGCCTTAAATTTGGCTAGCCAGGCCAAATCAACCAATGGGTTCAATAGTGGCATGTCTGTTATGGGGGAAATCAACTGCTCTCTAATTGGACTGGAGGCCTTCTCTATGAGAGGGAATATATCCCTGATACTGAAAACTTACAACAGGGGTAGTCATGAGCCCTAGGGGGTGCAACATCAATGACCCGTTTTACTAAGAATAGCAATAGCAGCTCTTGTAGAGCCTGTGTTGAGTGGCCTGGCCAGTCTTGATGGAGGGGGGTGTAGGATGGCAGTCCATCTATAGGTTTACATGGGATGTATTTGAATCTGTGAAGGCTTCTCCTTGTGTGTGTAGTTTCTAAGTATGTCTGGGCTGGACTCTGGAAGGCCTGGCTTACTCAATGTTCAGGTTGTGGAGTATGATCAGGTAGGGGGGGGTCCCTACTTGGGGAAGTGCAGAGATGCCTTCCACGCCAGAGTGAGAGGTTTTATGGCAGTAGATACTAGGTAGGCCCAAATCTATCAGTATGACAAGAAGAAAAAGCGGACTGCCTAGCAGGAGATAATCTACCTCTCTCACATTTGCCAGGAGACATAGAGGAAGAGGTGGATTAAATGCATTTTCTCTGCTAGTCTGAAAACCTCTTCCAGGGAAATGGTGGTAGACACTAAGGAGACCTGAAACTCTTCAAAAGTAGAAAACCAGAGAACTCAACACTAATGGAGACATAACCTGCCCTCACGGCTCAGAAACATTGTGGAAGGGCAGGAGAGATGGCTTAGTGATTAAGGCGTTTGCCTATGAAATCAAAGGATCCAGGTTTGACTCCTCAGGACCCACATAAGCCAGATTCATAAGGTGGTGCATGTGTCTGGAGTTCGTTTGCAGCAGCTGGAGGCCCTGGCGCGCTTATTCTTTCTCTGAAATAAATATAATGAAATAATTTTTTAAAAAAGAACTATTGGGGAAGAAGGGGCAGAAAGATTGTAAGAGATCTACAGGATGGGAAAGAGTATCCTAAAGCAATATTCCCCCGCAGAAAGTGACTGGTGCATTCATGACCCCCCACCCCATGAATACCAATAAACTCACTGAGGAGGGCCCTAAGTGGAATATAAGAGTATAACCTGATGGAAATATGACCAATATGTTCATACAGTAAAGTTCACAATTAGTAAGTTAAAAAAAAAGATGTCCTCTAAGAGTTATTTGAACTAAGGAAAATCTTTTATCTTGGCCTCTTATTTGATAGCTATGTTACTCAAGGTACATAATTCTTTCAGCAGCAGTTTCTTCATTGTAAAATATAAACATAAGCCACTAATTCAAATACTTGTGATATTTTAGAAAGTAACAAAGCTACCTATAGGGTTGCTTCATGATCTGTGGTCTCTACACGTATTGAGATAGTTCAGAATTGTGACATGTTCACACATATATGAATGACTGTGAAAAGATCTTCATCTTTGGAATTGGGGAGATAACTCAGTCAGTAAAATGCTAACCTTGCAAGCATGAGGATTCAATATCTACTGTATATGTAAAACCACTGTGCATGGAGGTGTTTGCAATTCCAATGCTGAGGAGGTAGAGGCAAGAGGATTCCCGGGGCTCAATGATCACAGTCAAGCCTAATAGGTGAGATCCAAGCTTATAAGAGACATTAGGTCCAACAAAAAGAAAAAAGAGGAGTGAACTATGTTACTGAAGAACTACACACCCAAGGTTGTCCTTTGGCCTCCACACACACACACACACACACACACACTAAGAAAAAAGATCTAGGGATCAGCGTGGTGGCATACGCCTTTAATCCCAGCACTTGGGAGGCAGAGGTAGGAGGATCACTGAGAGTTTGAGGCCACCCTGAGACTACATAGTGAATTCCAGGTCAGCATGAGCTACAGTGAGACCCTACCTTGAAAAACCAGGAAGTAAAGAAAGAAAAGATCTAGAGCTTTAAAAATATCCTCAAGGAGGTCCCTGATCCAAATGTAAATTAAAACCCCAGCAGGCACATGGCAAAGTAACAGTGAAGGTGCTTTTTCTACTGTCTACCTTTGCTTGGCCCAGCACAGGCCCACGTTCAGAAAACACTGAAAATCCAGGTAATATTTAAGATATTAAACTTACCCTGTTCATTCTAAATGTATCAGAGTAGTATTTAGTGATTTCTTAGGAGATCAATGCATTCTCTGACGTAGTTGTCAAAAGAACCTGAAATTAAGAAAACAATGACAGTTGAATCACCTGGATCACTCACATGAAATTAATACAATCTAATTTTGAAAATTTAGAAAATAAGCTTAATATATTTAAAGTACTATTCTTAATTAAGACAAAACTAGTTGGTTCCTGCCACAAAAAAATACTTATAAAGAATAACTAGCCGAGTGTGGTGGCACACGCCTTTAATCACCTTGCAATTGGGAGGCAGAGAGAGGTAGGAGGATTGCCATGAGACAGCAATAGAAGTAATCCAATTTGAACAACAGAGAGAAAGTAGACTGAAAGAAAATAAACAGAGCCCAAGGGTGTGTGACTATGCCAAAAGACCTACTTCCATGTCATCAAGGTGAGAACAGGTCAGGGTTAAAACAAAACAAAACAAAACAAAACAAAACAAAACAAAACAAAACAAAAAACACTCCGGGAAATTATGGCTGATAATCCCAAATTGAGCAACATATATATCTACCAATTCAACAAGCTGAGTGGACTGCCAAACAGTAATCCATACCAAACCTTACCACAGTTAGACTTCAGAAAAATAAAGAAAAAGTAAGGAAGAAAATCCTGTTCTCTCTACACGGGAAAAACAATTCACATTATTCATCAGAAACAAAGGAGGGATAAAAGAATTGTTACTCCATTTTTTCACTGATGTCTACATCTAGAGAGAGAGAGAGAGAGAGAGAGATAGAGGGAGAGAGTGTGTGTGTGTGTTTGAGTTAAGGTCTCACTCTAGCCCAGGCTGACCTGGCATTCACTCTGTAGTCCCAGACTGGCCTCTAACACACAGGATATAACAATTCTCCTACCTCTGCTTCTTGAGTGCTGGGTTTGAAGGTGTGCACCACTAAGCCCAGCTGTGTGTTTCTCTTGTCCCTGTCTCTTGGCATGCCTGGAATCTGATGGCTGTTTGTAAGACATTATGTCACAAAAACAGTATGTGTGAGTGATAATATCTTTCAATCAGTTCAGGTTAGCAGTAAGGAAATAATTCAACTGAAGAGTAAATTAATTTGAAGCTTTTTCAATCTTCCTTATTTCTGGGAATGGTAATGAGGCATTCTTCTCCCTCACTACCAAACCAAAGAGGATTTAATTCTTCAGAGATTTCCACAGGTGGCCTAGGTTGGTTAGTTACTGTGATTCTTCTCCCTCTTTGCCATGAAACTGCTATACTATACTTAAAGGCTTCGTAGCCTCTTAGCAGCCATATCTGCTACACTTTTCTGCCTGTTGACTGGTGTTGCTTACTAAATGGTAGTTTTTAGTAGTAACATTCAGAAATTGGTGAATCACTTCTTTATGACTAGCTTTGCTTTAGAAGTTGGCCCCTCCATGCCTCGGTAATCCAAATATCACTGCATCTATTTGTAAGAATAGATGTAAGAATGCCAAAAGATCTTCTGTCTGATTGCTAAAACAGAGTCTGATATAACTCAGGCTGGCCTTGAACTCACTATGTAACTGAGGATGATCCTGGGGAAAGGGGAAGGGAGAGGAGAAGAGAGAGAAGAGAGGAAGAAGGGGAAGAGAGAAAGAGAAGAGAGACCATGTACATCTGTGAAGATCAGAGGACAACTCAGGTAGGTTTTCCACCTATTTTGGGGCAGAGTCAATCATTGTTTACCATTGCCTTCTCTGGGCTAGCTGGTCCATGAACTTCTGGAAGATTCTCCCATCCCTGTCTCGCTTCTCACCATAGCTGTACTAGAACTTAAAATATTTTATTTTTAAGCTGGGCATGGTGGTGCACACCTTCAATCCCAGCACTCAGGAGGCTGAGGTAGGAGGATCACTGTGAGTTCAAGGCCAGCCTGAGACCACTTAGTGAATTAAGGTCAGCCTGAGCTAGAGTGAAAGTGCCAAAACATGGAACTCCTCTCTATTTAATTCTATCCCCAACCATTTTCACATCTTAAGTAACTATTTTGTAAACAACCATGCAGTTAACTTTCTATGCATATGGTTCTCTGAATGGAAATGTGGAAAGAATTCTGTTACTTCTACCAGCAGCAAAACGCAAGGACTTCCCTACTCCCCAACCCCCACTCCTAAAACCTTCCTCACACTTGGTACTACACCTAACCCTTAATTGTTCTTACCAGAATTGTTGTCTTTTTCTCATATACTAGAATGACATATAAATAAAACTGTATAGTGTGTAAATAATTTGACACTGTCTTCTTTCACCCAACACAACGCTCAGAGAATCATACAAGTCACTGCATGCATCAATAATTTGTTCCTTTTGATGATGGAGTAGTAATCTACTGTATTAATATACCATCATTTATATTTCCCTATTGAATGAACATTTAAGAGGGTTGGGGAGATAGTTCAGTGCGTAAACAGGTTGGCTCACAAGCATGAAAACCTGAGTTCTATCCCCAGAACCCACCTAAAAATGCCAGTGTGGTGGCACACATTTGTACCCCAGCACTGGAGAGATCTCTGAGGCTGGCTGGCCAATCTAGCCTAATGGGAAAGTTCCAGGCCAAGGAATGACCCTGTCTCACAAAAGGTGGACAGCATTCCTGAGGAACAACATCTGAGGTTGTCCTCTACAGGACACAGGTTTGCACACATACACACGTGCATGTGCACCTGTATGCACACATATACATATGCATTTAAATGAAGGGCTGGACAGATGGCTTAGTGGTTAAGGTGCTTGCTTGCAAAGCCTAATAACTCAGGTTTGATTCACCAGTACCCACATAAGCATAAGGTTGTGAATGCATCTGAGTTTGTTTGCAGTGACTGAAGCTCTGGTATGCCCTTTCTCTCTCTTTCTATCTGCCTCTCCCCCTCAAATAAATATTTTTATTATAATAAAATAAATATTTTTAAATATTTTAATAAATATTTTTAAATAAATATTTTTTAAAAAAACAGAAAAAAGGGCTAGAGAGATGGCTCAGTGGTTAAGGTGCTTGCCTGCAAAGCCTAATGACCTGGGTTCAATTCCCCAGTATCCACAAATAGCCAAATACACAGTGCATGCATCTGGAGTTCACTTACAGTAGCTGGAGGCTCTGGTGTACCCATTCTTCCTCCCTCTCTCCCTTTCTCTCTCTGTCTCTGTGTGTATGTCTCTGTCTCTGCTTGCAAATAAATTAAAAAAAATATTTTTTACAAAACAGGAAAAACACACTTCTGGGTTGTTTCCAGTATGTAATTGTGAATAGAATGGATATAAACACTGACGTGGTACATAGTTAAAAATAATACACCCACCAGGGATGGAGAGATGGTTTGGCGGTTAAGGTGCTTGCCTGCAAAGCCTAAGGACTCATGTTTGACTCTCCAGATCCCACATAGGCCGGACACACAGAGGTGAGGCAAGCTCAAGTCGCACATGCCCACTAGATGATGCAATCATCTGGAGTTCGATTATAATGGCTGAGGCCCTGGAGTGTCAATTCTCTCTCTCTCTCAAAAAAAAAATTTTTTTTTAATACACCAATGTTTACTTGCTTAGTTTTGAAATATATAGTATGGTTTGTAAGATACCAACACTAGGAGAAAGTGAAGTATATAAAATCTTATCTAATTTTTGTACAAATATAAAACATGACAAATTTTTGAAAAATAAGAATAATGTATGTAATATTTTTCATTGTTCCCAGTAATGTATGACAGTTCCATTTTTCTGTATCCTGCCCACCACCTGGTATTGTGATTTCCTTTTTAAACATCTTTTCATGTTAGGTTACTTCAACCTGTGACGGACTGTTTATGTTGTTGGTTAATTTTTAAATTAGGTTGCTTACTTATTGGATATATCACTTGCAAATACTTTCCTCTGTGGTAGTTTGAATGTATGTCTCCCCATAGACTCAGGTGTTATTAAAATTCAGTTTGCAGCTTCTGCCCCTAACAGGCAGACTCCCGCTGGGAGGAGGGGTCACTGGGGGTGAATGTGAATTCCAGCTTGAGATATACAGAGTGAGCTCTGGTAGTCCTGTGCTACAGGTTTTTGCTTACTTACTGGCTTGCTTGCTTGCTTGTGATGCTGGTGATTTTTTTTTCTCTCTCTCTGCTTGGATCTGTGAAAGGGGGCCAGTGTCTCCAGCCATTATGAAACTTCCCCTGTATCTGTAAGCCTAAAATAAATCCTATTCCTCCCATAAACTGTTACAGTTTGGACATTCATCCCAGCAAAGTGGAGCTGACTACAACACAATCTAACTTACATTTTCATTCTCTTAACACTGTTTTATACAACAAAACCTTTTTAGTGTTTATAAAGTCTAATCTATTATAAATAAAATGGATTTATGCTTCTGTTATCATGTACAAGAACGCTTTCCCTAACCTGAAGTTATAAAGATTTTTTTCCTATGCTTTCTCCCCAAAACTTAATGTTTTCACACTTTACATTTAGGTGTGTGCTATATTTTGAGTTAGTCTTTATAAAGAGATGAAGTATAAGTCAAAGTCCATTTTCCTTGACTATAAACACAAAGCCAATATTACTTACTAAGAAGGCTGTTCTCCACTTAACTGCTTCTGTACCATTGTCAACAACACAACTGTCTATATTTGTATGTCTTATTTCTGGACTATTTATTCTATTTCTGTTGCAGTCAGTTCCACAATGCTGGGATGAACATCCAAAACACAGTTTTATGAAAGGATGAGATTTATTTCAAGCTTATGTATCCAGGGAAAGTTCCACTAATAGTGGAAGAATAGTGGCTCCCATTTATACATTCAATCTGAGAGAAACCACCAGCAACCAGCAGCCAGCAAACACCAAAAGCAGCAAGCATAAAAATCCACCAGAGCTCAGACTGCTCAGCACACTTTTGGGCTGGAATCAGATGTGCTTCCAAATACTCCTTTGGACTGGATTCCAGGATCTTCCCCAAGTGACACCTCCTCCAGCCAAGCAGGTGAAGACACTGGTTACAAGCTTAATAAAACATCTGAGTCTGACCAGGCATGGTGGCATATGTCTTTAATGTCAGTACTTGGGAGGCAGAGGTAGGAGGACCACTGTGAATCTGAGGATACTCTAAGACTACATAGTGAATTCTAAGTCAGCCTGGAATAGAATGAGACCCTACCTCAACAAACCAAATTTAAGAGAGAGAGAGAGAGAGAGAGAGAGAGAGAGAGAGAGGGAGAGAAAGAAAGACAGAAAAAGAAAAAACAAACCCTGAGTCTATGGGGGACATACATTTACATTCAAACCACCACATTTCCAAAGACCTGTGTGTCTAACATTCCTGCCAGTACCTGATGGCCACCCTGAAACTACATAGTGAACTTCAGGTCAGCCTGGAGTAGAGTGATACGCTACCTCAATAAGCCAAGTTAGAAAAGAAAGAGGGGAGGGGAGGGGGGGGGGGAGGGGAGGGGGAGGGGGGGAGGGGAGGGGAGGGAGAGGGAGGAGGAGGAGGAGAGAGGAGAGGAGAGGAGAGGAGAGGAGAGGGAGAGGAGAGGAGAGGAGAGGAGAGGAGAGGAGGAGAGGGAGGAGAGAAGAGGAGGGAAGAAGAGGGAAGAGAGAGAGGGAGAGAAGAGGAGGGAAGAGAAGAGGAGGGAAGAGAAGAGGAGGGAAGAGAAGAGGAGGGAAGAGAAGAGAAGAGAAGAGAAGAGAAGAGAAGAGAAGAGAAGAGAAGAGAAGAGAAGAGAAGAGAAGAGAAGAGAAGAGAAGAGACGAGACCTGAGTCTGTCTCATTTAAACCACATTTCCAAAGACCTATGTGTCTAACATTCTCACCAGTATCACGCCATCTAAATTATTATACTGACATCTTTTTATTAGCTTAAATATAACTTTAAATATTGTGTTTTGTCTGCCTAAGCACACTTTTCCTCCTTCATTCAGTAATTCCTAACTCATCTTGCAGAAATCAGCTTAAATGTCACTTCCTCAAGAAAATCTTGCCACCATGAAGGTCAAAGGGCTTCTAGTTACCAACTCACCAAGAGTCAGGGACTACTTAGTAGATTTTGGCAGAAGAACTTCTTAAGCTTTGTCACCATCCTATCTTCATTTGTGATCATCCCCTTCCCTTCTTCTTTTTCCCATAGTCTTGAGGTGAAATCCTCAGATCACAAAATCTAAAGTTACTTGTCACCCTTAGTAGCAAGTAAGTGAGGAGGCTACTACCGAGATCTCATTCCACTTTTCCCATGGTTGGGTGCTAATACAGAATACATTCTAAGAACAGAATCAAGTGGAGGAAATTTCCTAAGTCTGTGATAAGGGGGTTATGGTAGGTTTAACAATAAAACGGTTCAGCCCTAACAAAAAGCCAAAGCCAGTACTGAGGAACAGGCTGATCTTTTTTGTATTAATCACGATTTAGAGAATTGATGGATGAAAAAATGTTAAGATTTTCTTTAAAGAGCCCCTTCCTTTAAGATGGCATATTGCTGCAGTGATGATTTCAAAATGTTAAGGCAAGAAAAACAAGTGTACTCGTGTTTTCTAAATAAACATCTGTCATGTTCCAGGGACTGAGTTGGACACTTTACATAAATGTTCTTACATAGTCTGTATATAAAGTCTATATATTAGGTATTTCTGTTTTATAGAAAAAGACACTGAGCATACACAACTGGTTTTATTTTCAACTTTATTCTTTTTTTTTTTTTTTTTTTTTTTTTTTTGCGGTAGGGTCTCACTCTGGTCCAGGCTGACCTGGAATTAACTATGTAGTCTCAGGGTGGCCTCGAACTCACGGCGATCCTCCTACCTCTGCCTCCCAAGTGCTGGGATTAAAGGCGTGCGCCACCACGCCCGGCTTCTACTTTATTCTTATATCCTAATTTGTTACTTACAATATTCTCATTATCAAAAAACAAGAAAACATCTGGAAAATCTCTGAGTGAGAAAACTAACGAGCACAACATCCACATGATGTGGTTATTATTTGAATTATCTGGAAAGGATTTTAGAGCAGCTATCTGTAAAATGTCCCAACAAGCAATTATGAGAATGACTGAAGCAGAGGGTAAAAAAAAATCTACCAAGAAACAAAAGATATAAAGAACCAAATGGAAACTTTACAGCTGAAAATTAGCCAAAATTAAACTCAGTGGATGGACTCAATAGTAGAATGAAATATTAAAAAAAATAATAATACAAGCCAAGTATTGCAGTGCATGCCTTTAATCCCAGCACTGAGGAGGTAGAGGTAGGAGGACTGTCGTGAGTTCGAGGCCACCCTGAAACTACAAAGTGAATTCCAGGTCAGCCTGGACTAGAGTGAGACCCTACTTTGAAAAACCAAAAATAAAATAAAAAAAATAAATCAGTGAATTTGAAAATAGAAATGATCTAATGTGAACAATGGAAATGAATAGAAAAATGATAATTAATGAAGCCTCAGAACAAAGGAACTTTAGAGAGGATATACTGTTTTGTCATCAAAGGTGCAAAAGGAAAGGAGAAATTAGATTGTTTACTGATTTCTTTTTACAAAAATTAAGTACATTCATACCGTCCATATCCCATTTTATTGTTTTATTTTGCTTCCTGAATTTATTTTCTATGTTTACAAAGACATTTGTAATCCCCATAGGTATTCAATCTTACTTCTATACTTCAGGAAGTTGTGTCCATAAGAAGATTACAAATATGGCTCACTCAACACTGTTGATATGGCTGACTCATTAACACATTTGGTTTCTTTATCTAACAAAATTCTTCCCTGCCACAAATGGCTGTCACAATAAACTTTTGTAAAAAAGATTTTATTTTTATTTACTCATTTATTTTTTCTTAGAGACAGAGAAAGGAGGAAGAGGGAGAGAACGAAAGGGAGAATGGGCATGCCAGGGCCTCCAGCCACTGCAAACGAACTCCAGATGCATGTGCTCCCTTGTGCATCTGGCTTATGTGGTACCTGGGGGTCCTCAGGCTTTGCAGGCATGTGCCTTAACCGCTAAGCCATCTCTCCAGCCTCACAATAAACTTTTTTTAAATTTAATTTTGTTTTTCAAGATAGGGTATCACTCTAGCCCAGGCTGACCTAAAACTCATTCTGTAGTTCTAGGCTAGCCTTGAACTTACAGCAATCCTCCCAACTCTGTCTCCTAAAAACTGGAATTGAAGGCATATATCACCACACCCAGCCTTAAACCTTTATTTTTCATGGGGTTTAATTATCTGAAAATAATTTTATTTTTCTTCTTTAATATCTGTCTCCTTTCTCCACTATAAAGTCAGTTCTGGGCTGAAGAGATGGCTTAGCAGTTAAGGTACTTGCCTGCAAAGCCTAGGGGACCTATGTTCAACTCTCCAGATCCCACATAAGCCATATACACAAAGGTGAGGCAAGGTCACACATGCCCACAAGGTGGCGCAAGCATCTGGAGCATCGATTCAGTGGCTGAGGCCCTTGCTTGCCAATTCTCTCTCTCTCTCTCTCTCAAAAAAAAAAAAAAAAAAAAAAAACAGAGAAAGAAAAGAAAAAAGTCAGTTCCATGAAAGCTTATACCTTACCTTATATACTCTGTTCTCTGAAGTCTAATTTATATGCTTATTCTTGTGATGGAGAATGGGTACCTGAAACCTTCCTTAGAAACTTAGTTTGTTTGTATTTATTTATTTATTTATTTATTTATTTATGTATGTATTTATTTATTTGCAAACAGAGAGAGAGAGAGAGGGAGAGAGAGAGAAGAGAGGCAGAGAGAGAATGGGCACACCAGGGCCTCCAGCCACTGCAAATGAACTCCAGATGCACGTGCCCCTTGTGCATCTGGCTTACGTGGGTCCTGGAGAATTGAACCGGGAACCTTTGGCTTTGCAGGCAAATGCCTTAACCACCAAGCCATTTCTCCAGCCCAGAAACTTGGTTTTTAAAATGTTGATATAAATTTCTAAAATGTGAGAGTCACACACAATTTTAATGTTAGTGAGATAAAGTTAATATGCAATAAGATGCATATTAACATAAGAAATGTGCAGAGGAATGAGTTTTAACAATTAAAAACACCCATGTGCCACCTTCCCAAACATTTCTTTTATCTCACCAAAATGCATCTTTAAAGCTCTTTATAATTTAGATATTTTAGCTTTAAAAAATATTTTTATTGATTATTTGCAAAGAGAGAGAATGTGTGAGTGTGAGAGAGAGAGAGAATGGGCATGCCAGGACCTTCTGCTATTACAAACAAGCTCTGGACACATGTGCCACTTTGTGCATCTGGCTTTATGTGGGTATTTGGGAATTGAACCCAGGCCTTCAGGCTTTAGCAAGCAAGTGACTTTAACAGCTAAGCCATCTCTCAAGCCCCTACTTGTAGCTTTAATCTATAAAGGTATCTGTAGTGGTTTGATTCAGGTGTCCCCATAATCTTAGGTGGCCTGAATACTTAGGTCCCCAGCTGGTGGCAATGTGACAATTGAAGCCTCCTGGAGGCAACATATTGTTGGGAGCGGGCTTATGGGTGTTATAGCCAGCTGCTCCTATTGCTGTGTCCACCTGATGTTGGCCAGGAGTTGATGTCCACCCTCTGCTTATGCCATCATTTTCCCCTGCTATCATGGAGCTTTACCTCAAGTCTGTAAGCCAAAGCACAAGCTGCTCTTGGTTGGGCATTTTCTGTCAGCAATGCAAACCTGACTACAACAGTATCCTAAATGAATTCTATGAGAAATGGTTTGACACACAGCAGAGTTTTTTTTTTTTTTCTATACATATCAGTTAAAGGATCAAAATACTTATGTACTTATTTTAGTGAGAAGAAAGAAAACTCTGCACTTCTTCCTCTGGTGCTGTATCTGCAAGCACCTTTTCTCCCCTTCTGAAGGGCATGTACTCTTATTCACCACTCAAGTTCTAGCTTGTGCCATCTTCTCTAACTGTCCTTACTCCAAAATAGTCTCTATGCTTCCATGCCATGATACCATTTGCCTTTATCTCAATGTTTATTACATGGTTTATAAAACAATCATCAGTCCATTAAAGAAAGCAATGCACCTTATGTGCAAACCCAGCATCTAGTATGGAGAGCATAAAATCAAGTGAGATGAATAATTATGAAATCTCATAATTCTAGTAAGGCACTACCTACTCTGCAAAGCCCAACTCAAAATTTAACTCTGAAATAAAACAATTTAATTAGGCACTATGGCATATTCTTCTATACTACTATTCAAACAACTTAACTGAATTATCATTACAATAAAAAATTCATCATTTGTAGTCTAAAACTCTCTTTAAAATATTTTTGTGAGTCAGAATTTCATTTTGTAGTCTTACCTGGCCTAGTACTTACTTTGTAGATTAGTCTGGCATCAAACACAGATCCACCGGCCTCAGCCTCCCAAATGCTAGGATTAAGCTGGGAGTGCTAACACATACCTTTAATCCCAGCACTTGGGAGGCAGAGGTAGGAGGACTGCTGTGAGTTCAAGGCCAGCTTGAGACTACATAGTGAATTCCAGGTCAGCCTGGGCTAGAGTGAAACCCTGTCTCAAAAATGGGGGGTGGGGGAGATGGAGATATGGCTTAGCAGTTAAGGCGTTTACCTGCAAAGCCAAAGGACCTCAGTTTGACTCCACAGGTCCCACATAAGCCAGATGCACAAGGTGGCGCATGTGTCTAGAGTTTGTTTGCAGTGGCTAGAGGCCCTGGTATGCCCATTCTCTCTCTCTCTCTGCCTCTTTCTCTTTCGCTCTCTCAAATAAATAAAATTTAATTTAATTTTAAAAAGAAGAAAAAAATGCTAAGATTATAGGCATAAGCCATCATACCACACAAGTCTCTCATACAATTTTTTTTTTTAATTTGAGAGAGACAGAGAGAGAATGGGTGCGACAGCAGCTTCTCAGCCGCTGTGAATGAACTCCAGATGCATGCACCTCCTTGTGCACATGTGCGACATTGCATGCTTCTGTCACTTTAACAGGTGTTCTTGGGCTTCGCAGGCTGGCACCTTAACTGCTAAGCCATCTCTCCAGCCCTCATACAAATTTTTAATTATGACCTGTAAACATTAATGCTTAGAACTATTCAATTGCTCAATAAGATTCCATTTTTAAAGAATAATTATATTAATCTGAAGATAATTTATGATGTTTTCCCATTTTATAAGCAATACAGAGCATTACACAGTAATTGGCAACAAATTAACGTTTCCTTTAAAATCTTTTTTTAGTTTATTTCAAATAAATTTCAATATCCTAATTCAGTGAAACAGCTTGCTTCATAAATGTCATCTTTTACTACCCAAATGTTGCTAATATCCTAAAAGTATGGAGACACATACACAATAAGTCCACATTTTTAAAATCCTAAAGGAAAAACTTAGCCTTTAATTCATAATTTTTTTCAGAGCTTGATTCTTCACTAAAGGATTATAATTTTTTTAAGATCACACTCTGGAGAGATAGTTCAGTGGTTTTGGCTCTTGCTTGCAAAGCCTAAGGGTCCTGGTTCAATTCCCCAATACCCATGTAAAGCCAGGTGCACAGAGTGGCACATATATCTGGAGTTGGTTTGCAATGGCAGGAAGACCTGGTACACCTGTTCTAGCTCCCTCTCTCTCTGCAAATAAATAAATAAAATATCAGAAAAAAGCCCTCTATTTTGTTAGCTAATTAAAAATATAATTTTTAAGCTGGGCGTGGTGGTGCACGCCTTTAATTCCAGCACTTGGGAGGCAGAGGTAGGAGGATCATATGAGTTCGAGGCCACCCTGAGACTACATAGTGAATTCCAGGTCAGCATGAGATAGAGTGAGACCCTACCTCAAAAAAAAAAAATAATAATAATAAAAATATAATTTTTCCAGGTGTGGTGGCACACTCCTGGATATGGAAATAGATACACACACACACAATTTTTAAGAGGGTAGTGGGAGGGGATTGTAATCATGGCAAACTGTGTATATGAATGGAGGTTGTCAATATAATGTTAAAACATACAAATTCAGGGCTTAGCAGTTAAGGCGCTTGCCAGCAAAGCCTAAGGACCCACATAAGCCATATGCACAAGGTGGCCCATGCATCTGGAGTTCGTTTGCAGTGATTGGAGGCCCTGGAGTGCCCTTTCTCCCTCTCCTGTCCTGAAAAAAAATAAATAAAAATAAAATATCTTTTAAAAAATAGAAGAGGAAAGGACAAGGCTCAGGGAAAGCAAGATGTGGGACAAAAGAAGGTAATGGAAGGGATTCTGATCAAATACGTTCTGTACACATATGAAAACTGTCAACAAGTAAGTTTTTAAAATATATTCTAGCAATATTTTTAATTTTTTTGTTTATTTATTTTACTTATTTGAGAGCAACAGACAGAGAAAGAAGCAGAAAGAGGCGGGGGGTGGGGGGTGGGGGGTGGGGAGGAATGGGTGCACCAGGGCCTCCAGCCACTACAAATGAACTCCAGATGCATGAGCCACCTTGTACATCTGGCTTACATGTGTTCTGGGGAATTGAGCCCCAAACCTCAGCCCTTAGGCTTCACAGCAAGCACTTACCCACTAAGCCATCTTTCCAGCACTCTAGCAAGATATTTGACAAAACAATGAATAGCTCTCTTTTGTCCTCAGCAAAGAGAAGAGAGATTTTTCAAAAGAAAAAAAATCACTTTGTGAGGTAAATTCAACAGATAAGTTTTATTTTCACCATAAACATCTTTGTAAATAATTTTAAATAAGATTTCAGTGCCGGGTGTGGTGGTGCATGCCTTTAATCCCAGCACTTGGTAGGCAGATGTAGGAGGATCACAGAGAGTTCGAGGACATCTTGAGACTACATAGATCTTGAGACTACATAGTGAATTCCAGGTCAGCTGGGCTAGAGTGAGACCCTACCTCGGAAAACCAAAAAAAAAAAAAAAAGATTTTAGTAAAAAAAATTCTATATTGAGCCAGGTGTGGTGGTGCACTCCTTTAATCCCAGCACTGGGGAGGTAGAGGTAGGAAGATCGCCATGAGTTCAAGGCCACCCTGAGACTACATAGTGGGTTCCAGGTCAGCCTGAGCTGGAATGAGATCCTACCTCAAAAAACAAACAAACAAAAAAAAAAAATCTATATTGTATTTATTTATTATTTTATTTTTTACTTATTTAATTTTTTCTTTGTTTTTTCGAGGTACGGTCTCACTCTAGCCCAAATTGACCTGGAATTCACTATGTAATCTCAGAGTGGCCTCAAACTCACAGCAATCCTCCTACCTCTGCCTCCCAAGTGCTAGGATCAAAGGTGTGCATCACCATGGCCAGCTTTATTTTTTCTTATTCTAATAGCATTATTTTACACATAATAAAATTTACCTCCAATCAGGCATGGTGGCACATGCCTTTAATCCCAGCACTCAGGAAGCAGAGGTAGTGGATCCCCATGAGCTCAAGGCTACTTTGAGACTACGTAGTGAATTCCAGGTCAGCTTGGGCTAGAGTGAGACCCTACCTTGAAAAACCAAAAAAAATAAAAATAAAAATACCTCTAATAATTAATAAAGACAACAACTGTTCAAGGAAACCCCAGCTTAAAAACAACTACTGAAACTGAACTTCTCACATGAAATTCCAGTCTATTTCCAACATACTAGACTGATCTCTTGAGCCTGCCTTATGAAAGTCAGATTAACTCACAATTATATAGATCTCTCAATGTTTATTCTGTTGACAAAACATCAATGACTTCCTATACTACAGAATAAAGTCCTACCAATTAGTCTGAATTATATACAAACCCACTCAGTATTCTGTCTTATCTGTGCCTCATTTTCTACCTTGCTCTTCAGTCAGTTCCTACGGCCAGGCATTCCTTCAGATAGATCCCTACAGTATTTTTCCCACCTCCTCCTGGTTTACATTTTTATAATATAATGATCATAGAGTTCATATTTAGAAATCCTTTTTTGGTTTTAATTGCATTGGTTTTCTTGACTAAAACATGTTTCATTTCTTATAATCACTTTGTAATAGTTTTTTTTTTAACTTGTAGATTACTATTCTTTGCATAGTTACACTAGCTTTTCAAATTTTTTTTTTTCAAGGTAGGGTTTCTAGCTCAGGCTGACCTGGAATTCACTATGTAGTCTCAGGGTGACCTTGAACTCATGGTGATCCTACCTCTGCCTCCCATGTGTTGGGATTAAATGCATGTGCCACCACACCCGGATAGCTTTTCAATATTTTTATTTTTATTTACTTATTAGCAACAGACAGAGAGTGAAGGAGGCAGAGAGAGAGGGACAGAATGGGCACACCAGGGCCTCCAGACACTGTAAATGAACTCCAGATGCATGCACCACCTTGTGCATCTGGCTTACATGGGTACTAGGGAATTGAGCCTCGAACTAGGGTCCTTAGGCTTCACAGGCAAGCACTTAACTGTTTAACTGCTAAGCCATCTCTCCAGCCCTAGCTTTTCAATTTTTAAAAATGAACTATAACATTTGCATATGGACAGACTCAACCCTAGATATTCTGACTGCTATTTGTTCATCCCAAAACTTAAACAATTCTACCATTGATAGATTTTATATGCTTACTGTACACTAAATTTTTAAACCATGTTTGCTAAATTCTAAAGGTAACTGTTTCTAAAAATAATATTCTTTATGTTTCTGAAACTCAGAGGTCATATTTTTAATCCCCAAAAGCTCACCAGTAGTCAATTAAGGGTTAAGTTGTGGGCTGGACAGATGGCTCAGCAGTTAAAGGTACTTGCTTATAAAGTATGACAGCCTGGGTTCAATTCCCCAGGACCCATTTAAGCCAGATACACAAAGTGGCACATGCATCTGGAGTTCATTTGCAGTGGCAAGAGGCCCTGATGAGCCCGTCTCTCCCTCACCCCACTCCCCTTGCAAATATAAGTGCAGTTTTTTGAGGTATGGTCTTGCTCTAGCTCAGGCTGACCTGGAATTGACTCTGTAGCCTCAGACTGGCCTCGAATTCACAGTGATCCTCCTACCTCTGTCTCCCAAGTGCTGGTATTAAAAGCATGTGCCACCATGCCCAGCTCCCCTTGCAAATAAACAAAAAAATTTTTTTCATATGTAGTTGAATTTTAACTTTATATGAAAACCTAACTTTCTTGACAAAGTTTTCAGAAAGACCGAACTACTATCAAGGACTGAAAAAATCTACTACAATGCAAAAGTTGCCTGTTACAAGCCCAGCAAAGGCAATTAAAGGTAGCAGAAACTGCAGTCTCTCAGTCGAGGTCACAAAGTACTCTCACCCAAGTGCTTGATATCAATCTGTCAGAAGTTTCCAGCTGACTCAAAAAGGAAGTTATTTAAATTCATGGTTCACCTACAGAAAAACTGAAACTGAGTTTGGTCAAAACAGAAAAGCACCCAGCATGGTAGCCCATGCCTTTAATCCCAGCACTTGGGAGGCAGAGGTAGGAGGATCACTATGAGCTCAAAGCTATCCTGAGACTACATAGTGAATTCCAGGTCAGTCTGGGCTACAGTGTGACCCTACTTTGAAAACATAAAAAAAAAAAAAAAAAAAAAAAAAAAAAAAGGAGGAGGAGGAGGAGAAAGAGAAGAAGGAAGAAGAAGAAGAAAAATGAAGGAAGAGGAGGAGAGAGACAGAGAGAGAAGGAAGAAAAGAAAAAGAAATAGCTAAGAAAAGGTAATTAAATTTGGGTCTTAATTCACTGGAAAGTTAAAGTACTAAGAACTTATAAAGACCATGTAGTACTTGACCAAGGTTCAGAATAGCGTGTGTGTGTGTGGGGGTTGAATGAACCCAGAGTCTTACCATGGTAAGCATGAGCTCTATTTATTGAGCTACAACTTTAGCACCTGCTCATTTGCTTATTATTATCCAAGAGTTTGGGTCACAGTTATAGGTAAGCCAATTACCTAAAACTTTGAGAACTTGTCAACTGGTCTCTTGGGTTGTCTTTCTTAGGAGAATAAAAACAATTATCAGGAATTTCTGAAAGCTGTCATGATGAAATAACAGGAATCAGATTTATCCCCTCAAGTTGGACAACCAGAAAACTAGTAAAACAGATGAAATGACAGATTTCAGACTTTAAACAACAGTTAGAACAAGAGAGGGACTCCTGAGAAAAGTGGAGGAAGTGAAGCTAGGTGCTGATCTGTCATGTGTGAAAGCTGTACCTTTTTTTTTTTTTTTTTTGAAGAAAGAAGAGTAAGCTTTTTCTAGGTGTAAATGGAACATCTAGAAATGCAAAATAATATCTTTTAAAAATATTTTATTTATTTATCACGGGGGAGCAGGCAAATAGAGAGAGAGAATGAGCGTGCCAGGGCCTCTAGCCACTACAATGAACTCCAGACATACGCACCACTTTGTGCTTACGTAGGTACTGGGAAATTGAACCTGGGTCTTTAGGCTTTCCAGGTAAGTGCCTTAACCATTAAGCCATCTCTCCAACACCAAAATAATATATCTTAAACAAAAATACACAGGATAAAAATTAACAACAGATTGGACAGATAACTAGAAAACAGCAATAGAAAATACCAAAAATGAAGTACTAGGAGAAAACTATTTTTAAAAAGTAAACACCAGTGATTGAAATCAACATGCCAACAAGCTAAAATATAACTAGTTGAGTTCTAAGACCTAGAAAGAAGATAACAGAAAAAAAAAAGTTTGAAGTAATAATGGGCAAAAAAAGATATTTATAGTGGGGTAGGATGGGGAGGGGAACAAAGAAGGGAGGTAGGAGGGGATTATGTTCAGAGGGTATTATGCATATTGTGTATATGTTTCTAAATAAATAAAGAAAAAGAAAAGAATATATAGACAAGAGGGAGAAAAGGGAGAGAAAGAAGTATCTCCCTATGTAAGTCTGGATGCCCTTGAACTTGTGATTCTCCTGTCTCCACCTAACAACAGCTAGTATTATAGGTATGTACCACCATGACTGATGAAAAAAAATGGGGCTGGAGAGACGGCTTAGCAGTTTTGGCCTGTGAAGCCAAAGGACTGAGGTTCAATTCTCCATTGCCCATGTAAGCCAGATGCACAATGTGGCGCATGCATCTGGAGTTGTTTACAGTGGCTGATGGACCTGGTGCACCCACTCTCTTTCTATCTGCCTTTCTCTCTTTCTCTCTCTCTCTCTCTCTCTCTCTCTCTCTCTCAAAATAAATAAAATAAACTAAAAAATAAATTTTTAAAAAATTTAATGAAGGATGGGGAGTCAGTAAAGTGCTTGCTGTACAAATATAAGGATCTGAGTTCAGGTCCCCAGGACCCACATAAAAGCTGGCCATGGTACTCTATGCCTGGAATCCCAGCACTGGAACGGTGAAGATGGGAATCACTGACTAGCTAGTCTAGCCAAACTGGGGAGTTCCAGGTTCAGTGAAATAATGTCTCACAAAATAAAGTGGAGGGGCTGGAGACATGGCTCAGTGGTTTATATGCCTGCTTGCAAAACCTACCCCCAGTACCCACATAAGGACAGATTCTCAGAGTGGTGCATGCATCTGAAGTCTGTTCAGTGGCAGGAGGCCCTGGCCTCTTCCCCACCCCCCTCTCTCTTTGTCTTTACATTTCTGCTTGCAAATAAAGATTTAAATTTAAAAAAAGATGGAGTGTGAGTGATTGAAAAAGATATTCAGCCTCTAGCCTCCATACACATGTGCACACACAGGAACACACACTCCCCCCCAAACACACAGATACAGATGTATACCTACATATACATCACACAAATAAATATGCAAAAATAATAATAAAGAAAAAATTTAAAGATTATTTGCATGTCTATGTAGTGTACATGTCATCATTGGAGGGTCTTTCTCAGTCACTCTCCACCTTATTGAGACAAGGTCTCTTACTGAGCTCACCAATTTGGCTATACCACACATAGCATTTTACGTGGGTGCTGGGGATCCGAACTCACACCCTCATGCTTGCGAGACAAGTACTTTACCCACTGTGCCATCTTCCCAGCACCCCCCCCCAATTTTTAATGCTATCAAAACATAACCCCACTAATCAAAAAGGTTGGAGGATCATGAGTTTGATACCTGTCTGTTTCTGCTCCCCACAAGATTTGGGTTACATGGCCATATCCAGCTTTTCATGTGAATGCTAGGGATCATATTCAAGCTATCTAAGGTCCTCTCAAGGTCTCATGCTAGCAAGGTAAGCACTGTTTTCTTTGTTTGTTTGGTTGGTTTTGAGGTAGGGTCTCATTCTAGCCCTGAAATTCACTATATAGTCTCAGGCTGCCTCAAACTCACAACAATCCTCCTATCTCTGCCTCTTGAGTGCTGGGATTAAAGACATGTGCTACTATACCCAGCAGGGCAAGCTCTCTTAATTGCTGAGCTGTTCCCCAGGCCCCATACTAATTTTAAAACATTAATTTAGCATATTCCCTTTTTTATAATCTACAGAGCATTTCTCATCATAGAGATTATAAATTCCTTACAAGTAGAAAAATTCACTGGCAAAACAACCTGGCCCTAGGACCAATTTATGGAGAAAATTCTTTTGAACTTCCTTTCATGGTCTTTAGCTTACTCAGACTTTCTTTTTCTTCAATCAGCTTGAGTATTTCTTAATTTACTTTAGAAGAATTTGAAATAAATTAGCTTAGAGTTAACAGTGTCCTCTTACAACTTTAAAAGAAACTCTCTTCTATTTTTGTGATTCTGTTAACCTTTTAAGTTTTCTACATTTCCCTTGATGATATCTGTCATATAATTATCAATTTTGTTTTCTAACTTAGAAATAGCTCTTAGTCACTTCTGTGCCTTATGCCTTGTCATCCATCTGTTCTTGTTTTTGTCTTCTTAATACCCTCCCTCTCTGCATGGATTATTTATGTTGGTTTTTGTTTGTTTTACTAAATTCTGAAGCTGAATGGTTAGTACAATATTTTCTTTCTTATTAAATGAATTTAATTAAGGTTATTGATCTGCTTCTAAGCAAAGTATTAGTCTTAGCCTAAGCTCCATTCCAGCTTGCTAAATAACCAGCTAATGTTAAATATTTACTTAAGAAATACTTCTGCTTGATTTTTCCAAGTCATTAGAGTTGTGTATTTTTGGAAGGCAACTACGCTCACCACTATACACCATGGAGTTGTGTGTCTGTAAATGCCTTTTGTAGTCAGAAAAAAGATTTTATATACATACATACATGCATACATACATACATACATACATACATACATGGTATAATTTAGTTTTTTACTGAAATTTATTTTTTCCTTGAGATTTAACACAATATTGATTTTTCAATTGCAAATAGTAAAGTGGAAAAACATCTTAATCTAAAATTTAAATGAAAGCTTCCTAAGTAACTAAATAGACCCCATTATCAATGATACTTCTTCAGGCTTGAAATTTTCCTAGCAGGAAACCCATGTATTCTGTATGATTTATAAGGACAGACATTGTCAATTTTGCACCTAATCTAATTTTATGTCCCAATTTTTTCTTTTTTGAAAGGCAGAGTATAGTAGCACATGTCTGCAACTCTGTACTCAACACTTGGAAAACTGGGACAGCAGGATTGTGAGTTTGAAGCTACTCTGAGCTTATCCACCAAGTTCAAGACCTGAACTACATAGTGAGCTCCAACCACAAACAAGTTAAAAAAAAAAAAAAAAAAAAAAAAAAAAAACTAAACTAGGCTGGAGAGATGGCTTGGCGGTTAAGGCGCCTGCCTCCTAAGCCTAAGAACACTGGTTCCAATCTCCAGGTCCCACGTTTAGCCAGATGCAAAGTGATGCAAGGGCGAAATGCCACACTTGACCACAAGGGGGCGCACACATCTGGATTCGTTCTCAGCAGCTGAGAGGCTGTTGGCGCACCCATCTCTATCTGTCTTCCTCTCCCTCTTTCTCTGTCTCTCTCTCAAAAAAAAAAAAAAAAAACTAAAGAAAATTTAGAAGTAAATTAAATTCTTTCCCGTTTTAGACATTGCCATGTTCATTTATTTTGCTTGTTTGTTTGGTTTTTGTTTGTTTTTTGAGGTGCACCACCACGCCTGGCTTTTTAAAATTAATTAATTAATTTATTTATTTATTTATTTATTTATTTATTTATGAGAGAAAAGAAGGAAGAGAGAGGGGCAAATAGAGAGAGAATGGGCAATCCAGGGCCCCTAGCCACTGTAAACGAACTCCAGATGCATGTGCCACCATATGTACCTGACTTTACCTGGGTACTGGGGAATCGAACCTGGGTCCTTTGCCTTTGCAAGCAAGCACCTTAACCACTAAGCCACTTCTCCAGTTCCAAAAGCTTAGATTTCTGGTAAACAGACAACGTAGTTCACTGGTTCAATTTAAGTTTATGATATGATAGAGCACCTAGAAAAGTATTATTTTTTAAAGATTTATTTTTATTTATTTATTAGAGACAGAGAGGGGGTGGGAGGGAGAAAGAGAGAGAGAGAGAGAGAGGGAGAGAGCAGGCACACCAGGGCCTCTAGCCACTGCAAACGAACTCTAGATGCATGTGCCACCATGTGCATCTGGCTTATGTGGGACCTAGAGAATTGAACTCAGGTCCTTGGGCTTCACAGGCATGTGCCTTAACTGCTACACCACTTCTCCAGCCCCCTAGAAAAGTATTATAATCACTAGTATTGTGTATAATAGCCGGGCATGGTGGCGCATGCCTTTACTCCCAGCACTAAGGAGGCAGAGGTAGGAGGATCGCCATGAGTTCAAGAGTACATAGTGAATTCCAGGTCAGCCTGAGCTAGAGTGAGACCCTACCACAAAAAAAATAAACAAATAAATAAATAAAAATAATAATAAATAAATAAGTAAATAAATAAGCAAATTTAAAAGTATTTTTAAAAAGCTATGCTTTTGCAGTTAATTTATAATGAAAGACTTTAAAAAAAAATTTGGTTAAGAATTAGGTCCTGCTCTCTTTTTGACTTTTCATCTCTCCTGCACTTCCAGGTCTTTGCTTTGATAAGCCCCATTGTCCCAGCCCAAATGGGCTGAGATTGCAGGAAGGCCCCACCCCTACTCCCTCATGAGCTCTTTACCCTCTCCTGCCTTTCACTTGGCAGGAGCTCTCTGTACTTTCTCCATTGTCCTTCTCTTAATCTAATAAAGTGTCCTTAAGTCTTTAAAAAAAATAAATAAAAGAAAAGAAAAGAAAAGAAAAAACAATCAATGAATTAGATCCTAGCTGGACATGGTGGCATATGCCTTTAATCCCAGTACTTGGGAGGCAGAAGTAGGAGGATGGCTGTGAGTTCAAGACCAGCCCGAGACTAATTCCAGATCAGCCAGGGCTAGAATGAGACCCTACTTCAAAAAACCAAAATAAATAAATAAACAAACAAAAAAGAATTAGGTTATTATCTTTCAAAAAATATATTTTTATTGGGCTGGGGAATATGGCTTAGCGGTTAAGGAGCTCGCTTGCAATGCCAAAGGACATGGTTCCCCAGGACCCATGTAAGCCAAATGCACAAGGTGGCACATGCATCTGGAGTTTGTTTGTAGTGGCTGAGCACCCATTCTCTCTCTCTCTCTCTTTCTATCTCAAATAAATAAATAAGTAAATAAATAAATAAATAAATAATATTTTAAAGAGATATTTTTAGTTATTTATGAGAGAGAAAAAATAAGCACACCAGGGCCTCCAGCCACTGCAAACGAACTTCAGATGCATGTACCATCTTGTGCATCTGGCTTACACAGGTTCTGGGGAACTGAACTTGGGTCTTTAGGCTTTCCAAGCAAGTACCCTAAATGCTAAGCTGTTTCTCCACCCTAGGTCCTTATCTTAAATTTTGTCTCATCCCAAGACAAAGAGATGGATGAATCCTGGCTCAATATGAGTTACTAAACTTCTAAGTAGGTCATCCTACACATGTGTGCTTTTACATAATACATATGCAGTAATAAGATTATATTTCACATGGTAATTGGGACAGTAATTAAAAACATGTAGAGCATTAGTCAAGCATGATGGCACATGTTTGTAGTCCTAACTACTCAGAAAATTGAAGCAAGAGTCAAGGAGTTTTAGGTCAGCATGAGCAGCATATAGAGATCCCCATCTCAAAAATAAAGTATCTAGCTGGGCGTGGTGGCGCACGCCTTTAATCCCAGCACTTGGGAGGCAGAGGTAGGAGGATCGCCGAGAGTTCGAGGCCACCCTGAGACTACATAGTTAATTCCAGGTCAGCCTGGAACAGAGTGAGACCCTACCTCGCAAAACCAATAAATAAATAAATAAATAAATAAATAAATAAATAAATAAATAAATAATCTTAGCACAATGCCTGATAATGCCTAAATACTTGCTGTCATATTTTTGTGTCCCTCAAAATAGCTTTCTTTTTTCTTAAGCTCACTTGATCCTCTATTTATTTATTTATTTATTTATTTATTTATTTATTTATTTATTTATGAGAAAGAGACAGAGAAAGAGAATGGATGTGCCAGGGCAACCAGCCACTGCAAATGATTTCCACACGTGTGCACCCCCTTGTGCATCTGGTTTACGTGGGTCCTGGAAAATAGAACCAGGATCTTTTGGCTTTGCAGGCAAACACCTTAACCGCTAAGCCATCTCTCCAGCCCCTGATCCCACATTCTAATACCACAATTACTCCTCTTCACTTAAGATCACCTTCACAAAAATAACTACCTAATTTCATTTATTTATTTATTTATTTATTTATTTATTTATTTATTATTTTTTGGAGACAGAGAGGGAGAGGAAGACAGAGATGGGTAAGCCAGCAGCCCCTTGTGGTCAAGTGCAGCATTGCGCCCTTGCGTCATTTTGCATCTGGCTAAACGTGGGACCTGGAGATTGGAACCGGCATTCTTAGGCTTAGGAGGCAGGAGCCTTAATCACTAAGCCATCTGTCCAGCCCTCGGCTTCTGTTTTTAAAGTAAGCTAAGAACTTCTCAATTGTTTGTTCTTGCATAGACCTTTTGCTTTCTACAGAATCCAGTTCGGAAATTATTTTTCTGTCCTCTCGAAGTTTTTGTGAATGAAACGAGACTCACTTTCTGTAATATGCATTAATTTTGTTCTTCTAAAATTTTTTTGCACAAACTAGTGCATGTTTGGAAGAGGCCCTGGTGCACCCATTCTATCTGTCTCTCCTCTCTCTCTCTCTCTCTCTCTTTGCAAATAAATAAATAAATTCAAAAGAAATTTTAGGGCTGCAGAGATGGCTTAGTAGTTAAGGCACATGCCTGTGAAGCCTAAGAACCCAGGTTCTATTCTCCAGGTCCCACATAAACTAGATGCACAATGGTGCCACATATTTGCAGAGTTCGTTTGTAGGGGCTAGAGGCTCTAGAGTTCCCATTCTCTCTCTCTCTCTTTCTCTCTCTCCCCCTCTGTCTCTAAATAAATAAATAATATCTTAAAAAAAAAAGAAATTTTATCTTAGCACTAACCTATGGCTCCCCAATAGCAAATCCTCCTCTTTTATATAGTCACATGACTGGTAAGACACTTGCAATAGCTATCTACCACTCAATAGTTGTAACTGTCTTTGAAATTAAAAGAAACTCTTGGGCTGGAGAGATGGCTCATCAGTTAAGGCACTTACTGGAAAAGCCAAAATATCCATGTGTGATTCCCTCATACCCACATAAAGCTAGATGCACAAGGTGACACATGCATCTGGAGTTTGTTTGTAGTGGATAAGAGGCCCTGGCATACCCATTCTCTCTCACTCAATCTGCCTGTTTCTGTCTCTCACTCTCTCTCTCTCTCTCTCTCAAATAAATAAATGTTAAAAAGGAAGCTTAGGGCTCTACAATTCTGAACTTTCCAAATACTCAATGTCATGTTCAAAAATACCAAATATAAATATTAAAATATTATTTTAATTAATAAATATTAAAAGATTGCTTTGATTTATTATTATATACAAACCAGTTGTAGGGACTGGAGAGACGGGTAAAAATACTTGCCCTCCAAGCATGACAGCCTGAAAAGGCCTGAGGCCACCCAAATTCATTTCCCCAGCATACACATAAAAAAAGTGGACATGGCTATGCACATCAGTAACTTCAGGCCTGTATGGTCACTTCCTGACTGAAAAACTCAGAAGCTCTGGGTTGAGGGACAGACTCTGTCTGCATGGATAACTGACAAAGAAGGGTACCCAACGCTCTCCTCTGGCCTCTACATACATGAGCATAGAGTATGTGTATCTGCACACACACATGTGCAAATGCTACATACATCATATCACAAACTGCTACATACACCAAAAATCATGCAAACACAAACAGGTGTATGTACTTGTTTCTAAAGCTAAAAGGTATATTTATTTACTAAATACATATTATATGCTGATGAGTATATTAAGTACCTAATTTTATCTCAAGTAGCCAATAAAAAGTCAAGTAGGATACAATTACAAAACAGGTTTAGGAATTAAGGGGAAGGAGTTATGTTATCTAAGAATAAAAAAGAAATCACCAAGTAGCAGCAATAAAATCAACTGAAGTAAAGTGAGCCATGAAAAGGCTGCATACAGATCAGCAGAGAAGTGTATTTCTAAAAACGATATATTGTTATAAAACACTTCAGAGGCTGGAGGGATGGCTAATGGTTAAGGCACTTGCCTGCAAACCCTAAAGACCCAGGTTTTATTCCCTGGTACCTATGTAAGCCAGATGCACAAGGTAGTATACGTGTCTGGGGTTCGTTCGCAGTGGCTAGAGGCTCTAGTATACCCATTTTCTCTATCTGCCTCTCTTTCTCACATATATATATATAATTTAAAAAAAAACACTTCAGAGCCGGGCATGGTGGCGCATGCCTTTACTCCCAGCACTCAGGAGGCAGAGGTAAGAGGATTGCTGTGAGTTCGAGGCCACCCTGAGACTACATAGTGAATTCCAGGTCAACCTGGACCAGAGTGAGACCCTACCTCAAAAAAACAAAAACACTCCAGGAGCTGGAGAGATGGCTCAGCAGTTAAAGGTTCTTGCTTGCAAAGGCTGATAACATGGGTTTGATTCCCCAATACCCACGTAAAGCCAAGCGCATGAAGTAGTGCATGTTTCTGGAGTTAGTGTACAGTGGCTAGAGGCCCTGACATGCCCAATCAGTCTGTCTTTCTGTCTCTCTCCCCCTTACAAATAAATAATAAAATATAAGGGCTGCAGACATTGCTTAGCAGTTAATGCACTTGCCTGCAAAGCTTAAGGACCCAGGTTTGAGTCCCCAGTACCCACATAAGCCAGATGAACATGATGGCACATGCATCTGGAGTTCGTCTGCAGTGGTTGGAGGTCCTGGAGCACCCATTCTCTCTTTATCTGCCTGCCTCTCTCTCTCTCTCAAATAAATAAAAATAAAATTATATATATGTATATATATATATTATATTATATATTTTTATATTTTATATTTTAAAATAAATATTTTAACACTATTCTTTGGCTTCCTGCTACAAACTAAGCTAATTCTTAGCTTATTAGTGAATACCTCATATTTGTAGAGAACTAAATTTTGATTTTGTTTTTGTTTTTGTTTTTCGAGATAGGGTCTCACTCTAGCTCAGGCTGACCTGGAATTCACTCTGTAGTCTCAGGGTGGCCTCGAACTCACAGCAATCCTCCTACCTCTGCCTCCTGAGTGCTGGGAATAAAGGCATGCACCACCACGCCTGGCTTGAGAACTAAATTTAACTGGATTATAAATTCTCTAAGTATTAAGACAACTTCCAAAATCAAAATTACAAATGAAAACTGATCTTCAAAAGTAAACTCATTTGCTAGCAAACAAACAAACAAAAAAAGTAAATTATAAGGACTAGCCAGACATAGTGGCTCATGCCTTTAATCCCAGCACTCAGGAGGCAGAGGTAGGAGGATCGCTACGCTGAGACTACATAAGTGAATTCCAGGTTAACCTAGGCTATAGTGAAACTCTATCTTAAAAAAAAAAAATTGTAAGGACTGGAATAAAAATTTAGCCAGGCATGTGGTACATGCCTTGTCATAGCATGCACTATGGAGGGAGGGAGGGATAGGAGGCCAGCATGGGGCTACAGAGAATGAGTTCCAGGTCAGCCTGGGCTAGAGTGAGACTTTGCCTTGCAAAAAAAAAAAAAAGTAAAAAGTTATAAAAAGAGATACAAAAATCAAAGAATCAAAGATTCTAGGACTGGAATGCTTGGAAGTCTATCCCAGCTCTGCTAAATACCAGCTAATTAACTTTTGGCAAGTTAGCATTCACTTCATCAGCATTCTTGTGAGAATCTAGGGAACTAATGTGTACAAAGTGCTTAGAATAGAGCGCTAAGAAACAAGTACCATACAGTCAGTCTGCCCTTTGTTGGAAGTATCTTTTCTATACAGAATACTCACTGATTTGAGAAAATGTTTCAAATAGGAATTCAGCACAGTGTTAAATGTATATAATGAACAAAGAAAAAAAAATAAATTTTTAGATCTTTTTCTTATGAGACTTTTCAGGAAACGTTAAGAAAAATTTATGAAGGATGATCCCTCACCCTTCATTACTATGCCAAGTCACAAGCATCTAGTTTAAACAATGATCAACTACCACCTGGTCAACCTTTAATCTCCACCCTCAGATTCTATTCCTCTGGATACTAATAAGGCATATCTAAGACATTCCCTTGCCACCCAAGGATATGATTATTTTAATGTGTTACCACAATATTGGGATTTGGAAAATATAACATACTACTGTCATATCTAAAATTAAAATTAACTCTTGACTATCAAATATCCAATCAGTATTCAAATTTCCATGATGGTATAATAAGTGCTTATGGACAAAATATGTACCAACTAAAAGCCAAAACAATGCTATTAACCTGTTTCCTCTTCTGGTCCTCTTTATTTTGTTATTGTTGTTTTCTATTTGTTTTGTTTTTGGTTGTTTCTTTTTTCCTTTTCTTTTCTTTTTTCCTTTCCTTTTCTTTTCTTTTTTCCTTTTTTTTTTTTTTTTTTTTTTTTTGGAGGTAGGGACCTGCTTGTAGCCCAAGCTAACCTGGAATTCACTATGTAGTCTCAGGCCGTCCTCAAACTCATAGTGATCTTCCCACCTCTTCCTCCTGAGTGCTGGGTGGGATTAAAGGCATGTGCCACGTGCCACCATACCTGGCTCTGTTCCTTGTTTTCTGTTTTTTGTTTTTTTTTTTAATATTTATTTGAGGGAATGAGAATGCTAGGGCCTCCTGTTGCTGCAAGCAAACAACAGACACATGTGCCACTTAGGTCTTTTTTTGGGGAGGGGGGGAGGCAAGGCTACTTCATCGGTAGTGTTTTGAACTTTGATTAAGAGAAATCTATGAAAAACAGTGGTAGGAGGATCGCTATGAGTTTGAGACCAGCCTGAGACTACATAGTGAATTTCAGGTCAGCCGGAGCTAGAGTGAGACCCTACCTTGGGAAAGAAAGACAGAGAGATCTAATTTCTGAATGTTTGTCCTACTATAATGCTAGCAGCTACTTGTGATTCCTGCTTAGGTTCAGGATTCACTATCAAATGTTGATGATGTGCCTTTATCACCCTTTTCTTATTAACTAGAAAATTTTTAAGAAAAGAAACTTCCAGCTGGGTGTGGTGATGCACGCCTTTAATCCCAGTACTCAGGAGGCAGAGGTAAGAGGATTGTCATGAGTTCAAGGCCACCCTGGGACTACATGGTGTATTCTTGGTCAGTCTGGGCTAGAGTGAGACCCTACCTCAATTGAAAAATGAAAAAATAAATAAATAAAAAGAAAGAAACTTCCTCTCATCCAATATTTGGCTATTCTAAGGTACAGCTGGTTCCTAAGTATACTTTAAACTGCAGTGATCCTTACCCACTCTCAAATTGACTCACCTTTGGCCAGCCAGAGCTCACCTAATTTATGCATCTGGGTTGTTTTGCCACGACACTCACCACTTGGGTTTTATATTTTTATTTATTTGCAAGGAGGGAGGGAGAGAGAATGAGAATGTGTGCACCAGGACCTCCAGCTGCTACAAACAAACTCCAGACGCATGTGCCACCTTGTGCATCTGGCTTACATGGGTACTGGGGAATCAAACCTGGGTCCTTTGACTTTGTTGGCAAATGCCTTAACTGCTAAGCCATTATCTCCAGCCCACTACTTGCTTTTTATAACCTCATTGAAAAAAGGATGCAAGAGCTGGAGAGATGACACAGCTAAAAAGGCGCTTGCATGAAAAGCCTAAGAGCCCAGGTTTGATTCCCCAGTACCCAGTAAAGCAAGATATACAAAGTGGCACATGCATCTGGAGTCCATTTGCAGCAGCTAGAGGTCCTGGCACACCCCTTCTCTCTCTCTCCCCCCTCCCCCTCTGCTTGCAAATTAATTTTTTTTAATGGGGCTGAAGAGATGGTTTAACAGTTAAGGTGCTTGCCTGTGAAGCCTAAGGACCCAGGTTCGATTCCCATTTACCTACGTAAGCCAAATGCATAGATAGTGCATACATTTAGAGTTTTATGCAGTGACTGGAGGCCCTGATGCACCCATTTTCTCCCCCCAAAATAAATAAATAAAATATACATTTTTTAAAAAGGAAAATGTCTGGGAACACAGATTTGGAATCAGATGGAGACACAAACCAATCATATTAAGCTTGTTTCTTTATTATTTTCACTGAATTAAAAATTCTGAAGCCAGGCATGGTGGCTCATGCCTTTAATCCCAGCATTTGGGAGGCAGAAGTAGGAGGATTGCTGTGAGTTCGAGGCCACACTGAGACTACATAGTAAATTCCAGATCAACCTGAGCTAGAGACCCTACCTCAAAAAAAAATCTGAATTATAGGGGCTGGGAAAATAGATGGCTCAGTGGATACCCTTGTAAAATTAGATGCACAATGTGGTGCATACATCTGGAGTTCATTTTCAGTGACAAGACAATGTGGGACATCAATGTTCATTACCATCTTCTCTCCTCTCTTCCTTCTCCCTCTCTTATATACATGCACACACAGATAATAAATAAATAAGAAGTATGTACCTAATTTTACCAAGAAGTAACAAGCATATAAACACTTTCCCCTATATGGAGAACATATAGTAGTGCAGCAAAGCATAATGCTACAGTTATGGACCATTTCACAAAACTCTGAAAAGATATAGGGCTAACGCCCTAATTTTAACTCTTTTCAACACTGAATTGATCAGAATAGTGATAATCTGATAGTGAATGCCAATTCTTTAAAAAAAAAAAAAAAAAAAAAGAAGAAGGATATGAATTGATATCATGGTGCAATTTCTTTTACTCAAAAAAAAAAAGTACACACTTTACTACAGCTCAAGTTGTGTGTGCTTTGATCTGACGAAGAAAATATAACTTCTCCAACTATAAGTGGCTTTAAAAAAAACAAACACAGACTGGAGAGATGGTTTAGCGGTTAAGGCGCATGCCTGTAAAGCCTATGGACCCCAGTTTGATTCTCCAGGTTCCATGTAAGCCAGGTACGCATGGTGGTGCATGAGTCTGGAGTTCCTCTGCAGTGGCTAGAGGTCCTGGCATGCCCATTCTCACACACACTCTCTCTCTGTGTGTCTCTAATAAATAAATAAAAATAAAACCTTAAAATGGTAAAAAAAAAAAAAAAAAAAAACCCACCACGAACAAAACAAAACAGAAACAAAACTTTCTTCTGCTGCAGTAATTCTTCAGTCATAATCAGTAGGGCCTAGGTGAAGCGCTACTATGTTCCTTATACCTCACTGCTTTCCTCCTACTGCAAAACAATGCCTGCTAGCATGTGCACAGCAGTAATCACTTTTTCAGATGGTATGCCTTTGATAAGCGATTTTTGCCAAAAGCTCAATTTACTTTCTCTACAAGCATATTTGTATAATTTTTCTTTTTGTTGAGGTAGGGTTTTGCTCTAGCCTAGGCTGGCCTGGAACTCAAACTCAATATGTCACTATGTAGTTTCAGGTTGGCCTGGAACTCATGGCGAGCCTCCTACCTCAGCCTCCCAAGTGCTGGGATTAAAGACATGCTCTAGGGCTGGAGAGATGGCTTAGCAGTTAAGAAGCATGCCTGTGAAGCCTAAGGACCCTGGTTTGATTCTCCAGGTCCCACGTAAGCCAGATGCACATGGTGGCGCATGCATCTGGAATTTGTTTGCAGTGGCTAGAGGCCATGACATGCCCATTCTCTCTAATAAATAAATATAAATAATTTATTTTTAAAAAGACACATGTTCTACCACACCCAGCTGTTATTAATTTTCAAACTGGTTACACAAAACTTCTAGAGTGTGAGTTGACCTGTTTTTGGCCTGAGAAGGAACCTTTATGATACTTCAGTAGTAAGGTATTCAAGTATGATAGTTTGGTAGTAAGGTATTCAAGTTTTAGTAACACCATTCATTAAATTTGCCCCTAAACACATTATTATTATTATTTGGGGGGGGGCAGTTGAGGTAGAGTCTTGATGTAGCCCAAGCTGACCTGGAATTCACTATGTAGTTTCAGGGTAGCCTTGAACTCACTGCAATCTTCCTATCTCTGCTTCCTGAGTGCTGGGATTAAAGGCATGTACCACCATGCCCAACTTATTTTATATTATTTAATACAAGGATTTAATTTTCACATCTAAACATTATCATTATTATGATTGTTGCTGAAGAAGAAACTAAGAAATACTGATTCAGTTCCCCAAAATAGCATGAAAGAAAGCCGAAGCTTGTGATCCTTCCACGAGACCTCAGGAGTGAGAAAGCTGTAGCAAAGGGATATCCATTCCCTTAATAGACCTTGCTGAAGTTTGTTTCCAAGTATGTCTTTGTTCGTTTTCAGTCAGCAACTCAACAGAAATTGCCAGAAAATACTATTCAAATGTATTATGCAAAGCTTTCAAGTAGAAATTGTGAATTTGGGGCTGGAAAGATAGCTCAGCAGTTAAGGCACTTGCCTGTGAAGCCTAAGGACCCAGGTTCAATTCCCCAGTACACATAAGCCAGATGCATAAGGTGGTGCATGCATCTGGAGTTCATTTGCAGTGGCTGGAGGCCCTGGCACACCTATTCTCTCTCTCCCTCACTTCTCTCTCTCTCAAATGAATAAATAAATAAAATATATTTTAAAAAGAAATTGTGACTATTTTACTTTTCTTCATTTTTAAAAGGGAAAACAAACATGAATAGAGGATATCATTCTGTGAGGCCCTCTAACAGTGGGAAGATTTAAGACTGGTGGCCTGCGGTCATTTCTTCTGCATCCACTCTCTGTGCCCTTCTCAGAGCTGCCAGCAGTGCCATGTTGAGCCAGAGCATCTGGTGGTTCACGACCTCCATGATCCACTGTGGCCATTACGAGGAGGGCCAGGGGAAGACGTTGCCATTTTCAATGGAAGACAAGTGGTTAGTGGCCATGATGGTTGCTTTCTTTGGGTCTGGATTTGCAGCACCTTTCTTTTTTTTTTTAATTCATTTTTTTATTGACAACTTCTATATTTACATAAAAAAAACATGGTATTTCCCTCCGCTCCTCCCATTCCCCTTCAGAACTCCATTCTCTGTAATATCCCCTCCTTCTCTCCATTAGTTTCTCTTTTAATTTGTTGTCATCATCTTTTTCTTCTATTATAAAAATAGGGAACGCTTCACGAATTTGCGTGTCATCCTTGCACAGTGGCTATGCTAATCTTCTCTGTATCGTTCCAATTTTAGTATATGTGCTGCAGAAGAGAGCACACCTTTCTTTATAGCGAAACACCAATTGCTTAAGAAAAAGGATGTTGTCAGGCATGGTGGCACACACCTTTAATCCCAGCACTTGGGAGGCAGAGGTAGGAGGATCACCGAGAGTTCAAGGCCACCCTGAGACTACATAGTTAATTCCAGGTCAGCCTGAGCTAGAGTGAGACTCTGCCTCAGAAAACAAAACAAAACAAAGATAAATAAATAAATAAATAAATAAATAAATAAATAAATAAATAAAGATGTTTTGATTCATCCAATTAATAGATATGAAGAATGTTTAAGAGTGGGCCTGGAGAGATAGCTTAGTGGTTAAGCACTTGCCTGTGAAGCCTAAGAACCCCGGTTCAAGGCTTGATTCCCCAGGACCCACGTAAGCCAGATGCACAAGGTGGCACATACATCTGGAGTTTGTTTGCAGTGGCTGGAGGCCCTGGTGCACCCATTCTCTCTCTGTGTCTGTCACTCTCAAAAATAAATAAATAAATAAACAACAACAACAAAAAATTTTTTAAAAGAATGTTTAAGAGGCACAATCTCAGAAATGGATCAGACTCTTAAATTCCCACAAGATATGCTTATAAATAAACTAATAACAATGAGATGGCTCAGCGGTTAAAGGTACTTGCTTGCAAAGCCTGATGGCCTAGGTTCAAGTCCCCAGTACCCACATAAAGCCAGATGCACAAAGTGGAACATGCATCTGGAGTTCGCTTACAGTGGCAGGAGGCCCTGGCGTACTCATATTCTTACTCTCTCTCTCAAATAATTGCATAAGTACTTTTTTACAAATTCGGAACAAGGGCTGGAGAGATGGCTTAGCAGTTAAGGCGCTTGCCTGCGAAGACTAAGGACCCAGGTTCAAGCCGGGCTTGGTGGCGCATGCCTTTAATCCCAGCACTCGGGAGGCAGAGGTAGGAGGACTGCTGAGAGGTGGAGGCCACCCTGAGACTACATAGTGAATTCCAGGTCAGCCTGAGCCAGAGTGAGACCCTACCTCGAAAAACCAAAAAACAAAACAAAACAAAACAAAAGGACCCAGGTTCAATTCTCCAGGTCCTATGTAAGCCAGATGAACAAGATGGCACATGCACCTGGAGTTCATTTGTAGTGGCTAAAGCCCCTGGCATGCCCATTCTCTCAATGTCTCTCTTTCCCTCCCTCTGTCTCTTATAAATAAATAAAAATAAAAACTTTAAAAAAAAAGTTGGAACAAGAGCCAGGCATGGTGGTGCATGCCATTAATCCTAGCACGCAGGAGGCAGAGTTAGAAGAATCGCTGTGAGTTCAAGGCCAACCTGGGACTAGAGTGAGTTTCAGGTCAGCCTGGGCTAGAGTGAGACATGACCTCAAAAAAAAAAAAAAAAAATCCAAAGAATTTAAGATATCTATTTTTGGTAACAGACTTTTACAAGTAGAATCATAAACACTTAACCACAACAACCCATTAAACAAATTCAAATAATCAGAATTTCTCCTGTCCTAATCTTTGCTTTCATTAAGTCTGAATATAAAATATATTACTTAAAACAGGAATCTAAGCTGGGCATGGTGGCACACACCTTTAATCCCAGTACTCAGGAGGAAGAGGTAGAAGGATCGCTGTGAGTTCAAGGCCACCCTGAGACCACATAGTGAATTCCAGGTCAGCCTGGACTAGAGTGAGACTCTATCTCGAAAAACCAAAAACAAAAAAAAGGAATATAAATTAGGATTTTCATGGCTGTATATAAATTGTTTCAGGTGGTAATACTTAGTATACCTAGGCCTAAAATAAACATACTGTGTGAATGATATCTTCATTTTCATTGATAATAAAGTTACAGAATAATATACATTTCCACATAACTAGTCATTCTTTGCAAAACTTGGGCATTCAAATTATGCTTTTTTTTTTCCTGGCTTTTTAAAGCATGGTTTTACTCTAGCCCAGGCTGACCTGGAACTCACTCTGACCCAGGCAGGCCCTGAACTCATGGTGATCCTCCTACCTCAGTTCCTGAGTGCTGGGATTAAAGTTGTATGCCAGCACACCTACAAAAATTATATTTTTGCCAGGCGTGATGGTGCACGCCTTTAATCCCAGCACTCAAGAGGCAGAGGTAGGAGGATCACTGTGAGTTCGAGGCCACCCTGAGACTACATAGTGAATTCCAGGTCAGCCTGAGCTAGAGTGAGACCCTACCTCGGAAAAAAAAAAAAAATATATAAATATATATATATATATATATATATATATATACATATATATATATATATATATATATATATGAATAAATATATATATATAATATATATAAGAATATATATATATATATATATATTCTTGAATTAAAGTCAGAAAAAACATTTCTGAACATATCTAAAAAAAAGTAAAATAGCTATAACAATAAGACAAATCATGTATTTTTAATCATTTACTATTTTATTCAAAATAACAAAAAATACCTTGGGAAAGTATATCTAGGACTAGAGAGATGGCTTAGCAGTTAAGGTGCTTGCCTGCAAAACCTAAGGACCCAGATTCCATTCCCCAGAACCGACATAAGCCAGATAGCATGGTGGTGCATGCGTATGAAGTTCATCAGCAGCGGCTGGAGGCCCTAGTGCACCCATTCTCTGTCTCTCTATCTGCCTCTTTCTCTCAGATAAATAAATAAAAATACATTATTTTTTTAAAAGTACACCTACTAGCTGCCAGAGGAATTTTAAAACCGTTACTAAAGCAAGCCAGTGTGCCAGCCAGGAGAACAACAGCTGAACATCTTCATTCATTGCTCTCTACTTCCTCAGTGCAGGACCAGCTGCCTCCTGTTCCTGATCCCATGCCTTCCCACCATAATGGACTGTATTTTCTGAAACTGTAATTCAGAATAAACCTTTTGTTACTTTTTTTAAAAAAGGATGGAGACATGGCTTAGCAGTTAAAGCATCTCACAGGACCCATGTAAGCCAGATGCACAAGGGGGCGCATGCATCTGGAATTCATTTGCAGTGGGTAGAGGCCCTGGCACACCCATTCTCTTTCTCTCTCTCTCTGTTTGTCTCTGCCTCTTTGTCTTTCTCAAATAAATAAATAAAATATATTTAAAAAAAAAAAAAGCAAACCAGGGCTGGAGAGATGGCTTAGTAGTTAAGGCACTTGCCTACAAAACCAAAGGACCGAGATTTGATTCCCCAATACCCACCAAAGTCAGATATACAAGGTGGTACATGAGTCTGGATGTTATCTACAGTGGCTAGAGATCCTGGTAGGTCCATTCTGTCTCTCTCGTTCTCTCTCTCTCTTCCTTTCTCAAATAAATAAGTAAATAAATAATTTTTTTAAAAAAACTGGACCTTGGGAGCTGGAGAGATAGCTTAGCAATTAAGGCACTTGCCTGCAAAACTTAGCACAACCCCAGTTCGTTTACCCAGTATCCACACAAAGCTGGATGTACAAAGTGGCACATGCATCTGGAGTTCATTTGCAATGGCTACAGGCCCCGGCATGCTCACCCATCCATTCATTCATACATTTTCTCTCTCTGCTTGCAAATAAATAATAAAATTTAAAAGAAAGAAATCTGGACCTTTCTTCTGTTTTTTTTTTTTTGTTTTGTTTTGTTTTGTTTTGTTTTTGCCACTAGAGTGGGTGAATGAGGCAGGGCATGAATGTGAACTTTTCTCTAAAAGTTACCCACACTTTAACATACAAAAGCTTTTTTTTTTTTGGGGGGGGGGTTCGAGGTATGGTCTTACTCTAGCCCAGGCTGACCTGGAATTCACTCTGTATTCTCAGGGTGGCCTTGAACTCACTGCGATCCTCCTACCTCTGCCTCCCAAGTGCTGGGATTAAAGGCGTGGGCCACCATGCCTGGCAAGAACTTTTAAACTTACAAAATCTTCATATGGCCAGGCATGGTGGCTCATGCCTTTAATCCCAGCACTAGGGAGGTAGAGCTAGGATTGCTATGAGTTTGAAGCCAGTCTGGGACTACAGAGTGAATTCCAGGTCAGCCTGGGCTAGAGTGAGACCTTATCTCAATAAAACAAACAATAAACAAAATCTACACATACAAAACAACATTATAAAATCAATACAAAAGGGTCAACTTAAAGTAAAATTGTGCCTCAAATACCTTTAGAATAAGTAGAAATTTTAAATGTTGGCGCCTTCATTTGGAAGCAAAGTTCTATCGTGTGATCTTGTCTGGTCCTTGATTTTATCATCAAAGTCAGTTCCAGTTACTTTTCCATTATACGAAGAGATCTAGAGTAGAAGAAAGAAGGCACATTCAGGCCACTACCATTATTGCACATTCTGGATTTTATGACATGTCACTATTGCTGCAAACATACGAAGATTTTTAGGCAGATGCTCTACTTTGTTAAGAAATGCCAGTTCTGCTGGGCATGGTGGTGCAAGCCTTTAATTCCAGCACTTGGGAGGCTGAGGTAGGAGGATCACTGTGAGTTCAAGGTCAGCCTGAGACTACATAGTGAATTTCAGATCAGCCTGGGCCAGAGTGAGACCCTACAAGAAAGGGGAGGGCAGGGGAGGAGAGGGGAGAAGAAGAGAATGGAGGGGAGGGGAGGGGAGGGGAGGGGAGGAGAGGGGAGGGGAGAGAGGGAGGGAGGGAGTGGGGAGAGAGAGAGAGAGAAGGAAGGGAGGGAGGGAGGGAGGGAGGGAGGGAGGAAGGAAGGAAGGAAGGAAGGAAGGAAGGAAGGAAGGAAGGAAGGAAGGAAGGAAGGGAGGAAGGGAGGGGAGAGAAAAAGAAAGAGAGAAAGAGAGGAGGGAGGGAAGGAGGAAGGGAAGACAAGCAAGCAATGCCAGTTTCCATTTCTGTCATTTCTGCAGGTGGAGGAAAAAATGTTGAAATAAAGATTAAAGGTACAGGGATGACAGTTAAGTGTGCTTCTTGCACAAGCCTAAGACCAGAAGAGTTCGAATCTCCAGCTTCTACATACACAGTTGAGCATGGCCAATGGGGAACAGAGATCCAAAAATCGTCAGAAACCCACAAGCTCTGGAATCAGTAAAGAGACTCCAGCTGTAAGACGAGACAAGGTGAAGAGCAATAGAGTTCTGCTTTTCTGCTCCACTTTGGCTACCATAGGCCAGTGACCTCTGCTGCAGATGAACATATGGGGCACCATACCACACCACACCATATACACACACTATATTACCCACACATACAAATTTTTAAATAACATTAAAGGTATAGCTAAGTATATAAAGCTGATGAGAGGTCAAATGACTTTTTTTAAAAGGTCAGACCACTAAAGGAGGTATACAACAAATTTAAGTTTGCACTAGAGTCTCAAAAAAAGGAATGGAGCCTAGAAAAATCAGCACACTCAGAGCTGTTGAGGTCACCCTGGCAAAAGTGGGCTCAGGACCTACTCTGTTTCAGATAAATCGAACAATAAGAAAAACAGGAGTTCCAGAATAAGATAATTCTGGGACAGAGAAGAATCCAATATTATGGCCAACATTTAAATCTGGTGTGAGACAGATAGGACAAACTAGAGTTACTAACAATGCTGAATGTTCCTACTCCACCTTAAAATAACCATAAAACAGTGGGGAGTTTGGAGGCGGGGCTGTCCTACTAAGAAATCAAGCTGGAGCTGATCTGGAAACCTCTTCCCTATTGACTAATAAGTCACTGATGCTGGTAAGAGCAATGTAATCTGTTGGGGAACAAAGTCTTAACCAGCAGTGGACCCTGCAAGCTCTAAAGATGGCCAGCCAGGCCAAGTGTGACAACTGGTACAACAGTGTTCTCTGATTAGATTTGAAACATCCATGGGAGAGGGAATTCATGCCTGGCACTTATTTTTCTTCTTTATTCATTTATTTGGGAGACAGAAAGAGAGAGAGAGAGAGAGAGAGGGTCAGAGAGAGAGAGAGACAATGAGTGCACCAGGGCCTCCAGCCAGTGCAAACCAACTTTAGATGCATGCTCCCTCTTGTGCATCTGGCTTACAGGGATACTGGGAAATCAAACCTGGGTCTTTAGGCTTCACAGACAAGCACCTTAACCACCAAGCTGTCTCTCTAGCCTAAAATATCTTTTTTGGTTTGGGGGGGGGGGGTTTGAGATAGGGTTTCACTCTAGCCCAGACTAGCCTGGAATTTACTATGTAGTCTCAGGGTGGCCTCAAACTCACTGCGACCCTCTTACCACTGCCTCCCAAGTGCTGGGATTAAAGGTGTGCTCCACTATGCCTGGCACTTTAAACCTAATACAAAGCCTGTGGCTGGGGAGTAAACACCACCAGGGAAAAGTACTACATTTATTTAACTAAAAACTTAAGTTTATGCCCATATATTAATGTTACTCTCTCTTTTCAGATGGTGATAATCACTAGGAAGACTCAAATTCATCAAAGTGCTCAGAAGTGACAGTAGAATGTTTATAACTAAGTGCAGCTTCTAAATGACACCTCCAAGGCTCAGGAACTACTGCAGAAGAGGTGGCAAGACACATACCCAGAGACTCAAGGATCATTGCAAAAGAGGTAGTGGAAAGAATGGAAGATCCAAAGGAAGAAGACAAGTGCTCTGTAATACTGTCTTCCAAACACAAGGTGACTGTGGCATTCAAGACCTCACAATGGCTTACACTTCCCTAGACAAGACCTACATGATAGAAGAGGAAAACAATGATGACATCTGTGGTAGTTTGAATGAATGTCCCCTATAGACTCAGGTGTTTTATTAAGCTTGGATCTCCAGCCACCTGGATGGAGGAAGTATCACTGGAGGTGGATCTAAATTCTGGAAGCCAGCTTTTTTTTTTTTTTATTGACAACTTCTATACTTACATACAAAAAATCATTATATTTCCCTCCCTCCCCCATTCCCCTTTAGAACTCCAATCTCCATCGTATCCCCTCCCTCTCTCCATTAGTCTCTCGTTTAATTTGATGTCATCATCTTTTTCTTCTATTATGAAGGTCTTGCGAAGGTATTGCTAGGTACTACAAGGTCATGGATATTGAGGCCAATTTCTGTCTGGGCAGTTGCATTGTAAGGAGTCATACCCTTCCTTTGGCTCTTCCATTCTATCCAACCCCTAGAAGCCAGCTTCTTCTACCACAGATGGAACTTCCCCTAGATCTGTAAGCTTGAAATAAATCCCATTCCTCCCACACACTGTGCCTGGTTTGGATATTCATCCCAGCATCATGAAACTGTCTACAACAGAAATTTGGTACTGGATTGGTGGGGTCTTGCTGAGATGATGCTGACCAAGTGGATTTTGGTCTTTTGGAACTAATGTACTAGAGAAATGTATATGGACTTGGTACTTGGGATGAAGACTTCCAGCGTGGTGAGCCAAATTTTAAGGGCTATTCTGATGAGACTTTGAAAATGGTAAGTGCCGAGAGAATTGTGTTAGCTTATGAACTTTCAAAGGGGAAGTAAGACAGCAGAACACTTTGTTGGAACTGGGATACTGGCATAAGGGGTGGCTGCATTCATTTGTCCAAGCCCTAAAAGTTTGATCAAGGTTGAATTTAAAAGTAATGGACTGGTGTGATTGGTGGAAGATATAGAACTGAAAGATGTACAATTTAAGATTGGAAAAATTCAAGTAAGTTTAAAATTACTGACACAGAGACAAGTTTTAGGTTACTGAAGTTGCTACTGTCAAGTAGATTTCTACCATTAAGGATGGCACAACTACTTTACACTGAAACAATGGAAGAGATGCCTAAGGTAAGTTCCATCCAGAAAAGACTGAATGGTAGAAATGCAAACTCTTTTAAAAGGAGATGACTGAAGGGGAAAATTCTGTGAAAGAAACCCGGTTATTTCTTCCTGGGATTAATAAAATGGCTGTATCTCTGTACACCTGATATTGGTTTGAAAAGCATAAAAAAATGCATTGAGTAGATCATGAATTTCACACAGTTCCATGAGCCACTGCTAAAATGTGGCATGGGAAGCAGGGCAATGTCACTTGGCAGAGAGGCCAGTGAGGCCATTGTTAAGATGAACTGTGATTTGCAATGGAGATGGGAGTAAATTCTGGATATACCAGGACTGTGTCAAGGCTACCATGGAGCACTGCTGTCTTGGGATGGATGTTTTCTATGGCTACTCAGCCCAGTGGTAGGGATGGAAATTAGAAATCCAGAGACTGTCACCACTGGTTATGGTACTGGACTTAAATTTCAGATGTTTGATGTTTATTTGATAGCTATTAATTTTTGTATTGGTTCAGTCTCTCTTTGTTATGACTTATACAATGGAAATGTTTACTCTGTGCCATTATATGTTGGAAGTATGTAACCTGTTCGATTTTATAGGATTTACAGTTGAAGAACAGTCTTAAAGTTGGTAAAGACTATAGGGGCCCTGGAAGTTGCACAGAATACAATTTGCAATGTGAGATGATTATGAGTCAATGGGGACCAGGGGCAGATTGTGGTAATTTGAATATATGTCTCCTATTGACTCAAGTGTTAAGTTAAACTTGTAACTTGGATCTCCAGGTGCCTGGCTAGAGGGGGTATTACTGGAAATGGATCCTGGAGTCTAGACCTATGGTGTCACCAGTGGTGGATCTGAATTCTAGCCCAAAGGTATAAGAGAGCAGTTTGAGCTCTGAGGCTCATGCTTGTTTGTGCTTGCCTCTATCTATCTATCTATCTATCTATCTATCTATCTATCTATCTATCTATCTATCTATCTATATCTACCCAGCTATCTATCTACTTTGTTGGCTGCTGGTGGTTTTTCTTTCTTCTTGGATCTGTGAAAGGAAGCCAGCTTCTTCTGCTATTGATGGAACTTCCCCAGATCTATAAGCTTGAAATAAATTCCATTCTTCCCATAAACTGTGCTGATCTGGATGTTTAATCCCAGCATTGCAAAACTGTTTACAACATCCAAATAGAAAAGGGACTACGTGAAAAGATTAAGAGATTCAGTAAATGTGGGATAGGGAGACAGAAAAGAGGGTGGCAGTGGTAGAAAGGGATTATGATCATAATATATTGTCCATGTATGGAGAGTGTCAATAAAAAGAAAGAAATGTAAGTGTTAATGGCTTCAGCTTTACCACTGAGGGTAAAGTTTGCATCTGAGGCAAGTACTCTACCAACAAAGCTATATCCCCAGCTCCCTCTCTCCCAAACTAAGCTTTACACTAATATTTCCTCAAATCACAAATCAGGTCCCACAGATAATCATTAATATCACAGGTCAGTTTAGGAACTTGAGCTACTTAACTCTATGATCCCCGGGCCTAGCATGCCTTATTCAAAACACTAAACATTCTGGGAGTCTACTCTCTCTTATTTTCATGCCCATAGTACTTTTTGCTTTCTCACTCCTCTCATTTATTCTACCACTGCCATCCTTCATTCCATACAAATGGCTAGATATGTTTAAAAAAAAAAAAAAAAGCTGGGTGTGGCGGCACACGCCTTTAAGACCAGCACTCGGGAGGCAGAGGTAAGAGGATCACCATGAGTTCAAGGCCACCCTGAGACTACATAGTGAATTCCAGGTCAGCCTGGACTAGAGTGAGATCCTACCTTGAAAAACAAAAAAAAACAAACAAAAAAAAAGTTCAACATCACCAATTATCAGGGAAATGCAATTTAAAATTACAATAAGATATCATCTCACTTAAATAAGGGTAACTAACATCAAAGAGACAAAAGATAACAAGTGTGGGTACAGATTGGAGAAAAGGGAACCCTTGTACAATCATTGCTAGAATATGAATTAGTACTGCTATTATGGAAAACAGTATGGAGATTCCTCAAAAAATTAAAAATAAAACTACCATATGATCAAACAATCTCATTTCTGAGCATGCATCCAAAGGAAACAAAATCAGTAAATCAGTATATCAAAGAGACATCTGCACGCTCATGCTCACTGCAGTACTATGACAAATGAAAACAACTGAAGTACCCATCAACTGATGAATGGATAAAGATAATGTGGTATACATACACAATAGAATGTATTCAGCCGTAAAATAGAATGAAATCCTGTTATTTGTGCCAACATGGATGAAAGTGAAGATCATTATGTTAATTGAAACAAGCCAGGCACTGAAAGACAAGGACTGCATAATATCACCCATATGTGGAACATAAAAAGTTGATCTCATCAACATTCAGAATAATATGGTATACCACAGGCTAGGGACAGTAGGAACAGAAAGTTATGAGGAAAGATTGATCAATGGGTACTAAGTTAAATAGGATTAAGAAATTCTGGTGCTTTATTGCATAGTGGTATGACTATAGCTATAACAATGTAGTATATATTTCAAAAAGCTAGAAGGGATTTAATGCTGGGTATGGTAGTACATGCTTTTAATTCCAGTACTAGGAAGGTAGAAGTAGAAGGATCACCATGAGTTCAAGGCCAGCCTGAGAGACTACATAATGAATTCCAGGCCAGTTTGGCCTACAGCCCTACCTTGGGGAAGAGGGAAAGAAAAGAGAAAGACAGGGAGGAAGGGAGGGAAAGGGAGGGGGAGAGGGAGGGCAAATGGAGGGTAAGGGAAGGGAGAGGGAAGGCAAAGGGAGGGAGATGGATGGGAGAGGAAGGGGTAGAGGAAGGAAGGAAGAGAGGAAGGAAGGAAGGGAGGGAGGGAGGAAGGAAGGGAAGGAGGGAAGGAGGGAGGGAGGGACGGACGGAGGGAGGAAGGGATGGATTTAAGTGTTTTCCATGAACAAATAATAAATGTTTTAGAAGACAGCTATGTTTAGCCTGACATAAATATCACATAATAAATTTATACATGTATCAAAACATCACATGATACCCTATAAATATGTACAATTTATATTTTCATAAATCAATTAAAAATAAATTTAAACAGGGTGTGGTGGCACAAGCCTTTAATCCCAGCACTCAGGAGGCAGAGGTAGGAGGATCAACTGAAGTTTGAGGCGACCCTGAGACTACATAGTGAATTCTAGGTCAGCCTGGGCTAGAGTGAAACAACTACCTCAAAAAATACATTTAAAATTTCTGTCACACTAATCCATATAATTTTATGATTTAAGTATAAGTTTAAGAATAAATGTGGCCTTTAATCCCAGGACTTGGGAGGCCAAGGTCGGAGGATCACTGTAAATTCAAGGCCACCCTGAGACTACATAGTGAATTCCAGGTCAGCCTGGGCTAAAGTGAGATCTTATCTTGAAAAATAAAAGAAAAGAATGTGAAAATCTTAAAATAAAATTTTTATTCTATTAATAAATGAGTTCCTTTGTATATCATTTTATTTTTATTTCAAACTTACTCTATAATCAACTAGTTGTTGTAGGCTTTAGATAGGATTATATGAACTTATGAACTCTGAATATAGTAAGCTAGCTCTCAAAGTGATGGGCCTCAAAATCTGAAAGCTGGTGCTGGAGAGATGGCTCATTAAGGTGCTTCCCTGCAAAACCTAATCAGCAGGTTTGATTCCCCAGTACCCATGTAAAGCCAGATGAACAAAGTGGTGCAGGCATCTGGAGTTCATCTGCAGTAGACAGAGGCCCTGATGTGCCCATTCTATCTGTCTCTATTCTCTCTATCCCTCTCTGCTTACAAATAAAAAAGTATATTTTTAAAAATTCTGAAAGCTTCCTAGCCTGATGGTTGGTTTCAATGTGCAGGAAAAAGGAAGAGGAGGAGGAGGAAAGTGAGAGAGAGAGAGATCCACTGTATAAGAATTAAAAAAAAAAAAACCAGAAATGTTCTGTTCTCTATGGTGGAATCAGGAAAGGCTTCATTAAAGTGCCGCAGAGGCAGATAAAGGAAAATGGAAAACATTAAAGGGGCACTAAGAACAGAAGTTTGAAATAGCATTCCTTGTCACGAACAAATAAAAAGTTCCACTTTCACTTAGAATAAAGAAAGCCAGAAAAGCATGTCATTCCCACCCGTGGTGGTTTGATCAGGTACCCCCCCCCCCATAAATTTAGGTGTTCTGAAAGCTAGGTTCTCAGCTGATGGAGATTTGGGAATTAACACCTCCTGGAGGCAGTGTATTGTTGGGGGCGGGCTTATGGGTATTACAGCCAGAGGCCCCTTGCCAATGTTTGGCACACTCTCCTATTCCTGTTGTCTACCTGATGTTGGCCAGGAGGTGATGTCCACCCTCTGCTCATGCCATCGTCTTCCCTGCCATCATAAAACTTCCCCCTTGAGCCTGTAAGCCAAAATAAACCTCTTTTTTTCCCCCACAGGCTGCTCTTGGTTGGGTGATTTCTGCCAGCAATTTGAACCTGACTGCAACACCACCCTAATGAGGAAAAAAACCTATCTATAAAATCAAAACTTCTCATGATTAACAAACAATTGAGGTTACAAATCAATGAAGTACATTTAATGCTTACCAAGTAAACCTAATAAAATTCCAAGAAAATTTTATTCTTCTCCTTGGAGGAATGAGCTCCTCGAAGGAAAGACTATATACACAAATTCTTTGGCAGGTCACAGAAAAAGGAAGTGGGTAACATACAAAAGTATAAAAACAACCGGCTAAAATTTTAACAAACTGCAATGGCTGAGGCCTCCTAGACACAGAACTCAAACTGGAAGGTGATCTCCACATGCCTTAAATGGGTGCTCCCAAGAAAGATGAGAACTAAGAGAGGACATCATGGAGGCATTGTGCAGGAGTCTAAGAATAACCCAAGGTCTTGTCTGGATTCCCTAACATGGGCGGAAGAAAACAAACAAACAACTAAAGTCACTAGAGAAAAACAGAAAACCCTCTCACTTCAGGCAAAAAACATTGTTTCAGCGAACAGACACAACATGCCTCTATCTTTTGGGAGGAGATTGGGATTTTGGAAAGCACTTGACCATGGGACACAGAATATTGGTGCTAAGGGAAAGGAATAAGAAAAGGTAACAAAGGATTCTGCACCAATCACAAGGAGTATTACTGTTGAATACCGATCCAAATAAATGGCAGGATATGACTTCCACAAGGAAGGGCGGACAGGAATGCTAATAAAACCCAAACTTCAATGCCCCAACAAATGGCCTGACTACGATTTAATCTAGAACAAAGAGAAGTCTCCCTGCTCCAGAAACACAGCAGAAGGAAACAATGTCTACCACTGGAGGTGGTCAAATGCATAAAATGAAATTCCTCCATGGTACAGATGTGCAACAGCTTATAAAAGATGACAGTGGTAGCAGAACACAGGAAAAAAAAAAACATCTTATATCAAAGCCAGGCATGATGGCACCTGCCTTTAGTCCTAGCACTCCTGAGGCTGAGGTAGGAGGATTGCCAACCTAGGGCTAGAGTGAGGTCCAGGTCAACCTGCACTGGAGTGAGAGTTTACCTGGGGGAAAAAAAACCTAAATAAAGAAATAATCTTATATCACTATATGCTGTGATCTAGACAAGCAATAGCAGACACCAGCTTGAGAAGTCTGAGGTTGGTGTATACACAAGGTAATGACAGCAAATCCAAACAAGCTCAACTCCTAACACATCTGTCACACTAATCCATATAATTTTATGATTTAAGTATAAGTTTAAGAATAAATGTGGCCTTTAATCCCAGGACTTGGGAGGCCAAGGTCGGAGGATCACTGTAAATTCAAGGCCACCCTGAGACTACATAGTGAATTCCAGGTCAGCCTGGGCTAAAGTGAGATCTTATCTTGAAAAATAAAAGAAAAGAATGTGAAAATCTTAAAATAAAATTTTTATTCTATTAATAAATGAGTTCCTTTGTATATCATTTTATTTTTATTTCAAACTTACTCTATAATCAACTAGTTGTTGTAGGCTTTAGATAGGATTATATGAACTTATGAACTCTGAATATAGTAAGCTAGCTCTCAAAGTGATGGGCCTCAAAATCTGAAAGCTGGTGCTGGAGAGATGGCTCATTAAGGTGCTTCCCTGCAAAACCTAATCAGCAGGTTTGATTCCCCAGTACCCATGTAAAGCCAGATGAACAAAGTGGTGCAGGCATCTGGAGTTCATCTGCAGTAGACAGAGGCCCTGATGTGCCCATTCTATCTGTCTCTATTCTCTCTATCCCTCTCTGCTTACAAATAAAAAAGTATATTTTTAAAAATTCTGAAAGCTTCCTAGCCTGATGGTTGGTTTCAATGTGCAGGAAAAAGGAAGAGGAGGAGGAGGAGGAAAGAGAGAGAGAGAGATCCACTGTATAAGAATTAAAAAAAAAAAACCAGAAATGTTCTGTTCTCTATGGTGGAATCAGGAAAGACTTCATTAAAGTGCCGCAGAGGCAGATAAAGGAAAATGGAAAACATTAAAGGGGCACTAAGAACAGAAGTTTGAAATAGCATTCCTTGTCACGAACAAATAAAAAGTTCCACTTTCACTTAGAATAAAGAAAGCCAGAAAAGCATGTCATTCCCACCCGTGGTGGTTTGATCAGGTACCCCCCCCCCCATAAATTTAGGTGTTCTGAAAGCTAGGTTCTCAGCTGATGGAGATTTGGGAATTAACACCTCCTGGAGGCAGTGTATTGTTGGGGGCGGGCTTATGGGTATTACAGCCAGAGGCCCCTTGCCAATGTTTGGCACACTCTCCTATTCCTGTTGTCTACCTGATGTTGGCCAGGAGGTGATGTCCACCCTCTGCTCATGCCATCGTCTTCCCTGCCATCATAAAACTTCCCCCTTGAGCCTGTAAGCCAAAATAAACCTCTTTTTTTCCCCACAGGCTGCTCTTGGTTGGGTGATTTCTGCCAGCAATTTGAACCTGACTGCAACACCACCCTAATGAGGAAAAAAACCTATCTATAAAATCAAAACTTCTCATGATTAACAAACAATTGAGGTTACAAATCAATGAAGTACATTTAATGCTTACCAAGTAAACCTAATAAAATTCCAAGAAAATTTTATTCTTCTCCTTGGAGGAATGAGCTCCTCGAAGGAAAGACTATATACACAAATTCTTTGGCAGGTCACAGAAAAAGGAAGTGGGTAACATACAAAAGTATAAAAAACAACCGGCTAAAATTTTAACAAACTGCAATGGCTGAGGCCTCCCTAGACACAGAACTCAAACTGGAAGGTGATCTCCACATGCCTTAAATGGGTGCTCCCAAGAAAGATGAGAACTAAGAGAGGACATCATGGAGGCATTGTGCAGGAGTCTAAGAATAACCCAAGGTCTTGTCTGGATTCCCTAACATGGGCGGAAGAAAACAAACAAACAACTAAAGTCACTAGAGAAAAAACAGAAAACCCTCTCACTTCAGGCAAAAAACATTGTTTCAGCGAACAGACACAACATGCCTCTATCTTTTGGGAGGAGATTGGGATTTTGGAAAGCACTTGACCATGGGACACAGAATATTGGTGCTAAGGGAAAGGAATAAGAAAAGGTAACAAAGGATTCTGCACCAATCACAAGGAGTATTACTGTTGAATACCGATCCAAATAAATGGCAGGATATGACTTCCACAAGGAAGGGCGGACAGGAATGCTAATAAAACCCAAACTTCAATGCCCCAACAAATGGCCTGACTACGATTTAATCTAGAACAAAGAGAAGTCTCCCTGCTCCAGAAACACAGCAGAAGGAAACAATGTCTACCACTGGAGGTGGTCAAATGCATAAAATGAAATTCCTCCATGGTACAGATGTGCAACAGCTTATAAAAGATGACAGTGGTAGCAGAACACAGGAAAAAAAAAACATCTTATATCAAAGCCAGGCATGATGGCACCTGCCTTTAGTCCTAGCACTCCTGAGGCTGAGGTAGGAGGATTGCCAACCTAGGGCTAGAGTGAGGTCCAGGTCAACCTGCACTGGAGTGAGAGTTTACCTGGGGGAAAAAAAACCTAAATAAAGAAATAATCTTATATCACTATATGCTGTGATCTAGACAAGCAATAGCAGACACCAGCTTGAGAAGTCTGAGGTTGGTGTATACACAAGGTAATGACAGCAAATCCAAACAAGCTCAACTCCTAACACACTAAATCAACCTGCAGCACACACAGCCTAACAGAGGAAGCAGCAGAAGAGGATCACCTTCACACAAGGTCATGAGTGTAAATCAAAAAGTATGAGGCATGTACAAAAGCAGAAAAAAGAACCCTCTACTCGCAGATAAAGCAACCAAGAGAACCAGAAGATTTCCGTTGTTGAACCTATTTTAATCTAACTATAAATAATATGTTAAATAATCTCGTAAAAACTGTCAACTGCAGGTACTAGAAATATTAAAGGGAGGTCTTGAAGCAGGAGCATAATATCACTGAAAATGTTTCTACAAAAAATAAGCAAGGGAGCCGGGCGTGGTGGTGCACCCCTTTAATCCCAGCACTCAGGAGTCAGAGGTAGGAGGATCACCGTGAGTTCAAGGCCACCCTGAGACTACACAGTGAATTCCAGGTCAGCCTGGGCAGAGTGAGACCCTACCTCGAAAAACCAAAAAATAAAAAATAAATAAATAAAAAATAAGCAAGGGGCTGGAGGGATGGCTCAGCAGTTAAGGTGCTTACTTGCAAAGCCAAAGGACCCAGGTTTGATTCTCCAGGACCCATGTAAGCCACATGCACAAGGGGGCACATGCATCTGGAGTTCGTTTGCAGTGCTGGAGGCCCTAGCACACCATTCCCTTTCTCTCTTACTCGCTTGTGTGCTCGCTCTCTCTCTCTTTGCCTCTTTCTCTCTGTCAAATAAATAAAAATAAACATAAAATACCTTTTTTTTTTTTTTTTTTTTTTTTTTTTTTTTGGTTTTTTGAGGTAGGATCTCACTCTAGCCCAGGCTGGCCTGGAATTCACTCTGTATTCTCAGGGTGGCCTCAAACTCATGGCAATCCTCCTACCTCTGCCTCCTGAGTGCTGAGATTAAAGGTGCACGCCACCACTCTTGGCAAAAATCCATTTTTTAAAAAATGTTTGTTCACTAGGTTATTCACTAACTAAACAAAGAATAGTACCAATAATGTGGAGCTAAATATATATATATATATATATATATAGAAGCCAGGCGTGGTGGTGCACGCCTTTAATCCCAGCACTTAAGAGGTCGAAGTTGGAGGATTACTGTGAGTTGAAGGCCACCCTGAGAATACAGACTAGAGAGTGAATTCCAAGTCAGCCTGGGCTAGACTGAGACCCTACCTTGAAAAAATATATAGAAATAAAATATGTAATAATATTGCATAAGATGGGAGGTAGAAAACTGAAGCATAAAGAAGCCAGATGACATAGAAAGTAGCATATTATTTTAAGAAAGAATGTGGTATGTTAAAGACAAATCTTCTGTGTGTAGATATGTGTGAGATGTGGTACATACATGTACAGGTACAGATGTATGGACTCCATGAGTGTCCATGTGGATGCCTAGATGAGAGTATTAGGTGCCCTTTCCGGATCACTCATCCATGTATTTCACTTAGATCGGGCCTCTCCCTCAACCCAGAGCTACTGTCAGTGGTGAGCAGTGCTCTGGTTTTTGCCCCCTGCAGACTAGGGTTACAGATGTTTATAGGCTCATCTAGCTTTCTGCATGGGTTCTGGACAGTTAAATTTGGTGATCTCAGGCCCGAGAGCCCTTATGCCTAAACAACAAGTGGTCTTAACCACTGAGCCATCTCCCCAGCTCTAAAGATTTATCTTTGGGGGACTGGAGAGATGGCTTAGTGGTTAAGCGCTTGCCTGTGAAGCCTAAGGACCCCGGTTTGAGGCTCAATTCCCCAGTACACACATAAGTTAAATGCACAAGGTGGCGCATGAGTCTGGAGATTATTTGCAGTGGCTGGAAGCCCTGGTGCGCCCATTCTCTCTCTCTGCCTCTTTCTCTCTGTCTGTTGCTAATAAATAAATAAATAAATAAATAAATAAATAAATAAATAAATAAATAAATAAATAAATAAAATTTTTTTAAAGATAAATCTTTTTTTCTGGAGAGAGACACAGAGAGAGAGGGAGAGGAAAACAGAGAATGGGCACGCCAGCAGCCTCTCAGCCGCTGTGAACTAACTCCAGATGTGTGCGCCCCCTTGTGGGCAAGTGCAGCACTGCGCCCTTGCATCACTTTGCATATGGCTAAATGTGGGACCTGGAGATTGGAACTGACATTCTTAGGCTTAGCAGGCAGGCACCTTAACCACTAAGCCATCTCTCCAGCCCAAGATATATCTTTTTTTTTTTTTTTTTTTTTTTTTTTTTTTTTTTTGGTTTTTCGAGGTAGGGTTTCACTCTGGTCCAGGCTGACCTGGAATTATATCTTTTTTTAAAATATGTTTATTTTTATTTATTTGCAAAGCAGAGAGAGATAGAAAAGGGACAGAGAGAACAGGCACACCGAACTCCAGACCCATGAGCTACTTTGTGTATCTGGCTTTATGTGGTATACCCAGGAATCAAACATGGGTCTTTAGGCTTTGCAGGTAAGCTGAGCCATCTCTATAGCCTAAAGATATATCTTTCAAAATTTGGAGTAGTAGCTCTCAGCCAGGGATAATGCTCACCAACCCACACCTCTTATACACATACACTCACAATGATAACTTTTAGCACAATCTAAAGATTTTTTGGTTATCACAACTGGGTGGAAGCAGCAGTTAAAATTCCCATATTGCACATAGGGCAGCCACTTTCCTAAACAACAAAAAATTGTTTGCCCAAAATATCAATAATGCCAACACTAAAAACCTATGGCTTAGGCTGGGGAGATGGCTTAGTGGTTAAGGTGTTTGTTTGCAAAGCCAAAGGATCCAGATTTGATTCCCCAGGACCCACATAAGCCAGATTCACAAGGTGGTGCATGCATCTGGAGTTCATATGCAGTGGATAGAGGCCCTTGTGCACCCATTCTTTCTCTCTCTCTCAAATAAATAAAAATTGTTTATTTGAGAGAGGTGGGGAGAAAGAAAGAAAGAAAGAAAGAAAGAAAGAAAGAAAGAAAGAAAGAAAGAAAGAAGAGAAAAGAAAAGAAAGAAGCAGAGAGAAAAAGAGAGAGGCAGATAGACAACAGGCACGCCAGAGCCTCCAGCCACTGAACCTAGTCCCTTTGGCTTTGCAGGCAAGTGCCTTAACCACTAAGCCATTTCTCTAGACCAAAAATAAAATGTGTTTTAAAATACATGGCTTACTCCTAGGGCAACATATGTATGTATGTATGTATCTCTGTGTGTGTGTGTGTGTGTGTGTGTGTGTGTGTGTATGTGTATGTATGTATCTCTGTGTATATATATATATATATATATATATATATGTAAAATATATAAAGCCAAAAATAGAGATAAAATGTAAAATGGAAAAATGATTAATTCAATACAAGAAAAAATAAAAGATTTTTAAAATAGAAACAACTAGCAAGATTGAAATTTAAATCCAAACTTATCAATGATTACATTAAAATTATCTTAACACCCTAATTAAAGGGGTAAATAATCAGAAAATAAGCCAAACAGATCTCCTCCACATTATGCACATTAAGAAATAGAAAAGACAAAAGGATAGGAAGGCTTAATCAACAGAATGAGAACAAAAAATTACTAAGATATCAAGGATCTGAAAGTACTATCAACTGACTTGGACCAAACTGACCATTTTAAAACATGCTGTACAACAGTCGAATATACATTCTTTTCAGGAGCACATGGAACATTTACTAAGACAGACCATATTCTGGACAATAAAAGAAACCTCAAGATATTTCAAGGAATTAAATTAGAATCAATAACTAGAAGACAGATTTAAAAATTAACAAAAGGGGCATGGGGAGATGACTCGGTGGATAAAAGCACTGGTTGCACAAGCCTGAGGACTTGTGTTTGATCCTCAGCATCCACGTAACAAGCCAGACATGACCATGCCTGTAACACCAGTGCCAAGGGGGACAGACCCAGGAGGAATGTTGGGTCTTGCTGTTCAGACACTCTAATCAAAGCCTGCAAATTCCAGGTTCTACAAGAGGAATGTTGTCTCAAGAAAAGAAGGGGCAAAAGTGACAGAGGTAAACAGCAATGTTCTACCGTGGTCTCTGCACATGTGTGCCGAGGTTAAGTGCCTCTGTACATACACATGCACACACTCTGCACACACAGAAGTAGCAAAGAGATGGAAGTTAAACAACACACTTTTAAATATTCCACAAGTCAAAGAGTAATTAGAAAATATTTAAAGAAAAATTAAAACATTGACATTTGTGGGGGTTACTACTAAAGTAGTTCTTGGAGAAAAATTTACAGTATTAAATGCTTACATGAGCAATAAGAAAGAAGGAAGGGAGGAGAGAAAGAAAATGGAGAGAGGTGGAAAGGGCTAAAATTTAAATAACAACAAAAAAGAAAACCTGTCTGGCATGGTGGCACATACCTTTAATCCCAGCACTTTGGAGGCAGAGGTAGGATGATTGCTGTGAGTTCGAGGCTACCCTGAGACTACATAGTGAATTCCAGATTAGCCTGAAGTAGAGTAAGACCCTAACTTGAAAAACCAAAAACAGAAGAAAAAAAAAAATCTATGAGACTAAAAACTAAGTCTTTAAAAAGTTCAATTAAATTAAATGAATTTCTTAGTAGAATGATTAAGAAATAAATGAAATGCCACAAGTTACAAATACCAGGAATGAGAGGGGAATGTCACTAGAGATTTTATAGAGTAGTACCCCCTTATCCACTGGGAATGTTTCTAAAGCCATATATAATACTGAATCTTACTTGAGTTTTCAAATATAATAAATACAAAAATTTAATGTGCATCAGCTAAGCACTTATCATACATTATGACCCTAAATTTTATTGTATTGTATTTTTGGGGGGGTTTTTTCAAGTTAGGGTTTCGCTCTAGCCCAGGCTGACCTGGAATGCACTACGTAGTCTCAGGGTAGCCTCAAATTCATGGTGATCCTCCTACCTCTGCCTCCCAAGTGCTGGGATTAAAGGTGTGTGCCACCATGCCTGGCCCTAAATTTTTATTAAACTTGATTGTCAACTTGTTGAGACTGAGTAATAGCTAGGAGATTTACATAACATGCTTCAGTGTGCAATGAGACAATTTTCAGCAATTATTAGATTATGAAGGCTCTGACCTAATGAATGGCTTAAACCACTGGATTCAAATATGAATAGACTATATTGAAAGCAAGTACCCTATCACCACTGGGCTACCTCTCCAGCCCCATGAATAGACTATACTGGAAGGTAAGGCCTATCTGGAGGAAGTAATCACTGAAGGAATTTCTTGGGAGATTGTATCTTGCCTGGCCCCTTATTGCTAATGCTCTGCTCAGGTTCTTCTCTGAAATATATGAGCTACTCCCTGCCATGATGGACTCACTAAAATCTCTGAAAACTGTGAGCTAAAGTATATCCTTATTCCGTAAGTTTTCTCTCATGTATTTTGGCAACAACTACAGAAAGCTAAATAACAAATATAATGTGTGACAACAAAACTCATACTTTTTTCCTTCTTCACAATTTCCCAAATAGAATATTTGTTCTTAGCAACTTCAATATATAATTTCTATTTTATTTTATTTTTATTTATTTGAGAGAGTGATACAGAAATTTGGCAGATAGAGAGAGAGAGAAAGAGAGAGAGAGAGAGAATGGGCACACCAGGGCCTCCAGCCACTGCAAACGAACTCCAGATGCATGCACCCCCGTGTGCATCTGGCTTACCTGGATCCTGGTGAGTCGAAACTGGATCCTTTGGCTTTGTGGGCAAGCACCTTAACTGTTAAGTCATCTCTCCAGCCCCTTCAATATATAATTTTTATCCTTTCCTTAGAGAACTTTCATCTTTTCACTTAACAACAATACTTGGAAAGGTTTCTCTTTGACATACATGAATTCCAAAAATTACTACTTGTAGTCAGCTCTATGTTGCTGGGATGAACCTTCAAACCAGACACAGTTTATGGGAGGAAAGAATTTTTCTGAAGCTTACAGATCCAGGGTAAGTTCCATTGATGACAAAAGAAGCTGGCCCCCTTTTTACAGATCCAAGCAGAGAGACAACCACAAGCAAGCAGGCAGGAACCTGCAATAGTAGGATCCCCAGAGCTAACTCTGCATACCTTAGATTGGAATTCAGATCCACCCACAGTAACACTTTGAGGCTGAACCCAGGATCTGCCACCCCTCACCCCAGTGACACTGCCTCCAGCCAGGCGGGTGAAAACAAGCTTTTTAATAAAAACAAATGAGTCTATTGGGGGGACATACATTCAAACTACCATGCTACTCTTGTACTTTAGAGTCATTATTAAGTAAAATTAAGGGTTATGTGAACACAAGCATTATAATACTGTGACAATCCAACTAAAAGAAGGGTAGCATATACTATCCAGATAGGCTGGACAAAGGGATGATTTGTGTTCTAGGTGAAATAAAGCTTGATACTACTCAAACCAGGGTACAATTTAAAATTTATGAATTTTTCTTTTCTGGAATTACCCATTTGTTTGCAATCGTAGTTAGCCACAAGTAACTGAACTTGCAGAAAGCAAAACTACAGATGGCTCTTAACCCCTTTCTCTCTCCATATCTCTCTGCTTATAAATAAATAAATAAATAAATAAATAAATAAATAAATAAATAAAAAAATATTTTTTAAAAACTACAGATGGGGGGCATGACTATCTTATTAAAAGGACAATAAGAGGGGCTGAATAATCTCAAAGATTACTGGAGAGATTGCTTTGCAGTTAAGGTGTTTGCCTGCAAAGCCAAAGGATCCTGGTTCAATTCTCCAGGACCCACATAACTCAGATGCACAAGGGGGCACATGCATCTGGAGTTTGTTTGCAGTGGCTAGAGGTCCTGGCATACACACACACACACACACACACACACACACACACACTCACTCACTCACTCACTCACTCTTTCCCTCCCTCTTTATGCCTGTCAGATAAATAAATGAATTTTTTAAAAGTTTTTTTTTAAAAAAAGGTTAAAGGGGGCTGGAGAGATGACTTAGCGGTTAAGGCGCCTGCCTGCTAAGCCTAAGAACACCAGTTCCAATCTCCAGGTCCCACATTTAGCCAGATGCAGTCATGCAAGGGTGCAATGCTGCACTTGCCCACAAGGGGGTGCATACATCTGGAGTTCATTCACAGCGGCTGAGAGGCTGGTGGAGTGCCCATTCTCCATCTGTCTTCCTCTCCCTCTCTCTCTCTCTCTCTCTCTCTCTCTCTCTGTGTGTGTCTCTCTCTTAAAAAAAAAAAAAAAGGGTTAAAGGCCCTTGCTTGCATAGCCCACTGGCTCAGGTTCAAATCCACAGCACCCATGTAAAGCTGGATGCAAGGTGCCACATACATCTGTGAACCCAATGTACCTATGAGCAACTATGACAATGAGGATAAGACCTAAGAAAATCTGAAGCTCAAGTGCCAACTAGTTTGGAATTCTTTTCAGTCTGGCAGTTCATTTACAGTAGCAAGAGACCCTGTCTCAAAAAAAGTGGAGCAGACACCTCAAAGGTTGTCCTCTGACATCTACATGTGCATAGTGGCATACATACGTACACACATAAATAAATAAATAAATAAATAAATAAATAAATAAATAAATAAATAAATACATACATACATACATACATACATACATACATACATACATAACACACATACAAACTTCTTTTAAAAATGGACAAGGAAGCTAAAGAGATGGTTTAGTGGTTAAGCACTTGCCTGTGAAGCCTAAGGACCTTGATTCAAGGCTCAATTCCCCAGTACACACGTAAGCCAGATGTGCAAGGTGGCACACGCATCTGGAGTTCATTTGCAGTGGCTGGAAGCCCTGGTGTGCCTTGTTCTCTCCCCGCTACTCAGCTCTTTCTCTGTCTGTTGCAAATAAATAAATAAAGAAATGAATAAATAAATAAATAAATAAATAAATAAATAAATACAAAAAATGGACAAGAGAAGTACAGAGATGACTTTGCAGTTGAGGCACTGGCCTGTGAAGCCTAAGGAGCCAGATTTGATTCTTCAGTACCCATGTAAAGCCAAATACACAAGGTAGCACATGTGTCTGGAGTTCATTTGTGGTGGCTGGAGGCCCTAATACACCCATTCTCTCTATCCCCGTCTTTCTTTCCCTCTGAAATAAATAAATAAATAAATAAATAAATAAATAAATAAATAAATATTTTTTTAAAGATGGACATGGGAATACAATGAGAAGCTTTCATGCCAAATTCTACAACAGAAATAAAACCAATTACTTGAAAGTTTGGGTGTAAATTACTAAATTCACTTAAGGGAGGAAAAAAAAAAAAAAACATTTGAGGGGTTGGAGAGATAGCTGAGCAGTTAAGATGCTTGTCTGAAAAGCCTAATGACCTAGGTTCAATTCCTCAGTAACCACAGAAAGCCAGATGCACAAGGTAGCACATGTATCTGAAATTTGTTTGCGGCAGCTGGAGACCCTGGAGCACCCATTCTCTTTCTCATTCTTTCTCTCTCTCCTTACAAATAAATAAATAAAATATTTCTTAAAAATTGTAAAAAAAAAAAAAAAAAAAGAAAGAAAAAGAGAGAGACAGACAGAAAGAAAAAATATAAAAAAGAATAGTTCTAAATTAAATTTATAATTTAAACTTTCCTACAAATAAAGTTTTATGGCTTCCTATGCAAATTCCACCAACCATTTAAGAAACAAAAACCAAACCAATGTTACACAATCTCCTCCAAAAGTAAAACAAAACAACTTCCCAATTCATGAGGCTAGCATTACCATGAAACAAAATTCAGACCCCCTTCCACACACAAAAGTAAGTTATGGACTATCCTTTAATGAACATAAATGGGAAAATGTATTAAGTAAAGAAAGCTAGCAATATATATAAAAGAATAAGAATGTATATCATGGCCATGTGTGGTGGCAAGGGCCTTTAATCCCAGCACTCCTGAGGCAGAAGTAGGAGGGTCACTATGAGTTTGAGGACAGCCTGGGACTGCAGAGTAAATTCAAGGTCAGCCTGGGCTAAAGTCAGACCTTACCTCAGAAAGAAAATAATAGTAATTATATATATATATTCCCATCAGGATAATGCACTATATTAACAAATTAGAAAAAAGGAGGGTAGAGATATGGCTTAGTGATCTAAGGCACATACCTGCAAAGCCAAAGGACCCAGGTTCAATTCTGTAGGACCCACATAAAGCCAGATGCACAAGGTGGCACATATATCTGGAGTTCGTTTGCAGCTGCTGAAAGCCCTGGTGCACCCACTCTCTCACTCTCTCTCAAATAAATAAACAAAAATATAATGTTTAAGAAAGTATTATCCTAAGCCAGGCATGGTGGTGCATGCCTTTAATCCCAGCACTTGGGAGGCAGAGGTAGAAGGGCTGTCATGAGTTCAAGGCCCCCTGAGACTACATAGTGAATTCCAGGTCAGCCTGGACTAAAGTGAAACCCTACCTCAAAAAAACAGAAAACAAAAAACAAACAAAAAAAGTATTATCCTGACAAAGGTGGGGAAAAAGCATTTGAAAAACTGTCAGTTTTACATAAGACTTTCAGAAAACTAGTAAAAGAAAGTAATATCCTCAACCTAGCACATGAACCTACAAGAAACCTATAGTTAACATCATACAATCATAAAGAACTAAATGCTTTCCCCTAAGATAGGGAACAAAGCCAAGACGTTTGTTCTTACCACTTCTATTAAACACTGTACTGCACTACCAGAATAAAGAAAAAAGAAATAAGTGCCTGGAGATACAAAAAGGAGAGAGAGAAATGAAACTGTCTTTTTTTTTTCACAAATGACAGGATTGTCTATGTAGAAAATCCCAAAGGGCCTACTAACACTAATAAGTGAATTTAGCAAAACAGCAGTCTAGGAGGACAACACACAAAATTCAATTATATTCTATGTGGTAGTGATTACTTACTAAAAATAAATTAATGAAAAGTAGTAACTGTGTTAGCATTAAAAACAAATATTGGGCTGGAGAAATGGCTTAGCGGTTAAGGCATTTGCCTGCATAGCCAAAGGACCTAGGTTCAATTCCCCAGGACCCACATAAGCCAGATGCACAAGGTGGTGCATGCATCTGGAGTTCGTTTTCAGTGGCTGGAGGCCCTGGCATGCCTATTCTCTCTCTGCTTCTTTCTCTCTCTCAAATAAATTAAATTAAATTTTTTTTTAATTTTTAAAAATATTTAACTGGGTATGGTGGTGTACACCTATAATCCCAGCACTTGGCAGGCAGAGGTAGGAGGATCACTGTGAGTTTGTGGCCACCCTGAGACTACATAGTGATTTCCAGGTCAGCCTGGGCTAGAGCAAAACCCTACCTTAAACCCTCCCCCACCCAAAAAAAACTTAGCTGGGAGTGGTGGCGCACGCCTTTAATCCCAGCACTAAAAGGAAACTGAGGTAGGAGGATCTCTGTGAAGTCGAGGCCAGTCTAAGACTACATAATGAATTACAGGTCAACCTGGGCTAAAGCAAAACCCTACCTTGAAAATTCAAAAACAAGGCTGGCAAAATGGCTTAGCAGCTAAGGCATTTGCCTGTGAAGCCAAAGGACCCAGATTCGATTCCCCAGGACCCACGTAAGCCAGATGCACAAGGGCGCATTCATCTGTAGTTCGTTTGCAGTGACTAGAGGCCCTGGTGTGCCCATTCTCTCTCTCTCTTCTCCTCTCTTCTCTTCTCTCACTCTCTCTGCTTGCAAATAAATAAAATCAATACTCAGATGTCAAATCTCCCCAAGTTAATCTATTAAGGTAAATTCCAATTATTAAAAACAACTTTCATTCAACATACAACATATATTGTGACATATACAAAAATTAATACTTAAATATAAAAAAATGTACAAATATAAAATGACAAGAGGAAAACTCAAAGAATAAATTTTATTTATTTAACACAGAAGGAGGGAGTGGGGAGAATGGGTGCACCAGAGCCTCTAGCCATTGCAAATAACCTCCAGATGAATGTGTCACCTTGTGCATCTGGTTTATGTGGGACCTGGAGAACCAAACCTATGTCCTTAGGCTTTGCAAGCAAGCACCTTAACTGCTAAGCCATCTCTCCAGCCCCAAAAGATAAATTTTTTTGGGACCCTGGACTGGAGAGATGGCTTGGCAGTTAAAGGTGCTTGCTTGAAAAATCTGCTGGTCTGGGTTTAGTTCCCCAACCATCCATGTAAGCCAGACACAAAAAGTGGTACAAACAAGTATCTGCTGTTTGTTTGCAGCATCGAGAGGTCCTGGTGCCTTCTCCACATGACTTTTTTTGAGGTAGGATTTTACTCTAGCCCAGGCTGACCTAAAATTCACTGTGTAGTCCCAAACTTGACTCTAACTCACAGCAATCTTCCTACCTCTGCCTCCCAAGTGCTAGGATTGAAGGTGTGTGCCACCACTCAGCTAAAATTTTTTTAAAGACTTTAAAACATTTAGGGGCTGACAGTATTGCTTAGCAGTTAAGGCATTTGCCTTCAAAGCCAAAGGACCCAGGTTTGATTCTCCAGGACCCACGTTAGCCAGATGCACAAGGGGGCGCACATGTCTTGAGTTTGTTTGCAGTGGCTGGAGGCCCTGGCACACCTATACTTTCTCTCTTTCTACCTCTCTACCAAATAAATAATAAAATATTTTTTAAATATTTTAAAATATTTGGTACCCTTAGATTGAGCCCAAGTGTTGGAAAACTTACTGGCAAAGGGCCATGAGGTCTCTGTGACAACAACTTAGCTCTGTCCACTGGAGCATGACAGAAGCCATATCTGAAACTGGGCTGCGTTCAAATAACTTTTATTTACAAAAATTAGTAGTGAACTGAATCAGCTTACCAACCCCTGGATCAATCAAACAGTTTTCAAGAACTGGAGAGATGGCTTAGTGGTTAAGGCGCCTGCCTCCTAAGCCTAAGAACCTGGTTCCAGTCTCCAGGTCCCACATTTAGCCAGATGCAAAATGACGCAAGGGCGCAATGCCACACTTGCCCACAAGGGGGCGCACACATCTGGATTTCGTTCACAGCAGCTGAGAGACTGCTGGCGCGCCCATTCTCTGTCTCCCTCTCCCTCTGTCTGTCTGTCTCTGTGTCTCTCTCTAAAAAAAGAAAAAAGAAAAAAAAAAGAGTTTTCAAATATGACACAACATAAACCAGGGCTGGACAGATGGCTTAGCGGTTAAGGTGTTTGCCTACAAAGCCAAATAACCGAGGCTTGATTCCCCATTACCCACATAGGCCAGATGGCACATGCATCTAGAGTTCATTTGCAGTGGCTGAGGGCCCTGGCTTGCCCATTCTTCTTTATTTGCCCCCCATTTTCTCAAATAAATAAACATAAACATAAACCATTAAAAATTTGAAAAACTTTAGTTTCTACTCCCCGAAAGATACTGCTACAAAACATAAACATAAGTGACAACTTAGAGAAGATATTTACAAAATAAATATATGAAAAAGAACTTGTTTCCAGAAAACAATGAATTTTTCAACATAGGAAGAAAACTAAATCCAGTGAAATGCTAAGGAAAACATATGGACAACACAAAGATGACAACTGTGATCAGCACTCTGTTTAGACAATGTGGTAGTTAATGTCTCTGACCTTTAGGCTCCCAAACTAGCCCACTCCTGTCAGAAGGGGACATGCAATGTTATGCCTTATGCATAAGGACACCCAAAATGAAATACAGTAGTCTTCCCTTTGCTATAGTTTTGCTTTCCACAGTTTGAGTAACCACTAATCAATCATTGTCCAAAAATGTTAAATAAAAAATTCCAAAAATAAACAATTTTTAAGTTTTAAATTGTATGCCATTTGGAGTAGTAGTACAATGAAATCTTATGTCATCCAACTTCAAATTGAAGATGATTCTCTTCCTACATATTCTGGGAAAGTCAAGTGTAACCTAATACTCATCACAATGTCTATGTAATTCACCCCACTTCAGCTCATCACACAGGCATTGTATCATCTCACATCATAAGTATAGCCAGGCGTGATGGTGCATACCTTTAATTCTAGCACTCAGGAGGCAGAGGTAAGAGTTCAAGGCCAGCCTGAGACTACATAGTGCATTCCAAGTCAGCCTGAGCTAGAGCGAGAGCCTACCTAAAAAAAAAAAGTGTAAGTACAGTACCTTACAGTAGAATAATATATTGTGGGAAGTGGAGAGATCACAGACCACATTCATGTAACTTTGATTATAATATATTGTAATTATTCCATTATTAGCTTTTGCTATTAACTTTTTCCTATGTCTAATTTATAAACTTTATTACAGTTATGTATATATAGGAAAAACAAAACATGTAATATATATATATGGATTGGTACTAGCTACAGTTTCCAATTTCTACAAGGGGGTTTTGAAATGTCTCTTTTGGAAAAGAGAAGATTACTGTAAAACTGTCAGTTTTTAAGTTACTTTTTAAAAAAATTATTTATTTGAGAGGGCTAGAAAAAGGCAGAGACAGAGAGAGAGAGAGAGAGAGAGAGTGAGTGAGTATGGGTGCACCAGAGCTTTAAGATGACTTATAAAGTAAATAACATAAGCATCAGACTCCAAAATTTAAATACAGGAGATGGTAACATGGCTCGGAAGTTAAAGGAGCTTGTTTGCATAGTCTGATGGCCTGGGTTTGATACCCCAATACTCACATAAAGCCCAATGCACAAAGTGGTGCATGGGTTTGGTGTTCGTTTACAGTAGCAGGAAGCCCCAATATGCCCATACTCACATCCTCTCTCAAAAAAAAAAAAAAAAAAGAAGTTAAATGCAACTGGGCATAGTGATGCACATCTTTAATCCCAGCACTCAGGAGGCAGAGGGAAGAGAACTGCTGTGAGTTTGAAGCCAGGCTGGGACCACAGAGTGAGTTCCAGGTCAGTCTGGGCTAGATAAGCCCTACTAGAAAAACCAAAAAAGACAAAAAAGACAAATTCATAAGAATCCATGATATATTCTATACATATAAACATGTGAACATTGTATTTTAAACAAAGGTAGTAGCAGACTAAAATAGTTTTACATTATGTTTTTATTTAATGCAGCTGAACTCCTTTCATCCCCCTACACCCTACCATTATATTGAGGATCGTAGGCAAGCTCTTCACCACTGAGTTACATTCTTAGCCTCTTCGTGAATATCAGAGCTCATCTGACACCAGTCTTTGTACAATCACTCTTCTTTTAAACACCTTCATATGCTGTATGAGTATATATATATAATGTAATAAGTCTCTCATTGGGAATACTCCTTTTATAGTATTTGGCCATTACTGTCACTGCTATGCTTTTGTACTTAGAAAATAGAATTGCTGAGCTGTAGTAGCAGCATTTTTATATGATGGCTTTTGCTGTTACACATAGTCTAAAGGGCTTTAAAAAAAAACAGAGAGCATGTCACTAACTATCCAGATCAGCAACAAATTTCATAATATGGCCCCAATTACTGAGAAAAATGTGCTGGACAATTTTCAACTAAGCAATCCGAGATAGTTATTAATAAAAGATAAATTTATAGTGAGTGGCAACAAAGTTTGTGTATGTGTGTGTGTGTGTGTGTGTGTGTTTTCGAGTTAGGGTCTTCACTCTAGCCCGGGCTGACCTGGAATTCACTATGTAGTCACAGGGTGGCCCTGAACTCATGGCAATTCTCCTACCTCTGCCTCTCAAGTGCTGGAATTAAAGACATGTGCCACCACACCCAGCTAAGATTTATTTTTTGTTTTTGTTTCTTAAACAACTATTCTCCAAAGATAACTGCCATCAATCTTTTTCCCTTCTGTGTATACTCATATCATACCATCCAGTGATTTCCCAGCCTCTTGACTCCTGGTTGGCCTTCTGCCTTGCAATGACCAGTAGGATGCATGATCTTAAACTTCAGCAATGAGCAAGACTGGCAGCTTTCCTTTTCTGCCTCTTGGAAACCAGAAAACATGTAAAAAATCTGAACATCTGCAAGTACAATGCCATTGAGAGGACATGTAGAGGCATCTGGAAGCACCAGTTATGTGAGCCCAGACCAGCCACCAGCAGAGTGATTCCAGCTAATGTGACAGATTACCTTAGCCAAGCCCTACCCAAATTCCTGACTATAGAACTGGAAAATAATGAAGTTCTGTAAGTCATAAAGTTTTCACATAATTTGCTATGTGGCATTTAACAACTGAAATAGACATAAGCAGATTGATGGTATCAGCAATTACAAATACTGAGTGCCAATTCTGAGTCTATGCATTCCAGGTGATAAGGCTATATTTGCTGATACAAAGAAAATATGTACGTTCTATATCTGAACTGTATAAAGTTGTTCAAAGAACAATGAATCCAAGCCAGGTGCGGTGGCGCACACCTTTAATCCCAGCACTCGGGCAGAGGTAGGAGGATTACCATGAGTTCAAGGCCATCTATACACTATGAGACTACATAGTGAATTCTAGGTCAGCCTGGGCTGGAGAGAAACCCTACCTTGAAAAACAAAAAACAAAACAAAACAAAACAAACAAACAAAAAAAAAGACCAATGCATCCAGTTTCAGACTTAATTTAAAAAATGCTTAAATGATGTTTCTTGCAGACAGATGCATATCGTCAGATTGGAAGTAAGCATTCAGGCATTTTCATGTCAGAAGAGACCAAGATGACATTATCTTGATTTTTTTTTGTTCTCTTAAGAAACTTGATAAAAGCATAATTAAGATATTCATTAGTCTGTCTTCCTCATTTCTGATGTTTAAGTGGGCTTTTGACAGATACTAAATACTTGTCAGTTTCTGATTAAATTTATTTACTTATAGAATAAATATTCTATAAGATCTGCCCAAGTTAGAGCCATATAATTTAGACCCCCAAGTGTTTCCAATAGGTTTCTGCCACAGAACAGCTCCTAGTATGATCATCAATATTATTTAATATCATATCCCATGAAAGTGTCTTGACTTTGACTTATTTGATGTTAAATAGCATTTAGTCAAATAATCATTCCTTCTCAGTCACTAAGTTCAGATATGCTTAAGGGGAGGGGAGTTATGTTCCTCCTCCTCAGGAGTAAAGTGTCTGTACTTGGAATTCCTCAGTATGTTGAGATCATTTATTTATTGAACCATTTATTTCACTCAGTATGGAGTCAAGAATATTTGTTGTTTGCTGGTATTATAGTCTAACACTACGTTACTTTTGTTGTTGTCTAAACTGTTCTAGCTTTGGTCATTAAGTGCTTTTTCAGACTGGTTCCTGCAGCCCAACCACCATCCTTTTGAATTTTGAGTGTTTCCTTACTCTCTGGTACTGTAAAACACTATGATCACCCTGTGTATTCCCAGCCTCATCCCTAAAATCAGCCATTTTCCAAAGAGTATTAGTTCTTTTCACTAGACAATGACATTAGCAACCAAAATCTGGGTGCAGAGGGTGCTCATGCCACTACTATTTACTGTTTCTAGCTCTAGGTACATGTAGGAAATAAATTTATATATGCTAAGCTATGTATACGTGCATATCTATAATCATTTCTGTATCAGTAACTATATTAAATAAAGTAAGAGTTCATACTAATGTCTTTAATCCAGTATCACATGTTTTGATCTAGCTGACCTCTGGCTATAATCTTACTCCCAAAAGTAAGAATCCTGGTTCCCACTATTTATCCTTTCTTTTTTCTTTTTCTTTTTATTTATTTATTTGAGAGAGAGACAGGCAGGCAGATAGAGAGAATAAACACACCAGGGCCTTCAGCCACTGCAAATGAACTCTAGATGCATGTACTACCTTGTGCACCTGGCTTACATGGGTCCTGGGGAATCGAACCTGGGTCCTTTGACGTTGCAAGCAAGCGCCTTAACCACTAAGCCATCTCTCCAGCCCTATTTATCCTTTGTTAACATTTCTAATGCCTACCAACATCTACAATAATTTCAGACCTGTTGCCCACATATCTCTTGACTTTTTCTTCTACTTTATTCTCCAAAAAGTCTTAATAGCAGAACTCACATTGTAGATGTATTATTCCAACAATCTTTCATCTAGATTGTCTTTCTACACACTCAGCCAGGGTGACCTTTCATATTAAAAATTTTAGATATTTTCCAAATCAAGTATTTCTACCCAGGTCTGTCATCTAAACTTCAAACACACTTAACCATCAACTAGATCTCAATTTAGACATAATATGAGCAACTCAAACTGAAGTCATCGTCTTTCCTTCATGTTCCCATCCAGAATTCATCCACTGTGTGGCAACATCATATACCTACCTGCAAAGGCCAGAAATTGAAGATCAGGGCATCCTTTTCCCCTTAGCATCTCCCTAATATCCAACCACCAAAGCCTAAGACTACTTCTCTCAATCCTTAATACCCTACGTCATCTCTAACAGAAATGTTATTACTAGAGCAAATGAATAAATAAGAACAAGGGAGGGAGAGGGAAGGAGAAAGGGAAAGAAGTTGGGAGGAAGGGAGGGAAGGAGGTGGGAGGAAGGGAAGGAAGGTGGGTGAAAGGAAAGGAAGGTGGGAGGAGGGGAAGGAAGATTGGGAGGAGGGGAAAGAAGGTAGAAGGGAAGAAAGGTGGGGGAGAAAGGGAAATGATACATTTTTTGATATTGCTGTTGTGAGTGCAATTCTTTTGTTTTGTTGTTTTTAATCACTATTTAGCCTAGGGTGGTCTTTACCTCATGAACTTCCTACCTCAGCTTCTTTAGTACTGGTTTTACAGACATATATCACCATATATGGTCCAAAAAAACACATTTTATTTTTCGAGGTAGGGTCTTATTCTAGCCCAGACTGACTTGGAACAAACACACTGTAGTCTCAGGCTGGCCTCAAACTCATAGTGATCCTCCTACCTCTGCTTCCAAAATTCTGGGATTAAAGGTGTGCGGCCGCCATGCCCGGCTATTGTTACTTATTATAGTTCAAAATTAATGACTTTGTTTTCCAAAAGCTTTTACCTATTTTCAGAATCTCCCTTGTTCATAATACTGTCCCCTTAAATCTAAGAACCCGATTTTTTATATCTATCACACTGCCAAAAAGATTTAACAGGTGGCCATCTACTATGAAAACTCAAATATTCCTTCTTTTGAACTGCTAAGTCATATCTCCTGTTATTCTTTCTGTTTACTCACATCTACAAAAAAAATGATTGTTTACATTTTTAAAATTGGAAGCTGAGAAAGGCTTTCAAGAATTATGTGAACCCACGTTAAAATTCTTTTTAAAAAAATCTCCTCTTCATGTCAAACTTGGAAACCTAAAACCAGCTGTTTCCACAACCTCTTCTCCATCTGTAGAGAAAAGGATGCAGAGGCTAGCCTCCCAATCTATCTCTTAAGAAGAAGCTGCTGGAGCTGGAGAGATGACTTAGCGGTTAAGGCATGTTTGGCTACAAAACCTAAGGACCTAGGTTTGATTCTCCAGGTCCCATGTAAGCCAGATGCACAAGGTGGTGCATGCATCTGGAGTTTGTTTGCAGTAGCTAGTGGCTCTGGTGTGCCCATTCTCTCTCCCTCCCTCCCTCCCTCCCTCCCTCTGTCTCAAATAAATAAAACTAAAAAGAAGAGGCTGTTGCAGTTAACCGTGGCAAAAAGCTTTACTCCAGTTAATGGATCGACTCTCCAAGCCAGGAAGGTTTTTGGTTGCTCATGACTAATTCCTACAGTTAGAGTAGACAGGTTTATTCTACTCTCTCATAGGAGGCCTGGAAGAATGTCATTTAGGCTAGATTGGCAGATCTATAGCCACCAAGTGCCACTGTTTATCTACTTTCTCTCTCTCTCTCAGCCTTGCTCCTTGGTGTCAATGTTGAAAGGCAACTCATGACAAAAATGTGTGTGTGTGTGTGTGTGTGTGTGTGTGTGTGTGTGTGTGTTTGTGTGTATGTAAGAGAGAGCAATAGATCACCGCAGCTACAGAAATAACATCTATGTTCTAGCAGAGGACAGGAAAGGACAGGAGCCCTGAGGCTTCCCAGATGAGTCCATCCTCTTTAAAGAGCTTTCTTACAAGCCCTGTTTACAGCCACCAGGTAATGCCATTTTGTAGCTGGACTCAATGATGTGCTCATAGTATGGCGGTTATGTCACTAACAGGTACTGGATTCGCAACCAGAAGTAACTACCCCATCATTTCTCTAACTCTCCTAAACAAGGTTCTAGTTTGCCAATGTTCTCTTAATTGTAATATTCAGAATTAAAATAAAACAAACGTTACCAGGCAGAATTCAATACCCACATTTTCCTATAAGTTAAATGAAGCCTTTCATTGTTTAAAACATACACATTTTTTTCAAGAGCTGTGCAAAACCAAAATTCTTTCACACTATGTTTGTACAATTGATTTTCAAGAACCTTTTTTTTTTTCCCCTGAGGTAGGGTCTTGCTGTAGTCCAGGCTGACTTGAAATTCACTCTGGAGTCACAGGGTGGCCTTGAACTCACAATGATCCTCCTACCTCTGCTTCCTGGGTGCTGGGATTAAAGGCATGCACCACCACACCTGACTCGGGACTTTTTTTGAGAAAGTTTTTTTTTCTAATATTTTATTTTATTTATTTATTTGAGACTGAAAGAAAGAAGCAGAGAAAGAGAGAGTGAGATATAGAAAGAATGGGTGCACCAGGGCCTCCAGCCACTGCAAATGAACTCCAGATGCATGCACCACCTTGTGCATCTGGCTTACATGGGTCCTGGGGAATCAAACCTTGGTCCTTTGGCTTTGCAGGTGAGTGCCTTAACCATGAAGCCATCTCTCCAGCCCAAGAATTTTTCTATGTAGCCAAGGCTAACCCCAAACTCATAATTCTCCTAAGTCCATGAGTGTTAGAATTATAGGATGTGCCACTATGCCTAATCTCAAGAACTCGAGTGTCTTCAGTATGACACCAGCCAAATGGAAGACAGAAAGAGACATTGTCCTGGACCTTTAAAGACTTGTTCTATCAAGTAGCTAAGGAGCCAGCATATACAAATACATGAACGAGACTGCAAAATGCTATATGAAACAGTCCAGATAAGGAAAAAAAAATGGGCTGGAGAGATGGCTTAGTGGTTAAGGCATCTGCCTGCAAAACCAAAGGATCCTGGTTTGATTCTCCAGGACCCATGTAAGCCAGATGCACAAGGGGACACATGCATCTAGAGTTCGTTTGCAATGGCTAGAAGCCCTGGCACTCCCATTCTCTCCCTCTTTCTCTCTCTCTCTCTGCCTCTTTCTCTCTCTCAAATAAATAAATGAAATATATTTTTAAAAAAAGAAAAAGAAAAACAAGTGCTAAAAAAAAAAATTAGCTTTCCTTTAGGCCATGTGTTTATTAAGCCTAAAAAAAAAAAAGGTAAAAAGTTAAATTAAGCTAAACCAGGTGTGGTGGTGCACGCCTTTAATCCCAGCACTCGGGAAGCAGAGGTAGAAGGATTGCCATGAGTTTGAGGCCACCCTGAGACTACATAGTGAATTCCAGGTCAGACTGGACTAGAGTGAAACCCTACCTCAAAAAAAAAAAAAATTGAAAAACAACAACAACAACAACAACAACAAAAAGTTAAGCTAAAAGAGATACCTTGCAATGCAAAGAGTAAGAAAATAGAAAAAGACAGAGGCCAGAGAAGAAAACAGGACTGACTCATGGATATTAGTCATTCAATGTCCCCTTCAACTCAAGTTTCTCTCCCTCATATCCCAACTCTCACAGACCTCACATCGTTGCAAACCTAAGTATTTGCAGATACACTCATCTGTGTCATCTGATTGTCTACTCCTCAATGCACTTCAATCTGCTTTTAGCACCACTTTCCCCCACCCCTCCACTGAAGCTCTTCCAATTTTGGTCCGACTTAATTGCCAAATTACTACTCAACCCTTTATTTACCATTTGGTAATCTGGCATTGCTGGCTATTCCCTTACTTCTCTGGTTACCATGGTATCACTTAGTTTCAACCTCTCTTCCTTCCCTTGCCTGTGCAGGTACTTCTTCTGCACCTCTCAAATGGTAGCAGTCACTGTGCTTCACATGCTAGGTATATTTCTTTTGTTGCTGTTGTTTTATATAATATATATATATGACAGAGACAGAAAGAGAGAGACAGAGAATGGGTGTGCCAGTGGCCTCTCAGCTGCTATGAACAAACTCCAGATGCATGTGCCCCCTTGTGGGCAAGTGCAGCATTGTGCCCTTGTGTCACTGCATCTGGCTAAACATAGGACCTGGAGACTCAAACAGGTGTTCTTAGGCTTAGCAGGCAGGTGCCTTAACCGCTAAGCTATCTCTCCAGCCCATGTTGTTGTTACTTTAAAACTACTTATTGACAACTTCCATAAATACAGACAATATACCATGATCATTAGCCCCTCTTAACACCTTCTTTTTTCCTCCCCAAATCCCCTCTCCACTGAATCCTTTCTTCCTTCCAAGAAGTCTGTCTTCTATTTTGATGTCATCATTTTCCCCCTCCTATTATGCATGTCTTGGGTAGATAGCATCAGCCACTGTGAAGTCATAAATATCAAGGCCACTTTGTGACTGGATGACAGCATTCTAGCAGTCCTTCCCCTTCCTTTGGCCTTGGAGGCTGTGGCTATCTGTATTTCCATTATTTTATTATTTATTTATTATATATATAGTTTATATTTTATTTTATTTATTATTTATGGTTTTTCAAAATAGGGTTTTGCTCCAGTCCAGGCTGACCTGGAATTCACTATGTAGTCTCAGGGTGGCCTCGAACTCACAGCAATCCTCCTACCTCTGCCTCTGAAGTGTTGGGATTAAAGGCGTGCACCACCACACCCGGCTTTCTATTCATATTTCTTAAGCTACTTCATCCATGCATATGAGATCAAACCATCACTATCATTTACATGACTGTCCAATTTTGCTCAAGCCCAAGCATTTGCATTCCAAATCCATATAACCACTAGTCTACAGATTACTTTTCTACATGGCTATATTACAAGCACCTCAATTTCTGCAAGCCCATGTAAGATAATAGTACCCTCCATTCTTACCTTGCAATCTTGATTTGCTACCATAGTCACAGACAATGTCATCTCCCTACTCACTCAAGAGGCAGGGAGCTGGAGAGATAGCTTAGCAGTTAAGACACTTGCTTGCAAAGCCTAAGGACCCAGGTTTGATTCCCCAGTACCCATATAAAGTCAGATGCACAAGGTGGAACATGTGTCTAGAGTTCATTTGCAGTGGCTAGAGGTCTGGCACGCCCATTCTGTCCCTCCCCCCCAAATAAATAAAATATTTAAAAATGAAAATAAAGAAACAGGAATACTCTAGCATATTGTTTCTTCTCATTCCCCATTCAGTTATTATTAATGCAACTTTTCTGTTTTGTTTTGTTTTGTTTGTTTTTTGAGGTAGGGTCTCACTCTGGCCCAGGCTAACCTGGAATTCACTATGTAGTCTCAGGGTGGCCTTGAACTCACAGCAATCCTCCTAACCTCTGCCTCCTGAGAGCTGGGACTAAAAGCATGCACCACCATAATCGGCTTTAATCCAACATTTTTAACATTCTGTTATTTGATTCCTCAATCTCTATCCCTACTGCTATTACCTTAGTGCAGAATTTCATTGTATCACTGATTACAAAAAATAGTTTTCTCTATTTTTCAATCCATGGATCTTTAATTACCTGTTTTTAAAAAACACCTACTCTTGTTTTGAAACCACTTGTCTTTTTTAAGGATGTAATAAATTCCATATCTGTATAACATTAGCAACACTTATTTTAGAATTCTGCTTAAGTAACTTTTTTTTTAGAGAGAGAGACAGACAGACAGAGAGAGAGGAAAAAGCAAAGAGAGAATGGGTGCGCCAGGGCCTTTTCAGCCGCTGTGAACAAACTCCAAACATGTGTGCCACCTTGTGCGCATATGCAACATTGCATGTTTGCATCACTTTTTTGCATCTGGCTATATGTGGGACCTGGAGATTTGAACAAGCATTCTTATGCTTTACAGGCCTTAACTCTAAGCCATCTCTCCAGCCCTTTAGTAACTTTTTACTTGAACCTAAATTCTCCTGTTTGGTATTTCTCTGTTATCATACTGGCTATAGTGAAACATTTGGAAATTTTTATTTTTGTACTCAGGATTCTGTTACACTCTGTTGGTTTCTGATGCAGCTTACTCTGGGAGTAACACACATCTCATAATGGTTGCAGGAAGAGTGGAGGAAGAAGAGAATCAATGGTTCTTGTGCCTAGTATTGTAGGGATAAGCATAGCTAGTTGCCCAGAGTGCTTGCCAGGAGGGCAGACCAAGGCTGCTGCATGCATTTCATCCACAGAAACAGCATTTGCTTGGACCTCATCCGTTTTAGAATGCCCAGAGGCTCTCAGAGCTGTCTGACTGCTCAGGTTGCAGCACCTATTACTCTGGACCCTTTCTGTTCCCACTGAGAACAACTGATGTGAGTATTACCCACAGAACCTCCATAATTTTTGATTTACCACAAGTTTCCCTTAGTTTAACTACATGCTATAATAGTGTTTTTTTTTTTCTTCTATTATTTCCATAGGTTTGGTGGAGAAGAACAAAAAACCAGTGAGTGTTGTTACCTGCCTTCTTGAATTGGCCAGAATGAAGCTGTTCCTTTCCCAGACACACTTTAGTGGCTACTAAATTCACCAAGACCAAATAACATACAAAGATATAACTTGGGGCTGGAGAGTTGGTTTGGCAGTTGAGGCACTTGCCTGCGAAGCCTAAGGGTCCATGTTTGACTCTCCAGGTCCCATGTACATCAGACGAATAAGGTGATGCAAACACACAAGGTCGCACATGCACACAAGGTGGTACATGCATCTGGAGTTCAACTGCAGTGGCTGGCGGCCCTAGAGCGTCAATTTTCTCTCTCTCTCTCTCTCTCTCTCTCTCACACACACACACACACACACACACACACACACACAAAGATACAGGGCTGGAGAGATGGCTTAGTGGTTAAGGTGCTTGCCTGCAAAGCCAAAGGACCCACATAAGCCAGATGCACAAGATGGCACATGTACCTGGAGTCCATCTGCAGTGGAAAGAGACCCTAATGTATCTATATACATATGCTCGCTCGTTCTCTCTTTCTCTCTCTCTTTCTCTCTCTCTCTCTCTCTGCCTCTTTCTCACTGTCTTGCTCTCAAAATAAATAAAAACTTAAAAAAAGAAAAGAAAAGAAAGAAAGAAGGACTGGAGAGATGACTCAGCAGTTAAGGTGTTTGCATACAAAACTTAACATGTGGGCTGGAGAGATGGCTTAGCGGCTAAGGCGCCTGCCTGCTAAGCCTAAGAACGCTGGTTCCAATGTCCAGCAGTTCCGATCTCCAGGTCCCACGTTTAGCCAGATGCAAAGTGACGCAAGGGCGCAATGCCGCACTTGCCCACAAGGGGGTGCGCTCATCTGGATTTCGTTCACAGCAGCTGAGAGACTGCTGGCGCACCCATCTCTGTCTCCCTCTCCGTCTATCTCTCTCTGTCTCTCTCTCCAAAAAAAAAAAAAAAAAAAAAAAAACCCTAACATGTGATGCCAGATGCACAAAATGGCACATGTATCTGGAATTCTTTTGCAGTGACTGGTGGCCCTGGCCCTAGTGTGCCCATTCCCCCTCTCTCCTTCTCCCTCCCTCCCTCTCTCTCTCTCTCTCTCTCTCTCGCGCTATCTTTCTCTCCTTGCAAATAAATAAATTTTAAAAAGAAAGCAACATAAATTTCTTAAAACTTGCATATCATTAGTTTGAAAGAAAGGAAAACATATTTTGGTCAATTTGTTTTTAGTAATAGATTACTACCTTTCCCCTTTCTTGGAAACTAAAGATACAGAATAGCAATTAAATAAAATCTGCACATGGTAGTTTTCAACTGAGAAGTCCACTTAAACCACTCTTAGTAATATTGCACTATTATCAGAATGTTCTAAGATTTTTTAATTAATTATTTATTTATTTGAGAGAAATAAGCAAAGAGAAAGAGAGACAGATAGAGAATAGGTGTGCCAGGGCCTCTAGCCATTGCAAACAAATTCCAGATGCATATGCCACCTTGTGCATCTGGCTTACGTGGGTTCTGGGGAATTGAACCTAGGTCCTTTGGCTTTGCAGGCAAGCGCCTTAACCGCTAAGCCATTTCTCCACCCCAATATATATCTATTTTTTTTTGAGGTAGGGTTTCACTCTAGGCTGACCTGGGATTCACTATGTATTCTCAGGGTGGCCTCGAACTCACAGCGATCCTCCTACCTCTGCCTCCCAAGTGCTGGGATTAAAGGTGTGCACTACTAAAATCATTTTTATTATGAGGCTATAACCCCATTGACATGAGGTCATAAAGAATTAATCACTCTCAAAAAAAATGAAGAATTAATCACTCTCCTATCACCTAGCAAAGCAGCCAAGTGGTGTACTCCACCCACTTGTGGCCCGAGAAGTATCCATGTACCCACAATCAGAGATTCTACAAGCTGAATGCCTGCAAAGGCATAGAGGCAGTCTTCAGACACTGGCAGGTGCCTCATCCAAGTTCACAGCATAACATGACCCCATCACAGTCTTCTGACATTAACAACTGCCCATGCCCACGCTGAGGAGCACCAGGCCCATACAGGCCTGCCAAAGTGTCTTGGCCATTGCAGACACCTCAGAAACTCAAAAGACACCGACAAACACTACAGGCCACACCATACACAGAATGGCTGATGCACTCCCCACTTAAAAGTGTCCCATCACAACTGGCAGAACAATCCCACCAACCTCACGACCTAGGCTACCAACACACCCACAGAAATCACCCATGCTGATTACAGCTGAAACTACATGAAGATAACACTACTGCATCCACCTGTTACAAGAAACAAAGTGGCCTGCCATCAACACCCTAGGACTCTTTGCCAGGAAAAGGCTTTTACTATAAAACCTACTATAAAATGAGGTAAGGTAGGGCTGGAGAGATGGCTTAGAGGTTAATAGCTTAGAAGTTAATAGCTTAGAGGTTAAGGTGTCTGCCTGCTAAGCTAAGAACCAGGTTCCAATCTCCAGGTCCCAAGTTCAGCCAGATGCAAAGTGACGCAAGGGCACAATGCCACACTTGCCCACAGGGGGCGCACACATCTGGATTTCGTTCGCAGCAGCTGAGAGACTGCTGGCGTGCCCATTCTCTATCTGTCTCCCTCTCCCTCTCTGTCTGTCTCTCTCTGTGTCTCTCTCCAAAACGAAATAAAATATTAATAAAAAAAATTTTTTTAATTAGGTAAGGTGAGGCAACTAATCCACCTCATGTATAAATATCAATGTGGGAACACAAGGAGTATGAAAAAGGAAAGTAAGAATGCTTCCAAAGGCATATAATAAGTCAAGCAACAGATCTCAGAGAAATCTAGAAGAATTACCTAAAAAGGAATTTATAATAAAGATATTAACAAAGTTCAATAAGATACAAGAGAATATACACTGAAAGTAGAAAACCTCAGCAGAGACAGAAATCATGAGAAAGAACCACACAAAAGTTCTATAGCTAAAGAGAGGATAACGGGGCTTGGGCGAAAATATTTTCCCTCACAAAGGGAGTCTACATTTTGACTTGAAAACAGAGACTATTTGGGGTGAGGAAAAGGACCAACAAGGAATAGGAGGATGAATATGAACAAGGTACAATATTATATATACTTATCACACACACATATATAATATGAAAATATCATCATGAAACCAATTACTTGTATGCCAACTAAAAAAATTAATTAAAATACTTGGCGCTGGGCTGAGGTAATGGCTCACCAGTTAAAGACACTACCTTGCTAAGTCTGCCTGACTGAATTAAATTCCCCAGTACCCATATAAAGCCAGATATACGAGGTGGTGCATGCATCTGGTGATCATTTGCAGTGGCAAGGACTCTGGTGTGCCCATAGTCTGTTTGTCTGTCTCTGTCTCTTTGTCTCGGTCTTCTCTCTCTCCCTCCCTCCCTCCCTTCCAAATAAATAAAAATATTTCTAATTTTTTTATTTTTGTTTTTTAAGCTAGGGTCCCAGGCTGACCTGGAATTCACTCTGTACACTCAGGCTGGCCTTGAACTCACAATGATCCTCCTACCTCAGCCTCCATAGTGCTGAGATTAAAGGCACACACCACCACACCCAGCAGAGACAGAATGGATACACCACGGCCTCCAGCCATTGCAAATGAACTCCAGATACATGTGCCATGTCCATCTGGCTTTACTTGGGTATGGGGAATAGAACTCAGGTTGTTAACTTTATGGCAAGCACCTTAACCACTGAGCAAACTCTCCAGCCCAATAAATTTTTTTTTAAAAAATTAAGAAGAGCCAGGCATGGTGGTTCATGCCTTTAATCCCAGCACTCTTGGAGGCAGAGATAGGAACATCACTGTGAGTTCAAGGCCAGCCCAAAACTACAGAGTGAGAGCCAGGTCAGCTTGGGCTAGTGTGAAACCCCACCTGAAGAAGACAAAAAGAAAAAGGAAAAATTAAAAGGAAAACTTGGAGCTAAAAAACTCAAAAAGAAGTTGACAGGGTTGAGATGTTGCTGGGTGGTACAGCATGTATGAAGCCATGGGTCTAATCTCTAGAACAACAAAAAAATTTTAAGTGTATGTGTGTGTTTGTGGTGTGTGCACTCCAACAACAGACCAGACAAACCAAAAGAAAGAATTTCTCAGCTTAAAATGCAGGTCTTTAAGAATAACTCAGTGAGCTTCAGATTTTTAATAAGAGGAAAAAAAAAAAAACCAATACCTTGGAGTGGTGGTACACGCCTTTAATTCTAGTACTTGGAAGGCAGAACTTCGTAGAAGGATCACCATAAGTTCGAAGCTACACAAAGACTACTTTATTTTTGTTTTTTTTTTTTTGAACTAGGATCTCACTCTAGCCCAGGCTGACCTGGAATTCACTATGTAGTCTCAGGGTGGTCTTGAACTCATAGCGATTCTCCTACCTCTGCCTCTAAAGTACTGGGATTAAAGGTGTGTGCCACCACGCCCAGCCTTCCTGTCACTAGCAGTGAAGTCCAGGTCAGCCTGGGCTTGGACAAGATCCTACCTCAAAAAAATAGAATATAGAATAGAATATACCCTATGAAACACTATTATGCAGACAAATATTGGCATTGTGGTTATTCCAGGAGGGAAAGGGAAAAGACACATAAAACCTATTTAATGAAATAGTGGCACAAATGTTCCTAATTATGAGGAAGATATAGGCATCCAGATCCAGAAAGCTCATTTCAACTGGATCTGACCAAAAAAGATCCTCTTTGAAAGACCTCACTTATTATGGTCAAGCTATTAAAAGTCCAAGACAGAGAAATTTTTTTTAAAGATTTTATTTTTATTTATTTATTTATTTATTAGAGACAGAGAAAGGGGGGAGAGAGAGAATGGACATTCCAGGGCCTCTAGCCACTGCAAACGAACTCCAGGCACATGCGCCACCTTGTGCGTCTGGCTTACATGGGACCCGGAGAATTGAACCAGGGTCCTTAGGCTTTGCAGGCATGTGCCTTAACTGCTAAGCCATCTCTCCCGCCCCCACCCCCCCTTTTTTTAAGAAAAGACAGAGAATATTTAAAAGCATGAAAAGTGTTCAAATACAAAGAAAACTACAGATTTTTTTCAACAGAAACTCTAAGCCAGAGGGAAAAATGGGACAGAACAGGCAAAGGCTTGAAAGAAAAAAAAATGCTAAGAATACTATACCCAGAAAAACTACCCTTCAGCAGTACTTTCCAGAATAAGCAAAAATGGAGAGGCTTCATCACCACTATTCTGGCTTTCCAATAAGTGTCAATCGAGACAGGCCTAAATTCAAGAACAAAAAGGACTACAACTAGCATCATGAAAATACAAAAAAAGTATATAATCACAGGGCACTGTATTGCACACCTTTAATTCCAGCACTTGGGAGGCAGAGATAGGAGGATCACTGTGAGTTTGAGGCCAGCCTGGAACTACAGAGTGAATTCCAGGTCAGCCTGGGCTAAAGTGAGACACTACCTGGAAAAAAAGAAGGAAAAAGAAAGTGTAAGCAGGGCATGGTGGCGCACACCTTTAATCCCAGCACTTCAGAGGCAGAGGTAAGAGGATCGCTGAGAGTTCGAGGCCACCCTGAGACTACATAGTTAATTCCAGGTCAGCCTGGACCACAGTGAAACCCTACCTCGAAAAAACAAAAACAAAAAAAAGTATATAACCCACTAATAGGGCAAATACAGAAAAAAAAGAGAAAATAATCAAACTATTATGACTACAGAAACCAAGCAAGTGACAAAGGATATACAAAACAATTAAAAAAAAATCACAGGCTGGAGATGGCTTAACAGTTAAGGCACTTGTCTGCAAAGCCTAAGGACCCATGTTCAACTCTCCAGATCCCACATTAGCCAGATGCATAAAGGTAAGGCAAGTGCGTATGGAGTTGGATTGCAGTGGCTGAGGCCCTGGTGCACCAATTGTGTGTGTGTGTGTGTGTGTGTGTGTGTGTGTGTGTGTGTATGCACGCACACGTGTGCCTCTCTCTAAAATAAAAATAAAAAATTACAGGAGCAATCCCTTTACCTATCAATAATAACATTGAATACAAACAGCTTAAACTAACTAAATTATTTATACTGACTAAATACATAAAAAATACTCAATCACAAGCTAGAGAGGTTGCTTAGCAGTTAGGGCACACTTGCCAGCAATAGGACCCAGGTTCAAATCCCCAGATCCCATGTAAAGCCAGATGCACAAGCTGGCACATGCATCTGGAGTTTGTTTGCAGTGGCTGGAGGCCCTGATGTGCCCATTCTCTCTACCTACCTCTTTTCTTTTTCCTCTCTCTCTCTCAAATAAATAAAATATTTTTAAAAATACTCAATGACATGCTATCTACAAAAAACTTCACTTGTCAAGACTCATCATAGATTTAAAATGAATGAGGAGAAACAATCTATGCAAACAGAAATAAGATATGAGAAGGAATAAAGTTCTATCAATTAAAATAGACTTAAGTTAAAATGATAGAAGTTGAAGAAGGACTCCCTACAATGATAAATCAACTCAACAATATAAAACCATTATAAGTACATATACATCCAATGTTTGAACTCCATTTATGTATCACGAGTATTATTAGACATAAAAGGATACACTAACATACTGTAATAGTTGAAGATTTGAACACTCTACTTTCATCAATGGACAGATCATCCATGGACAGATCAACCAGATTTCCCCCTACCCCCCCCCAAAAGTCAAGTTAGGTGTGGTGGTGGCATACACCTTTAACCCCAGCACTTGGAAAGCAGAAGTAGGAGGATCACTGAGTTTGAGGCCACCCTGAGTCTACAAAGTGAATTCCAGGTCAGTCTCTGAGCTAGAGTGAAATCCTATCTTGAAAAAAAACAAATCCAAACCAGGGGCTATGATGAGGGCTCAGTGGTTAAAGACCCTTGTATGCAAAGCCTACAAGCCCAGGTTCAATTCCCAAGCCATCCACATAAGCCAAATGCAAAAAATGGCACATACATCTGAAGGATGTTTGCAGTATCAACAACCTTGGCATGCCTATATACACACATGCACAAATGCAGCAGGCATGCACACACAAGCAAATAAATTTTCAATAAAGAAACATTGAAATTAAATGATACTATACACCAAATGGATGCAATAGACATTTACAGAAAATTTTGTCCAAAGAATGTACAAAATATACATTCTTCTCATCAGCACATGGAACATCTCCAGGACAGAGCCACGGAGGGCATTCATGCCTGGTACTGAAAACCTAGTCAAGGGAGGAAAGGAGGGAGGGAGGGAAGGAAGGAGGAAAGGAAGGAGGGAGGGAGGAAAGAAAGGAAGAAGGGAAGGAGGAAGAGAAGAAGGGAGGGAGGGAGAAGAGGAAAAAAGAAGGGAGGGAGGGAGAAGAGGAAAAAAGAAGGGAGGGAGGGAGGAAAGAAAAGAAGAGAGGGAGAAAGGGAGGGAGGGAGGAAGGGAGGGAACGATGGAAGAAGGAAGGCACAGAGGAAGGGAAAGAAGTCTAGGAAATAGCTCATTAGGTAAAGTGCTTGTCTCACGAGCATGGGGACCAGAGTTCATTCCATAGAATCCATGTAAATGCTGAGTGTGGTGGCACAAACCTATAATCCCAGCACTGTGGAGGTAGAGATGGGAATCCCTGGAACTCACTGGCTAGCTATCTGGTGAGTCCCAGGCCAACAAGAGACCCTGCCTCAAAAAGAAGTGAATGGCCAAGCATGGTGGCACATGCCTTTAATCCTAGCACTTGGGAGGCAGAGGTAGGAGGATCATGATGAGTTTGAGGCCAGTATGGAACTACAGAGTTCCAGGTCAGCCTGGGCAAAAGTAAGACCCTACTTTGAACAACAACAAAAAAAAAAAAAAACGGTGGATGGAGGGGCTAGAGAGATGGCTCAGCAGCTAAAGGTGCTTACTTGCAAAGTCTGCCAGACCAGATTCGATTCCCTCGTACCCATGTAAAGCAAGATGTACAAAGTGGTATGTGTGCCTGGAATTTGTTTACAATGGCAGGAGGCCCTAAAGTGCCCATTCATTCACATTTCTCTCCCTCACTCCCTCTAGCAAATAAAGCTGGGCCACGGCAGTATGTGTCTTTAATCCCAGCACTCGGGGAGGACTGAGATGAGTTCAAGACCAGCCTGAGATTATGGAGTGAGCGCCAGGTCAGCCTGGACTAGAGCAAAGACCCTACCTCGGGAAATATGCACACACATCCACCTGTACATATGTGTGTGCCTACACACATACATACATGTACATATACCACATATATGCAAAAAAATAACAAATGCTGATAAGAATGTAGAGAAAAAAGAGCCCATGCACACTGTTGGTGGGGATGAAAACTAGAATAGCCATTGTGGAAAATAACATGGAGATTCTTCAATAAACTGAAAACTACCATAAAATCCAGCAATCCCACTACTAAGAATATATGCCAAGGAAATGAAATCAGTATTTCAAAAAGATAGTGCATTCCATTGAAGGGTGAATGAATTTTAAAAAATGGTATTTATTTACAATAAAATATTAATTGACCACAATAAAAAAAATGAAATCCTGCCATGCATAGTGGCACATGCCTTTAATCCCAGCATTCAGGAGGTAAAGGTAGGAGGATTGTTGTGAATTCGAGGCCACCCTGAGACTACTTAGTTAATTCCAGGTCAGCCTGGGCTAGAGCAATACCCTACCTTGAAAAACCAAAAAAAAAAAAAAGAAAAAAAAGAAAAAAAGAAATCCTGTCATTTGCAACAACATGAATTGAATAGAACATTCAATGAAATGAGCTAGGCACAGAAAAACAAATACACGTTCTCATTCATATGTGGATGCTCAAAAATGGAGAAGAGTAGTCACAAGAGGTTATGATTAATGAGGGTGGTCAATGAGAGATTAGATAATGGGAACCAAAATGCACTGTTAGGCTGAAGGAAGAAATTCTAGTGTTCTCACCAAAATTTATTATATATTTTTCAAAGAAGTAGAAGAGAAAAGTTCAAAAATTCCCAGTTCAGCACAAAGAAATGATAAATGTTTAAATACATGGAAATGCTAATTGCCCTGATTTTATTTCCTTGGCATATATACCTAGTAGTAACATTGCTGGATGATACATACATGCATGAATTATCACACTGAACTCGATAAATATGTACAACTATGTGTCTATTATAAATATTTTTGAGAAATTTAATGTATAAGCAATCTCCATATCACTTTGATTGGATAATAATCAACACACCCTTATAAAGGATCTATTTTAAATATTCATAAACACAGTTTTTTCTCTTTGTGCTTTCCCCTCAAGAAATGCCTCACTCAATCCTTCCCTTCCATACTAGCTCTGAAAAAAATTCTTCAAAGGTGCTATCCACCCAAGTCCAAAAGTAAGTGGATTCTGGACTTTGCCATCTATAAGGAAGTGCTGAACAAAATAAAGGAACAAAACAAAATTATTTGCAAACTGAGTGAGAGTGACTGGTCTGTTCTGTTTAATCTGCATGCAGGTGAGGCAATAGAAAGCAGATATGTGGTAACAAAAACAAGATTAAAGGGCTGGGAGTATGTATAGCTCAGCAAATGCTGCCAAACAAGAGGTTCTAGGCTCAATCCCTAGGACAACAAAAATAAAGAAGTAAATCAAAACCTAGATTATGAATGGGCATGGTAGCCGGGCGTGGTGGTGCACACCTTTAATCCCAGCACTCGAGAGGCAGAGGTAGGAGGATCTCTGTGAATTCCAGGTCAGCCTGGACCAGAGTAAGACCCTATGTCACAAAACCAAAAAAAAAAAAAAAAGAATGGGCACGGTGACGCATGCCTTTGATCCCAACACTCCGCAGGCAGAGGTAGGAGGATCACTGTGGGTTCGAGGCCACCCTGAAACTACATAGTGAATTCCAAATCAGTCTGGGCTACAGTGAGACCCTACCTCAAAAAATCAAAAACAAAAATAAAATAAAATAAAATAAAATAAAATAAAATAAAATAAAATAAAATAAAATAAAAGTCTATATTTTACCACTACCTAAAACATCTGAGTTTAGTTTATATCATTATGCTAAATATGGCTGATTTTTCTCAGAAAATTACTATATGTAAGTTTTCACAAAATAATCATTAATAAAATACTAAAGAGAATGACAAAAAAAAACAATCACACACACATTCACCCTCCTAAAGTTTTCATAGAAATAAAAACATAAAAAGTTAATTGTCCAGGTATGGTGGCATAGCCCTTTAATACCAGCACTCAGGAGGCCAAGGGAAGAGGATCGCTGTGAGTCTGAGGCCAACCTGAGACTACTAGTGAATTCCAGGTCAGCCGGGGCTACAGCAAGACTCTACCTCAAGAAAACAAAAAATAGAAACAAAAATCCCCCAAAAGTTAAATGACTAAAAATTCCTTTAGGCATAGCTAAAAGAAACTGGAAAACTTCTGCCTTTGGTGCTGAGGACTCATGAACAACCAGAGAGCAGGACTATGAGGCCTTGGTGCTTACTTCCAGGCTACTCAGTGAAATATGTCTTCCAATGCCTGGTTCCAATAATTCAGAGCACGTTCACTATCTGTTAAGAATACACAGTTGAGTACACCAGACCATGTAACAAAGAAAAATTTTAAATGGTAAGTGACCTAAGAGTAGGCTATTGGGTTAAAAACAAATTAGATGCCGGGCGTGGTGGCACACGCTTTTAATCCCAGCACTCAGGAGGCAGAGGTAGGAGGATCACCATGAGTTTGAGGCCACCCTGAGAATACAGAGTGAATTCCAGGACAGCCTGGTCTAGAATGAGACCCTACCTCGAAAAACCAAAGAAATAAATAAATAAATAATAAAAAATAAAAATAAAAAACAAATTAGATATGTTAGAATAAATACATGAGGAGTGGAGAGATGGCTCAGTGGTTAATGGTGTTTGCTTGAAAAGCCTGATGATGGCCTGGGTTCGATACCCTAGTAATCACATAAAGCCAGGTACACAAAATGGTGCATGCATCTGGAGTTTGTTTTCGGTGGCAATAGGCACTGCATTCACATTCCTATCTCTTTGCAAATAAATAAATAAAAATAGTTTTTAAAAAGAATCTTGAGTATTTACTGTATTTTTTTATATTATTAAAGCTTGTGGGCCAGGCGTAGTAGCACACGGCTTTAATCCCAGCACTTGGGAGGCAGAGGTGGGAGGATCGCCATGAGTTCGAGGCCTGAGAATACAGAGTGAATTCCAGGTCAGCCTAGGTTAGAGTGAGACCCTACCTTTAAAAAAAAAAAAAAAATGCTTGTGACTTGAATTTCCAGCCGCCTGGCTAAAAGAGGTATTACTCAGGGCAGATCATGAGATCATGGGGTCCAGCCCAAAGGTGTGTTTGGGGGCAGATCTGATTTCCAGCCTGAAGGCAGAGTGCTTGAACTCTGCCTGGGTTCCCTGCTGTGTACCGCTGGCTCTGTGAAAGGAGGCTAGCTTCTTCCCCTGGATCTGTAAACCTGCAATAAAATCCCTTCCATCAATTGTCAGTTGGAGGTTCATCCCAGCAATGTGAAGCTGACTACAACACCTTCTCTTCTCTATTTTTAGTTTAAAATGAAGACAGAGGCTGGAGAGATAGCTTAGCAGTTAAGGTGGTTTGCCTGCAAAGCCAAAGGACCCAGGTTTGATTCCCCGGGACCTATGTAAAGCCAGATGCACAAAGTGATACATGCATCTGGGGTTCATTTGCAATGACTGGAAGCCCTGATGCACCCATTCTCTCTATCTGCCTCTCTCTCTCTTTCTAATAAATAAAATAATAATAAGTTATTGTTCTAAATATACAAGGATTTTTTTTAAATAAAATGAAGACAGGTGAGCTGGAGAGATGGCTTAGCGGTTAAGGCACTTGCCTACAAAGCCAAAGGACCCAGGTTCAATTCCCCAGAGCACAGGTAAGCCAGATACACAAGGTGGCACACGTGTCTGGCATTCATTTGCAGTGGCTAGAGGCCCTGGTGCACCCATTCTCTATCTACCTCTTTCCCTCTCTCTCTCTCTCTCTCTCTCTCTCTCTGCCTCTCAAATAATAAATAAATAAATAAAATGTTTTGAAAATGTTTAAAATGAAGACAGGAAGACACCAGGCTTGATAGCCAATTATGAAAGTAAATAGTAAGTACTAGGTTAATTGATTGCAATAAGTTGCCTGATTGGCTGACTGATTTACCTACAGGTAATTAATAATATGACCAAAGTGTTGTTTATTGCAAATAAAACATGGGATAGACCTAAGAGGGAGGTAGAGTTAGGGTGACTGAACCTCTAAAGTGAGAAGTGCAGGAAAGTTTGCACTTGCTAGAAATCAAAGATGATCTGACTTCTGCCAGGCATGATGGTACACGCCTTTAATCCCAGCACTGGAAGGCAGGGACAGGAGGATCCCCGTGAGTTCAAGACCACCCTGAGACTATATAGTTAATTCCAGGTCAGCCTGGACCAGAGTGAGAACCTACCTCAAAAAACAAAAATAGAAAAACAAAACAAAACAAAACAAGATGATCTGACTTTTTAGCTCGTCTCTAGTTCCCTAGAGACCTGTTTTTCCACAAACAACCAGGACCCCTCCTAGAAGGGAGGTTTTTCATAGGATTTAAACATTGTGGTTGGTCAAGTTCAGCCCCTGGAACTTGGTACCAGACAACCCCCAGCCCTAACCAACCAGCTGGCCCTCTAGTTCACTTGAGCCAGAAGACACCCACCACCCTAAGGTTATAAATACCTTTGCAAGGGGAGGGCAGGCTCTCTGATCACTTGGGAACTTCCAGCTATGGGTAAGTTTTTCCCTAGGCTGGGCTGGCTTGGTCCAGGCCCAAACTCAGGCCCAGCTGGGAGAGCTCCCTAGCCTTTCCTCTCCACCTCCCCACATGGCAGGAACTCCTTGAACTTTCTTTTCTCTTTTCTTTCTATGATTTTTCCCCAGCCCCCCCCCCACAGAATCTCTAGCCACATGGGTGCCTTTCCTTGGCTCTACATCCCTCATTAAATATAATAATTTAATAACTATCCTTCTCAGTTTTTTTATTCAATTCTTTGACTAAAATTACAAATGAACCTAGGGTTTGGGGTACAAAGATTTTCCTGGACTCTTAACACCCCATCACACAGCCATTAGAAGAAAAATTAATTACAAATCTAGACTATCTTTTTTTTTTTTTTTTTTTTTTTTTTTTTTTTTTTTTTTTTTTTTTGGTTTTACGAGGTAGGGTCTCACTCTGGCCCAGGCTAACCTGGAATTAACTATGTAGTCTCAGGGTGGCCTTGAACTTCTTGAACTCACGGCGATCCTCCTACCTCTGCCTAGGATTAAAGGCATGCGCCACCAGGCCCGGCTAAATCTAGACTATCTCAATCACACTGATTAAATACTGATTCTAATTTGAACTCTCAGATTACTATCTGAACCATTATGTGAGATTTTGAATAACACAATATAAAAAGTTGCAATTAGAAAATACCAAAACAGTCTGGAAATAGTAATACACAAAGGACAATTAGTGGAGCCTGAAGAGATGGTTCAGCAGTTAAAGGGGCTTGCTTACAAAGCATGATGGCCAGAGTTTGATTCCCTAGTACACAGGTAAAGCTAGATGCACAAAGTGGTGCATGCCCATTCATATTCATATTCTCTCTCATAAATAAAATAAAAATATTTAGGGAAATTCAGCCTGGAAAAAAGGAACTGTGGAAGGAAGACATAATAGCTACTTTTAGTTAAAGACATCAAAGTCATTATCAAATATCTAAGGCCTGATGTTCAAAAATGGATATAGGTTTGTCCTATACAAGTGCAAGAATTAATTAGATCTAGTACCTATAAGTGGATAACAAAGAAGTTAAGGCTCTTCTGATCCTAGGAAGACCATAACCATAATTTCAATATTACTAAAGATAATGAAGAAGGGCTGGAGAAGATGGCTTAGTGGTTAAGGCGTTTGCCTGCAAAGCCAAAGGACCCCGGTTCGATTCCCCAAGACCCACGTAAGCCAGATGCACAAGGAGGTACATGCACCTGGAGTTTGTTTGTAGTGGCTGGAGGCCCTGGTGCGCCCATTCTCTCTTTCACTCTATCTCTACCTCTTTCTCTCTCTCTCAAATAAATAAATTATATATATATTTATATTTATATATATATTAAAAAAAGATAATGAAGTAGATGTGAGGTGAACTAACCAAAAGTTTCTTACAGGGCTGGAGAGATGGCTTAGCGGTTAAGGCACTTGCCTGCAAAGCCTAAGGACCCAGGTTCAATTCCCCAGGACTCACATAAGCCAGATGCACAAGGTGGCACATGTATCTGGACCATGTTTGCTGGAGGCCCTGGCACACCCATTCTCTATCTGCCTCTTTCTCTCTAATAAATAAATAAAATATTTTTTTAAAGTTTCTTACAAATCTTAGATTCTGTTTCCTCAAACCTTATCCTTATTCTGAGATTTGTGTCCTCTAAAACAAATTATACCCTTATTTTAACTGTATGTTAGTCATTTATTAGCATTTTAAGAGCATCTTCCCATAAAACAAATGTTTCAAATTATGGTTCAATTGGCAGGCAAGTCCATAAAAGCTTATTTGACAAAGCTTTATTATAGTATTAATTACAGCTGAGTCACTTTTTATTTGCTTTTATCTTTTCCAGATTCAACCTAACCTTCTTACAACTGATCTCCCAAAATAGAAAGAGACTCCACTTAAGAAATGTGAGATATAGCCAGGCGTGGTGGCACACGCCTTTAATCCCAGCACTCGGGAGGCAGAGGTAGGAGGATCACAGAGAGTTTAAGGCCACCCTGAGAATACAGAGTGAATTCCAGGTCAGCCTGAGCTAGAGTGAGACCCTACCTTGAAACACCAAAAAAAAAAAAAAAAAAAAAAAAAAAAAAAAAGAAGAAGAAATGTGAGATCTGAGCATAGGAGCAGGAGTGAACAAACATCACTAAAATGTTGCCCCTAAAGTACCATATCTAATAACGTGTTGTTGTTGTTGTTCTAGGTAGGGTTTCACTCAGGGTGGCCTGAACTCGCCTTTAATCCCAGCACTTGGGAGGCAGAGGTAGAAGGATCACCATGAGTTTGAGGCCAGCCTGGGTCTACAGAGCAAATTCCAAATTACAGCTCAGCTTGGTCTACAGTAAGACCTTACCAAAAAAAAAAAAAAAAAAAAATCCAGGCAAGTGTGGTGGTGGCTTTAATCCCAGCAATTGTGAGGCAGAGGTAGAAGGATCTGTATGAGTTCATAGAGGTCAGCCTGGACTAAAATGAGACCCTACCTTGAAAAATAAAAAAATAAATAAATAGGGATGCGGGAAGAGGATGAAGATTTTTTGCGTAAAGTCTGCCTTATGCTTTGCCTGAAATCAGTTTTCACAAGTAAACTATTTTATAAACGTCCCTCCTTCCTCTTAACTTTGAGCTTTCAAATCCTTGGGAAAGTCTGGTTTGTAACCCTTGTAGACCCTAGTTTGTAGGGGGAATGGAGTCTCTGCGAAGTACACATGGGAAAATGGCTCCACTGTTCCATTAACAGGTGATTATATTGTATCTGATAAAAACGTTCATTGAGCGGAATTAACTGTTAAGAGCAGGAAGTTAAGATTATCCTAAGACTAACAAAAATGAGTTTTATACTTTTCTCAAAGGATCCATGCTGCCATTAGGACCCATCACATGGCAACAAGTGGGGCAGACAAATACAGGAGCACCAGCATTGCTCTCTTGCTGCTTCTTGGCTACAGACGTGCCCAACCACCTCAAGCTGCTGTTGCCACACCTTTCCTGCCATGATGGACCACATACCCTCACACCATGCGCCAAAATAAACCCCCTCTTCCTTAAGTTAGTCTGTCAGGTATTTTGTCAAAGTAACAAAAAAAGGAACTAATATGGAAACTTGGTCTAGAGGAGTAGGGCTGATGCTGTAATAACGTGGGTAGACCTTTGAAACTAGTTTGAGGGAGGAACATGGAAGAGTTTGAGGCTGTGGGCTAAAGAAACCCTGAAATGCTGTAATCAGAGGTTAATGAATCATTCTAGTGGGAGTGCAGAATATCAGAAGGCAGAGTAAAGACTGTTCATATGGTTTCAGAGGTGAATAAAGACTCTAATAGGAACTAAAAACCATTCACGCTACACTGGCTAAAAATGTGGCTATAGGGCATATTCTAGAGCCCAGGCTGCCCTCTATAGCCATCCCCCTACCTCAGACTTCCTCCCAAGTATTGGGATGACATACATATGTAAACCACCACACACCGACCTTGAAGAAGAAAAAAGAGAGAAACAACTAACATATTTAATGGATATAGATGCCAAGCTAATAACTAAATGACACAATCCCACATATGCAGGCTCAAAAGATTCAAAATTTTAACTAAGCAAAATTAGTATTTACTACAAAACAATAATTGAACTTAATACTACTTAAATGTTGTCAAAAATACAAATATCAAGCTGAACATGGTGGCCTATGCCTTTAATCTTTGTACCTGGGAGGCAAAGGGAGGAAGACTGAAGCGACTTGGAGGCCAACCTGGGACTACAGAGTGAATGCCAGGTTAGCCTGGGCTACCTAGCATAAGAACCTACCTTGAAAAAAAAAGAGCATGAGAGTGTTTAAAGTTTTTAAGTTTCAAACAAGATGGTTGCAGAAAATCCAGCTTTGATAGTGCAATTGTTAAACAGATTAGCACCAATTAAAAGAAGAAACCTCCCCAGGTACTGAGACAATAAGAAAGGTTCCCTTCTCAATTGGGCAATCTCTACCCATCAAAGGATCTAACTTGTGAAAACATAAATTCATTAAAAAGGAGAGAGTCTGGGCTGGAGAGATGGCTTAGTGGGTAAGGCACTTGCCTGCAAAGCCTAAGGACCCATGCTGAACTCTCCAGATCCCACGTAAGCCAGACACACAAAGGTGAGGGAAGCACAAGGTTGCACAACCCACTAGGAGGCACAAATGCCTGGAGTTCAATTTCAGCAGCTGAGGCCCTTCCTGATCAGAAACAAGTTTCTCCCAGGTTCAGCTACCAAGGCACAACAAGGCCACTAAAGCTGTGGTAGAAGGGGCAAAACTACATTTCAACCTGACAGCAGAATTCAGCAGCAGATGTATCCACACAGGTTTGCACAAGTGCTACAGGGTCATGAAGGCTTGTAGCAAGGTTCCAGAAAACTGCTGAAGCCAGAAAATGTGTAGCCAAGTCAGATTCCCCTGTAAAAAGGCCCTGAAGCCATTGCATGAAGCTATAAAGTTGAAAGGTCTAAGTTGGAAGGGAGACCCCAAGATGTTAAGAGATGCCAGGACTGTGGGATGTCTGCCAAGGAGGCTGCAAGCACAAAGTGGAACTGGCCCAAGAGACAGACCACCTGCATTGCAGATGGCAGACCCGAACAGGAGGTGAGGGTACCCCAGACTGTTGCAACTCAGATGATCCCATCTCAAGCCCCAGAGGCTGGACATGGAACTGCAGGGTTTGGTGTTTGTTCTGCTGGCTTTCAGACTTGCTTTGGTCTGATTTTTTCCTTGCTATGTTCCTACTCTTCCTTTTTAGATTAAGAATGTTTACTCTGTGCCATTGTATAATGGAAATATATAACTTGCTTTTTTTTTTAATTTGGTTTTTCGAGGTAGGTCTCACTCTAGCCCAGGCTGACCTGGAATTAGTCTCAGGTTGGCCTTGCTTGGATTCAGCAACCCTCCCACCTCAACTTCCCAAGTGCTGGAATAAAGGCGTGCGCCACCATGCTTGGCTTTGTTTTTTGATTTACAAGGGTTCACAGTTAAGAGATTGCTCTAAGGGGATGAAGAAATGACTTAACAGTTAAGGTGTTTGCCTTAACTTAAGGGGCACATGCATTTGGAGTTCATTTGCAGTGGCTAGAGGCCCTGGTATGCCTGTTTTCTCTCTGTCTGCCTCTCTTCTCCCTCTCTCCCTCTCTCTCTGCTAGCAAATAAATAAATGAAATTAAAAAAGAGAGAGAGAAAGATTGCTCTGAGTCTTAGAAGAGACTTTGGACTTCTGAACAATGTTAGAACTGCTAAGACTTACAAGACTCTTACAGATAGATTAAAGGTATTTTGTTATGAGATGGTCATGAACCTTTGAGAACCAGGGGTAGAAGATTATGGTGTAAAGACAATGTGGTTTTGGTGTCAAGTTGATAAGAGGTGGACTTGTGAATATTGATATTCATTGCCAAGTAAACTAGATTTTAGAATCACCTAGGAGATATACCTAGACTGATCTCTTACAGAGGTTAAACTAAAGAGGAAAACCCATCCTTAAACCTGAGCTAGGTGACAAGAAAGGTGTAAGGAAAACTGGATAAACACCAGCAATCATCTCTCTCTGATTCTTGACTACAGACACAATGTGACAAGCCATCTCCCACTCCTGCTGCCAGGCCATCTGCTATGATGAACTATGGCTCTCAACCTGTAAACTCTTTGTCTCAAAAAAAAAAAAAAAAAAAAAAAAAAAAAAGAGGTGAGGACAGAGGAGAAGAGGGGAATTTTTGCCTAAAGTCATAAACAAAGGTTTTATACTATGCTTTTTCTATAAGTTCTGTGATCCATCTGGAGGGTTTTTGTTGTTTTTTTTTAATGTGATATTGGGTATGGTACAAAGTTCAGCTTTTTGCATGTAATATCTAATTGTTTTAACACAAACTGTTGAAAAGAAAGACTACTCATTTTGTCATTGATCTGCTTTGGTACTTTTGTTGAAAATCAATTTAACATTGTGTGTGGACTTACTGGGTTCTGCATTCTAATCTAACAATCTGCTTACCTGTCTCAAGACTCAACCTACTGTGATTATTGTAGTTCTGTAAGACCTGGTGATAAAAGGTAGCATAAGTCCTACTTTTTCTTCCTTTTCAAAGCTGTTTTGACTAGTGTGGTGGTGAATGTATGGTCCCATAGACTCAGGTGTTTTTCACTGAAAACTGGGCTTGTGGGCTGGAGAGATGGCTCAGTGGTTAAAGCGCTTGCCTGCAAAGCCTAAGGACGTGGGTTCAATTCCCCAGGACCCATGTAAAGGCAGTACATGCATCTAGAATTTGTTTGCAGTGGCTAGAAGCACTGTCATGCTCATATTCATTTATTCATTCATTCTCTCTGCCTCTTTCTCTCTCAAAGTAATTAATTAATTAATTTAAAAAGAACTGAGCTTGTAAATTGAGTTTCCAGCAGCTTGACTGGAAGAGGTGTCACTGGGGGCATATCTTCAAGTCCAGATCTAAGGTATATTTGGGGGTCAAACTTGAGTCAGCCCTAAGGTGTGTTCAGAGCTCTGGCTATTTGGTGGTGTCTCTCTGCTTGGATCTATGGAAGTGAGCCAGCGTCATTCAACTTTGATGGCATTCCCCTGGAATTTTTAAGCCTGAAATAAACCCTTTTCTTTCAGAAGCTGCTTCTGGTAAGGTGTTTATCCATAAACTAGTCTAGGTCCTCTGTATTTATGTATGAAATTTAGAATCAGCTTGTCAATTACCAATACATTTTTGAAAAATCCTGCTGGGATGTGACTGGAACTGCCCTACATATAGAACAGTTTACAGAGAAGAGATATCTATCTATAGTTAGTATTTTTTTGATGCACAAACAATTTCTCTCCCTGATGACTTATCTTCAATTTCTAAGAGTAGCAACAACACCTCAGTTTGGGAAAAGCCCTCATATATAAACTCTATGTGAGAGACCCGAGGTCCCTATGAAGGAAATCCAAAGCTGCTGATGTGAAAAGAAACAAGTGTAGCCCTGGGAACAAGATAAATTCACATGCTCAGAAGGAGAAGGCTGGTAAACACTGGGTCTGAAGTAGGTGGGTAGTGTGCAAAGATAGAAGCAATGACAAGCAGAAGGATTCCACAGAATATCAAAGAAAAGAAAATGAGGGCTGGACAATGGCTTAGCAGTTAAGGCACTTGCCTGCAAAGCCTAAGGACCTATGCTCAATTCTCCAGATCTCACATAAGCCAGACACACAAGGTGACACAAGTGTACAAAGTCACTCGTGTGCACAAGGTGGTGCTCATGTCTGGAGTTTGATTGCAGTGGCTGGAGGCCCTGACTCGCCAATTCTCTCTTTTATATATATATATATTTGCGATTGCAAAATGGCCATTTATTGCCTACAGGGGAAAGAAAAAAATTTAGTAAAATTAAAAAAGAAGAAAATGAGGGCTCTCACAGTGTAAGAAAACACAAATTCAAATTCTTACAACAGCCAAAGTAAAAAAAAAAAAAAAATTAAAAGTAAGCTGGGCGTGGTGGCGCACGCCTTTAATCCCAGCACTCGGGAGGCAGAGGTAGGAGGATCGCCATGAGTTCGAGGCCACCCTGAGAATACAGAGTGAATTCCAGGACAGCCTGGGCTAGAGTGAGACCCTACCTCGAAAAAACCAAAAAAAAAAAAAAAAAATTAAAAGTATGTAAATGGCACAAATTTAAGCCACAGGAAAATATAGGGCTTGTATTAACTAAGTAGAGTACACCATAGCCTTAAAGCATTCAAATACAACAACTACTAAAGCACTGTATAACCTAACAAAAAACCATACATGTGTATATATAGGGTTGAGGAAAGTATGTAGAAAAAAATGCTAGTACATGCAAATTTTATATATATACACACACATACATACATACATACATCCTTCGTTTTTCAAGGTAGGGTCTCACTTTTGTGAAGGCTGACCTGGAATTCACTTTACAGTCTCAGGATAGCCTCAAATTCACAGTGATCCTCCTATCTTGGCTTCCCAAGTGCTGGGATTAAAAGCGTGTGCCACCATGCCTGGCTCTTAAATATATTTTTAATTTAAAAATTGGATGGGGGGGGCCTGGAGAGATAGCTTAGTGGTTAAGTGCTTGCCTGTGAAGCCAAAGGACCCCAGTTCGAGGCTCGATTCCCCAGGACCCATGTAAGCCAGATGCACAAGGTGGCGCATGCATCTGGGGTTCGTTTGCAGTGGCTGGAGGCCCTGGCACGCCCATTCTCTCTCTCTCTCTGCCTCTTTCTCTGTCTGCCTGTAGCTCTCAAATAAAATAAACAAAAATAAAACAAAAAATTTCAAAAATTGGAAAGGGTGGCTAGAGAGATTGTTCAGTGGTTAAGGCACTTGCCTGTAATGCCTAATAACCCAGGTTAGATTCCCCAGTACACACATAAAGCCAGATGCACGAAGTGCTGCACACATCTAGAGTTCATTTGCAGTGGCTAAAGGCCCTGGCACACCTATTCTTTTTTTTTTTTTTGAGACAGAGAGAGAGACAGAGAGAGAGGGAGAGGAAGACAGATAGAGATGGGCATGCCAGCAGCCTCTCAGCTGCTGCGAACAAAATCCAGATGCGTGCACCCCCTTGTGGTCAACTGCGGCATTGCACCCTTGCATCACTTTGCATCTGGCTAAACATGGGACCTGGAGATTGGAACCAGCGTTCTTAGGCTTAGGAGGCAGGAGCCTTAACTGCTAAGCCATCTCTCCAGCCCTCATACCAATTCCTTTTTCACTCTCTCCCTCTTTCACTGCCCCCTTGCAAATAAATAAATAAATTTGGTTAGAGCTGGGCCTAGTTGTACATGCCTTTAATCCCTGCACTCAGGAGGCAGAGGTAGGAGGACCACCATGAGTTTGAAGCCTGCCTGGGAGTAAATTCCAGGTTAGCCTGGACTAGAGTAAGACCCTACCTCAAAAAAAAAAAAAAAAAAGTAGCAGCAGTGTTTCAGCAATGAGTACATCAGAGGTAAGCAGAGAGAAAAGGAGAAAAATGACAATAACAGTGGGACAGGAGAAACAAAGCACCAACTATCTGAGACTGAAGTGATTTAGGACAAGTAAAAAAATATGCTTATCCAATATTGGAATCACTGGTATTGTGACATGGATGATAAAGGAGTACAAAAATTAAAAGAGACATCAAGCCAGGAGTGGTGGCTCATGCCTTTAATCCCAGAACTCAGGAGGCAGAGGTAGCAGGATCACTTTTGAGGCCACCCTGAGACTACATACTGAATTTCTGACCCTATCTCAAAGAAACAAAAAAAGAGAGAGAGAGAGAGATTAAAAGAGAATAGTGACTACTTATAAAGAAGGGGCTCAATAGAAGGGGGGTTAGGAGTAGGAAAAAAAAGAAGGTAATAGGGATTATGATCAAAATACATTATGCATACGTATGAAAATTGTCAATAAAATATTTTCATTTAATATATGTATATCTGTTAATAGAAGTATTTACTAACATTTCACTAATTTGGCTCTCAGCTAGCAGCAGTGAGGGCTTAATGGACTCTTGTCTTTGTTCCTCTCTTCAAAACAAAAAGAAGCCAGGTGTGGTGGTGCATGCCTTCAATCATAGCACTTGGGAGGCAGAGATAGGAGGATCGCCATGTGTTCAAGGTCACCCTGAGACTACACAGTGAATTCCAGGTCTGTCTGGGCTAGAGTGAAACCCTACCTCTGAAAAAAAAGTGCGTGTGTGTGTGTGTGTGTGTGTGTGTGTAGAGAAAAAAAAATTCCTGTCCTAAAGCCCTAGGTCAGGGTCCATGGCATGTGTCTTTATACCACACAGCACAAGGCTCAGCCCACTCCACTCCACACAAAACATGAGAAGTCACAGTCCACAGCACCCAGCACTGAGCTACTGTGACTCCCTTCAGACAAGATCAGAGGCAGAAGTAAAAGACCAACTGCTAGCAATTTCATGGAGAAGCTTTACTGTGAGTTTCTGGGTTTGGAGACTTTTTTTTTTCTTCTTTTTAAAATATTTTTATTTATAATAATATATATAATATATTATAAAGCAGGCAAGCACCTTAACTACTGAGCCCTCTCTCTGCCTGACTCCTTTTTTTTGTTTTCTTGTTTGTTTTGTTTGATTTGGTTTTTCTAAATAGGGTCTTGTTCTAGCCCAGGCTAACTTGGAATTCACTATACAGTTTCAAGCCAGCCTTGAACTCACGACAATCCTACCTCTGCCTCTGAGATTAAAGGTGAGCACCATCACTCCCGGCTTCCTTGTTTCGTTTTAGTGTTTTTGTTTGTTTGTTTGGTTTGGTTTTCTGAGGTAGGGTCTCACTCTGGCTCAGGCTGACCTGGAATTCACTATGTAGTCTCGGGGTGGCCTTGAACTCTTGGCGATTCTCCTACCTCTTCCTCCCAAGTGCTGGGATTAAAGGCCCACCACGTTGGGCCCTTGTTTTGTTTTTAACAAGTAGTCTAATGTATTATGAAAGAGTTATTTCTATGAAAAAGAGAACAAAATGAATAAAGGTATAAATCTATATTGTAACTTTCAGAAAGCCACCAAATTAATTAAGCCTTTGTCTAGGGATAGTGTTGCAGTCAGATTCGCATTGCTGGTAGAAAACATCTGACCAAGGGAAGCTTGTGGGAAAAAGGATTTATTTTGGCTTACAGACTTAAGGGGAAGCTTCATGATGGCAGGGGAAAACAATAGCATGAGCAGAGAGTGGACATCACCAACAGGAGAGTGTGCCAAACACTGGCAAGGGGAACCTGTCTATAATACCTATAAGCCCGCCCCCAACAATACACTGCCTCCAGGAGGTATTAATTCCCAAATCTACATCAGCTGGAACCTAACAATCAAAACACCTAAGTTTATGAGGGACACCTGAATTAAACTACCACATTCTGCCGCTGGCCCCTATAAACTGATAACCATCCATTATATAACATGCAATGCATTCAGTCCAACTTTAAAAGTCCCCATAGTTTTTATCAATCCTAATGATGTTCAAACATCCCCATAATCCAAGGTCTTTTAAGTAAGCCATAATACCAAAAATTCCCCCCCCAAAATCCATAATGGCACAGAATAAACATTCACACTGCAAAAGATGGCATTGGGCAATAACGAAGAAATATTCAACCAATTCAAGAACAACCAGGGCAAACATCAAACTCTGTAGCTCCAAGTCCAACAACTCAAGCCAGTGACAAATCTCCAAGTCTGATAATTCTAACCAGCAACAATCTCTGCAGCTCCAATTTCACCACTCCAACTAGGATACTCTTAGTCCTGGAAAACTTCATGTGGGGCCAGCAGCTTTCCTTAGCAGCCATCTGGTGGTCCCAGCATCTCCACTGGGTCTCCACTGCAACCCAGAGTCCATCCTAATGGCTCCATCGGGTCTCTGTGCAGGCATCCAGCAAACCTTCTTCACGCTGCCCAAGGCCAATTCCAAAACACAATACCAGATGGGAGGGGGGGCAATTTGTTAATGGGGGGAATAAAGCAGACTTTGAAGAACAGGACATCCTTCAGCATTCAGGACCCTTCAAAAGAGTCTAACATTCTTCCTGTTGCCCAATCTCAAAGGTTATAATCTGTCATACAATTGCAGCTGAACAGGCAGAAGTTTCAGCCCAAAGATTTCTTTCTGTGCCGTTTCCTTCTGCTCACACCAGCCCATTTCTACACAATGCAACCCTGCACAAGTTCTCAGGACATGTGCATAACAGCAAGCCTCTGCAAGAATAAGTAGAGCCAGCTTAGAAGTGCATGTGGCTATGAAAACAGCTGTTTTCATTGCCTTATTTCCATTTGTTGGTGCTAAAGCCATGTGCACACACTGGTACAAATCATCTCATTTAATCCAACAATACTACAAAAATGGGGGTACTATCCCCATTCCCATTCAGCAAAAAAGAAAACTGAAGGTTTTTTTGTTTTGTTTTGGGGTTTGTTTTGTTTTGTTTTGTTTGTTTGTTTGTTTTCAAGGTAGGGTCTTGCTCTAGCTCAGGCTGACCTGGGAATTCACTATGTAGTCTCAGGGTGGCCTCGAAGTCACAGCAATCCTCCTACCTCTGCCTCCCAAGTGCTGGGATTAAAGGCGTGCGCCACCACACCCAGCAGATTTTTTTTTTAAAGGAAGATAGCCAGATTTTAAAAATCTGGGCTGGAGATATGGCTTAGAGGTTAAGGCACATGCCTGGAAAGCCTAAGGACCCACATAAGCTAGATGCACAAGGTGGCACATGCATCTGGAGTTCATTTGCAGTGGCTAGAAGCCCTGGCATGCCCATTCTCTCTCTCTCTCTCTCTCTCTCTCTCTCTCTCTCTCTCTTTTTTCTCTCTGTCACTCTCAAATAAATAAATAAAAATAAAATTTTTAAAAATTTTAAAAATCTTTTTAAAAAGACAAGAAAAAATAATTATAAAAGTTCAATTAATTACAAAACTCTAATCAAGCCCCCAAAATAACATAATTCCCCCCCAACAGTGTAATTTTCAAGTTATTTTAAAATGAATTTCCCTCCCCAAAACTATTAGCTGATGGCACTTTCTCCTACTCTACATAAATGAAGTGCTGAATTTAGTTTTAGATCTGGAGACTAAAGAGGACATTAATAAAATGGGTAGTTATTACCAAAGGCAAATTCCAGCTGAATGAAAGAACAAGCTTTCTAACAATTCTTCTACAAATACAACCCATTGTTTGAAGAAACTCATTTCTCCTACTGTATTTGTAGATAGAATATTCTTGTTGAATTTTAAAACACTATATTCACGGCCACCCTGAGACTACAGAGTGAATTCCAGGTCAGCCTAGGCTAGAGCGAGACCCTACCTCGCAAAAACAAAAAGAAAAACAAAACAAAACAAAACAAAAAAAAACACTGTAGGTTATAATGCAATCACTAACTTCTCCTCTCCTCTAAGATAAGGTCTCATTCTAGCCCAGGGTGACCTGGAACTCACTCTGTACACCCAGGCTGTCTAGAACTCACAGTGATCTTCCTACCTCTGCCTCCCAAATGCTGGGATTAAAGGTGTGAGCCACCATACCCAGCCTTCACTAACTTTTAATTTAAATTGCTATAGAAAAAAAGTAAGTTATTAGATCTGTAGATACATGAGCTACTAAATCTGTGTTCTCTCTGATATTTTTATTAATAAAATATCTGAATAGGTGGGATCTCTTAACATCACTACTTATAGTGATGTCATAGTACAACACACATTAATAAACCAACTCCTCTTCAAAAGTATCCATGAAGAAGTTTAAGCCACAGGTATAGAAACCTTTACTCTGGTAACAGGTTGGACTTCATCATCAATAAACTTCCTCATAATTCTCACATTCTATGGTGAGAGCAAAGGTTATATAGTCTTGGTAAAGACATTCCACGAAGACCAACAAAATACTAACAGGGCATCAGATGTGAAACTAATTAAATAGAAGATTCATAAAGTAATTAAAAGCTGGGTGTGGTGGTGCACGCCTTTAATCCCAGCACTGGGGAGGCAGAGGTAGGTGGATCACCATGAGTTCAAGGCCACCCTGAGACTATATAATGAATTCCATGTCAGCCTGGGCTGGAGTGAGACTCTACATCAAAAAAAAAAAAAAAAAAAAAAAAGAGTAGAATAAAGTAATTAAAATGTTACCAAGTACAATGAATCAGTGTTGCTGATTCGTGTATCTTTGGAAAACAATGAACTTGATTGTTGCTGCAAAAATAAAAACAAAGATCTAAATATAAACATTGAATCTGTAAAACTCAGAAGAAAATATAAGCTAAATTTTCATGACCACGGAGTAGGTTATGGTTTCTTAGATATAACACTAAACACACAATTAGAAAACAAAGTCAATAAAGTTAGACTTCAGCCAGGAGTGGTGGCACACACCTTTAATCCCAGCACTCTGGACGGAGAAATAGGAGGATCACTGTGAGTTCAAAGCCAGCCTGAAACTACAGAGTGAGTTCCAGGTTAGCCTGGACTAGAGTGAGACTCTACCTTGAAAAAAAAAAATAAACTTCATCAAAATTTTAAAATTTCATCATGGGGTGTATGTTTGTGTACAATTTATATTTATGGAAGTTGTAAATAAAAGTTTTTTTAAGGGCCAAAGAGACAGTTTAGCAGTTAAGGCGCTTGTCTACGAAGCCTAAGGACCCATGTTCTATCTCTCTCCAGATCCCACATAAGCCAGACACACAAAGTGACGCAAGCTCAAGGTTACACATGTGCACTAAGTGATGCAAGCGTCTGGAGTTCAACTTCAGTGGCTGAGGCCCTGACGTGCCAATTCTCTCTCTCTCTCTCTCTCTCTCTCTCTCTCTCTCTCTTTAATTAAAAAAAATTAAAAAGCTTTTTCAAAAAACTTTAAAATTCGTGCATGGTGGCACACACTTTTAATCCCAGTTCTCAGGAGGAAGGAGGTAGGAGGATCATCCTGAGTTTGAGGCCAGCCTGAGACTACATAGTGAATTCCAGGTCAGCCTGAGCTAGAGTGAGACCCTACCTCGAAAAAAAAAAAAATTTAAAATTGAACGAGGTTGCTCAAACTTGTAATCCCAGCACTCTGAAGTCTAAAGGCTGAGGTAGGAGTATCATCACTATTAGCTGAAGCCAGCCTGGGCTACAGTGAGTTCCATATCAGCCTGGCTAGACTGAGACCAGAGAGTACCAGGAAAGAAGAAAGGAAGGAAGGAAGGGAAGGAAGGAAGGAGGCTGTTCAGCATAATTATCAGGAAATGCAAACCAAACTTACATTGAGATGTCACTTTAAACCCACTAAGAAGGATATAAGCAAAATGTGAAACACATACTTTCGAGAATGTAGAGAAAGCAGAACCCTCCATACTAATGGTTGGGGGTGTAAAATGGTATACCCACTTTGGAAAACACTTCTGCAGTTCCCCAAAATATTAAACATAGTGTTACCACATGACTCTGCAATTCTACTCCTAGAACCCAAGAGAAATAAAATTGTATACCATGCAAAAACTTGTACTAAATATTCATAGTAGCTGTATCCATAATGAAGCAGGCAGTCACAGGTGCTTTTGCTGAGAAGCACTGGCCCCTCACCTAGGCCCACAGACTAACTTAAAGTAGAATGAAAGCCTGACATTTGCCTTCAGTTTGTGTCTGTCTACCTCCTTTACTTTGGCTGAAGGTACAAGGATAAGTCATTGTCCTTAACTTAACCTCCTGAGTCACCTTAGATACCAGGAAGAGCAAAACAGCAAAGCAGGACACAGCACCACACACACACACACACACACACACACACACACACACACACACACACACGGCTTGGGGTGGGGGAGATCCATGAAGGCAAAGCTGCACTCTGGAGCAGAAATGGTATTATAAGACCTTCTCAGCAGGGACAGCAAAAATAACTCCTTTAGACAACGTTGAACCTCAACTAAGACGATCATCAAGCAGACGACCCTTTGATCAAAACTGTTCTATGTTCATTCTTTGCCCCATGCCTCAGTTCTTCCCTATGTAAAGATAAGGTTCTTTATCTGCTCTTCTTCCCAGTATGCCACATTGAATCCATCTCCTCTTTCTGCTTTTCACAATTACTTGTCTCTTTAATTGGCATATTGGGGACCGATGGCCATGCCAATCTTGTTGGGATTTTACCCTAAAAGCTCTAGTAACAATAACATAGTTGAAATGGAATGTAATATAATATTATTTGGGCATAAAACAAAGAATGGATGCATGCCATAACATTAAAAATAGCATGTTCAGTGAAAGAAACTGACTCAAAAGGTTATATATTGATACCAATTATATGAAATGTCCAAAATATGGAAATCCATGGATATTAAGTAAACTGGTGGTTGGGGCTGAGGGAGAAACAGTAAGTGACTGCTCTAATGTACACAGGACTCATTCTTGAGATAATGGCTAGTATTGTTAGGTACATAACTCTATGAGAATACTGAAAGCAAAATTGCAGACTTTCAAAGGGTAACTTATGGCATGAATTATATCTCAACAAAACTCAAGAGGAAATCCTTCTTGGGAACATCTGGATCATATACTACTTTACAATAGGAAGCAGCATGTAGTAAGTTGTGGTAGTTTGAATATATGTCCCCCAATATATTTAGTGTTTTATTAGTTATACTTTGTATCTGCAATCACCTTGCTAGAGGCAAGGTCACTGGGGGCCCGGTCTTAAGGTGTGGTGATGGTTTGAGATTCCATTGTAAAGATATGCAAATGTGCCTAGCAGGAGTTCCTGAAGTGTGCTGTGTGACCTTTTGGCTGTAGTTTTGCTCTGTGTGCTGTGGTGGCTGGTTGGCTTTTTCTCTCTCTGCTTGGCCCTGTTGAAAGCAGGCTGCTTTTCCTGCCTTTATGGAACTTCCCCTGGATCTGTAAGCTTCAATAAATATAATATCCCTTCCTCCATAACTGTGCGTGGTCTGAAAGTTCATCTCAGCAAACCTGAAGCTGTCTGCTACAGTAAAGTGGTACCAGAAGTGGGGTGAGATAAACCTGACCGTGTGGATATTTGTCTTTTGAAACTTTTGTTTTGGAGGAATGGACATAGACTTGGTGCTTACAACTAAAGATGCCTTCTGGAGTGGTAAGCCAAGTTTTATGGACTATTCTGATGAGGGTTTAAAAATGCTAAGTACAGACAGTATTAAACTTCGAGGCTTGGCTTATGAGCTTTTTAAGGGGAAGGAAAGACTGCAAAGGACTTTGTTAAAACTGGGCTACTAGCATAAGGAATGGCTACGTTCCACTATCCAGGCCCAAAAAGTTTGATCAAGGTTAAATTTGTAATGGACTGATGTGCTTGGCTAAAGACATCAAACTGAAATTTTAAGATTTTAAGTTAAAAAACCTCAAACAAGTTAAAAGCAGAGGCACTGAGACTGATTTTAGGTTACTGGAGCTGCTATTGTCAACCACATTAACAATCTTAAAAAAGGTAAAAGGAAGGTGGCCTGACTTGATTTACATTAAAACAATGGAGAGGATGCCTGAGAAAAGACTGTTAAAAATGCAATCTCTTGAAAAGAGTTGACTGGAGAAGGAACCTGCTTTTCAAGGCTATAATTTATTTTGTCCCTGGATTAAAAATATGGCTGTGTACTGCACACCTGGTATTAATTTTGAAAACATAAAAAATGCATAAAATGGTCATGAATTACACACGGTTCCAGGAGCTGCTGCTGAGATGCATCATAAGGCAGGGCATGAAGACCCTTAAAAATAGGCTGAAAGAGCCTTTAAAAGATGGACCGTGGTTTACATGGAGACCTAAAGATGTTTTGGATATACCAGGACTATGCAAGGGCTCCCATGTAGTACAGTGTTGGCCTGGGATCGAAGTTTTCTCTGGCGACTCTGCCCAGCTGGAGGGGCGAAATTGAAAAACCTGGAGACTGTTAGTCTCTGGTTATATTAAACTTAAACTACAAAAGTTTGATGACTGCTGATAGTGGTTGAGTTTGCATTGTTTTAGTTTCTCCTTGCTATGCCTTATACCAGTTAAAAATGTTTACTCTGTGCCTTTACATGTTAAAAGTATTTAACTTGTTTGATTTTACAGGACTCACTATCTTAAGTTGATCAAAACTGTGAAAACCTTTAAAATTGGACTAAATACAATTTACAATGTGTGATAGTTGTAAATCTATTGGGGGCCAAAAGCTAAATATATTGGGGGCCAGGGACAGAATGTGATAGTTTGAATATATGTCCCCCAATATATTCAGTGTTTTACTAGTTATACTTTGCATCTGCAATCACCTTGCTAGAGGCAAGGTCACTGGGGGCCCCAGTCTTAAGGTGTGGTGATGGTTTGAGATTCCATTGTAAAGATATACAAATGTGCCTAGCAGGAGTTCCTGAAGTGTGCTGTGTGACCTTTTGGCTGTAGTTTTGCTCTGTGTGCTGTGGTGGCTGGTTGGCTTTTTCTCTCTCTGCTTGGCCCTGTTGAAAGCAGGCTGCTTTTCCTACCTTTATGAAACTTCCCCTGGATCTGTAAGCTTCAATAAATATAATAGCCCTTCCTCCATAACTGTGCGTGGTCTGAAAGTTTATCTCAACAAACCTAAAGCTGTCTGCTACATAAGTGATTCTCACAGGAACTGAAGAACTGCAAGAACCAAAGTACCAAAACAATGTTTCCAGGTCAAGCCTGGGAACACTATGATAGACACATTACTGAAGTCTCTCCCAAGCAGACATCAGTAATCAATCACTACACCCTGTACCACGGAGCCTGGATCTGGTCACAGATCTCTTCATAACACAGTTCTCCATGCACTCTACCAATTTACCCAAAGTCACAACACAGTTACTTCTTTCTTAGTCTGTTATACCATCAAATATTAATAGTCTGTACTTTAATAGTTTTATTAATTATAAAATAGTTCAGACATACAAAAAAGATGTTCAAAATTTTTATCAATGATGAAGCAGCATTTCATTCTGACTGGGGATAGGAGGAAAGGCATTATGAAAGCAGCAGAGCTGAGGGTGGCCTTGACAAATGAGGGGGACTTGGGGATTTTAAAAAATGGCTAGAGCTAGGTGTGGTGGAGCACACCTTTAATCCCAACACTCAGGCGGTAGAGGTAGGAGAAACGCTGTGAGTTCGAGGCCATCCTGAGACTAGATAGTAAATTCTAGGTCAGCCTGGGCTACAGCGAGACCCCACCTCAAAGCACAAACAACAACAACAAAAAAAAAATGGTGGGGGAGAATTTTTCAAGCTCAACAATACAGCTTGAGCAAAAGGTATGAATTTTTGCGTGGCTTTAGTCCCAGCACTCAGGAGGCTGAGGTAGGAGGATCGCTGTGACTTCAAGGCCAGCCTGGGGCCACAGAACAAGTTACAGATCAGCTTAGGCTAGAGAAAGACCCTGACTTGAGAAAAACCTACATAAATAAATAAAGTATGAGTTGAGGAGTTCACATGTTTTTGTGGTGATAGTCACAGTAAGGACTACAAAGAGGGAGAAACAAAGCAGAGCAGTTGAAGGGTGAGGTAAGGCTGCATGCAGAACCTAGGACACTCACATCTTCAACAACTCTAGTAGTGGTAAGGACCCCAGAGATTGTACAGTGAAATTCAATCTTCTCATCTCACTCTATTCCCGTTTTTGAGCCACAACAGACTTATAGGGATCTGGTGCACTTAATCTGTTTAGTAAGGGCCTGAGACTCTGCCCATTGCAGGTCTGGGCTCCACCCCTGTACCCTTAGACCCCACCTTCCCATGGTGGGGACTGGCCTTCTGTAGGCCTTCTAGTTTCCAGGCCTGCATGAGGAGGGTGGGCACACCTGTGGCTACTGACAGTAGGTGAAATCCAAAATATTTTTTAAAAATATTTTATTTATCTGCAAGCAGAGAAAGAGAACAGGTGTGCCAAGGCCTCCAGCCACTGAAAACAAACTACAGATACATACATCACTTTGTGCATCTTGCTTCACGTAGGTCCTGGAGAATTGAACCTGGATCATTGGGCTTTGCAGGCAAGCACCTTAACACTGAGCATCTCTCCAGCCCCAAAATAATTTTAACATACCATATACTTAGCTAAAGAAACAAAATATTACAAATTCAGTTACACATTTCCTTGTAATAAGTATTGTCCTTTTATTTTACAAAAGCTGCACTGTGAGTGTACTCATTCTCTTAAACATACCTGTACTAGGACTACGCAATTGGGCCACGGAGCAAAACTGACATCACTGTTCATCCAGGGACATTTAAGCAACCTCTGGTGTTGATATTTAGCTCTGTATAAGATCTCTGTCACTCTTGGCTTAACAAAAGAAGAAATTCTTCCATATTTCAACAGCAATAATATTGAAAAAAGAAGTAAGAAAATGACTAGAGGCTTTCTTCCATCCAAATTTTTCACTGTGTCTTAGTCAAAAAATGGCTTCAAACCAGGCGTGGTGACACTTGGGAGGCTGAGGTAGGAGGATCACTTTGAGTTTGAGGCCAGCCTGGAGCTACATACTGAGTGAGTACCAAGTCATCCTCAGCTAGAGTAAGAGCCTACTTCAAGAGGAACAACAAAACAAAAGGTCTTATTCTGGGAGCTGGGGAGATGGCCAGTGGTTAAGGACATTTGCTTGCAAAATCTGCTGGCCAGGTTCAGTTCCCCAACCAACTATATAAAGCCACATGCAAAAAGTAGCACAAAGTAGGGCAGGGTGAATGACTTTAGTCCCAGCATTTGGGATACTGACGTAGGAGGATCACCTTGAGTCTGAGGCCAACATGTGCTGCAGAGTCAGCCTTGGCTAAAGTGAGACCCTGCCACAAAAAAAAAAAAAAAAAAAAGAAAGAAAGAAAGAAAGAAAGAAAGAAAGAAAGAAAGAAAGAAAGAAAGAAAAAGAAAAAAAAAGAAAAAGAAAAAGAAAAAGAAAAAGAAAAAGAAAAAGAAAAAGAAAAAGAAAAAGAAAAAGAAAAAGAAGCACAGGGTCCTACATTCCTGACCCTGGCACACACATGCACACAAATAAATAAATTTTTAAAGTCTTATTCTGGAAAGTATTTCCAAAGACTACAGGTTTTCAAAATTAGAGATGAATTTCCCATATCAAAATCTGTAAGAGATGGTTGGAGCAAAAGTCAAAGGATAAATCAACAAAAAGAAGAAAAGCTAAGAAGGACCATATATGAAATGGAAACTTAATAGAAAATTCATACCTCCAACAAGATTATTTACAATAGGAACTGTTCCGTAAATAACCCATCTATAATGTGATATGAGATATCTTAATGAAAATGTTAGGAGCTGTCATCAATAAGTACCCAGCTTAAGATAATATTTATTTATTACTTATTTACTTACTTATTTGAGAGAAAAAGAGAATAGACGCATCAGGGCCTCTAGCCACTGTAAAGGAACTCCAGACACATGCACCATCTTGGGCATCTGGCTTTACATGGTTACTGAGGAATCAAACCTGGGTCTTTAGGCTTTGCAGGCAAGTGCCTTAACCACTAAGCCATCTCCCCAGCCCTTAAGATATTTTAAATGAAAACTACTGGCATTTCAGTATGACCACATGTAATGCAAATGACTTATTTCCGTATCAGTCCAAAAAAGACTAAAGATAGTCCACAGGGTGAATGAATTATAATGTTTGATAGTTTTAATATGAAATGTGTTTTGAATGCTTGGCCTTCAGTTGATGATGATATTTGAGGAGGTTGCGAAAACTTACAGAGGTGGGCCCAGTTGGAAGAAGCAGGTCACTGGAATGTGTCTTTAAAGGTTATACTGGGTCCCCAATCTCCTTCCTCTCTCTGCTACCTGTGTGCCATGAGATAAACAGTTCTCTTCTGCCACATGCTCCTGCCCAAGCAACTAGAAGTTGAACCCTCTGAAACCACAAGCCAAAATAAATCTCTCCTCCCTCCCTTAAATTGCCAAATTGTCAAGTATTTGGTCACGGCTACACAAAAAGCAACTAAGATACAATTACAAAGAAGTGAAGATGTTAGGCAAAGAGAAAGAAAATGAGGAAGGAAAATAAGATGAACTGAAAAGTAGCTTTAAGCCAGGTGTGGTGACGCACACTTTGAATCCCAGCACTCAGGAAGCAGAGATAGGAGGATTGCCAAGAGTTTGAGGCCACCCTGAGACTACATAGTGAATTCCAGGTCAGCCTAGGCTAGAGTTAGGCCCTACCTCAAAAAAAAAAAAAAAAGGCAACTTTACCAAGCAAACCGTATATGACAAGAACCTATACAGTTGTAAAGAAAAGGCCATGAGTTCAAGGCCACCCTGAGACTATATAGTGAATTCCAGGTCAGCCTGAGCTAGAGCAAGACTCTACCTCAAAAAAACAAAAAGAAAGAAAAAAAGAAAAAAGAAACGAAACGAAAAGGAAAAGAAGGAAAGAGAAAGGTAAAGAAAAAAATTGTTTTAAAAGCAATATACTGAGTATATTGAGCAAACCTAGTTGTTTGCTAAACATTGGGAAGCACTGAAAGTAGATACACTTACTGGAATGAAGCTGTATCATACTGCCGAGTATGAGCACAGTGTCACAGACATGCTCACCTCTCACAGCCGAGTACCAGCACAGTGTCTACAGACACATACATCTTTCATAGTCACTCAAGTTCAGGTTAACATTTTCTTATGAAAATTAAGGAACCTAGCCAATAAAAGCATTAAAGCAAGCAGCCTTAATGGTAGTTACCTTTTAATAGTGGTCAGGCAAGAAAGTAAAGGGCCAAAATTTTCCTCCGAAAATAGTTCTGAGTAGTTACCAACTCACAAGCAGTAAATTCAGTCCCGACATTCTGTACCACATAGTGTGGTCACAATTTCTTTTGTTTGTTTTTCCATGTTGGAAATTGAACCAAGAGCCATACATATGCTAGTCAAGTACTCTGCCACTGTTTTTTTTTTTATTTTTATTTATTTATTTTGTAACTAGAGAAAGGAAAAGAGAGAGAGAATGGGTGCACCAGGGCCTCCAGCCACAGCAAACTCCAGATGCGTGTGTCATTATGCATCTGGCTTTACATGAGTACTGGGGAATTGAATCAAGGTTGCCAAGTTTTACATGCAAGCACCTTAACAGCTGAGCTATCTCTCCAGCCCCCCATTTGTTTTCTGAGACAGGTTTTCACTAAGTAGGCCAGCCTTGAACTCACTGTATAGCTCAGGCCAGCCTCCTACTTGTAATCCTTCTGCCACAGCCTCCCAAGTGCTCTGCATATATATATATGCATCCATATACATATATATATCATACCTGATGTACTCATAACATTTTTACGCAGAAATTTTTCAATGTAATAATTTCCCAAAATTCAGCTCAGCCATAAATTTAACTAATAACTAATAGTGCCCCCATGCAGTATCCAGTTGCCTACCTAAATGACTTCAGCAGCTATCTAGAGTTATTAAACATATGCCAATTAGGGCATTGTAGAGATAGCCCAATGGCTAAGGCACTTGGGGAAAGCCTAAGGACCTGAGTTCAATTCCCCAGTACCCACGTAAAGCCAGATACACAGGTGGCACATGTGTCTGGAGTTCATGGCAGTGGCTAGAGGCCCTGGTGTGCCCATTCGCCCTATCTTCCTCTCACTCTCTAAATAAATTAAATATTAAACATATGCCAATCAGACGTTCCAAGGTAAAAATACCTATGAGGAGGTATTTTTTTTGTTTGCTTTTTTGGTTAGTTTTTCAAGGTAGAGTCTTGTTTCTTGCCTAAACTGGCCAGGAATTCAACTCAGGCTGTCCTCAAACTCACACCAATTCTCCTACCTCTGCCTCTTCAGTGCTGGGATTAAAAGCATGCGCCACCACGCCCAGCTCCTTTCTTTTGTTTTTTTCTCTCCCCCACCCCCCGCCACACCCAGCTTTTTTCTTTTTTAAAAAAAATTATTTATTTGCAAGAAGAGAGAGAGAAAAGAGACAGAGAGAGAATGGACATGCCAGGGCCTCTAGCCACTGCAAACAAACTCCAGATGCATGTGCCCCTCGTGCATCTGGCTTACATAGGTCCTGAGGAATCAAACCTGGGTCCTTTGGCTTCACAAGTAGATGCCTTACCCGCTAAGCCATTTCTCTAGCCCTGTTTTTTTTTTTTTTTTGTTGTTGTTGTTTGTTTTTTGACATAGGGTCTCACACTAGCCCATGCTAACTTGGAACTCTCTATAGTCCTAGTCCAGGCTGGCCTTGAACTAACAATGATCCTCCTACCTCTGCCTCCCAAATGCTGGGATTAAAAGCATGCGCCACCATGTCTGACTACATATCAGTTTTGAAGTAGATTTCATATTTTTCTTTTTTCTTTTTTTTTTTAAATATGGGCATGCCAGGGCTTCCAGCCACTGCAAATGAACTCTAGATGCATGCACCACCTTGTGCATCTGGCTTACATGGGTCCTGGGGAATCAAACCTGGGTCCTTTGGCTTTGCAGGCAAGTGCCTTAACCACTAATCCATCTCTCCAGCCCAGATTTCATATATTTCTGAAAGAACTAAGCAGCAGAGTCTACCAAAGTTATTCCCAATTGGTATAAATACAACAACAACATAAGCATCTATTATGCCCAGGAAGTAATTAAGAATAGGAGGATTGTAGGAAGGGAAATCCAACATTCAGCTAACATTTGATAAGACTATCAACTTTACCAATTGTTACAATCAGGAAACTGCAAATCATACTTAGCATTTTCACCATACAGACAGGTCCAACTGGAAATGATTGATAATATATAGAATTGAGCAAGGTGGGTGTGGTGGTTTGAATGGATATCTCCCAATTGATTCAGAAGTTTATTAAAGCTTGTAACTTAGATCTCCAGCCACCTGACTGGAGGTGTCACTGTGGGTGGATCCTAGGGTTCAGCCCCAAGGTATGTTTGGGGGAGGCAGATGTTTCCAGACAAAAGAGAGTGATGACGTTCTGCCATTATGGGGTTCCTGGAGTGTGCTTGCTTGTGATGGTGGTGATAGTATTTCTCTCTGTCTGGACCTAGGCCAGCTTCTTTTGCCATTATGGAACTTCTCTATCTGAAAGCTTTAATAAATCCCTTCCTTACATAAACTGTGTCTGGTCTGGAGGTTCATTCTAGTGATGCAAAACTGACTGCGACAGTGGAGAAAGCAGCAGCTAGAATGTACCACTGGTGGGAATGTAAATTGATATGACCTCTGAAGTGACCATCTGAAAGGACATCAGTTTTCATAAGTACACTGACATATATATGCCACAAATTCGGACTAGGATGTTTACTGAAACATACTTTCCAACAACAAAAAATGTGTATCTTGGGGCTGGAGAGATGGCTCAGTGGTTCAAGGTGCAAAATTGAAGGCCTGGGTTGGATTCCACAGTACCCATTGTAAAGCCATTGCACAAAGTAGTACATGCGCATCTGGGGTTCATTTGCAGTGACAAGAGACCCTGGGGCATTCGTTCATTTCCCACCTTTCTCTCAAATAAATCCACCAAAAGAGCTGGTTAAATAACATAATATACATTCAATGTAATGCTATATAACCACTGAAAAACAAAATGGTTCCTTCATTTATTGACATAAAAAGATGTCCATGACAGTAAGAAAAAAGACCAATAAAAGCTCATAAGGTATATACTTTTCGTGTCTGAGTGAATATGCATGTGTTGTGTTTATATATGTACTTGTGTAAGAGATGTGCCAACAGGGGTCTGGATTAGTCAAGACTCTTTCAGTTCCAAGAGCCAGAAATCCAATTCAAGCTAGCACAAGCAAGTTAAGCAACTAATTAGCTCACTTTAAATTGGGAAATAAAGGGCAGACTGTTTTGAAGGTGCAACTGGATCCGGAAGCTGTACTGATTCCCCATGCTCATGTATACAAGAGTGTAAAACAAGGAGTATGTGTGAGAGTCTGTCTTAGCCAGTTTGTGTGTTGGCCTCTTTTAGTGTTTGGATCTAGGGTATTCCTAAACAAAGGCTTGGTCCCCAGATGGTGGTACAACTGGCAGGGTGGGAAGCCAGTAGAAGAGCCTTGCTGGAAAAAGGATAGTAGGAGAATGCTTTTACAGGTTTATACTTTGTTCTAGGACCACCCCCTACTTCCTGGCTACCATTCAGTGAGGAGCTTTACTCTACCACATGATCCCTACCAAGAGCTTCTGTCTAACCATGGCCCAGAAAAAACAGAGCACAGAGCCCATGGACTAAAACCTCTGAAACAATGAACCAAAATAAATCTTTGCTCCTGTGAGATGATTTTTCTCAGGTATTTTATCACAGTGATAGAAAGCTAACAGCCTATTCTTTCTCATGGTAGATAAGGTCTACTCCATCTTCATTCAGTTTAGCAATACCAATGAGATTGAGCCTGTCTCTCACTGTACATGATTTTCAATCTCAGGAAAGTGCTCTGAGCCTGCTTTGCACAGGTCCTCCATCCTGCGATAACCTATATGTTCAAGGGAAAGGAGAATGACGACAGACTCTGCTGCAACCTAAGATAATAGAAAGGAACAGGGAGAGGACAATTAACAGCTACCATATTATTTACTATAACTCTATATGTTGTCATTTCTCTGAGCTTATTACTAGAATGCAGTCAAGTGTCATACACATGCTTTGTCTTTTAATTCAAAAAGAAAAAAATAATGTATGCAATCAAAAGGCTGGGCATAGTAGCGCACACCTTTAATCCCAGCACTCAGGAGGCAGAGGTAGGAGGATCACCTTGAGTTCAAGGTTGCCCAGAGAACACATAGTGAATTCCAGGTCAGCCTGAGCTAGAGTAAGACCCTATCTCAAAAAAAAAAAAAAAAAAAAAAAAACAGGATTGTAGCTAGAGAGATGGCTTAGCAGTTAAGGTACCTGCCTGCAAAGCCTAAGGACCCAGGTTTGGTGTGATTCACTAGACTCCACTTAAGAAAGACCGAAAAGGTGATGCGTGAGAACAAGGTGACACATGCACACAAGGTGGCATATGTATCTGGAGTTTGATTGCAGTGGCTAGAGGCCCTGGTGTGCCAATTCTCTCTCCCTCCCCCTTACTCTCTCTCTATCTCTCTAAAAAAAAGTACAGGACTGGGCTGGATAAATGGCTTAGAGGTTAAAGTGCTTAACTGCGAAGTTTAAGGACTTAGGTTTGATTCCCCAATACCCACGTAAGCCAAATGCAAAAGGTGGCAAATGTGTCTGGAGTTCATCTGAAGTAGCTAGAGGCCCTGGTGTGCCCATTCTATTCATCTGTCCCTCCCTCCCACCCCCTCTCTCTTGCTTTCTCTCTCAATAAATTAAGTAAAAATCTTTATTTTAAAAACTAAATTACAGGATTGATGACTTCAGATAATAAAACTGGAAAGAAAAGAGGCCTCCAGAATAAGTGAGGATGGAGACATCCAAGTGATGCATATATGCCCTTCCCCCATTTTGTTTGTTTGCTTCTGCACATCTGTTTGTTCCAAGCTGAGCTAGAATTCACTCTGTTGCTCTAGGCTGGCCTCAAATTCATGACAATCCTCCTACCTCAACCTCCTGAGTGCAGGGATTAAAGACATACGCCACCACACCAGGCTCTGGCCCACATTTTAACAACTCTCCAACAGTCCTTACCAAATCAACCAATAGAAAAGGCAAACAAAAAGGAACACAGATTTTAATTAACTGACAATGTTGGTAAGAGGTAGAAGACTACCTCCATGGACACTACAGATAAAATTTCAGTGAGCAAAAGGTCTCCACTAGTATCTGAAAGCCTCTTCACCTTTCTCATTGTATAATCTCACCAGCTACACCATATATAAATAGGTAAGTTTCAGAGTTGTTAGACTGTCCCTATGGATATCTAATATCCATCCTACAGTAACACTATAAAGCAAATTATAATATTTACCCCATTAGATATTAGCAAATTTTGTCTTTTAATTGACCTAAGAGTGACTACTCAGAATTTACAAGTTCTTTTCAAAAATAAATTTAACAGGGCTGAGTAGAAGAACAGATTACAGGGAGGGGAATGGCCTAAGCGAGGCCATGGGAAGAGAATGTGTAAAAGAAGGGCAGGGGAGGGTCAATCTAAATTCAAGATAGTGTGAGTAAGACTTATGTAAACCTACTTTTTTGAATAATGGCACATCCAGAAGCTGTAGACTGTTACTAGAAAATTTTCAGTGCCTGGGATGGGATACCTTCCAGTGAGCTGTTGACAAAGGAGGTCCAAAACATTAAAGGCTATTGCCAAAGCCCTTGGTTGCCCTTGAGAAACAGATAGTAAGACCCTATTGCTGAAGACATCTCTTGCCTGAGAGGCAAGACCACTGAGAAAGCAAGCTGGTGCTGAGCAGAAAACCTTCTCCATGTAGACCAGCCAACTGAAAGCTGGAAAAAGCTGCACGGCATGCAGCCGTATGGGACACAGAAGTCATTAGCAGTGAAAACAGTGGACACTGAATATTCAAGTTTGGCCATACAGGCCCAATGACTGAACAGGTGCAATAGTGGCATGTCTGCTCTTGGGGTAACCAACTGCTCCATAATTGGACTGAAGGCCCTCTCTATGGGAGGGAATACATACCTGGTACTGAAAAACCTAAGCAAAAGTCTATGGCAGGGGAGGTCATGAGCCTTAGGGGTATAAAGCCTGCTCTTGTCTGGCTAAATATATATATTATTCCCACCAAGCTACCCTGAAAGCACTACACTTAATGTGCATATTCACATATTAATGCTACTCTCACTTTTGGTTAGAGAAGCTTCTCTTTTCAGATGGCGATGACCACTGGGATGACCCAAAAGGCAACATAGTGCTGAGAAGAAGGGATGGAGGAGTGCCAAGCACTGAAACATCTCTGTCACACCCTCCAAGGCTCAGGGCCCATTGCGGAAGAGGGGGCAGATAGAATGGAAGAGCCAAAGGAAGGGTATGACTCCTTACAATGCAACTTCTAGACAGAAGTTGGCCTTGATATCCATGACCTTGCAGTGTCTAGCAATACCTTCACAAAACCCTCATAATAGAAGAAAAAGATGATGACATCAAATTAAAAGAGAGACTAACAGAGAGAGGGAAGGGATATGATGGAGATTGGAGTTCTAAAGAGGTATGGGAGCAGGGGAGGGAAATATGCATTTTTTGGTATGTAAGTATAGAAGTTGTCAATAAAATTTTTTTTTTTAATTTCTTTGAGGGGTTCTGGAGAAATGGCTCAGTGGTTAAGACACTTGCCTGCAAAGCCTAATGACCCAAGTTTGACTCTCCAGACCCACATAAACCCAGATGCACAAAATGGTGCACAGTATCTGGAATTCATTTGCAGCGGCTGGAGGTCCTGGCATGCCCAATCATTCTCCCTCTCTCTCCTTGCAAATAAATAAATAAATAAATAAATAAATAAATAAATAAATAAATAAATAAATAAAATATTCAAATAAATAAATAAATAAATAAATTTAACAGGGCTGAGTAGAAGAACAGATTACAGGGAGGGGAATGGCCTAAGCGAGGCCATGGGAAGAGAATGCATGAAAGAAGGGCAGGGGGAGGGTCAATCTAAATTCAAGACAGTGTGAATAAGACTTATGTAAATCTACTTTTTGAATAATGGCACATCCAGAAGCTGTAGACTGTTACTAGAAAATTTTCAGTGCCTGGGATGGGATACCTTCCAGTGAGTTGTTGACAAAGGAGTTCCCGGTAGCCTCCAAAACATCAAAGGCTATTGCCAAAGCTCTTGGTTGCCCTTGAGAAACAGATAGTAAGACCCTATTGCTGAAGACATCTCTTGCCTGAGAGGCAAGATCACTGAGAAAGCAAGCTGGTGCTGAGCAGAAAACCTTCTCCCTGTAGGCCAGCCAACTGAAAGCTGGAAAAAACCTGCAGTGCCTGCAGCCATATGGGAGACAGAAGTGATCAGCAGTGAAACAGTGGACACTGAAAATTCAAGTTTGGCCATACAGGCCCAAAGACTGAACGGGTGCAATAGTGGCATGTCTGTTCTTGGGGTAACCATAATTGGACTGAAGGCCCTCTCTATGGGAGGGAATACATACCTGGTACTGAAAAACCTAAACAAAAGTCTATAGCAGGGGAGGTCATGAGCCTTAGGGGTATAAAGCCTGTGCTTGTCTGGCTAAATGTATATATTATTCCCACCAACCTACCCTGAAAGCACTATGCTTAATGTTCATATTCACATATTAACGCTACTCTCACTTTTGGTTAGAGAAACTTCTCTCTTCAGATGGCGATGACCACTGGGACCCAAAAGGCAACATGGTGCTGAGAAGGAATGGAGGAGTGCCCGGCACTGAAACACTTGTCACACCCTCCAAGGCTCAGGGACCATTGCAGAAGAGGGGGCGGACAGAATGGAAGAGCCAAAGGAAGGGTATGACTTCTTACAATGCAACTGCCCAGACAGAAATTGGCCTCGATATCCATGACCTTGCAGTGCCTAGCAATACCTTCGCAAGACCTTCATAATAGAAGAAAAAGATGATGGCATCAAATTAAAAGAGAGACTAATGGAGAGAGGGAGGGGGTATGATGGAGATTGGAGTTCTAAAGTGGAATGGGGGGAGGGGAGGAAAATATCATGTGTTTTTTTGTATGTAAGTATAAAGTTGTCAATAAAAATAATAAAAACCCAGCACTTGGGAGGAAGAGGTAGGAGGATCGCCGAGAGTTCGAGGCCACCCTGAGATACATAGTTAATTTCAGGTCAGCCTGGACCAGAGTGAGACCCTACCTCGAAAAACCAAAATAAAATAAAATAAAATAAAAAATAAAAATAAAAATTTTAACAGGGCTGGAGTGATGGCTTAGCCATTAAGGTGCTTGTCTGAGAAGCCTAAGGAACCATGTTTGACTCTCCAGGTCCCACATAAACCATTTACACAAAGTGACACAAGCGTGCAAGGTCACACGTGCCCTAGATGATACATGCATCTGGAGTCCAACTGCAATGGCTGGAGGCCCTGGCGTGCCAATACTCTCTCTCCCCCCCTTTCACTAAAAAAAATAAAATAAAATACAAATAAATAATTAAATTTAACATCTGGACATGGTGGCACACACCTTTCTAATCCCAGCACTCAGGAGGCAGAGGGAGGGAATTGCTGTGAGTTCATCAAGGCCAGCCTGAGACTACTGAATGAATTCCAGGTCAGCCTGGGCAAGAGCAAGACCCTACTTCAAAAAGCAAAAAAACTAAAAGAAAATAAATTTAACAATAAAAGTTCTATTTAGTCTGAGTAAAAAAAAAAAAAAAAAAGGCAACTTGAAGCCAGGCATGGTGGCACATGCCTTTAATCCCAGCATTTGGGAGGCAGAGGTAGGAGGATCTCCATAGTTCAAGACCATCCTGAGACTACCAAGTGAATTTCAGGTCAGGCTGAGCTACAGTGAGTCCCTACCTTTAAAAAAAAAAAAAAAGGCAGCTGGGCGTGGTAGCACATGCCTTTAATTCCAACACTTGGGAAGCAAGGTGGGAGGACTGCCATGAGTTTGAGGCCACCCTGAGACTACATAGTGAATTCCAGGTCAACCTGGGCTAGAGTGAGACCTTACCTCAAAAAACCAAAAACAAAAAGAGGCAACTCACCTGTTGTTCAATGACTCCCAAATGGGGCCTACCAATTTTTAAAAAATATTTATTTGAGAGAGAGAAAAAATGAATGGGCATACCAGGGCTTCTAGCCACTGCAAACAGACTCCATATGCATGTGCCACCTTGTGCATCTGGTTTATATGGGTACTGAGGAATCAAACCTGGGTCCTTAGGCTTCACAGACAAACACCTTAACCACTAAACCATCTCCAGCCCCCTACCAATTTTTGTATTCTCTCTAAAGAGAGCCATCGGTGGGCTCACTTATGTTCTAGCCCCTTAAGTAGTACTCTATGACTACTTTGGGTCAATAGCAATGGATTATACAAAGAAATGTTATGAGTCACTTTGGGCAATACCACAGTAACCAAAGAAGCTATTTCATGTTCTAGAAGATACATCAAACCTACTTTGTTACTGAAAATATAGAACCCATTTCTCTCATGTACCATAGGCCTATGCTATAATCCAAATGGCAAAGTTCCATGGCATATTTGGAATGCCATCATTCTAAATCCTATAAATTCTAATTCAAATCCATTTCTTCCAGGGTGTGATGGTTTGATTCAGGTGTCCTCATAAACTTAGGTGTTCTGAATCCTAGGTCCCCAGCTGATGGAGATTTGGGAATTGCCTCCTGGAAGCAGTGTATTGTTGGGGGCAGGCTTATGGGTGTTTGGCACACTCACCTGTTGTTGTTGTCCACCTGATGTTGTCCAGGAACTGATGTCCACCCTCTGCTCATGTAATGTCATTTTCCCCTGCCATCATGGAGCTGCCCCTTGAGTCTGTAAGCCAAAATAAACCTTTTTTTTCCCAAGCTGCTCTTGGTCGGGTGTTTAGCAATGTGAACCTGACTGCAATACAGGGAGTCTACCTAGACCATGATAAACTCCTAGCACTGAAATAAGATAGAAGAAAGCTAGCTTTTTTAGGCAGTTTCAGTTAGGGATTGAGGCTCTGATATGTGGAATCCAGACTGATCTACAGTGCCCCCTGCTGCCCAGTCTAGCATGCTACCTAGACAGATAGCCCTGAATAGGCTGGCCAACCAACCAATAGGGTCTTCCCCTTCCCTATAAAGGCTTCTGTCTTTTTACTGTCTCAGACTCCGCTCCACTCAGCCCAGCTTCTCTGCTAGGCCTGCCTACCTCTCTTCAATAGGGCCACAAGGATACTCGTGAATCTGGCTTTCCCCCACCCAGCCTGGCTAGGTAGGGGGAACAGCATAAAACTGTTTTTAGTTTGGATGGCATTTCTGCTTGTCTCTGCTTTATGGTTTGGGGTAACTTCTCTCTTTGATTACAAGATGATTTTCCTCTGATTTTTTAATCTATCATGTGTATATTTTTCTTACACCCCAGATCTACCACATAGGTGCCCTCACCAACTCCTGACTTGCTATGTAATTTCATTCAACTCAGGATAACCGTGAGCACAAACATCCTCATTACTCATTTCTCCTCTGAATCTCTTGGTCTCTGTTTGCTATATGCTCTCTCATTTTTTCCTTGAGCCTCATCATTTGTCCTCTTCTCTAAAAACACAAGGCAGATGCCATGCTGGTTTCTCCTAAACTTCCCTACACAAGTTCCTAGATTTCCACTTCCCACATGTTTATGACTCTGTTCTAGCTTTCCTTCCTAGATCCCAATCTCCCTTAAATAAACCCCACAATCTATGATATTCTCCTCATTAAACTTAGTAATTCATAATTTATCCTTCTTCAGTTCATCTTTATTAATTCTTTGTTAAAGGTAAGACAGAACCCAAAACTTGGGGTTTATAAATTCTGGGAGACCCTCTTGAACACCAAAATCCTGCATCAGCACCACTGGTAACAAATTTATACATATATACTATGGGTTGAGTACTATGAAAGCACTATAGCACAAAATAGTATAACTCACCTCTAATCTCTGTAATTTACAATTTGATTAGAAGGAAAGCATGCAGATAAAAACAGAAACAAGCCTATATGATAATAAATTTCAGGCAAATAAAAAAACCATAATCCTCCTGTGTGACACTTTATATTGCTCTATATTACTCCCTCATAAGGATTATGATCTTCTTGAAGGGCAGGAGCTCTAGGAATAACTCCATGGTACTGCAGATTACCAGTCGACAACAGGTATTCTATTCACATACACACATATTCTATCATGAAGAATGTGTTAAAAACGGGGCAGCCGAGCGTGGTGACACGCGCCTTTAATCCCAGCACTCAAGTGGCAGAGGTAGGAGGATCACCCTACCTTGAAAAACAAAAACAAAACAAAACAAAAACGGAGCTAGAGAGATGGCTCAGTAGTTACAGGCACTTGCTTGCAAAGCCTATTGCCCGGGGTTCCATCCCCCAGTACCTGTGTAAAGCCAGACACACAAAGTGATACATGCGTCAGGAGTTAGTTTGCAGTGTCAGGAGGCCCTGGTGCACCAAGAAAAGGAAAAGGGGAAAGGGAAAAAGAGGGGCTGGAGAGATGGCTCAGCAGTTAAGGTACTTGCCTGCAAAGCCTAATGGCCTGGGTTTGATTCTCCAGTACCTTTATAAAGCCAGATGCATCTAGAGTTCATTTGCAGTGGCCAGAGGCCATGGAGCACCCATTTTTTTCTCTCTTACTTTCTATGCTTGCAAATAAATAAATAATTTTTTAAAAAGGGAAAGGGAAAGGAAGAAGAGGAAGGGGAAGGAAAGGGCATGGCAAGGGCAAGAGGAAAAAGAAGGAAAGGAAAGGAGGGGAGAGGGGAGAGGAAAAGGAAAGAGAAAGGAAGGATAAGCCAGGTGTGGTGGCGCACGCTTTTAATCCCAGCACTCAGGAAGCAGAGGTAGGAGGATCACCTTGAGTTCGAGGCCACCCTGAGACTACATAGTTAATTCCAGGTCAGCCTGGGCCAGAATGAGACCCTACATTGAAAAAAAAGAGAGAGAGAGAGAGAGAGAGAGAGAGAAAGGAAGAATAAATAAAAATATAGAGGTAGTAATGACCAGTTGTGGTTGCATGTGCCTGTAGGAAATTGCTGAAAAGGCAGAGGCAGGAAAATCAGAAAGATAGTAATGATAAAGACATTAGGATCCAGCATCTCTAAAGAGACAAAAAGAAACACAAGTTTGTTTGTTTGTTTGCTTGATCCACAACAGGTAGACCTCTGCACTGAAAAACAGTAATTCACTAGGCTAACTTCAGACTTTTTTTGTTTGATTTTAGGATCTGAGGGAGGGGCAGTACTGGGATCGAACCCAAGACCTCATACATGCTTAGGCAAGTACTTTACCACTGAGCTAAAATGCTTGCCTCCTCCCCTTCAAAATTGCAAGACAGGGCCTGGTGTGGTGGCACGCACCCTTATTTAATTCCAGCACTCAGTAGACAGAGGTAGGATGATGGCCATGAGTTCAAGGCCACCCTGAGACTACATAGTGAATTCCAGGTCAACCTGAGCTACAGGGAGACTCTACCTCAAAAACAAAAAGTTAAGACAGGCCCTTGCTCTGTTGCCCAATCTAGTCTCAAACTTCAGATCCTCCTGCCTTAACCTCTTACGTAGCTGTGATTACAGGTTGGCAACACCATGCGTAGCTATCTCAGACTTTTTTTTTTAGTCCAGCATGCAATTCACTATGTAGTCTCAGGGTGGCCTTGAACTCAAGGGGATCCTCCTATCTCTGCCTCCCGATTGCTGGGATTAAAGGCATGTATCACCATGCCCAGCTGGAATACATTATTATTATTATTATTTATTATCATTATTGTTATTTTGGGGTTTTTTTTTGAGGTAGGGTCTCACTCTGGCCCAGACTGACCTGGAATTCACTCTGTAGTATCAGGATGGCCTCGAACTCATGGGGATCCTCCTACCTCTACCTCCCAAGTGCTGAGATTAAAGGCGTGCACCACTACATCGGGCTGGAATGTTCTGGTGTGTGTTGTTTTTTTTTTTTTTAAGTTTTTTGAGGTAGGGTCTCACTCTAGCTCAGGCTGACCTGGAATTCACTATGTAGTCTCAGGGTGGCCTCAAACTCAGGGTAATCCTCCTACCTCTGCGTCCTGAGTGTTGGGATTAAAGGCATGTACCACCATGCCCGGCTTATTTTTAATGAACTATAGAAATGATTCCTGAAGCCAGGTGTGGTGGCTCATGTCTTTAATCTCAACACTTAAGAGGCTGAGATAGGAAGATCACTATGAGTTCAAGGCCAGCCTGGGCTACAGAGTGAGTTCCAGGTGAGCCTGGGCTAGAGTGACACCCTGAGCAACCAAGTAATGAAGGGCCAAGTAGTTATGCAACAAATACAGCTCAAATACCGTAAGGGCTAAAGGCATTGCAATCACATCTATTGCAAAATGAAAAAACAGACTGCAAATCCAGTCATACTGTATGGCTTGAGTAATGACAGTAATGTCATCACATATATCCATTAAACCTGGTGAGAAAGTAAGACTGGATAAATGGTATCATTGGAGTCCCTATCCTCAGCAGCAAAGATTTTCAGTTTTGGGGGGAGATGACAGACCCTTTCTAGAACTTGATGAAATCTGTAGACCCTCCCCCAGAGAAATGGTAAATTACAAAGGGTTACAAAGAATTTCAAAATGTTAACAGACTTCCATTGAAGCCAATCTGGAGGCTCTTAGTCTAAGAACTCCAAGAACCTGTTAAATTAATAAAACAGTGGTAACTGTTTTTACCATATCTCATATAGCTTAAAAATTTGAGATGAGGAAATCATAGGTATGTATACTTAATTATAATTATTATACATTGCACAGCAAACCAATAAAGTATGTGCATGTAAACCCATACACCAAAATGGAAAATTAAGAAATAACATCAGCAGGGCATGGTAGTGAATACCTTTAGCCCCAACACTAGGGAGGTGAAGGTAGGAGGATCACAATGAGTTTGAGGCCAGCATATAGCTATACATTGAGTCGGCCTGGGCTAGACTGAAACCCTACCTTGAAAAAAGAAAACACAAAGAAAGAAATAAAAAGAAAACACAATGAAAGAAATGAAAAAATAAGAAAAGTGGGCTGAAGAGATGGCTCAGCAGTTAAGGTGCTTACCTGCAAAACCTAAGGGCCTGAGTTCAATTCCCCAGGCCAAATGTACAAGCTGGCATATCCGTCTGGAGTTCGTTTCCAATGTCTAGGGATCCTGGAGTGCCCATTCTCTCTCTTTCTCTTTCAAATAAATACATTTTTTAAAAGAAAAAAAGAAAAGAGGGCTGGAGAGGTGGTTTAGCAGTTAAGGTGTTTGCCTGCAAAGCCAAAGGATCCGGGTTCGATTCTCCAGGACCCATGTAAGCCAGATGCACAAAGGAGCACATGCGTCTGGAGTTCATTTGCAGTGGCTGGATGCCCTGGCACGCCCATTATCTCTGTCTCTCTCTCTCTCTCTCTCTCTCTCTGCCTCTTTCTCTCTCTCTCAAGTAAATAAATAAATAAATATTTTTTTAAAAGAGAGAAGAGAAAAAAGAAAAGAGAAGAGAAGAGAAGAGAAAAAGAAAGAAAAGAAAAGAAAAGAAAAGAAAAGAAAAGAAAAGAAAAGAAAAGAAAAGAAAAGAAAAGAAAAGAAAAGAAAAGAAAGGAAAGGAAAGGAAAAAAGAAAAGAAAAGAAAAGAAAAGAAAAGAAAAGAAAAGAAAAGAAAAGAAAAGAAAAGAGAAAAGATCCAGGCGTGGTGGCACATACCTTTAATCCCAGCACTCAGGAAGCAGAGGTAGGAAGATTGCAGTGAGTTTGAGGCCACCCTGAAATTACATAGTTAATTCCAGGTCAGCCTGGGCCAGAGTGAGACCCTACCTTGAAAAACCAAGAAAAGGAAAAAAGAAAAGAAGAGAAAAAAGAAAGAAAGAAAAAAAAAAAAAAAAAAAGAAGAGAAAGCCAGGAGTGGTGGCCCACGCCTTTAATCCCAGTGCTTGGGAGGCAGAGGTAGGAGGATTGCAGTGAGTTCAAGGCTGCCCTGAAACTACATAGTGAATTCCAGGTCAGCCTATGCTAAAGTGAGACCCTACCTCAAAAAACCAACCAACAAACAAACAAACAAAAAAAGATTTATCAAGTACAACTAAACAAACTTTAATCATTTATTTTACTTACGGATGACATAAAAGCTATGTGCTCTTTTGAATAAATACTGTTAACAATTCCACTCCTTTTGGTAATAGTAATGTGACTGAGAACAAGTTACATTTTTTTTCCTTAGAAGGAATTTTTTTAACTTCTGTTTTTGTCTTTCGAGGTAGGGTCTTGCTCCAGCATAGGCTGACATGAAATTCACTATGTAGTCTCAGTGTGGCCTCAAACTCAGGGCAATCTTCCTATCTCTCTCTGCCTCCCCAGTGCCGGGATTAAACACATGGGTACACACCAGGGCCTCTAGCCATTGCAAACAAACTCTAGATGCATGCACCACTTTGTACATCCGGCTTTCCATGGGTGCTGGGGAATTGAACTCGGGTCATTAGGCTTTGCAAGCAGGCACCTTAACCACTGAGCCATCTTTCCAGTCCTTTTTCAACCTTATATTGACAACTTCCATACATAAACACTACCCTATCATAATTTCCTCCTACCCTCTTTTATCTCCCCTCCCCTACTTCCCTTCCACTGAGGTGCTTTCTAGCTAGTACCTCTTCTATTTTGATGTCATCTTTTTTATTTTTTGCCCTTTTTTTGCAGGCCTTATGTTGCTAGTGAGAACCACTGTGAGATCATGAATGCAATGACCACTTTGAAAGCACTCCTCCCCTTCCTTTGCCTTTAAATTCTTTTCTTTTTTTAAAAAAAGGTAGGGTCTCACTCTAGTCCAGGCTGACCTAGAATTCACTATGTAGTCTTAGGGTGGCCTTGAACTCAGTGATACTCCTACCTCTGCCTCCCAAGTGCTGGAATTAAAGGTGTGCACCACCACGCCCGGCTTAAAGTTCTTTTTTATAATTGTATTTTTATTTATTTATTAGACAGAGAGGAGCTGGAGAGATGCCTTGGTGGTTAAGGCATCTGCCTGTAAAGCCTAAGAACTAAGGTTCGATTTCCCCAAGACCCCCGTAATCAAGATGTGCAAGGTGGCGCATGCATCTGGAGTTCATCTGCAGTAATTGGAGGCCCTGGTGCATCCATCCTCTGCCCCCACCCCCGTGTACCTCTCTCTCTCTCTCAAATAAATTCATTTTAAAAATATTAGAAAGGGAGGGCTGGAGAGATGACTTAGCGGTTAAGGCACTTGCCTGCAAAGCCTAAGGACCCACATTCAACTCTCCAGATCCCACATAATCAGACGCACAAAGGTGAGGCAAGCACAAGGTCACATATGCCCACTAGGTGGCAAGAGCATCTGGAGTTAAATTGCAGTGGCTGAGGCCCTGGCATGCCCATTCTCTCTGTGCCTCGCTCTCACGAATGAGTGAGAATGGGCACACCAGGGCCTCTAGCCACTGCAAAAAAACTCCAGACACATGCACCACACTGTGCATCTGGTTTATATGGATTCTGGAGAGTCAAACCTGGGTTCTTACGTTTTGCAGGCAAGCACATTAATGGCTAAGCCATCTTTCCAGCCCATCGGTTCATACATTCTTTCTGCCACGTCTTCCACAATGGGCCCTGAGCCTTAGAGGGTGTGATAGAGATGTCTCTCTTAGTGCTGAACACTCCGCTATTGGTTTGTTATTTTTAATCTTGCTTTCATACATGTTTTAAGCCACAATTTGAGTTTAAGTTCAGCTTATTTTATAATAATTATTTTACTTGGTTTTTTCATGCAATTAACTTTTTAAGTTTCATTAAGCTTAGAACAAGTTAACAGTTAAATTTTAATTAAGACTTATGAAAAAACTTCAACATTATACTATAGCCATTTTGAGGACAGTCATGACCTCAGTTGTCCTTAAAGCTCATAAAAATGGCATCTCTATTGCCAGCTGTTTCTAAATTTCGGCAGAAACACATTCAGATAAGAAGATGAATTGGCTGACTTATTACTTGGTTTTAATAGCACAGCTGAAAAACATAGCTTACAGATGGACAAAATCAAAAGAAGAACTTCATTACTAACTATACTGAATAAAACAGGATATTCAAGTACAAGCCTACTAGCCACTTATGAAAAGGTTTGGGGATGGGTGATTGTTGTTATATTTTCAGCAGATGGATCCAAAACCACTAAAACATCTCTTCTAAAAACACAAGTCCAAGGGTACATGTAAAGAAGTTCTTAAAGTTAACATTTATCAGCCGGGCATGGTGGCACTCACCTTTAATTCCATCACTCAGGAGGCAGAGGTAGGAGGAATGTTGTGAGTTTGAGGCCATCCTGAGACTACAGAGTGAATTCCAGGTCAGCCTGGGCTAAAGTGAGACCCTACCTTGAAAAACCAAAAAAATAAATAAATAAACATTTATCACTATAGCAATTAAATCCAATATCCTCTCTCCATAGCACTGAACTTTGTTTTGTTCTGAAAGCTAATTACTTTTTGAGTCATTGTTAAGAAAGTACCATTAGAGGGCTGGAGAGATGGCTTAGCAGTTAAGGTGCCTTCCTACCAGGACTAAGAACGCCAGTTCCATTTTCCAGGTCCCACCGTTAGCCAAATGCAAAAAGTGATGTAAGGGTGCAATGCTGCACTTGCCCACAGGGGGTGCACACTTCTGGATTTCCTTCACAGAGGCTAAGATGCCGCTGGCACGCCCATTCTCTCTCTGCCTCTGCCTCTTCCTCTCTCTCAAAAAAAAAAAAAAAGAAAAGAAGAAGAAAAGAAAAGAAAAGAAAAGAAAAGAAAAGAAAAAAAGAAAAGAAAAGAAAAGAAAAGAAAAGAAAAGAAAAGAGCCAGGAGTGGTGGCACATGCCTTTAATCCCAGCACTGGGGAGGCAGAGGTAGGAGGAGCACCGTGAGTTCAAGGCCACTCTGAGACTACATAGTAAATTCCAGGTCAGCCTAGGTAGAGCAAGACCCTATCTTGAAAAACCAAAAAAGAAAGTACCATTAGAGCCTGGAGAGGTGATTCAGCAGTTAAAGACCCTGCTTGCAAGGCCTGAAGGCTCAGATTCGATCTGAAGCCAGGTGCACAGGGTAGTACATACATAAATCTGGAGTTTGCTTCCAGTGGCGAGAGAACCTGGTGTGCCCATTTCTCTCTCCCTTTCTCCCTCCTTTCAAATAAATAATAAATAGATTTTTTTAAAGGTTAGAGCTGGAGCCAGGTGTGGTGGCACATGCTTTTAATCCCAGCACTCGGGAGGCAGAGGTAAGAGGATCACTGTGAATTCAAGGCCATCCTGAGACTACATAGTGAATTGCAGGTCAGCCTGAGCTAGAGTGAGACCCTGCCTTGAAAAACCATAGAAAATAAAGATTAAAAAAAAACAAACAGCCGGGCGTGGTGGCGCACGTCTTTAATCCCAGCACTTGGGAGGCAGAGGTAGGAGGATCGCCGAGAGTTCGAGGCCACCCTGAGACTACATAGTTAATTCCAGGTCAGCCTGGACCAGAATGAGACCCTACCTTGGAAAAAAAAAACCAAAAATAAATAAATAAATAAATAAATAAATAATTACAGAGCTGGAGAGATGGCTCAGTAGTTAAGGCACTTATCTTTAAAGCCAGGATTGATTCCCCAGTATCCATATAAAGCCAAATGCACAAAGTGGAACATGGATCTGGAGTTCATTTGCAGTAGCTAGAGGTCATGACACGCCCATTCATTCATTCTCTCATTTTCTCTCTGACTCCCTCTTGCAAATAAAAATAAATAAAATTTTCAAAAGTTCAAAGGCCATCCTCAGCTATATAGCAAGCTTGACCAGCTTGAAATACATGAAACCCTGCCTAATGAAAAAAAAAAAAAAAAAAAAGAAGGGAGGGCTGGTGGGAAGGTGACCCAGCAGTTATAGGTGCTTGCTTGCAAAGCCTGGCAGCCTGGGTTTCATTCCCCAGTACCCATGTAAAGCCAGATACACAAAGTGGCACATGCATCTGTAATTCATTTGCAAAAGAGGCTTTGATGTATCCATCTTCTCCTTCCCCCTCTCTTCCTCTCTGTCTGCTTGCAGTTTATTTATTAAATAAACAAAACAAATAAAATAAAAATATGTTTTAAAAATGGCTGGAGAGACGGCTCAGTAGCTAATGCTGCTTGCCTGAAAGCCTAATCACCTGGGTTCAATTCCCCAGTACCCACTTAAAGCCAGGTGCACAAAATGGTACATGTATCTCAAGTATGTTTGCAGGGGCAAGGGGCCCTGGTGCACCCATATTCATCATTCATTATTCATTCATTTCAGGAAGCAGAGGTAGGAAGATTGCAGTGAGTTTGAGGCCACCCTGAAATTACATAGTTAATTCCAGGTCAGCCTGGGCCAGAGTGAGACCCTACCTTGAAAAACCAAGAAAAGGAAAAAAGAAAAGAAGAGAAAAAAGAAAGAAAGAAAAGAAAAAAAAAAAAAAGAAGAGAAAGCCAGGAGTGGTGGCCCACGCCTTTAATCCCAGTGCTTGGGAGGCAGAGGTAGGAGGATTGCAGTGAGTTCAAGGCTGCCCTGAAACTACATAGTGAATTCCAGGTCAGCCTATGCTAAAGTGAGACCCTACCTCAAAAAACCAACCAACAAACAAACAAACAAAAAAAGATTTATCAAGTACAACTAAACAAACTTTAATCATTTATTTTACTTACGGATGACATAAAAGCTATGTGCTCTTTTGAATAAATACTGTTAACAATTCCACTCCTTTTGGTAATAGTAATGTGACTGAGAACAAGTTACATTTTTTTTCCTTAGAAGGAATTTTTTTAACTTCTGTTTTTGTCTTTCGAGGTAGGGTCTTGCTCCAGCATAGGCTGACATGAAATTCACTATGTAGTCTCAGTGTGGCCTCAAACTCAGGGCAATCTTCCTATCTCTCTCTGCCTCCCCAGTACCGGGATTAAACACATGGGTACACACCAGGGCCTCTAGCCATTGCAAACAAACTCTAGATGCATGCACCACTTTGTACATCCGGCTTTCCATGGGTGCTGGGGAATTGAACTCGGGTCATTAGGCTTTGCAAGCAGGCACCTTAACCACTGAGCCATCTTTCCAGTCCTTTTTCAACCTTATATTGACAACTTCCATACATAAACACTACCCTATCATAATTTCCTCCTACCCTCTTTTATCCCCTCCCCTACTTCCCTTCCACTGAGGTGCTTTCTAGCTAGTACCTCTTCTATTTTGATGTCATCTTTTTTTTTTTTTGCCTTTTTTTGCAGGCCTTATGTTGCTAGTGAGAACCACTGTGAGATCATGAATGCAATGACCACTTTGAAAGCACTCCTCCCCTTCCTTTGCCTTTAAATTCTTTTTCTTTTTAAAAAAGGTAGGGTCTCACTCTAGTCCAGGCTGACCTAGAATTCACTATGTAGTCTTAGGGTGGCCTTGAACTCAGTGATACTCCTACCTCTGCCTCCCAAGTGCTGGAATTAAAGGTGTGCACCACCACGCCCGGCTTAAAGTTCTTTTTATAATTGTATTTTTATTTATTTATTAGACAGAGAGGAGCTGGAGAGATGCCTTGGTGGTTAAGGCATCTGCCTGTAAAGCCTAAGAACTAAGGTTCGATTTCCCAAGACCCCGTAATCAAGATGTGCAAGGTGGCGCATGCATCTGGAGTTCATCTGCAGTAATTGGAGGCCCTGGTGCATCCATCCTCTGCCCCCACCCCCGTGTACCTCTCTCTCTCTCTCAAATAAATTCATTTTAAAAATATTAGAAAGGGAGGGCTGGAGAGATGACTTAGCGGTTAAGGCACTTGCCTGCAAAGCCTAAGGACCCACATTCAACTCTCCAGATCCCACATAATCAGACGCACAAAGGTGAGGCAAGCACAAGGTCACATATGCCCACTAGGTGGCAAGAGCATCTGGAGTTAAATTGCAGTGGCTGAGGCCCTGGCATGCCCATTCTCTCTGTGCCTCGCTCTCACGAATGAGTGAGAATGGGCACACCAGGGCCTCTAGCCACTGCAAAAAAACTCCAGACACATGCACCACACTGTGCATCTGGTTTATATGGATTCTGGAGAGTCAAACCTGGGTTCTTACGTTTTGCAGGCAAGCACATTAATGGCTAAGCCATCTTTCCAGCCCATCGGTTCATACATTCTTTCTGCCACGTCTTCCACAATGGGCCCTGAGCCTTAGAGGGTGTGATAGAGATGTCTCTCTTAGTGCTGAACACTCCGCTATTGGTTTGTTATTTTTAATCTTGCTTTCATACATGTTTTAAGCCACAATTTGAGTTTAAGTTCAGCTTATTTTATAATAATTATTTTACTTGGTTTTTTTCATGCAATTAACTTTTTTAAGTTTCATTAAGCTTAGAACAAGTTAACAGTTAAATTTTAATTAAGACTTATGAAAAAACTTCAACATTATACTATAGCCATTTTGAGGGACAGTCATGACCTCAGTTGTCCTTAAAGCTCATAAAAATGGCATCTCTATTGCCAGCTGTTTCTAAATTTCGGCAGAAACACATTCAGATAAGAAGATGAATTGGCTGACTTATTACTTGGTTTTAATAGCACAGCTGAAAAACATAGCTTACAGATGGACAAAATCAAAAGAAGAACTTCATTACTAACTATACTGAATAAAACAGGATATTCAAGTACAAGCCTACTAGCCACTTATGAAAAGGTTTGGGGATGGGTGATTGTTGTTATATTTTCAGCAGATGGATCCAAAACCACTAAAACATCTCTTCTAAAAACACAAGTCCAAGGGTACATGTAAAGAAGTTCTTAAAGTTAACATTTATCAGCCGGGCATGGTGGCACTCACCTTTAATTCCATCACTCAGGAGGCAGAGGTAGGAGGAATGTTGTGAGTTTGAGGCCATCCTGAGACTACAGAGTGAATTCCAGGTCAGCCTGGGCTAAAGTGAGACCCTACCTTGAAAAAACCAAAAAAATAAATAAATAAACATTTATCACTATAGCAATTAAATCCAATATCCTCTCTCCATAGCACTGAACTTTGTTTTGTTCTGAAAGCTAATTACTTTTTGAGTCATTGTTAAGAAAGTACCATTAGAGGGCTGGAGAGATGGCTTAGCAGTTAAGGTGCCTTCCTACCAGGACTAAGAACGCCAGTTCCATTTTCCAGGTCCCACCGTTAGCCAAATGCAAAAAGTGATGTAAGGGTGCAATGCTGCACTTGCCCACAGGGGGTGCACACTTCTGGATTTCCTTCACAGAGGCTAAGATGCCGCTGGCACGCCCATTCTCTCTCTCTCTGCCTCTTCCTCTCTCTCAAAAAAAAAAAAAAAAGAAGAAGAAGAAAAGAAAAGAAAAGAAAAGAAAAGAAAAGAAAAGAAAAGAAAAGAAAAGAAAAGAAAAGAAAAGAAAGAAAAGAGCCAGGAGTGGTGGCACATGCCTTTAATCCCAGCACTGGGGAGGCAGAGGTAGGAGGAGCACCGTGAGTTCAAGGCCACTCTGAGACTACATAGTAAATTCCAGGTCAGCCTAGGTAGAGCAAGACCCTATCTTGAAAAACCAAAAAAGAAAGTACCATTAGAGCCTGGAGAGGTGATTCAGCAGTTAAAGACCCTGCTTGCAAGGCCTGAAGGCTCAGATTCGATCTGAAGCCAGGTGCACAGGGTAGTACATACATAAATCTGGAGTTTGCTTCCAGTGGCGAGAGAACCTGGTGTGCCCATTTCTCTCTCCCTTTCTCCCTCCTTTCAAATAAATAATAAATAGATTTTTTTAAAGGTTAGAGCTGGAGCCAGGTGTGGTGGCACATGCTTTTAATCCCAGCACTCGGGAGGCAGAGGTAAGAGGATCACTGTGAATTCAAGGCCATCCTGAGACTACATAGTGAATTGCAGGTCAGCCTGAGCTAGAGTGAGACCCTGCCTTGAAAAACCATAGAAAATAAAGATTAAAAAAAAAAACAAACAGCCGGGCGTGGTGGCGCACGTCTTTAATCCCAGCACTTGGGAGGCAGAGGTAGGAGGATCGCCGAGAGTTCGAGGCCACCCTGAGACTACATAGTTAATTCCAGGTCAGCCTGGACCAGAATGAGACCCTACCTTGGAAAAAAAAAACCAAAAATAAATAAATAAATAAATAAATAAATAATTACAGAGCTGGAGAGATGGCTCAGTAGTTAAGGCACTTATCTTTAAAGCCAGGATTGATTCCCCAGTATCCATATAAAGCCAAATGCACAAAGTGGAACATGGATCTGGAGTTCATTTGCAGTAGCTAGAGGTCATGACACGCCCATTCATTCATTCTCTCATTTTCTCTCTGACTCCCTCTTGCAAATAAAAATAAATAAAATTTTCAAAAGTTCAAAGGCCATCCTCAGCTATATAGCAAGCTTGACCAGCTTGAAATACATGAAACCCTGCCTAATGAAAAAAAAAAAAAAAAAAAGAAGGGAGGGCTGGTGGGAAGGTGACCCAGCAGTTATAGGTGCTTGCTTGCAAAGCCTGGCAGCCTGGGTTTCATTCCCAGTACCCATGTAAAGCCAGATACACAAAGTGGCACATGCATCTGTAATTCATTTGCAAAAGAGGCTTTGATGTATCCATCTTCTCCTTCCCCCTCTCTTCCTCTCTGTCTGCTTGCAGTTTATTTATTAAATAAACAAAACAAATAAAATAAAAATATGTTTTAAAAATGGCTGGAGAGACGGCTCAGTAGCTAATGCTGCTTGCCTGAAAGCCTAATCACCTGGGTTCAATTCCCCAGTACCCACTTAAAGCCAGGTGCACAAAATGGTACATGTATCTCAAGTATGTTTGCAGGGGCAAGGGGCCCTGGTGCACCCATATTCATCATTCATTATTCATTCATTTTCTCTCTCTGTTTGCAAATTAATAAACAAAATATTTGGGGGGGGCTGGAGAGATGGCTTAGCAGTTAAGGTGCTTGCCTGCAAAGCCTAAGGACCCAGGCTCTATTCCCCAGGACTCACATAAGCCAGATGCATCAGGTGGCACATGCGTATGGAGTAAGTTTGCAGCAGCTGGAGATCCTGGCACACCCATTTTCTCCCTCTCTCTCTCATAAATAAATTTTTAAAAATTTTTAATTTTACAAAAACCTGGGGCTGGAGAAATGGCTTAGTGCATAAGGCATTTGCCTGCAATGCCACAGGACCCAGGTTTGATTCCCCAGTACCCACATAAAGCCAGATGCACAAGGTGGCACATGCATCTGGAGTAGCTTTGCAGTGGCTAAAGGCCCTGGTGCACCCATATTCATATTCTTTCTCTCTCTCAAGTAAATAAATTAAAAATATTTTTTAAAAAGTTTACAAAAAAACAAAGCCAAAAGAGGGCTGGAGAGATTGCTCAGTTAAGGCAGTTGTTTGCAAATCATAATGGCCTTGGTTTGATTGCCTAGTATCTACCTTGGGCCAGATGCACAAAGTGGTGCATATATCTGGAGTTTGTTTACAGCAGCTAGAGGCGCTGGCATGACCATTCATTCTTGTTGCTGTCAGGTTCGCATTGCTGGCAGAAATCACCTGACCAAGAGCAGATTGTGGGTGGGAAAAAGGTTTATTTTGGCTTACAGACTCAAGGGGAATCTCCACAATGGCAGGGAAAACGACGACAGAGCAGAGGGTGGACATCACCCCCTTGCCAACATCAGGTGGACAACAGCAATAGGAGAGTGTGCCAAACACTAGCAAGAGGGAGCTGGCTATAACACCCATAAGCCCACCTCCAACAATACAACACTACACTGCCTCCCGGAGGTGTTAATTCCCAAATCTCCATCAGTTGGGAACCTAGCATTCAGAACACCTAAGTTTATGAGGGACACCTGAATCAAACCACCACTATTCTCATTCTCATTCATTCTTACCCTTCCTTCCCCCCTTTCAGCTTGCAAATAAATAAAATTTTTAAAGTGCCATTACTGGGCTGGAGAGATGGCTTAGCGGTTAAGGTGCTTGCCTGCAAAGCCTAAGGACCCATGTTCAACTCTTCAGGTCACATGTAAGCCAGACACACAAGGAGACACAAGCATACAAGGTCACACATACACACAAGGCAGTGTGTGTCTGGAGTTCAATTGTGGCTGGAGGCCCTGGCGCACCAATTCTCTTTCTCTCTCTCAAAAAAAAAAAAAAAATATATATATATATATATATATGTTCCATTATTGGGCTGGAAAGACGGCCTAGCAGTTAAGGCACTAGCCTGCAAGGCCAAAGAACCCAGGTTCAATTCCCCAGGACCCATAAAAGCCAGATGCACGAGTGGTGCATATGTCTGGAGTTTGTTTGCAGTGGGTGGAGGCCCTGGCTCACCCATTCCCTCTCTATTTGCCTCTCTCTCTCTCCAATAAATAAATAAAAATACTTTTTTCAAGTGCTATTATCACTAAGGGCAGACTAAGTATGCTTGTTTTCTAGATTGCATCTCACACACAACCATATACTACAGAAAATGTCTACAAATTTGGGACATTTGTCCTTTTGTGAATGAAGAATGAGAAAGTAAGTCATCTTTAAATTAGACAATTCTTAAATTTTTTAAATTAAATTTTATTTTATTTGCTTGGGGGGGGCAGAGAGAGAGAGAATAGGTATGCCAGGGTCTTTAGCCACTGTAAATAAACTCCAGGTGCATGTGCCACCTTGTGCATCAGGCTTATGTGGGTCCTGGAGAATCAAACCTGGGTCCTTTGGCTTAGCAGACAAGCGCCTTAACCACTAAGCCATCTTTCCAATCCTGATTCTTAAATCTTTTTGCTTCAAAATAACCAGTTAATCTTTATGAAATATTATACAAAAAAGCTGCATGGTAACCTTTACTGCAATACACTGTGGTGTTGAGTCTGCCATCTACAAGTGGGTGTGGTGGTGCACACCTTTTACTCCCAGCACTCAGTGGCTAGAGGTGGAAGCATTACTGTGAATTTGAGGCCAATCTGGGCTGAGTTCCAGGTCAGCCTGAACTACAGTGAGACCTTGCCTCAAAAAAAAAAAAAAAAAAAAAAAAAAAGACCGGAGTGGTGGCGCATGCCTTTAATCCCAGCACTCTGGAGGCAGAGGTAGGAGGATCATTTTGAGTATGAGGCCACCCTGAGACTGCACAGTGAATTTTAGGTCAGCCTTGGCTAGGGTGAAACCCTACCTTGAAAAACCAAAAAAAAAAAAAAAAAAAAAAAAAAAAAAATGTCTACCAGGTACAATAATAAATCTAAGAGTCTATTGACCCAAATTCCCATAAACTGCAAGACATCAAAATTGACTAGAAGTGAAAGAACTTCCTCACTGATCTCTCAAATTCCTTGCATTTTCAAGATAACATAATGTAAATTCTACTTTAGAAACCAATGCTCTATTTTCAATCCAACCAATTTCCCCTGTATGTTAGTTATCAAAGTTTAAACAACTTATCTTAAAAGGTACTCCAACTATATTGTAACCATCTCTGAATTACTACTAATTTGACAAAAGGCACACCAGGGCATATTCTGTGACTCTGTTCATCTTCAGCACTGGTTCTCTTAGTGTATTGTTAGGTAAAAGCATATAAATAATACACGGGCTAAAACCAGGTCCAAGACTCTCCATGATATATCCTGCCTGAAATCATGATTGAGAACCAAGCTTCTACCTTGTCTGACAAGCTCGCTGATACAGTCAGATACATCCTACAAGGAGATGGCATTTTGCATGGGAAAAACAAGTCTGCTGCATCAGCTTAAAAATGTCAAATGATAATACACTATTTAAAAGAATAGCTGCTGCTGGGGCTAGAAAGATGGCTTAGTGGTTATAAGGTGCTTGCCTGCAAAGCCAGAGGACCCAGTTTTGATTCCCCAGGATCCACATAACCCAGTTGCACAAGGTGGTGCATGCATCTGGAGTTTGTTTGTAGAGGTTGGAGGCCTTGGTGTGCCCATTCTATTTCTCTCTAATAAATAAATAAAATATTTTTAAATAAATAAAAGAATAGCTGCTGCTGTAAAAAAAAGAAGTATAAGACAGTGAAAAATATTTTATACTAACTTCTATTCAAAAAACACATTATCTGGGCTACAGATGGCTTAGCAGTTAAGATGCTTGCCTGCAAAGCCAAAGGATCCAGGTTCGATTCCCTAAGCCCCATGTAAGCCAGATACACAAGATGAAACATACATCTGAAGTTCATCTGCAGTGGCTAGAGGCCTTGACGCACCCATTCTTTCTCTCTCTCTCTCTCTCAAATAAATAAAAATAAAATGTAAAAAAAAATTTTAAACACATGATCTGTTTTTAAAGATGCATAAAAGTGAGTGAATAAGTTCCCAATGTGATAAGCCTTATGGAATCATTTCAAAAATTATGAAAATATAAAATTGTGAATATAAAACCTGGCAAGAAAAGAGCCACATAAATTTGGAAATTTGACATTTCTTATTTTCATCCAGATCTACATACTTACTGTTCCCACTATCTCCCCCATAAAAATCCTTTGGTGACTGCAACTAGCATATCTAGTTCCCTGTCCATGCAGCTGATGCAATCCTTCCCTTTGCACAGTCCCCTTTACTTACACTCAAGTAACCCCAAACTTTCCTGCCCGTTCTTCCTTTCCACTGAATCTTTTTGAATACACTGTTCTCCTTGCTCTACCCTTACAGGTCTCAATGCTCCTGCCCACTGCTAAGCCTGAAATCTACGTTCTGTCTCCCAAATGAAAAACTGCTCCTTCTCCATGAGCCCTCAAATACACTACTGTTTGAGTAAGTTTTCAGTAAGTTTCTCATAACATTCATCACATTTAACTAGTATTACGGGTGTTTGTCTTATCACCTCTTTTAGGTCATAATCTCCTTAAGAAAAGGCATCTGTTTCCTATCTCTTTTGTTGTTTATTTTGTTTTGGTTTTGGTTTAGAAGGTAAGGTTTCCCTCTAGCCCAGGCTGACCTGGAATTCACTATGTAGTCTCAGGCTGACCTCAAACTAACAGTGATCCTCCTACCTCTGCCTTCTGAGTGCTGGGATTAAAGGTATGAGCCATTTTAATTTTTATTAATTTATTTGCAAGCAGAGACAGAGAGAGAGAAAGAGAGAAGAAGAAAGAAAGAGAGAGAGAGAAAGAAAGAAGAAAGAGAGAGAGAGAGAAAGGGAAGGGAAGGGAAGGGAAGGGAAGGGAAGGGAAGGGAAGGGAAGGAAGGGAAGGGAAGGAAGGGAAGGAAGGGAAGGGAAGGGAAGGGAAGGGCATGCCAGGGCCTCCAGCTGCTGCAAATTCCAAATGCATGCACCACCTTGTGCATCTAGCTCTACCACATACTGGATCCATCGTTGGGCTTTGCAGGCAAGCACCTTAGCCCCTGAGCCATCTCTCCAGCCCTCACTTCCCTGTCTTTTAACAACAGAGCACCTGGAACAAAGTATGTAGTCACATAACTATGGCTTCAATGAATGATTGAGTGGCTACTTAGAAATTCAATTACAGACTCCTGTACTAGATTCTAAAATACAAAAGACTTGAGCTTTGTAAAACAAATAACTTTTCCCTGGTTTCTTCCAAACAAACCAAAGTAAGGCCAGAATTATACAGTACACAGATGCTTTCAAAAGCCAAGGACAGTTAAAATCATCCTTCAACTATCTGGTCAAATACAGGCATTTAAACAATCAAATCTATGGCCAATAATAAAATATGTAAATATTTCAACAATTTAGGCAAACCAACATTTTAAGATGCAACATATTAACATGACCAGAACAAGATTAATCATTCAAAACCCACTGCAAAGAGAATGCTCAACTTGTTCCAAATCAAAGAAAACAGTCTAAGCTTTTTTTTAATGCTAACAAAACTTGAGAGGAAGAATTTAATTGCTAAGAATCCAAAACCAGCCATTCAAAGATAAAGCTTACCTGGGCAGAAACACCAAAGAATCAACATTACTAAAGTACAAAGGTGAGGTCAGAAAGAGCACAAGAATCTTAAAGTGACACTTTCATTAAATAACTGGCATATACATGGCCCCTAGGTCATCAGACAGGCTTCCACAGCACATTTATGGAACCCCCCCCCAAAAAAAAAGTCCAGAAAAAGAGGTTTATAATGTAGCCAAGTGTGGCAGATATGCTGAAGAAAGCCAATTTAAAGGTGTAAATGTGATTTCCAGTCAGAAAACCAGAGCTCAAATGTCATTTCTATAACCAATGTGATCTTATATCAGCTACCTAACTTCCCTGAGCCTTGTTCCCTCATTTATTAAACATAGTGTGTAGAGTTAGCATAGTACCTGGCTCAGAGATAGCACTAAATAAATATTTGCTGACTTTAAGTGAAAAACCACACAAGAAAAGCAGGCATTTCTCTCCAAACATTGTTGTAATTTTTAAGAGAATGGTCTTAAATTACTTCCTTATTACAATATGTGAGAGTCAATTTTTGATCAAAACAAAAACATATACTTGTCTCTCAATACTTGTGGGAGGCTGGATCCAGAATCCCCTGGGATACCAAAATCTGTGGATGCTCAAGTGCCTTACAGAAAATGGCATAGGATTTTCATGTAACATATACTCATCCTCCTGAATACTTTAAAGCATACTCTAGATTAGTTATAATATCTAATGCAATATAAATGCTTTTAAATAGTTACCACAGGGCTGGAGGGATGGCTTAACGGTTAAGGTGCTTGCCTGCAAAGCCAAAGGACCCAGGTTGGACTCCCAAGGACCCACATTAGCCAGATGCACAAGGGGGCGCACGCGTCTGGAGTTTTGTTTGCAGTAGCGGCTGAAGGCCCTGACATGCCCATTTTCTCTCTCTCTCTCTCTCTCCCTCTTTTTCTGTCAAATAAATAAATAAATAAATCGTTACCATACTGTATTATTTAGGGAATAACCAACAATCTGCACATGTCCAATATTGTATTAATTTCTTTCAATTACTATCTTTTTTTTTCATGGTACTAGGGCGTGAATCTGGGGCCTTGTACAACCTAAGCAAACCCTTTACCACTCAGCCCTTTTGAATATTTTCCTTCTTTAAAAGTTTTATTGGGAACTTTAACACATAAACATACTATAGTCATGTTCCCATCTGAATATTTTCAATAAATGGCTAGTTAACCCAAGGATATGGTGGAACTAACTATATGCCTTCCCTCATTAGTTCATAGATTGATACTTTAAAGTTAACCACAATTCTTAAATTTAAAAATCTCTGTAGCCAAATACATTGACCCGGACTTGGTCATCTTGTCTATAATATTAAGAAGGTTGTCCTAAATGACCCTTAAGGCATTTTACTCTGAATGTTGTGATTCATGCAATCTTGGGGATTTTCCAATCTAATTAAAGAGGGAGGAAAGGAGGAGGGAGGGAGGGAGGGATTATTATATAGAACAAACAGTAACTGATGCTAAGGGAGTGAAAAATCAAACTGTGGAATATATTATCAGCTTTCATTATGTTTTTGAAGATCTAGAGAACATAAAGGACAAAGAAATACAATTCAAGTAAAGAAAAGGAAGCATGTAAGCTAAGAAGCAGAGTTGGGATGACAGCTTAGTCAGTCAAGTGCATACATGAGGATGAGTTTGATTCCCACTTAAAAAAGGGGGGGGGGGCTGGTGACATGCATTTGTAATCCCAGTGCTGAGGCAGAAACAGGCAGCTCTCTGAGGCTCACTGACCACTCTAAACCAGTGAGAGACCCTGGGATTGTCCTCTGGCCTCTGTGCATACACATACATGAATAAACAAACATACATATAAATGCTAAGAAACCTGATACCTATGGATGACTTTAAAAAAAAAAAAAAAAAAAAGGGTCTTGCTACATATGTCCCCTAGGGTGGACTTGGTGACTATAATACTTTCTTCACTTGTGTAGCACTTTACAATTTATAAAACTACATGTTATCTACAGCAAATTTCCTGGAATCAGAAATAAAAGAATCCATTTAAATGTCATAAGATTTCATAAATTTGCAGTCTTCACTAAAAACATCAACTGACATTTTAGAAAAGGAATTTTTTTTTAGCATGTATGTGTAGATTGAATCAGGGAGGCAAAATGCATGCAGGCAAACAGTTCTAAAACTAAAATCATAGAATCTTAGCACAAAAAGAAATGTAAAATCTGATCAATAGGTCACTTGATAACAAAGAAAGTCAGGCCCTCAAAGTCAATGTGCATCTATCACTCCACATTAAAACTGACCAGAGGGGCTGGAGAAATGGCTTAGCGGTTAAGGCGCATGCCTGCAAAGCCTAAGGACCCTGGTTCAATTCTCCGGGTCCCACATAAGCAAGATGCATATGGTGGCGCATCTAGCAGTGGCTAGAGGCCCTGGCTTGCCCATTCTCACTCTTTCTCTCTCTCCCTCTCTTGGTGTCTAATAAATAAATAAAATAAATAACATTTAAAAAAATATTTTAAAAAACTGACCAGAGGAGGGCCAGACTGTAGAACCAGGAAACGAGGAATATCCAAAAAATGACAAAGAATCAGAGATTTTGGTGACTGATCAACTAGTTAAGTGTGCCAACACAGCTAAACAATGTTATTTAAGTTAATTTTTAAATCACAATAATGAGTATGTACATTAGTCCAATTTTAAGTATAAAAACCCAAGGTTCAACATGGCTAAATATCCAAAGTTACATGAAGCAAGTATTAGAGGAACGACACCAGCCTCTGTCACTGAAGTCAAAATTCTACTCCTAAGAGAACCTTGAAAATTGCCTCAACATTACAAGCCAAAAAGGTGAAAACAAAGTATCACTGTGGAAAAATTCAGTAGTCTGGTGTGATAAGAATTCTGGGGGCTAGGGAGATAGCTCCATGATTAAAAGCACTTGCTCTACAATACAAGACCACGAACCAGAGTTCAAATCTCCAATATCACATAAAGCGGAACACAAAGTGGCCCATGCTTCTGTAACCCCAATGAATGCACTTAAGGCAATGACAATGGGAGACACAGTTGGGAGAGCTCCCAACCTCTGGAGACAGTCAGTCTGGCCTTCCTAGCAGCAGCAAAAAACAATGAGAGAGACACTATCTCAAATAAATTGGGGGGGGGGGTGGTCCAACACCCCAAGGTTTTTCTCTGACCTACCCATGAGGGCAATGGTACACACACACTTAAAGATAGACAGATGTTAATGGGTGGATGGATGACAGATGGGAAGCAGGGAGGGAGGAAGAAAGAATTCTAACTGTCGATGGGATGTTTGCCACTGGGCCTATTTTTATTAGTTTGGTGTCTGTAACTAATAGTAGAGACCAGGGCCACTCAGTAAAACCAAATGTCCTTCCTCACTCGTCTGAAACTCTGAAACATGAGGAGGGGTATCAAAACAAAATATATCTAAGATAGGGGTGACTAACTGCAAGTCTTCCATAACTCAAAAGATTATAGCTTCTATTTTGGTATAAGATACTAAGCATTAAATATAATTACTATGTTAAGCCTATCACTTCAAATGACCTCAAAAAGACCATGCTATGAGTTGGGACCTTGGCCCATGCTATAAATCCAGCTACTTGGGAGACTGCAGCAGGAGTTTGAGGCCAGCGTGAGGAACTTTACAAGACTGTCTCAAAATAAAATTTAAAGGTTAGAGAGATGTCTCAGTGGTTAAGGTGCAAAGCCTAACTACCTGGGTTCAATTCCCCAGTGTCCACATAAAGACAGATGCACAAAGTGGCACAGGCATCTAGCTCATTTGCAGGGCTGGAGAGATGTGCTTAGCGGTTAAGTACTTGCCTGCAAAGCCTAGGGACTCAGGTTCAATTCCCCAGTACCCACATAAGCCAGATGCACAAGGTGGCACATTTGTCTAGAGTTCATTTGCAGTGGCTAGAGGCCCTGGAATACTCGTTCTCTTTTATCTGCCTCTTTCTCTATCTTTCTCTCAAATAAATAAATAAATAGAGTTTGTTTGCAGTGGCTGGAAACCCTAGCACACCCATTCCCATTCTCTCTCTATCTCTACTTGCAAATAAATAAATAAAATAATTAAATAACAATAAATTTTAAGAAGGCTGGAGAGAAGGCTTAGAAGTTAAGATGCATGCCTGTGAAGCCTAAGGACCCAGGTTCAATTCCCCAGTACCCACATAAGCCAGATGCACAAGCGTCTGGAGTTCATTTGCAGTGGCTAGAGGCCCTGGCACACCCATTCTCTCCCCCCTTCTTTCTCTCCCCCCTCCCTTTTTCTCTATCTCTGATAAATAAATAAAATTTTAAATAAAATACCATGCTGTGGATGGGTTATCATGGATAGAATAATTCCTTTTACTTGCACTAATGGAACTAGGCTTAGATGTTGGTTTCAGGGTCTTAAAATAACTTCATCAATTCTATGCTCTATGTTAGCCCAAACAGTATACTCACAAATCATTTCAAAACTAGATTAGTCTATAGAAAAATTCACATAGCCTTCAATTAAGCAACCAAGAATAGTACCTAGTTGCCACCAAGCCATGTTATGCCCTCTGACACCATACATTGAAGTATGTACTATACCTGTCAGCACAGTCTAATTAAAATGTAAAGACAAAAGAAAGGAAGGTTTGAAATGCCTAGACATCACCTCAAGTGATAAAACACGGATACCATGAGGTCTATCCTCAGTGGCTAACAACCAAAGGTTTTACACTATTAGTGAGCATGAGAGAGAAGCAACAAAGGGCCGGGAGATGGGCTCACCTGCCACCCAAGCATGAGAGTGCCTGAGTTCAGATTCCCAGAATCCAAAAAAAGCCAGATGTTGTGGCACATCTGTAACCCTAGCACACCTGGGGCAAGAAGGAAGACAGAGTCAAGAGAATCACCCAGAAGCTTGGGGGCCAACTAGCCCAGCATTCACAATAGTGAACAAGACCCTCCTCAATAAATAACATTTAAAAAAATATTTTAAAAAACTGACCAGAGGAGGGCCAGACTGTAGAACCAGGAAACGAGGAATATCCAAAAAATGACAAAGAATCAGAGATTTTGGTGACTGATCAACTAGTTAAGTGTGCCAACACAGCTAAACAATGTTATTTAAGTTAATTTTTAAATCACAATAATGAGTATGTACATTAGTCCAATTTTAAGTATAAAAACCCAAGGTTCAACATGGCTAAATATCCAAAGTTACATGAAGCAAGTATTAGAGGAACGACACCAGCCTCTGTCACTGAAGTCAAAATTCTACTCCTAAGAGAACCTTGAAAATTGCCTCAACATTACAAGCCAAAAAGGTGAAAACAAAGTATCACTGTGGAAAAATTCAGTAGTCTGGTGTGATAAGAATTCTGGGGGCTAGGGAGATAGCTCCATGATTAAAAGCACTTGCTCTACAATACAAGACCACGAACCAGAGTTCAAATCTCCAATATCACATAAAGCGGAACACAAAGTGGCCCATGCTTCTGTAACCCCAATGAATGCACTTAAGGCAATGACAATGGGGAGACACAGTTGGGAGAGCTCCCAACCTCTGAGACAGTCAGTCTGGCCTTCCTAGCAGCAGCAAAAAAACAATGAGAGAGACACTATCTCAAATAAATTGGGGGTGGTCCAACACCCAAAGGTTTTTTCTCTGACCTACCCATGAGGGCAATGGTACACACACACTTAAAGATAGACAGATGTTAATGGGTGGATGGATGACAGATGGGAAGCAGGGAGGGAGGAAGAAAGAATTCTAACTGTCGATGGGATGTTTGCCACTGGGCCTATTTTTATTAGTTTGGTGTCTGTAACTAATAGTAGAGACCAGGGCCACTCAGTAAAACCAAATGTCCTTCCTCACTCGTCTGAAACTCTGAAACATGAGGAGGGGTATCAAAACAAAATATATCTAAGATAGGGGTGACTAACTGCAAGTCTTCCATAACTCAAAAGATTATAGCTTCTATTTTGGTATAAGATACTAAGCATTAAATATAATTACTATGTTAAGCCTATCACTTCAAATGACCTCAAAAGACCATGCTATGAGTTGGGACCTTGGCCCATGCTATAAATCCAGCTACTTGGGAGACTGCAGCAGGAGTTTGAGGCCAGCGTGAGGAACTTTACAAGACTGTCTCAAAATAAAATTTAAAGGTTAGAGAGATGTCTCAGTGGTTAAGGTGCAAAGCCTAACTACCTGGGTTCAATTCCCAGTGTCCACATAAAGACAGATGCACAAAGTGGCACAGGCATCTAGCTCATTTGCAGGGCTGGAGAGATGTGCTTAGCGGTTAAGTACTTGCCTGCAAAGCCTAGGGACTCAGGTTCAATTCCCCAGTACCCACATAAGCCAGATGCACAAGGTGGCACATTTGTCTAGAGTTCATTTGCAGTGGCTAGAGGCCCTGGAATACTCGTTCTCTTTTATCTGCCTCTTTCTCTATCTTTCTCTCAAATAAATAAATAAATAGAGTTTGTTTGCAGTGGCTGGAAACCCTAGCACACCCATTCCCATTCTCTCTCTATCTCTACTTGCAAATAAATAAATAAAATAATTAAATAACAATAAATTTTAAGAAGGCTGGAGAGAAGGCTTAGAAGTTAAGATGCATGCCTGTGAAGCCTAAGGACCCAGGTTCAATTCCCCAGTACCCACATAAGCCAGATGCACAAGCGTCTGGAGTTCATTTGCAGTGGCTAGAGGCCCTGGCACACCCATTCTCTCCCCTTCTTTCTCTCCCCCTCCCTTTTTCTCTATCTCTGATAAATAAATAAAATTTTAAATAAAATACCATGCTGTGGATGGGTTATCATGGATAGAATAATTCCTTTTACTTGCACTAATGGAACTAGGCTTAGATGTTGGTTTCAGGGTCTTAAAATAACTTCATCAATTCTATGCTCTATGTTAGCCCAAACAGTATACTCACAAATCATTTCAAAACTAGATTAGTCTATAGAAAAATTCACATAGCCTTCAATTAAGCAACCAAGAATAGTACCTAGTTGCCACCAAGCCATGTTATGCCCTCTGACACCATACATTGAAGTATGTACTATACCTGTCAGCACAGTCTAATTAAAATGTAAAGACAAAAGAAAGGAAGGTTTGAAATGCCTAGACATCACCTCAAGTGATAAAACATCGGATACCATGAGGTCTATCCTCAGTGGCTAACAACCAAAGGTTTTTACACTATTAGTGAGCATGAGAGAGAAGCAACAAAGGGCCGGGGAGATGGGCTCACCTGCCACCCAAGCATGAGAGTGCCTGAGTTCAGATTCCCAGAATCCAAAAAAAAGCCAGATGTTGTGGCACATCTGTAACCCTAGCACACCTGGGGCAAGAAGGAAGACAGAGTCAAGAGAATCACCCAGAAGCTTGGGGGCCAACTAGCCCAGCATTCACAATAGTGAACAAGACCCTCCCTCAAACAAGGCGGAAGTTGAGGATTGACACCTGAATTTGTCCTCTGACCTCCACATATGTACTCACACACATGAACATGCATACACACACACACATACACACCAAAAATCATGAAAGAGAAACAATAAAGAAATCCTTTCCTACATTCTAGTCTGTCCAAATAACTAAAAAAGCTATATAAGGTGGATGAAAAAATTTTAGGCTCTATTATCCAACCTCTGAAACCCAAGTATTTCAAACAACCTCACACCTACCTCTATCTGAGTATTTGTAGGTAATGTAGGAAAGTACCCCCACCACCAATGTTTGGGACCTCTGCCAGGGAAATAATGGATGGCCCCTTGGGAACTACGGTGACTATCACATCAGAAGGCAAAATCACTGCCAAGACAATAATGAGCGTCCTAGGATCCTCCCCATCTAAGTTAAGGGATTCTAGTAAGCCTTGTGTTGACCTTTCATATCTGCCCTAAAATGGAAGCTAAGTTAGACTATAGCTTCAGGCCAACCAAATCCCTAAGATATGCAACATTAAATATATAGGGCTGGAGAAATGGCTTAGTGGTTAAGGCATTTGCCTGTGAAGCCAAAGGACCCCAGTTCAATTCCCCAGGACCCACATAAGCCAGATGCACAAGGGGCACATGCATCTGGAGTTCATTTAGTAGAGGCCCTGGCGTGTCCATTCTCTGTCTCTCTTCTCTCTCTCTCCTTCTGCTTGCAAATAAATAAGTAACATTTAAAAAATAAAATAAGAGCCAGGTGTGGTAGGACACACCTTCAATCCTAGCACTTTGGGAGGCAGAGGTAGGAGTATCACCTTGAGTTCAAGACCACCCTGGGACTACATAGTGAATTCCAGGTCAGCCTGGACTACAGTGAGACCCTACCTTGAAAAACCAAATAATAATAATAAATAAATAAACAAAATAAAATAAAAAGGCTGGGCATGGTGGTACACACCTTTAATCCCAGCACTTGGGGGGCAGAGATAGGAGGATCGCTGAGTTTGAAGCCACCCTGAGATTACATAGTGAATTCCAGGTCAGCCCGGACCACAGTGAGACACTACCTTGGAAAAACTAAACAAATAAATAAAATAAAAACTTTTTAAAAAAAGATATATAACATAACATCCAGACAATGTAGAGTCCTTGTCAAATAAAACGGGGGTAGGGGGGAGGAACTATAGTAAGAAACAGAAGTAGAAACTCCCCAAGAGACTGTACATGCAACTAACGACAAAGGAGAAAAAAGAGTTATAATGTCCTTCAATAACAATTCCAAGTCACAGTCTGGTATAGAGTCCAGGAGAAAAAAAATTTCAAGGGGTGGCCAGCATCTTCTCTCTCCCACTCCACCTTTCAACACTTCTCCGCCACCCTCATCACTTATTCAACATTTAGTCCTGGTGAAGATTGCTCACTGGATTAGCAGGATCAAGAGGACATGCAGAGAACATTCCATCCTAGGAACAACATCTTTTAAGTTATTTAGCTTGTTTACCACCCTCCCCTATAGAGTAGAAGCAACATAAAATTTTGCCAACACTTTCACATTTATACACCAGTCAGCACCATAGCAACCCAACCCTCTGCCATCCAAAAGATTAACACATACACAGAAAACAGGAAATACAGCACAAATATAAAGTTTGACTATAGACTCCTCTAACAGTTCACTGTCCTCAACAGTCGCAGTGTCTTTACATCACACCCACTTCATGTCACCCTTACAGCTTCCTGACATAAGTACATTCTTGGGATTATACAAACTGTTGTTTCTTTTTCCAGCCCAAATTTCTAGAAATGAAACCCTGAAACTGAGGGAGAAAGAAAAGCAAATGTTGGCAGAAATAGAGAGGAAAATGCATTGCCTATATAATCCCAGTTTAAGTTGAACAATCACCATTAGTTTCACAGAGCATTTTTTTCAATAAAACCACTTACCCAAAAATACAGGTCTAAAACCACTCCCCTGGCATAAACCACACCAAAAAAAAAAAATTAATAGACACAATCCTGCAAATTTTCTCAGAAATAAGGAAGAGATTAACTATCAATTATGCAAAATTCAAAGCAAATAGCCACTCTTTTAAGTAATGGCCCTCTATTCTCTATCCATACTCCTTACATATAAAATCAGAAAAAGAAAACATTGCAGACATTCACAGAACCAACTCAGACCTTTCCACAAAGTACAGGAGAAAAAGTAGAAACACTTCCATTTTACCTACTTTATGATAAATTGCTTGAAGAATGCCTATTTATGAAACTGAATCAAACCCTGTGGCTACCTTTAACCCAAAACTATTTCTAGCTCAAAAGCCAAAAGACCCAAGCAAATACGCAAATACTTTCTTTTCACCTTATTCCCAAAGTGAAGAAATCTGACCCCCTTCCTACTACATCACAGCTTCTGTGAAACTCGCAGAGAGGCCCCTTTGGCCAACTTTTTTTTTTCTTCAGACAAACCTCCAACCAATTCCAGAAGAGAAGACAAACCTCAAACAAATTTAACCCTTAAAATCCGTCCCTGCAACTATATAACAGAATGGAAGCTTCACCGCAATACAGTATTGCACAGACTCAAAGATTTCTTAATGAAATGTAATCATAATGCCTTACAAATCATCACCAGAGATTCCTCCTGGCGTCCATACAGGTGCTAGGACTGCAATTCACCCAAAGAACTCCTCGTCAGCTAACATCATACTCCACGCTAAAAATTCACTATCTCCAAAGAATAAAATAGATATATTACTTTCCTCACAAGGACACCTGCTTCTTCAATGCCTGTATACACGAGAATAGTTGAGCAAGAACTGCTAGCAAATCCTTCAGCTTAAAGTTTTCCTGCCCACCAAACTCTGCCGCCACAGCAACACGGCCTGTCCTACACACACACTCACACGCTGAATTGTCAACCCCTCCATCTCCCTCCAACATTGTCAGACTAGGCAGTGTCTTGCCCATGGGAGGGACTACGAAAAAATATAAATAAATAAAAACGAGTCACCGCGGATGGGTGTAAGAACTAGGGAACTAGGGACTCCGTGTCCAGCTTCTCCAAGTCTCTTCCAAAAGAGCAGACAGAGCTCAAGTTCCATCACTGACCATTAACCAACCCCACCTCCAAACGCCTGGCCAACATGTTTCCTTCGCTTTCTAGGTCCTTTCAGCGAAACCCCTAGAAGGGGATCGAACCCCAGTAGCAACAAGAAAATCTCCTTTATCCGCCCATTTCTACCTTCGAAGCCCTCGTCCAGAAGAGAGGGGAGACAGGCAAGTGCGGCGGGGCTAGACAGAAGGGCCGTCGAAAGCTGCGTCTACCGAAAGGCACGTCATGGTCGCCCCCAGTTCGCCGCCCCAGGGAACGAGAGGCTGTCGGGCTGGCCAAGGTCACGGTGCTCGCGGGGCCGAGGGGCGCCCGCGCCGACTTCCGGCTCCCCCTTTCGGCGGCGGCCCGGGGCGCCCGCTCCCCACCGGCCCGCGCAGCCTCGCGTCCTCCGCGGATGCTCGTCCTCCGCTAACTAGGGCAAGCGGAGTGCGCCGCAGGGACGGCCCTGTGCCGCGGGCTCCCGCCCCGAGCAGCCCCCCGCCGCGGCCGTGACAGCTGCGACCTCCGTCCCCCGCCGCCGCGCGCGCCGGGAGGGAACTCGGCGGGGCGGGAGGGGGATGCACCCCAGAGAAAGGAGAGCGGGCGGAGGGCGCCAGCTGCTCCCCGCCCCCTAGGGCGCCGCGGCCGCGCGGCTCGTGACAGCTGCACCCACCGCGAGGCTCCCGCCCGCCGCCGCCGCCGCTCACCTGCCGCCGCCGCCTCTGGGCCGCGCTCCCGGGCTCCGCGCTCGTCCGCGGCCGTGGCGGCGCCGCTGCGGACTCGGCCGCTCCTCGGCCGGGCGCCCGTCCCCCGGGCCCCAGGCGGCCGCTGCGGCGCTCCGGCCCCCTCCTCCGGAGCAGGAGTTCCCCCGCGGGGGGGGGGGATGCAGAACGACCCCGGCGGAGGCTCGGCCTGAGGGAAGGGCAGCGAACGGGCCCGCTGCGGCGCTCGAGGCCCCGGTCAGCCGTCGGAGGACGAGGCCAGACGAAGCGCGTCAGTCTCCAGCTCGCCCGGCCTGCAGAACAGGCATTTCAGCCGCTCTCCGCGGCCGCCATGTTCTCCTCCTCCTCCGGCTGCACGGCCGCCGCCGCCCCCCGCTCGCGGCCCCGCCCCCCGCGCCCCGCCCGCCGCCGCCCCGCCCCGGCCCGCCCCGCCGCCCCGGCCCGCTCCCGGCCGCTCGGCCCCGCGACCCGGTGCCCCCGAGCCCGACGGCGCGGCCCGCCTGCCCGGCTGGCCCGCGGAGCGAGGAGCTGCCCCGCGCCCCCTGCCGGCCGCCAGACCCTCCCCGGCCCGGGTCCTCAGGAAGTGTGGGACCGGAGGCCCGGACCCTCCCCGCGGGGCGGTCCTCTGCCCGCTGCCGGGAAGTGGCCTCGAACCCCAGGGTGCCCCCAGGCGGGCGACTGGGCCTGCAGCCTCCCGCGGCTCTTTATCTCTGCGGGAAGGGTGAGGAGGCCCCGTGGGCGGGGGAGGAGTCGGTTCTGGGCCTGGCTCTCCACTAACGTGGTATTACTTTGAGTGAGACACATCCCGAGGGCCTCGTCTTTTATTCTGTAAAATTGAAAGGTGGATGCCTAGATGATTTCACAGGCTATTAGACAAGGGAGATGTAAGATGATCTGCCCCCTTCATTTTACACATGAAAAGATCTGACTGACACGTCTGGCTCTGCAATTCCATGAGTTGCCTAAAATATCTGCCAGTCACAGATCTTTCCCCTCGAGGGGCCCCACACTTTCTTCTTTTCCACCTCCTTTTTCTTGGAGAGGAGGGTTGTTTTTTTTTTTATTATTATTATTTTTATTTACTTGCAAGCAGAGAGAAATACAGACAGAAAGAGAGAATGAGCCTGCCGGAACCTCCATCTGCTCCATACGAACTCCAGATGCATGCATCACCTTGTGCATCTGACTTTACAAGGGTACTGGGGAATCGAACCCGGGTTGTTAGGCTTTGTTCCTTAACCGCTGGGTCATGTTTCCAAACTCCTTTTTTCTTTTCTTTTCTTTTCTTGTTTTTGTTTTTGTTTTTGTTTTTGTTTTTTTTTGATAGGGTATCACTCTAATCCAGGCTGATCTGGAACTCACTCTGTAGTTCCAGGCTGACCTTGAATTTACAGTGAACCTCCTATCTCTGCCTCCCAAATGCTGAGATTAAAGGCGTGTGCCACCATGCCCGGGTTCCAGCTCCTTTTCTTAACCTATAATGGAAGTGCTACATTCAGAAGTAGTGTTCCTTGTCACCACCAGAGAAATCAAACGGTGGCGGTACAGCCTCTTAAGCTTAACATGAAGACTTTATCTGGAAAGCAACCCACATCCAAAGACTGGCACAGGCTCTCTGCCTGGCCGGAAGTGCTTGGTAAAGGGTGTGTCTGTCCTGTCCTTTCCTGCCTTATTCCCTTTAGTCTTCACCCGCTGTCTCCTGCTGTTTCTCTTAGTACACAAAAAGCAACCTCTGTAAAACCTTAAACCTTTCACACCCCTCTCCTGACTAAACCTGATGGCATTGACCAACCGACCTCCTGGCACCCTTGTGATACTGCAGGTGTCTTCTTATGCAGGCTTAAAACAGCTACTTGACCAAACCCTCCTTCGTTCTTATATTCATTCATTTAATATGTTCAAGCAGCTGCTTCTTGTCAAAGACCTACTGCTGGTACCCTAGTACATTTCATTAACTCTTGACCTGCTTAGCATTACCTCTAGCAAACCTTCACAGTCAGTAATAGCTGGAAATGTTCAAGGATCTATATAGTCAGGCGATCATCAGCTCAGTTTCCTCTGGAGCCTACTTGCCAGTCTAGTCCAATCCAGACTGCAAAATGCCTTGTTCTGGTGCTTACAAATGAGTCGCTTGTGTGCAATGGTCCTGCCTCCTCTGATTGCCAGATGCACTAGATAGTCCCTCTAACTGCTGGATTCCTCTGACTCCTCCTTGTAGAAATGCTTCAACCCCTTCCCTTTCTTCTGCAGTACTCTTCTTGCTCTATACCCCTTTTCTGGACTTCGTTTCACTAGCACTTTTCTTGGCAGTTCCTTTTATAAAGTCATAAAATGTTAGTGCTGCCAAGCTTGGTGGCACATGTCTTTAATCCCAGCACTAGAGAGGCAGAGATAGGAGTATGAGGAGGCAGAGGCAGGAAGATCTTGTGAGTTCCAGACCAGCCTAGGGCTACAGAGGGAGCTCCAGGTTAGCCTGGGATAAAGTGAAACCCTATCTCAAAAAAAAAAAAAAAAAAAAAAAAAAAAAGTATCCTCAAGACTTTAATTTTTCCCCTTCTCTCACGTTGATTCTGTTTATGTCCACAAATTCAATAGCTGCATAGTCTCTTTATTCCATGATTGTCCCCACCCTGCAGTCTAGGGTTTCACTCTAGCGCAGGATGACCTGGAATTCACTATGTAGTCTCAGGCTGGCCTCGAACTCATAGCGACCCTGTTACCTCTGCCTCCCAAGTGCTGGAATTAAAGGCGTGCGCCACCATGCCCGGCTCCTTTAGCATTTCTCTCTGTGTGTGTGTGTGTGTGTGTGTGTGTGTGTGTGTGTGTGTGTGTGTGTGCGCGCGCGCGCGCATATACGCTAGAGGTTGACATGTGTATTTTATTTATTTATTTATTTATTTTTGGTTTTTCAAGGTAGGGTCTCTCATTCTAGCTCAGGCTGACCTAGAATTCACTATGTAGTCTCAGGGTGGCCTCAAACTCACAGCGATCCTCCTACCTCTGCCTCCCGGAGTGCTGGGATTAAAGGTGTGAGCCACCACGCCCGGCTCATATGTGTATTGCAATAACTCTCTACTTTATTTGCTGAGGCAGGATCTCTCACTTGAACCCAGAGTTCACAGATTCAGTTAATCTAGATAGCCAGCTTGCCCCAAGGAGCCCCTTTCTCTGCCTCATTGTCTCTGTACTGGGATTACAAATAGTCTGCCATGGCCAGGGATCCAAACTCAGGTCCTCATGCTTACACAGTAGGCCTTTTACCCACTGAGCTATCCCCCAGCTTTCCTTTGAAAATTTCCCCCTCCTTATAAGTCATAATCACGTCTCAAAGAAGTTCTGTCACTCTCTTGTTCTCAAAATGGTTGTCTTTTCTCTGCTCATATTCAATTTCTCTCTGCCTCCATCTGCTTTTCTAAGGAGATCCACTTTCTTAAGTCCAGCTAAATCCTGCCATCTTCCAGGAATCTTAAATGTAAAGAGCAAGACTCATTAGTGAAATTTACTTCCTGAATACTTCAGTAGCCTCTCTAAAATTCATTTACTTTAACCATCTCAGTAAACATTTCTTTACTACCTTACTATTGCTCCAGCCAACAAGCAGAACTAACCCCAATGAAAAGAAAGTGACTTGAAAAGAAGCTTAAAAAATATATAACACTCAGCCAGGCGTGGTGGCACATGCCTTTAATCCCAGCACTCGGGAGGCAGAGGTAGGAGGATCGCCATTAGTTCAAGGCCACCCTGAGACAACAGAGTGAATTCCAGGTCAGCCTGGGCTAGAGTGAGACCCTACCTCGAAAAAAAAATATATATATATATATGCAAGGCATGGTGGCACACGCCTTTGATCCCAGCACTTGGGAGGGAGACAGAGGTAGAATGATCACTTGTGAGTTTGAAGCTACCCAGGAACTACAGCATGAATTCCAGATCAACCTGAAGTAAAGTGAGACCGTGCCTTGGAAAAAAATTATATATATATACACACACACACACACAATATTTAACTTTTTTTGTGTGTGGTTTTTCGAAGTAGGGTCTCATTCTAGCTCAGGCTGGAATTCACTATGTAGTCTCAGGGTGGCCTTGAACTCATGGCGATCCTCCTACCTCTGCCTCCCGAGTACTGGGATTAAAGGTGTGCGCCACCACACCCGGCTAATATTTAACTTTTATAGTCCAAATAGATCTGATCTTATCAGACCCTATTGACCCACATGTTATAATGATCCTTTGCTGGAATAAAAATATACTGGGCTGGAGAGATGGCTTAGCGGTTAAGGCACTTGCCTGCAAAAGCCTAAGAACCCAGTTTTGATTCCCCGGTACCCATGTAAGCCAGATGCATGAGGTGGCCCATGCATCTGGAGTTTGTTTGCAGTGGCTAGAGACCCTGGTGCACCTGTTCTCTCTCTCTCCCTATCTGCCCCACTCTCTCTCTCAAATAAATAAATAAAATAAAAATTATATATGTACTAGTTTATGACTAGCATCTATAAAATACCTATTGAATTTTTTCCAAAGCATAATATATTTCTAGTTCTATAAAACATATGGCAAGTATACATGAAAGCACTCTAGTTATGGGGGTTGGGCGTATAGCTCAGTTGGAAGAGTGCTTGCCTTACATACACTAGGCCCTGGGTTCAATTCCTAAAACTAACTAAACTGGGCATGGTGGCACAGGCCTATAATCCTAGCACTCTGGCACTCACAAGGTGGAGGCAGAAAGATCATAAGTTCAAGATCATCTTCAGCGAGTAAGTTCAAGGATAGCCTATGATACATGAAACCCATCTTAAAAAAAACAAAAAGCACTCCATTACCTAAGGGCAAGAAGGAACTGCCTTAATTTTGGCCATCTTTAAAAAAAAAAAGTTTTGTTTTCGGGCTGGAGAGATGGCTTAGCGGTTAAGGTGCCTGCCTCCTAAGCCTAAAAACGCCGGTTCCAATCTCCAACGGTTCCAATCTCCAGGTCCCACGTTTAGCCAGATGCAAAGGGTGCAATGCTGCACTTGACCACAAGGGGGCGAACTCAGCTGAGAGGCTGCTGGCACGCCCATCTCTGTCTTCCTCTCCCTCTCTCTCTGTCTCTCTCTGTGTCTCTCTCCAAAAAAAAAAAAAAAAAAGTTTGTTTTCTTAATTTTTTTTTATTTTTGTTGTTGTTGTTATTTTGAGGTAGGGTCTCTCACTCTAGCCCAGGCTGACCTGGAATTCACTCTGTAGTCCCAGATTTAAACTCACAATAATCCTCCTACCTATGCCTCTGAGTGTTGGGATTAAAGATGTGTGCCACCAAGCCCTGTTTAATCAGCTCTTTTTAAAGCATCATTTAAAAACATATTTTATTTACTTGAGAGAGAGGTAGATTGAGTATGGGTGCACTAGGGCCTCCTGCCACTAAAAAGGAACTCTAGACACATCCACCATTTTGTGCATCTGGCATTATATGGGTACTGGGGAATCCAGCCCGGGTCATCAGGCTTTCTGGTTTGGCAAGCAAGTGCCTTTTACCACTGAACCAGCTCTCAAGCCCTCAGTTCTTTTAATTTTAATCAATTTTACATTCAACATTAATTTGTACATTGGCTTGAAGTACAGATGTTAAGAAGACTAGGTTTAGAGCTGGAGGTGGCTCATACCCATAATCTAGCAGGAAGTAGGTTGAGATGAGAGGATTGCCCCAAGTTAAAGGTCAGCCTGGGCCACATGGAAAATTTTAGGTATCTGGGTTATAGTATGGGCTACTATCTCAAAAACAAACCATAGCCAGGCATGGTGGCGCACACCTTTAATCCCAGCACTCTGGAGGCAGAAGTAGGAGGATCACCATGAGTTCAAGGACACCCTGAGAATACAGAGTGAATTCCAGGTTAGCCTGGGCTAGAGCAAGACCCTACCTTGAAAACCCCCCCCCAAAAAAAAAAAAAAAAACAGAAGAAGAAGAGGATGAGGACGACAATAACTAGATTTGGAGTTAGACCTATTGTAGTCTCAGGTTGGCCTCAGACTCATAGCGATCCTCCTACCTCTGCTTGGGATTAAGGCCATGCACCACCATGCCCGGCAAGACCTCAGTTTTTGAAATGTCTCTGCCTCTTAGTAGTTTTGTAATCTTGGACAATCACTTCAGCACCTCCAAGCCTCAGTGCCCTCATCTATGAAATAGATGGCACTTGCTTCAAAAAAAAAAAAAAAAAGCTTTATACAATGTTTGACATTTAGGATTGCCCGAGTGAACATGAAGATTAGCTCAAACTCAGAAGGTAAAAATCTGCCTAGCTACTCATCAGGCTAGAATAATAGGCACAGATAAAGCCAGCTGCAAAGTTAACAGGATACAGTGTTTTCTAAGGACATACTGCAGCTGTATATGTCATATTAACTCTCTTCTTTGAGTGACTACTGCTTTCCTAGTCACTGAAAAATTTTATTCTCTAAAATCGTAGATATCAGAAATTTTGGATGTTTGTGATTATAGCAGTAAGAAGGAAGCATCTCTCTCCTGGCTGGGATATCTAAGTCCTTTCTAGCAGTGATGCAACCTCCATTTATGTCATGGTTTACATTGATGGTCAATTTGACAGGACCTGAAATCAATTACTTAGATTAAGTTAGCCTCTAGGCATACCTGTGAGGGATTATTTTGATTAGGTTAATTAAAGCGAGGCAATCCACCTTAACTGTGGGTAGCACCATTCCAAGGACCTGGATCCTGTACTATATAATAATGTGAACCAGGGGCTGGAGAAATGGCTTGGTGTTTAAGGCGCTTGCCTGCGAAGCTAAAGGACCCAGGTTCGATTCCCCAGAACCCACATAAACCAGCTGCACAAGGGGGCACAAGCATCCAGAGTTCATTTGCAGCAGCTGGAGGCCCTGGTATGCCCATTCTCTCCCTCTCTCTCTCTCTCCCGCCTATTTCTCTCTCTCAAAGAAAAATAAAATACTTTTTAAAAATGTGAGCCAGATATGGTGATGCACACCTTTAATCCCAGCACTCAGGAGGCCAACAAAGGATCACTGTGAGTTCAAGACCAGCCTGAGACTACAATAGTGAATTCCAAGTCAGTATGGGCTAGAGCGAGATCCTACCTTGAAAAAAAGATGAGCTGGCTGAGAATGGTCATTCATCACACTCTGCCTCCTCACTGTGGACTGAATATGACCAGCTCCACTTCAAGCTCCTACCTCCATGGCTTTTCCACCATGATGAACTATAACCTGGAACTATAAGCTAAAATAAACCCTTCCTCCTCTTAACTGATTTTTGTTGGGTGTTTTGTCCTAGCAACAAGAAGTAACTAATACAATGTCTAAACCAGGTACAGCACTTTAGATGAAGGATTCCAAATACATCTATCTTACAGACAAGGCAGGATGTTGACCCTTTTACTTACTGTCATGATTTACTTTTAGCCTATCAAAATTTTTCTTTATCTGGATGCTGGAGAGATTCTTCAATAGTTAAAGATACTTCCTTACAAAGCCCAATGACCTGGATTTGATTCCCTAGTACCCATGTAAAGTCGGATGCACAAAGTGGTGCATGCATTTGGAGCTCATTTGCAGGAAGCCTTAATGTGTCCATATTCACTCTCTGTCTGTCACTCTCAAATAAATAAATAAATAAATAAATAAATAAATAAATAAATAAATAATTAGGATTGGGTGTGGTGGTTCACACCTTTAATCCCAGCACTTGTGAGGCAGAGGTAGGTGGATCACCATGAGTTCAAGGCCAGCCTGGGACTACAAAGAAAGATCTGGCTCAGCCTGGTCTAGAATGAGACCCTACCTCAAAAAAACTTTTAAAAAGTTTCCCTTATTTAAACTGTATCAAAACTGTTCATGGTGCCTATCTTCCCTAGAGTGGTTAAGTAGGACTAAGTACTACATATCGTAGAGCCTCACTTGGTGTCTCATAAATTTATCAGCATTTTATGCTGTTATGAATTATTAGTTAATAAAGTGAAAGGTTTTTGTACCCACATGAAACATTTTAGAATAAGTTCCTTAGAGTTTGCCTAAATTCTTACAGCATTTTCTTTCCTTTTTTTTTTTTTTTTTTTTTTTTTAAGTTTTTCAAGATAGGGTCTCACTCTAGCCCAGGCTGACCTAGAATTCACTATGTAGTTTCAGGGAGGCCTCAAACTTCCAGAGATCCTCCTATCTGTGTTACCCAAGTGCTAGGATTACAGGCATGTGTCACCACATCCAACTCTTGTTTTTTTACATGTGATTTGTAGAAATTATATTCTCTGTGACATTTTGGTTATTTTTTTTTTTTTTTTTTTTTTTTTTTTTTTTTTACTATTAAAAGCACACTGCAGTAAGTGCTTTCCTTGCACCATCCTGAAGTTATAGCATGTCTATGATTTTGAGTATTAATGGTGTGATACATAGGCATGCCTCCTTACATATGTAGCCTTCATTCAGACTTGCTATAGTGGCTGCAACTCAACTTTGAAGTTTGGATGCCAAAGCCAGTTGTACACGTAGGAGGACTGGTTTGGCAGAAGCCTATGTTGTGGGCTTTGGGAAATGCCAGATGCATCCCAACCTCCTGTAATTTCAACAACTGAGATTCAATCCTTTGGGCTTGTACTTTTTATCTTGGGATGATCCTTGAAACAAATCATTCCTTTCTTGTTATAGATACTGCAGAAGATTGAGAACAACTTAAATAAATGAAGACACCATTAATCCCAGCACCCAAGAGGCAGAGGTAGGAGGATCACTGTGAATTCAAGGCCACCTTGAGACTACATAGTGAATTTCAGGTCAGCCTGGGCTACAGTGAGACCCTACCTGGAAAAATCAAAATAAATAAGTAAATAAATAAATACAGACAGGAATTACCTGTAGCTCACAACTGAGCACTACAGGTGATGTTTCAGTGTCTCCTTTATCTTTTCTGTACATGTAATTGAAAAGTTGATCTTCCTACAAAAGCTATTTTTTACTCACTTAAATAGTTTTACAGTAAAAGAAATCTGGTAAGTATTAAATTACAAGCATTACTCATTCAATAAACATTAAATATATACTACATACAAGTAGTATTCTTGAGGTAAACATTGAGGTAGGGTCTCATTCTGTTGGACCCTATGAGGCCCGGGTGTGAGGCCTAGTGGAACTTCCTGAGCCTGACTAGAGTTTGGCGACTTGTCTTTGGCCTACTTCCGCTTAGGAGTGACTCAGCAAGGCCTAAGCCAAAACTGCCTCCGCCCAGCTACTGCTGACGTGGTGAAATACTATTGGCCCTTACATCTTTCTCTCATCCTTTTTCCCACCCACTTTCTCAAAATATATAAACACCTTCCCATTACAATAAACCGAGTTCCTGCCTTGACAGACTCCTGGCTCAGTGTGGTTTTTTCTCCCCGGTGTTTTGGGGGGGGAGGGGTCTGAGCCGCCAACACCCGTCATCCCGCTCAGCCTCAAGAGGAGCCGCTGGCCCGGCTCTCTCTCTTCTGCTCTATCTGCCGGGGGAAGAGGAACCGGCATCATTCTAGCCCAGGCTGACCTGGAACTAACTCTGTAGTTCCCATAAATATTCTTTCTTTCTTACTTTCTTTCTTTTTTTTTTTTTTTTTTCGAGGTAGGGTCTCACTCTAGCTCAGGCTGACCCTGGTATTCACTACATAGTGTCAGGGTGGCCTTGAATTCTCAGCAATTCTCCTACCTCTGCCTCCCAAGTGCTGGGATTAAAGGCATGCGCCCACATGCCCCACTTTTTAGGTTTTTTGAGGCAGGGTCTCGCTGTAGCTCAGACTGACCTGGAATTCACTATGTAGTCTCAGGGTGGCCTCGAATTCACGGCGATCCGCCTACCTCTGCCTCCCAAGTGCTGGGATTAAAGGTGTGCACCACCAGGCCTGGCCCAAATATTATTCTAAGTGTTAGAAGCAGTAGATCAAAAAGACTCTTATCTTTAATAGTTTACATAAGGGAAACGTTATAGAGCTAGCTCTGTCCTCCAAGCATAACAGTCATTACCATCTTCATCAGTGCAAGAGACTCTCAAGACTGGGACATTTCCTTATAGAACGAAGGGGTGGGAAGGTCTTCAGACCCTCACCTGAGGTCTCAGCTACTCCCTCCTGTACCTCCCCACCAGCTGTATGTCATTCTGCCCCAGCTGCACATGGGTGTCAGGAGGTGCTGGAGTATATAGAGGGTGGAAGGTTAACTGAAGCAGTGACTTCACTATGCAGCTATGGGGAAGTACCATCCATGCTAACGTGAGACTTTTTGGTGATGCAGCTGCTTTGGAATAATCCATTTTCCTATGAGTAACCTCCCCCATGCTCTATACATAAGCTCGATAAATGAATTGGTTTGTCAAGCTAGGCTTGAATGGAATCATCATTATTGGTGTGTCACTGATGCCCTGTGGGGGTGGGTGTTCACTTTTTCTCAGGGAAAATTCATGCAACAAGAAGAAATAGATAAAATGAATGAACAATGGCTGGACAGATGGCTTAGCAGTTATGGTGCTTGCCAGCAAAGTCAAAGGACCTAGGTTTGATTTCCCAGGACCCACTTAAAGCCAGATGCACAAGGTGGCACATGTATCTGAAGTTCGTTTGCAGAGGCTGGAGGCTCTGGTGCACCCATTCTCCCTCTCTTTTCTTTCTTGCGCTCTCTAAATTAATTAATTAATTAATTATTTTTTGAAATGAATGAATAAGTAAATAGATGAGGAAATGTGTGTGCTGTGTGCGAGTGAAGGTTCATGTAGGGACAGTGTACATGTGTGTCCATGCATGTGGAGGCCAGAGGACAACCTCAGGTATCATTTCTCAGGAACCATCCACTTTGTTGTTGTTGTTGTTGTTGTTGTTGTTGTTGTTATTGTTTTTTTATTTTGGGGGGGTGGTTTTTTTCAAGGTAGGGTTTGCTCTAGTCCAGACTGACCTGGAATTCACTATGTAGTCTCTTAGGGTATCCTCAAACTCACGGTGATCCTCCTACCTCTGCTTCCCAAGTGCAGGGATTAAAGGTGTATGCCACCAAGCCTGGCTCCATCCATTTTTTTGAGACAAGGTCTGTCACTGACCTGTAAGTCAGCAAATAGACCAGACTAGTTAGCCAGTAAACCCCAGGGATCCACCTGTTTCTGCCTCCCCAGTGCTAGGATTACAAGTGTGTGTCACTCCATCCACTTTTTTTATGGGGGTTCTGGGAATCAAACTCAGGTTCTCATGCTTGCAAGGCAAACATTTTACCAACTGAGCTATGTCCTCAGCCCCAGAGAAAAGTTCTGTATATGTAGAATACACACACACACACACACACACACATACATACTTATACACACACACACATATACACATATATATACATGATGCAAACATTAGTGCTAAAACAATTTAATGTGTTGATCACTCTGAGACAATCTTAAAACTTCCTATTGGTACTAAATTGGGTAAAATATAAGAATGCTATTCAGTTATATTTCACCAACTAACTGTATTCCCTGGTAGGTTTTTTTTTTAAAAAAACATACTTCCATATTTTATTTATTTATTTGAGAGAGAGAAAGGTGAGTAGACAAAGAAAGATAATGGGCATGCCAAGGCTTCTAGCCACTGCAAACAAATACCAGATGCATACGCCACCTTGTGCATCTGGGTTATGTGAGTACTGGGGAATTGAACCTGAGTCCTTAGTCTTTGCAGGCAAGTGCCTTAACCACTAAGCCATCTCTCTAACCACCCCCCCCATAGGTTTTAAAGCTTGGAAGACTGAAGAGAGGCTACCTGCCCTCAAATCCTTTCCTTTAAATGGCATGCTTCCAACTAACCAAAATAGTTGGGAGTTGAACTATACAGTTTCAGGGTTGGGAGGGGGAGGTGTTGATATTTCCATTCAGGGCTAGCTTTAACATCAATGTAACCTGTGTTCCCAAGCTCCGAGACTGCCTTCAATGTTCAGTGTCTCTGCTTATGATCTACTTTCACAGTCTTGTCTTCTGTCTCTTCTTCCTACCTGATTACCCTTTCTCCATGAGCTACCAGAGTTTGTCACCTCTTTGCTTTTCTACTGTCCCCAAGGTTAGGAGACCTTGGAGACACTCTCAAAGATCTTTCCTAGGGGAAGGGGGCACAAGCCACACAGAAAACCATGAACCCTGGCCAATAAATCCAAGGCCCAGAATTGGGTCCCCCCACACACACAGTGAACTGTTGTCCAGGGAGACCCATGAGTTCCCCAAAACAATGTAGGTCATTGCCAAATCACTATCAAAGATAAAAGTTAAGACCCTATTTTTGATGAAGACACCACAGGCTGTAGTCACAGGATATCAGAATACCATGCTGGAACTGAAAGGGAAACTGGGTCCCTCCCAGCTAACATTCATAGTGCTGGAGAGCACTATTGGAGCTGCCAGAGAACAATTGTCACCAAAAGCATGAATAAGCAGGGGACCCTGCAGACTATGGAATCAACCAGATGATCAAGAAGCACACACTTGTGCAGTGGTGGCACACAGCCTCCACAAGTAATCAACTGTTCTAATTGAACATGAGACCCATTCACTGGGAGAGGACTCCTATCTGATAATGGAGAGCAAGTGAGAATCCCATGGTCAGGAAACTCAGACCTCAGAGAGATGCTCCCACCACTCTCTGGAGAGTAAGAGTGGGCTTGTACACCAAAAAGTCTCTCAAAGAACTTTTCATATCCCCTTTAACCCAAGCTTCTCTCACTGCTAGAGAATCTGTTTTGTTTTACAAAAGATAGAGAAAACAGAGGAGAACCAAGATCCACAAAATGAAGTTATGAAATTTGCTGGAAATGGATGGATCTGGAAAGGATTATACTTAGTGAGGGAACCCAGGCCCAGAAAGCCAAATGTCGCAAGTTTTCTCTCATATGTGGACCCTAGCTACAAATGATTGGACTTCTATGTGAGTAGGAATAGAACTCAGTAGCAGAAGCCAGTAAGATAGAAAGGGGATATAAAGAGAATAGAAAGGGAGGGAAGGGGGACTTAATAGGATGGTATTGTATATATGTAAGTAGAAGAACAGATTAATGGGGGTGAAAAGGCCTAAATGAGGTCAGGGGAAGAGATTGAGTAAAGGAAAGGTGGAGGGAGGGCTAATCAAAATCTAAGAGAATATAAATAAGTCATATGAAAACCTACTTTTTAAGACAATGGAACACTCAGAAGCCATAGATTATTACTAGAAAATTTTCAGTGCCAGGGATGGGATACCTTCCAGTGAGTTGTTGGCCAGGGAGGTCACAGATACCCCCAAAACATTACAGGCCATTGCTGAGGCCCTTGGTTTCCCACCAGGAATAGATGGTAAGACCCTATTGCTGAAGACTCCACATACTTGGGCTGCAGGGTCACTGAGAAATCCTGCTGGAGCTGAGTTGAAAGCCTCCTCCATGTGAACCAGCTGACAGAAAGCTGGGTAAAGCTATGCTGAATGCAGTTAAATGGGAGAGAGACAAAACACCAGTGAAGGCACTCAACAGTAGACAATGCAAGCTTTAAATTTGGCCAGCCATGCCAAATGAACCAGCGGGTGCAATAGTGGCATGTCTGTTATGGGGGAAACCAACCGCTCTCTAATTGGACTGGAGGCCCACTCCATGGGAGGGAATACATCTCTGATACTGAAAACCTATGACAGGGGTAGTCATGAGCCCTAGGGGTGTAACATCTACTGGTGTCTGGCTAAATGTATATACTATGCTCACCAAACTGCCCAGTAAGCATTTATCTTGATGTCCACTCCCATATATTAATGCAACTCTCTCTTTTGGTTAGAGAAGCTTCTCTTTTCAGATGGTGGTGACCTTGGGATGACTCAGAAGGCACGATGGTGCTGAGAAAAAGTGACAGAGGAGTGCTCAGCACTGAAACATCAGAGGTGGCAGAAAGAATGTAAGAACCAAAGGAAGAGTAGGACTCCTTACAATGCACTCTTCCAGACACAAAATGGCCTGGATATCCATGACCTCACAGTGCCTGACACTACCTACACAAGACCATCATAACAGGAGGAAACAGTGATGACATCAAAATAAAAGAGAGACTGATTGAGAGGGGGAGGGGATATGATGGAGAGTGGAGTTTCAAAGGGGAAAGTGGGGGGAGGGAGGGAAGTACATGGGATATTGTCTACAATTAAGAAAGTTGTCAATTAAAAAAAAGATAATTGACTTCCAAAAAAAAAATCTTTCCTCATCTAATTAGACTGTTTTTACTCTATCCACAAAAATTCCTAAGGCAGAAAAAACCTGTTGGTACAACTTACTCATATTATTCCTTAAGTAATGGAGGCCCAGAGATCATACATGACTTTATCCAAAGTCACGTGATTAGCTAGTTGCTTCCTACAGTAGCTTTTTTGCTGTGGTGAGTCTAGGGAAAGGCTTGCAAAGGACAAAGTTTCATGGATTGAACAGATCTTGCTTACCTGCTGTTCCCTCTCAGAATGAAAAGTAAGAACTTTTAACAGGGAGGGGAATGACCTAAGCGAGGCCATGGGAAGAGAATGCATAAAAGAAGGGCAGGGGGAGGGTCAATCAAAATTCAAGATATTGTGAATAAGACTTATGTAAAATTACTTTTTTGAATAATGGCACATCTATAAGCTATAGACTATTACTAGAAAATTTTCAGTGCCTGGGATGGGATACCTTCCAGTGAGTTGTTGGCCAAGGAGGTCCCAGTAGCCTCCAAAACATTAAAGGCTATTGCCAAAGCCCTTGGTTTCCCTAGAGAAACAGATAGTAAGACCCTATTGCTGAAGACATCTCTTGCCTGAGAGGCAAGGTCACTGAGAAAGCAAGCTGGTGCTGAGCAGAAAACCTTCTCCCTGTAGACCAGCCAACTGAAAGCTGGAAAAAGCTGCACTGCATGCATGCATGCAGCATATGGGAGACAGAAGTCATCAGCAGTGAAAACAGTGGACACTGAATATTCAAGTTTGGCCATACAGGCCCAATGACTGAATGGATGCAATAGTGGCATGTCTACTCTTGGGGTAACCAACTGCTCCATAATTGGCCCTCTCTACAGGAGGGAATACATACCTGGTACTGAAAAATGTAAGCAAAAGTCTATGGTAGGTGAGGTCATGAGCCTGAGGGGTATAAAGCCTGCTCTTGTCTGACTAAATGTATATATTATTCCCACCAAGCTGCCCTGAAAGTATTACACTTAATGTTCATATTCACATATTAATGCTACTCTCACTTCTGGTTAGAGAAGCTTCTCTTTTAGATGGCGATGACCACTGGGATGACCCAAAAGGCAACATAGTACTGAGAAGAAGGGATGGAGGAGTGCTCAGCACAGAAACACCTATGTCACACCCTCCAATGCTCAGGAACCATTGCGGAAGAGGGGGCAGATAGAATATAAGAGCCAAAGGAAGGGTACCACTCCTTACAATGCAACTGCCCAGACAGAAATTGGCCTCGATATCCATGACCTTGCAGTGCCTAGCAATACCTCCGCAAGACCCTCAAAATAGAAGAAAAAGATGATGACATCAAATTAAAAGAGAGACTAATGGAGAGAGGGAAGGGATATGATGGAGACTGGAGTTCTAAAGTGGAATGGGGGGAGGGGAGGGAAATATCAGGTGGGTTTTTTTGTATGTAAGTATAGAAGTTGTCAATAAAAAAATAATAACTTTTTAAAAAAAGAACTTTTAGTGTCTCAAATAAGGGAACTTCACAGAACACTAAAATCACCAGGCCACCCAAGAGGAGTTGAAGCAGGATTGCAAGTGGTTAAGAAGTGAGTAGGCAGTAGGAGATCAAGGCTGAGTCCCTTGTAAAGTCTGTTGTTGGGGGAGAGAAGATGGTAATCAAGAATTTAGATGGCGATAAGAGGATTATCCTACAGTATGTAGGAGACATGAACATATTGGAGGACAGAGGGAAAGATCCTTTATTAGATAAGTTTCAAGTTGCTCCAGTGGGAAGTAATTCATCAACATAGGTTTGGAGAAATGGAAGAAGGTAAGATTAAAGCCATAAGTGGGAACATGATTTCGTGGCTTTTGTGCCATAAACTATGCATTTGACTCTAAACTCCATAAGGTAAAGAATCATAAGAGGCCAGGCATGGTGGAGCATGCCTTTAATCCCAGCACTTGGGAGGCAGAGGTAGGAGGATCACCATGAGTTCAAGGCCACCCTGAGACTACATAGTGAATTCCAGGTCAGCCTGAGTTACAGTGAAACCCTACCTTGGGAAAAGAAAAAAAGAATAACAGGGTGTGCTCACCACTGTGTCTGCTCATTAGCACATAGCAGGAATGCTACAATATTTTTTAGAATGATAAATAAATGAAGAAATGCTAAAGGAACCTTCCAGTTCTGTACTTCATGCACTCAGTAGCAAAAGTTTAGATCCAAATTAGAGAAGGGAAAAAAGATGCAAGAAGGAAAGGAGGTTGAAATGTAGCACAGATGCCTGCTTTGGCCTCCTTGGCCAATGTACTGGATGACATCCAGGAAACCAAGACAAATTGTCAGTAGTGGCTGCCACACAGAGAAACTAACAGTTCTAGTGACTTCAGTGCTGATGTCAATTGGAACTGTATATTACAGCATAAAGTTATTTATCATCCTGAGTTCTGAATGCCAAGTGAAATTTATCATGAAAATCTTTATATGGATAAGACAGTAGCTGGTGCCCTTGATATATAGGTTACCACCCACCCAAATCAAAACATTATACTTTAAACCGGGCATGGTGGGGCACACCTTTAATCCCATTACTCCGGAGACAGAGGTAGAAGGACAGCCATGAGTTCGAGGCCACCCTGAGACTACAGAGTGAATTCCAGGTCAACCTGGGCTAGCTCAAGACCTTACCTTGAAAAACCAAAAAAAAAAAAAAATATATATATATATATATATATACTTTGATACAGGGATGACATTCAAAATATTTAACTACTAGTATAACTCAGAAGCCCACCAACAAACCAGCTCCAGGTAACCAGTATATTGCATCTGCCCAAACTATGAAGACATGGCTGCTGCTTACAGTGATACTCAGAGACCAACAGTGTGTAGTTTTTAAGAGGCTTTCTGCTGAGTAAAAGAGTGTGTAAAGGGTTGGAGAGATGGCTTGGTGGTTAAGGCACCCGCCTGCCAAGCCTAAGAACACTGGTTCCAATCTCCAGGTCCCATATTTAGCCAGATGCAAAAAGTGATGCAAGGGCGCAATGCCACACTTACCTACAAGGGGGCACATGTGTCTGGAGTTTGCAGCAGCTGAAAGGCTGCTGGCATGTCCATTCTCTCTCTCTCCTTCTGTCTCTATTAAAAAAAAAAGTATGTAAAGCAATGTTGCATGCTATCAGAGTGACTTCTTCCCCATGAATTCTTAACCCAGTGCATCTCTATCCATTAGAAAAGAACTTCACTCACTGTTCCTTCAACTGTGTCCTCCAGACATTGGCAACCCCCTAAACTGGCCGATTGCCCAATCTTTTGTCCTCTTTGACTCATTTAGATCTTGTGCCAGCAGTACCTGTGTGAGATCTGCCCTTCACTAATCCATGTCAATTACTTTCACTAGCCTCCAAATATCCCCAGGATCTGCCATCTATTCCAAACATGTACCTAAAAGAACAGGTTTTTAACAAGATTTAATCACAAAAGAGAGACACAATTTTTTTTCTGTTTGTTTTTTCAAAGTAGGGTCTCTCTTTAGCCCAGGCTAACCTGGAATTCACTATGTAGTTTCAGGGTGGCCTCAAACTCACTGTGATCCTCTTACTTCTGCTTCCTTAGTGCTGGGATTAAAGGCATGCACCACCACACCCAGTATACTTCTATTTTTTAAAAAAATTTGTATTTATTTATTTGCAAGCAGAGAGAGATAGAAGAGAGAGAGAGACAGAGAAAGAATGGGTACACCAGGACCTCTAGCTGCTGCAAACAAACTCCAGTTGTGTGTATCACTGTGCATCTGGCTTTACGTGGGTACTGGGGAATCCAACCTGGGTTGTTAGGCTTTTCAGGCAAGCATCTTAACTGCTGGGCCATCTCTCAACCCCTCTACTTCTATTTTTTTTTTTTAAACATACATTCCCATCTGTCTGGGTTAGCAAACCTTAGCTTAATAGTTTATTTATTTATTGAAGGTAGGGAGAGAGAGGGGGGCAGATATATAGAGAGAATGGGTACACCAGGCCTACAGCCACTGCAAACGAAATCCAGATGCATGTGCCACCCTGTGCATCTGGTTTACATGGGACCTGGGGAATTGAACCTGGGTTCTTAGACTTAGCAGGCAAACTCCTTAACTGCTAAGCCATGTCTTGAGCCCCTACTTCTATTTTTGAAAGATAAAATAAAATACAACAATGATACTCTCTTCAGCTCCTTGCTTATGGGATTCAGGACTTCACTGGGCTCTACATTATATCTTGTACAAAAACATGAGGAAGTTTATATGATGGAAGGCCTATGTAAATCCAGAAATATGTTAGTCTGCAACTCACAGGTAATCCTACATCTATTTTGTCTCTTACAGAACATAGGACTTATCCCACAGGACAAAAGTTCTGAGAGTTTAGTGGGAAGCATACTTGGAGCCACAACAACTGAAATGGGGTCCCCTCCACAATTCATCTGTAAAAGTCCTAGATTCCAATACCTCAGCATGTGACTTCATTTGAAAATAGGGTCTCTAGAGAGATAATTAGATTGTAGTGAGCCAGTAAGGTTGGACCTTAACTCAATATGTCTGGAGACATTATACAAAGAGGAAACGTGGGCATGAAAAGAAACCAAGGATGGGCTTGAGAAATGGCTTGGTGGTTAAGGTGCAAACCTGCAAAGCCTAAGGACCCAGGTTTGATTCCCCAGTACTCACCTAAGCCAAATGCACATGGTGGTGCATATGTCTGGAGTTCATTTGCAGTGGCTAGAGGCCCTGGCACACCCATTCTTTCTCTCTCTTTCTCCAATAAATAAATTGATTAAAGAGAAACAAAGAAAGCAAGGATGCACGTGGCACAGACAGAGGAAAGTCCTAACTCCCTTATAAAACTAGGGAACTTCAGTTGGATCTAGCAGTAGAGGCCAAATAAAAAAAAGAATAAGGGGGTTGGAGAGATGGCTTAACAGTTAAGGCATTTTCCTGAAAAGCCTTATATAAGTACCTCCATAAGCCAGATGCACATATTGGCACATGTTTCTAGAGTTCATTTGCAATGGCTAGAGGTCCTGTGGGCTCTCTCTCTCTCTCTCTCTCTCTGCCTCTTTCAAAGAAATAATTATTTTAATTCCAAAAAAGAATAAAGAGGGCTGGAAAGATGGCTTAGCAGTTAAGGCGCTTGCCTGCAAAGCCTAAGGAACCAGGTTCAGTTCCCCAGTACCCACATAAACCAGATGCACAAGGTGGCACATGAGTCTGGAGTTCATTTGTAGTGGCTGGAGACCCTATATGCCCATTCTCTCTATAAATATCTGCTTTTTTTTCTCTCATATAAATAAATATTGCCGGGCGTGGTGGCGCACACCTCCCAGCACTTGGGAGGCAGAGGTAGGAGGATTGCCGTGAGTTCAATGCCACCCGGAGACTACGTAGTGAATTCCAGGTCAGCCTGAGCTAGAGTGAAACCCTACCTGGAAAAGCCAAAATAAATAAATAAATAATAAATAAATAAATATTTTTTTAAAAAAAGAATAAGAAAAGCCTGGCACACGGATTTGCAAAGTAAAGGATGGAGGATAATTGAGAGACAGCAAAGTGGAGAATGACTAGGATTGGGGTTGACAAACCAGAAAAGCAGAACTAGAAATAAGGTAACCAGACAGACTTAGAGGCACTGGTGCAGAGCAGGTTTTTGGGAAAGAAGTGGGAAGCACTTGAAGCCATTCTGTGAGCCCCCAGAATGTGGTACAACAGCTTTATAGAAGGCTTAGCTACGGACAAAGAGGTTGGCATTAGAGGATGAAAGCAATTTGAACAATACATAGTTGATGAGGGGGTCACTGTGAAGGTTGTTGACCAGAGGCCAACAAATGGTCTTTTAAATAAAATGAATTAGGCCGGGCATGGTGGTGCATGCCTTTAATCCTAGCACTGGGAGACAAAGGTAGGAGGATCGCCGTGAGTTCAAGGCTACCCTGAGACTACATAGTGAACCTGAGACCCTACCTCGAAAAACCAAAAAAAAAAAAAAGAATTAAGGCTGGAGAGATGACTTAGTGGTTAGGGCGCTTGCCTGCAAAGCCAAAGGACCCAGGTTCTATTCTCCAGGACCCATGTAAGCCAGATGCCCAAGGTGACACATGACTCTAGAATTTGTTTGCAGTGGCTGAAGGCCCTGCCATGCCCAATCTCTTCCTCTCTCCCTCCTTGCTTCTCTCTCTCTCCTCTATCTGCCTCTCTCTCTCAAATAAATAAAATAAATAAAAAATTTAAAACAATAATAATAATAAATGAATTAAATCTGGGCCTGGTGGTACATGCCTTTAATCCTAGCACTTGGGAGGCAGAGGTAGGAGGATCGCCGTGAGTTCGAGGCCACCCTGAGACTACATAGTCAATTCCAGGACAGCCTGAGCTAGAGCGAGACCCTACCTCAAAAGACAAAACAAAAAAATTTTTTTTTTTTTGTGATAGAGTTTCGCTCTAGCTCAGGCTGTCCTGGAATTCACTATGTAGTCTCAGGGTGGCCTCGAACTCACGGCGATCCTTCTACCTCTGCTTTCCAAGTGCTGGGATTAAAGGCAAGCACCACCATGCCTGGAAAAAAATTTTTTTAAAGAAAAATGAATTCAGTAGCACTATAGGACAAGCATATCAAGGATGCATATCAACACATGACTTGAAAGTTGGGAAAATTATTTTTGAAAATACTCACTTTGATTTATCCTTATTCACCATAGTGCCTGGCAAGCCATGCTTATTCAATAAATGTTCAGGATGAAGCAAATGCCCTCCGAAGGAGAGCTTTTGTCCTTAGACTGTCTCTTAGAATAAAGCAAGAAATGAACATCATGTTTATGACTTCTTTTTGTTTTGGTTTTTTGAGGTAGGGTCTCACTCTAGCTCAGGCTGACCTGGTATTCACTATGTAGTCTCAAGGTGGCCTTGAACTCACCGCGATCCTCCTACCTCTGCCTCCAGAATGCTGGGATTAAAGGCGTGCACCACCATGCCTGGCTTGTTTTGGTTTTTTGAGGTAGGGTCTCACTCTAGCCTGGGCTGACCTGGAATTCACTATATAGTCCCAGGCTGGTCTTGAACTCATGGTAATCCTCCTACTTCTACCTATCAAGTGCTGGGAATAAAAGCATGCACCACCAGTGTGAATCCTTTTATACAACTTATGAAGGCTCCCAGATGGACCAATAGAACTGAATTTTTAGACCTTACAGATGGCAAATCTCATGTGTATCAATTCTTTGATTGAAATCAGTGGAAAAACAATCTTGTTACTAACTAAAGTTAAAAATGGCATGTCTGGAGCTGAGGATGTGGCTCAGCGGATAGAGTTCCCACCTAGCTTGCATAAAGCCTCAGTTCAATTCCCAGCAGGGCATAAAACCTGGTGTGGTAGTGTATGGCTGTAATTCCAACACTCAGAAGGCAGGACAATCAGAAATTCAAGGTCATCTTTAGGTACATACTGAATATGAAGCTAGCCTAAGCTACATGAGGCCCTGGCTCAAAAAACAAAAAATAAAAAATAAATAAGTAGAGGCCACCCTGGAATACATAGTGATTTCAAGGCCAGTCTGGGATACATGGCAAATTGCTGCCTTAAAAAAATCATTCCATGGTTAGAGAGGTGGCTTAATGGTTAAGGCACTTGCCAATGAAGCCTAAGGACTCAGATTCCATTCCCCAGTACCCAGGCCAGATGCACAAAGTGGCACATGCAACTGGAGTTCATATGCAGTGGTTATAGGCCCTAGGGTGCCCATTCTCTCTCTCTCTCTCACTCAAATAAATAAATAAAATATTTTAAAAATCATTTCAAGCCGGGCGTGGTGGCGCACACCTTTAATCCCAGCACTCGGGAGGCAGAGGTAGGAGGATCGCCGTGAGTTCGAGGCCACCCTGAGACTACATAGTTAATTCCAGGTCAGCCTGGACCAGAGTGAGACCCTATCTCGAAAAAACCAAAAAAAAAAAAAAAATCATTTCAGGGGCTGGAGAGATGGTTTAGCGGTTAAGTGCTTGCCTGTGAAGCCTAAGGACCCCGGTTTGAGGCTCAACTCCCCAGGACCCATGTAAGCCAGATGCACAAGGAGGCTCATGCATCTGGAGTTTGTATGCAGCGGCTGGAGGCCCTGGTGCGCCCATTCTTTCTCTCTCTTTCTTTCTCTCTCTCTCTCTCTGCCTATTTCTGTATCTCTCTCTCAAATAAATAAATATAAAAATAAAATATTAAAAAAAATAATTTCAGGGCTGGAGAGATGGCTTAACAGTTAAGGCGCTTGCCTGTGAAGCCTAAGGACCCAGGTTTGATTCCCCAGTACCCATGTAAGCCAGATACACAAAGTGGTGCATGTGTCTGGAATTCATTTGCAGTGGCTGGAGACCCTGGCATGCCCATACTCTCCCTCTTGCTCTCACTTTCTCCTTGCTTCTCTCTCTCTTTCTCTCAAATAAATAAATAAATAATATATTTTTTTAAATGACTTCAGCTGGGCATGGTGGCTGGCACATGCCTTTTTTTTGGTTATTGTTGTTGTTGTTTCTCTAGGTAGGGTCTCACTCTAGCTCAGGCTGACCTGGAATTCACTATGTAGTCTCAGGGTGGCCTCAAACTCACGGTGATCCTCCTACCTCTGGCTCCCGAGTGCTGAGATTAAAGGTGTGCACCACCATGCCTGGCTTGGAACATGCCTTTTAATCCCAGCACTCAGGAGGCAGAGGTAGGAAGATCTCTGTGAGTTTGAGGCCAGCCTGAGACTACATAGTGAATTCCAGGTCAGCCTGAGCCAGAGCGAGATCCTACCTCAAGAAAAAAAAATAGTTAATTTAAATAGGAGGAAAGTTTATCTTTAATTTTCTATCATGTCCTGTACCAGGTGGCTATTCATGTAGGAGGCTATTTTAAGATACAGCTAGCTCTACAAAACATAAATTCCTAAATGCAAAACTTCTAAAACACAATTTTGGTTCATCTTTTGATCATATAACAGATCGAGTAGATGTTGCTCATCAGTGAAGGCAGCTCTGGTGCTTTCTTTCTTTTTTATAATTTTATTTATTTATTTGCAAGGAGAGAGAGAGAGAAGAGAGACAGAGAGAGAATGGGCATGCCAGGGCTTCCAGCCACTGCAAACAAATTCCAGATGCATGCTCCCCCTTACGTGGCTTACGTGGGTCCTGGGGAATCCAACCTGGGTTCTTTGGCTTCACAAGCAAATGCCTTAACTGCTAAGCCATCTCTCCCTTTATTAATTTATTTATTCTATTTTAAATCTGCTGCTTTCTACATGTGGCTTCCATAGTTGTACTAGCCACTTCACCACACAGAAACATGATATGTGAGGAAGAAGGGCCAGGCTAGACAGTGGCACTCACATTCCCACTAGTTCAAAAGAATGGAGACCTAACTGAAGGGAAGCTGGGAAGCGCAGTTTAGGAAGATCAGGAATTTTGGTGAACAGTTGTCAACCTCTACCACAGGGGTTGGGAGTAGGTTCATTCAGGAGGGACATTTTCAATTCCCATTGCATCTTGTGCCTGACATGTAGTGTAGAAAGACCTAAATCCAGCCAGGTGTGGTAGGGCATGCTTTTAATTCCAGCACTCGGGAGGCTGAGATAGGAGGATCACCAGAGTTCAAGGCCACGCTGAGACTACATAGTGAATTCCAGGTCAGCCTGGGCTAGAGCAAGACCCTACCTCAAAAAACCAAAAAAATAAATAAAATAAAAAGAAAGACCTAGGGCTGGAGAGATGGCTTAGCAGTTAAGGCGCATGCCTGCAAAGCCTAAGAGCTCATGTTTGAATCTCTAGGTCCCACGTAAGTTAGATGCACAGTGACGCAAGCGCGTAATGTCGCACATGCACAAAGGGGGTGCACATGTCCGGAATTCATTTGCAGCAGCTGAAGATCCTGGTGTGCCCATTATCTCTCTCTCAAAATATATATATATTTATAAATATATAATTATATATAATATATAAATAAAATATATAATTTATGTATTATGTATTATGTATAAATAATAAAATATATAAATATATAATTATATATATTAATAAGTATATATATTAAAAAAGAAAAAAAGAAAGATCTAAATCCTAATCAGAGATTTGCCATTTCCTAATTGTATTGATCTAAACCAGTACTTATATTTCTTGAGTTTCAGCTTCTCACCATATATTAGAGATGAAAATATAGCTGTGTTCTGCTTCCCTGGCCTCACCAGTGAAATATGAGAATAAGTAGGTGCTGAAAATAGGCCAACAGAAACAAGTATTTACTATTTCTCTGGTCCTGTTTCCTCCTTAATATTTCTGAAATATATCTCTTTGATTTCTTCCCAAATTGCTTTGGAAGTGGATTTCAGCAACCTGAAAACAGTGTTTGTCTTATGTGTAAGTGTGTATGTGTGTCTGTTGTTGTTGTTTCTTTAAACAATATTTTATTTTCAAGGAAAGAGAGAGAGGGAGGGAGGGAAAATGGCTACACCAGGGCCTCTAGCCACTGCAAACAAACTATAGATACATGAGTCACTTTGTGCATCTGGCTTCACATGATCACTGGGGAGTCAATCCAGGATTGTTAAGCTTTGCAGGCAAGTGCCCTAACTGCTGAGCCATCTCTCATGCCTATTTTTTTGTTTTTAAATTATGTGTTCTTTTTATCTATTTATTGCAAGCAGAGAGAGAGAGAGAGAGAGAAAGAGAGAAAGAATATGAATGAGTGGGCATGCCAGGTCCTCCAACCACTGTAAACAAACTCCAGATGCATGAGCCACTTTATTCATCTGGCTGTACATGGGTACTGGGGAATTGAACTCGGGTTATTAGGCTTTGCAGGCAAGCACCTTAACCGCTAAGCCATCTCTCCAGCCCTATTCCAGGCATTCTTAGAACTAAGCAATGTAGATCAGTGGTAGAGTACTTGCCTAGCAGGTATGAGGGCCTGGATTCAAACCCTAATACAATAAAAGATTTATGAATTCCCACAGAGCTAAAGTTGTCCATGTAGCTGATGGAGTCTACTCTTTCCTGCTTTCTGGCTTTGGCACCCTGGGTGAAATCTTCTGACACATGGGCAAAGCCTGGGCTGAGATTGCAGGTGCCTATTACCTTTGTGCTTCCAGGTCGCTGTATGCTTTCTGTGCTCACCAATCCCTCTAGAGCCCCGTGGGTTGCCCTCTGCCTTATAAACTGTCCAGCCAGGGAGGTTTAGTTCCTATTACCTTGCCTTAATATCTTTGCTTCTTTCTTCTTATTGTTTAATCTCCCTAAGCACATACTATACAGGCATATGGCATCCAATATTCATGAAGACCTCCTTACTTTTACCTAAACTTGCTCAATTGCTCCTAGAATGAGTTCTTTTTCTGGGTGTGCTTGATCCTCCGAGCAAATAGATTTTTCCCCAGGCTTCCAGACATTCCTACATGTGTTAGATGTGTTTAGTTCTAAAGGCCAGGCATGTTGGTGCACACCTTTAATCCCAGCATCAGGAGGCAGAGATAGCAGGATCACCATGAGTTTGAGGCCAGCCTGAGATTACATAGTGAATTCCAGGTCAGCCTGGGCTAGAGCGAGACCCTACCTGGAAAAAAAAAAGAAAGAAGAAAGAAAGAAAGGTTCACAATAAACGTTGGATTATTTCATATCCTGTGGGCCCCTTGTGGCATCACCAATGTTGACAGATAGGTATATAATCTATTTTCTTGAGGGGAGCCTTCTGACTGCATACATCCCTGAATTTTGGATAGTTTAAGTTCTGCATTACCTTGGTATGTATGACAAAGTTAACATTTTCAATTAATGGACAGTCTTGGAATATAGGACCTGGAGAGCTTGAATTTTCCAAATTAAGAAGCCACAAGGAAGTAGTATCACGAGAGTAGTATGCTTACACATTGATTTTCCAGTTGTATGGAGATATGTTCTATTCAGTGGGATATGTGAGCTACTGAAGTGGTGCCATACCTGTAGCTGCTATATGAGTCCCACTGGAAACTGAACTTATAGCTTAAAATATGCAGGAAAAGAGAAAAGGAAACGTAAAAGAGAGAAAATATGAAAAACAAGATACACCAACAAATAACTCCTGGATGAATTTGAGCAGGAAAGAACAGGAATGTGGGAAACAAGAAGAATGAGCAGATGAGGACCTGACCCAGGGAGATCATTCTTTAATGCTTTGACAGTGGCAAGTTGGAGTTAAGAAAACTCAGGAGGGCTGAAGAGATGGCTCAGTGGTTAAGAATCTTACCTGCAAAGCCTAACAATGTGAGTTCAATTCCCTAGTATCCACCTGAAGACACATGCACAAAGTGACACATACATCTGGAGTTCGTTTGCAGCGACTATAGGCCCGAGCATGCCCATTCTCTCTGTCAGTCTCTCTCTCTTTCTCTCTCTCTGTGCTTGCAAATAAACAAATAGACAAATATTTTAAAAAATTTAAAAAGTCCAGACACTTGGGAGGCAAAGGTAGGAGGACTTTTGAGACTTCAAGGCCACCCTGAGATAACACAAGTGAATTCCAGATCAGCCTGGGCTAGAGAGAGACCCTATCTTGAAAACCCCAAAAATGAAATAAATATAAAAAGAAAACTCAGGAGAAGACAGGCATGGTGGCACACACCTTTAATCCTAGCACCTGGGAGGCAGAAGTAGGAGAATCACTATGAGTTCGAGGCCACCCTGAGACTACGTAGTGAATTCCAGGTCAACCTGAGCTAGAGGAGTGAGACCCTACCTCTAAAAACCAAAACAAACAAACAAAAATATTTTCAAGATGGGATCTCACTTCCTAGGCTGGACTGGAATTCACAGTAACCCTCCTACCTCAGCCTAAAGGAGATAGGAGAAAGCTAGCTTTTGTTAGGCAGTTTTAGTTAGAGATTGAGGCCCAGAGAGAACCCGGAGATGACACCCGTGGTGGTTTGATTCAGGTGACCCTCATAAACTTAGGTGTTCTAAATGCTAGGTTCTCAGCTGATAGAGATTTGGGAATTAAAGCCTCCTGTAGGCAGTGTATTGTTGGGGGCCGGCTTATAGCCAGTTTCCCCTTGCCAGTGTTTGGCACACTCTCCTGTTGCTGTTGTCTATCTGATGTTGGCCAAGAGGTGATGTCCACGCTCTGCTCATGCCATTGTTTTCCCTGCCATCCTGGAGCTTCCTCTCGAGTCTGTAAGCCAAATTAATCCTTTTTTCTTCCACAAGCTGCTCTTGGTCAGGTGTTTTCTGCCAGCAATGTAACACCACCCCACATGCCCATTTCCCCCTGACACAAGAACTGAACTCTTTTCAGAAATGGAACTTGTGGGCTGGAGAGATGGCTTAGCAGTTAAACGCTTGCCTGTGAAGCCTAAAGACCTGGTTCAAGGCTCGATTCTCCAGGACCCATGCAAGCCATCTTTATCAATTCTTTGTTAAAGGTAGGGCAGAACCCAACCTTGGGGTTCATACATTGGGGACCCCTCCTGACGCCCAAAATCCTGCATCAGGCCTTTGCAGTGCTGGGATCAAAGGCATGTGCCACACTGCCTGGCCTTAGTTTTCTTTTTTTGGAAAGTGCCTCTACTAACCTCAAAGTGGTTTTTGTTGTTGTTTGTTTTGTTTTGTTTTGGTTTGGTTTGGTTTGTTTTGGTTTGTTTTGGTTTGGTTTGGTTTGGTTTTTTCAAGGTACAGTCTCACTCTAGCCCAAGCTGACCTGGAACTCTGTAGGTCCAGGCTGGCCTTAAACTCACAGGGATCTTCCTGCCTTTGTCTCCTGAGTGTTGGGATTAAAGGCATGTATCACCACGCCCTAGCAGAGAAAATATTTTTAAAAATATTTTTATTTATTTGTGAAAGACAGAAAGAAGCAGACAGAGAAAATGAGTATGGGCACACAAGGGCCTCCTGCCACTGCAAACAAACTCCAGATGCATACCCACTTTGTGCTTCTGGTTTTACATGGGTACTGGGGAATTGAACCCAGGACATCAGGCTTTGCAGGCAAGTGCCTTTAATCACGGAGCCATTTCACCAGCCCGAGAAAATATTTTTTTAAGAAACCAGATCTTCAGTTTATTGATCCTATTTGGGATGTGAGTCACTTGCATGGTATAGTAAATATACACAGAACACTCAAGAAACAGTGTGAGTGACATTTCTATGCAAGATACGTCTGTGTTTGATTCCTGTTACACTATGGACTCTTTTTTTAATTTTTAAATATTTATTTATTTATTTGCAAGCAGAGAGAGAGAGATAGAAGAGAGACAGACAGAGAGAGAATGGGCACGCCAGGGCCTCTAGCCACTGCAAACAAACTCCAGGTGCATATGCCCCTTGTGCATCTGGTCTCCATGGGTCCTGGAGAATTAAATCAGGATTCTTTGGCTTTGCAGGCAAATGCCTCAACCACTAAGCCATTTCTCCAGCCCCAGGACTCTTAACTAGAGTCTTGCATATCCACCAGTATCGCATACCCAGAAAATGGTGACAGAAAATAAGACTAAAATGCAGGGGAGGGGGTGAAAGGGAAAGGTAATGGTGTAGAAATCAATAGGAAAAGATAAAAGAAAGCAAGAATAAAATGGGAAATTAAAAGGCAATGCTAAAAAAAAAAAAAAAACAACCCACAGGCATGGGCCAAAGAGATGGCTTAGTGGTTAAGGCACTTGCCTGCAAAGCCAAAGGACCCATGTTTGATTCCCCAGGACCCACATAAGCCAGATGCACAAGGTCGCACATGTGTTTGGAGTTCATTTGCAGTGGCTTTCTATCTGCTGCTTTCCCTCAGGCCACCCTGAGACTACATAGTGGATTCCAGGTCAGCCTAGGCTAGAGTGAGACCCTACCTCAAAAAAAGAAAAAAATTACAGTGCAACTGTCCAGACAGAAATTGTCCTCAATATCCATGACCTCGCAGTGCTCAGCAATACATAATAATAGGAGAAAAAGATGATGACATCAAATTAAAAGAGAGACATTTAATGGAGAGAGGGAGGGGATATGATGGAGAGCAGAGTTGTGGAGGGGAGGGAAATATCATGGTTTATTGTCTGTAAGTACAGAAGTTGTCAATAAAAAATAAAAATTAAAAAGAAAAAAGAAAAAAGAAAAGGTGAGGTCACATAAAAAAAGAAAAGAAAAAAGAAAAGCAATGCTGAGCAAAGGATATTTGATCATTGGATAGAATTATAAATAAACCAGTACAAAAATGACTTGCATATCGTTAAGGATGGAAATCAGTGAACTGGATTGAGTTTTATATAAAAACTGGAAGGCAGCCAGTCATAGTGGTACATATCTGTAATCCTACCATTCAGGAGGCTGAAGCAGGAGGATCATGAGTTGGAGAACAGCATGGCTATATGGAGAATTCAAGGCCAATCTGAGCTATAAAGCTAGATTCAGCCTCAGTAAGCCCAGGGGCTGGAGGTACAGCTCAGTGGTAGAGAGCTTGCCTGGTAAACAAGATGCTTTAGATTTAAGGCAAGTGGTGGTGACATAAGAAACCTCATTCACTTTTCTTGAAAAAAAATCACAGGAGCTCACTCTTTGTTAAATAAATTATTTTTCATGTGCAAAATGAGAATTTGCTGTTTGAAGTATTCCTATGTAAAGCAGAGTTTGTGTCACTTCCATTTGTTAAATAGATGAACTGGTTAATTACACAATTTAACATATTGTAGGTTTGTATTGTCATCTAGTACTGAGACAGCTTAGGGTGCCTGGGTCCCTCAAAAGTTAAAGTGAGGAATGTCCTTCAGCCTGCCCTTGAGTCTTCACTTTGCTAGAGGTCAGAGAAGGATACAGCTGCCTCTTATCTCTTGCTGCCTACAGGATTCCCTAGATCTGTTTTTACTTAAACTCAACCTGAGTTCCACTTTCCTAGAATTAGATTCCTGGAAGGATTAAACCTGAACCTGGCAGTGGTGGCAGGTTTTCTCATAACCCGAAACTTGGCCTCAGGGCTGGCAAGCTCAGCTCCCATTCAACATTTATAAATGATCCCAACTTGGGTCTCTAGGTGGACTTTACCCTGCTTCTGCCTTCTTATGGACGGGGGCTCTCTGTATTCTATCTTCTTCCCTTCTCTTAAACTCTGGGCTTCTCCATTTCTGGGAACCCCGCTCATCCCTCTTGGGCATGAGCTCTATTTACTTCCCTTTCTTAAGTTCTATCTATAATCTAATAAAACCTATAAACCCTACCTTCTGGTCTGTGGATTTCAGTTCCTTTAATTCATAAGGTAAGAATCCAGGGACACCCAAAGTCCTTATATCATATCTGAGCATTGGCATATATCGATGCATTGGTGAGGAACCCCCAAATTCCTGTATCAGGTTTTAATTTAAAATAGGGGTATATGTCAAACCTGAAGTCCAAGTTGAGGTCCATCATTTTCTACCTTCTCTTCCAAGTACATCATCTTGAATAAGTTTTCTGAAGACCCCTATGACATATTTATGTACAAAAATAACCAAATGTGGAATTATTAAACCTCAGACCTGAGTCATTGGATGCAGAAAGGTGAGCTACGAATGTCAAATACTTTCCCTTGGATTTTTGGACTAAGAAATATAATAGTCATGGCTGCAATGGAAGGAATGACAAGTTGCCAACCAAAGTTTAAGAGATATGGAAAAAAATGATAAAGCAAAGGAAGCTATCAGTCAAAAAACAGAAACAGAGGACAGAGAAGTCAAGCAGTTACAAGAAAAAAGGATGCACCTCAATGCCAGGGAGGCATCCTTCCGTGTAGGTCATTCCAAGAGGCATAGTGAAGGAAAAACAGGAATAAGTTAGCTTTTACAGGTAGTCAGTCAGGGACAGAAGCCCAAAGAGGGAAAAAAGAGATGCCATTCTGCCCTTTTTGGCAAAACTGGAACTTGGGTCTGATCCTCTCTCTCCAATATGGCTGCCAGTAACATGCCACCAAGAACTACCTGCTTCTTCCTCAGCTCAGTCTCTCTGGGTCAGACCCCTGAGTCCATCAACCAATCAGATCTTGACCCCTCCTGGTCAGCACCCTGAGTCCACAAATCAGTGAGGTCTGTCTCTCCTTACACACTTGACTCTGATAAAAAGCTCATCCTAGTTGCCTGTCTGATCTACATAAAGCAGATTAACCACATGGACTAGTTTGCTCTTTTTTCCTTCCTGTGAGTGTCTCTCCCAAGGCTGGTAAGGGGAGAGCACTTCTTTTGGCCTGGATATTTTCCTGCTTGCCTTCTACATGTGTCGCTTTGAAGTGTTTTCTCATTTTGATTACATGTATAATTTTTCTTTGATCCTTGAGTCCTTCATTATTTTATTAAATTTTATTTATTTATTTATTTGCAAGCAGAGAGAGATAGAGAGAGAGAAGAGAGACAGAGAGAATGAGCTCTCCAGGGCCTCCAGCTGCTACAAACGAACTCAAGATGTATGCAACTGTGTGGCTTTATGTGGGTACTGGGGATTCAACCCAGGTTGTTAGGCTTTGTAGGCAAGCACCTTAATCACTTAGCCATCACTCCAGCCCTCCTTCATGATTTCTTAATCTTCTCTCTCTTTTTAAAAATTTTTAAAATTTATTTTATTTGAGACACAGAGAGAGAGCGAGGGAAAGAGAAAGAGAGAATGGGTGGGCCAGGGCCTTCAACCTCTGCAAACAAACTCCAGATGCATATACCACCTGTGCATCTGGCTTACATGGGTCCTGGGGAATTGAACCTGGGACCTTTGGCTTTGCAGGCAAGTACCTTAACTGCTAAGCCATCTTTCCAGCCCAATCTTCTTTCTTTTATTATTATTAGTAGTAGTATTTTGGTTTTTCAAGGTAGTGTCTCACTCTAGCACAGGCTGACCTGGAATTTACTTTGTAGTCTCAGGATGGCCTCAAACACACAGTGATCCTCCTACCTCTGCATGTATCATCTCTGGTTTTTACACGTTTTTTTACATGGAAGTTTTTTTTTTTTTTTTTTTTTTTTTTTTTTTTTTTTTGGTTTTTCAAGGTAGGGTTTAACACTAGCTCAGGCTGACCTGGAACTCACTATGTACTCTCAGAGTGGCCTCAAACTCATGGCAATCCTCCTATCCCTTCCTCCCGAGTGCTGGGATTAAAAGTGTGTGCTACCACACCCAGCTCATTGGTTCTTTTTTTTTTTTTCCTACATTGGTTCTTTTTTTTTTAAAAAAATATTTTATTTATTTATTTATTTGAGAGAGAGAGGCAGAGAGAGTGAAAGAACGAATGGGCATGTCAGCTGCTACAAATGTACTCCAGACGCATATGCCACTATGTGCATCTGGCTTACGTGGGTCCTGGGGAATTAAACCTGGGTCCTTTAGCTTTGCAGTCAAGCACCTTAACCATTGAGCAATCTCTCCAGCCCTAGACTGTATATTTTAATTATGGGAATAAGAGACAGAACAATACAGTGTTCACAGCATGAGTTGGAGTCTATAATCTGCCACTCACTAATGGCTTGTGTCATTTAACCAGGGTTGAACTCTTTTGATCTTGGATTTCTCATCAACCAGTGGAGATGATCATAAGACATACTTCACAGAGATATGGGGTAAATTAAAGAGAAATTTAAAAAAAAAAAAAAGAAAAGAAATTGAACAGGTAACACAGAACCTAGTTCCCAGAAAGTACTTAGTAAATGGTAGCGATTGTTGGATACTATGGAGGATTTGGGGTTTGGGAAGACCTATAGGTCTGTGAACCACAACTCTTGGGTCCTTGTCCTATTTTAGCAAAGAATTGATAAAACAGACTCACAGAAGGATAAATTGTGAATTATTAAGTTTATTTAGGGAGAAATTATGAATTAGAAGGTTTATTATAAAGGGAATTAAGATCCAGGGAGGAGGCTAACTAAAAGACTCAAGCCAGAGGAGAATTCTGCTCCTTGCCTGGCTAGAGAGGGAGAGGGGAAATGGAGAGAATCCCCGTCACAGAGACATCTCGGGGGTAAAAGGGTTCTGGAGGAGGCACACACACACACATGTGGATGGCAAGGCATAAGAAACAAAAGATGGCTGGAGAGATGGCTTAGCAGTTAAGTCGCTTGCCTGCAAAGCTAAAGGACCCAGGTTCAATTCCCCAGGACCCATGAAAGCCATATGCACAAGGTTGCACATACATCTGGCGTTCGTTTGTAGTGGCTAGAGGCCCTGGCATGCCCATTCTCTCTCTCTCTCTCAGTCTTTCTCTCTCCCTTCCTCTGTCTATAATAAATAAATAAAAATAAAAAACTTTAATTAAAAAAAGTGTTTAAGCCAGGCGTGGCGGTGCACGCCTTTAATCCCAGCACTTGGGAGGCAGAGGTAGGAGGATTGCCGTGAGTTTGAGGCCACCCTGAGACTACATAGTGAATTCCAGGTCATCTTGGGCTAGAGTGAGACCCTACCTCGAAAAAAAAAAAAAAAAAAAAAAAAAAAAAGTGTTTAGTAGTAGATCAAAAAGAACATAAGTGAGAATGGAGAGTTGTAAGAGATGTTGATGGGTGGAAGGTTGAAAAGTATCTGCTTGTGATTTCAAGAGGCTGGGTAAAATGAGACCCATCCTGTATAGGAGGGAAATATGTTGGGAAAATAGGACTGAGCTTCTCTTTGAGCCAGGTTAGCTAACAACAGGACCTTTGTTTAGAGTAGGAGGTAGAGCTAGCCTGGTCGAACTAAAACAAGATAAAGAAATTATGTATTACCTATCTTTAAAAAATATTTTATTTATTTGAGAGAGAGAGAGAATGGGTGCACCAGAGCCTCTAGCCACTGCAAATGAACTCCAGATGCATGCTCCTCCTTGTACAGGTGGCTTATGTGGGTACTGGGGAATCGAACCTGGGTTCTTGGGCTTTGTAGGCAAGTGCCTTAACCGCTAAGCCATCTCTCCAGCCCTATTATATTTTAATAAATCATTAGATAAGTTTAAGAACTGGACTATATACCTATTATTTATTTCAGATACTATATAAGCTAAGATTCCCATGCACTGTAGTAAGCTGGTTTTACATGTTTCCTCATTGCCCATATAAATTGAAATAAAAGAAAATAAGGTAGCAAGGACCCTATAGAAAAGAGTAGCTCTGAATCTCTAGGACATAGACAATTTTTTTTTAATTTGAGAGAGAGAGAGAGAGAATAGGCATGCCAGGACCTCCAGCCATTGCAAACAAACCTCAGATGCATGCGCCACCTTTTGCATCTGGCTAATGTGGGTCCTGGGGAATTGAACCTTGATCCTTTGGCTTTGCAGGCAAGTGCCTTAACCCTAAGCCATCTTTCCAGCCCTAGACAACGTTTTTAATGCTTCCTTTTGATCAAATTTAAAATCTTACCCTTGAGCCGGGTGTGGTGGTGCACATCTTTAATCCCAGCACTCTGGAGGCAGAGGTAGGAAGAGTGCCATGAGGTCAAGGCCACCCTGAGACTACATAGTGAGTTCCAGGTCAGCCTGGGCTAGTGTGAAACCCTACTGCAAAACTAAAGGGGGAAAAAAAAAAAAGAAAAAAATCAAAACAAGCCAAGTGTGGTGGTGCACACCTTTAATCTCAGCACTTGGGAGGCAGAGGTAGGAGGACTGCGATGAGTTCAAGGCCATCCTGATACTACATAGTGAATTCCTGGTCAGTCTGGGCTAGAGTGAGACCCTACTGCAAAACTAAACAAAACAAAAAGATTTAATGTGTGTGTGTGTGTGTGTGTGTGTGTGTCATTTTTTTTTGATGTAGAGTCTTGCTTTAGTCCAGGCTGACCTGGAATTCACTATGTAGTCTCAGGGTGATCTCAAACTCATGGTGATCCTCCTACCTCTGCCTCCTAAGTGCCCACCTAAGTGCTGGAATTAAAGGCATGTGCCACCATGCCCAGCTTGAGGGTTTTTTTGTTTGTTTGTTTGTTTGTTTGTTTTGGTTTTGAGATAGAGAGACAAAGAGAAAGAAGAAAGAGAGAGAGAGAGAGACAGATAGAGAATGGGCGTGCCAACAGCCTCTTAGCCACTGTGAACAAACTCCAGATGCATGCACCCCCTTCTGGGCAAGTGTGGCATTGCGCCCTTGCATCACTTTGCATCTGGCCAAACGTGGGATCTGGAGATTGGAACCAGCATTCTTAGGCTTAGCAGGCAGGCGCCTCAACCACTAAGCCATCTCTCCAGCCCCCACCTTGAGTTTTTAAACTTGTTAATGACAACTTCAATAAATATAAAAAATAGTGGCTGAGAGATGGTTTAGTAATTGAGCACTTGCTTGTGAAGCCTAAGGACCCTGGTTGAGGCTCGATTCCCCAGAACCCACATAAGCCAGATGCACAAGGTGGCGCATGCATCTGGACTTCGTTTGCATGGGCTGGAGGCTCTGGTGTGCCCATTTTCTCCCCCCCTCTCTCTCTCTCTGTCTGTCTGCCTCTTTCTCTATCTGTCTGTCACTCTCAAATAAATAAAAAAATAAACAATTTTTTAAAATTTAAACAAATATTCCATGATCATAATCTCCTCCCACCACTCTCCCTTTTAAAGTAAGTTTGTAAGAGACATTAAAGACTATAGAGAAAGGTAGAAGAGAAAGCTAAAAGGAAGGTTCAGAAGATACAAAGTGATGCAATCATGGTAATGGATGAAAAATCATGTGTAATTCAGATTAGTCCAGGTTTGGAAAAAGATGATAGGCATAAGAAGAATGTGAGGAAACTTCCAATGGAAAGATAGACATTAAAGGACCAAGGCAGGCTGTTGTCTGACCTTTGTTCTTGGACAAGCATGCATCCAGTAACCATACTTGCTTTAGGATCTGTGAGGCAGAACTAATGTCAGAGATGAGCAAGACTGGCCCATGGGTATAATTGATGGAGCCCAGGGAAAGAGCGTATCCATGGGCAAAGCTAGGAGTGAATGTAACAAACAAAGTGTCACTGAAGAATGGGACCAGAGGATCTGGGCAGAAAGCAGAAGTAGCCAGGAAAAGGAACTGGAGTTCCCAGGTCAGAGCAAGCAGTTTTGAAGGACAGGTGGGAGGTAGCACCTTGGTGTTTCCCAAGGAACTACAGTATCATCACAGGATTTTTATGAGGCCATTTAAGATGCTAATCTGCTTTTACATAACTTAATGGAGCAACCACTTCCAGGATCAAGAATCAATGAGTGGCCTGAATCTCAGCAAGAAAAACCACCTCCAACAATACCAGGAACAATAATAAATAGCAGCCAGGATTACACTTGTAATCTAAGCCAGCATTCTGGAGACTGAGGCAAGAGGATCTGAAGTTTGAGACTAGCTTGTCTACCTAACAAGACCCTGTCTCAAAACAAAACATAGAGCTGGAGAGATGGCTTAGCAGTTAAGGTGCTTCCCTATAAAGTCAAAGGACCCAGGCTCCATTCCCCAGGACCTATGTTTGCCAGATGGATAAGGTAGCACATGCAGTTTGCAGTGGCTGGAGGTCCTGGCACATCCATTCTCTCTCTATCTGCCTCTTTCTCCTATCTCTTTCTAAAAAAAAAAAAAAATTAATAATTTAAAAGCATAAGAATAAAAAACTACTCTTCCTACCTACTTTGGATTTGGTTTTGAATTGAATTTTGGTCCATTGTTTACTGGTGGCATAATTGGTATATTTGACAAGTTACTTGATCTCTCACAACTTCAATTTTCGCCTCTTTTAAAATAAAGATCAGGGCTGGAGGGATGGCTTAGCTGTTAGGCGTTTGCCTGCAAAGCCAAAGGACCCAGGTTCAATTTCCCAGGACCCACGTTAGCCAGATGCAAAAGGGGGCACATACATCTGAAGTTCGTTTGCAGAGGCTGGAGGCCCTGGCGTGCCCATTCTTTCTCTGTTTCTTTCTCTGTCAAATAAATAAATAAAATAAAGATCAAAATAAGCATTTTTGCCTGTGTGTAGTATATGTGGTGTGGCATGTGTATTATAGTGTACACACATGTGTGCAGATGCAGAGGTTAGAGGAGAATGTCAATGTCTTCCTCTATCATTCTTTCACATAGTTTCCTTGAGACTGAATCTCTCCCTGAACCTAAAGCTTCCATTTTCAGTCAGACTGGCTAACCAGTGAGTCCCAGAGATTCTCTTACCTCCCCCTACACACACACACACACACACACACACACACACACACACACACAGAGAGAGAGAGAGAGAGAGAGAGAACTGGGTTACAGGTGTGCATAGCCATGTAGGGCTTTTTATATAAACTCTGGAGGTCAAAATCTTAGCCCTCAGGTTTGTGTGTCAAGCACTCTTACCTGCTGGGCCACCTCCCCAAGCCCCCATGAGTACTTTTATACCTTTCTCTTGGGTGATTACATCTATTTCCATAGCATTAAGAATAGGTGTGTTGGGGCTGGAGAGATAGCTTAGAGGTTTAGAGGTTAAAGGCACTTGCCTGATGCCCGTGTTTGATTCCCCAGTACCCTCTTAAAGCCAGATGCACAAAATGGTGCATGCATCTGAAATCCATTTACAGTGGCAGAAGGCCCTGGTATACACACATTCATATACTCTGTCTACCTCTTTCTATCTCTCTCACTCAAATAAATAAATACAAATATTTTTTTAAAAGAATAGGTATGCTGGCAATTCTCAAACCAAAACCTCTCCTCTGAGTTTCAAACCCCTGCATATGAACAGCTCAAACCAAAATGAAATTCTTTAGATTCTCTGGACCTTCGCCCTTATCTAAAGATCTTATCTCCCTATCAGTGGCTCCAGTTGACAATCTGAATTCCTCCTTCTCCTGACTTCAATGACTTCTCAAATTAAAGCTAAAAATTCTTTCCTTGGCCACAGCCAAACCTCCTTTAGTTTCTTACCCTTGCCTCAGAATAAATCTGGAAGCTCCATAAAACCCTACAACTGCCTCCACTGTTTCTCCCCTTTCTTCTTGGCATCCTCCTCTACTGGATCTCAATGGCTGCTGCTAACCCTTCTCCATGTTCTTCCAGCCCTGTTTGATTGCATTTTGATTTTATTTTTCCGATTTTTAAAAGATCTGTCATTGTCATCTATTTGGGATGTGCCTCCTGGCTCTGCCTCAGCTTTCTTCCTCATAAAGAGTTCTTTCTTTTCTTTTCTTTTCTTTTCTTTTCTTTTTTTTTTTGCCACTAGTCCTACACCCAAGGTCCCAAGTTCATTTAAACTTTAGTAAAATTTGCTTTGGGGCTGGAGAGATGGCTTAGTGGTTAAGGCACTTGCCTGCAAAGTCAAAGGACCCAGATTCAATTCTCCAGGACCCATGTAAGCCAGATGCACAAGGTGGCACATGTGTCTGGAGTTCATTTGCAGTGGCTGAAAGCCCTAGCATGCCCATTCTTTCTACCTATCTCTTTCTCTCTCTTTCCCTCAAGTAATTTAAAAAAATTTCTTTTGCTCAGAATTGTGGAAGGAAGGTCAGTGAACAAACTAAATAAGTGCTTTTTAGCCAGGCATAGTAGGGGGGTCATTGTGAGACTACATACTGAATTTTCGGTCAGCTTGGGCTGGAGCGAGACCATACTTTGAACCTCTCTCCCCCCCCACCAAAAGTGCTTTTTAAGAGAGTCTCTGTGTTCAACAACAACTAAATCTAAAGGTATAGCTTTTTATGGAAAAAAATATTTGCCCTTTTGTGCCAAGGTAGGTTTGGTAGGATTCAAGCTCATCCTGAAGATAAGGGGCCAAGCCAGGGGTGGGGCTCTGGGCACTGCTCACCCTGTTTCTCTCTCGCTTCGCAGCTGCCTCACTCGCCCTCTCACTTTCCTTCCACTCACGGTAGCACCATGTGCAGCCAGACAGTTGGATTATCAGCCAACAGCACAGTTCCACGCAGCAGTGCAGTCCATAAAAGGCAGAATGATAAAGCATTCAAAATCCAGCAGTTTTTCTCTGATCCATCTACTTTGGGGTTCGTAGCTAAACCTCAGAAATACTCAGGAAGCTGAGAAGCACTATCTAGAAAGAATAATCTACAGGGAAGAAACTTGGAAAGGAGAACAGATGTCTAAGATACATTTGTTAGAGCGGGTTAAGAGAAATACAATATCTTAACATCCTTGAAAAAAGAATAAGGTACAAAATTAGGAAGTGGGCCTGGGGAGGCGGCTCAATAATTAAAAGCACTCACTTGCAAAGCCTGCTGGCCAGGGTTCAATTCATCAGGCAACCAATTATAGTGGCAAGAGACCTTGGAGCCCACATGCACACGTGCGTGTGCACACCCACCCACACACACACACAAGCAAATAAATAATTAAAAAATAAAGCCAGGCATGGTGGTGCACATCTTTAATGCCAGCACTCAGGAGGCAGAGGATCGCCATGAATTCAAGGCCACCTTCACACTACATAGTGAATTCCAGGTCAGCTTTGACTAGAGTGAGACCCAGCCTCGAAAAACCAAAACAAATAAATTAATTAATTTAATTAAATTAGGGGGCTGGAGAGATTGCACAATGGTTAAGGTGCTTGCCTGCAAAGTCTAATGACCCAGGTTCACATCCCCAGTACCCAAGTAAAGCCAGATGCACAAAGTGGCATATGCATCTTGAGTTTGTTTGCAACAGCTAGAGGCCCTGGCACTCTCATTCTCTTTCTCTTTCCTTGCAAATAAATGAAAATAAATAAATGAGATAAATAAATAAAATTAGGGCTGGAGAGATGGCTCAGCAATTAAAGGCACTTGCTTGCAAAGCCTGATGGCCCAGGTTCAATTCCCTAATACCCATGTAAAGCCATATGTACAAAGTGGTGCATGCATCTGTCATCTGTTTGCAATGGCAAGAGGCCCTGGCCCATCCATTCTCTCCCCACCCTCTTCTTGCAAATAAATAAGAAATAAAATTTTTTTTAACTAAAATTGCATGGAAGATAATGGCTAAAACCTCATTTCAGATATATCTACCTGGTAGCGATCCTTGCCTGACTATCTTCTTTTTAGGCCCTCTGGGATAGCTAGACTCTGTCTGTTTTGTTTATTTTAGAATCCCCACCATCTGGGTACAGCACCAGGTACTTATTAGACACTCACTGAACCTTTATGGTATAAGAGTAATCAGGTGGGCATCCCAGCACCCTAACTTCTCCCTGCCTTTCACATTTTATAATCTTTTTTCTTTTAAACTATTTCAGTCCTCAGAACACAGTTTGACCACTCAAAATAATACAGACAGCCTGGCAAGACTGGGGCTTAGAGGCCTCAATTGAGAAGCACAGAGTGTTAGTGCTTATATATAGTCCCTATCACTCCTCGGATTCATTTTCCATTGTATGCCCACACCTCTGAAGGAAGAATAGCAGGTGGATACTGCTTTTGCAAAATGTGTAAGAAATAGCCCAAAGAGGTAAAGTAACTTCTTTCTGTTTGGAGTGGCAAGACCAGAAGTCTTTTGGAAGTTTGGAAAGAAACTGAGCTAAATCAAATTCAGATCAGGGCCCTGCTACTTAGGTATCACATGGGTATTTTTCCAATCTCTGTGGGACTCATCTTCCTCTATAATAGTGATGTCTTCCTCATAGGATTATTCTCCTCTAAGGACTGAATGACAATAGGTTGATATAGCAAAGTGTGTAAATAAAATTTATAGTTTTCTTTCACAATCTCCACAGTAGGCACAGGAGGGACAACTTTACGTTGATAAAACTTTCCATTGGTTATTTTTAAGTCAATCTGAAAATGAATATCACATGCATAATAAATCAGAATTTATAGTCATTTAATTTTTTTTTTTTTTGATTTTTTGAGGTAGGGTCTCACTCTAGCTCAGGCTGACCTGGAATTCACTCTGTATTCTCTCAGGGTGGCCTCGAACTCCTGGCAATCCTCCTACCTCTGCCTCCCTAGTGCTGGGATTAAAGGCGTGCCCCACCAAACCCGGCAATAGTCATTTAATTTAAAAGGCATTTCAAGGTTAATTCTTAGGTCTGTAGTATGTATTATCTGATATACATGTATGTGCGCGTGCGTGTGCGCACACACACACACACATGCAAGCATGCACACATGTCTTTCCTTCCTCAGTAACCAGCATTGAGTGTCTAGTCTGCAGAGTGGAGCAGCCAGGGACCCAGGAAGCCAGGGCAAAGAAGCTCCTGAATCAGATGGGTTCCAAGACAGCTTTCCTCCTTTCTTCACACTGAAATATTCTGCCATCTGTTTTGATTAAACCTTTCAAAATTCAACTTGTGTTTTTCCTTCCATTCCTTTGAAATCTCCTTTAATTCAAGAGTCTTTAGGCTTTCTTCTTTCCCTTAACCACCATCTGGTGCTTCTATTAAAAAAAAAAAAGAATGAAAGAAAAAGAAAAAGAAAACACATACAACAAACACTTTTGAGTTCCTTGGAAGAAAGGTATAATGATGAGGCTAATTTATTCCCATAGTGAGGCCCATTACTATTTCCATGGCAACAGACTGTGATGTTCTGAACATGAGACTTTGTAATCATCACAAGAACAGAGTGGCAAAAGGCCCTGTTCAAACTCTTTGTCCTTATGGATTCTTTGGGTAGTCACCCTTGATGGCTCCCAAGTGCCTACAGAATTAAGTCCAAAAGCTTCTGCATGGCATTCAAGGCCAATCTTTCTCACTCTGATCCAGGCATCCCAGGTTCATTGTCAGTCTTACACATATGGGACTCTGGCCATTCCAGCTCCTGGGATTCTGGACATACCTATCACATACTCAAAGCTTCCATGCATGCTCTTGCCTCTACTATTTTCTCTCCTTTCACTGTCCTCCCTCTACTCTCCATTTTTTCTTAACCAAATGCTTGCTCTAAAGATTTGGCTGCAATGTCCCTTTCTCTCCAGCCTCTTCCAGGGCTCACCCAGGAAACTTCTGAGCACAAACAAGTACAATACACCGAAGATGTCCAGAGCTCCTTCCTCTGAGTATGGATTCATTGTTCCAGAATGCATGCCTGTTTCATTTTTGCATGCCAACTCAATTACTTCATATGATAGGCAGGTATTTTATTCCCATTTTATTGTTAAAATCCCCCCAATTCAGAAAATATAAGTGATTTTGATGGGTAGTAAAGTGGCCAAGACAGAGCTCTGTTGATAGAACCAGGAAGAAGTGAAAGTCTGGAGTCAGACCTGTTTGGGTTCCAGTTCTGGAACTTCTCTAACCTTGTTTCCCAAATTAAACAATAAGATTAAGGTGCTTGGCACATATTAGATATCCAAGTAATGTTAGTTTTATTTTTCTTTCACCTTCAAGTTCTCCTGTCTAGCAACATCTGGAAACAAAATTTTTCTTTCATTTTTGGTTTTCCAATTTAAAAACTTTTTTACTTTTTTTTTTTTTTTTTTTTTTTTTTTTCGAGGTAGGGTCTCGCTCTAGCCCAGGCTGACCTGGAATTCACTATGTAGTCTCAGGGTGGCCTTGAACTCATGGCGATCCTCCCACCTCTGCCTCCCGAGTGCTGGGATTAAAGGCATGCACCACCACGCCTGGCTAAAAACTTTTTTTTATTTACTTGAAAGATAGAGAAAGAGGGGGGGAGAGATAATGGGTGCACCAGGGTTTTTAGGCACTGCAAACAGAGCTCCAGACATATGCGCCACCTTATGCATCTGGCTTGCATGGGTCCTGGAGAACTGAACGTAGATCCTTTGGCTTTACAGGCAAGTGTCTTAACTGCTAAGCCATCTCTCCAGCCCATATTTCTCCAATTTTTATACAATGCTGCAACCCAGATGGACAAGCAAATAAATGTTTCCAGCCTCTTCCAGAGAGAAAATTCACCTTAATTCCCTTATCTATAATTTAGTTTAATAAAAGAAGCTACCAGACAGAGCTGTTGTAAAATATTAAATGAAGCAGTGCATGAATCCATAAAGCTCTTTAGCACAGTTTTTGGTGCACAGTAAGCACTCAAGATGTCTGCAAATTACATTGCCATTGTGTCACTATTATTATCATTATCTGTGTGCAACACAATAATAGGCCCTCTGAGAGTTACAAAAATTAGCAGGGCAGCTTCATGAGTCTGTCCTGAGATTTGTCTTACCGCAGCCTACCTCTTGTAGTCACTTCCTTCCACATGTCTGTAGGCTGGAGACAGGGCTTCTGCTCCTCATCTGCAGTTCTCCCTGCTGTATCAACCTACACAAAACCCCGTACACCAGAAGCCTTTGGAATGCGGTTCTATTTCTCCATAAAAAGGGAACTCATGGGCTGAGGAAATGGCTTAGTGGTTAAGACATTTGCCTTCAAAGCCCAAGGACCCTGGTTCGATTCCCCAGGACCCACGTAAGCCAGATGCACAAAGGGGTGCATGCATCTGGAGTTTGTTTGCAATGGCTGGAGGCCCTGGCATGCCCATTCTCTCTCTCTCTCTAATAAATAAATAAGAATAATAAAAAGGGAACTCATGCTAAAATAAAACTCAGAGAAGCCTTGGTGTCTCATCATCAAGACATTAATCTGCCAGGCGTGGTGGCACACATCTTTAATCCTAGCACTTGGGAGGCAGAGGTTGGAGGAGTACCTGAGTTCAAGGCCAGCCTGAGATTACATACTGAATTCCAGTTTGGGCTAGAGTAAGACCCTACCTCAAACAAACAACCAAAAAAGACATTAATCTTCAGTGGTGGAGTGTTGGCCCTGAGAGCCATTTTTGTGAAGGTTGTACATATCTGTAGATTATTGAACAAATGTGTGTGTTTGACTACAGATTGAACTCAGAGCCTTGTGCAAGCTAGGCAAGTGCTCTACCACTGAGCTATATCCCTAGCCCCAAACACACCATGGAATACTTTATATTTTATTTTAAAATGTATTTTTATTTTATTTATTTATTTGAGAGAGAGAAAGAGAGAGAGAGACAGAGAGAGAATGGGTGAGCTAGGGCCTCCAGCTGCTGCAAACAAATGCCAGATGCATGCACCACCTTGTGCATCTGGCTTATGTGGGTTCTGGGGAATCAAGCCTTGAACCTGGGTCCATAGGCTTCACAGGTGAGCGCTTAGCTGCTAAGCCATCTCTCTAGGCCCATGCTTTATTTTTTGTTTGATATATATACCCTTCTACAATAAGGTTGAGAATTTTCACCTTTTACTTAAAGAAAGCTTTTTTTTTTTTTTTTTTTTTCCCAAGGTAGAGTCTCATTCCAGTCCTGGCTGACCTGGATTTCACTATGTAGTCTCAGGGTGGCTTCGAACTCATGGCAATCCTCCTACCTCTGCCTCCCGAGTGCTGGGATTAAAGGTGTGTGCCACCATGCTCAGTTTAAAGAAAGCTCTTTTGGGCTGGAGAGATGGCTTAGCGGTTAAGGCGCCTGCCTGCTAAGCCTAAGAACCCAGTTCCAATCTCCAGGTCCCACGTTTAGCCAGATGCAAAGTGACACAAGGGCACAATGCCACACTTGCCCACAAGGGGGCGCACGCATCTGGATTTCATTCCCAGCAGCTGAGACTACTGGTGTACCCATTCTCTGTCTCCTTCTCCCTCTCTGTCTGTCTCCCTCTGTGTCTCTCTCCAAAAATAAATAAAATAATTAAAAAACTATATTTAAAGAAAGCTCTTTACAACCTTCCCTGGCTTATCCAAAATGCTAGTACCACTAGTCATACTCTTTGTTCATTAAATAAATGAAGGGTTACTTGTATACAAGCACTATGATACTGCAATAGTCAATCTGATAACAGAGACAACTATAAGGCGACCAAGAGGCACATACAGCACAGATACACTGGACAAAAAGATGATTCAGACCCTATGGGATGGAATGGCACAGTACCAATTTTGCCATACTACTTAGAATGACATGCAATTTAAAGCTTATGAATTTATTTCTAAAATTTAATATTTTTGGACCATGGTTGACCTTGGGTAACCGAAACCATAAAAAGTAAATCTGGGGCCTAGAGAGATGGCTTAGCAGTTAAGTGATTGCCTGTGAAGCCTAAGGATCCTGGTTTGAGGCTCGATTCCCCAGGATCCACATAAGCCAGATGCACAAGGTGGTACATGCATCTGGAGTTCATTTGCAGTGGCTGGAGGTCCTGGTGCGCCCATTCTCTATCTATCTGCCTCTTTCTTTCTCTCTCTGTCTGTCTGTCACTCTCAAATAAATAAATAAATAATAAACAACAACAGCAAAAAAAGAGTAAAATCTGGTTTAGCAACCTTGTACCAGTCCACCCCCCACACCTATCAAAAGGATATTATTACCTTCAGATAAAAGAAGTATGGTTCACAGTTCAAGGGATTTATCCTGATAACACATGCTTAAATGATAGATGAAGGATTTAAATTTAAGCCTAAGTTTCGCTAGGCCTCACACTTCTTCCATGATGTATCCCTGAGCTTCCAAGATCATTTGTAGATGTCCTAAGATGCATTGCTGGTGATCATACTCCAGTGACAGGTGCTGGCCTCCTCCTTTTCTTGAGCTCCATCATATTAGAATTAATATTGGGGCTAGCTTACTGGCTTTTCCTAACCATCACTTAGATTATGGTCTCTGGTCTTTTCCACCTTAGGCAAGGGCTACAACACTCAGGGCACAAGGGGTCCTGTTGCCAGTGGTCTTGTTTGGCCCCGGAGTTGGGTAAGGTTTGTGCTTTATACCCTCCCTTTTAGAACTCCTCTCACTGCTTTTCTTCTTCCGTTATTCTTACCCACAGGTGAGGTAGGGGAGAGGGATTGATTCTGATGGGCTGCATCCTTTAAGCACCTCTGACTCATCTCAGTGCTGGGGTTCTTCCAGCCTTGCTCAGTGCATTCTGGGTGCCTTTCCTTAGCTGCCCAGGATCTGCCAGACCAGTTCAGCCCAAAGTGACACCAAGATTCATTAGTAAATTAGACACACACACAAGAATCAAAAACTCCCCAGCAACCAACAGGGCTTAGACAAATTTTGGACTCTGCTGAAACTAAGATTAATGTGCACTATCATTAGAATTAATGAACTACTTTGCAGTCAAACATATCCTTTACATTTACGTTGATTGTATTGATTTTTTTTTTTTTAATGAGAGAGAGAAAATTGGTGCACCAGGGCCTCCAGCTACTGAAATGGAGCTCTAGACAGTTATGCCACATTTGCGCATGTGTAATCATGCATGCTTGCATCACTTTGTTCTTCTGGCTTACATGGGATCAGGAGAGCCCAACATGGGTCCTTAGGTTTCACAGGCAAACTCCTTAACTGCGAAACCATCTCTCCAACTCTGGTTGTATTTATTTTTATTTTTATTTTTATTTTTATTTATTTATTTATTATTTTTTTTTTTTTTTTTTTTGAGGTAGGGTCTCACTGTAGCCCAGACTGACCTGGAATTCACTGTGTAGTCTCAGGGTGGCCTTGAACTCATAGTGATCCTCCTACCTCTGCCTCCTGAGTGTTGGATTAAAGGCTTGGGCTACCATGTCTGGCTTTTTACAAGTTTCTTATAGTGAACTCCAGGTCAGCCTGGGCTACAGTGAGACCCTACCTCAAAAAACAAAAAACAAAACAAACAAAAGAAAGACCCAGCACTTGGGAGGCAGAGGTAGGAGGATTGCCATGAGTTCGAGGCCAGCCTGAGACTACATAGTGAATTCCAGGTTAGCCTGGACTAGAGCAAGACCCTACCTTGAAAAACCAAATGAATGAATAAATAAATAAATAAGAAATAAATTTATAAAAGATAGTACTAAGTACTGGGAATTGAAAACTAAATAATCACTGTAAATTTATTTGTTTGTTTTTGCAGGCAAACTCCTTAACCGCTGAGCCATTTCTTCAGCCCTATTTTGTTTTTGAGGTAGAGTCTCATTGTAGCTTGGGCTGATCTGGAACTCACTCTGTAGTCTCAGGCTGACCTCAGGTTTATGGTGGTCCTTCCATTTCTGCTTCCCAAGAGCTGGGCCCTGTAATTTTTTTTTGTTAAACATGATTTAAAAGTAAAAACAGCCAGGCGTGGTGGCACATGCCTGTAATCCCAGCACTTGGGAGGCAGAGGTGAGCTGAGGTTCGAGGCCACCCTGAGTGAGTTCCAGGTCAGGCCACCCTGAGACAAAAAAAAAAAAAAAAAACATTGTTAATTCCAGGCCATCCTCCCAGCAGACCAGAGGTAGGAAACCCTGAGACTCAAAAAAGACCAAAAAATCGAAAAACCAAAAAAAAAAAAAATAAAAATAAAAAAAAGCTTCAACTGGGTGTGGTGGCACACACCATATATATATATGTTGCCTTTATTTATTTATTTGAGAGAGAGAATGGGTGCACCAGGGCCTCCAGCCACTGCAAATGAACTCCAGACACATGCTCCATCTTGTGCATCTGGCTTATGTGGGCACTCATGAGGCAGAGGTAGGAGGATCACTGTGAGTTCTAGGCCAGCCTGGGACAGAGTGGGACCCTACAAGAAAGAAAGAAAGAAAGAAAGAAAGAAAGAAAGAAAGAAAGAAAGAAAGAAAGAAAGAAAGAAAGAAAGAAAGAAAGAAAGAAAGAGGGAGAAAAGAGAGGAGAGGGAGGAAGAGAGAGGAGAGAGGGGAGGGAGAGAGAGAGAAAGGAAGAAAGAAGAGAAAGAGAAGAAAGAGAGAAAGAGAGAAAGAAAGAAAAAGAAAGAAAGAGAGAAAGAAAGAGAGAAAGGAGGGAGGGAGGGAAGGAGGGAAGGAAGAAAGGAAGAAAGAAAGAGGGAGAGAGAGAGGAAGGAAGGAAGGAAGGAAGGAAGGAGAGAGAGAGAGAAAGAAAGAAAGAGAGAAAGCAAGCAAGCAAGCAAGCAAGCGTGGTGGCACATGTCTTTAATCCCAGCACTCAGGAGGCAGAGATAGGAGGATCACCATGAGTTCAAGGTCATCCTGAGAATACATAGTGAATTCCAGGTCAGCCTGGGCTAGAGTGAGACCTTACCTTGAAAAAAAAAAAAAGAAAGAAATTTGAATTTGACTAAAGAATTAGCTTTTTGGCTGTTTTCACATAGTAATTTACAGGTGTTTCTTCAAATACTCAAATACACAAAGGGTTCCAAGTTAATTTGTTTATGACTCCTATTTTAGTCACTGTGCAATAATTTCATTTCAAAGAAGAGTTTTGCATTTGGTAGAATTTGGCATTATACTGTCCTTTCATGAGCCTAATCTCTGGAGAGCAGAGCTTTCCTCTGCTTATTTGTTGTGCAAAAGTCCTTTGTCCTTTCCTCTGACTATTTTGTTTACTCTAACTGTACAACTTAAATTTCCAGTAGTTGCAATCTTCTATGATGTGGACTTATTTATTTATTTATTTATTTAGAGAAAGAGTTTCACTATGTGGCTGTGGCTGGACTGTCAGTTGCTGTATAGCCCAGGTTGATCTCAAATAGCTATCTTCCTGCCCAAGCCCCCCAAGGGTTCTGGTTATAGTTGTGAGCCTCCACGCCCAGCTTATGGTGGTTTTCATATTAATAGTAAACATGTTCTCATCGTAGAGTGGATTTCCTGTACATTAACAATGACCAACAGAAGACATGGGCTTCATCTGTGTTTTTGAAAACAAGGGCTTTGTGTGCTCTGCTGAACTCTGACCTAGGATTTCTTCCAATTTCATTTATTAGGGTTTGACACAAGTCTCTTCTTTTATTCTTTTTTTTTCTTTTTGGTTTTTCAATTTTCCAGGGTAAGTTCTCACTCTGCCCCAGGCTGACCTGGAATTAACTAGGTAGTCTCAGGGTGGCCTTAAACTCACAGTGATCCTCCTACCTCTGTCTCCTGAGCACTGGGATTAAAGGGGTGCACCACCACACCTGACTCTTGTTTCATTCTTTTTTTTTCCCCCTCAATTTATTTATTTATTTAAGAGAGACAAGAAAGCAGAGAGAAAGAGAGACAGATAGAGAGACAATGGGTGTGCCAGGGCTTCCACCCACTGCAAATGAACTCTAGATGCATGCACCACCCCCTTGTGCATCTGGCTTATGTGGGTCCTGGGGAATTGAACCTAGGTCTTTGCCTTTGCAGGCAAGTGCCTTAACTGCTAAGTCATTTCTCCAGTCCTCTTGTTTTACTCTTGACCTGACATCTTAAGCTTTCCTTAGGGTCCCTGCAAAAGGCTTATGGGCAAAGATATGGCTAGCTCTGGAGCTGGGAATTTTTTGTTTGTTTGTTTGTTTGTTTGTTTGTTTGTTTGTTTGTTTTAGGTAGGGTCTCACTCTAGCCCAGGCTGACCTGGAATTCACTCTGTCTTCTCAAGGTGGCCTTGAACTCGTGGTGATCCTCCTACCTCTGCCTCCTGAGTACTGGAGTGCTGGGATTAAAGGCGTACGCCACCACGCCCGGCTTGGAGCTGGGATTTTTATTACCTCCCTTGGCCACATCTTTCAAATGTTTCCTAGTCATTTGTAAGGGATGAAATGGAGCCACGGTTCTGCAGAAATTTGATAATGTTCTCCCTGGAGGCCTTCTTGTGGCTCAGCTTCCAGAGGACTAGCCACCCCATCTTCCCTCTCTGTGTGGGCCCTCAGCATGAGTGTGTTAGATGTGTTTGGACAGAAGAGTTTGGTAGGACAAAGGATGTTTTAAAGATTTAGAGAAAAAAGAGCCGCCCACATGGAACTCACTCCTGTGCCGAAGTTCTTGCAGTCTCTGCACGGCCGCCCCATGTGTTCAGGCTTTTAGAAAAGCAGGCTTGTCCCAGCTTCGCTCTAAGACGTAAAGCCCCATTGCCCACTGCAAGTCTTAATGAAAAGCAGCTCATAAGCAACTTACGTAACCTAATTGTAATCCAGGGATCAGCTTGGTTATATTATTTAAAGAAATAGCATCCATTTTCCATGACCTGATTTAGAAAAGAAACCCAGGGGGAAAAAAAAAACCCAGTTCAGCACTTGGCTTCCTGTGCTCATTCTAATGAGAATGCTGGTAAATAATTCAGAAACAATGTCTTTTTAAGAGCGTTCAACTCAACTTAGCTCAGGGTTCTATCTCAAAGCAACTAAAGCTGTGTGGAGCAAATTATAAATGATCATAAAAGCTTATTTTTGCAGAAAAACGTGGTCATTTAGTAAGTTTATTTCCTCACCAATTTAACACATGTGGAGTCCTGACTAACAAGATGGTGAGTGCTACAATGCTGGGCTCTCAGAAAACTTAAAATGTGGTTACCAGTAATAATGTATCCAACACTGGCTCATTGGTTAGAACAACGGTGTCACAGTAAAAGGAAGGTGTTAATAGCAGAGGAAAGAGAAGGAGTTTTAGGAACTCTCTGTACTACTTTTACGATTATTTTATAGACCTAAATCTATTCTAAAATTAAAAGTATATATATGTTGTTTTGTTTTTTTTTTTGCTTTTTCTAGGTAGGGACTTTTCTAGCCCAGGCTGACCTGGAATTCACTATGTCGTTTCAGGGTGGCCTCAAACTCACAGTGATCTTCCTACCTCTGCCTCCCCAGTGTTGGGATTAAAGGTGTGTGACACCACACCCAGCTAAAAGTATATTTTTAAAAACCTGGTTAGGGAGACAGTTGCATACACAAATAGAAACACATCCACCCTTGTTGCCTTGTTTATAGAAATAAAACCTGCATAATAGACAGCTTCCTAAGTGCAGCAACTACTCAGTGAACTTCTGAAGGACAAGATTACATTTATCATAATCTTGATTTATTTAGTCCTCTGGTCCTTACATAAACCTCAGGTAATTGCTTCATACAAACTCGTAGATTTGCCTCTCAGTCCAAGAGCTAAAAGTTCTCTATAACTTACATTGTCCTGTATGTTCCTTTCCTATGCCATCCAACAATTTCCCTCTCAGAGGTAACCACCTTAAATTTTTATTTGATCACAGCTTTTTTTTTTCTATTTTATTCCACCTATAGCTGGGATTAAATGATGTGTTGGTTTTATTTATGATTTTTTTTTTTGAGGTAGGGTCTCACTATAGCCCAGGCTGACCTGGAATTCACTATGTAGTCTCAGGGTGGACTTGAACTAACGGCAATCCTCCTACCTCTGCCTCCCGAGTGCTGGGATTAAAGGTGTGTGCCACCACACTGGACTTTATTTCAGAACTTAAAAAAAAATTTATTTATTTGAGGGAGAGGATGGGCATGCCAGGGCATCTAGTCACTGCAAATGAACTCAGGAAGCATGTATCATTTTGTGCATCTGGCTTTACATGGGTACTGGGAATGGAACCTGGGTCCTTAGGCTTTGCAGGCAAGCATCTTAACTGCTGAGGCATCTCTCCAGCCCTTATTTCTGAATTCAGGATGTATTAGAAGGTGCACTCTGGGATTATCTTGGATACAAGGGTGACAAAGTAAAAACCTAGAGTGCCCTACAAATTTACCTGAGTTGAGACACCAATAGATCAAAAGTGTTTTCACTGGCACAATCATTTAGCTTCCATATTTTTAAATTTTAAACTTATTAAAAATATTTATTTATTTTATTTATTTGAAAGAGAGAAAGAGAGAGAAGGGTGTGCTAGGGTCTTAAGCCACTCTAAACAAACTCAGATGCATGCACCATCTTGTACATCTGGCTTACGTGGGTCCTAGGGAATCAAACCTGGATCCTTTGCTTCATGAGGCAAATGTCTTAACTGCTAAGCCATCTCTCCAGCCCAATTTTAAGCTTTTATATGAAGAATTTAATTATCTACTCAGACACATGCTCCATCTTGTGCATCTGGCTTATGTGGGCACTCATGAGGCAGAGGTAGGAGGATCACTGTGAGTTCTAGGCCAGCCTGAGACAGAGTGGGACCCTACAAGAAAGAAAGAAAGAAAGAAAGAAAGAAAGAAAGAAAGAAAGAAAGAAAGAAAGAAAGAAAGAAAGAAAGAGAGAAAGAGAGAAAGAGGGAGGGAGGGAGGGAGGGAGGGAGGGAGGGAGGGAGGAAAGGAAGGAAGGAGGGAGGGAGGGAGGGAGGGAAGGAAGGAAGGAAGGAAGGAAAGAAAGAGGGAGGGAAAGAGAGAGAGAGAGAAAGAAAAAAAGAAAGAAAGGGAGAGAGAGAGAAAGAAGGGAGAGAGGGAGGGAGGGAGGGAAGGAAGGGGAAAGAAAGAAAGAGGAAAGAAAGAAAGAAAGAAAGAAAGAAAGAAAGAAAGAAAGAAAGAAAGAAAGAAAGAAGGAAGGAAGGAAAGGGAGAAAGCAAGCAAGCAAGCAAGCAAGCAAGCTTGGTGGCACATGTCTTTAATCCCAGCACTCAGGAGGCAGAGATAGGAGGATCACCATGAGTTCAAGGTCATCCTGAGAATACATAGTGAATTCCAGGTCAGCCTGGGCTAGAGTGAGACCCTACCTTGAAGAAAAAAAAAAAGAAATTTGAATTTGACTAAAGAATTAGCTTTTTGGCTGTTTTCACATAGTAATTTACAGGTGTTTCTTCAAATACTCAAATACACAAAGGGTTCCAAGTTAATTTGTTTATGACTCCTATTTTAGTCACTGTGCAATAATTTCATTTCAAAGAAGAGTTTTGCATTTGGTAGAATTTGGCATTATACTGTCCTTTCATGAGCCTAATCTCTGGAGAGCAGAGCTTTCCTCTGCTTATTTGTTGTGCAAAAGTCCTTTGTCCTTTCCTCTGACTATTTTGCTTACTCTAACTATACAACTTAAGTTTCCAGTAGTTGCAATCTTCTATGATGTGGATTTATTTATTTTTATTTATTTATTTAGAGAAAGAGTTTCACTATGTGGCTGTGGCTGTGGCTGGACTGTCAGTTGCTATATAGCCCAGGTTGATCTCAAATAGCTATCTTCCTGCCCAAGCCCCCCAAGGGTTCTGGTTATAGTTGTGAGCCTCCACGCCCAGCTTATGGTGGTTTTCATATTAATAGTAAACATGTTCTCATCGTAGAGTGGATTTCCTGTACATTAACAATGACCAACAGAAGACATGGGCTTCATCTGTGTTTTTGAAAACAAGGGCTTTGTGTGCTCTGCTGAACTCTGACCTAGGATTTCTTCCAATTTCATTTATTAGGGTTTGACACAAGTCTCTTCTTTTATTCTTTTTTTTTCTTTTTGGTTTTTCAATTTTCCAAGGTAAGTTCTCACTCTGCCCCAGGCTGACCTGGAATTAACTAGGTAGTCTCAGGGTGGCCTTAAACTCACAGTGATCCTCCTACCTCTGCCTCCTGAGCACTAGGATTAAAGGGGTGCACCACCACATCTGACTCTTGTTTCATTCTTTTTTTTTCTTCTCAATTTATTTATTTATTTAAGAGAGACAAGAAAGCAGAGAGAAAGAGAGACAGAGAGAGAATGGGTGTGCCAGGGCTTCCACCCACTGCAAATGAACTCTAGATGCATGCACCACCCCCTTGTGCATCTGGCTTATGTGGGTCCTGGGGAATTGAACCTAGGTCTTTGCCTTTGCAGGCAAGTGCCTTAACCGCTAAGCCATTTCTCCAGTCCTCTTGTTTTACTCTTGACCTGACATCTTACGCTTTCCTTAGGGTCCCTGAAAAAGGCTTATGGGCAAAGATATGGCTAGCTCTGGAGCTGGGAATTTTTTGTTTGTTTGTTTGTTTGTTTGTTTGTTTTAGGTAGGGTCTCACTCTAGCCCAGGCTGACCTGGAATTCACTCTGTCCTCTCAAGGTGGCCTTGAACTCGTGGTGATCCTCCTACCTCTGCCTCCTGAGTACTGGAGTGCTGGGATTAAAGGCGTACGCCACCACGCCCGGCTTGGAGCTGGGATTTTTATTACCTCCCTTGGCCACATCTTTCAAATGTTTCCTAGTCATTTGTAAGGGATGAAATGGAGCCACGGTTCTGCAGAAATTTGATAATGTTCTCCCTGGAGGCCTTCTTGTGGCTCAGCTTCCAGAGGACTAGCCACCCCATCTTCCCTCTCTGTGTGGCCCCCTCAGCATGAGTGTGTTAGATGTGTTTGGACAGAAGAGTTTGGTAGGACAAAGGATGTTTTAAAGATTTAGAGAAAAAGAGCCGCCCACATGGAACTCACTCCTGTGCGAAGTTCTTGCAGTCCCTGCACGGCCGCCCCATGTGTTCAGGCTTTTAGAAAAGCAGGCTTGTCCCAGCTTCGCTCTAAGACGTAAAGCCCCATTGCCCACTGCAAGTCTTAATGAAAAGCAGCTCATAAGCAACTTGCGTAACCTAATTGTAATCCAGGGATCAGCTTGGTTATATTATTTAAAGAAATAGCATCCATTTTCCATGACCTGATTTAGAAAAAGAAACCCAGGGGGAAAAACCCAGTTCAGCACTTGGCTTCCTGTGCTCATTCTAATGAGAATGCTGGTAAATAATTCAGAAACAATGTCTTTTTAAGAGCGTTCAACTCAACTTAGCTCAGGGTTCTATCTCAAAGCAACTAAAGCTGTGTGGAGCAAATTATAAATGATCATAAAAGCTTATTTTTGCAGAAAAACGTGGTCATTTAGTAAGTTTATTTCCTCACCAATTTAACACATGTGGAGTCCTGACTAACAAGATGGTGAGTGCTACAATGCTGGGCTCTCAGAAAACTTAAAATGTGGTTACCAGTAATAATGTATCCAACACTGGCTCATTGGTTAGAACAACGGTGTCACAGTAAAAGGAAGGTGTTAATAGCAGAGGAAAGAGAAGGAGTTTTAGGAACTCTCTGTACTACTTTTACGATTATTTTATAGACCTAAATCTATTCTAAAATTAAAAGTATATATATTTTTTTTTTTTTTTTTTTTTTTTTTTCTAGGTAGGGACTTTTCTAGCCCAGGCTGACCTGGAATTCACTATGTCGTTTCAGGGTGGCCTCAAACTCACAGTGATCTTCCTACCTCTGCCTCCCCAGTGTTGGGATTAAAGGTGTGTGACACCACACCCAGCTAAAAGTATATTTTTAAAACCTGGTTAGGGAGACAGTTGCATACACAAATAGAAACACATCCACCCTTGTTGCCTTGTTTATAGAAATAAAACCTGCATAATAGACAGCTTCCTAAGCGCAGCAACTACTCAGTGAACTTCTGAAGGACAAGATTACATTTATCATAATCTTGGTTTATTTAGTCCTCTGGTCCTTACATAAACCTCAGGTAATTGCTTCATACAAACTCGTAGATTTGCCTCTCAGTCCAAGAGCTAAAAGTTCTCTATAACTTACATTGTCCTGTATGTTCCTTTCCTAAGCCATCCAACAATTTCCCTCTCAGAGGTAACCACCTTAAATTTTTATTTGATCACAACTTTACTTTTTTTTTTCTATTTTATTCCACCTATAACTGAGATTAAATGATGTGTTGGTTTTATTTATGAATTTTTTTTTTGAGGTAGGGTCTCACTATAGCCCAGGCTGACCTGGAATTCACTATGTAGTCTCAGGGTGGACTTGAACTAACGGCAATCCTCCTACCTCTGCCTCCCGAGTGCTGGGATTAAAGGTGTGTGCCACCACACTGGACTTTATTTCAGAACTTTAAAAAAAAATTTATTTATTTGAGGGAGAGGATGGGCATGCCAGGGCATCTAGTCACTGCAAATGAACTCAGGAAGCATGTATCATTTTGTGCATCTGGCTTTACATGGGTACTGGGGAATGGAACCTGGGTCCTTAGGCTTTGCAGGCAAGCATCTTAACTGCTGAGGCATCTCTCCAGCCCTTATTTCTGAATTCAGGATGTATTAGAAGGTGCACTCTGGGATTATCTTGGATACAAGGGTGACAAAGTAAAAACCCTAGAGTGTCCTACAAATTTACCTGAGTTGAGACACCAATAGATCAAAAGTGTTTTCACTGGCACAATCATTTAGCTTCCATATTTTAAATTTTAAACTTATTAAAAATATTTATTTATTTTATTTATTTGAAAGAGAGAAAGAGAGAGAAGGGGTGTGCTAGGGTCTTAAGCCACTCTAAACAAACTCCAGATGCATGCACCATCTTGTACATCTGGCTTACGTGGGTCCTAGGGAATCAAACCTGGATCCTTTGGCTTCGCAGGCAAATGTCTTAACTGCTAAGCCATCTCTCCAGCCCAATTTTAAACTTTTATATGAAGAATTTAATTATCTATGTACATAACTAATCCAAAGATTGTACTACAGATGTTGAAGCTGCAGGTTTATATAAGCTTCCTTTTGTTTATTTATTTGTTTGTTTTTTCAAGGTAGGGTCTCACTCTAGCTCAGGCTGACCTAGAATTCACTATGTAGTCTCAGGCTAGCCTGGAATCAAGGCAATCCTCCTGCCTTTGCCTCCTGAGTGCTGGGATTAAAGGCACATGCCACCACACCTGGCTATTTGCCAAAATCTTGTTGAGAATTTTTGCATCTCTGTTCATGAAGGAGATTGCCTGTAGTTTTCTCTTTCTTTCTTTCTTTTCTTCTTCTTCTTCTTTTTTTTTTTTGTTCTGTCTTTGTTCTGGTTTTGGTATCAGGGTGATGCTGGTTAAGTAGAAGGAGTTTGGTAGAATTCCTTTCTTTGATATTTTATGGAAAAGTTTGAGTTGCACTGGTGTTAGTTCTGTGAAGGTCTGGTAATATACACCACTGAATCCATCTGGGCCTGGACTTATTTTAGTTGGGAGATTTTTTTTTGTAACTGCTTGGATCTCTGTACTTGTTGTAGGTTTATTTAAGTGGTTAATCTTATCTTGATTTAATTTTGGTAGGTCATATAAATCAAGGAAATCATCCATTTCTTTGAGATTTTCAAACTTCCTGGAATTTAAGTTCTTAAAGTATGTACTTACAATTTTCATTCTTTTTGTTTTAAAGATTTTATTTTTATTTATTTATTAGAGACAGAGGGAGGGAAAGAGAGAAAGGGAGAGTGAGAATGGGCATACTAGGGCCTCTAGCCACTGCAAACGAACTCCAGACACATGCGCCCCATTGTGCATCTGGCTTATGTGGGACCTGGAGAATCGAACTGAGGTCCTTAGGCTTCACAGGCATGTGCCTTAACCACTAAACCATCTCTCTAGCCCCTTATAATTTTCTGAATTTCTTTTGTACCTGTTGTAATGGTGCCTTTAATCTCTAATTTTATTAATTTGTGTCTCTTCTGTCTTTTTATTGGTCAGATGTGCTAAGGGTTTATTAATCTTGTTTATCCTTTCAAATAACCAACTCTTTGATTCATTGATTTTTTATTTTTATTTTTTTAAGTCTTATTTATTTGAGAGAGTCAGAGAGAGAGAGAGACAGAGAGAATAGGTGCACCATAGCCTCCAGCCCCTGAAAAAGAACTCCAGACACATGTGCCACCTTGTATATCTCGTTTATATGGGTCCTGGGGAATTGAACCAGGGTCCTTTGGCTTTGCAGGTAAACACCTTAACTGCTAAGCCATCCCTCCAGCCCAGTTTCTGGCCTAATCTTTATTATTTTTTTCCGTCTACTGATTTTTGGTTTGCCTTGTTCTTTTTCTACCGCCTTAAGGTGAAGCGTTAAGTTGTTTACTTGTGACCTTTCTTATTTCTTTCTTTTTTTCTGGTTTGTTTTGTTTTTTGAGGTAGGGTCTCACTCTAGCCCACGCTGACCTGGAATTCATTATATAGTCTCAGGGTGGCCTCAAACTCACTGCGGTCCTCCTACCTCTGTCTCCCGAGTGCTGGGATTAAAGGCATGTGCCACCGCGCCCAGTGATCCTGCTTTTTTAACCCAGTCTGCAAAACTGTGTCTTTTGGTTGGAGCATTGAGGCTGTTTATATTAAGAGTTATTATTGATAGGTGTGTTCTTGCTATTCTTGCCATTCTTGTTTTGTAGTTATTCTGATTTTTCCTTTTACTGTCTTGTATTAACTAGTATTTGAGTATGGTTATTTTTTTTTCCTATTTCCTTATGTGTGTGCTTTTCTTTCTCTTTAGCATGGAGGATCCTTTCAAGTATTTTCTGTGGAACTGGTTTTGTCTTCATATATTCCTTTAATCTGTTTTTGTTGTGGAATGTCCTTATTTCTCTCTCCATTTGGATGGATAGCTTTGCTGAATAAAATAATCTTGGTTGACAATTGTTATCTTTCAGAAGTTGGAATACATCATTCCAAGCTCTTCTGGCTTTTAAAGTTTGTGTTGACTAATCTGATGTTATCCTGATGGGCTTATTTTTGCATATGACTTGATTTTTTTTCTCTAACTGCTTTCAATATATTTTCTTTGGTTTGTGTGTTTTGTAGCTTAATTATAATATGATGGTGAGAGGTTCTTTCCTGATTTTGTCTGTTTGGCATTCTAAAGGCTTCCTGTATCTGCATTGGCATTACTTTCCCTGTTTGGGGGAAATTTTCTTCTATGATTTTGTTGGAAATACCTGCCATGCCTTTGGAATAAAATTCTTCTCCTTCTACTATGCCCTGAATTCATATTTTTTATCTCTTCACAGTGTCCCAAATGTCTTGAAATTCCCATTCATGCCTTCCTATTAGTTTTTCTTTGTTGGACTGTATTAGATCTGCCACCTGGTCTTCTAGTTTAGATATTCTGTCCTCTCCTTCATCCATTCTACTAGTGAGACTTTCTACAAAGCTTTCTATATGACTTACTTTGTTTTTCATTTCTAATATTTCTGATTGGTATTTTTCATTATTTGTGTTTTCTTACTCATGTCTCATAGTGATCTCCTTATTTCATTAAGTTGGTTTCCTGTGTTCTACTTCAGGAGTTTGTTTTCTTCTTTGATTTCTTTGAGTATAGATTTAATCACTTTTTTGAAATATTTGTCACACATTTCATCTAACACAATCTCACTGGGGGTCATTTCTGATGGATTTATAATTTTTGGTAGGATTGTATTGTATTGGTTTTTTGTGTTTCTTGTATTATAATGTAGAAAATTTTGCATCTTGATTTAATTTGATACTTGGGTTTTCTAATTATCTGCAATGTTCTTATCTGTGTAAATCCAACTTTATATATCTTTAGGGTAGGAGTTTAAGGTGCCAAGTGTAGCTCTTATATTCCAAGAAAATAGTAGGAGTGACTGTAGGTGTTGTTTGCCTGCTATTCAAGTATTCTGGTATTCTGGGTGGAACAATTTACTGGCAAATTCTAAAATTCAACTGAGCAGTATACACATTTAATCCAAGCCAGCACAGAATATTTTATATAGCAATGGGGATTAAAACAAATAGATAATCTAATAAAGCCAAAGTCCCTAAGGGAGTGTGTTACCCCATACCCTTTACCTGTCAACTAGGGGGTTGAAATTTCTGGTCTGAAATGGGTTCCAGGTCAGCCTTGGGCTGAGTTAGACCCTGCCCCCAACAATGGCAGAAGAAAAATACAAAGAAAAAGAATCAGGAAACATCAAAGGCAACAATAGTCAACCCCAAAATAGAGCTTATATGAGAATGGTAAAGCCAACCAAGAATATGTAACACATAGCCTGCCCTGATATGGAAAGAGAGATTAGCACTTCCAGTTCAGGCCTATGTACATTATCTTTGGGTAAGTAGACCTTGTTACCTTTTGGGATGGCTTCAAATCTCTACTACTGAGTGCCCACCTCAATCCCCCTCTGTTTCACTGTGGATCTGGTGTTCTGATCAGCTGTGCTGGATGCCATGTGGCTGGGGAGGAATGAGTTCTCTGGAGGTTCATGGCACACACAGTTGGGGGATGGGAGGCTGTGCAAGATGCCTGGAGTTGTACCTGAGCTTTCAGCTGGTCGGGTCTGTGATCTCTTTCAGCAGCTGCTCAGCTGATCCCTGCTATCTTCCCCTTCAGGTTTCTTTTTGCTGTTATTGATTTTTTCCTTCAGGTTTCTTGAATTTGCAAGGAGGCTGATATGAGTGGAAATTTTCTTCATCTGGTTTCTGTTCCTGCAGCTCTGTACTGGCCAGGCGGATAGATGCCTCAGCAGGCTTCTGGCTGGTTTCCTCCTTTCTGGAAGATCTTGGTCTCTGCTGTATTTGTTAATAACTTATACATCTTTCACTTTTTGGTAAAAGAGTATATTTTGCTGTTTGATTCCTTATTTCCCTCCCTAGACTGCTTTGGCATGGCTACTATGCCACCATCTTACCTGGAAGTCTCATATGTTACTTTTTTAAAAATATATATTTTATTTATTTATTTGAGAGAGAGAGAGGGAGGGAGGGAGAGAATGTGCACGCCAGGGCATATAGCCACTGCAAACAAACTCCAGACACATATGCCCCCTTGTGCATCTGGCTAACGTGGGTCCTGGAGAATCGAACTGGGGTCCTTTGGCTTTATAGGCAAGTGCCTTAACTGCTAAGCCATCTCTCCAGTCTTCATATGTCACTTTTAAAGAGACAATTTAAATTAGTGCACTCAGTGAAAGGAAAAGATTAAGGAGGCTGTCCCTCACCTTCCTTAACTCTTGATAAATTTGAAGGGAAATGCAACATTGGAGCAATGAGAAAAGAAAAGAGTGTGGTCTGTAACTGAGTGTTGACATTTTTCAGACACAGCATATACAAGCATGTAAGTGCCTTTTTAACTGCTGAGCCATCTTTCCAGCCCCAAGACACACTTAATACAAAATAACTAGTTATATACAAGGTGCTCTGGAATAAAGATATAGAGGTGATTTTGATTGTTATCCCAGAAAACTACACGTATGTTTTCATAAGGAATGTAGAAAAATAATGGAAATGCAACTTTGAGAAAATCCTAACCAATGGAACAGACAAATGTCAATAACTAGGGTAGTAACATACTCTACCAGACAAGCACAAGATATACTCTTTCGTCTATTTCTCTCAGAATCTCCCAAGTACTGTAGGGCTTTGGTGTGCACCAGGCGTGGAAAGTTGGTCTGGGGTCAAGATGGCAGTCCTCTTTAGGGAATACAGCTTCATGCTGATGGCTGGTGCTGCCAACTTTGAGATGATGTTTCATCTAGCAATCACCATTAAGACCTACAAGAAGCACATGTACAGCATGAATCCTGAAAACAGCACTTTGTCAGTGCATCCAAGAGCCCACCAGAATAGTTGGAAGTGTATCCTCCCTTCTTTTTGTTTTTTGGTTTTCTGAGGTAGGGTCTCACTTTAGCTCAGGCTGACCTGGAATTAACTATGTAGTCTCAGGGTGGCCTCAGACTCACAGAGCTCCTCCTACCTTTGGATTAAAGGCCATCACACCCAGCTTACAATTTTTTTCTAAATATAATAAAACTTATTTGGCATCAGCTATACCTTAAAACCATCTCCCAGGTATTGAATCAACATAGCATACACAACCTGTAGTTAAAACAAAGGACTATTACACAGAACTGCAAATCACTTAACACTCACTTACTAGGATGTACAAGAAATCAGATGCTTCAATGAAAAAAAGAATATGACATGGTCCCTGACTTAATGGAGACCATAATACAGACTAAAAGATGACTATGAAGAGGAAGTAAAATTTTCTTAATATAAGACACTGTGCTTACAAGCATTATCTACTTCAGCATTTATAACAGTACACACTATCTTAATTTAGCAGATGAAGAGAACCTAGAGGCTAGTAATTTGTTTGAGGTCTTACCACTGATAAGTGACAGACCTAATAACCTAACCAGATGTATCTGAATCTAGAGCCACTTCTAGAACCTGAAGGTTACAGCCTAAGTAGTCTATGCTAAAATAGAAGTTTGTTCTAAATTCTATGGGACACAGAAAAGCTGTCAAATAGCTACAAAGAAAAGCTGGCAATGTCCTTGTTCAAATTGCTAAAACAAAACATCATAGCAAGTGGCTTATAAACAATACAAATTTATTTCTTGTCTTCTGGACATGAAGGGGACATTGCATTCATGACCTCACAGTGACTGTCAAAACTTGCACAATATTAGGTCCATCAACACATCATCATGGATGATGGAAGAGGGCAAAAAAGAAAACAAAGTAGAAGAGGAATGAGTTGGAAGAAGGGGTTCAGTGGAAGGAACATGGGGGAGAGAGGGACAGAAAAAGGTAGTAGGAGGAGATTATGATCAAAATACATTATGTACATGTACAAAGATTATCATGAAAGTTTTCTTGTGGTGCTAGGGAGATAGCTCAGCAATTAAAGGTGCTTGCTTGCAAAGCCTGCCTGCCCATTAACCACATGAAACCAGATGCACAAAGTGGCGCATGCATCTCAAGTTTGTAGCAGCAAGAGGCCCTGGAAACTCTGTGCTCTCTCCCCTTACAAATAAATAAAAACCCATTTTAAAAAATAGATTCTTAAGGTGAAGATAGTACACTCCTTCAATACCAGCACTTGGGAGGCCAAGGTAGGAGAACTGCCATGAGCTCAAGGCTACCCTGAGACTACATAGTGAATTCCAGGCCAGCCTGGTCTAGAGTGAGACGCTATCTTGAAAAACAAACAAAAAAGATTCTTTTGGGGGGGATGTCTCACTCTATCCCAGGCTGAACTGGAACTCACATTGTAGCCCAGGCTGGCCTTACACTCATAGCAATCCTACTAACTCAGCCTCTGAAGTGATGGAATTAAAGGTGGGCACCACCACATCCAGCTAAAAGGGTGTTTTTATTTATTTATTTTTTTGTTTTAGTTTTTCAAGGTAGGGTTTCACTATAGCCTAGGATGACCTGGAATTCCCTATGTAGTCCCAGACTGGCCTTGAACTTATGGCAGTCCTCCTACCCTTACCTCCCTAGTGCTGAGATTAAAGGCATGCACCACTACACCCAGCTTAAGAAGGTTTTTTTAAAATATAAATTTAAAAAATTATTTCTCACAGTCTTTCTAGAGGCTAAAAATCCAAAACCAAGATGCTAAGAGATTCCACGTCTGATGAGGGCCCTCTTCCTCAAAGAGAGCTGTGTTCTTATTATAACTTCACATAGAGTGACGAGGGCGCTCCCTAAGACTTCATTTATAAGAGCAATAATCTCGCCTACGACAGCTGGGGTTTTATAACCTAATTAAATTCTTAAGTCCCAACTCTAAACATGGTCACATTGGGCATTAGGTTGCAACATATGAATTTGAGGGTTTACGAACATTCAAAACATACTAAGTAGTATAAAGATAAGAACATATGAAGAATTAGCATAATATCAGATTCATCTCAGTGCTTCCTGACTGTGGACCCAGTGTGTCCAGCCTCCTCCTGCTCTTTATACCAATCTTTTTGGCATGAAAATTTGAGGGACTAAGAAAAACATGTGTTTGGGATTAAAGGTATAAAAATAGCACTAGCATTGTTGAGATAAACCTGGTTTATTGACCAAATGGCTGGCCTGGGAAGTGGCTGGAGGATCATAAGCCAGTTGTGGATTTGGAAGGAAAGATCTGAAGTGAGAGCTCAGGATTGAGGGCATGAAGATCATTCAGAAAACAAAGCCCAGGACAGGGCCAAAACACTATAGTCAGCATACACAAAGAAATCAAAAATGTTTGTACAGGAGGAGGGTAGTAGAAATAGAACCAAAGGGGATGGAGAGATTGCTCAGTGGTTAAGGTGCTTGCCTGCAAAGCCTATCTACTTGGGTTTGATTCCCCAGTGCCCACATAAGCCAGATGCACAAAGTGGTGTATGTATTTGGAGTTTGCAGTGGTGAGGAGTCCTGGCATTCCCATTCTCTATCTATCTATCTATCTATCTATCTATCTATCTATCTATCTATCTATGTCATCTATCTATTTATCTATCATCTATCTATCTGCTAGCAGATAAGTAGATAAAATATTTTTTTAAAAGAAATAGGATGAGAGGGAAAAAATTGATCAGGAATATTAGAGAATATTTGGTGCTTTCCATTTAAGCTTATATCTTTTTTTTTTTTTTTTGGTTTTTCGCGGTAGGGTCTCACTCTAGCTCAAGCTGACCTGTAATTAACTATGTAGTCTCAGGGTGGCCTTGAACTCATGGAAATCCTCCTACCTCTGCCTCCTGAGTGCTGGGATTAAAGGCGTGCGCCACCACAACCGGCTTAAGCTTACATCTTAATGGGTAGAGAAATATTAGGGGCTTCCCTGTCAAACCTTGGTTATGTTAACATCACTGTTTACCTTATCTCTTTTTCAACTTTTTCTGTTTTATTCTCTGAACCTCACTAGGTATAACTTTATGCAATATTAAAATAGTTATATGGAGTATTTGATTCTGAATAGTGCCCTAATTTGAACCAATTCTCACTATAAGTATCTTAAATGATATATAAAATAATATATATTAATGACATAGTCAAGGTTGAGAGAAAGAAAAGAAAAAAGCTGGGTGTGGCGATGCATGCCCTTAATCTCAGCACTTGGCAGGAGGATCATCATGAGTTTGAGGCCACTCTGAAACTACATAGTGAATTCCAGGTCAGCCTGGACTAGAGTGAAACCCTACCTCAAAAAAAAAAAAAAAAAGAGATAAAAGAGAGAAGGGAAATTGTAGATGCCATGGACAAGAATGAGTCAAATCCAAGCAGTAAATTCTAGTTACTTACAGAGTAACTTCGAAAGGTAGGATACTGGATTGTATATAAGGACCTAGGGCCCAAGACTAGAGATTGGACTTTCTCACAGGGGAAAAGTACATGGCTACAGACTGGAGAAAGACAGTTGGAACTGGGATTCCTGCTTAAATCCTGCTTAATACTTGTTAAGCCCATGACAAGGGTACTTTTAAAAAGCTGTCCTAGTGGCCCACAGATATAGCAATGCAGCTCTGTACTGATGAAAGACAGATGAAGTCTTGTATATGAAGTGGAGACTCTAGACCAAATAGTGAAGTAAAATCTACATTTTTAGTACCCTTAATGTATATTAATCCCCTAGGACCCTTACTTCCTTAAACCCTAGCAAGAGAAAATGTAAAACATCAAAGTGGAGTTATTCTTGAGTTCAGGGCATAAGATAAAGAAAAAAAAAAGTACCCCCTACATCCCCAGAAGGCTTACAATCTACAAATGAGATTTAGAAATAAGCCAACATAAATAAGAACTCCCATGCACAGCAACACAAGCAGCTGGGTCCTAAGAGCTAGGTACAGCAGCACACAGAAAAAAAGATCCAGGCCTATTGTCCCAGCTACTTGGAAGGCTGAGCAAGGAGAATTGTACCCTGGGATACACAGTGAGTTCAAGGCCATCCTGGGCAACTTACTGAGATTCTTTAAAAATTAAAAAGAGGGCTGTGAACATGGCTCATTGGTGGAGAGCTTGCCAAGAATCCAAGCATGAATAAAGCCCTACATTCAATTCCTAGTACTGAAGAAAAGAAAGAAAGAAAGAAAGAAAGAAAGAAAGAAAGAAAGAAAGAAAGAAAGAAGAAAGTTTAGAAAAGAAGAAAAAAAATGGTAAGAAAAATGCGTGATTCAGATTCAGAAAAGGAAAAATTAACAAACTGGACCTTATCTAAATTTAAAACTAGCTAAGACTAGCTTAGTGGCAGAGTGTGGATTTAACATACATGAAACCTTTGGTTCAATATCTAGTACCCTACCCAAAAAATGTAGACTTCTGCTGTCCAACATCTATAAATATGGTTGAAACATAACCCACAGACCAAAAGAATATGGTTCAAAAGGATGAAAGAGAATGGGAAATCTGTGAAAAAGTTTAAAGATAGAATGCAATAGGTAGAAGGGTGAGCTTGCTGCTTGCCTAGTATATATGAAATCCTGGGTTCAATCCCCAGTATTACATAAAAGCACAGCCAGAAGGTAATAGATACCTGTAATACTAGCAAACAGAAGGAAGGGCAATGTTCAAACAGATAATGGGCTAAAATTTACCATACTTTATGGAAAAATGTTAAGTTCTTACATTAAAGAAACACACACATGGTACAGAATATCAGATACAAAGTTCCCAAAGCAACCAGAGATGAAAGACATTAAAAAATAACTAGCTGATGGACAGCAGGTGTCTCAGCAGCAGCAGCAGCAGCAAAAGCATCTTCAAGCCTAGATTAATATATAATTAATTAATATAATTAATATATACTACATTGATATATTTATATGTAATTAATATAATATAATTAATTAATATAATAATAGAAAAAAGACAAGATAACTGTCTATTGAAAATCATTTAGATAACTAATATACCTTTTTTCCAAAATATTTTTATTTACTCATTTGCATGCAGTGGGAGATAGAAAGAAGAGAGACAGACAGACAGAATGGGCATGCCAGGGCCTCTAGCCACTGCAAACAAACTCCAGAATCATGTACCACTTTGTGCATCTGGCTTTATGTAGGTACTGGGGAATTGAACTCTGGTCCTTAGGCTTTGCAGGCAAGTGTCTTAACCACTAAACCATCTCTCCTACCCTACTATGTCTTTTTTTTTATTTTGAGAGAGAGAATGGGTGCTCCAGGGCATTCAGCTCCTGTGAATGAACTCCAGACATGTACCCCCTTGTGTGAATGTGTGACATTGCACACTTGCATCACTGTGCATCTGGCTACGTGGAACCTGGAAATTCAAAGAGGAGCTTCACAGCAAGGCTTCCCAGGCAAGTACCTTAACTGCTAAGCCATCTCTCCAGCCATATTTCTCTTCTTTTATTAAAAAAAATTATTATTATTTATTTATTTTTGGAGAGAGAGACACAGAGAGATAGACAGAGAGGGAGAGGGAGACAGATAGAGATGGGCGCGCCAGCAGTCTCAGCTGCTGAGAACGAAATCCAGATGTGTGCGCCCCCTTGTGGTCAAGTGCAGCATTGTGCCCTTGCCTCACTTTGCATCTGGCTAAACGTGGGACCTGGAGATTGGAACCGCTGGACATTGGAACCAGCGTTCTTAGGCTTAGCAGGCAGGTGCCTTAACCGCTAAGCCATCTCTCCAGCCCCATATTTCTCTTCTTTTAAAAGACTTATTAGAGGCCTGGAGAGATGGCTTAACAGTTAGGGTGCTTGCCTGCAAAGCCTCAGGAACACAGGTTCAATTCCCTAGTACCCATGTAAGCCAAATGCACAAGATGGCACATGAATCTGGAGTTTGTTTGCAATGGCTAGAGGCCTTGGCCCACCTGTTCTCTCTCCTTCTCTATTTGCCTCCTTCTCTCAAATAAATAAATAAATTTTTTAAAACAAATAAAAGAAATAGCCAGGGGTGGTGGGGCACACCTTTAACCCAGCACTTGGGAGGCCAAAGTAGGAGGATCACTGTGAGTTCAAGGCCAGCCTGAGATTACATAGTGAATTGTAGGTCAGCCTGGGCTAGAGTGAGACCCTAACTCAAAAAAAAAAAAAAAAAACACCACAAAAATCAAAAATAAAAATAAGAGAAATAAAGTCATTGTCAGGCAAAAAAGAGAATAAAGTTATTATTCATAGATTATCCCTGGAAGATGCATGATGGTCTGTCAAAGTTGCTTCTTTCTGGAGTACTAAAAGGAAGAAAGTAAAAAAAGGTGAAGAAAACAGATACAAAAATAGTTGAAAGCCAGGTGTGGTGGCACACACCTTTAATCCCAGCACTTGGGAGGCAGAGGTAAGAGGATCGCCGAGAATTCGAGACCACCCTGAGACTATGTAGTGTATTCCAGGTCAGCCTGAACTAGAACAAGACCCTACCTCAGAAAAAAACAAAACAAAACAAAAGTTGATAGCTGGGTGTTGTGGCACATGCCTTTAATCCCAGCACTCTGGAGGAGAGGTAGGAGGATTGCCATGAATTTGAGGCCATCCCAAGACTCCATAGTAAATTCCAGGTTAGCCTGGGCTAGAGTGAAACCCTACCTTGAAAAACCAAAAACAAACAAAAAATAGTTGAAAAAATGAAGTGGCAAGCATGTAAACTAAATGTATATAAATAACAATTATAAAAACAACAGTAAATGAAGATGGCAGCATACTACCCACACCAACGCAGCCTAGGGAGGGAAATAAACAGAAACACAGCAAAATACACTCTTCTACTAAAAAGTAAAGGTATATAAGTTATTATCAAGCACAGCAGAGAAGCAGGAGAGACCAAAATCTCCCAGAAAGGAGAAAACAGGCCAGAATCCCTCTGAGGCACCAGCAGCCCTGATCTGTGAGCCCGCCTGGCTGGCAGGGCAAAGCAATAGGAGAAGAAATAAGGTCCTCACCATGATTCTCCACTCGCATCAGCCTCTTTACAAAGTCAAGTCCTGAAGGAGAAGACAGCAGAGACCAGCTGAGCATCTACTAAAGAAGATACAAATGGGACCAGCTGAGCAGCTCCAGTACAATTCCAGCACCCTGCAAAATCTCCCATCCCCCAACCATCAGAGCCATGAATGTCCAGAGAGCTCATTCAACCCTGGCTTCCTGGAACCGAGAGAGATCAAGGTGGGCATTCAGCATTGGTGAGATCGGAAGCCATGCCAAAAGGTAACAGGGCCTACTTATACAAAGCCAGATACATAGGCCTGCACTGGAAGTGCTACTCTCTCTTTCCATGTTAGGGAAGGTTTGTATTACATTTGAATGATATATTCTTGGTTGGTTTTACCCCTCTCAAATAAGCTGTATTTTGGTGTTGACTAATGTTGCCTTTGACATTTCTTGATTTTTAGGGCTTTTGTCATTTTATTCTGTCATTAGGGGCAGGGACTGACTGGCCCCAGGCTAACTTGGAACCCATTTCAGACTAGAAATTGCAACCTCCTAGTTGACAGGATTAAGCGTATGGAGCAACACACACCCTCAGGGATTTTGGCTTTACTAGATTATCTGCTTAGTTTAATCCCCATGTTTGTATAAATACTCTATGCTTGTTTGATTGAATGTCTATATTGCTCAGTTGTATTTAAGAATTTGCCAGTAATTTGCTTCACCCAGTCTCCTACAATACTTGAAAGCAGGCAAACTTCACACCTAGGGTCACTTCTGCTTTTTCTCTTGGAGTATAAGAGCTACACCTGGCACTTTAAACTACTACACTGAAGATATATAAAGTTGGATTTACACAGCTAATAACCCTGCAGATAATTAGAAAACCCAAGCATCAAATTAACTCAAGATGCAAAAATCTCTTCACTATAATACAAAAAAATCAAGACAATAAATCCCACCCAAAATTATATATTCATCAGAAATGACCTCCAGTGAGAATGCTATAATAAAATTCCTGAAAAAGATTTCAAAAAAAATTATATCAATGTTTAAAGAAACCAAAGGAATCAAAGAAGAAAACAAACTCCTAAAGGAGAACACAGGAAACCAACTTAATGAAATAAGGAGGTCATTATAAGACATGAGTAAGGAAATGGAAAAAATACCAATCAGAAATACTAGAAATAAAAATGGAGTAAGTCAAGTAGAAAACTCTGTAGAAAGTCTCACCAGTAGAATGGATAAAGGAGAGGACAGAATATGTAAACTAGAGGACCAGGAGGCAGATCTAATACAGTCCAACAAAGAAAAAGACAAACTAATAGGAAGGCATGAATGGGAATTTCAAGACATTTGGGACACTGTGAAGTGATCAAACAAGAATTCAGAACATAGTAGGAGAAGAAATTCACTCCAAAGGCATAACAGGTATTTTCAACAAACTCATAGAAGAAGAAAACTTACCCCAAGTAGGAAAAGTGATGCCGATGCAGGAAGCCTATAGAATGCCAAACAGACAAAATCAGGAAAGAACCTCTCACCATCATATTATAATTAAACTACAAAACACACAAACCAAAGAAAATATATTGAAATATATTGAAAGCAGTTAGAGAGAAAAATCAAGTCACCTACAAAGGCAAGCCCATCAGGATAACAGCAGATTACTCAACACAAACTTTAAAAGGCAGAAGGGCTTGGAATGATGTATTACAACTTCTGAAAGGTAACAACTGTCAACCAAGATTACTTTATCTTGCAAAGCTATCCATACAAATGGAGAGAGAAATAAGGACATTCCACAACAAAAACAGGCTAAAGGAATATATGAAGACAAAACCAGCTCCACAGAAAATACTTGAAAGTATCCTCCATGCTGAAGAGAAAGAAAAGCGCACACATAAGGAACCTGGAAAAAACAAACTTGGACTGGGGCAATGGCTTAGCAGTTACGGTGTTTGTCTGTGAAGTCTAAGGATTTATTTATTTGAGAGAGGGATAACGATCGAGAAAGAGGCAATAGATAGACAGACAGACAGACAGACAGACAGACAGACAGACAGATAATGGGTGTGCCAGGGCTTCCAGCCACTGCAAACAAACTCCAGATGCATTGCTACCTTGTGCATCTGGTTTACATGGGAACTGGTGAATTGGTCCTTAGGATAATGAAAATGTGGCACATTAATACAATGGAGTTCTACTCAGGAGTAAACAAAAATGAAATTGTGAAATTTGCTGGAAAATGGATGGACCTGGAAAAGATTATACTTAGTGAGATAACTCAAGCCCAGAAAGTCAAACATCACATGTTCTCTCTCATCTGTGGACCATAGCTACAAATGATTGGACTTCTATGTGAGTTGGAATAAAACTCAGTAGCAAAGGGCTGGAGAGATTGCTTAGTGGTTAAGAAACTTGCCTGTGAAGCCTAAGAACCCAGGTTTAATTCTCCAGGTCCCATGCAAGCCAGATGCACAAGGTAGCACATGTATCTGGAACCTGTTTGCAGTGGCTAGAGGACCTGGCACACCTATTGTCTCTTGCTCTCTCTTTCCCTCTCTCTTTCCTTCCCTCTGTTTCTAATAAATAAATTAAAAAAAAACTCAGTAGCAGAAACCAGTAAGCTAGAAAGGGGATATAAAGGGAATAGAAAGGGAGGGGGAACTTAATAGGATGGTATTGTATACATGTAAGTAAAAGAACAGATTACTGGGGTTGGAAAGGCCTAAGTGAGGTCAGGGGAAGAGATTGAGTAAAGGAATGGTGGAGAAAGAGCTAATCAAAATCTAAGAGGGTATGACTAAGTCATATGGAAACCTACTTTTTTGGACAACGAAACACCCCCAAAACATAGACTGTTTACTAGAAATTTTTCAGTGCCAGCAATGGGATAGCTTCCAGTGAGTTGGCTAGGGAGGTCCCTGATGCCCCCAAAACATTATAGGCCATTGCCAAGGCCCTTGGTTTCCCACCAGAAAAAGATAGTAAGACCCTATTGCTGAAGACTCCACATGCTTGGGTTGTAAGATCACTGAGAAATCCTGCTGGAGCTGAGCTGAAAGCCTCCTCCATGTGGACCAGCTGACAGAAACCTGGAAAAAGCTATGCTGCATGCAGTTTAATGTGTGAGAGAGTAATCACCAGTGGAGATACTTAACAGGGAGCACTGCAAGCCTTAAATTTGGCCAGCCAGGCCAAATGAGCTAACAGGTGCAATAGTGGCATGTCTTTTATGGGAGAAAACCAACCACTCCATGGAAGGGAATACATGCCTAATACTGAAAACCTATGATGGGGGAGATCATGAGCCTTAGGGATCTAATACCTCCTGGGGTCTGGCTAAATGTATATATTATGCTCACCAAACTGCCTGGTAAGCACTTCTGTTAATGTTCATACCCATATATTAATGCTATTCTCACTTTTGGTTACAAAAGCTTCTCTTTTCAGATGCCAGTGACCTCTGGGATGACTCAAAAGGCACCATGGTGCTAAGAAGAAGTGAGAGAGGAGTGCTCAGCACTGAAACATCTCTGTCACACCTTCCAAGGCTCAGACTACATATCCAGGTCAGCCTGGGCTAGAGCAAGATCCTACCTCGAAAAAAAAAATCAAGTCATGATATATGCTAATGAAAACAAAGATATGGGAGAAAATACTAGGAGAAAGCACTAGTGGTGATGAATACTATTGTTACCTAATGATAAACAAAATACTCTGCTTGATTCAGTGTTGTGATCCTCCTACCTCTGCCTCCCAAGTGCTGGGATTAAAGGCATGCGCCACCACGCCCAGCTCAGTGTTGGTTTTTAAAAAATATTTTATTTTTTTTTATTTGAGAGAGGGATAATGAGTGAGAAAGAGGTGATAGATAGATAGATAGATAGATAGATAGATAGATAGATAGATAGATAGATAGATAACAGACAGACAGACAGACAAATGGGTGTGCCAGGGCTTCCAGCCACTGCAAACAAACTCCAGATGCATTGCCACCTTGTGCATCTGGTTTACATGGGAACTGGAGAATTGGTCCTTAGGCTTTGTAGGAAAGGACCTTAACTGCTAAGCCATCTATCCAGGTCTTGTTCTATCCCAGGTTGACCTGGAATTCACTATGTAGTCTCAGGGTGGTCTAGAACTCACGTCAGTCCTCCTACTCTGCCTCCCAAATTCTGGGATTAAAGGCGTGCACCAACACCCTCAGCTCCTTTTTTGTTTTTTTGAGGTAGGGTCTCCCTATAGCCCAAGCTGACCTGGAATTCACTATACAGTCTCAGGGTGGCCTTGAACTCTTGGTGATCCTCCTATCTCTGTCTCCTGAGTGCTGTAATTAAAGGTGTGCACCACCACACCTGGCTGCAGTGTTGTTGTTGTTTTTATGTCTTAAAAACTTTCACATAATAGATGCTCAATAAATAAATGGGTGATTGTGTTTTGTTTATTTTATCTTGAGGTAAGGCTCTCTGGTCTTGAACTCACAGTCATCTCCTACCTCTGCTTTCCAAATGCTGAGATTAAAAGTGTGTACCACCATGCTGGCTTTAAATGGCTGATTTTTTTTTTTTTTTTGGAGGTAGGGTTTCACTCTAGCCCAGGCTGATCTGGAATTCACACTGTATTAACCAGGGTGGTTTCAAAGTCATGACAATCCTCCTACCTCTGCCTTCCTAGTGCTGGGATTAAAGGCGTGTGCCACCATGCCCAGCCGAATGGCTGATTTTTAAAAATGTTTTTATTTACTTATTTGAAGGACAGAAAGTATGGGCATGGCAGAGCCCCTGGCTGCTGCAAAGGAGCTCCAGTTGTATGGACCACTTTGTGCGTCTGGCTTTATGTGAGTACTGGGGAATCAAACCTGAACTGGTAGGCTTTGCAAGTAAGGGCCTTTAACAGCTGAGCCATTTCCCCAGCCCAAGAATGGCTGATTAAGTCAAGAAGCAGATATATATGTAATAACACAGCCTTAAAATATGCAGTGGGCTGGAGAGATGGCTTAGTGGTATAGGAGCTTGCCTGCAAAGCCAAAGAACCCAGATTCAATATCCCAGGACCCACATAAGCCAGATGTACAAGGTGGCACATCCGTCTGGAGGCCCCAGGTATGCACATACTCTCTCTCATTCTATCTGCCTCTCTCTCTCTCCCTCTCTCTCTCTAGTAAATAAATAAATAAAAAGATAAAATATGCAGAAAATAACTACACAGAAATTTATGGAAAATTCACAAATTCATAATCACACTGGAATATTTTCAATATTTTATGCAGAAATTAAAATCAAACAGATTTCATTAGAAATTCAGATGATGTTTATAACTGACAACAAACTCAATCAAATGAACATACATATAGACCCCTACATCCAAAAACCACAGACCACATAATTTTTCAAGGTCATTTATAAAATGACCTAGAAAACATGGACAAATATTGACTATATACTCTACCTTAATGTCTTAGCAAATATTAAAGTGTACACACACATAGCTTTTTTCTGAGTATAATGTGATACTTAGAAATAAATAACACATTTTTGTAATATTTTGATTTATTTTTTTAAATTTATTTACTTGCAAGCAGAGAAAGACAGGGAGAAAAGAGACAAAGAGAGAGCAAATAGGCACATCAGGGCCTCCGGCAACTGCAACTGAACTCCAGATGCATGCGCCACTATGTGCATCTGGCTTTATGTGTGTACTGGGGAATTGAACCTGGGTCGTTAGGCTTTGTAGGCAAGCAACTTAGCCACTGAGCAATCTCTCCAGCCCATGTAAGCCAGATGCACATAGTGGCACATGCATCTGGAGTTAATTTTCAGTGACTAGAGGCCCTGGTGTTCCCATTCTCTTTCTCTATCTGCCTCTTCGTCTTTCTCTCTTTCTCAAGTAAATAATAAAAAAATATTTTTGTTTTGTTTTGTTTTGTTTTGTTTTTCAAGGTAGGGTTTCACTCTAGCCCAGGCTGATCTGGAATTCACCATGCAGTCTCAGGCTGGCATTGAACTCACCACGATCCTCCTACCTCTGCCTCCCAAGTGCTGGGATTAAAGGCATGCACCACTATGCCAGGCTCCAGCCCCTATTTTGTTGTTGTTTGTTTTTGTTTGTTGTTGTTGTTGTTTTGAGATAGGGTTTAACTCTACCCCAGGCTGACCTGGAATTCACTATGTAGTCTCAGGGTGGCTTTGAACTTATGGAGATCCTCTGCCTCCCAAGTGCTGGCATTAAAGGCGTGCGCCACCACACCTGGCTCCTATTTTTTTTTTTTTAAGATAATGAAACTTTATTTAAGAACCAAACCACTAGGAAAATATACCACAGCTTTGACACAGCAAATACACTGACTGGATCTCCATTTTCAGTAAGAAATTAAAAAAAAAAAAAAAAGACATGCTACTCACTCAAAAGATAAGGTGCCATGCTGGGGGCAGGAACATTGCATGGTGCAAAGACCCCAGGCAAAAATGTCATTTGGTAAAGGGACTTATGTGCCTCCTTTTGGCTCTATACTGGCTCCTATTTTTGTTTTTGGCATGTGAACAGGCATGTATGTGTCATGGTGTGGTGGTTTGATTCAGGTGTTCCCCATAAACTTAGGTATTCTGAATGCTAGTCTCCCTAGCTGATGGCAATTAAAGCCTCCTGGAGGTGATGTATTGTTGGGGACGGACTTATGGGTGTTATAGCCAGTTTCCCCATGCCAGTGTTTGGCACGCTCTCCTGTTGCTATTGTCCCTCTGTTACTGGCCAGGTAGTGATGTCTACCCTCTGCTCATGCCATCATTTTCCCATGCCATGGTGGAGCATCCCTTTGAGCCTGTAAGCCAAAATAAACCCTTTTTTTCCCCACAAGCTGCTCTTGGTTGGGTGATTTTTACTCGCAATGCAGACCTGAATGCAACACATACCATACTTGTGGAGGTCAGAGGGTAATTTTCTGGGTCAGTCCTCATCTTCCACCTAGTTTGAGGCAGGCTCGCTCATTCTCATTGTTGTTCAGTACTGCACTGGTCCACAAGCATCCAAGAAATTCTCCTGCCTCTGTCTCCGATCTCGTCAGCAGCATGCTGGGATTACAGAGGACTGCCATGACTTCTAGCTATTGCATAGAGCCTGGGGATACAACTCAGGTACTTAAGCTTGCCCAGAAAGTTCCTTTATCCACTGAGCCATATCCCACCCCCAAAATAATTTTCTTAAGTTTCTAAAAAACATTATTTATGGGCTGGAGAGATGGCTTAGTGGTTAAGGCTCCTGCCTGCCAAGCCTAAGCACACCCCTTGGATTCTCCAGGTCACACGTTTAGTCAGATGTAAAGTGACCCAAGGGCTCAGTGTCGCACTTGACCAAAGGGGCGCACAGGTTCATTCACAGCGGCTGAGAGGCTGCTGGCTCCTCTCTCTCTCTCTCTCTCTCCCCCTCAAAAAAATATGTTCTTTCTTTCTTTATTTGCAAGGAGACAGAGAAAGAGAGAATATGGGTGCACCAGGACCTCTAGCCACTGCAAACAAACTTCAGCTGCATGTGCCACTTTGTGCATCTAGCTTTACGTGGGCACTGGGGACTCAAACCAGGGTCATTAGGCTTTATAGGCAAGCGCCTTAACCTCTGGGCCATCTCTCTAGCCCTTAAAATAGTTTTAATGTTTGAAAATTTAAAAACATATCTTTGCATGTCAGCCTGGACTAGAGCAAAACACTGCCTCAAAAAACAAACAAAGAAACAAACAAACAAAAAAAAACATGGGCTGGTTTTCAAGACACCTGCCTGTGAAGCCTAGGAACTCCCATTCAATTTTTCAGGTCTCACGTTTAGCCAACACAAAAAGTGACGCAAGAGCGCAATGCTTCACTTGCCCACAGGGGGGCGCACACATCTGGAGTTCATTCACAGTGGCTGAGAGGCTGCTGGCTTGCCCATTCTCTCTCTCTCTCTCTCAAAAAAAGCTTTGATAATTTGGTCTTCAAAAAAGAAATAATGAGCCGGGTATGGTGGCGCACGCCTTTAATCCCAGCACTCGGGAGGCAGAGGTAGGAGGATCGCCATGAGTTCGAGGCCACCCTGAGACTACATAGTTAATTCCAGGTCAGTCTGGACCAGAGTGAGACCCTACCTCGCAAAACCAAAAAAAAAAAAAAAAAAAAAAAAGAGAAAAAAAAAGAAATAATGAGTGTGAATGCATAGAAAATGAATGTCAGGGCTGGGGAGAAGACTCACCAGTTAACTGTGCTTGCTTGCAAAGCCTCATGTCCTGGGTTCAATTTCCCAGGACTCATGTAAAGCCAGACACAAAATGATACATGTCCTAGAGTTTAAGTGGCAAGAGTCCTTGGCACCCCCATACTCTATCTCTCTCTCTTCCTCATGAATAAATAAAAATATTTACAGGAGCAACACGTACAGCTCCATATATATATACACACACATATGTACATACATATATCTATTTTTTTGTTTTTTGAAGTAATTTTTAAATTTATTTTTATTTTTACTTATTTACTTGAGAGAGAGAAAGAGAAAGAGAAAGAGGCAGACAGAAAGAGAGAGAGAAAGAAAATGAGTACACCAGGGCCTTCAGCCACTGCAAATGAACTCCAGATGCATGTGCCACCTTGTGCATCTGGCTTATGTGGGTCCTGGGGAATTGAACCTGAGTCCTTTGATTTTGCAACAAGTGCCTTAATCGCTAAACCATCTTTCCATCCCCAAGGTAGGGTCTCACTCTAGCTCAGGCTGACCTGGAATTCACTATGTCATCTCAGGGTAGCCTCTAACTCACAGCAATCCTCCTACCTCTACTTCCCAAGTGCTGGGATTAAAGGTGTGAGCTACCACACCTAGCAAACATGCAGATATTAAATGAAAATTGATGAGTAGTTTCTAATAAATCTAGGCATTAGAAAATGAATAACAAGCTGGGCATGACCCTACCTCGAAAAAAAAAAAAAAAAAAAAAAAAAAAGAAAGAAGAAAAAAGAAAGTATAAGGAATAAGGGGCTGGACAGATGGCTTAGTAGTTAAGGCACTTGCCTACAAAGCCTAAGGACCCAGGTTTAATTCCCCAGTATCCATATAAGCCAGATGCACAAGGTGGTGCATGAATCTGGAGTTCATTTGCAGTGTCTGGAGGCCTTGGCATGCCTATTCTCTCTCGCTCTGCAACCCCCCAAATAAATAAATAAAAAGAAAGTATAGGGAATAATAAAGATAGCAACAGAGCTGGGCATGGTGGCACACACCTTTAATCCCAGCACTTGGGAGGCAGAAGTAGGAGGATCACCATGAGTTCAAGGCCACCCTGAGACTACATAGTGAATTCCAGGTCAGCCTGAACTAGAGTGAAGCCCTACCTTGAAAAACAAAAACAAAAACAAAATAGCAACAGTAATTCATTATATGAAAAATCAAACACTGAAACAATGTAGTCCTTTAGGCAAGACTAAGAAAATACCTATTTCCCTACTTTTACACATGTTTGTATATCTCTAAAATATTGGGCAGGGGAGATAACTCAATTGCTAAAGAACTTGCCATGCAAGCATGAGGACTTGTATTCAATCCACAGAACCTATGTTAAAAAAAAAAAAGCCAGGGGCTGGAGAGATGGCTTAGCGGTTAAGGTGCCTGCCTCCTAAGCCTAAGAATGCTGGTTCCAATCTCCAGCAGTTCCAATCTCCAGATCCCACGTTTAGCCAGATGCAAAGTGACGCAAGGGTGCAATGCCGCACTCGACCACAAGGGGGCGCACACATCTGGATTTCGTTCACAGCAGCTGAGACTGCTGGCGCGCCCAGCTCTGTCTCCCTCTCCCTCTCTCTCTCTCTCTGTCTCTCTCCAAAAATAAATAAAATAATTTAAAAAAATTAAAAAAAAAAAACGCCAGGCATGGTGGCACACACTTGTAATCCCAGTTCTGGGAAGGCTGAGGCAGGTTCCTAAGGTTTTCTGGTCAGCGAGTGTAGCCTACTTGGGGAGTGCCAGTAAGAGACCCTGTCTTCAAAAAACAATGGATAGCACCTGAGGAGTGGCACCTAAGGCTGTCCTCTGGCCTCTGTACACATGTGAATCCACACACACATACACACAGAGAGTAAAATGTTTTACAATTGATATCTGTAATTCAATACATTGAGTAGACAAAAAGTTAATTCAAAAAAAAAAGAAAAACCGGGGCTGGAGGGATGGCTTAGCAGTTAAGGTGTTTGCCTGCAAAGCCAAAGGACCCAGGTTCTATTCTCCTGGACCCACGTTAGATGCACAAGGGGGCAAACGCGTCTGGAGTTTGTTTGTAGTGGCTGGAGGCCCTGGTGTGCCCATTCTCTCTCTCTCTCCTTCTTTCTCTGTCAAATAAATAAATAACTAAAAATAAAATATTTAAAAGAAAAACCAAAAGAAGTCACAAATAAACAATATTGTAAATAAAATACTTCACTATGATTACAATAAAGATGTTTTGACCAAATTAGTATACCTATACACAACATAATATGTATATATGCAAATACATGTAAAGTTTAATATTTAACTTGAGAAGTAGAAAATATATTATACCTATAATCAAAAACAAGGTGAAGACCAGGCATGGTTGGTGCACTCCTTTAATCCCAGCACTTGGGAGGCAGAGGTAGGAGGATCGCTGTGAGTTCAAGGCCACTCTGAGACTACATAGTGAATTCCAGGTCAGCCTGGGCTAGAGTGAAACCCTACCTCAAAAAACAAAATAAATAAATAAAAGCAAGATGGAATAATAATTAAGTCTACCACAAAGAAAACATAAGGTTCACATGATTTTATAAGCAAGTTCATTTCCAGAAAATGAACTGGAAGTTGGGAAATTCATTTCATGAGGCTAGTATAGCCTTGCTCCCAAATCCAGGCAATGACTGTACAACAAAGGAAAACATATATCAGTCTTAGTTAAAACCATAAATGTGACAAAACCTCCTAAACAATTCAATTCCAGGAATGTGTTTCTTTAAAAAAAATCATGACCAATTTGGATTTATCTACAAATGCAATGAATAATTATAAGAAAAAAGTCTGCAGTTTCATTTCAGCACATTAATAAATTAAAGAAGGCAAGGCATGTGACCTTCTCAAAGGGTAAAGGAAAAGCATTCAATAAAATTTAACAACCATTCATGTTTTTTAAAAAAAACCACAAATCACTTAGCTGACTGGAAATAATAGGAGACTTTCCTAACCTAAAAAAAAAAAAAAATCTACCAAAAGTTTATTGCAAATACTATATTAAATAGTGAAATGTTAGAAACATTTGTAAATTCAGGGAAAAGGAGAATCATTATCATGTTTTCAGTTAATATTGTGCTGGAAGTCCTATGCAAAAAAAAAATAAAATAAAATAAAACATAAAGTGTTTAGAATGATGAGAACAAAACTATTAGAGCATGTTAATTATAGCTGTTTAAAATTCCCAGTTTGATAATTCTATTTCTACTATATCTGAGTCTGCTTTTGATGCTTCCTCTGAGTCCATGAACTATTATTTTTGTCACTCAAAAATCAAACCTTAAAGGTTTTTGTTGAAAGCCAGACATGATGTGCTGGATGCAAGGAACTGAGGTAAATAGGCCAATTAGTGTGAAGTTTTATATTTATCTGGCTGGAGGTGAGGCTTACTGTTTGCTGTAGCTGTAGGTAACAGAGGCTAAAATTTCCTCTTGTGACCTTGTTTTTATCTCTTTTATCGGGTTTAGGTTTCTCATACGGGTTTTTTTTTTTTTTTTTTGGTTTTTCAAGGTAGGGTCTCACTCTAGCCCAGGTTGACCTGGAATTCATTATGTAGTCTCAGGGTGGCCTCGAACTCATGGCGATCCTCCTACCTTTGCCTCCCAAATGCTGGGGTTAAAGGTGTGCACCACCACGCCCAGCTCCAGGTTTTCTTAAATCTGAGACGTATAATTCCTTCAATTCCCTGGTGGTATTAGGGGACCCAAGTGATGTAGTCATAAGGTGTAGGGAAAGAAGAAACTGTCTGTTAGTCATATAAATAGTTCTTGGGCTTTAAATGCACCCCTATTCCTGGGCTGTGACCTTCACAAGTGCCTCTTGCTTTAGCTGTGCCTTGCTTCCTCCACCTGTAGGTGAGGTAGGAAGGCTGGAGGCAGCAGGAATTGTGTACTTTTTCTCCCCTTCTATGGGAAGACAACAGGGGCTGGAAGTATTTCCTTTCCCTTGGGTTAGTCTGTTAAAACCCCAGTCAGTTAGGTTCTGGTGAGGTAATTTCTCTTGAGAGTAGCCTGGTTGAGAAGCACAGAATGCTCCAGGCACATTGCAGAATGACTACTTCCACCTTCCCTGCCAGAAGCACAAGAGGATTTTTTTTTTAATTTTTACTTTTATTGACAACTTCTTTAATTGTAGACAATATACCATGTTATTTCCCTCCCTCCCCCCTTCTTTCCCCTTTGAAACTTCACTCTCCATCATATCCCTTCCCCCTCTCAACCAGTCTCTCTTTCCAGTTTGATGTCATGATCTTTTCCTTCTATTATGATGGTCTTATGTAGGTACTGTCAGGCACTGTGAGGTCATGGATATCCAGGCCATTTTGTGTCTGAAGGAGCACGTTGTAAGGAGTCCTACTCTTCCTTTGGCTCACAAGAGGATTTTTCTCCAGTGTTCTCCAGGAAGACTTCTGAAATCAAAACTCATGAAAGTGGGGAGGCTCCACAAAGACTGGGCCCTTCAAGTTTTTAACTGTCAAACACGTCCATATTGAGCTTCCAGCAACTCACCAATTACAGACTAGGTTTTCCTACTCCAATTACTGGTTCCTATAGGTATTTCTTCCCCTGGGTTTCTGCTATGGTAAATTGTAATATGCTCTGTCCACCTCTCTATCTCTTTAATTCAGGGGGAAGTAGTTTGCCCAGTTCTCTGCTGCTTTTTCTTTTTAATTGTTAATTTTCAATTTGGTCAGCCTTTTGTGTGTGGCCAGGGATGACAACTAATCTCTTACACTGCAGACCACAAACCAGAATACTCAAAAAAAAAAAAAAAAAACTGGTTTTATTGAAAAATTATATGATAAAGTGAGATAATCCACTATTAGAACTGTGATGGTAAATGTAGATTGTCAACTTGATTGGCTCTAGGATCAGCTAAGAGATAAATCTCTGGCCATGTTGTGAGAGAGTTTCTAGATTAGGCTAATTGAGGAGGGAGGACCTTCCCTCACAGTGGGTGACACCATCCCATGGGCTAGAGTCTAAGACTGAATACAAAGGACAAAGCTAGTTGAACATCTGCATTCAGATGCTGACCATGGATGCAACTGGAGCAGCCCCTCAAGATTCCTTCACTATGCATTTCTATCACGATGGACTGTATCCCCACAAACTGTAAACTCAGTCAACCCTTCCTCCATTAAGTTGCTTTTTATCAAGTATTTGGTCACAGCAATGAGAAAAGTCACCAATATAAGAACTAATAGAGTTCAGTAAGGTTTCTAAATATAACATGAATATACAAAATTCAATAGCATTATTATATAGCAAGAACAACCAAATGGAAAATGTAGTTAGTTAATAAAAGTCTATTAACCATAGAAAAAATATATAAGATACAAATCTAACAAGAGATGCAAAATATTTATGAAAAATATGATTTGAAGCCAGGCATCATGGCACACACCTTTAATTCCAGCACTCAGGAGGCAGAGGTAGGAGGATCACCATGAGTTTAGGACTACCCTGAGACTACATAGTGAATTCCAGGTCAGTCTGGGCTAGAGTGAGACCCTACCTTGAAAAACCAAAAATAAGAAATTAAAAAAATTAAAAATTTTAAAAGAAAAAGAAAAAATTAAAAAGAAAAATATGATTTGAGACAGCATTTTTGCATGTGTGTGGTATGTGCATGTGTGTATATTAATATGTATGTGGGTATACATGTGTGCAGTTGCTATGCACATGTGTGTACATGAATGTGGAGGCCAATGGTTGATGTCAGGGGTTTCTCTTGACCTCTCTACACGTGATTTACTGAGGTGGGTCTCTCACTTGAATCCTCACTGATAACCAGCTTGCCCTGGAGATTCCTTGTCTCCACCTTTTAAGTGCTGGAATGACAGGCAGGCCATCATGCCCATCAGACATTGACATGGGTTTGGGTATCTGAACTCTAGTCTTCATGCTAGTGTGGCCAGCAGTTGATACACTAAGCCTTCTTCCCAACCCCAAATTTTAAAAATCTAAATAAATGGATATATATATATATACTATGCTCATACATCATAAGCCACATAAAATATTTTTTTCATTGTCACACTTTTATTAAGGAAACTTCCCCATATTAAGCCACATAAAATATTAATAAACATTAATATAAATATGAATATATTTTTAAACTTAAATATCTGTACCAAGACACAAGCCTCAGCTAAAAGATAAGTTCAATGTTGTCAGGTTATAAAGAATAGGAACTTTCTCACACTGCTGTTAGATATGTGAAAGGCACTCTTTCTTCTCTCTCTCTTTCTTTCTTTCTTTCTTTCTTTCTTCTTTCTTTTTTTTTCCTGAGATAGGGTCCCACTCTAGCTCAGGCTGACCTGGAATTCACTATGTAGTCTCAGGGTTGCCTCCAACTCTTGGCATCCTCCTACCTCTGCCTCCTAAGTGCTAGAATTAAAGGCATGTGTCACCACACCCGGGTTAGGGCACACTTTCTTTGACGAGTAATTTAGTACTCTCTGCTGAAATTTTAAGCTAGGTGTAGTGCCATGCTTGTAATCCTAGCAGTTGGAAGATTGAGGCAGAAGAGATAAAAATTCATGAGCAGTCTACGCTATACAATGAGCTCAAGACCAGGCTGAGCTTCACAGCAGACACTGACTCAAACAAACCAAGGCCTGAGGATAGAGCTTAGTGAGAGAACACTTGCTGAGACCTGGTTTTAAATTCCCAATACTGAAAAAAAATGTGTAGATGTATATAGCAATTACCTTCTAGTTGCTGGGACAAACTACACATTTGGCTTACAGTTTTGAAGGGAAGGTTCATTATAGTGGAGAAAGCATAGCTGAGTGAATAGCGGGTCATTACATCTTGTCATGTATCAGCAGAGAGGAAACAGCAAAAGTGACTTAGCTTAGTTCCCAGTAGAACTGAACTAATAAACCCCAAGGTTCACCCCCAGTGATACATCTCCTTCCACCTCCCAAAGGTTTCACTAGCCGGGAACTCAGTATGAGGCTTAATCAAACACATGAGGCTATGAGGGACACTTTATATTCAAACCACAACAATGTCAGCTTGAAGGCCCCAACAATTCCACAGTGTGAAAATTTGTGGGTTTTTTCAGTGTGTTTTTCTTAAAAATATTTTTATTTATTTATTTGCAAGGAGAGAGAGAGGAGAGAATGAAAGAGGGAAAATGGGCAAGACAGGCCCTTTCACCACTGCAAACAAACTCCAAACATTTGTGCTACTTTGTGCATCTGGCTTTATGTGAGTACTAGGGAATTGAACCCAGACCATCAGACTGTACAAACAACTGCTGAGCCACTTCTCCAGCTCTTCAATGTTGTTGTTGTTGTTTGTTTTGTTTTGTTTTTCATTTCTTTTCTTTTGTTTTTTTGAGGTAGGATCTCACTCTAGGTTAGGCTGACCTGGAACTCACTATGTAGTCTCAGGCTGGCCTCAAACTCTTAGTGATCCTCCTACCTCTGCCTCCTGAGTGCTGGGATTAAAGGTGTGCACCACCATGCCCTGCTCTAGTTGTCCTTTCAATGCAAAGAAAATCATGGGTAACACTGGTGATACTTTGGTTCACACCAACTGTTCTGTCCATTATTGCATCCATCACTGTCATGTTCAAGGCAAAATAATAACAGTAATAATTTAATGTTACTTAGTTTTATAAATAAAGCAATACAATTGTTATTGAATGTTATAAAATCTCTGGACATGTCTTAAGTATGTCTTTTTCTTTTTAAAAAAATTTAAAAATTTTATTTATTTATTTGAGAGTGTGAGAAAGAGGCAGACACACACACACACACAGAGAGAGAGAGAAAGAGAATGGGCAGGCCAGGGCCTCCAACCACTGCAAACAAACTCCAGACGCATGCGCATCCTGGGGAATTGAACCAAGGTCCTTTGGCTTTGCAGGCAAACATCTTAACTGCTAAGCCATCTCTCCAGTTCTGTTTTTGTTTTTTAGAGGTAGGGTCTCACTCTAGTCCAGGCTGACCTGGGACTCACTCTGTAGTCTCAGGCTGACCTCATACTCACAGCAATCCTCCTACCTCTGTCTCCTGAGTGCTAGGATTTAAGGCGTGCACCACCATGCCTAGCAGTACATCTTTTATATTAACATTAAATTTAATGAAATGAGAAAGGTGCATAAAGCCCTTCTGCATGCCACAGCATGACAGCTGTTCTTCAAGGAAAAACATGTGTGCACTGCTCTGAGCTCTGAGCTGAGGTTGCCACTTTGTTTCTCATGAAATGCCATTTTTACTTGAAAGAAAGACGGACAAACCATGGTTATTCAGACTTGGGAATTTGGCAGGCATTTTCTTAAATAAATGAATAAAGTGAGCCTGTCACTTCAAGGAAAGAAACTGCATCTGTTGCCAATGATAAATTTTGAGCTTTCAAGCAAAAATTAGAATTTTAGAAAACTTGTGTCCACCACCATGAACTTCACAACTCCCCAATTTTTAAAAACTTTGATGATTAAATCAGTAGTGGTATAAATAAAAGTCCATTTTGATATTGCATAATGAAATCTGTCAACATTTATAAAACACACATAATTCAGTAAACTGTTTTCTAAATGACCGAGAAGGACCCATGGGTTTATACAATACAGCACAAGTACATTTTCTGATCTCAGAATCCATGTTGAAAGTAACCTTTAAAAAATGATTATTTGTTGAATTTGGATTTAGATTATTTGATGAAGAGTATTTAAAATCATCTGAGGTTATTAGGATACTACTCTCTTGAATAACAGCATTTCTGTGTGAGGTCTGTGTTCCTTCACATGCTTCAATCAAAGAGCAGATTGTAGCAAATTGGATGCAGAAACAGATATGAGAATTCTCTAACTTCTAACAAGGCTGACATTAAAGAGTCTTACAAAAAATAGAAAACAATCCCCCCATTTCTTAATTTATCTATTTGTTGTTGTTGTTGTTGTTGTTTTGTTTTTTGAGGTATGGTCTCACTCTAGCCCAGGCTGACCTGAAATTCACTATGGAGTCTCAGGGTGGCCTCGAACTCATAGAGCTCCTCCTACCTCAGCCTCCCAAGTGCTGAGATTAAAGGCGTGTGCCACCACACCTTGCTCACTTTATTATTTTTTATTTTATTTCATTTTTATTATTTATTTATTGGAGAGAGAGGCAGATAGAGAATGGGTGTTCCAGGGCCTCCAGCCACTGCAAACTCCAGACACATGCGCCATTTTGTGCATCTGGCTTATGTAGGTTCTGGGGAATCAAACCTAGGTCCTTTGGCTTTGCAAGGAAAGTGCCTTAACCACTAAGCCATCTCTCTAGCCCCCACTTTATTTTTTGATATAATAAAATCAGTTATTTTTCACTTGAAAACATGTTATTTGTGCCCAAAATATAATAGATTTATTATTATTATTTTAAAATGAACCTACAACTATTTTTAAGTTTCTCAGTTTTAATTTTGAATACCAAAAATATCAATAAATAGCCAGGCATGGTGGAGCACACCTTTAATCCCAGCACTCAGGAGGCACAGGCAGGAGGATCTTTGTGAGTTTGAGCCACCCTGACATTATGTAGTGAATTCCAGGTCAGCCTGGACTAGAGTGAAACCCTACCTCAAAAAACCAAACAAATAAAATAATAAAATAAATAAGTGAAACCCACAAAAATAAAAGCTATTTGGAGTCTTTAATAATTTTAATAGTATAAAAGGATCCCAAGAGCAAGCCTTCAAGACTCTTTGCCCCAGAGATAAAAATCTACTGTCTGTTTTCCCAGAAGATAAACACAAAACTATTCATTACAGCAATGCTAGTGACTCCCTCTCAAAAATAAATTACTTAGCTAGGTGTGGTGGCATGCACCTTTAATCCCAGTCAGTACTCAGGAGGCAGAGGTAGGAGGATTGCTGTGAGTTTGAGGCCAGCCTGGAAGTACAGAGAGAGTTCCAGGTCAGCCTGGACTAGAGTGAGTCTCTACCTCAAAAAGGTGGGGATGGGGGAGGGCTGGAGAGATGGCTCAGTGGTTAAGGCACTTTCCTGCCAGGCCTAAAGACCTGGGTTTGATTCCCCAGTACCAATGTAAAGCCAGATGCAAAAGTGACACATGCATCTGGAGTTCATTTGAGGTGGTGGCTAGAGGCCTTGGTGTACCCATTCTCTCTCTGTCTCTCTCTGCTTGCAAATAAATAACTAAAAATATTTTTAAAAACAAAATGTATTTATTCATCCTCTTATTGATGTATATTCAGGTTTTTTTAAATTTTGGGTTTTTTTTTTTTTTTCGAGGTAGGGTCTCACTCCAGCCCAGGCTGTCCTGCAACTTACTCTAGTCCCAGGCTGGCATTGAATGCACAGCGATCCTCCTACCTCTGCATCCTGAGTGCTGGGATTAATTGCATGCACCACCATGCAGGACCAGATAAATACCTTTTGATAAAGTCATATAATGCCTTTTGAAGTTAAAATGAATGTACTATTTGCTTTGCTTGTATTGATGTGGTTGATTCAAAAATTTAAAACCTATTACAAAAGGAGAGAAATGATACCACCTGCATACATTTCAAAACCAGAAGAACATTCTTGCTTATGGATGCATCTAGATGTAGTAAGAATATAAACCTTTGGTGGGGAAAACCCAAGATGCTCCATATCAGTCTCAAGGTAGGAGTACAGACTGGGACCAGAGGAAGAAATAGACATTGTAATTTATACACGTGATTGCTATAGAAAAAAAATAAAAAGGGCTGGAGAGATGGCTTAGCAGTTAAGGCACTTGCCTGGGAAGCCTAAGGACCCAAGACTGATCCCCCAGAATCCAATATATAAATAAATAAATTTTTGGGGGGTGGTTCCGAGGTAGGGTCTCACTATAGCTCAGGCTGACCTGGAATTCACTATGTAATCTCAGGGTGGCCTCGAACTCAGCAATCCTTCTGCCTCTGCCTCTGCCTCCCAAGTGCTCGTTAAATAAAATATTTTAAAAGATAAAAATAGACAATACCTAAATAAAATATTTTAAAATATTTTATTTATTTATTTGGCAGATAGAGAGGGAAGGAGAGAGAGAGGGAGGGAGGGAGGGAGGGAGAGAGCGAGAGAGGAAGAGACAGAGAGAATGGGTGCACCAGGGCCTTCAGCCACTGCAAACGAGCTCCAGATGCATGTGCCTCCTTGTGTGCATCTGGCTTATGTGGGTCCTGGGGAATCAAACCTGAGTCCTTTGGCTTTGCTGGCAAATGCCTTAACTGCTAAGCCATCCCTCCAGCCCAAATAAAATATTTTTAAAAATAAAAATATGCCGGGCGTGGTGGCGCACGCCTTTAATCCCACCACTCCGGAGGCAGAGGTAGGAGGATCGCCGAGAGTTCGAGGCCACCCTGAGACTACATAGTTAATTCCAGGTCAGCCTGGGCCAGAGTGAGACCCTACCTCGAAAAACCAAAAAAAATAATAATAATAAAAATAAAATAAAAATAAACAATACCTATGTCCCCAGCTCAGTAGATATTAACTTTGTGCTACATTTATTTTAAATTATGTAATTAGTTAGTTAGTTAGTTAATTATTTGAGAGAGAGAAAGAGACATATATATAGAGAGAGAATTAGCACACCAGGACCTCTAGCCAGTGCAAATGAACTCCAGATGCATGAGCCATCTTGTGCATCTGGTTTTACATGGGTACTGGGCAATCGACCCAGGTCCTTAGACTTTGTAAGCAAGTGCCTTAGCCACTGACACAACTCTCCAGCCACATAGGTACTGTTTTGTACATTGCTATTCATTTGAAATATTCCAGTATTAAAATATACTTATTTTGGGCTAGAGAAATGGCTCAGTGGTTAAAGGTGCTTCCTTGAAAGCCTGACGGCCTGGATTCAATTACTCAGTACCCATGTAGATCCAGATGTACAAAGTGGTGCAAGCATCTGGAGTTTGATTGCAGGGGTAAAAGCCCCAGTGTACCCATTCTCTCCCTCCCTCCCTCTCTCTCTTTCTCCTTGAGAAGTAATGAATAAAATATTTTAAATAGTTGGGTGTGGTGGCAGCTCATGTCTTTAGTCCCAGCATTAGGGAGGCAGAGGTAGGAGGATCGCCATGAGTTCAAGGCCACTCTGAGACTACATAGTGAATTACAGGTCAGCCTGGGCTACAGGGAGACCCTACCTTGAAAAACAAAAACAAAAACAAAATGACATATTATATATAATTTTTTATACGCTTCTGTGCAGTTGCCTGAACTGGTGAAGAAAATTCAACTAGCTAGATCCCAGTGAAATGTATTTTCTCATCCAGGGTAGAAGGGCCAGCTGTCCTGCTTTTAAGCCTGCTGCTTGTTGGGCCTAATAAATGATGGGATAGTTGGGAGGGTAATGTCTTTTCTGTCTGCAAAGCTCTTGATCCTAGGTCCTCAGTCATGGCTGCAAAGGAAATTCTCCCTCAGATTTCTTGCAGAACTCCTGCAGCTGTCAGGCAGGGCAAGAAGCCAGAATACCCAGGGAACAACATGAACAGGCATCAGCATAGCTCCCAGTCGGGGCAGGACTCCCAACACAAAGTATCCTGTTCCTTTTCCTTTTCTTTTTGAAGCCAGAGAGAAGCCTTTGATTTGTGTGGTGATGATATCATGTAGCCTGCTGGGCTCTAGGCAGAGCTGAGAGGCACCTAATTCCCCCAGCACGTCCTGAGTCTCCTATAGGCCCACTGGGTAATTTCAGAATAGAGTTGAGATTTTATTTTTGCCTCTAAAAGCCATGCATTCTACCCAGAAGCCCCTCTGCTTCCTGGAATTTGAATTGTGAATACCCTCGGCAATAATTTTCAGACTTTGTGGCTTCTGATAAGGAGGAAAGAGCTTGCTAGTCTGTTTTTGTTTCTGTTTGAGGAGTGTATGCCCAGGGAATTGTTTGTGTCCCAGATTCCACACAGCTGTTAATTAGAGCTGAGAACACTTGGTTGACCCCTATGTGGCTAATTGCTAGAATTGTGAAGCGTCTCTAAGGGCCTCGTATGATAACAACTGAAAATTGTGCTGAGCCTCACCTAACACTTCTGGAGCCAGCTCAGGACTGGAAGCAATAAGCTCCCTGTGGTTCCTGGCACTGGAGAGACAGCTCTGTGCTGAAGGAGCACTATTAAGGATTCTCTTCAGTGATTAAGACACCCACATTTCACTCTGGATGTGTGGCTTGAGGCAGTGTGCTTGGGAAGGGCTGGTGGGAGAGCTCAGAACTGTACAGTGAAGCATCTGTGACCTACTTTGGGGGGCTTCAATGGCTCCCTAAGATTGCAACCTGGCACCCCCATCTTTGCAAGGCCATTTCAATGGGATACAGTGTGGGTCTTTCCCTGCACTGCTTCTAATGAGCAGCCTGACATAAGCATTATTTTCCCATCTTACAATAACAGCAATATCTAGCTCTTAAAATGAGGAAAATGTATGGAAATCACCTGATTCCCCACTTGTCCCAGTCTCTGATCAGCTCTTATGAGCAGAGAACAACAGAGGAACTATCCAGGGTCAGAAAGGTGGGGGTTGAGCTGGATCTAGGTGGGAAAGAAGGGAGATGAATGTTAACAGGGAAGAAAATAAAGCTGACAGGCAAAAAGACTGCCAGAGACAGTGGCCAGGTTGAAAGCCTGACGGCCTGGATTCAATTACTCAGTACCCATGTAGATCCAGATGTACAAAGTGGTGCAAGCATCTGGAGTTTGATTGCAGGGGTAAAAGCCCCAGTGTACCCATTCTCTCCCTCCCTCCCTCTCTCTCTTTCTCCTTGAGAAGTAATGAATAAAATATTTTAAATAGTTGGGTGTGGTGGCAGCTCATGTCTTTAGTCCCAGCATTAGGGAGGCAGAGGTAGGAGGATCGCCATGAGTTCAAGGCCACTCTGAGACTACATAGTGAATTACAGGTCAGCCTGGGCTACAGGGAGACCCTACCTTGAAAAACAAAAACAAAAACAAAATGACATATTATATATAATTTTTTATACGCTTCTGTGCAGTTGCCTGAACTGGTGAAGAAAATTCAACTAGCTAGATCCCAGTGAAATGTATTTTCTCATCCAGGGTAGAAGGGCCAGCTGTCCTGCTTTTTAAGCCTGCTGCTTGTTGGGCCTAATAAATGATGGGATAGTTGGGAGGGTAATGTCTTTTCTGTCTGCAAAGCTCTTGATCCTAGGTCCTCAGTCATGGCTGCAAAGGAAATTCTCCCTCAGATTTCTTGCAGAACTCCTGCAGCTGTCAGGCAGGGCAAGAAGCCAGAATACCCAGGGAACAACATGAACAGGCATCAGCATAGCTCCCAGTCGGGGCAGGACTCCCAACACAAAGTATCCTGTTCCTTTTCCTTTTCTTTTTGAAGCCAGAGAGAAGCCTTTGATTTGTGTGGTGATGATATCATGTAGCCTGCTGGGCTCTAGGCAGAGCTGAGAGGCACCTAATTCCCCCAGCACGTCCTGAGTCTCCTATAGGCCCACTGGGTAATTTCAGAATAGAGTTGAGATTTTATTTTTGCCTCTAAAAGCCATGCATTCTACCCAGAAGCCCCTCTGCTTCCTGGAATTTGAATTGTGAATACCCTCGGCAATAATTTTCAGACTTTGTGGCTTCTGATAAGGAGGAAAGAGCTTGCTAGTCTGTTTTTGTTTCTGTTTGAGGAGTGTATGCCCAGGGGAATTGTTTGTGTCCCAGATTCCACACAGCTGTTAATTAGAGCTGAGAACACTTGGTTGACCCCTATGTGGCTAATTGCTAGAATTGTGAAGCGTCTCTAAGGGCCTCGTATGATAACAACTGAAAATTGTGCTGAGCCTCACCTAACACTTCTGGAGCCAGCTCAGGACTGGAAGCAATAAGCTCCCTGTGGTTCCTGGCACTGGAGAGACAGCTCTGTGCTGAAGGAGCACTATTAAGGATTCTCTTCAGTGATTAAGACACCCACATTTCACTCTGGATGTGTGGCTTGAGGCAGTGTGCTTGGGAAGGGCTGGTGGGAGAGCTCAGAACTGTACAGTGAAGCATCTGTGACCTACTTTGGGGGGCTTCAATGGCTCCCTAAGATTGCAACCTGGCACCCCCATCTTTGCAAGGCCATTTCAATGGGATACAGTGTGGGTCTTTCCCTGCACTGCTTCTAATGAGCAGCCTGACATAAGCATTATTTTCCCATCTTACAATAACAGCAATATCTAGCTCTTAAAATGAGGAAAATGTATAGAAATCACCTGATTCCCCACTTGTCCCAGTCTCTGATCAGCTCTTATGAGCAGAGAACAACAGAGGAACTATCCAGGGTCAGAAAGGTGGGGGTTGAGCTGGATCTAGGTGGGAAAGAAGGGAGATGAATGTTAACAGGGAAGAAAATAAAGCTGACAGGCAAAAAGACTGCCAGAGACAGTGGCCAGGGTGAGGAGAATGGGAACAGAGAGATAGGGAGGGGTGGAGAAGCAGAGGCTGCAAGAGGATAGCCCATGCAGGGCTGGAGAGATGGCTTAGCAGTTAAGGCGCTTGCCGACAAGGCCAAAGGACCCAGGTTCAATTCCCCTGTACCCATGTAAGCCAGATGTACAAGGTGGCGCATGAGCCTGGAGTTTGTTTGCAGTGGCTGAAGGCCCAAACGTGCCCATTCTTTCCCTCTCTTTCTCTCAAATAAATAAATAAAATAAAATAAAATATTTTTAAAAAGAAGGGCTGGAGAGATGGCTTGGGGGTTAGGCTTTTGCTTGTGAAGCCTAAGGACCCTGTTTGAGGCTCGATTCCCCAGGACCCACATAAGCCAGATGTTACAAGGTGGCACATGGATCTGGAGTTCGTTTGCAATGGCTGGAGGCCCTGGTATGCCCATTCTCTCTCTCTCTCTTTCTCTCTGTGCTTCTTTGTTTCTCTGTCACTCTCAAATAAATAAATAATAAAAATAAAAAAAAAAAAAAAAAAAAGAAAAGAAAGAGAAGAAAAGTCAGGCGTTGGGGCTCATGCCTTTAATCCCAGCACTCTGGAGGCTGAGGTAGGAGGATCACCGTGAGTTTGAGGCCACCCTGAGACTACATATTGAATTCCAGGTCAGTCTGGCCTAAAATGAGACCCTACCTTGTAAAATAGAAAAAAATAAAAATAAAAAAGAAAGAAAGAAAGAAAGAAAGAAAGAAAGAAAAAGAAAGAAAGAGAAATAAAGGAAAGCAGTATCCCCCCTTCTCCCCAGGTTCTGGAAAAAAGCAAAAGCAAGGGCTCATAGGAAGTGTTTTGGCTTCTCAGCTAAGAGGCCTACAGCAAACCCCAGATAGTCCACTAGCCAGCTCCTCTCCCTCAGCCTGGCTGGAGGCAGGTGGGATGGAGCCAACATGTAAGCAGAGACTCATGATCCTTTTTCCAGAAGAGCTTGAAACCATGGGTCCAATTCCAGGAAGTGACAGCAACAGAAACGCAACCCAAAGTCGGCCTTGCCCAGGGGAGAGATGCAAAGGAGCCGGAGGAAGAGGAGTCTGCGTCAGTGTTCTCTAGAGCTTAGATTGACTGTCAAGGGACCCCTGCTCCAGGGATAACTGGTCTTTGTTGCTGGAGATCAAACCCAGGGCCTCATGCATACTAGGTAAGGGCTCTACCACTAAGCTACAGCCGGGCCTAAATTGCAGGTCTTGAGTCTTTAGCTGGACCTTTAACCCTTCTTCTTGCAGCAATACTTCTCAATAACACATGTACATGGAACCCCGCTGAGTGCTCTGGCTATGTTGACGAGAGTAGGGGAAATTGAGATCGCAAGTCTACAGGCAATAACTTGGGAAGAAAATCAAATATGTAAAGAATCTGTATGCAACACAGAAGAATACCAAGTTACTAGGTAATGGTGCAGTATAGAGCTTAGTCTATAGAATTAGAAGGGGACCAATGAGGGCTCAAGTAGTCATAGAGACTAAATTCAGGCAATAGGATTTGAGAATTGGAGACTGAGAGCAAATACAAAGCTATCTGTGCCTTCTTTAGATAAATTGATAAGGCTGATCTCACTTAATTGGAGGTTTGTGTTGGAGAATAAATCGTGGTTCTTCATTATCATAAATTAACATGAAGCTTCATATGTTGAAACTGTTCATACAGGATTTTTTGTTGTTGTTGTTTTGTTTTTGCTTTTTTTTGAGGTAGAGTTTCACTCTGGCCCAGGCTGACCTGGAATTCACTCTGTAGTCTCAGGGTGGCCTCGAACTCACGGTGATCCTCCTACCTCTGCCTCCCGAATTGCACCTTTAATCCCAGTTGGACTCTCCAGGACCCACGTAAGCCAGATGCACAAGGTGGCACATGTGTCTGGAGTTCATTTGCAGTGGCTGGAAGCACTGGCACGCACATTCTCTCTCCCTCCCTCTCTCTCTCTCTCTCTCGTGAATAAAATTAAAATAAAAAATTTTTAAATAAAAATTTTTTTAAAAGGATAAATTTGCTGGGGGTGGTGGCACATGCCTTTAATCTCAGCACTCAGGAGGCAGATATAGGAGGATCTTTGTGAGTTCAAGACCAGCCTGGGACTGGGACTACAAAGTGAGTGACAGGTCAGCCTGGACTAGAGTGAGACTTTTACCTTGAAATAAACAAAACAAAACAAAACAAAAAGGATAAATTTAATTTGTTTATTGAAGCAGGTCCTGATGTAGCTGAGGCTAGCGTTGAACTCACTATGTAACTGAGGATGACCTTGAACTCCTGATCCTCCTTCTTCTACCTTCCAAATGCTGGGATTATAAACATTACCACCATACCTGGCATTAAATTTTTTTTTAATATTTTGTTTCCATATAATAAAATAAATGTACAATCATAGAAAAATTTGAGCTCTCTTGAACTGGAGAGATGACTTAGCGGTTAAGGTGCTTGCATGCAAAGCCGAAGGACCCAGGTTCAATTCCCCAGTACCCACATAAAGCTAGATGCACAAGGTGGCACAAGCATCTGGAGTTCGTTTGCAGTGGCTAGAAGCCCTGGCATGCCCATCTTCTCTCTCTCTCTCAAACAAATAAATGAAAAACTTTTGAGCTCTCTTTCACAGGGGTCCCACATGTCACCACTGATGTTGCTGCTATGTCTCAAGTGGTTCCTGAGAAGTTCCAGCATATTTAATGAGTGCACAACACCAACATTAATGGATGGCTGTCATCTCTGCCATTAATGGTGTAGGACAAAGATATGCTCACACACTGAGGAAAGAAAACAGACACTAACCTCACCACGAAGGCTGGAGAACTCACCAAGGGCCCATGCCGTTATAAGATCCTAGACAGAAGGACACAAAGGATGGAACGGCCAGGTTCTGGCCAATGATCTGGACAAGCTCCGCAGAGACCTGGAGTGAGTGAAGAAGACTAGAGCCCACAGAGGGCTGAGCCACTTCTGCAACCTTAATGTCTGAGACCAGCATCCCAAGACCTCTGTAGTTATTTAATGGGTGTGTCCAAGAGGAAATGAGTTGGTGGGCCTTTTGGCCTCTTTTTTTTTTTTTTTTTTTGGTGTTTTGAGGCAGAGGGTCTCACTCTAGCTCAGGCTGACCTGGAATTCACTATGTAGTTTCAGGGTGGCCTCCAACTCTGGGTGATCCTCCTACTTCTGCCTCCCAAAATCCCAAGTGCTGGGATTAAAGACATGCGTCACCACACCCAACTTCCATAGACTTTTTTTTTTTTTTTTCCAAGGTAGGTTCTCACTCTAGCTCAGGCTGACCTGGAATTCACTATGTAGTCTCAGAGTGGCCTTGAACTCATGGTGATCCTCCTACCTCTTCCTCCCAAGTGCTAGGATTAAAGGCATGCGCCACCCGGCCTTCCGTAGCCTTTTTTTTTTTTTTTTTTTTTTTTGGTGAGAGACAGAGAGAAAGGGAGAGGAAGACAGATAGAGATGGGCACGCCAGCAGCCTCTCAGCTGCTATAAACGAAATCCAGATGCATGCTCCCCCTTGTGGTCAAGTGTGGCATTGCATCCTTGTGTCACTTTGCATCTGGCTAAAGGTGGGACCTGGAGATTGGAACTGCTGAGATTGGAACCAGCGTTCTTAGGCATAGCAGGCAGGCGCCTTAACCGCTAAGCCATCTCTCCAGCCCTTTCCATAGACTTTTTGAAAATCATCTATATGACTTTTATTTGATTCTTACACACAAGTTTATTTCAGGGGATAATGTTTTGGGTCCACTTTAAGGAGAAGCATTTTAGGCATGATAATGTGCTAAGAAGAGCATGTGAATTGGAGGCTAAAGATTTAGGATCAAGCCCTGTCCAGTCTTTATTAGTTGTGTGATCTTTCTTTTTTATTAATTTTTAAAAAGATTTTATGTTTATTTGTTTATTTATTAGAGACAGAGAGAGGAGAGAAAGAGAGTGAGAGTGAGAATGGGAGCGCCCAGGCTTCTAGCCACTGCAGATGAACTCCAGACGCATGCACCACCATGTGCACCTGGTTTATGTGGTACCTGAAGAATAGAACTGGGGTCCTTAGGCATTTCAGGCATGCACCTTAACCGCTAAGCCATCTCTCCAGCCCAGTTGTGTGATCTTTCTATAAGTCAATTAACTTACCCAGGCTTTGATTTCTCATTTACAAAATGATGGGGGTCCAGTGATCCACTTCAGATGCCTGTGTCTGGACTTCAAAAATGAAGCATTGTAAACTTGGAACAGTTAATTAAAACAAAACAGTATCTGATGTTTTTAAAGGAATGTAACAGCATGTTAAAATAGGCCTCTTCCTTTCTTGAGTTTTGGCTGTGGCTCTAAAGCTGAGAACAATAGTTGAAGTCCCTTCCCCCAGCCCCATGTCCATATCCTAAGCGAATTACAAGACTGTCTAGGCAGAGCAGTCTAAAGCCATGATCAACCTGTGTTCTAAGAGAAGTTTAGGACAAGAGACCCAGTGACTGATCTCTGTGTTCAACACCAATTAAAAAAAAAAATGTCTTCAGTAAAAGGTTGGCTGAGCTAGGCGTCATGGTGCACACCTTTAATCCCAGCACTCGGGAGGCAGAGGAAAGAGGATCACCATGAGTTTGAGGCCACCCTGAGACTACATAGTGAATTACAGGTCAGCCTGAGCTACAGTGAGACCCTGCCTCAAAAACCCCAAATGGTCTTCAAAGCTAGTGACCAAGTACAACTGTAAGAGCCACTGAAGTCCTGCCTTCTTTCCAGGCTTAGCATATATACTGCTGAAGTGAGAGCAGTCCTGACTTCTTAGTCCCTGCTTCAGTCTCTCAGGCCTAGCTAAGTGCCAAGGCGGTGAAGCAGAGAATGACCCTAACCCTGCCTTCACCATATGCTTGCAAGTCTGGGTCCACACTAATGAAAAAAATTGTAATTTGGGTAAAAAATTGAAGTTTTGATACAATTTGAACTTCTTTTTCTTTTTGTAAATGTATTTTATTTATTTATTTGAGAGACAGAAAGAGGCAGAGAGAGAGAGAGAGAATGCACACGCCAGGGCCTCCAGCCACTGCAAACGAAATCCAGATGCATGCACCCCCTTGTGCATCTGGCTTACATAGGTCCTGGAGAGTTGACCTGGGATTCTTTGGCTTTGCAGGCAAATGCCTTAACTGCTAAGCCATCTCTCCAGCCCCTGAACTTTGTTTTCTTTCTTCCTTTCTCTCTGTCTCCCTCACTATCTCCCTCCCTCTCTTTCTGTTTTTGTGCGTAGTATGTATGTTGGTGTGGTGTGTGTTCAGTGCATGCACATGTGAGTACAGATGTGTGGCCCCTATGCATATGCACGCATAGGCCAGAGAGAACATCAGTGTCCTCCTCCACAGGCTTTTAAAAAATCGTAGGAGCTTTCATTTTTATTTATTTATTTTAATATTATTTATTTATTTGAGAGACCGAGAGAATGGGTGCTCCAGGGCCTCCAGCCATTGCATTGTGCATCTAGCTTACATGGATCCTGGAGAATTGAACCAGGATGCTTTGGTTTTGTAAGCGAACGACTTAACCACTAAGCCATTTCTCCAGTCCCAGGAGTTTTTATTTTTAAAAAATATTTTATTTATTTACTTATTTCTTTGAGAGAGGAAGAGACAGATAGAGAGAGAGAGTATGGGCACACCAGGGCCTCCAGCCACGGCAAAAGAACTCCAGATGCCTGCACCACCTTGTACATCTGGCTTATGTGGGTCCTGGGGAATCAAACTTGGGTCCTTTGACTTTGCAGGCCAGCACCTTAACCAGTAAGCCATCTCTTTGCCCCCCTTTTTTTATTGTTTTGAAGTAGGTTTTCCTCTAGCCCAGGCTGACCTGAAGGTCACTTTGTAGTCTCAGGCTGGCCTTGAACTCACAGAGATTCTCCTATCTCTGCTTCCTGAGTGCTGGGATTAAAAGTAAAGGCATGTGCCACCATGCTCAGCTATTTATTTATTTTTAACACTTTTATTTATTTATTTATTTATTTGAGGAGGGATGAATGGGTGCACCAGGGCCTCCTGCCATTGCAAACCAACTCCAGACACATGCACCACTTTGTGCATCTGGCTTACATGGGTCCTTGGGGAATTGAACTCCAGCTGCCAGGCTTTGCATGCAAGTGTGTTTAATGGCTGAGCCATCATCCCAACCCCTCTACATGCTTAATTGAAACAAAGTCCTTCACTGAATTTGGAGCTGTCATTTTTGGCCAGATTGGCTGACCAGTGAGTCCCAGTGATTCTCCTGTGTCTGATCCCCATAGGACTGGGTTACAGACATGTTTGGCCATGCCCAGCTATTTATGTGGGTGCTGGGGAATGGAACTCATTGTGAATCAGGCCCTCTTGGGCTTTCATGTTTGTGTGGTGAGCATTCTTACCTCCTTGAGCCATCTCCCCAACCCTGGCCTGAACTATTTAATATCTGAAAGGTAACCAGAAAACTATGAGTGGGGAAGAAAGATTTGAGACAGCATTTAATATATATATATATATACACATACACATACATACATACACATACATACATATATAATTTATTTATTTATTTGTATACAGAGAAAGAGGTAGAGAGGAGATAGAGAGAATGGGTGTGCCAGGGCCTCCAGCCACTGTAAACAAATTCCAGATGCATTCGCCACTCTGAGCATCTGGCTACACATGGGCACTAGGGAATCAAACCTAGGCCTTGCAGAAAAGCACCTCAACTGCTGAGCCATCTCTCCAGCCCAGCTTGCTTCTTTCTTTCTTTCTTTCTTTCTTTCTTTCTTTCTTTCTTTCTTTCTTTCTCTTTCTTTCTTTCTTTCTTTCTTTCTTTCTTTCTCTCTTTCATTTTTATTCAATGTCTTTTTTTTAAGATTGTATTTATTTATTTATTTATTAGAGACAGAGAGAGGGGGAGAGAGAGAATGAGAATGGGCGTGCCAGGGCCTCTAGCCCTGCAAACAAACTCCAGACACATGCGCCACCATGTGCATCTGACTTACGTGGGACCTGGAGAATCGACCAGGGTCCTTAGTCTTCGCAGGAATGTGCCTTAACCACTAAGCCATCTCTCCAGCCCTCTTTCTTTCTTTTTAAATATTTTTAAATATATTTTATTTATTTATTTATTTATTTATTTATTTGAGACAGAGGCAGAGAGATAGTGGGAGAGAATGGGCACGCCAAGTCCTCCAGCCACTGCAAACAAACTCTAATGCATGTGCCCCCTTGTGCATCTGGCTTATGTGGGTCCTGGAGAATCGAACCAGGATCCTTTGGCTTTGCAGGCAAATGCCTTAGCCACTAAGCCATCTCTCCACCACCCCCTTTTTTTTGATTCTTCAAGGTAGGGTCTCACTCTAGCCCAGGCTGACCTGGAATTCATTATGTCTAGGGTGGCCTTGAACTTACAGTGATCCTCCTACCTCTGCCTCCCAAGTGCTGGCCACCATGCCTGGCTCCGTTTTTTTTTTTTTTTTTTTTTTTTTTTTAAGTAGAAACTTTATATGGATAAATCATGTGTTGGTACCATTCCCTTCCTCCCTGCCCCTACTCCACTGAGGTCCTCTCTCAGTGGGGTTACTGTTATTCACCATAAGGTTATGGAGTGTGAGAGCAGCAAGCATTGTGATGAGGTAATGCCTCTGGTCACTCCCTCCTACCCTTGAGAGAGCAATTTTAAGACATTGCCATAAGAACCAGTTTGCTGTCTGTTTGAACCCTCCAGAGTCCATCTTGTTGAATACACAGGAGAAAGATTTTGCTAAGTTGGAGAAAGACTGATTGCAAAGGAGAAAGAGACTGGTGGCTGTAGTCAAAAAATTGGACAATAAGGCAATAGAGGTAGAGAATATTGCTGATATAAATTTGGCAGGAGTTTTAATGACTGCATAGATGAGGAAGTAAAGTCCAGTGGATGACTCATGTGAGCTTCTAAAGTTTCTAGCCTGAGTTGCTGGAAAATGGTGACTTGATGGATGACAATGACACTTCCACAGATAAATGTGAACACACACTTAGGTCAACACTGCTGCATTTTTGGAACTCTTTTGCTGAGTTCCTTCTGAGCCAACTTATGAGTCATATAAAAGAATCAATCTCATTACTTTTCATTTCTCCTTTTTTCCCTATTGATTCCATCATTCAGAAAGCTTTGGTTAAGTGCTTCCTACATGTTATATGCTTGGCCAGTCACTGCAGAAAGAAGAGGCAACAAAACACAGGCTCTGCTCTCAAAGAGCTTAGTTTTGTTGGACCTGTTGAGGTTAAATATTAGGACACCCTGGGTTTTGCAGCCTTCACTCTGTTATCCTCTTTATGCCATTGGTCTTCATGTACAAATAACACAGTATCTTGGTTGCCCATCAACCAAGGTTGTTAACACCCTATTGCTGAAGATACCAAACGCTTCCATTGCAATACACAAAGAACTCAAGCTGGAGCTAAGCTGGAAGCCTCCTCCCTGCTGGCGAGCTATCATAGTGTTAAAAAGTACTATGTAAACCTGCTAGAGGAGGAAAGTCATAGATTGTCTTAACCAGCACTGAACTCTGCACACTGCCAGGCAATAGGTGCCCACTGGCACAATTGTGGCACAGGTGTCATGGGGATAAGTAACTGCTCTCTGATAGGAGTTGAGGCCTACCCCACAAGAAGTACTGGTACTGAAAACCTAGCTAAAAGCTTATGGCTGGGGAGGTCACAGGCCCTAGGAAGGAAGTTACTACTGTTGTTTAACCAAATGGATATGTGGGGCTCATCAAATTATCTGTTATTTGAAGGGGCTTCTATGTTCTATCTACCATGTGTGTTTGGAACTGCCCCAGCCTTTCCTTAGATACCAATTTCCCCTAAATAAACCTCACAAATTATGATTTCTCCCTAAATAAACTCAGTAATTCCTAGTTTAGTGTTCCTGAGTTCCTGAATTTTTATCAATTCTTTGTTAAAAATAGGATAAGGGGGCTGGAGAGATGGTTTAGCAGTTAAGGCATTTGCCTGCAAAGCCAAAGGACTTCAGTTCGATTCCCCAGGACCCACATAAGCCAGATGCACAAGGTTGCACATGCGTTTGGAGTTTGTTTGCACTGGTTGGAGGCCCTGGCATGCTCATTCTCTCTCTCTCTTTCTATCTCTCTGCCTCTTTTTCTCTCTCTCAAATAAATACATAAAATAAAATATTTTTTAAAAATAGGATAAGGACCCAAAACTGGGGTTCACAAGTTTGCAGACTTCTCCTTAATCCCAAAAATTCTGCCTAAAAATAATGGGCAAAATATGTACTCAAACAAGCCCAAATGTGTTCTCTGCATCTTATTCTCTAAAACACTGAAACAGCTTTCACCATTCAGATGCATTTTAATATAATGACAATATATAGCTAGTACTCATAAAATCAAAGTTTTGTGTGAAAATTAGCATATTATGAAAATTAGAAACTTAAAATTGAGCTGGGTGTGGTGGTGCACACCTTTAGTCGCAGCACTTGGGAGACAGAGGTAGGAAAGATTGCCATGAGTTTGAGGCCACCCTGAGAATACACAGTGAATTCCAGGTCAGCCTGGGCTAGAGTGAGGCCCTACCTCAAAAAAAAAAGAAAAGAAAAGAAAATTAAAATTGTGAAAAATTAGAAACATAGTTTTTTCTTTTCAGAAGCCTGTAACTTAGTAGATAAACAGACAACATATATATATTTTTATTTTTGTTTTTTGAGAGGTAGGGTCTCACTCTAGCCCAGGCTGACCTGGAATTTACTCTGTATTCTCAGGGTGGCCTCAAACTCACAGTGATCCTCCTACCTCTGCCTCCCAATTTCTGGGATTAAAGGCATGTGCCACCATGCCTGGCAGACATAATATATAGACATATTTGATACAAAGCAGAGTATGACCTGATGTAAAAAAACAAAATAAGTAAATTAGGGCCTCAGGATGTAGTTCAACTGGACACCTGGGTCTGATCTCCAGCACCACATAAACTAGGAATGGTAGTGCATATCTGTGATCACAGCATTTAGGAGAGAAAGGTAGGAGGATTAGAAGGTCAGAGTCATTCTTGGCTATGTAGCAAGTTCAAGGCCAGCTTGGGATACATTGAGACCCTATTCAAAAAAGGGGGTGGCTGGAGAGGTGGTTCAGTGGTTAAAGGCACTTGCTAGCAAAGTCTGACAGTGTGGGTTCAAGTCTCAGTACCTACATAAAGCCAGATGCATAAAGTGTGCATGCATTTGGAGTTTGTTTGCAGTGGCAAGAGCTCTGTATCTACCTTTTTTGTTCTCTCTTTCTCAGATAAATGAATAAAAATAATTTTAAAAAAAGAAAGAAAAGGAAAAGAGAGCTGGAAAGATGGCTTAGTGATTAAGGTGATTGCCTGCAAAGCCTAAGGACCCAAGTTCAATTCCCCAGGACCCATGTAAGTCAGATGCACAAGGTGGCATATGCATCTGGAGTTCATTTGCAGTGGCTGGAGGCACTGGCATGTCCATTCTCTCTCACCTGAATCTCTCTGTCTCTCTCTCTCTCTCAAATAAATTTTAAAAAGGAAAAGAAAAAAAACAGGATAAGCAAAGTAACAGTGAAGAAATAATCTACAACATCCCCTTACATTTATGTTATTGATTTATTGGTTCTTGGGTACAGAGATGTGAATTAATCATGTTATTAAATTTATTCAACAAACATTCTTTGAGCATCTGTTGCATGGAAGGCACATTTCTAGGAGCTGATGAAATACAACTTTTAAGGAATTAAATAAAAACATGATGGTAGAATAATATATAAGTTACTTCTGTGTCACTATAACCAAAATATCTAGCAGAAATAACTTAAGGGCCTAGTTATTTTGGCTCATGGTTTCAGGGATTTCAGTCCATCATGCAGGGAGGGCATGGTGAAGGGCTCCATTTGTGGCAGCTGGAGCATGAGGCAGTAGCCATTCCTATGGTAACAAAAATATTTTAAGCAAGCTGGAGAGATGGCTTAGCGGTCAAGGTGCTTGCCTGTAAAGCCTAAGGACCCAGGTTCTATTCCCCAGTACTCACTAAGCCAGATGCACAAGGTGGCGTATGCATATGGAGTTCATTTGCAGTGTTAAAGGCCCTGGTGCACCCATTTCTCTCTTTCTTTCTGCCTCTCTCTCTCTCTCAAATAAATAAATATAAAAGAATTTTTAGTTGAGAGAGAGAATGGGTGCACCAGCAGCCTCTCAGCCCCTATGAATAAAAATAATTTTTAAAAAGAAAGAAAAGGAAAAGAGAGCTGGAAAGATGGCTTAGTGGTTAAGGTGATTGCCTGCAAAGCCTAAGGACCCAAGTTCAATTCCCCAGGACCCATGTAAGTCAGATGCACAAGGTGGCATATGCATCTGGAGTTCATTTGCAGTGGCTGGAGGCACTGGCATGTCCATTCTCTCTCACCTGAATCTCTCTGTCTCTCTCTCTCTCTCTCTCTCAAATAAATTTTAAAAAGGAAAAGAAAAACAACAGGATAAGCTAAGTAACAGTGAAGAAATAATCTACAACATCCCCTTACATTTATGTTACTGATTTATTGGTTCTTGGGTACAGAGATGTGAATTAATCATGTTATTAAATTTATTCAACAAATATTCTTTGAGCATCTGTTGCATGGAAGGCACATTTCTAAAAACTGATGAAATACAACTTTTAAGGAATTAAATAAAAACATGATGGTAGAATAATATATAAGTTACTTCTGTGTCACTATAACCAAAATATCTAGCAGAAATAACTTAAGGGCCTAGTTATTTTGGCTCATGGTTTCAGGGATTTCAGTCCATCATGCAGGGAGGGCATGGTGAAGGGCTCCATTTGTGGCAGCTGGAGCATGAGGCAGTAGCCGTTCCTATGGTTACAAAAATATTTTAAGCAAGCTGGAGAGATGGCTTAGCAGTCAAGGTGCTTGCCTGTAAAGCCTAAGGACCCAGGTTCTATTCCCCAGTACTCACTAAGCCAGATGCACAAGGTGGCGTATGCATATGGAGTTCATTTGCAGTGTTAAAGGCCCTGGTGCACCCATTTCTCTCTTTCTTTCTGCCTCTCTCTCTCTCTCAAATAAATAAATATAAAAAGAATTTTTAGTTGAGAGAGAGAGAATGGGTGCACCAGCAGCCTCTCAGCCCCTGTGAATGATCTGCAGATGCATGCGCCCCCCCCCCTTGTGGGCAAATGCGGCATTGCACCCTTGCATCACTTTTTTACATCTGGCAAAACATGGGACCTGGAGATTGGAACCAGTGTTCTTCTTAGGCTTGGCAGGCAGGTGCCTTAACCACCAAGCCATCTCTCCAGCCCTATAAAAATATATTTTAAGCATTGGTTGAACTGCTAGAATCTATGACTCCTTTGGAATAATATTCATTTGTATCAACTTTTTTTTTTTTCCAGAAAAGGTCTCATTTTAGCCCAGGCTGACTGGGAGCTCACTCCATAGTCTCAGGCTGGCCTTGAACTCACAGCGCTCCTCCTACCTCTACCTCCCAAGTGCTGGGATTAAAGGTGTGCAACACCATGCCTGGCTTGTATCAACTTTTAAAACTCAGCATATTCACTTTTTTTTTCAGTACTGAAGATTGAACCTAGAGCCTTGCATATGCTAGTCAAGTGTTCCGCCCACTGAGCTATATCCCCAGGCCCTCATATTCACATTTAATACTTAATTTAACTAGGAAAATCTCAAGAACAAAAAGATATTTGCTGGGCTAGAGACTGCCCTCTGGTTAAGGCACTTGCCTGCAAAGTCTAAGGACCCAGGTTTGATTCCTCAGTACCCATGTAAAGCCAGATGCAAAAGATAGTACATGTATCTGGAGTTCATTTGCAATGGCTAGAAACCCTGACACACCTACTCTCTCTCTACTCCTCTCTCTCAAATAAATAAATACATTTTTAAAAGGATATTTGCTGGAACTAGGAAGATGGTTCAGCAGTTAAAGGTGTTTGCTTGCAAAGCCTGCCAGCCCAGGTTCCATTCCCAAGCCACACACATAAGGCAGACCCCCCCAAAAGTGGTGCAAGAGGCCTTGACATACTTATACACATACACATGCATATGCACACAGACACACACTTGCAATTAAATAAATAAAAGTTTTATTTAAAAAAAAACAGGGCTGGAGAGATGGCTTAGTAGTTAAGGTGCTCGCCTGCAAAGCCAAAGGACCCAGGTTTGACTACTAGGACCCACATAAGCCAGATGCGCAAGGGGGCGCACACATCTGGAGTTCGTTAGCAGTGGCTGGAGGCCCTGGCGCGCCCATTCCCTCCCTCGGCCCCCTCTCTACCTGCCTATTTCTGTATCTCTCTCTCTCAAATAAATAAATAAATAAATAAATAAATAAATAAATGAATAAATATTTTTTAAAAAAACAGGGCAGGGCATGTAGCACACACCTTTAATCCCAGCAACTCAGGAGGCAGAGGTAGGAGGACTGCTGTGAGCCTGAGGTCAGTCTGAGACTACAGAGTGCATTCCAAATCAGCTTTGGCCTCAAAAAAAATAAATAAATAACTAAAAATTTTTTAAAAAGGATATTTGCAAACTACACATGGACTCTAAACTTTGTCAGTGATGGACAGAGCATAGGAAAAACCATAAATTCACACAGAACAATCGTCAAGAAGTCCCATGATAGCTAGAAGGATGAGTGAAACAGGAGGTGACAGCCCAAGGGAAGAGGGTGACAGCTTTCATGGCTTCTCATTAGGCTGGAGGTGTTGATACCACATTCCCACGACTAGGTGTGGATAACAAACCCTCCTGTTGCTGCTTTTTCTAATCTTTACCTCCACAGGTATGCTTTCTAACACGTTTAGACTCTGTCCTCAGATGGGTGTTGATCATTAAGAAACACATGGCTTGTTTTCCATGAAGATAGTATTGTTTCACGTCTTAATTATTTACTCAAGATTATGGGTGTGTTTGCATGTTTGTGAGACTCATAAGATAGCCCAGGTTGGCCGGGTGTTGTGGCACACGCCTTTTAATCCTAGTACTGGAGAGGCAGAGGTAGGAGGATCGCCATGAGTTCGAAGCTATCCTGAGACTACATAGTGAATTCCAGGTCAGCCTGGGCTAGAGTGAGACCCTATCTCGGAAAAAAAAAAAAAAAGGCCAGGCATGGTGGTGCATGCCTTTAATCCCAGCACTCGGGAGGCAGAGGTAGGAGGATCACTGTGAGTTCAAGGCCACCCTGAGACTACATAGTGAATTCCAGGTCAGCTGGACTAGAGTGATACCCTACCTCAAAAAACCAAATAAAAACAAAAGATAGCCCAAATTGACCTGAACTCATGGTGTTCCTGCTTCAGCCTTCTTTGTACTGAGATTATCAGTGTGCACCTGTGTGCCTTGCTAAGCCTTTTAAAGTTCTATCCACATTGTTTTCTATCTAATTTATCATACCTGACTGCTGCTAAGCATTTTATGATAAAGAACCTTCACATTTCACTCACCAGTTCCTCTAGAGATGGAAACTAGTTTCCTCATTATGAACATCCTCAGAAAGGTGACCTTATGGGCCTGAGGTCAGCTTTTGCTTGGAGGATCACAAAGCTGTGAGGACTGTTTTCCCTCAATTGCTATAAGAAAGGCTAGATTAAAGCCGGGCGTGGTGGTGCACACCTTTGATCCCAGCACTAGGGAGGCAGAGGTAGGAGGATCGCCGTGAGTTTGAGGCCATCCTGAGAATACAGAGTGAATTCCAGGTCAGCCTGAGCTAGAATGAGACCCTACTTTGAAAAACAAAAGAAAAAGAAAAGCTGAATTAGTCTTCCAAATGAATGCCTTCGTCCACACACCCATTAGTTCACAGGCACATTATACGTCCATACATGTTGTTTTTTTTTTTTCCAAATACATTGAGTCTAACAGACCTATGGTGAAGTATTTAAAGTCAAACAGAAATCTCCACATCAAGATCCAGGTCTTCTGATTCCATTCTAAGGCTTTTTCCATGGGGAAAATGCTTTTCTCAGGAAACTGACATCTAACTAAATGAGTGTGTACAAAGTTGAACTGAATTGTTCTTTCAGGGTCATTTGACAGCAATTTATTAAATGATAGCATAGGAGACACTAGTTCTTTTCTTCGTAAGTCAAGAGTTTATCAAAGCGCCTATATCAAGCAGGTATGTGCCAAGTATAGGCTACTTTCACTTCTGAAGGAATTTAGCCTGATTCTGTCCCCAATCATAGCCAACATTGAAACAAATGGTAGATTTTGTGTGTGTGTGTGTGTGTGTGTGTGTGTGTGTGTGTGTGCGCTGGCATGCACATGCCATGGCACACATGTAGAGGTGAGAAGACACCTTTCAGGGGTCCATCCTTGTTTTCCACCTCATTTGAGGCAGGGTCTCTCATCGTTTGCTGCTCCAATAGCCAGGCTAGCTGGTCCATGAGCTTCCAGAAAATTTTCTTGTCTCCACCTCCCATCTTGCTGTAGGCATACTGGGATTATAGAAGCCCTCCACAACTTCCGGGTTTACGTGAGGCCTGGGTATCCAAACCCAGTTACTCTTGTTTGCAGAGCAAGCACTTCATCCACTAAGCCATCTCCTCACCGCAGGAAGCAGATTTTCTAAAACTTTTCTGTAGTTCTGTTTTCTTATATCTGAATATCATGATTTCAGAGTTCCTCAGAATTGAGGGTTTTACCAAATTCCTAGTCTCCATTCCAGAGACAACAAATTACCTCCCACTTCAGGTCACAAACACCAGGGGCACTCAGGCAGATGTGTACAGGGCTGGTGGTGAGTGTACAGTATGTTGCACAGTGAGTTGGATCCATTTTAGCTATAGTCAGTTATGGTATTGGGTTTGAAATAATTATTTTCTTAGACATGTGGTTCCCAGATGAAATTCATGCTGTGATTTGATTTTTCAAATGAAAAGAAAAACCCTCTAGCAGAAATTCATCACGAACATTTTAAGGAATTTGATGACTGAAATAATTTCTTCCTAAAGTATATTAATGTGGTGTGCACATTTCAGAAAATGACAGGCAACACCAGGGAATTTGAATCAAAGAATGACATCAGCAATTAACTGGGCCCCTTTTGACTTGACTAACATCAAACAGCTATCCCACATGAGAAAAAATATACTTTAACCTATTAAATGATAATGATTTCAAATACTTACTATGTATACTGGTCATTGATTCTTTTCTCATTTATCTAACTCAGCACTGTCTAGTAGAAATACAATGAGTTCACATATATTATTTTTTAAAAAAATACTCTATTTATTTATTTGAGAGAGAGAAAGAGGCAGAGAGAGACAGAGAGAGAATGGGTGCACCAGGGCCTCCAACCACTGCAAACGAACTCAAGACACATGCGCCCCCTTGTGCATCTGGAGAGTTGAACCGGGATCCTTTGGCTTTGCAGGCCAATGCCTTAACTGCTAAGCCATCTCTCCAGCCCCACGTATATCATTTTTAACTCTCTAATATTATATAAAAAGGTAAAATTAGAGGTGAAATTCATTTCAATAATTTACTTAACCCAAAACATTAAAAATATGGTCAGTTGGCTATATTTAAGTGATCAAGTGCTGCATGTGGCCAAGACTGAGCAGCACAACCCTTTTCTCAAAGCCTCCAGGGCCTTCCAGTGCCCTCTTCTGTGATCACAGCTTCCACCCTCAACCCCAGGCTCTCTTAACCATACAAACATCTCACTGGGTTTTTCTACTTTGCTCCATGGCCCCAAGCCAGTATTTGCCTTTGGGCAATATGCTCATTTCCCGTGCTCTAACGGGAGAGAAGGCCATTTCATTCTTCTCTGCCTCATCTTTGTATCCTGACATTCGGTATCGTACCTAGAAGACGGAACCACTTCACATGTGGGTGATTCAGGGGGACATCAGTAGGAGTGAGTTTCAGAAGAACCCTGAGAGGGTAAAATAATGAATGCCATACTGACTGCCTTTGTGACTTTGTTCTCATCTTTGGGATAAGCTGTCACCCTTCAGGCTTTCCTCCCTGCAAGCTAGCTTAAAAAAAATATTTATTTATTTATGAGAGAAAGAGAGAAGAAAGAAAGAAAGAAAGAAAGAAAGAAAGAAAGAAAGAAAGAAAGAAAGAAAGAAAGAAAGAAAGAAAGAAAGCAGGCAGGCAAGCCGGGCGTGGTGGCTCACGCCTTTAATCCCAGCACTCGGGAGGCAGAGGTAGGACGATCGCCGAGAGTTCGAGGCCACCCTGAGACTACATAGTTGATTCCAGGTCAGCCTGGACCAGTGTGAGACCCTACCTCGCAAAAACCAAAAAATAAAAAATAAATAAAAATTAAAGAAAGAAAGAAAGAGAGAGAAAGGAAGGAAGGAAGGAAGGAAGGAAGGAAGAGAATGGGTGTGCCAGGGCTTCTAGCCACTGCAAATGAACTCCAGATACATGCACCACTAAGTGCATCGGGTTCTGGGGAATCAAACCTGGGTCCTTAGGCTTTGCAGGCAAGTGCCTTAACCACTAAGCCATCTCTTCAGCCCCCTCAAGCTGGCTTTGTGTGGCCAAAGGTTAGGTTGATTGTGGGACACAAAGCCTGAAAAACCCAACTGATGAACTGCAGGTAGAAAAAAAGCACTCAGCTGGCTTGAGACCCAGGCAAGGATACCAGCTGGGGTGAGCCCAAGGAAGGAGTCAGTAGCAGTGGGGCAGAGCGACCTGTGCACATGGTTCTACAGTGGGAGGCAGCAGCTTGGGCCCAAAGGAAACTCCTCACCAGGCCAGTTCTGCAGTGCGGGTCTGAGAGTTGTCACTGAAAGCTCAACCTGGAGCCTGTTTTTCCAGCCCTTCCAATGCTTATACGAGCTACATGATAAATCCCTTTCTGCCTAAGCTAGTTAGTATAGATTTTACTGTTAACCCCATTTTTGTGTATTATAGTATTAGTCTTGGGTTTTTCTTTGTACTGTTGAGTGTATGTGTGCCTCTGTTATCTGATTTATCTTCTTGAAAAGAAATTATTATTATTATTATTATTATTTTTTTGGAGAGAGACACAGAGAGAGAGAGAGAGAAGGAGAGGAAGACAGAGATGGGCGCTCCAGCAGTGTCTCAGCTGCTGCCAACGAAATCCAGATGTGTGCGCCCCCTTGTGGTCAGGTGTGGCATTGTGCCCTTGCGTAACTTTGCATCTGGCTAAACGTGGGACCTGGAGATGGGAACCGCTGGAGATTGGAACCAACGTTCTTAGGCTTAGGAGGCAGGCGCCGTAACCCCTGAGCCATCTCTCCAGCCCAAAAAGAAATTATTTTTGAACATCTGCCTATGAAAGAGTAAGAAGCTGGCAAACTTATCTTCATGCTCCTCTCGATAATTCCTGTAAATAGTCAAAACCCTAAAAGCCAAATCTAGACTTCTTGTGCAGGCAGCATGACTGGCCTCCCTAAGATTGTTTTTATGATTGCCCTATAAGAAAAATGAGCAATGGGGAGCTCCTAGACAGGAGATAGTGGGAAATGCTAAGAAAATTCACTCTTCAACATAGGAAAAAAAATTTACAGTATTTTCACGGTGGAGAGGGGTGTACAATGTTAAAATTCATTACATATATTCATGAAATTATCAAGAAAATAAAACATAAACAAAAAGATTTATAGCATGGTGCCTGACACATTGTAACTAGCTGATAAAGATTCCTTAAACTAGTAATAAAATAAAATACTTTCATTGACGTTTCATTTGTGTATGTGTGTGTGTGCTGTGTATAGATGCTCTATGTATGCATGCATGGACAGAGGACATAGGAGAATGTTGGGTCCAGCATCCTCCATCACTCATTCATGCATTTTCCTTGACTTTATCTCTGATCCTGGTGCTGCCATTTTGGGTCAACCCAGTCTTAACTCCTCACAGGACTGGGGTTACAGGTGTGTGTGGCACATTTTTGTGGGTGCAGGGGAATTGAACTGAGGGTGAGTCAGGCCTTCCCAGGCTCTCATGCTTATCTGATAACCACTCCTAACCACTGAGCCACCCCCAGTCCTAGACATTTCATTTTCCTTGTTTCTTTGTTTTTGTTTTGTTTTTTGAAGTAGTGTCTTGCTCTAGCCCAGGCTGACCTGAAATTCACTATGTAGTTTCAGGCTGGCCTTGAACTCACAGCAATCCTCCTACTTCTGCCTCCCAATTGCTAGGATTAAAGGCATGCGCCACCATGCCCAGCCAGCATCTTAAATTTTGATTAACCTTCCTCCTATCCTTCCTTTATTCAGTCACTTCCCCTGACCCCACCTAGGTCATTGCACCCCCAGTAATTGTTTCATCTACTTACATATATACAATACCCTCTCCTTAAGGTCCCTCCTCTCCTCCCTCCCTTATAGCTCCTTTCTAGCTTACTGGCCTCTGCTACCCACTTTTAAAATATTTATTTATTTATTTATTTATTTGCAAGAAGAGAGAGGGAGAGAGAGGAAGGAGAGAGAAAGAGAAAGGGTGCACCAGGGCCATCAGCTGCTGCAAATGAACTACAGACACATGTGCCACCTTGTGCATCTGGCTTACATGGGTACTGGGGAATCGATCTTGGGCCCTTTGGCTTTGCCGGCAAGCACCTTAACCACTAAATCATAATTCCAGCCCTGCTACTGATTTTTACTCCAACTCACATACAAATCTAAGCATGTGTAGCTAGGATCCACATATGAGTGGAACATGTGGTGCTTGGCTTTCTGGACCTGTGTACCTCACTTAGTATAATCCTTTGCACATCCATCCATTTCCCTGAAAATGTCACAATCTTATTATTATTATTTTTACCTCTGAATAGAACTCCATCATATAAATGTACCACATCTTCATTATCAATTCATCAATTGAGGGACATCTAGGCTGGTTCCATTTCCTAGCTATTGTGAATAGAGCCACAGTAAGGTAGTGAGATGAGTCCTTAGGATATATGTCTAGGGGTGGTATAGCTGAGTCATATGGTAAATCTACTTTTAGCTGTCTCAGGAACCTCCACACTGATTTCCACAATGGTTATACCAGTTGACATTCCCACCAACAGTGTACAAGACTTCCTCTTTTTCCACATCCTCACCAGCATTTATTGTCATTTGTTTTCTTGATGATAGCCATTCTAACAGGAGTAAGATGGAATCTCAAAATATTTTTAAATATTTTTTAAATTTGTATTTATTTATTAGAGAGAGAGAAAGAATGGGTGTGCCAGGGCCTCGAGACTCATGTGCCACCTTGTGCATCTGGCTTATGTGGGGTCTAGGGAGTCAAACCTGGGTCCTTAGACTTCATAGGCAAGTGCCTTAACTATTAAGCCATCTCTCCAGCCCTCAAAGTAGTTTTAATTCGCATTTCCCTGGTGGCTAAGGATGTAGAACATGTTTTTAGATGTTTATAAGCCATCTGTGTTTTTTTCTTTGAGAACTCTCTTTTCCATTCCATAGTCTAGCTTTTGATTAGGTTGTTTGATTTCTTATTATTTAGTGTTTTGAGTTCTTTGTATAGCCTGGATATTAATCCTCTGTCAGCAACTGTGAACAAACTTCAGATGTGTGCGCCCCCTTGTGTGCATGTGAAACATTGAATGCTTGTGTCACTTTTGTGTCTGGCTATATGTGGGACCCAGAGATCCGAACAAGCATTCTTTGGTTTCACAGGCAAGCACCTTAACCACTAAGCCATCTCTCCACCCCTGGATTTATAATTTTTGGTGGAATTATATTGTCTTGATATTTTCTAAGGCAAGTTGGTGTGCCAAGGCTGCCAGCCTTGCAATCAAACTCCAGATGCTTACATGGGACCTGGAGAGTCAAACATGGATCCTTAGCCTTTGCAGGCAAGTGCCTTAACTGCTAAGCCATGTCTCCAGCTCTTATCTTGATTATTTTGTGTTTCTTGTATTATAATGTAGAGATTTTTGCATCTTGAGTTAATTCAATGCTTGGGTTTTCTAGTTATCTGCTATATTCTTAGGTGTGTTAATCAGAAGTTATATAGATTCATGGTAGGAGCCTAAGGTGCCAAGTGTGGTTCTTGTATTATTCCCAGAGCAACAGCAGGAGTTACCCAAATAATCTAGTACCAAATTAGCAACAATTTTTTCTTTTGATTTCAATAATTGCTGGTGGATAAAAGAACAAGGCTGGTAGAGATATGCTAAGGTTTGGGTTATTTAGGAATGGGAACAGTTCTGAATGATAGGTTCCCAGCTGAAGGCAATTTGGAAATTAAAGCCCCCTAAAGGCAGTGTATTGTTGGGGGCAGGATTATGGGTGTTAGAGCCAGTTTCCCCTTGCCAGTGTTTGGCACACTCTCCTGTTGCTGTTGTCCATCAGATGTTGGTGAGGAGGTGATGTCCACCCTCTGCTCATGCCATCGTTTTCCCCTGCCATCATGGAGCTTCCCCTCAAGTCTGTAAGCCAAAATAAACCTTTTTCCCACAAGCTGTTCTTGGTTGGGTGATTTCTGCCAGCAATGCGAATCTGACTGCAACAAAACCTTTTTACCCACCACCACCACCACCAACAACAACAACAACAACAACAAAAGTGGTAACAGTGTAAGGTGAATTATTGTGAGGGTTAGTATTAACTTTGAAAAAAAGATGGAGGTGGCTCAAGTATTTGGGAGAGGGAAGTTGGGTACTGTCAGTTTCCACAAATATTAGAAGGTTGTACTTATGGAGAATAAGGACAGGTAAAGAGGAAAAGAGATAACGAGAACAGGTGGGGGAAAAGGGGTTGGTAAAAGAGGGAAAGTAAACAAGTTCTAGGTATGAGAGGTTGCAGAAAAATCCCCCAGTAGGCTAGGTGGAAAAAATACAGAACAATTCTAAAATCTAACGGAACAATATACACACACAAACAAAACCAGCATGCGCATGGGTGGTGTTGCAGTCAGGTTCACATTGCTGGCAGAAAACACCCAATCAAAAACAGCTTGTCAGGTAAAAGGGTTTATTTTGGCTTAAAGACTCAAGGGGAAGCTCCATGATGTCAGAGGAAAATGATGGCATGAGCAGAGGGTGGACATCACCTCTTGGACAACAGGAACAGGAGAGTGTGCCAACATTGGCAAGGGAAGCTGGCTGTAACACCCATAAGCCCGCCCCCAACAGTACACTGCCTCCAAGAGGCTTTAATTCCCCAGCTGCCACCAGTTGAGGACCTAGCATTCAGAACACATTAGTTTATGGGGAACACCTGAATCAAACCACCACATTCCACCCCTGGCCCTCATAAACTGATAACCATACATGACATAAAATACAATGCATTCATATAACTTTATAAAAGTCCCCATAGTTTTTATCAAACCCAATGATGTTCAAACATCCTGATAGTCCAAGGTCTTTTAACTGAGCTATAATGCTAAAATAAGTAAATAAATAAACAAACCATAGTGGCACAGAATAAACATTCACACTGCAAAAGATGGCATTGGGCATAGCAAAGAAATATTCAACCAATACAAGATTTAAAAAGGGCAAACACCAAACTCTGTAGCTCTCTTTAGTCTCATGGTGGTCTTGAACTCACGGCAATCCTCCTACCTCTGTCTCCTGAGTGCTGGGATTAAAGGTGTACACCACCACGCCTGGCTTATTTTTACTTTTTAATTAGCATACATAGTATTAGGTATCATTATGATATTTTCAAACACAATTTTAGTTAATTCTCCTCCCCACTGATCTCTCCCACCCCTGTTCCCTTATGTCCAGTCTCCTTTCTGCTTTCATGCAATATGTGCCTCTTTGCCCTTCGCAGTATTTTCATATGTATTGTCTGTCATTTCCTTACTGAAATGAAGAAGTTCTTTTTATATTTTGTATAGTAGCTCTTGGTCATATGTGTATACAAAAACTTGGCAATTTCTTTAGCCTATTTAAGAAATTACTGAAAATATTCTCCCGGACTGGAGAGATGGCTTAGCGGTTAAGGCACATACCTGAGAAACCTAAGGACCCTGATTAGATTCTTAGGTCCCACGTAAGCCAGATGCACATGGTGGCGCATGCATCTGGAGTTTGTTTGCAGTGGCTAGAGGTTCTGGCGTACCCATTCTCACTCACTCTCTCTCTCTCTTTTTCCCTCTCTCTGTCTCTAATAAATAAATAAAATAAAATCTTTAAAATAAACAAGCCAGGTGTGGTGGCGCACATCTTTAATCCCAGCACTCAGGAGGCAGAGGTAGGAGGATCACAGTGAGACTACATGGTGAATTCGAGGTCAGCCTGGGCTAGAGTGAAACCCTACCTCGAAAAACCAAAATAAAATAAAATAAAATAAAAATAAATAAATAAAACAAATAAATAATTTTTAAAAAATATTCTTCCACTGAAACTTTTTAAATACTTTGTTTATTTGAGAGAGTGTGTGTAAGAGAGAGAATGGGTGCACCAAGGCCTCCTGCCACTGCAAAGGAATTACAGACACGTGTGCAGGCAAGTGCCTCAACACTTGAGCCATCTCTCCAACCCCATTTTTTTGTATTTTTAACTTTCTCATATAATTCTATGATATATCCCAAATCAACATTGATAAACAGTGATGCAGGGCTCAAGGTCTACTTTTTCTACATGGATAGCTTGTTAGCTTTACATCATTGTTGCTAATGCCATTTTCCACACTGCTCTGTATTGGGAACTGTGTATAACCAAGAGTCTGTCCATATGCAGGTCTGTCTACTCAGTACAGCGTGGGCAGACATCCAGGACCAGCTGAGTACACATTTCTTATGTATCCGCTTCTCCTCTTGAGGTGGTATAAATGCAAACGTTCCCCATAGCCTGGTGTGTTTGTGATGAAGCCTCATACTCTCCTGCTGGTGGTGCAGTTTAGGAAGGTTATGAAGCTGAAGCCTTGCTGGAGGAGGGGTGTCACTGGGCGCTGGCCTTGGGTGTCAGAGCGCAGCTCTGCTTGCTGCACTCTGCTTGCTTGTGCCTCTTCCTCCATGCCAATGTGAAGATGTTATGTTTGGCTATCTGCTCGTGTTATACTTTCATCACCATGACAAGACTTCCCCTCAGAACTGTAAGCCGAAAATAAACCCTTCCTTCCACAAGCTACCCTGGTTGAGTATTTTGTCCCTGCAAAAAAGAAAGTATCTTCCTCCAGTGCTGACTTCTGTCCTGGCTCTTGTCAGAGCTCCTAATACAGAGAAATTACATGAAAGCAGGCGAGGGTTAGGAAAGGTGGCAGTGAAAAAGTAGAGAGAGGGACAGTTTACTTCTAGAAGTTGACTTCCGCAGCTGCAAACCCTTACCTGCAACAGGCTGCAGCTGAAAGAAGGCAGTGGCTTTAAACACTTGGTTTAGGAATTATTTTTTGCATGTGTAGGTGGGATGTACTTCTCTGTGTGTGGTGTGTACATGTGTGTGTGTTCATGCAGGACCCTGTACATGAAGAGGGCAGAAGAGAACACTAGGTGGTCCTCTCTACTGCTTACTCACTGTTTCCTTGAGAGGTAGTCTCTTACTGACTCCAGAGCTTGCTGGTTTTGGGATCCCCAGTGAATTTCCAGTCTCCTCTTCCCACAGGACTGGAGTTATAGATGGGCTGGTCACATCAAGCTATTTTTGTGGGTTGTGGGGCATCAAACTCAGCAGTCTCTGGCTCCTTCAGGTCTTCTCATTTGCCTAGGAAGCACTCAACCACTAACCCATCTCTTCAGAAAGTGGCCAGAAATATGACAGCAGTGCTCGAGTTCTCATCCAGAGAGGAGGCAAGGCCTTCCACCACTGACCAGCTTTAAAGAGATAAAAATGAAGTTGCTTGTATGATCACAGAACACAAGACCTGCTTGCTTAATGAGCCAGATACACAAAAGAATTCATTAAGCAACATTAAATTCAAAGACTCAAATTTAGCATGCAATTTTCACTCTAATACCAATTCATTCTATCAGATTTGTTTCTCTAGAGAACCCTGACTAATACAGACATCTATAGCTCAAGATTTAAATGGGAATAATTGGGATATAAAAACATAAAATATCTTGGGCAGGGGAGATATGTAGCAGACAAAGAACAATTTCTTTTTTAAAAAAAAATATTATTTGAAAAAGAGAGAAAGAGGCACTCCAGGGTCAATTTAAAAGTTTTTATTTATTTTTTGGTTTTTCAAGGTAGGGTCTCACTCTGGTCCAGGCTGACCTGAAATTCACTATGTAGTCTTAGGGTGGCCTCAAACTCTCGGCGATCCTCCTACCTCTGCCTCCCAAGTGCTGGGATTAAAGGCGTGCACCACCACGCCCTGCTAAATTTTTTTTTTTTTTTGGCTTTGCAAGATATGGTCTCACTCTGGTCCAGGCTGACCTGGAATTCAGTATGTAGTCTCAGGGTGGCCTTGAACTCTCAGCGATCCTCCTACCTCTGCCTCCCGAGTGCTGGGATTAAAGGCGTGCACCACCACGCCCAGCCCGGCTAAATTTTTAACTAAAAGACAGAGGTGAGACTACATAGTGAATTTCAGGTCAGCCTGGGCCAGAGTGAGACCCTGCCTCAAAAAATCAAAAGAAAAAGAACTACATGTTGTCTTCCTGTTTCAGAACAGTTATGGTCAAGAAAGTGATGGCAAGGCATGACAAACTTCTAGGCTAAAACCTCACTTTGGAAGTTTAGTTCTCTTGAAGTAGAACTTTTTTGTTGTTGTTTTTTTGAGGTATGGTTTCACGCTAACTCAGGCTGACCTGGAATTCACTATGTAGTCTCAGGATGGCCTCAAATTCACTGTGAACTTCCTATCTCTGCCTCCTGAGTGCTGGGACTAAAGGCGTGCACCACCGCGCCCAACAAAGCAGAACTTTTTATGTTCAATACTCTTCCAAAGGTTGAGAAAGGGTTATGTGCTTATTGGAGAAGGGATACAGTATTTTTAAAAATGTTTAAACCTTTATTTCACAAAATAATTATGCATATTTAGGGGCTAGAGTGATGGCTCAGCAGTTAAAGCCCTTGACTGCAGAGCCTAACGACCTGAGTTCAATTCCCCACTACTCACATAAAGCCAAATGCACAGAGTGATACATGCATCTGGAGTCCGTTTGCAGTGGCTGGAGGCCCTAGCGTGCCCATTCTCTCTGTCTCTCTTCTCTCTCTCTCTGCTTGTAAATAAATAAAATCACTTTTAAAAATAATAATTGTGCATACTTACAAGGTATTGTGTGATATTTCAGTATAGTACATATTGTATAATGATCAGGTTAAAAAAAAAACTGATCTATCCATCACCCCAAACAGTCATTTGTTTCTGTTGGGAGCATAGAAAATTTTCTCTACTATCTCTTTCCACATATATAATTGTTGACAACTATAGTTAGGAGGTATAGTTCTTATGAATATCAATGAATATCAATTTTCCCAACATTTTGCAATGTGTATCACAGATAAGGGTAAATTTCCTAACGTTTCAAATGTTTCTACAAATAAATAAGAAACCAATGAACAATAGAAAATATTCTCAAAGTATCAATAATACCCAGAAAAAAATATAAATGAATCTCATACAAATGAAAAGATGGGGCCTGGAAAGATGGCTCAGTGGGTGAAGGAATGCACTTGTTTGCAAAGCCTGAAGGCCTGGCTTTGATTCCCTAGTACCAATGTAAAGCCAGATACACAAAGTGCAATGGCAGGAAGCCCTGGTGCATCCATATTCTCATTCTCTCTCTCTCTCTCTCTCACTCACTCTCTCAAATAAAAAGATTTTTTTAAAAAAAGAAAAGATGTTCAGAATCATCATAAAAGAAGTGAGCTGAGTATGATGGCATGTGTTTGCAACCCCAGCCCTTGAGAAATGGAGGCAAGAAGACAGAGTTTAAGGCCAGTCTGGCCTATATAGCAAGACCCTGTCTCATACAAAAATACAACATAAGCCGGGCGTGGTTGGCGCACTCGGGAGGAAGACATAGGAGGATCGCCAAGAGTTCGAGGCCACCCTGAGACTACATAGTGAATTCCAGGTTAGCCATGGGCTAGAGTGAGACTCTACCTCGAAAAACCAAAAAAAAAAAAAAAAAAAAAAAAACAACATAAGCCAGGTGTGGTGGTGCACGCCTTTAATCCCAGCACTCAGGAGGCAGAGGTAGGAGGATCGCCATGAGTTTGAGGCCACCCTGAAACTATATGATGAATTCCAGGTCAGCCTGGGCTAGAATGAAACCTTACCTCAAAAAAAATTATAATGCAATACTACATTTACCAATAAATTGCCCCAACAGCTTAATGGAGCCAGGTGTGATGGTGCACACCTTTAATCCCAGCACGTGGGCAGCAGAGGTAGGAGGATCACTGTGAGTTCAAGGCCAGCCTGAGACTACATAATGAGTTCCAGGTCAGCCTGAGCCAAAGAGAGACCCTACCTCAAAAAAACAAAAAAGGACTGGAAAGATGGCTTAGTGGTTAAGGCACTTGCCTGCAAAGCCAAAGGACCCAGGTTCGACTCCCCAGGACCCATGTAACACAGATGCACAAGAAGGTACATGCACCTGGAGTTCATTTGCAGTGGCTGGAGGCCCTGCCGTACCCATTCTCTCTCTCTCTCTCTCTCTCTCTCTCTCTCTCTCTCCCTGCTTCCTTTCTTCCTTCTTCCTTCCTTTTCCTTCCTTCTTCCTTCCTTCCTTCTTTCTTTCTCTCTTTCTTTCTTTCTTTCTTTCTTTCTTTCTTTCTTTCTTTCTTTTCTTCGAGGTAGAATCTCATTGTAGCCCAGACTGACCTGGAATTCACTATGTAGTCTCAGGGTGGCCTTGAACTCATGGCAATCATCCTACCTCTGCCTCCCAAGTGCTGGGATTAAAGGCGTGCGCCACCATGCCTGGCTTTACCTACCTGTTTCTGTATCTCTTCCTTTGTCAAATAAATAAAAAATAATTTAAAAAATTCATTTTGGGATATCACTTTTAAAAAAAGCTTAATGATATGTCTAAAGTAGTAAGGCTGCAGGAAGAAGGTTTCATACATTGTTGGTGAGAATGTGAACTTGGCATATGGAGAACAGAAATAGAAGAAAAAAATTCAGATACTTATTTGTACTCTGAATTTAGAACTATGTGAACAATTTCTTATTAAAATAAAACTCTCACCAGATGTGGTGGCCTATGCCCTTTAATCCCAGCACTTAGGAGTCCAAGGTAAAAGGACCACTGTGAATTGGAGGACAGCCTTAGACTACATAGTAAATTCCAGGTCAGCCTGAGCTAGAGTGAGAACTACCTTAAAAAATTAACTAACTAACTAACTAACTAAATAAATAAATAAATAAATAAATAAAGGCTAAAGGAGAGATTGCTCAGTGGTTAAGGCACTTGCCTTCAGAGCCTAACAAGCAGAGTTCAAGTCCCTAGTACCCATGTAAAGCCAAATGCACAAAGTGGCACATGCATCTGTAGTCCATTTGCAGTGGCTGGAGGCCCTGGAGCACCCATTCTCTCTGTCTCTCTTCTATCTCTGTCTGCTTGCAAATAAATAAGTAACATGGTATAATATTACCAATATAGTGGGTGATATACAATAGAGGTGCTTGCTTATAAAGATAACCTTAATCAAAGGCTGGGGAGAAGGCTCAGCAGTTAAAGGAGCTTGCTTACAAAGCCTGATGGCCCAGCTTCAGTTCCTCAGTATCAGCATAAAGCCAGCTGGACATCTCTGGCTAGAGGCCCTGGCTTACATGCTCTCTCTTTTTAATAAACAAATAAAAATATTTATTAAAAAATAAGCCAGGAGTGGTGGCACACGCTTTTAATCCCAGCACTCGGGAGGCAGAGGTAGGAGAATAGCCATGAGTTCGAGGCCACCCTGAGACTCCATAGTGAATTCCAGGTCAGCCTGAGCTAGAGTGAGACCCTACCTCGAAAAACCAAAAAATAAATTAATTAATTAAAAAAAAATAAACTCTAGGGTCCCCTGCAGGCTAGCTACCTGCTTTCCTATGACATCATTATGGCCAGTCACAAAAGGTTTCTCACACTTTGACAAGGATGGAGAGTGGGAAAGGTGGTCAAAAGGAAAGCCTGTGGTACTGATTCGGAAACATTTCTGAAGGGGTAAATTTCTCCACAGTGCTCTGCATTTCTGGGCATGCTCGGTCCTCAGCCAAGCACAGAGACTGTGGTCAGAGCAGCTGGGTCAGCCTGGTGTGCCTGTTTCCCAAGAGAATGCTGCTGGAGCAGAAGAGATGACCACGGAACCTAAGCACCACGCGCTAAGATCAGCACGTGAGAATGAGATGCTCATGAGCACCAGTAATGCACCAGCATCTCCAAGTATGTACAGATTATTTTATTCCATGGAGTAAAGAAATAATTTAGATTCAAAAGGAAACAAATGTATATGCTCAGCTTTGAAGAAACTGTCCTCAGAGCACACTGTCATCATAAAGATTAGAGAAATTAAGTACACAAGATAGGGAATGCTGATTTATACCTCCCTGGACATTAGTAAGAAAAGACTAAAAATGTAGGTCATAATATGTATATTTTCCCCTAAGTGTTTTCTATGTTAACATTTATGAAACATTCAACATCTGAGAATTTTCTTAAGCATGATACTCTAAACAAATGTATAAATTAAAGCTCTTGTCCAGGCCAGACTGGGCTAGAGTGAGACCCTGCTTCAAGATGAACAAACAAAGCAGAAGTTTACTGGAGTATGTACCAGAAAAGTCCAGGAAGACTTCCTCTTTTCTCCCCTTCCCCTCTTCAGCTTTGTTCAGACTGGTTCCCATTCCAACTATCAATATTGCAACAGCTACCTTTGGCCTTCCATGCCCTCAGGAAAAAAAAAAAAAAAAGTCTTCCAGCAACCACCATCTCTTCTCACTGGCTCTGAAAGAGGCCTGTCCTCATCAGTCAGTGCAAGCAGGGGAAGGATTTTGGTCTCAAGTTCTGTCCTGAGGCAGAGTAGTGAAGACACAGTAACAGCAGCCACCCTGAGGAGACAAGGCTCCCGCACAGGGGCTGCAGGGCAGCCGTGAGAACAGCTGTCAGTAAATAGCTGTAGCTTGAGATAATTTGTGTGCAATGAGAATCTAGTAGGAATGAGGGTCTGCCAAGGACGAGCCAGACACACGGGAAAAAGAGGGTAGAATATAGGCGAGGTTTATACCCATTGCTTGACATTCATATTTTCAATTAAAAAAGTGAATATTTCTGGACTTGACATGCAATTTCAAAAAGAAAGAGTAATTGCTTTATTCTTCAGAACTTTAAAAAAGCCTACATAAAATTAACTTTGAGAAGAAAATTTTATCCTGAGAAATACTGCAAATATGATTACTCTCATCTAAAAGCATGTCAGACATAAAAGACAGTGCTGGGAATCCATCGCTGTCAGCTCTAGATGGAACGTCTGGTTTGAAAATGATTTCTTCTCCATGTAAGGCTCTATTCTGTTATATGTAAAACTTGTGTAGACTAAGAGTTAGAGTAAGAAGTTTGGGTTAGAAGCAGTGACTTTTAAAATAGTTTTATTGTTAATTTTTTACATTCATCAAGACTTTGATGACAGGAAATTTAGTTCAATCATTTTTTTCTAAGTCACTGCAGAGAATTCACAATTATTAAAGGAAGAAACCCCATTTGTGAACAGGCATTGGTTTGCCCTCTGACACAGAGCCTGGAGGATTCTGCGTGTATAATTTCTTCTCAGCTCCTCTGGCAACTTCTACTGGTAGCTTACCCAACAGCTATTTCCCACATCTCTCTTGACTGAAAATACAACATACATAAGTGCAATACAAGTCCAATTTGCTTGGGCAGTGCACTGTGTGCCGAGCTTCGGGGTCTAAGTAAGTCACAAACCTTCTTTCTGTAAATCTAATGAGGTGTATGATGAAGCTGTACCCCATAAGTCTGCATCTGGAAATGTCAAGATTTTCTTTTCCTAAAAACTTTAATTATTTTGTCATATAATGACAGATAATATTGAGTTCGTGAGTTCTTTTTAGATGCTATATGTAAGTGCCTTGTCAAATAACAGTTTGTGAATATATTCTCATATTTTGTGCATGTCTTTTCATTTTCTTTTTTTAATGATTATTGACAACTTTATTTATTTGAGAGAGAGAATGGGCATGCCAGGGCCTCCAGCTACTGCAAATGAACTCTAGATGCATGCACCACATTGTGCATCTGGCTTTACATGGATACTGGAGAATCAGACTTGGGTCCTTAGGCAGTATAGGCATGTGCCTTCATGGCTGAGCCATCTCTCCAGCCCTACTGACAATATTTTATACGTGTGTATTTTAATCATATTCACCCCCTCACTATCTTCTGTTGTTCCTCCCACTCAACCCCTTCTTCTAAACTAGTCCCACTTTTACTTTGATGTCTTTTTGTTTTGTTTTAGGTAGGGTCTCGCTCTAGCTCAGGTTGACTTGGAATTCACTATGCAGTCTCAGGGTATCTTCGAATTCATGGTGATCCTTCCACCTCAGCCTCCCAAGTACTGGGATTAAAGGTGTGAACCACCACACCCCTCCCTTTTGATGACTTAAAAAAATTGATTTGTCGGGCATGGTGGCACATGCCTTTAATCCCAGCACTTGGGAGGCAGAGGTAGGAGGATTGCCATGAGTTCAAGGCCACCCTGAGACTACATAGTGAGTGAATTCAAGGTCAGCCTGAGCTAGAGTGAGACCCTACCTTGAAGCCCCCCCGCCAAAAAAAATTTATTTATTTATTTTCAAGGAGAGAGAGAGAGAGAGAGAAAGAGGGAAAGAGTTGCAAACAAACTCCAGATGCATGCATCACTTTGTGCATCTGGCCTTATGTGAGTACTGGAAACTCAAACCAAGGTTATTAGGCTTCGCAGGCAAGCACTTAATCATTGAGCCATCTCTTCAGCCTCTGATGTCTTTTTGTGTGTGACCCACTAAGTTTAAAATAGGGTTTGGGGCTAGAGAGATTGCTCTGTGGTTAAGGCACTTGCCTGCAAAGCCTAATGACCAGTGTTCAATTCCCCAGTCTCTACATAAAAGCCAGATGCACAAAGTGGCACATGCATCAGGAGTTCGTTTGCAGTAGTGGGAGGCCATGATGTGCCTGTTCTCTCTCTCTCCTTGCAAATAAATAAATAAAATATTTAAAAATTAGAGTTTCATGAACACAGGCTGTGTGAGGAAGTGGTACTTATCAGAGTATGGGTAACTTACTAGTTGAAAAAAATGTCTCCTTCTCTCCCAGCAACCATTAACTGCCAATAGCTTCTCAGGGAGGGGTGGGCCTCATGAGAACCTCCACCATCCAAGTGAGGTCTTGTGCAGGTAACTACACTTCCCCTGCTGTGAGTTCATGAGTGCAACAGGGAAGGCATGCCCCAAAGGCATTTCAAAGCATTCCTGCTCAGCCTCTTTTTTGTGTAAATTATTATATTTATTCCATAAAGTTCAGGAAAGGTGAGGAAAAGTCCAAAGGAGGGGAATGGCAGAGGAGGTTAGTCTTAAAATCAAAGGGTGAGAAGTGGCAATATCCACATGGTCTAAGGGCCCAGGAATATCCTAAGCGAAGCTCCCAGGGTGGGAAGGCCAAAACCTGACCAGGGGTGAAAACCTCAGATGCTGCAAGATGAACAGCCCAGGAGCTGAGCAATGCCTGCTCTGTGGCAGCTGCTGCAGACGGCGGGGTCAGAGTGAATGTGAGATGTTGAGCAGTTACCATTTGTTTCCTCTCTACTTGGTGCACAGGAATTAAGATCCACATTTCTCCTATGGGCCTTCCTGTCTCCTTCTCAGGCAGGCTGCGATGAGGGAAGGTTTACCAGATCCTAGAAGTTCTGGAGCCAGCCGGGAGAGGTTTTTTTTTTTTTGAGGTAGGGTCTCACCTTAGCTCAGGCTGACCTGGAATTCACTATATAGTCTCGGGGTGGCCTTGAACTCATGGCAATCCTCCTATCTCTGCTTCCCAAGTGCTGGGATTAAAGGCATGTGCCACCATGCCCAGCTTGGCTCTTTCTTTCTGCCCCTTGCTCCTTGAGCTTAGAAAGGAAGACATATATGTCCCACTCAGGACCCCAAACTGAGAGTGGTACTAATCTCTGGACATAAGTATAAATATTTAGAAAGCAGTTTGATTGGCACAACATGTCCATTTAGCAAGATAGTAGTAACAGCTCCCATCCACAGGCTTTTGACTAGGTTTACAGTACCCAGCATAAATTTCCTCCCATGGAGTGGGCCTCATATCCACTCAGAGAGCAGAGTCCACTGCTGGGTAAGATCATGATGACCTTTCTCCCCAGCAGCCTGCATAGCACTTTCCGGCACTATGACAGTTCACCAGCAGAAAGGAGGCTTCCAGCTCAGTTCCAGCTTGATTTCTCAGTGTCCTGAAGCCAAAGCATATGCTATCTTCAGCAACAGGATCTTACCATCTAGTTCTGTGGCCAATTTTACTTTCTACTTCTGGAGTACAAGAAGAGCAAGCTTCTTTTTAAATTTTTATTTATTTATTTATTTATTTGAGAGAGGAGAGAGAGAATAGGCACGCCAGGACCTCCTGCCACTGAAAGTGAATTCCAGACACATGTGCCACTTTGTGCATCTGGCTTTACATGGGTACTCTGGAATTGAACCTGGACCTTCAGGCTTTGCAAGCAAGTGCTTTTAACCACTTGAACATCTCTCCAGCTTTCTCTTTTCTTCCTGATTGGCCAACTGAGACTACAAAGTTTTGAGCAGCTGCGCCATCTTGTGGTCTAAAGTGAAAAGCCCAGGGAACAAGAAATTTGTGCCCAAGCATCACTGAAAATCACCTCAGTGGTTCTCGACATTAGTTTGCAATAGTACCGGTCATGTGGGCTGAGCCACTTTTTGTTACTTTCAACAAAAATCATTACTAAGATATATACCTCCTTCTCCTCAAAATTATGTTAAAAATATTTTTTTATTTATTTGCAAGCAGAGAGAGAGAATATGAAAATGGGAGCACCAGGGTTTAGTGCTGCTGCAAAACTTCAGACACATGCACCACTTTGTGCATCTGATTTTACATGAGTACTGGGGAACTGAACACAGCCATCAGACTTTGCAAGCAAATGCTTTTAACCACTGAGCCATCTCTCCAGTGCCCCAGTGCCCTCCTCAAAATTTTGATTTGTGATTGCCATACTAAATACCACATAGTTAAATTGGGAGTTTATATATTTATTTATCTTGTAAGCTTAAAACAAAGGATTAACTCTCAAGAAATTTATACTTGAAGAACAGCTATTTATTTCTTTTTTTTTTTTCTTTTTTTTTCTTTTTCTTTTTCTTTTTTTGTTTTTTTTTTTTTTTTTTTTTGTTTTTCAGTAGGGTCTCACTCTAGCCCAAGCTGACTTGGAATTCACTCTGTATTCTCAGGGTGACCTCCAACTCATGGCACAGCTTGGCTCTTTCTTTCTGCCCCTTGCTCCTTGAGCTTAGAAAGGAAGACATATATGTCCCACTCAGGACCCCAAACTGAGAGTGGTACTAATCTCTGGACATAAGTATAAATATTTAGAAAGCGGTTTGATTGGCACAACATGTCCATTTAGCAAGATAGTAGTAACAGCTCCCATCCACAGGCTTTTGACTAGGTTTACAGTACCCAGCATAAATTTCCTCCCATGGAGTGGGCCTCAAATCCACTCAGAGAGCAGAGTCCACTGCTGGGTAAGATCATGATGACCTTTCTCCCCAGCAGCCTGCATAGCACTTTCCGGCACTATGACAGTTCACCAGCAGAAAGGAGGCTTCCAGCTCAGTTCCAGCTTGATTTCTCAGTGTACTGAAGCCAAAGCATGTGCTATCTTCAGCAACAGGATCTTACCATCTAGTTCTGTGGCCAATTTTACTTTCTACTTCTGGAGTACAAGAAGAGCAAGCTTCTTTTTAAATTTTTATTTATTTATTTATTTGAGAGAGGAGAGAGAGAATAGGCACGCCAGGACCTCCTGCCACTGAAAGTGAATTCCAGACACATGTGCCACTTTGTGCATCTGGCTTTACATGGGTACTGGGGAATTGAACCTGGACCTTCAGGCTTTGCAAGCAAGTGCTTTTAACCACTTGAGCATCTCTCCAGCTTTCTCTTTTCTTCCTGATTGGCCAACTGAGACTACAAAGTTTTGAGCAGCTGCGCCATCTTGTGGTCTAAAGTGAAAAGCCCAGGGAACAAGAAATTTGTGCCCAAGCATCACTGAAAATCACCTCAGTGGTTCTCGACATTAGTTTGCAATAGTACCGGTCATGTGGGCTGAGCCACTTTTTGTTACTTTCAACAAAAATCATTACTAAGATATATACCTCCTTCTCCTCAAAATTATGTTAAAAATATTTTTTTATTTATTTGCAAGCAGAGAGAGAGAATATGAAAATGGGAGCACCAGGGTTTAGTGCTGCTGCAAAACTTCAGACACATGCACCACTTTGTGCATCTGATTTTACATGAGTACTGGGGAACTGAACACAGCCATCAGACTTTGCAAGCAAATGCTTTTAACCACTGAGCCATCTCTCCAGTGCCCCAGTGCCCCTCCTCAAAATTTTGATTTGTGATTGCCATACTAAATACCACATAGTTAAATTGGGAGTTTATATATTTATTTATCTTGTAAGCTTAAAACAAAGGATTAACTCTCAAGAAATTTATACTTGAAGAACAGCTATTTCTTTTTTTTCCTTTCTTTTTTCTTTTTCTTTTTCTTTTTTTGTTTTTGTTTTTGTTTTTGTTTTTGTTTTTCAAGGTAGGGTCTCACTCTAGCCCAAGCTGACTTGGAATTCACTCTGTATTCTCAGGGTGACCTCCAACTCATGGCAATCCTCCTCTCTCTGCCTCCCCAAGTGCTGGGATTAAAGGCGTGCACCACCACACCCAGCTCCAACTATTTCTTAAACTATCCTATTCATTTATGTTTGATCTCAGGGTTTAAAAATCAAATTATATCCTTTTGGTCATTTCCTTTAGGAAGCTGTTAAATAAATTAATTAGCAAGAGACTATTCCTTACCAGTTGATATCTGTTCGCCTGTCTCGACTATGACAATCAGTGAAATTTGAGAAGAATGGTGTTGAGCTCATGATAGAGAAAAACTTTCACTCAAATTCAATTTAATTTTTATATTTATTCATTTATTTATGGTTTTTCATTGTTTATGATAGAGAGAGTGCGAGAGAAAGAATGGGAGCACCAGAGCCTTTTAGCCACTGCAACTGAACTCCAGACGCATGCGCCACCATGGGCATCTGTCTTATGTGGATTCTGGGGAATTGAACCTGGGTCCTTAGGCTTACAGACAAATGCCTTAACTGTTAAGCCATCTCTCCAGCCCATTATGTTTTTGAGATAGGGTCTCATTCTAGCCCAGGCTGACCTGGAATTCACTCTTCATGCTCACCACAATTCGGCTCTTCATCTTCTCCTTCCTTCTCCGTAAGTGTCCCTCTCGGGTTGGACTGCTCTCGGGGTTAATCCCTCCTCATGGAAGCCATGCCAGCATGCCAGGCTACACCCCTTCCCTGCTGCTGGGTCCCAACCCCAGGTCTTAAGAAAGCTGTACTCTTGATACCTCGGGTCTCTCACTCTCTGGTCTACCACACCCTAAGGGGCGCCTTTTGGTTCGATTGCACTATTCTGGGACACTCAGCCACTTTTGCCATCGGGAGCACAGTCACCCACCTTGCCCACTAACAGCCTAAAAAGCCAACAGTCGCAACCTGTACAGCCTCTGCTCATGTGGGAGGTGCAGGCCCTGTTGACCCTAACGGGCCAAGGGGTCATATTGGTGTCCTGTGTGAACCCAACTTAAGCCCTGGTTCCTTTCTCTTACCCTTATTTTGCTCTTGCCCTGTCTCCTTAAGAACTTAAACTCTCTATAACTCTTGGATGACATCAAACCTCATTGTCTGATCTTTCTCTGCAACTCTGCCTGGCCACAATATAAACTAGACAATGGGTCCAAATGGCCTACATATAGCACTTTTGTTTTCCAAGTTCTCACTGATTTAAAAACCTTCTGTCATGGTACAGGCAAGTGGTCCAAAATACCCTATATTCAAGCATTTTTCACTCTGTGAGCACAGCCTTCTCTCTGCTCTATCATGCTCCCACTAACAAGGTTTGGTTTTTGTCTCCAGAATTGTAAATAGAATAAAAAATTAAAATGAGAATGCAAGCCGGGCGTGGTGGCGCACACCTTTAATCCCAGCACTCGGGAGGCAGAGGTAGGAGGATCGCTGAGAGTTCGAGGCCACCCTGAGACTACATAGTTAATTCCAGGTCAGCCTGGACCAGAGTGAAACCCTACCTCGAAAAACCAAAAAAAAAAAAAAAAAAAAGAATGCATAGCTTCTGAATGAATGAATGAATGAATGAATGAATGTTTGAGGGGGAAATGCTTGTGTGGAGTCTATATGAAAAGTGCACTTGAAATGAATGTGTGTGGGGGAGTATATGTGTGGCTCAGAGCCCTCAGGCTGTAGAATGACTTCTGTTCTGAACAGCGCCATTTAATTGTGGGGGATGATCTCCACCAAGCCCACTGTACTAGACAGCATGACCAACTTTTACTGTTGAGTGTCCCCCAGAAGAAACACTGAAAGTAATTGGGGAGTTATGCTGTCCCACTGTATTCCCCAGGGACAAAAAGTAGATCAAAAATAATTTAAGTTCTGGGCCAGTCCTGGCAGATGTACCTGTAATGTGTTACTTAGCCTGAAGGGCTTTATCTGTAGAATGGATGGACAGGAGGCCCTGGGAGTAAGAAGAAAGTCTAACACACAAATCTCATTGTTGGACAGAGAGACAAGACACAGATCTCTCTGGTGTTTATGCTGCCCGAGGAAAATCCCTAATGGGTCTTTCTTAGCCTCCCTGCCTTGCAGAGCCAGAGCACTGCAAACACAGGGAATCTCAGGATCCTAGCCCCAGCATGATAATGGGTGGATGCCAAGTTACTGAGAATAGATGGGGACTTCTTATTATAAGAATTTGTAACTGTTTTTATGTTTACTTTTCTCTCTATGCTTCTATGGAACTACTAACAGAAAACAGCCTCAAGATATATGTTTAAATTTAAAAGTACTCGATACTGAGTTTGTAAGAAAATTTCTAAAATTTCTAATAATGTTCGAACTGCATTCATGTTTTTTTTTAAATGTGTTTCAGGAAAGTTATAAGAAACAAAGTTCTGAAATCAATAAATGATAAAATCTATATGTCTATTCTGGGTAAACAGTATAAGTCAAATCTAGTCTACTCTTTCATTAAAAATGTTATTACAAAAGACCATTTGAGGGGTTGGAGAGATGGCTTAGCAGTTAAGGCACACGCCTGTGGGGTCTAAGGACCCCAGTTCGATTCTCCAGGTCCCATGTAAGCCAGATACACGTGGTACATGCATCTAGAGTTCGTTTGTAGTGGCTGGAGGCCCTGGAGCACCCATTCTCACTCTTTCTCTCTCTCCCTCTCTCTGTCTCTAATAAATAATATTTTAGAAAAATAAAAACTTTTTTTAAAAAACAGACCTTTTGAGGAAAAAAAAACTTAAATGGTCCTATTTAAAGCCTTATGGTAAGGAAAATAAAAGTTTTGTTGGTAGTTATGAGATGAACTGATTAAAGAAGGTAAACTGGAGAGGAAACTTTAAATGTTGGATGTTAGATGGTTGATGAAAAAGATTGTTACAGTGGTTACATAGATTGTAAAGTAAAAGTATGTAGATGAAGGTATGAGTAAAGTATGTGGATGAAGGTATGAGTAAGCTTAACCAGAAGGTTAAAGACAAAATATTTGATCAGATTACAGACTTCTTGAGATATAAAATGACTGTTAGCCTAGGGCTTACATCAGACTAACAAACTATGGCCCTGGCTTAGCAGGTTGCTATGGTATTCAGATTGTAAACTTAACTAACTCATTGATGTTTATAATAATGGTCATAAAAGACTGAAATTAGAGTACCCAACCACATTAGCTAGGTTCCTCTATTTGTCAACCTTTTAACTAAATCTTAAGGTTAAAATTGACTCATTAATACTTATTTCTCTCCTAAGGTTATTATATCTAAAACCCTGCCTAAAAAAATTATCTATTCTCTTTCTTCCTATTTATTTATTTATTTATTTATTTATTGGATTTTCAAGGTAGGGTCTCACTCTAGCCCAGGCTGACCTGGAATTCACTATGTAGTCTCAGGGTGGTCTTGAACTCATGGCGATCCACCTACCTCTGCCTCCCAAGTGCTGGGATTAAAGGCGTGCACCACCACACCCGGCTTTTTTCCTATTTTATTAGGTAAATGGACCACATTTGGAGACACTGAACAGTATTTATCTGTCATACACTTGGAAACTATTTACTTAATGGTAAGCAGTAAAAAAAAAATTCTAAACAAAGTTATATTGCAATTTAAGACATAATTCCTCAATTTCTCCAACAACCAGTCTTTAATTAATACTTTAGACTTAACTTACATCATTACTGAGCAAGTTTACCAAAGTGCCACAAACAAAATTACAGAATTGGATACATTTTGAGTAGTTATAGATTGTGTCATGAAATTTTGTTTATGTTTGGAATTCATTATAGTTCTATAAAATTGACTTGGAGTAGATTAAAAATATTTCTTTTGCACTCAGCAGTTAAAGTTGCTTGTTTACAAAGCCAGATGCACATAGTGGATCACCATGGAGCCAGATGCATAGTGGAGATTGTTTGCAGTGGCAAATGGCCCTGTCATGCCCATTCCCTCTCTTTCCATGAGACTTGTCTCCTTTTCTCATTAGATCATGACAGTTTAGTCCAGTTCCTCTATTCTTTAGGTATATTAGATATAGCTGAATTAATTTCAGAAACTGACTTATAGATTGGATGGACATCTTACTTAACTTTTAAAAGTGCTAAATCTCCTCATAAATAAATATATATATATATTATGTAAAGGCTTCCCAATTCTGATGAATTTTAAAAATTGGAAAATTTTCATGACTTTATTTATTTATTTATATTATTCTGATTTTACATTCATAGTATTGGCTCCATTGTCCTCTTCCCTGTCCTCCCTCTTCCAAAGGGACCCTCATCAATGGGGAATGTGGGTCATGCATTGTGGGGGTACTCAAGAGTTCTGGGGGGTAGGCCCCAGTCTCTGTGCATAATGCCCCAACTTGTGACTCTAACATTCTTTCCGCCCCCTCTTCTGCAAATTTCCCTGAGCCAATTGGGGTCATTTTAGTTCTGCTTTAGTGATGAGGTTTTGGGAGCCTCTGTGTCTCTGGATATCTGGATTAGTTGGAGTTGGATGTTCTCTGTGTTTATCTCCTTCAGCCTTTTTCTGGTATCGTGATCACCATGAACGCTGTATTCTTGCCCTTCCCCTGCATTATTCAGCTAGGGCCCTGGTGAGGTATGATTGGCTGATCCTCCCTTCAGGTTCGTTGTCCATCTGAAAAAAAGATAAGCAAATTCTCCAACAGAGAGAGAAGTTAGTACTAGATAGAAGGGATGACCGTAGATGTTTTGGAGGGAATTTTATATGCGTTGGCTCTCTTCTAGCCCACATTTGGTGGTATCTTGATCTTGGAGACTGAGCTCATTTTTTGTACCTGGTTTTGACTAATATCCCAGTTTTAGCAATAAGTTCCATTCCACTGAGTGGATCTATTAGCCGAATCAAGAGCTGTTGGTTACCCACCATGGCTCATGACTGCATTTTTAAGCCAAAAATGTTACTACATAATATAGATTTTTTGTTTATTTTGAATTCTGTTAGCAGATCTTTTTTTCCTAGTTTACTCTCTATAGCTTCATGTGCCTTAAATATGTGAACTCTACTTTTTGTTAATATCAGACTTTTCCAGATATGAGAATATTGTAATTTGGTTTATACCCCAAATTTTGTTTTGCTATCAATAAGCATACATCACCATGCCTGGCTAAAACTCTGTAATTTTATGATGGTTCTTGTCTTGTTCATGCTAGTTTTGCTGGGTGATTAACACTGAAGTTATAATCTAAGTCTTATAAAAAGTAACTTATTGTAATCTTGTTCTTAGGAAAACTGAGGAAGCTCCCCATGTCTTAGGGAAATCCACTGTATACAATGTTAATATAGTTTGTCTAAGCTTCGTATAGCAGTCATAAATATTTCTTTAGTTAAGCCTTAAAATTGTTCAATGGTAAAAGGTACTTACTTAAAAAATTACTTTATATCTATCATATTGTCTCTAGTGTATGTTAAAATTGGGCTTGCTTAACTCAACAATAACCAAGTTTTATTTTATTCTTAAGCTATGTGTAATCAGTCTCAGTCAAGGTTTCACTTAATTAATTGTCTCACTTCTGGTATCTTAAGTTCATTGCATAGAGAGATATTGATACTTAAGACAAGTTTCCTGCCCAAGAAAAATAATCTTAAATTGCTGTTCTGCTTCCAGTTTGGAGGGTAACTGGTACTTACGTTAGTATGGACTAGCCAAAGTGGTTTTCAAACACAGATGCTAAGTTTTTGTACTATCTTGTCTTTTCCTGGCATGGAATTTCTAGATTAAATCAATTGGTTTCAAGTTATTGATAAAATATTGTTTCCAGGGCTACTAAAATGTTCTGCCTACACTCATAACTGAAAGATACTTAAAAGATAGAATGTGTATGCTTTCAATGTTCCAGATTTGGCTTACACTGTCACCTGACAATTAAACTTAAATATTAATCAGAATGATTTTAAACTATTGTGTCATTCTCTAACCAGATCTGTTTTGCTAACTAGATACGTTCTGTGCCTTTTTTTTTTTTTTTTTTTTTTTTTTTTTTTTTTTTTTTTTTTTTTTTTTTTTTGGTTTTTCGAGGTAGGGTCTCACTCTAGCTCAGGCTGACCTGGAATTCACTCTGTAGTCTCAGGGTGGCCTCAAACTCACAATGATCCTCCTACCTCTGCCTCCCAAGTGCTGGGATTAAAGGCGTGCACCACCATGCCCAGCCTGTTCTGTACCTTTTTAATTAATCTGTTTTGCTAATCAGATATGTACAATCTCTCTGAGTGATTAATAACCATATGTAGAAGCCAAAATCAATTGGAAACATTGAGTTAAAAGGATAACCAATATTTTGATTTTTAAAAAAAGATTTGTTTATTTATTTAAGAGAGAGAGAGAGAGATACAGAAAGAGGCAGAGAGAATGGGCACACCAGGGCCTCCAGCCACTGCAAACAAACCCCAGATGCATGCACCCCCTGGTGCATCTGGCTTACGTGGGTCCTGGAGAATCGAGCCTCAAACTGGTGTCCTTAGGCTTCACAGGCAAGCATTTAACCACTAAACCAGCTCTCCAGCCCAGACTTTTAGGGAGCTGTGAGGAGTTCTATGACTCTCACCATTGTCATCTGCTAGGATAAGTCAAGGAAGTGGCCCTCCCTCTTTCAGGAAGCTGAAGGACTGATTTTCCTCCGATGTGACTCTCCTGTTGCAAATACACTGACTTGGAATTCATCTCTGGGTCTCCATATCCTCTCTGATCAAGAAGATAGGTAACTTACCAGAGGCTAGAAGTTAGCACTGTCCCATCATCTCCTGTAGCCTTCTGACCTGGGAGCAGGAACCAAAATATTGGTTATCTTTTCCCTTCCCCCAACTGAAGAAGCCCTATAAAACCCACTACCTGAAAAACTCAGGTTGGCTGTGCTGCTCTTGAGAGTCAGCCCTGGCAGCTTGTGCTTTTCCCAAATAAAAGCTTTTATCTTTGCCTCAGAGTGGTTTGCATGATCTTGGTCACTCCCAAACCTTACAATTACATCTAATCTCCTTAAATGTTTGATCTCTTCCATTCTGCCTACTCCCCATCCTTAATATAATGTACCCAAAAGTCTATCCCCAGCTTTGGTATTAAATGTGTTTACTAATGACTTTGAAATCCAAATCCAACACATTTCACTCACTCTTTATTCTCCTTGGGCTCTGCACCCCAAAGTGTTTCCCTACTTGATACTACTTGAAGCTATTTCCTTCTACCTTCTTTTATTTTTAAATTTTTATTTATTTATTGCATTATGTGTTCATGTATGTATGAATGTGTGTATGGGCATGTGTACGATGGTGCAGAGGCATGTGGAGATCTCAGACTCAAGTGCCACTTTGCTTCCAGATTTGTGCGTGGAATTGAAGCTGGGCCAGCAGGCTTTGCAAGCAAGCACCTTTAACCACTGAGCCATCTCCCCAGCCCCCTACTTCTACCTTCTAGGTGCTTGAGTTCTTTTTCTTTTACTTTGTAATCTTAATTACAATATAACTGAATAATTGTGGAGTGAGAGACTGTCAACAATTCTACACATCCAAGCCCATTATAAGAAGCCTGACTCATCTCATGGGTCAAGTATAGAGAATTTTCTTTTTTTTTTTTTCCTGAGGTAGGGTCTCACGCTAGCTCAGACCACTCTCGGTGATCCTCCTGCCTCTATCTCTTGAGTGGGGGATTAAAGGCATGTACCACTACACCTGGCTATAGTCCTTTTTTTTTTGGTTTTGTTTTTTGAGGTAGGATCTCGATCTAGCCTGGGCTGACCTACAATTCACTCTGTAATCTCAGGGTGGCCTTGAGCTCACAGTGATTCTCCTACCTCTGCCTCTCAAGTGCTGGGGTTAAGGTGTGTGCCACCATGCCTGGCTGGATTGGATTCTTCTTTTTGTTTTTAATTTTTTTGAGGCAAGCCCAAAGGACAGGCCTTTATTTATAAGAGAGAGAGAGAGGAAGAGAGAGAGAAAGAGTATTGGCACTTCAGGGCCTCCAGCCACTGCAACTAAACTCCAGACGCATGGGCCACCTTGTGCACTTGTGTGACCTTGCACACTTGTGTCACGTTGTGCATCTGGCTTACATAGGACCTGGATAGTCAAACGTGGGTCCTTAGGCTTCACAGGAAAGCGCCTTAACTGCTAAGCCATCTCTCCAGCCCTCAGTTGGATTTTTACACACACACACACACACACACACACACACACACACACAGCCCTAATGAGGAACAAGATTTGGTGTGTATGGTAGTTTGAACATGATAGTGTAAACGAATGGTCCCATAGACTCGGGTGTTTTATTAAGATTAAACTTCCTGCTTAAGTCTCCAGCAGCCTGCTGGATGGGGTGTGTCACTGGGGGCGTGTCTGAATTCTAGCCCAAAAGGTATAGAGAGAAGAGTTTGAGCTCTGCCAGTGTCCCAGCTTGCTGTCCTTAGTGTTTTCTGGCTGTTTGGTGGTTTCTCTCTGCTTGGATCTGTGAAAAGTGGAAAATGGAATGTGAAAGGGCACAATAGACCTGGTCAAGCATCCTCCTGTGCAGCCCTTGCCTTTAAGCACACATAATGGAGGCCACCATCCAAGTTGATCTTCCTGACAGATAAAGGAGTTCCAGGAATTGTTATCACAGGCCTTATTGCAAAATGCAGGTGTTTATGTTATCTAAGGAATGGGATGACCCACTCTGTGCAATGTACCTTCCTGTACCTCTTTGTTTCGAAATATCTTTTTTCAATTTTTTTTTTGTTTCTAAATATCTTTGTGATTACATAGCATAGACTATTTCTTGGGCTGGAGAGATGGCTTAGCGGTTAAGGCGCCTGCCTCCTAAGCCTAAGAACGCTGGTTCCAATCTCCAGCAGTTCCATTCTCCAGGTCCCACATTTAGCCAGACACAAAGTGACGCAAGGGCGCAGTGTCACACTTGACCACAAGGGGGCACACGCATCTGGATTTCATTTGCAATGGCTGAGAGGCTGCTGGCGGGCCCATCTCTATCTGTCTTCTTCTCCCTCTCTCTCTGTCTCTCTCTCAAAAAAAAGAATATTTCTTGCCTCAGTTCCACCTATATGATATATGTAACGAATATCTTGTAACTTCTTGTAATAGACTCCCCCCCCTTTAACAGTAACTTTATGGATTAACTCCCATGCTGTTTTTATTTTCTATAAACATCATGTAGTTATTTCCAATAAATCTGACACTCTGAACAGTTTGGGGTTGCACCCTGAGATCCTTAATTCGAGGGGGTAGACCTGGTGCACCAGCCTTTCTTCTCTTTCTTTTTCTTTCTTTCTTTCTTTCTTTCTTTCTTTCTTTCTTTTTTTTCCCAATAAAACTTTGCCTCACATACCATGAGTCAATGGTCTTACTTGTGCAAAACCAGACCCCATAACAAAAAGGAGCCAATTTCTTCCACCATTGATGGAACTTCCCCTGGATCTATAAACCTGAAATAAATCCCTTCCTCCCATGAACTGTATCTGTTTGGAAGTTTGTCCTAGCAACATGGATTTAACAACAACAGAATTTGGTACCAGAGATGAATCTGACAGTGTGGATTTTGGTCTTTTGGAACTTGTGTGCTAGAAGAAGGTGAATAGACATGGTACTTGCAACTGCAGAAGTCTTACAGAATGGTAAGCCAAATTTAATGGCTATCCTGGTGAGGACTTGAAAAGGCTAAATGCAGAGAAAATTGTGTAGCCTTATGAACTTTCAAAGGGGAAGGAAAGACAGCAGAGAAGTTTGTTAGAACTGGGCTACTGGTATAAATGCTGGCTGCATTCCACTTCTCATATCCATAGAGTTTGATCAAGGTTGAATTTAAAAGCAATGGTTATCCAGGTGTGGTGGAATATATCTTTAATCCCAGCACTCGGGAGGCAGAGATAGATGAATCACCATGAATTTGAGGCCAGCCTGGGACTACAGAGTGAGTGTTAGGTTAGCCTGAGCTAGAATGAGACCTTACCCTACCTTGCAAAAACCAAAAATAAAATAAAATAAAATAAATAAAAGTAATGGACTTGTATCCTTGGTGGAAGGTATAGAACTGAAAAATATAAGATTTAAAGTTGGAAAAATTCAAGCAAGTTTAAAGTTACTGGCACAGAGACTGATTTTAGGTAATTAGCTGCTAATGTTAAGCAGATTACCACCATTAAGGGTGGGCCAACTGCTTTACATTGAAACAATGGAAAAGATGCCTGAGGTGAATTGAACCAGGAATGGCCAAATGGTAGAAATGCAAACTCTTTTGAAAGGAGATAACTGAAAGGAAGAAACCCGCTTGAAGGACATGATTTATTTCCATAATTTATTTATTAGCAAATGGCCGTGTTACTGCACACCTGGAATTAGTTTTGAAGCATGAAAAAAATGCATGAAGTGGGTCATGTGGTGCACACAGTTCCAAGAGCCACTGCTGAGAGGTAGCAGCATGTGAAGCAGGGGGATGTCCCTGGTAGGGAGACCAGTGAGGTCAGGTAAGATAGGCTGTCATTTTCAATGCAGAGCCAGAGATGTTTTAGATAGCAAAGGCTATCATGGAGTGCTGTTGGCTCAGAATGGAAGTTTTCCCAGCTAGCCCAGGTGGAGGGGGTGGAATTAGAAATTCTGGAGAATATGTCACTGGTATGGATGTCAGACTTGAAGTGCAGATGTTTGACATTTGCCTAATGGTTATTGGTTTTGTATTGGTTTGGTCTCTCCTTGTTATGCTGTTTTGCAATGGAAATGTCTATTCTGTGCCATTATATGTTGGAAGTATGTAACTTGTTTTGATTTTACATGACACACAGTTAAGAGACAGTCTTGAATCTCAAATGAGACTTTGGACTTTAGAACAGTCTTAAAGTTGGTGAAGCTTATGGAACCTTTGAATTTGAACTAAATACAATTTGCAGTGGGAGATGGTTAGTCTATGGGGACCAAGTGCAGAATGTGACAATTTGAACGTGATAGTGTAAATGTATATCCCCATAGACTCAAGTGTTTACACACAGCCCTAATGAGGAACAAGATTTGGTGTGTATGGTAGTTTGAACATGATAGTGTAAACGAATGGTCCCATAGACTCGGGTGTTTTATTAAGATTAAACTTCCTGCTTAAGTCTCCAGCAGCCTGCTGGATGGGGTGTGTCACTGGGGGCGTGTCTGAATTCTAGCCCAAAAGGTATAGAGAGAAGAGTTTGAGCTCTGCCAGTGTCCCAGCTTGCTGTCCTTAGTGTTTTCTGGCTGTTTGGTGGTTTCTCTCTGCTTGGATCTGTGAAAAGTGGAAAATGGAATGTGAAAGGGCACAATAGACCTGGTCAAGCATCCTCCTGTGCAGCCCTTGCCTTTAAGCACACATAATGGAGGCCACCATCCAAGTTGATCTTCCTGACAGATAAAGGAGTTCCAGGAATTGTTATCACAGGCCTTATTGCAAAATGCAGGTGTTTATGTTATCTAAGGAATGGGATGACCCACTCTGTGCAATGTACCTTCCTGTACCTCTTTGTTTCGAAATATCTTTTTTCAATTTTTTTTTTGTTTCTAAATATCTTTGTGATTACATAGCATAGACTATTTCTTGGGCTGGAGAGATGGCTTAGCGGTTAAGGCGCCTGCCTCCTAAGCCTAAGAACGCTGGTTCCAATCTCCAGCAGTTCCATTCTCCAGGTCCCACATTTAGCCAGACACAAAGTGACGCAAGGGCGCAGTGTCACACTTGACCACAAGGGGGCACACACATCTGGATTTCGTTTGCAATGGCTGAGAGGCTGCTGGCGGGCCCATCTCTATCTGTCTTCTTCTCCCTCTCTCTCTGTCTCTCTCTCAAAAAAAAGAATATTTCTTGCCTCAGTTCCACCTATATGATATATGTAACGAATATCTTGTAACTTCTTGTAATAGACTCCCCCCCCTTTAACAGTAACTTTATGGATTAACTCCCGTCCTGTTTTTATTTTCTATAAACATCATGTAGTTATTTCCAATAAATCTGACACTCTGAACAGTTTGGGGTTGCACCCTGAGATCCTTAATTCCGGGGGTAGACCTGGTGCACCAGCCTTTCTTCTCTTTCTTTCTTTCTTTCTTTCTTTCTTTCTTTCTTTCTTTCTTTCTTTTTTTTCCCAATAAAACTTTGCCTCACATACCATGAGTCAATGGTCTTACTTGTGCAAAACCAGACCCCATAACAAAAAGGAGCCAATTTCTTCCACCATTGATGGAACTTCCCCTGGATCTATAAACCTGAAATAAATCCCTTCCTCCCATGAACTGTATCTGTTTGGAAGTTTGTCCTAGCAACATGGATTTAACAACAACAGAATTTGGTACCAGAGATGAATCTGACAGTGTGGATTTTGGTCTTTTGGAACTTGTGTGCTAGAAGAAGGTGAATAGACATGGTACTTGCAACTGCAGAAGTCTTACAGAATGGTAAGCCAAATTCAATGGCTATCCTGGTGAGGACTTGAAAAGGCTAAATGCAGAGAAAATTGTGTAGCCTTATGAACTTTCAAAGGGGAAGGAAAGACAGCAGAGAAGTTTGTTAGAACTGGGCTACTGGTATAAATGCTGGCTGCATTCCACTTCTCATATCCATAGAGTTTGATCAAGGTTGAATTTAAAAGCAATGGTTATCCAGGTGTGGTGGAATACATTTTTAATCCCAGCACTCAGGAGGCAGAGATAGATGAATCACCATGAATTTGAGGCCAGCCTGGGACTACAGAGTGAGTGTTAGGTTAGCCTGAGCTAGAATGAGACCTTACCCTACCTTGCAAAAACCAAAAATAAAATAAAATAAAATAAATAAAAGTAATGGACTTGTATCCTTGGTGGAAGGTATAGAACTGAAAAATATAAGATTTAAAGTTGGAAAAATTCAAGCAAGTTTAAAGTTACTGGCACAGAGACTGATTTTAGGTAATTAGCTGCTAATGTTAAGCAGATTACCACCATTAAGGGTGGGCCAACTGCTTTACATTGAAACAATGGAAAAGATGCCTGAGGTGAATTGAACCAGGAATGGCCAAATGGTAGAAATGCAAACTCTTTTGAAAGGAGATAACTGAAAGGAAGAAACCCGCTTGAAGGACATGATTTATTTCCATAATTTATTTATTAGCAAATGGCCGTGTTACTGCACACCTGGAATTAGTTTTGGAAGCATGAAAAAATGCATGAAGTGGGTCATGTGGTGCACACAGTTCCAAGAGCCACTGCTGAGAGGTAGCAGCATGTGAAGCAGGGGGATGTCCCTGGTAGGGAGACCAGTGAGGTCAGGTAAGATAGGCTGTCATTTTCAATGCAGAGCCAGAGATGTTTTAGATAGCAAAGGCTATCATGGAGTGCTGTTGGCTCAGAATGGAAGTTTTCCCAGCTACTCAGCCCAGGTGGAGGGGTGGAATTAGAAATTCTGGAGAATATGTCACTGGTATGGATGTCAGACTTGAAGTGCAGATGTTTGACATTTGCCTAATGGTTATTGGTTTTGTATTGGTTTGGTCTCTCCTTGTTATGCTGTTTTGCAATGGAAATGTCTATTCTGTGCCATTATATGTTGGAAGTATGTAACTTGTTTTGATTTTACATGACACACAGTTAAGAGACAGTCTTGAATCTCAAATGAGACTTTGGACTTTAGAACAGTCTTAAAGTTGGTGAAGCTTATGGAACCTTTGAATTTGAACTAAATACAATTTGCAGTGGGAGATGGTTAGTCTATGGGGACCAAGTGCAGAATGTGACAATTTGAACGTGATAGTGTAAATGTATATCCCCATAGACTCAAGTGTTTAATTAAGGTTAAGCTTCCTGCTTAAGTCTCCAGCTACCTTCTGGAGGGGGTGTGTCATTGGGGGCAAATTCGAATTACAGCCCTTGTGCATCTGATTTACATGTGTACTGGGGAATCAAGCCTGGGTCCTTTGGCTTCGCAGGCAAATGCTTTAACCACTAAGCCATCTCTCCGGCCCAGACCCCACAGTCTTAACCAATTTAAGATAGTTCCAAAGTCTCAAGTCTCATCTGAGATTTAAGATTGTCTCTTAGCTGTGAGTCCACTCTGGAAGGCATCTTCAGTTGCAAGTACCAAGTCCATGCCCATTCCTCCAAAACAAAAGTTCCAAAAGGCCCAAATCTACATGGTCAGATTCATCACACAACAATACAACACTTTCTGGTACCAATTATATTGCACTCAGCTTCATGTTGCTAGGATGAACCTCTAAACCAAACACAGGTTATAGGCAGAATGGAATTTATTTGAAGCTTACAGATCCAAGGGAAGTTCCATAATGGCAGAAGAAGCTGGTCCCTTTTACAGGTCCATGCAAGAGAAATACCACCACCTGCACCATAAGAAGCACACTCTAGGAACCTCAGGCAGAGCTCAAGCACTCTGCATACCTTAAGGCTGGAATTCAGATCTGCCCTAAACATATCTTAGGGCTGGACCTTAGGATTATCCCACAGTGACACCTCCTCAAGCCAGGTGGCTAGAAATCTAATAAGCTACAAGCTTTAATAAACTACTGAAATCTGGGTATGGTGGCGCACACCTTTAATCCCAGCACTTGGAGGCAGAGGTAGGACTTCTGTGCGTTTGAGGCCAGCCTGAGACGACATAGTGAATTCCAGGTCAGCCTGGGCTAGTGTAAGACCCTATCTTGAAAAACAAAAATAGGGGCTGGAGAAATGGCTTAGTGCTCAAGGCCTGTGAAGCCAAAGGACCCAGGTTCGATTCCCCAGAACCCATGTAGGCCAGATGCACAAAGGGGAGCACACATCTGGAGTTTGTTTGCAGTAGCTGGAGGCCCTCCGGCGTGCCCATTCTCTCTCTCTCTCCCTATTTCTTTCTCTCAAATAAATAAAGAAAAATAAAAGAAAAAAGAAAAAACAAAACAAAATATAAATAAATTAATTAAACTCCTGAATCTATTGGCAGACATCTGTTCAAACCACCACAACCTCCAATGTTCCAGCTCAAGGTCAGCTGTCCAGATTCACTAGCTTTCCTGCCATGGTGACAGAGAGCAATCCACTACAAACATAGTCTGCCCAAGAAAAAGGAAGCTCTGACATATCCAAGTCTTAGAGACCACACACCCTGGTCCCTCCATTTCCAAGCACCACACTGACTTGGACAGTCTGCTTCCTAAGTTATCTGCAGGACCCCCCTCTGGCATGTGCACCTCTCATCTGAGTACACAGAAGCCTCATTCAAGGAAAGGCCCTCCTAGTGGACAAGGTCTGAGGACGGGGTAAGGTCCTCCCCAAGCGAATTGTACTCATAAATCTTCTCTTCAGTGTGCATCTTCTGGTGCTGAAGGAAGTTCAATCGTTGTATAAAGCCTTTCCCACAGTAACTGAAAATGTAGGGCTTCTCTCCAGTGTGCACAATCTGGTGTAGCAGCAGCTTGGAGCTCTGGATGAAGGTTTTCCCATGGTCTTTGCACTCAAAGGGTCTGTCCCCAGTGTGGATCTTCTGATGCTCATCAGTGAAGTGGGCTTTCCACAGAAAAGCCTTCCCACAATCTTTACTTTCATACACCTGTATATCAGTGTGGATTTTCTGGTGTCAAATAAGGTATGCACTCAGAAAGAAGGCCTTCCCACATGTATTACACTTAAGAGTTTCTCCCCAGTGTGGATTCTCTGATGCAGAGTAAAGTTGGATGTCTGGCTGAAATGTTTCCCACACTCATTGCATACATAGGGTTGTTCCCCAGTATGAATTCTCTGATGCTAAATAAGCTTTGAGCTTTGAATAAAGGCCTTCCCTCGCTCATGACACTCAGAGGGCCTCAATTCAGTGTGAATTCTCTGGTGTTCAGTGAGGTCTGAGGGATGGCAGAAGGCCTTGCCACAATCTGCATTCATACTGCTTCACCTTTGTGTGGATCTGGTAATGCCAAATAAGGCTCAAGCTACAAATAAAGCATTGCCCACGCTCATCACACTCCTAGGGTCTTTCTCCTGTGTGGATTCTCTGGTGGCAAGTGAAAGAGTAAGGAACTCTGATTGAAGCCTTTCCCACACTCTTCGCATTCCAAAGGCCCTCTCTCTGGTATAACCCTCTGGTGGTGAAGCAGGTCTGAGGTACGACAAAATGTTTTTCCATGCTGTGTACATTTGAATGGCTTTGATTTGTTCATACTTCCTGATGTTCAATTAGATTTGCCCAGTGAATGAAGTCTTTCCCGCACATGCTGCACACATTCTCTGAGGCTCCATGAGGAGCGATGTCTGACTGAAGGCTTTCCCACAGTGATCACATTTATAAGGCTTCTCCCCTGAAGTAAACAAGAAGCATTTACCATAAATACCACAACAATGGGCCTCCCCTTCCTTAAGCTCTATTTGAAGAAGAAGATTTGGGTTCAGAATAGGCTTTCTTCCCAACCTACTACACCTGGGTTGTTTACCCTGTTTGGATTTTCGTGTGGGTCACTGCTTCAAGCTGTCCCCACTGAGAAAGGGGACTCTAAACCCTGGGTTCCCCAGTATGTGTACCAATCTGTCTTCGTGTAATTCCCTAGTTTCAGGGTTAGGTGGCTCCATCCCTGTGAGTTGGTCTGACATCATCTTATGTAAATTTTCATGCTCAGAAACTCAGGCTTCGGAGTTACCTTCTTGCCACCAGGGCCCACTGCAGAATCAGCACTTTTTATCTTGGTCCAACCAGCTTTCTATTTGGAAGGGCTCTTTTGTAGCTCTACCTCTGACACGACCAATTCCAGGGCTGGCCTGTGTTACACCGCACTCCTCTGACTTCCGAGTCCTTAGAGCTTGGCAAGAGCCACAGGGAAGTTGAGCTGCAGGCATTCAGGCCAGTGTGCAACTCTGCAAGCCTTCAGAGTGCTCAGGGATGGTCTGGGCTTGTGCCACATGAAGCCCCAGGGGAAGAAGACACCAGACTTGGCGGGATGGAGAGAGATGCTGCCGTCACCGGCAACACCCAAACGCACCACTTCAGTTCTATTTCTTAAGTTTCCAATTGTTTCTTTGTAAACTCTGTTGTGCACTTACATGTTTTGGGGGATGGGCCATGCTGGGGATTGAACTCAGGGCTTCATGCATAGAAGGCAAAAACTCTAGCACCGAGCTGTACCCTTGCTGCATATGGTTTCCTCTCTCTCTCTTTTTAAGGGAGGGTCTTGCTCTAGCCCAGGCTAACCTGGAATTTACTATATAGTCTCAAGGTGGACTCAAACTCACAGTGATCCTCCTACCTCTGTCTCCGGAGTGCTGGAATTAAAGGTGGACACCACCATGCTCAGCTAGACCTCTACCATAGACTTTTTAGGTTTTCAGTACCAGGTATGTATTCCTCCCGAGAGAGGGCCTTCAGTCCAATTTTTCTTTCTTTCTCATTGCACCCGTTCAGTCTTTTTTGAGGCAGGGTTTTCATTCTGACTTCTAGCCTAGGCTGAGTTGGCTGGTCCAATTCACCCTGCCTCTCAGGCAAGCCCAGCATCTGTTTCTCCTTGGCAAAAGCCAATGTTCTGGGACCTCCTTGGCCAATGTCAGCCTACTGAAAATTTTCTAGTAACAGTGCTGGGACTATTCAAAAAATAGGTAAGTGCCCACCACACTACGCCCTCCATGTGTTGTTGTTTTTTTTTCTTTTAAATACTTCACAGCTCAGTCCTCTACTGAATATTCAAACTTCACTTTTATCTGCTTTAACTTGATGAGCATAGTTGCTTGGTCTGTGTCTAAAATCCTTGAGAATCTGTTTCTGTAGTCTGTTGTATTTTATTTTTCCTATTCATGGTGTTTTAATTTTAATTATTTTTAAAATTTTTTTGAGGCAAGCCCAACAGACTGGACTTACTTATTTTAGAGAGAGAACAAAAGGCAGAGAGAGAGAGAGAGAGAGAGAGAGAGAAATGGGCAGGCCAGGGCCTTCAGCAGCTGCAAATAAACTCCAGAAGCATGTGCCACCTTATGCATCTTGCTTATGTGGGTCCTGGGGAATTGAACCTGGTCTTTGGCTTTGCAGGTGAGCACCTTAACCACTAAGCCATCCTTCCAACCTGACTTTTTTTCTTTTCTTTTCTTTTTTCAGGGCAGGGTTTCACTCTAGCTCAGGCTGACATGGAATTCACTATTTAATGGCTTTTTTTTAATGCAAGAGAGTGAGAATAAGAGAGAGATGAAGAGAGAGAGAATAGGCACGCCAGGGCTCCAGCCACAGGAATTGAACTTCAGACACGTGCATCACCTTGTGTGCATGTGCAACCTTTTGTGTTTGTGTCACCTTGTGCCTCTGGCTTATGTCAGACCTGGAGAGTTGAAGTCCTTAGGCTTCGCAGGCAAGCACCTTAAGTGCTAAGCTATCTCTCCAGCCCTAATTTTCATTATTTTATGTTCTTGGTTATTTTTTTCTATGTCCTGACATATAATTTTTAAATTAATTTTTTAAATATTTTTATTTATTTGAGAGAGCCAGAGAGAGAGAGAGAGAGAATGGATATGCCAGGGCCTCCTGATATTGCAAACAAACTCCACACACATGCACCACTTTGTTCATATGGCTTTACATAGGTCCTGGGGAATTGATCCCAAGCTGTCAGGATTTAACTGAACCATCTCTCCAGCCCTAAATTAGCTTTTGTTGTTGTTGTTGTTTTTAGAGGTAGGGTCTTACTCTAGTTCAGGCTGACCTGGAATTCACTCTGTATTTTCAGGGTAGCTCAAACTCTTGGCAATCCTCCTATCTCTGCCTCCCAAGTGCTGGGACTAAAGGTGTGTGCCACCACGCCTGGCCTAAATTAACTTTTATTGAGAATCTCCATACACATAAGCAATATACCATGATCATAATCTCTTCTCACCACCTTCCCTTGTCTCCTCTCCCTCCCCCTCCCCACTAAATCCCTTCTTTCCAATCAGTCTCTTTTCTATTTTGATGTCATCATTGTTTTCCTCCCATTTTACATATCGTGTGAAGGTAGCATTAGTCACTATGAGGTCATGAATATCATTCCTCCCCTTCCTTTGGCTCTTACATTCTTTCTGCCACCTTTTATGCAATGGTCTCTGAGCCTTGGAAGGTGTCATAGAGATGTCTCCCTTAGAGCTGAACGCTCCTGTCACTTCTTCTCAGCACTCCAATGAATTGTTAGTCTCCCCAGTGGTCACCACCATCTGAAAAGAGAATCTTCTCTAACCAAAAGTAAGAGTAAAGTTTATATGTGGGGCTGGGCATGGTCACACATGTCTTTAAACCCAGCACTTGGGAGGCAGAGGTAGGAGGACTACTGTGAATTCAAGGCCAGCTTGGAGCTACAGAGTGAGTTCCAGGTCAGCCTAGGCGAAAATATGACCTTACCTCAAAAATTAATACATGGGCATAAACATAGATATTTAGAGGGCAGTTTGGTGGGCACAGTATATCCATTTAACCAGACAATATAAGCCATAGGCTTTGTTTGTTTGTTTTTGAGCTAGGGTCTCTCTAGCGCAGGCGGATCTAGAATTCAGTCTGTAGTTCCAGACTGGCTTCTAACTCACAGCAATCTTCCTACTTCTGCCTTCCAAGTGCTGGGATTAAAAGCATGCACTACCACACCTGGTAAACTATGGGCTTTTGATTAGGTTTACAATTTCTAACATAAATTCCCCAAATCCAAGCAGAGAGCAATTGGTTTTCCCCATAACAGATATGCCACCATTGCACCAGTTGGAACATTTGGCTTGGCAGGTCAACTGTATATCTTGCAGGAACCCTGACACATAATTTTTATTTATTTTTTTTTTTTTTGGGGGGGGGGCGGTTTAAGGTAGGGTCAAGCTGCCTGGAATTCACAATGTAGTATCAGGCTGGTCTTGAATTCACAGTGATCTTCCTACCTCTGCCTCCTGAGTGCTGGGTTTAAAGGCATGTGCCACCACACCTGGCAATATTTTTTAATTTTTTATGTTTTAAATTTTTAATTTATTTATTTACTTTGAGAGAGAGAGAAAAAAAAACTGGCAGATAGAGAAAGGGGGGGAGAATGGGCATGCCAGGGCCTTCAGCCACTGCAATCGAACTCCAGGCACATGTGCCACCTGGTTCATCTGGCTTATGTGGGTCCTGGGTAGTCTAACTTGAGTCCTTTTGCTTCACAGTCAAGTACCTTAACAACTAAGTCATTTCCCCAGCCCAATTTTCAAATTATTTATAAAAATAACTCAAGGGGGGCTGGACAGATGGCTTAGCGGTTAAGGCGCCTGCCTGCTAAGCCTAAGAATGCTGGTTCCAATCTCCAGCGGTTCCAATCTCCAGGTCCCACGTTTAGCCAGATGCAAAGAGACACAAGGGCGCAATGCCGCACTTGACCACAAGGGGGCACACGCATCTGGATTTCGTTCGCAGCAGCTGAGAGACTGCTGGCGAGCCCATCTCTGTCTGTCTTCCTCTCCCTCTCTCTCTGTCTCTCTCCAAAAAAAATAATAATAACAACTCAAGAGGACTGGAAGATAGCTTAATAGTTAATAGTTGAAAGACTGCATGTCTGGTTCAATTCCCCAATACCCATGTAAAGGCAGATGCACATGTGTCTGGAGTTTGTTTGCAATGGCAAGAGGCTTTGGAGTGCCCATTCTCCATTCTCTCTTTCCCCCCTCTCTCAAAAATAAATAAAATTAAATTTACAAAACTCACACCAAGCGTGGTGGCACACGCCTTTAATCCCAGCACATGGGAGGCAGAGGTAGGAGGAGCACCGTGAATTAAAGGGCACCCTGAGACTACATAGTGAATTCCAGGTCAGCCTAAGCTAAAGTGAGACCCTACCTCAAAAAACAAAAACAAAAACAAAAAAACCTCAAGGCCTATAATGACAGTCTCCAAAGAGAAACACTTGGGGCATCAACAATGGCAGAAGTGGCAGAAAGAATGGAAAATCCAAAGGATAGAGAAGAGTGATTCGCAATGCTGTCTTCCAGACACAGAGGCTGGTGTGTTCAGACTTCACAGCAGCTGCCGTTATCTGCACAAGACCTGCATAATTTTGAGTCCATTAACATGCCAAGGATGATGGAGGGCCAAAAAAATAATGACATCAAAATTGAAGAGGGGGGCTGGAGAGATGGCTTACTGGTTAAGGCACTTGCCTACAAAGCCTAAGGACCCAGGTTCTATTCCCCAGTACCCACATAAGCCAGATGCTCATGGTGGTGCATGTGTCTGTAGTTTGTTTGCAGTGGCTAGAGGCCCTAGTGTGCCCATTCTCTCTCTCTCTCTCCTAAAATAAATAAATAAATATTTTTAAAAATTGAAGAGGTGGAAATAAGAAGTGATTCAGTGGAGGGGATTGAGGTGTAGAACAAAGGTGGGAGGGGATTATGATCAGGATACATTATATATATGTATGAAGTTTGCCAATAAATTTATTTTAAAAGCACAACAACCTAAAATGACTAATCTAGCTGTAAGGCTGGCTCACCTTCAATCTGCCATTATTTCTTTTATTTCCAACTCAAGGTCTAGGTCACTTACACTTGACAACTCCTAGATGCCAAATAAGCCCCAAAGGTACTGTTAAGCCTTTAACCCCCTGATCTGGATTATAAGATATCCTGAGGACCAAGATGGCTCCCTTGTGTGTTCTGGCTGTAGACCTGTCTCTCCTCCAGGATTTTAGCTGAAGAATCCCTCACTATGATTACGTCTACTATTTCTAGAAAGATTATATTACATTTTGTCCCAGCTTTCTCTGGTTGTCTTCAATGGGAACATTTCTTGAAATTACTTAGAGCTGGAGATATTGCTCAGTAGTTAAAGGTGCTTGCTTGAAAGCCTGGGTTCAATTCCCCAGTACCCACATAAAGCCAAATGCACAAAGTAATACATACATCTGTGGTGGCAGGAGGCCCCAGCCTGCCCATCTTCTCTCTCTCTTTTTCTCTCTGTCTTTCACATACACAAATAAATAATAAAAATAAATAAATAAATCCTTCACATCATCTTTGGAAGTGGCACTCTAACCCAACTTCTTCATCTCCCTCTCTGACCCATCCTGTAACTCTCAGAGGAAGCAAAGACATAGAACAAAACATGAGTCTTACCTTCATCATAATTTTGTTGTATGTTTTAGAGCAAATTACCTAACCTTTTTCTCACAATTTTATGGAAACAAATTAAAATTAAACTCTTTTCTCCTTAAGGAAATTAGAGGGGAGTTAAGGAAACTATTTTAAAAAAGAAATTAATGGAAATATAATATAAGTCACTTGGTCCTCTAAGAAGTATTATACTATTTTTCTAGTCTGTCTATGTTGATAAGGACACTGTATTTACATCTAATAAATCAGACAACAATAATCTTGTTTGCCCAATCATCCAGATTAAATCAGGAACGACTACTAAATTTGACTGTTTTACACCAATCATAGGTAATACATTGTTTTTGGATGCTCACTCAAATAAGAAAATAAGAATTCCTTTGCCATTAAAAATTTTTCAACAAGGACTGGAGAGATGGCTTAGTGGTTAAGGCACCTGCCTGCGAAGCCTAGGAACGCCCGTTCAATTCTTCAGGTCCCACTTTTAGCCAGATGCAAAAAGTGACTCAAAAGAGCAATGCCGCGCTTGCCCACAACTGGGCGCACACGTCTGGAGTTCATTCACAGTGGCTGAGAGGCTGCTGGCCCCATTCTCGATCTGTCTCTCTCTCTCTCTCTCTTTCTCTCTCTCAAAAAATTTTTCTTTCAACAAGAGGGACTGTGGAGAAGGTTCACTTGGTAAGAATACTGACTGTGCAAGCCTGAAGACCTGTGTTTGATCCCCAGTCATATGCAAAAAGCATCTGGAGTTCATTTGAGGCCCATTCTTGCTCATCTGTAACTCTCTCTGTTGGGGTGGAAACCTGTGTTTGAGAGTCAAAAAGCTAGGGGAGCTCTGAACCCCTGTTGGGGTGGAAACCGGAGAATCTGACTGAAAAATGGTAGCTCTGGGTCAAATGAGGGGCATTGTTTCAAGAAAACAACATGGGTGGGGAATAGAGGAGAACACCTGATGCTCTCCTCTGGCCTCCTCATGTGTGCGCAGCTACACACACATGCCAGACACACACCAAAAATAAAATACAAGAAAAATGTTTTAACAAGAGGTAGCTAGGACTATTTAGAAAGAAATTTTAATATTCTAATCTGTAAGAGTGTCAAAGCTTCCAAACCATGTTTTAGATAACTGCTGGAAGTTTACTGTGAATGTAAGGATGTAAGGAATGGTGAATGTAAGAGATAATGTTCCAGTTAATATCTTAACTGGAATAGACTAAGTTATGTTGTAGTAATAAATATCTCCAAATTTTATCGGTTCAACTTCCTAAAGTTTATTTTTCACTCACACAAAGTTGGCTGAAGGTACCTTGCCTCTCCCAGAGCTCTCCCTTCCAAGCAAGCTATTTCCATCTTTAGATTTAGCACCTCAACATTTGGCCTCTGTGGTTGCTGGGAGGAAAAGAGAAAACCACCAAGAACTAGCAAGTGCTTTGTTCCAGAAGTGACACATGTCACTTCCACTCATGGCTTATATGTCATAATTACTCACATAGACCCATTAACAGCAAGGGAGCAGGGAAATGTGGGGGAGTACATGGATATTGAATGACTAATAAATTATAATAAATTATACCACTTAAGACATAATTGAACTTACAATGAACTCCTTGAAGTTTCTCCAACTAAAAATTACTCCCCAAACAATACAATAAACTATGGTATGAGTGCCACTATTTAAAGAAGGGGCCTTGTGCTATGTACTCTCTACATTGGCTAATTTTTTTTTCAAGGTAGGGTCTTCCACTAGCCCAGGCTGTCCTGGAATTCACTATGTAGGCTGGCCTCAAACTCACAGCAATCCACCTACCTCACCCTCCTGAGTGCTGGGATTAAGGATGTGTGCCACCACACCTGGCAATGGCTAATTTTTAGGGTTCTTATAGTGTCAAAACAAAATACAACATGGGGGAGGGGAGGGAAATATCAGGTGGGGTTTTTTTGGTATGTAAGATTAAAAATCAATAAAAATAAAAAAAATAAAAAAAAAAAAGAAAACAAAAAAAAAAAAAAAAAAAAAAAAATACAACATGGTTCTCCAGCATCCACATAAGCCAGATGCACAAGATGGCACATGTTTCTGGAGTTCATTTGCAGTGGCTGAAGGCCTTAGTGTGCCCATTCTCTCTATCTGCCTCTCCCCTCACCTCAAATAAATAAAATGTTTTTAGGGCTGGAAAGACAGTTTAGTGGTTAAGGCACTTGCCTGCAAAGCGTAAGGACCCAGGTTCTATTCTCCAGTACCCATATAAGCCAGATGCACAAAATACAACATGGGACTTCTTTTATTCTTGAATAGTTGCATTATATTCAAAGGGAAGAAGTCATATTGAATGATTTCTAATGTCACTTATGAGGACTTGACATTAACTGCCCAAACCAGTTTTTTGTTTTATTTTATTTTATTTTATTTTATTTTATTTTATTTTATTTTATTTTATTTTATTTGAGAGATACAGAACTAGGCAGGGAGAGAGAGAGAGAGAGAGAGAGAGAGAGAGAGAGAGAGAGAGAGAGAGAGAGAGTGTCAGGGCCTCCAGCCACTGTAACAAACTCCAGATGTATGTGCCCCCTTGTGCATCTGGCTTACGTGGGTCCTGAGGAGTTGAACCTGGGTCCTTTGGCTTTGCAGGCAAGCACCTTAACTGCTAAGCCATCTCTTGAGCCCTGTTTTTTGTTTTTTTAAGGTAGGATTTTTGGTTTTTTTGAGGTAAGGTCTCACTCTCTAGCCCAAGCTGACATGGAATTCACTATGTAGTCTCAGGATCAAACTCACAGCAATCCTTCTACCTCTGCCTCCCAAGTGCTGGGATTAAAGGCATGTGCCACCACGCCTGGCAAACCAGTTATTTTTTTAACTTGAAAATATTTTTCTGTTTTGTTTTGATTTTTCTTTTAAAAATTATTTATCTATCTATTTGAGAGAAAGAGAGGCAGATAGAAAAAGAGATAATGGGGCTGGAGGAATGGCTTAGCAGTTAAGGCATTTGCCTGCAAAGCCAAAGGACCCAGGTTCAATTCCCCAGGACCAACATAAGCCAGATGTACAAGGTGGTGCAAGTGTCTAGAGTTCATTTACAGCAGCTGAAGGCCCTGGGGCCTGTTCATTCTCTCTCTTTCCACCCCCCCCTTCTCTCTCAAATAAATAAAAATAAATGAACTTTTATTGCAAAATCTTCAGAATCTGAACAAGCAACATAAATAATGAAGCAGATACATTGTGGAAACAGTGAAGAATAAGAGAGCTTTTTTTTTTGTTTTTCTTTTTTTCATTTTTTTTTTTTTTTTTTTTTTTTTTTTTTTTTTTTTTTTGAGGTAGGGTTTCACACTAGCCCAGGCTGACCTGGAACTCACTATGTAGTCTCAGGCTGGCCTCAAACTCACGGTGATCCTCCTACCTCTGCCTCCCAAGTGCTGGGATCAAAGGTGTACACCACCACACCCGGCTAACACAGCTTTTCTTTTTGCAAGTGAGATGGAGCTAGGTAGCATTAGGGAGAGGCAGTTATACAGGACTTAACATTAATTACATATATAATTTCACAGAACTGTATTTACTCAGGTGAGTGCAGAGTTCAAGCCCAGCCCTTTTGGGACTCTGCACTCAAGGGTGCTGGCTCCTTCCAATTCAGCCATGGGCTCAAAATAAAAAACCTGGCTCCTGGGCTGGAGGGATGGCTTGGTGGTTAAGGCATTTGCCAGTGAAGCTAAAGGACCCAGCTTCGATTCCCCAGGACCCACATTAGCCAGATGCACATGGTGGCGCATACGTCTGGAGTTTGTTTGCAGTAGCTGGGGGCCCTGGTGTGCTCATTCTCTCTGTCTGTCTCTCTCTCTCTCTCTCTGACTCCCTCAAATAAATAAATAAATAAAACTTAAAAAAATTTTTTTAAAGCCTGGCTTTTGGGAGCTTCTTCCTCTTTTCTGGCTCCCGAGGTTTTTGCCACTGGTAAGGTTTTTTTTGTTTGTTTGTTTGTTTTGTTTTTTTCAAAATCATATAAATCATATATATACATATATGTATGTATATGCATATATATATATGTATGTATGTATATGTGTGTGTGTATATATGTATGTATTACCCCTGTTCCTGTTTCCCTAGGGCCCTCCTCAGTGGTGTTATGGTTTTCACTGTGGGGTCATGAGGCCTCAGCCAGTCCCTGTGGGGTGGGGGCACCATTCCTCAGGGTATTCCACTCTGTGGCTCTTACAATCTTTCCACCCCCTCTTCTGCAATGTTCCTTGAGCCATGGTAAGCCTGTTGACAGGATATTTCTGTTTTTCCCTAGGCCCATAGACTTTTATGTGAGCCCTTAGACCATTTGCATGTATCCACTGCTCACCTTTTGGTTCTCAGACTTTTCCCTTCCCCACCTGACCTCCCTGAAATGGAATAAATGTAATACTAAAAATTATCTTGGGGCTGGAGAGATGGCTTAGCAGTTAAGGCACCTGCCTGCCAAGCCTAAGAATGCTTGTTCAAATCTCCAGGTCCCATGTTTAGCCAGACACAAAAGTGATGCAAGCACGCAATATCGCACATGCACACAAGGGGACACACGCGTCTGGAGTTCATTCACAGTGCCTGAAAAGGACCTGGCGCACCCATTCTCTCTCTGTCTCTTCCTCTCTCTGTCTTTCTCTCTCTCTCTCTCAAAAAAAATTATCTTTCCCAGTTTATTTTATCGATTCTTTGGTAAAACAGACATGAGGTATGGGTTTTGCATGTGAACCTCCCAAATAAAACCCCATCACACAAGAAGGAGAGAGAGAAAGAATGATTGGATGCACCAGGGCTTCTTGTGGCTGCAAACCAGCTCCAGACACATGTGCCACTTTGCACATCTGGCTTTACATTGGTACTGGGGAATTGAAACCAGGCCATGAAGCTTTGCAAGCAAGCACCTTAACCACTGAGCCATCTCCCCAGCCCTGCTTTTAAATTTTATTTAAATCATATTTTTATCTATTTTGTGACTTGTCTTTTTTTCATTCAAAGTTACATTTATGAGTTGGGCATGGTGGCACAAGCATTTAATCCCAGCACTCGGGAGGCAGAGGTAGGAGGATCGCCTTGAGTTCAAGGCCACCCTGAGACTACATAGTTAATTCCAGGTCAGCCTGGGCCAGAGTGAGACCCTACCTCGAAAAAAACAAAAACAAAAAAACAAAAAACAAAAAAAAATTGTTGTTTTTTTAAATCTATTTTTATTTATTTATTTTGAGAAAGACAGAGAGTGAATATGGCACACCAGCGCCTCCTGCCAGTACAAACAAACTCGACACATGAACCACTTTGTGCATCTGGCTTTACATGAGTACAGGGAAATTAAACCCAGGGCCATCAGGCTTCACAAGCAAGCATCTTTAGCTGCTGAGCCATCTGTCCAGCCCAGTGATCCACTTATGACCTTCAACGTTATTAGGCAATACCAAATTGTTTTCCAGAGTCATTGTCTCATTTTATATTCTTTTTTTTTTTTTTTTTTTTTTTTTTTTTGGTTTTTCGAGATAGGGTCTCACTCTGGCCCAGGCTGACCTGGAATTAACTATGTAGTCTCAGGGTGGCCTCGAACTCTCGTGATCCTCCTACCTCTGCCTCCCGAGTGCTGGGATTAAAGACGTGCGCCACCACGCCCAGCTTATATTCTTTTTTAAAAATTTTTTTTGGTTTTTCAAGGTAGGGTCTCACTCTAGTCCAGGCTGACCTGGAATTCACTATGTAGTCTTAGGGTGGCCACGAACTCACAGCGATCCACCTACCTCTGCCTCCCAAGTGCTTGGATTAAAAGTGTGCACCACCACGCCTGGCTTTCATTTTATATTCTTATTGGCAGAGTATTAAGAGATTGTATTATTCCACACAAGTGCCAAAATTCAATATTATTGCCATCCTTGTTAATATAAAATAGTATCTATTGACTTAACAATTAAGGCACTTGCCTGCAAAGCCCAATGAGCTGAGTTTGATTACCCAGTATCCATGTAAAGCCAAGATGCACAAAGTGGTACATGTATTTGGAGTTCATTTGCAGCAGCTACAAGCCCTGACACACCCATCCCCCCTCCCTCCCTCTCTCTCTCTCTCTTTCTCTCTCTCTGCCTGCAAATAAATAAAGATTAAGGGGCTGGAGGGATGGCTTAGCAGTTAAAGCGCTTGCCTCCAAAGCTAAGGGACCTAGGTTCAGTTCCCCAGAACCCACATAAGCCAGATGCACAAGATTGCACGTGCACCTGGAGGTCATTTGCAGTGGCTGAAAGCCCTGGCACACCCACTCCTCCTTTTCTCTCTTGAGTAAACAAAATAAATTTTAAAAATTTTAAAAAGGTGAAAAATCATATCGATTATATTACTTTTGGTTTTTTCTTTTTAAAAGAGTTTATTTTTATATTTTTATTTATTTATTTGTAAGTAGAGAGAGACAAAGAGGCAGACAGAAAGAATACAGGCATGCCAGGGCCTCTAACCACTTCAAATGAACTCCAGATGCATGTACCACTTTGTGCATTTGGCTTCACATGGGTACTGAGGAATCGAACCCAAGTCATTAGGTTGTGCAGGCAAGCACCTTAACCACTGAACCATCTCTTCAGCCCCTTTTGTGGTTTTTCAAGGTAGGGTCTCACTCTAGTCCAGGCTGACCTGGAATTCTCTATGTAGTCTCAGGGTGGCTTCAAACTCAAGGCAATTCTCCTACCTCTGCCTCCCAAGTGCTGGGATTAAAGGCAGGTGCCACCATGGCTATGATTTTGTTTTTAATATCCAAATAACTCTCTACCTCTTGATCTTTTGATTTGGTGGAAAAATTTCAGTTCTGGGGCTGGAGAAATGGCTTAGCGGTTAAGGCGTTTGCCTGTGAAGACAAAGGATCTCGGTTTGATTCTCCAGGACCCACATAAGCCAGATGCACAAGGGGGTGCATGCATCTGGAGTTCATTTACAGTGGCATGAGGCCCTGGTATGCCCATTCTCTGTGTGTCTTCCTCTCTTCTCTCTGTCTTTCTCTCTCTCTGCTTGCAAATAAATAAAAATTAAAAAAAAATTTCAGTTCTGTCTCCAATTCTTTCTGTCCACCACTCTCTGTCTTTCTGGGTCACCAGTATTTCTTCACCTTCAGTGAAAGTCAAATTTCCAGACTCTACACTTGAATATTGATCAAGTGCAATGCACTCTGTAGGGAACAAGCAAAAGTTGTTTCACTCATCCTTCTAGATATCATGGGGCTTCTTGTTGTCAATTGTTCTGCCTGAGTTTATGGTTTTTCCTGCGCTCTGTCCAACTATAACATTGACAAAGTTTAGAGTTCATGTGTAGTTTGCAAATATCCCTTTGTTGCTGCTTTTGGTTTTCAAGGCAGGGTCTCACTCTAGCCCAAGCTGAACTGGAACTCACTCTGTAGTTCCAGGCTGGCCTCACAGCAATCTTCCTGTCTCTGCCTCCCAAATGCTGGGATTAAAGGTATGTGCCACCACATCCAGCTTCTTATTTTACTCTTTTATTTAATTTTTCCTCCCAAGTGCTTGGATTAAAAGTGTGCACCACCACGCCTGGCTTTCATTTTATATTCTTATTGGCAGAGTATTAAGAGATTGTATTATTCCACACAAGTGCCAAAATTCAATATTATTGCCATCCTTGTTAATATAAAATAGTATCTATTGACTTAACAATTAAGGCACTTGCCTGCAAAGCCCAATGAGCTGAGTTTGATTACCCAGTATCCATGTAAAGCCAAGATGCACAAAGTGGTACATGTATTTGGAGTTCATTTGCAGCAGCTACAAGCCCTGACACACCCATCCCCCCTCCCTCCCGCTCTCTCTCTCTCTTTCTCTCTCTCTGCCTGCAAATAAATAAAGATTAAGGGGCTGGAGGGATGGCTTAGCAGTTAAAGCGCTTGCCTCCAAAGCTAAGGGACCTAGGTTCAGTTCCCCAGAACCCACATAAGCCAGATGCACAAGATTGCACGTGCACCTGGAGGTCATTTGCAGTGGCTGAAAGCCCTGGCACACCCACTCCCTCCTTTCTCTCTCTTGAGTAAACAAAATAAATTTTAAAAATTTTAAAAAGGTGAAAAATCATATCGATTATATTACTTTTTGGTTTTTTCTTTTTAAAAGAGTTTATTTTTATATTTTTATTTATTTATTTGTAAGTAGAGAGAGACAAAGAGGCAGACAGAAAGAATACAGGCATGCCAGGGCCTCTAACCACTTCAAATGAACTCCAGATGCATGTACCACTTTGTGCATTTGGCTTCACATGGGTACTGAGGAATCGAACCCAAGTCATTAGGTTGTGCAGGCAAGCACCTTAACCACTGAACCATCTCTTCAGCCCCTTTTGTGGTTTTTCAAGGTAGGGTCTCACTCTAGTCCAGGCTGACCTGGAATTCTCTATGTAGTCTCAGGGTGGCTTCAAACTCAAGGCAATTCTCCTACCTCTGCCTCCCAAGTGCTGGGATTAAAGGCAGGTGCCACCATGGCTATGATTTTGTTTTTAATATCCAAATAACTCTCTACCTCTTGATCTTTTGATTTGGTGGAAAAATTTCAGTTCTGGGGCTGGAGAAATGGCTTAGCGGTTAGGCGTTTGCCTGTGAAGACAAAGGATCTCGGTTTGATTCTCCAGGACCCACATAAGCCAGATGCACAAGGGGTGCATGCATCTGGAGTTCATTTACAGTGGCATGAGGCCCTGGTATGCCCATTCTCTGTGTGTCTTCCTCTCTTCTCTCTGTCTTTCTCTCTCTGCTTGCAAATAAATAAAAATTAAAAAAAAATTTCAGTTCTGTCTCCAATTCTTTCTGTCCACCACTCTCTGTCTTTCTGGGTCACCAGTATTTCTTCACCTTCAGTGAAAGTCAAATTTCCAGACTCTACACTTGAATATTGATCAAGTGCAATGCACTCTGTAGGGAACAAGCAAAAGTTGTTTCACTCATCCTTCTAGATATCATGGGGCTTCTTGTTGTCAATTGTTCTGCCTGAGTTTATGGTTTTTCCTGCGCTCTGTCCAACTATAACATTGACAAAGTTTAGAGTTCATGTGTAGTTTGCAAATATCCCTTTGTTGCTGCTTTTGGTTTTCAAGGCAGGGTCTCACTCTAGCCCAAGCTGAACTGGAACTCACTCTGTAGTTCCAGGCTGGCCTCACAGCAATCTTCCTGTCTCTGCCTCCCAAATGCTGGGATTAAAGGTATGTGCCACCACATCCAGCTTCTTATTTTACTCTTTTATTTAATTTTTCTGGTCTTTTCAAGGTAGGGTTTCACTCTGGCCCAGGCTGACCTGGAACTCACTCTATAGTCCCAGGCTGGCCTTGAACTCATAGCAATCCTCCTACCTCAGCCTTCTAAGTGCTAGAACCAAAGGCGTGCGCCACCATGCCCAGCAATATTTTTCTTTCCGTGTAAACAGAGAGAGAATGTGTGTTGTATGGGAGAGCTTCTTGCTGCTGCAAATGAATTCCAGATGCATGGGCCACTTTGAGCCCCTGGCTAGAAATACAATGCAAGTTTAGCTGAGCTTCTTGACAGCACCTCCTGAAACAGTGAAGTCAGCTGCTCTCTATAGTATTCAGAAATGGTAAAGGCAGAGGCTTAGACAACAATGTACGTTTCTGATTCTTTAATTTCAGATAAAATATTCTCCCATTTAGGGGCTGGAGAGATGGCTTATTGGTTAAGGCGCTTGCCTGTGAAGCCCAAGGACCCAGGTTCAATTCCCCAGAAGCCACATAACCCAGACGCACAAGGTGGCACATGCGTCTGGAGCTCATTTGCAGTTGCTGGAGGCCCTAGTGCATCCACTCTCTGTCTCTGTCTGTCTCTTTCTCTGTCTCTCAAATAAATAAATGAATAAAATATTTTTTAAAAAAAATCTCCCATTTAGGAAATACCCCTGCATGGGGCGGTGAGGGTAGAGCGTCAACTGTGTTCCACCAGCTTCAGCAACAATAAGCAACAGCAGTGGCACAAGCAGTAACTTGACACCAGGCATTGGCAGCCTTGGGGCAGAGATCAGTGAGAGGCAACAGCCAGCAAAGGTGTGCCCTTTGAAGAGGAAGGAATATAGAACAGAAAGGGAAAGGTTCAAGAAATCCACAGAGCATTGGTGAGACACAATGTACTGACCCAGGAACTCATTAGGAAGAATCTGAACAGGTACCAGAGCACAAAGAAAAAGAGATGTCTGAATCTCTGATCATTTGTTTTCCTTATTACAGTAATGTATACGCCTGTTTGAAACATTTAAATAGAAGTATTAGCTTTCCTGGAGCTGAGCTGGAAGCCTCCTCCCTGTTGACTGTCAGGATGCTGGAAAGAGCTATACAGCCTTTAGGGGTAGAAAAGTCTTCATCAGTCTTAACCAGCAGTGGACCCTGCAAGCTTTATGGCTGGCCAGCCAGGCCCCATGTGTCAATTGGTGCAATGGTGGCATGTCTGTTATGGAGAAAATAAACTGCTCCCTGATTGGACTTGAGGCCTACTCCACCGGAGGGAATTTCTGACTGGTACTGAAAAACTAATCAAAAGCCTTTGACTGGGGGGGTCTTAAGCCCTGTGTGTGTGGGGGGGACAACTACTAATTTTGTCTAGCTAAATGGATGTATTATGCTTACCAAACTGCCCTCTAAATACTTGTTTATGCCTATTTGTTAATGCTACTCTCACTTTTGGTTGGAGAAACTTATCTTTTTAAATATTTTATTTAAAGAGGGAGAGAAAGAAAAAGAGAGAATGGATGAGCTAGGGCCTCCAGCCACTGCAAAAGAACTCCAAACACATGGGCCACCTTGTGCATCTGGCTTACATGGGTACTAGGGAATCACACCTGTGTCCTTAGGCTTCACAGGCCAAGCTGATTTTTTTTTTTAACTCATGATTTCCATTTTAATTAAAAAGAAATACATTTTAAAAATCAGGACTGGGAGGCTGGAGAGATGACTTAGCAGAGCCTATGAAAGCTTGATCGAATCTCCAGGTCCCACATATAGCCAGATGCAAATGTGATGCAAGCATGCAATGTTGCACATGTTCACATGGGGGCGCACACGTCTAGAGTTTGTTCACAGCAGCTGAAAGGTCCTGGCATACCCATTCTCTCTCTGTCTCTCTCTTTCTCCCTCTCTCTCTCTCAAAAATAAAATAAATAGGCCTGGAGAGATGGCTTAGTGGTTAAGAGCTTGCCTGTGAAGTCTAAGGACCTCAGTTCAAGGCTCAGTTCTCCAGGACCCACGTAAGCCAGATGCACAAGGTGGTGCATGCATCTGGAGTTCGTTTGCAGTGGCTGGAGGCCCTGGCATGCCCATTCTCTGTCTGTCTATCTGCCTCTTTCTCTCTCTGTCTGTTGCTCTCAAATAAATAAATAAGCAAAAAAAATTTAAATAAAATTAAATAAATAAATAAAAATTTTTTAAATCAGGACTGCTCTATTATTAAAGTAGTAAACATCATATATTGCTTATATAGTACACATATATAGTACACAAAGAAAAACTACTCAATTCAGGAACCCTTCTTTTAGATAATAAGCAATTAGCAATTGATGTGATAATGTGATATTAAAAATAATAATGAAGGGGCTGGAGAGATGGCTTAGTGGTTAAGGTGTTTGCCTGCAAATCCAAAAGGATCCCGGTTCGATTCTCCAGGCCCCATGTAAGCCACATGCACAAGGGGGTGCTTGCATCTGGAGTTCATTTGCAGTGGCTGGAGGCCCTGGCATGCCCATTCTTTCCCTCCCTCTCTACCTCCCTTTCTCCCTCTCTCTCTTTCTCTCTCTCAAATAAATAAATAAAATAAAATAAAAATAATAATGAAGCAGGGCATGGTGGCACATGCCTTTAATGCCAGCACCCGGGAGACAGAGGTAGGAGGATCACCATAAGTTCGAGGCCACCCTGAGACTACAGAGTGAATTCCAGGTCAGCCTGGTCTAGAGTAAAGCCCTACCTCAAAAAACCAAAATAATAATAATAATGATATGATAAAAGACAATGTTAAACCATGAGCAACACTGCCAAAAGCTTTGAATTGGTGGTTCACAAAGAACTACACACTGGATAATAACAACAAATACATAACATTTCAAACTTTATAAATTATTCTTAGTTTGGTTTGTGGCAAATATAATTGCTAAAATATACATACATTCTAACTAAAGTCATAACATAAGAAAATGACCATGAAAATTAGGACAGCATATATTTATCTCTGGGGTGGGAGGAGAATATGCTACGCAAATTGTTGCTTGCAAAAAATTAGATTCCATTTTTTATTTTTTTAATCTATTTATTATTTATTTATTTGAGACAGAGGGAGAGAGATAGAGAGAGAGAGAGAATGGGTGCGCCAGGGCCTCTAACCACTGCAAATGACCTCCAGACGCATGCACCACCATGTGCATCTGGCTTACATGGGACCTGGATAATCGAACTGGGGTCCTTAGGCTTTGCAGGCAAGTGCCTTAACCACTAAGCCATCTCTCCAGCCCCTAGATTCCATTTTTATAATGATTAATGTTCACTATTTACAGGTACAGTAGCAATTTAATAAAGCTGAAGCCAAGGTCACTTACTACTTAAATTAAGACAATGTAGAATGTGAACACTTTATTACCCACATACTGCAAATAATCAGATGTGAAGTGTTGCGGTCCCCCCTAAGGCCAACCCAGGAGGGACGGCAGGGTCTCTGCCGAGTTGGGGTGAGCAGCGTAGAGTTACGACACAGACTCCAGGAGTTGGGTGGAAGCAGCAGAGGGCGAGCTGCAGCAAACTCATTTATTGAGGAAGTACACGGAGTTTTAAGGGACTTGACTGGCCAATCATTGTATGGGGTGGTCCCCTTTTTGTGACCAATGACAGCCTGTCTCCAGACAGATCATCTCGTAGCAGGTTTCTCACGAGCATGGGACTGTAGCTATTGTCACGCCAGGCCTGGGCAGAACTCCATGTTCACAGAAGCCACTTCCTGGTTTCTCTGCCATGCAGTCTGGCTAGGACCAGGCCTGTATTGTGCCATACAGTGAAGTAAGAAAAGTTAAAGCTAGGAAACACTGCATACTTAATTAAAAGTTTACTTTTATTTTATATTTGTATATATATATATATATATATATATATATATATATGTATATATATACATATGTGTGTGTGTATATATATATGTGTATATATATATATTTGGTGGCTTTCTTGAGTCATAGAAAGAAGATATGCTAACCTTAATATTCACAAAAGAAAAACATACACATGTGAATACAGAAAACTGAACAAAATTATCTGCTGTCTTACATATTCACATGAATTCTTACATCATTTTCTAAGTCTAATAGATAGTGTTTGCTTACAAATGACAAAATCATTATCCAAAATGCTTTTTTTCAACTAAATACTATTATCAGAAATTTACCATTCATTTTCCTAATAAAATATATTTCTTATTTCTATCCTGGATCAATAGACAGCTTTCCAAATTAGTCTTAACAGCATTCACTATATCAAATATAGTTGTATTATTCATTCATTTTTAAGTATATTTCTATGGTTATAAGAAATCTGAGAGATAGAAACTTTCAGAAAGAAGATAAGAGAAGCAAGCTAATGAAGCCTTGCTGGATTACCGTTATATCATTCCTGGCTCACAGTATAGAACAGATGAAAGAACGGATGAACATTGGCAAAGATGAAACAAAACAATCTAGCTTGTTGAATGCTGCTGTTCCTGCTCAGCAGTGTTCAAGTTACCAAAAACCATGTACAACACCTAATAACTGATTAAGAATCTTTACATACAGCAATGACATTCATGTTTCTGAAAGCATGGCCCACAATCTCCCAAATCCTAGAAGCAGCAGCAGCAGCAGTAGCAGCAGGAGAACAACAACAACAAAAAGTTGAGGAAAGGTGAAGACTGGAATGATTGCTCAATGGCTAAAGGCTGCAGGCATATGCTTGCAAATCCTGCCCATTCTAGGTTCAATTCCCAAGTATCCACATAATGCCAGATGCACAAAGTTGCACAAGCATCTGGAGTTCATTTGCAGTGGGATACATACATACATACATACATACATACATACATACATACATACATACATTCATTCTCTCTCCATTTCTCCCTCTCTCTCTCCACTCTTAAGTAAAAATATTTTTAAAAATAATAAAAGGGCCGGGTGTGGTGGCACACGCCTTTAATCCCAGCATTCGAGAGGCAGAGGTAAGAGGATTGCCGTGAGTGCAAGACCATCCTGAGACTACACAGTGAATTCCAGGTCAGCCTGAGCTAGAGTGAGACCCTATCTTGAGAAACAAAAGAAAAAAAATTAATAATAAAAGGTTGAGACTGCTTCATGAAACCATACGAATAATCCCTCCTAGATTTTCCTGGTTATCTTTGGTAAGGAAGGCTTCTATGGAATCATGGTTTTCTGCCTTATTGGTCTACTTTGTTTTCCTATAACTTGTTTGTCAGCACCCTCCCTCAACTGCCCCTATATAGAAAGGTTGGAATAGGACTGGAGAGATGGCTTAGGGGTTAAGGCGCCTGCCTGCCAAGCCAGAGAACAGCCGGTGGATTCTCCAGGTCCCATGTTTAGCCAAATGTAAAGTGACACAAGGGCACAATCCCGAGCTTGCCCACAAGGGGCACACATGTCTGGAATTTGTTCACAGAGGCTGAGAGGCCACTAGCACACCCATTCTCTCTCCCTCTCTGCCTCTTCCTCTCTCTCTCTCTCTCTCTCTCTCTCTTTCTCTCTGTCCTTCTCTCTAAAAAAAAAAGAAAAGAAGAGAAGAGAAGGGAAGGGAAGGGAAGGGAAAAGAAAAGAAAAGAAAAGAAAAGAAAAGAAAAGAAAAGAAAAGAAAAGAAAAGAAAAGAAAAAGGTTGGAATACTGTGGTCTACAACCATAAGGTCTCCATATAAAAGGTGGGAGCCTTCACCTGTGGAAGAGCCAGCATTTTTGGCCCTGGCCTTCAGAAGCGCTTGGAGATCCCTTCATTTTTTCCCCTCATTCTCCCTTGGATAACTATATTGCTAATGGCATGGTCAACATCTACATTGGTTAAGGTCTCATACTCATTTATGGCCTTGAATTAGAGCTCCCCTAGGGCCTATGACACCTTTGGCCTCCATACTCTTCTCCTTCAGCATCAGCAAGCTTCATAGTCTCTGCTACTCCTATAGTGCAAAGGTCTTCCTGGGGTCACTGTTCACCACAGCCCAGTGAACTGTTCAACCCATCCTACTTGGAGCTGGTCCTCATCCTGAAGCTCATCACCACTTCTGACAGAAGCAAGCACATCAGATAAGGTACAGCACCGCTCTTTCTCTTCTTGGTGTTTCAGTCATTTCCTTCAAAGCTGAATTTAAATACTTTTTTCTTTTCTTTTCTTTTTTTTTTTTTGGGGGTTGTTTGTTTGTTTGTTTTTCAAGGTAGGGTCTCACCCTAGCCCAGGCTGACCTGGAATTCACTATGTAGTCTCAGGGTGGCCTTGAACTCACAGAAATCCTCCTACCTCTGCCTCCCGAGTGCTGGGATTAAAGGCGTGCACCACCACGCCCTGCTGAATTTATGTACTTTTCAACATCACACCACAAAAAGGAACCATTTATATTCTCCACAGGCTTGAGTTCTGTGGGGCAATGCTCCTGAAGATGTTTGTTCAGGAACTTCTTGTAGTCTAGTCTTATAGTTTTCTGGGTTTCACCATTTATTGGCAATTCATCAAAGTGTTCCAAACCATGCATGCCAAATGAAAATGCTAAGTTTTTACCAAAAATCACTCTATCACTACATTGGTTTTCTGCCACGTGGACAAGAGCAGTAAGGTCATCTTGACTAAAGTGAGAAGTAATTCGATTAGTGGCCTCACAAGCTGCAGTGGCAGATGAAGATGGAAACAGACCAAGCATCTGTTTAATAGCCAACAGAGTCCTTCAAGTGATATGTCATAATGACAAATGCAACCCCACTTTCAATTGCTGCTTTCCCATCATCCATTCAAACGATTTGTTTCACAGCTTGTAATATATCCTTCAACTCTTCATTTATACTTTGCATTTCACTCTTCTCCAGTTTTTCATTCAAAAATGTTACTATTTTCTTCCATGTCAGGCCCAAACCTAGGGCTTGTTCATGAAATTTGGATCACTTCAGCTTTAAGTCCACCCTTCATTATAATTATCTTGCTTAGTGACATTTGAAAAAGAGCGCAAAGCTCCTGTGAGCCGAGGTAAAGCCATCTATTACTTAATCAGTGATCCATGCAAATAAGAAACCTCCTCATGCGCATCCCATGTGTATCTTCCCTCTTCCTGTCTTCCTTTTGCTTCCCCCCAGGGGCCAGGCAGGCGTCAGTCCTCCCTGCACCCCACGGATGCGGATGCGGGCAGCTCGCAGTCACCCGGCACTGGCCAGGGCACAGCAAGGAGCCAAACTTAACTATTTAGCTGGTGGTGACCACTGGGGTGACTCAAAACTCATCAAAGTACTGAGAACAAATATAGTGGAGTGTTCGGCACTAAGTAAGACATCACTATCACACCCTCCAAAGGTCAGGGTCCATTGTGGAAAAAGTGGCAGAAAGGAAGAGACAACAAAAGCCAGGTGTGGTGGTGTATGCCTTTAGCCCCAGAACTCAGGAGGCAACGGTGGAGGATCAATGTGAGTTGGAGGCCAGCCTGGGCTAGCGGGAAACCCTACCTTGAAAAACAAAACATTAAAAAAAAAAAAAAAAGAGCCAATAAAGTCTCTCTAAACCTTAAAGAAAAGGAGTCAAAAGAAAAGAACCAGGAATGGTGGCAAACGCGTTTAATCCCAGCACTTCAGAGGCAGAAATCACCATGAGTGCAAGTCCACCAGGGCCATGCATCTAGGTAGCACGCTAGACTGTGGGCAGCAGGGGGCGCTGTATATCAGTCTTGATCAGACGCCAGTTTCATTTCTGCCAAGAGTTCCATTCTTCTTTCAGGGTGAGATGGCATGAGGGGTGGCATCTTGTGGTTCCCTCTGGGCTTCAATCTCTAACTAAAACTGCCTTTAAAAGCTAGCTTTCTCGGGCTGGAGAGATAGCTTAGCGGTTAAGGCGCCTGCCTGCTAAGCCTAAGAACACTGGTTCCAATCTCCAGCGGTTCCAATCTCCAGGTCCCACGTTTAGCCAGATGCAAAGTGACACAAGGGCACAATGCCACACTTGACCACAAGGGGGCGCACACATCTGGATTTCATTCGCAGCAGCTGAGACACTGCTGGCGCGCCCAGCTCTATATGTCTTCCTCTCCCTCTCTCTGTTTCTCTCTGTGTCTCTCTCCAAAAATAAATAAAAATAACAATAATAAAAAAGCTAGCTTTCTCCTACCCCCTTCACTATCTCTTGATAGATAGATAGATAGATAGATAGATAGATAGATAGATAGACAGATGATAGATAGATAGATAGATAGATAGATAGATAGATAGATAGATAGATGATAGATAGATAGATGATGTATAGATTTAGATTTGCTATTTCAACCTCACCAGGATGTAAAATCATCTGAATTTATTACCTAGATCTTACCCCTTATGATTTAGAACTCCAGAAATGTGACACCTGGATAAGTATTTGTTAAAAATAAATAAACTTTTAAGCCAAGAGTGGCAGCATATATCTTTAATCCCAACAGTCGGGAGGCAGAGGTAGGAGGATCGCCGTGAGTTCAAGGCTAACCTGAGATTACAGAGTGAATTCCAGCTCAGTCGGGGCTTGAGTAAGACCCTACCTCAAAAAACAAACAAACAAAAAAAAGACTTCTGGTTAAGATGGTGGCGTGGGAACCACACCAAAGCAGCCTAGAAAAGAAAAAGAAAAAAAAACTAGTAAAATGCACTTTTCTACTAAGAAGTGAAGGTGTATAAGAAACTATCAACAACAGCAGAGAGGTAGGAGAGATCCAGAAAGTTTAGAGACAACAGAAGCAGGCAGAAGTGGCTCCAACAGCAGCAGCACCAGGTTTCTGCAGCTGCAGCATCCAAACTCTACCTGAGCTGCAGGAAAGACCAGGTGAGGGGATTTTCCACTCACATCAGCCTCCTTGCAAACTCAAGAAACATGAAGGGGAGGATAGCAGGGACCAGTGGAGCAGCTTGTGAAGAAAAAGATCACAAGGGCCAGTGGGAGAACTTCAGCCACCATTCATAGCCTCCCCTCCCCCCAGTACCAGCACAAGTGTAAGCAAGCACCAGACACCTGGGGAAGCGAACTCACCTACAAAGCACACGGCACAGGTCAGAGCAGTGACCCACTGATCCAGCCAGCCAACCTGAGCACAGCAAAGAGGGACCCACCCAACCGGGTGCTCAGCATAACTGAGACCAAAGCCATCCCAATAGGTAACAATAGGTAACTGGGATTATACTAGGTCAGTACACACCAAAAGAGCCTGGTATATAGGCTTGTATTGGAAGTGCTAATTGCATCTTCCATGTCCAGGTAAATTATGCGTTAAATCTGATGGATGGTTATATTTCCATTCTTTTTTTTTTTTTTTTTTTTTTTGAGGTAGGGGCTCACTCTAGCTCAGGCTGACCTGGAATTCACTATGTGGTCTTAGGGTGGCCTTGAAATCACAGCAATCCTCCTACCGCTGCCTCCTGACTGCTGGGATTAAAGGCATGCACCACCATGCCTGGCTCAGATTTGCCATTCTTTTTTTTATTTTATTTTTTTATTGACAACTTCTATACTTACATACAAAAAACGCATGATAATTCCCTCCCCTCCCCCATTCCCCTTTAGAACTCCAATCTCCATCATATCCCCTCCCTCTCTCCATTAGTCTCTCTTTTAATTTGATATCATCGTCTTTTTCTTCTATTATGAGGGTCTTGCGAAGGTATTGCTAGGCACTGCAAGGTCATGGATATCAAGGCCAATTTCTGTCTGGACAGTTGCATTGTAAGAAGTCATACCCTTCCTTTGGCTCTTCCAATCTATCCGCCCCTTCTTCCACAATGGGCCCTGAACCTTGGAGGGTGTGACAGAGGTGTTTCAGTGCTGGGCACTCCTCTATCCCTTCTTCTCAGCACTATGTTGCCTTTTGGGTCATCCCAGTGGTCCTCGCCATCTGAAAAGAGAAGCGTCTCTAACCACCAGTGAGAGTAGCATTAATATGTGAATATGAACATTAAGTGTAGTGCTTTCAGGGCCACTTGCTGGGAATAATATATACATTTAGCCAGACAAGAGCAGGCTGTATACCCCTAAGGCTCATGACCTCCCCTGCCATAGACTTTTGCTTAGGTTTTTCAATACCAGGTATGTATTCCCTCCCATAGAGAAGGCCCTCAGTCCAATTAGGGAGCAGTTGGTTACCCCAAGAGCAGACATGCCACTCACTATTGCACCCGTTCAGTCATTGGGCCTGTATGGCCAAACTTGAATTTTCAGTGTCCCCTGTTTCCACTGCTGATGACTTCTGTCTCCCATACGGCTGCATGCAGTGCAGCTTTTTCCAGCTTTCAGTTGGCTGGTCTACAGGGAGAAGGTATTCTGCTCAGCACCAGCTTGTTTTCTCAGTGACCTTGCCTCTCAGGCAAGAGATGTCTTCAGCAATAGGGTCTAACCATCTGTTTTTCAAGGGAAACCAAGGGCTTTGGCAATAGACTTTAATGTTTTGGAGGCTACCGGGACCTCCTTGGCCAACAACTCACAGGAAGGTATCCCATCCCAGGCACTGAAAATTTTCTAGTAACACTCTACAGCTTCTGCATGTGCCATTCTTCAAAAAAGTAGGTTCACGTAAGTCTTATTCAGACTATCTTGAATTTTGATTGACCCTCCCCCTGCCCTTTTTTTCATCTCTAATTTTATCAATTTTTGTCTCTTCTCTCTTTCTTTTGGTCAGATTTGCTAAGGGTTTATCAATCTCGTTTATCCTTTCAAAGAACCAACTCTTTGTTTCATTGATTTTTTTTTTGATTTTTTTTGTTTCCATTTTGTTAATTTCTGCCCTAACCTTTATTATTTCTTCCCATCTACTGATTTTTGGTTTGCCTTGTTCTTCTCTCTCCAAGGCTTTAAGGTGAAGCATTAAATTGGTTAGTTGTGAACTCTCTAATTTCTTAATATAGGGACTTAGAGCTATAAATTTCCCTCTTAGGATTGCCTTCATTGTGTCCCAAAGGTTTTGGTATGTTGTATTCTCATCATCATTTGATTCCATGAATTTCTTGATTTCCTTTTTAATTTCTTCAATGACCATACATTGATCAATAATGTACTGTTTAGTTTCCATGAATTTCTGTATGCTCTGTAGTTTTTCTTGTTGCTGATTTGCAGTTTAATCCCATTGAGGTCAGATAGCATGCAAGGGATTATTTCAATTTTCCTGTATTTGTTAAGATTTGATTTGTGTGCTATTATATGGTCTATTTTAGAGAATGTTCCATGTGCTGCTGAGACAAATGTATATTCTGCAGCATTTGGATGGAATGTTCTGTATATATCTGTTAGGTCCATTTGTTCCATGACATCATTTAATGCAGATGTCTTTCTGTTTATTTTTTGCTGGGTAGACCTGTCAAGTGTTGAGAGTGGGGTATTGAAGTTACCCACTACTATTGTGTTAGGAGTTGTCTCTGACCTTAAGTCTAATACTGTTTGTTTGATGAAATTGGGAGCCCCCATGTTAGGAGCATATATGTTTAGGATTGTAATGTCCTCCTGTTGGAGTGTTCCTTTAGTCAGTGTAAAATGACCTTTCCTCACTAATGTTGGTTTGAAGTCTATCCTGTCAGAAATTAGAATAGCAACTCCTGCTTATTTCCTAGGCCCATTTGCTTGAAATGCCTTTTTCCAACCTTTCACCCTAAGAAGGTTTTTATCTTTTATTGAGAGGTGAGCTTCCTGGAGGCAACAGATGGTAGGATCCTGCTTTTTAATCCAGTCTGCAAGTCTGTGTCTTTTGGTTGGGACATTGAGGCCATTGATATTAAGAGTTATTATTGAAAGATATGTATTTGTTCTCACCATTCTTATGGTTTTGTAGTTCTTCCTGTTTTCATTGTACTCACTTGTTTTAACTGTTATTTGAGTATGGTTTATTTTTTCCTATTTCCTGCTGTGTGTGTTTTGTTTTCTCTTCAGCGTGAATGATTTCTGCAAGTATTTTCTGTAAACCTGGTTTAGTAAATTCCTTTAGCCTGTTTTTGTCGTGGAATGTCATTATTTCTCCATCAATTTGGATAGATAGCTTTGCAGGATAAAGTAATCTTGGTTGACAGTTTTTATCTTTCAGAACTTGGAATACATCACTCCAAGCCTTTCTGGCTTTTAAAGTTTGTGTTGAGTAATCTGCTCTGATCCTGATGGGTTTCCCTTTGAAGGTCACTTGCTTTTTCTCTCTAACTGTTTTCAATGTGTTTTCTTTGGTTTGCATGTTTAGTAGTTTAATTATAACATGACAAGAAGAGAATCTTTCTAGATTTTGTCTGTTTGGTGTTCTAAAAGCTTCTTGTATCTGCATTGGCATTTCTTTCCCAATTTGGGGAAATTTTTCTTCTATGATTTTGTGGAAAACACCTACTAAGCCTCTGGGTTGAAATTCTTCCCCTTCTACTATACCTTGAATTCTTATGTTTGATCTTTTCATAGTGTCCCAGATGTCTTGGAATTCATACCTTTCTATTAGCTTGTCTTTCTCTTTGTTGGACTGTGATAGATCTGCCACCTGGTCTTCTAGTTTAGATATTCTGTCCTCTCCTTCATCCATTCTACTGGTGAGACTTTCCACAGAGTTTTTTTATTTCACTGACTGTGTTCTTCAGAGATAGGATTTCAGCCTGGGTTTTCTTCAATATTTCTATGTCCTTACTCATGTCCTGTAATGACCTTTTTATTTCATTAAACTGGTTTTTTGTATTCTCTTTCAAGAGTTTGTTTTCTTCTTTAATTCCTTTGTTTCCTTCTCTGGTTCCTTTCATTTCTTCTTTTATTTCTTCTTTCATTTCTTTGAGTATAGATAACATCATTCTTTTGAAATCTTTGTCAGGAATTTCATCTAAAACAGTCTCATTTGTGAACAATTCTGATGGATTTGTAATTTTTGGTGGGATTGCATTGTCTTGATTCTTTGTGTTTCTTGTATTATAACGTAGTGACTTTTGCATCCTGGATTGATTTGATGCTTAGGTTTTCTATTTATCTGCAGTGTTCCTAGATGTGGTGATCCACCTTTATATACTTTCAGGATATGAGTTTAAGGTGCCAAATGTAGCACTTATACCCAAATCGAACCTCAGAAGTAATCCTAGCTGTTGAATTTTCTTGTTAAGCAAGTATTGTAGTGGACTGGTGGAACAATTTACTGGCAACTTCTAAACTTCAACTGAGCAAAATACACATTCAAATAAAACGAACACAGAGTATACAACTGTGGAATTAAAACAAACAGTCTTATCAGGTCAAAATCCCTAAGGGTGTGTGTTGCTCTACACCCTTAATCCTGTCAGCTAGGAGGTAGAGGATTTTGTTCTCACTTGGGTTCCAGGTCAGCCTGGATCAGGATCAGACCCTGCCCCCAATAATGACAAAAGCAAAAGATAAAGGCCCTATAAATCTAAAAGTATTACAGGCAGCAATATTCAACACCCCGTGTTCAGCTTATTTGAAAATGGTAAAGCCAACCACAAATATGTAACCCATAGCCTTCCCTGACCTAGAAAGAGAGAATAGCACTTCCAGTGCAGGCCTATGTATTTTTTTTTTTTTTTTTTTGTCAGCCGGCCTTGTTACCTTTTGGTGTGGCTTCCAAACTCACCAATGCTGAGTGCCTACCTTGTTCCCTGAGCTGTGGAGCTTGAGCTCGGCTCAGATGTGCTGGATAAGCTGCTGCTGCTGCTGGGAGCTGAATGCTGACTGTTCTTGGTTGTGATGGCTGGGGTTGGGTGAGTTCAGGAAGCCTGTAGTTGCTCACACTGTTCCCCTGTATCTCTTTCAGTAGCTCAGCAGACTTGTTTTTGATTTCTGGGCTCTGCGAGAAGACTGATGAGGTTGGAGAGTCCCCTTGTTTGGTCTCTACTGCTGCTGCTAGGCATGCCTGGTGGGTTGGGGCTGCACAGTGGCTCAGGGCAGCAGAGGCTTGGAGCAGTCGAGATTCAGGGCCATGGAGGCTTGGGGTGGCGGTAATTTGGGATGTTGGAGGCACCGTGGATCAGGCCACAAGCTCCACAGTGGGATTCTGGCCAACTCCTGCTTTTCTGTTGTTTCCCGGAAAAAATATTCTGCTCTTTTCTGAAGAAGAGTGTAGTTTTGCTTAAACCCCTCCCTGATCTGGTTTGGCGTGGCTCCTATGCTGCCATTTTACCCAGAAGCAGATTTGCCTTTTTTTTTTTTTTTTTTTTTTTTTTTTTTTGGTTTCTCGAGGTAGGGTTTCACTCTAGTCCAGGCTGACCTGGAATTAACTATGTAGTCTCAGGGTGGCCTCGAAAGATTTGCCATTTTTAAATAAACTATATTTGGGCTTGTCATTTGTTGTTTCCTGATATATAGTGCCTTTTGCTCCTCTTCTATCATTTTTGGGGCAGGGTCTCATTCAGTCACAAGCTGACCTTGGAACCCTCTATAGACCAGAATTCTCAGCCTCCCAGTTGACAGGATTAAGGGTGTGGGGCAACATACATCTTTAGGGAAGTTGTTAGAGGATCAGTTTTTTTTAAGATTTTATTTTTATTTATTTGTTAAAGATAGACAGAGGGAGAGAGAGAGATAGAATGAGAATGGGCACACCAGGGCCTCTAGCCACTGCAAACAAACTCCAGACACATGTGCCACCATGTACATCTGACTTATGTGAGACCTGGAGAATAATATCTGGGTCCTTAGGCTTTGCAGGCATGAACCTTAACTGCTAATCCATCTCTCCAGCCCGATGTTCTGTTTTTGTAATACCTATACTTGCATAAACACTCTGTGCTGTTTTTCATTGAATGTATATATTGTTCAGTTAAAATTTTAGAATTTGCCTGTATTTTGTTCCACCCAGGCCAATGAAATACTATATAGCAGGCAAACCCAACACCTAGGGTCACCTTTGTGGTTATTCTAAGAGTCTTTTTAGAGCCACACCTAGTGCCTTAAGATCATACCTTGAAGATATATAACATCAGATTGATTGCTATATCTAATAATACTGCAGATAATTAGAAAACCCCAGCATTAAATTAACCTAAGATGTGAAAATCTCTACATTATAATACAAGAAATACAAAAATCAAGACAATATAAATCCACCAAAATTATAAATCCATCAGAAATGACTGATCAGTGAGACTGATTTAGAAGAAATACCTGAAAAAGATTTCAAAAGAATAATTATAAACATGCTCAAAGAAATCAAAGAGTAAATTGAAGAAATCAAAGAAGACACAGGAAACCAATTTAATTAAATCAGGAGGTCAATACAAGGCATGAATAAGGAAATAGAAATAATAAGGAAAAACCACTCAAAAATATTAGCAATGGAAAACACAGTAAATCAAATAAAAAACACTAGAAAAATCTCACCCGTAGAAGGAGAGAAAAGAATATCTAAACTGGAAGACCAGGGGACATATCTAATACAGTTCAACAAAGAAAAAGACAAACTAATAGGAAGGTATGAATGGAAATTTCAAGATATTTGGGACACTATGAAAAGATCAAATGTAAGAATTCAGAGTATAGTAGAAGGAGAAGAATTTCATTCCAAAAGCATATAAGGCATTTACAACAAAATCATAGAAGAAAATTTCCCCCAAATTGGGAAAGAGATGCCAATGCAGATATAGAAAACCTTTAGAATATCAAACAGACAAAACCTGGAAATAACCTCTCCACAACATATTATAATTAAGCTAACAAACACACAAACCAAAGAAAATATATTGAAAGCAGTGAGAGAGAAAAATCAAGTCACATATAAAGGCAAGCCCATAAGGATAATAACAGATGACTCAAGGCAAACTTTAAAAGTCAGATGGGCTTAGAATGATGTACTCCAAGTACTGAAAGATAACAATTGTCAACTAAGGTTATTTTATCCTGCAAATCTATCTATTCAAATAGACAGAGAAATAAGGACAGTCTACAACAAAAGCAGGCTAAAGGAATATTTGAAGACAAAACAAGATCTATAGAAAATACTTGAAAGGATCCTCCATGCTGAAGAGAAATAAAGCACATGTACAAGGAACCTAGAAAAACAAACCATACTCAAATACTAGTTAATACAAGAGAGCAAACCAGAAGAACTACAAAATAAGAGAAATGGCAAAAATAAATACACACCTTTCAATAATAATTCTTACTATCAATGGCCTCAATGCCCCAAACAAAAGACACAGGTTTGAAGACTGGGTTAAAAAGCAGGATCCTTCAATTTATTGCCTCCAAGGAACTCACCTTTCTACAAAAGATGGACACTATCTTAGGGTGAAAGATTGGAAAATGGTGTTTCAAGCAAATGGGCCTAGAAAACAAGCAGGAGTTGCTATCCTAATATCTGGCAGGGTAGATTTCAGACCAACAATACTCAAGAAAGATAAGGAAGGTCACTTGATATTGATTAAATGAACACTCCAACAGGAGGACATTGCAATCATGAAAATATATGCACCTAACATGAGGGCTCCCAATTTCATCAAACACTGCAAGAACTAAGGTCACAGATAACACCAAATTCAGTTGTCGTGGGTGACTTCAACATCCCACTCTCATCATTTGACAGGTCATCCCAGCAAAAAACAAACAGAAAGGTATGTGGATTAAATGGAGTCATAGAACAAATAGACCTAACAGATATCTACAGGACATTTCATCCAAATGCTGCAGAACACACATTCTATTCAGAAGCACATGGAATATTCTCTAAAATAAAAAATATATATTAAGACACAAAGTACATCTTAACAAATACAGGAAAATTGAAATAATCCCTTGCACTCTATCTGATCACAATGGGATCAAACTAGAAATCAATAGCAATAAAAGCTATAGAGCATACACAAAATCATGAAAACTAAACAGTACACTATTGAATGATGAATGGGTCAATGAAGAAATCAAGAAGGAAATAAATTAATTCATCGAATCAAATGATAACAAGAACACAACATAGCAAAACTTTTGGGACACAATGAAGGCAGTCTGAAGAGGGAAATTTATAACTTTAAGTACTTGTATTAAGGAATTAGGGGCTGGAGAGATGGCTTAGCAGTTAAGCACTTGCCTGGGAACCCTAAGGACCCTGGTTCAAGGCTCAATTCCCCAGGACCCACAAAAGCCAGATGCACAAGGTGGTGCATGCATCTGGAGTTCATTTGCAGTGGCTGGAGGCCCTGGTGCACCCATTCTTTCTGCCTCTCGCTCTCTCTCCCTCTTTCTCTGTCTGTATGTTGCTAATAAATACAAATAAATAAAAAAGAAAGAAATTAGAAAAGTCACAAGTAAACAACTTAATACTTTACCTTAAGGCCTTAGAAAAAAAAGAACAAGGCAAACTGAAAATCAGTAGACAGGAAGAAATAATAAAGATTAGGGCAGACATTAATGAAATAGAAACCAAAAAAAAAAAAAATCCAAAGAATCAATGAAACAAAGAGTTGGTTCTTTAAAAGAATAAACAAGATTGATAAACCCTTAGCAAATTTGACCAAGATAAAGAGGGAAGAGACACAAATTAATAAAATTAGAGATGAAATAGGTACTATCACAACAGATACCAAAGAAATTCAAAAAAATCATAAGGGGATAGTATAAGAACATATATTCCACTAAGTTTGAAAATCTGAAAGAAATGGATGATTTCCTTGATTTGTATGACCTACCAAAATTAAATCAACATGAGATTAACCAGCTAAATAGACCTGTAACAAGTATGAAGATCCAAGCAGGCATAAAAAATATCTCCCGGGCTGGAGAGATGGCTTAGCGGTTAAGGCGCCTGCCTGCTAAGCCTAAGAACCCAGTTCCAATCCCCAGGTCCCACGTTTAGCCAGATGCAAAGTGACGCAAGGGCGCAATGCCACACTTGCCCACAAGGGGGCACACACATCTGGAGTTCATTCACTGCAGCTGAGAGGCTGCTGGCATGCCCATTCTCTGTCTCCCTCTCCCCTTCTCTCTGTCTCTTTCTGTGTCTCCAAAAAAAAAAAAAATGAATGAATGAATAAAAAATAAATCTCCCAACTAAAAAAGTCCAGGGCCTGGAGGGATCGCTCAGTGGTTAAGGCATTTGCCTGCAAAGCCAAAGGACCCAGTTTAGATTCTCCAGGACCCACGTAAGCCAGATTCACAAGGTGGCACATGCATCTGGAGTTCATTTGCTGTGGCTGGGGACCCTAGCACGCCCATTCTCTGTGTTTCTCTCTCTCTCTCTCTCTCTGACTCTCTCAAATAAATAAAATAAAATAAAATAAAACAAAACAAAACAAAATAAAACAAAATAAAATAAAATAAAAAGACTTCATATAAAAAATAAAAGTCTAGCCAGGATGGTGGTGAATGACTTTAATCCCAGCACTTGGGAGGCAGGGGTAAGAGGATCACTGTGAGTTCAAGGCCACCCTGAGACTACATAGTTAATTCCAGGTCAGCCTGGACCAGAGTGACACCCTACCTTGAAAAAAAAAAAAAAAAAAAAAAAAAAAAAAAAGAATATATATATGGAAGGAGTCCTACCAAACTCCTTCTACAAAGCCAGCATTACCCTGATACCAAAACCATTCAAAGATAGAACAAAAAAAGAAAATTACACACCAATCTCCCTCCTGAACATAGATACAAATATTCTCAGCAAAATATTGGCAAAAAGAATACAAAAATACCAGAATGATCAGTCACCCTGACCAAATAGGCTTTATACCAGAAATGCAGGGATGGTTCAACATATACAAATTGATAAAGGTAAAACATTATATAAATGGACTGAAGAACATAAATCATATGATCATCTCATTAGACACAGAAAAAGCATTTGATAAAATCCAACATTCCTTCATGACAAAAGCCCTACAGAAACTGGGAATAGAAGGAACATATCTCAACATAATAAAGGCTATTTATGACAAATATACAGCCAACATAATACTAAATGGAGAAAACTTGAAGCTTTTCCACTAAAATCGGGAACAAGACAAGGGTGTCTACTGTCCCCACTTTTATTTAATATAGTACTGGAAGTCTTAGCCATAGCAATAAAGCAAGAGACACACATAAAATGGATACTCATTGGGGAAAAGACAGCCTCTTAAGCAAATGGGGCTGGGAAAACTGGATATGTATCTGTAGAAGGATGAAAATAGATCCTTATCTCTCTCCATGCACAAGAATTAAGTCCAAATGGATCAAAGACCTTAATATCAGACCTGAAACTCTGAAACTGCTAGAAGAAAAAGCAGGGGAAACCTTTCAACATATTGGTCTTGGCAAAGATTTTCTGAATATAAACCCAATTGCTCAGCAAATAAAACCATGGATCAACCTCTGAGGCCTCATGAAATTACAAAGCTTTCGTACAGCTAAGGACACTGTGAAAGAACAAAGAGACAACCTACAGAATGGGAGAAAATCTTTGCCAGCTATATATCTGATTGAGGATTAATATCCAAAATATACAGAGAACTCAAAAAACTAAATAAGAAGAAATCAAACAACCCAATTTAAAAAGTGGGCTATGAGCTCAGCATGGTGGCTTGTGCCTTTAATCCCAGCACTCAGGAGGCAGAAGTAGGAGGGTATCCATGAGATAAAGGCCACCCTGAGACTACATAGTGAATTGCAGGTCAGCCTGAGCTAGAGTGAAACCCTACCTGGAAAAAAAGGGGTGGGGGTTATGGAACTAAATAGAGAGTTCTCAAAAGAAGAAATAAAGATGGCATATAGACATCTAAAAAAATGTTGTATATCCCTAGCCATCAGGGAAATGCAGATTAAAACTACATTGAGATTCCCTCTCACTCCTGTCAGATTGGCTACCATCATGAAAACAAATGACCATAAATGCTGGTGAGGATGTGAAAAAAGAGGAACCCTTCTACCCTGTTGGTGAGAATGCAATCTGGTCTAGCCATTGTGGAAATCAGTGTGGAGGTCCCTGACACAGCTAAAAATAGATTAATATGTGAAACAGCTATAGCACTCCTAGGCATATATCCTAAGGACTTGTCTCATTACCTTAGAGATACTTGCTCAGCCATGTTTATTGCTGCTCTAGTCACAATAGCTAGGAAATGGAACCAGCCTAGACATCCTTCAGCTGATGAGTGAATCATGAAGATGTGGCACATTTTCACAATGGAGTTCTACTCAGCAGTAAAGAAAAAAGTTATGAAATTTGCAGGAAAATGGATAGATCTGGAAAGGATTATACTTAGTGAGGTAACCCAGGCCCAGAAAGCCAAATGTCACATGTCCTCTCTCATATGTGGATCCTAGCTACAAATGATTGGACTTCTATGTGAGTAGGAATAAAACTAAGTAACAGAAAGCCAGTAAGCTAGAAAGGGGATATAAAGGAAATAGAAAGGGAGGGGGCAGTTAATAAGATGATATTGTATGTATGTATGTAGAAGAACTGATTAATTGGGGTGAAAAGGCCTAAGTGAGGTCAGGGGAAGAGAAAGGAAAGGTGGAAGGAGGGCTAATCAAAATCTAAGAGGATATAAATAAGTCATATGGAAACCTATATTTCTGGACAATGTGGAACACTCAGAAGCCATAGATTGTTACTAGAAAATTTTCAGTGCCAGGGTGGGATACCTTCTAGTGAGTTGTTGGCCAGGGAGGTAACTGATGCCCACAATACATTACAAGCCATTGCTGAGGCTCTTGGTTTCCCACCAAGAACAGATGGTAAGACCCTATTGCTGGAGACTCCACATACTTGGGCTGCAAAGTCACTGAGAAATCCTGCTGGAGCTGAGCTGAAAGCCTCCTCCATGTAGACCAGCTGACAGAAAGCTGGAAAAAGCTATGCTGCATGCAGTTTAATGGGAGAGAGAAATCATCAGCGGAGATACTCGACAGTGGACAGTGCAAGCCTTAAATTTGGCCAGCCAGGGCAAATGAGCCAATGGGTGCAATAGTGGCATGTCTGTTATGGGGGAAACCAACCACTCTGTAGTTGGACTTGAGACTCACTCTATGGGAGGGAATACATCCCTGATAGTGAAAATCTACAAGAGTAGTTATGATCCCTAGGGGTGTAACGTCTTCTGGTGTCTGGCTAAATTCATATACTATGCTCACCAAACTCGCTGGTAAGCAATGCTGTTAATGTTCATACCCATATATTAATGCTACTCTCACTTTTGGTTAGAGAAGCTTCTCTTTTCAGATGACAGTGACCTTGGGATGACTCAGAAGGCACCATGGTGCTGAGAAGAAGTGACAGAGGAGTGCTCAGCACTGAAATATCTCTATCACATCTTTCAAGGCTCAGGGTCAATTGTGGAAAGAATGTAAGAGCCAAAGGAAGGGTAGGATATTCCTTACAATGTGCTCCTCCAGGCACAAAATGGCCTGAATATCCATGACCTCACATTGCCTGACACTAACTACACAAGACCATTACAAATAGGAGGAAACACCAGGCATGGTGGCACACACCTTTTATCCCAGCACTTGGGAGGCTGAGGTAGAAGGATCTCCATGAGTTTGAGGCCACCCTGAGTCAATTGGTAATAAGGTAAATCAATTAGGTATAGTTTCTCTTAATAATCCTATAAAAAGATGGTTAATCAAATTTTGTGGAACATGAGATGAGATTGTTGAAGAATATTTTGAAAGGAAATTTTCAGTGATGGTTACATGTATGTTGCTAAGAAAGATGTCTGAGTGGTACTTAAGACTGGAAAGTCAATGTAAGTGTAAGAAAGTTTGAGGATGTAGGCAGAAGAATTGCAACAGATATCTAATAAGACCAGAACTTACCTAAAATCAAATCCTTTTAGGTAGAGCTAATATTTTCAGGCTAAAATCCAGATCCTATCAGCTTATCTTAAAGCCCAGACAAGTCTGTGCCCAACTGTTCTCAGCTGTTTCCAGGATTTCCAGGTGGGGGCACTGACTTACTGACAAACAATTCAGTCAGGTCCTAGATAGATCTAACCAGGTTACATTTGTTATCTTGGTGTGCCAGGCATGGTGGTGCATGCCTTTAGTCCCAGCACTTGGGAGACAGAGGTAGGAGGATCACTGTGAATTCAAGCCTGGAGCTACAGAGTGAGTTCCAGGTCAGCCTTGGCTAGAGTTAGACCCTACCTGGAACCCTCCTCAAAACAAACAAGCAAATTCACGTTCAACTTTTTTCAGCCCCTGGGTAGCAAAAAGGGCTTTCTTTAGGCAGGGTGGTGAAGTGCCAGTGGCATCAGTGATCCTAGTTAATTCTAATTACAGCTTCTCCCCTGGGGATCTTCTGATAGTGCTAGGAAGATTGGTAGATCCAGAGGCAGGAATAGGAGAGTCCTCTCTTATCACCCCCTTATTTTATGGTCCAAGCTCCTGTGCCAGGCCCAATATAGATGCGAGTCGCATGTCAGATGCCAGCCTCTCCATAAAAGCCAGGTACATGTGCTGGATATGTGTCATGGACTGGGAGTCCTTTAAAGCACAAACCTAGAAAAAACTCCTAATTTTGCTTAACTTAATAATTATAAGAGACTAGCCATTCCTCTCCCTCTCCTAGTCAAATGCTTCCAGGTTTAGCATGCTAAGATGGCTAAGATGCTCAGTTCTCTGTTCTGTCTCTCCTGTGGGTCCTCACTGTTCCTGGGGGTCATTGACCACTGACGTCCCAGGCGCAGGAGAAGCTGAGGGGAAGCAGGGTCTTGGAGTGGGTGAGTGTGGCATGCAATGAGCCACATGGGAGATGGTCTGATGGATAGCACACTCATTTATTCAAGAGGAGGGTGGGTTTATAAACACTTGGGAAAGGTTGAGAAGGCACATACAGACTATAAGGTGATTGGATACATAGGTTTATAGGTTGCTATCCAATTGGCTGGTGTTGAAAGGCAGAAGTTGCAAGGGAGAAGCTGCAAGGGAGATAACAGAAACAGCGGGAAAAGCTACGTGACTTCAGCCACATATTGGATGGGTACAGCTGCAGGGAGACTGTTTACTACCATATAAGGGTCTCTTGGGCAGCTTGCCACAAGGTCAGGAACTGTGGGGGGTGCAAAATCTGACTATGGAATGCTCAGCTGCTTTTGGGATGGGGGAGGGCCTTTCAGTACTGCCTTCTCTGGGCAAAGATGGGGCACACTGTGACCTTGAGAAGGGAGGGCAAGCTCTGTCACCAGAGTGGGTTCCTGATGATAAGGCCAGCTGCAATCCCTACAGCCCAAAGTCCCCAGCTATGTCCAACAGCCCAGGCCAGTTTCCTCAAAGTCCCAGCCCATGTTCAGCAATTCCCAACACTCTCCTCTTATTTTGATGTCAATTGTTAAATTGTTATATTGTCATGTGCTCCTTAAAAATATAGCAACTGAGGGTGGGCGTGGTGGCGCACGCCTTTAATCCCAGCACTCAGGAGGCAGAGATAGGAGGATCACCGTGAGTCCAAGGCCACCCTGAGACTACACAGTTACTTCCAGGTCAGCCTGAGCCAGAGTGACACCCTATCTCAAAAAACCTATATGTATATATATACACACACACACATACATATATGGCAACTGGCTGTGAGTTCAGGGTCAAGCACTCCTCTGTCTCAGATCCAAGCTAATACTTGTTTCCCAATGATTCCTCATGGATCAGACTGGCTCTCTGGTAAATGATAAGAACAGGGGAAGACATACTGAATAAAGGAAAAACTAATTCATACTTTTTCTCTTGCCCTTAGTCACCTAAAGTCACTTCTATCAGACTGGATTTTTACAAGTCAAAAGATTGGTAAGCTGGATCATAAAGGGCTTAATCAGGTTATAAACTCCTTAAAGTATATAAGACAACCACCAGGCTTGCTTAGAGCCTATACCAGACTAATAGCAGATAGTACTATTATAACATCCTGATCCTAAAAAGAGATCAGGTAATTAAGTTTATAAAACAGCTGGGATACTGAAGTCTTAAAATTTCCACCAGAGGTTAAACCCATCTTAAAACCCTGAAAGTTGGTAACAGGTAACCCCAGTTAGAAGACAAAACCCCTTCCTCCATTTCACTTAAGATGGGACAATCTGCCTCCAAGATACCTCCAAAGTCACCACTAGGTCACATCCTTAAAATTGGGTCTACTAGAGCCAATGAGCCTCAAAGGCTTTACCTTTTTGTCTGTCAAGAAGTCTGGCTGCAGTAGCCCCTAGAAAATGTAGAAAACTACCCACCACAGTACAGCTTTTAGCTCAGTACACTTCTTCTGACCTCTTCAGAAGAGAAAGGAAAACAAAGGTACTTTATGTATAGCTATTTTTTAACCCCTGTAACTGTCTTGAATTGACAACCAACTGCTAGCTAAACATGAAGCTTCATTTATTTTCACTCTCATGAGTAAGACATAAAATTGCTTTATGTTAATTCAGATGGTTCAATTTTATATCAGATTAACTGTTATATATTTCTCTTCCAAGATTATATAGAAACTTTACTTGTCTGGCTATGTTATCTTTCCCAAATACATTTGTAGAGGATGATACCAAAACCAAACTGTTGGGCTGGACAAATGGCTTAGTGGTTAAGGCGCTTGCCTACAAAGCCAAAGGACCCAGGTTCACTTCCCCAGGTCTGACATAAGCCAGGTGCACAAGGGGGCACACGAATCTGGAGTCTGTTTACAGTGGTTGGAGGTCCTGGCACACCCATTCTCTCTTACTCAGTCTCTCTATCTCTTTCTCTCTCAAGTAAATAAATAAATAAAATATATTTTAAAAAAACAAACTGTTTTAGTTCAACCAAGTTCTGCTCTATTCTTAATCTATGAATTATCAAACAGTTTTTTAAATTTATTTTCTTTACTTGAGAGAGAATGAGGTAGAGAGAGGGAGGTAAGGACAGAGAATGGGCATTCCAGGGCCTCTAGACACTGTAAATGAACTCCAGATGCATGTGCCACCTTGTGCATCTGGCTTATGTGGGTCCTGGGGAATTGAACCTGGGTCCTTTGGCTTTGCAGGCAAATGCCTTAATCACTAAGCTATCTTTCCAGCCCTTAATCAAACAGTTTTAATCAAGAGTTTGTTACTCAGGCTGGAGAGATTGCTTAGCAGTTAAGGGGCACTTGCCTGCAATGCCTAAGGACCCAGGTTTGATTTCCCAGTATCCACATAAGCCAGATGCACAAGGTGGCACATGCATCTGGAGTTCGCTTGCAGTGGCTAGCAGCCCTGGTATGCCCATTCTCTCTCTCTCTCAAATAAATAAATAAACAAAAATTTAAAAGAGTTTACTACACATTGTCTCAGCTCTGATATCTCAAGTTCATTGCCTATAAATAACTTAATTCTTGAGTCATATTCCCTGATCCAGGATATAGCCTTATGCTCAGATGATGGCCCCCATCTAAGAGAAATGACCTCCAGCTCTACTGTTCCCAGTATCCACAACTGCTTCCAGCCAGCCTGGGGTAACTAAAACCAAGACTGACTCATCACTAATATCATTCATCAGGCACTTCCTTTCCTTTTTCCAGCCATATACACACCATTAGAGTGTGATCTGAAAAAACTGGGACTTCTTTGACCCATACAGCTTAAAGAAAAAATGACTGGTATTCTTCTGTCACACTTGTCTGGCTGATCTACAAACTAGAAGATAGGGACAATGACTTTCTGAGGGAAGTACTAACTACCAACCCCTATCCTGATTCTCCAACTGGAGAACCAGTAATAAAAAGACAATTTTTAACTCATTTGGCTGCAGATGTTAGATAAAAAACTACAATCAATGGTGATGAAGCCTGAAAGTTCTTTAGATAGTCTAATTGAGGCAGCCACTGCAGTCTTTTATAATGGGGATCAAAAAGCTGATTGGAGAAGGACTCTGGCTCTAATAACTGCTGTACAAGAAAGCCAACTGGGAAGGAGGGCTCCACTACCAATGTGGACAGCTGGGACATTTCAAAAGAAACTGTCCTTGGAAGAGACCTCTGCATGAGCCTTGTCCTTTATGCCAAGGAGACCACTGGAAGACCAACTGTCCCCAAACTTAAGATTCCACCAGGCATGGTGGTACACGCCTTTAATCCCAGCACTTGGGAGGCAGAAGTAGGAGGATCACCATGAGTTCAAGGCCATCATGAGACTACATAGTGAATTCCACATCAGCCTGTGCTAGAGTGAGACCCTACTTCAAAAAACAAAAAAAAAAAAAAAAAAACTTAAATTGCCTTTCAAACAAACAGATAAGTCTCACACTAGATATGGATTCTGATTTTCTTTGCCAAGCTTCTGCTTAAACTTCTGCCTTGTTCCAATGACACAAAACTATTTCCTAAAAAAAAAAAAGAGATACAAAAAAAAAATTTTCAGGTCTGAAGAGATGGCTTAGCAGTTAAGGTATTTGCCTGCAAAGCCAAAGGATCCTGGTTCAATTCTCCAGGACTCACATAAGTCAGATGCACAAGGTGGTGCATGCATCTGGAGTTCATTTGCAGTGGCTGGATTTCCTGGCATGCCTATTCTCTCTCTCTCTCTCTCTCTCTCTCTCTCTTCCTCATTCTCTCTCTCAAATAAATAAAATACATTTTTTAAAAGATACTTTAAAAAAACTATTTCCTATTATCTCAAACCATTATAATGTTTTGATGTTCCTAAATGCTTTTCTCAGGGATGAAGAAAAAAAGACCTACATACAAATAGATAGTTATGAGATATCCAAGTGGCTTTCAGAGTTCTCTCTTGGGCTTCTAGAGTAGTGTCCTCCTCTGAACAAGACCCTAACTGGTACACCCTGAAACTCCATTCAGCCTAAAGAAGTTAAGAGTTGTCTGTGTGTTCTGTTCCCTCTAACAGTAGTTAGAGTTTTGTCTCAGTGTGGGGAAATGTAGGAAGATAGGAGAAGGTAGCTTTTATATATATATATTTTATTTATTTATTTATTTATTTATTTATTTATTTATTTATTTATTTGCAAGCAGAGAGAGAGAGAAGAGGGACAGGAAAAGAGACAATGAGCATGCCAGAGCCTGTAGTCATTGCAAATGAACTCCAGATGCATGTGCCCCTTGTGCATCTAGCTTACATGGGTCCAGGGGAATCAAACCTGGATCCTTTGGCTTTGAAGGCAAATACTTTAACTGCTAAGCCATCTCTCCAGCCTTTTTAAAAGGTAGTTTTACTTAGAGTGAACCAGAAGATACCACTCCACATGCCATCTTGTCCTGACACAAGAATGAAACTCTTGGTAGAAATGGAACTCATGGGGACTTCTGATTAAGATGGCAGCATAGTAGCTACACCAAAGCAGCCAAGGGCAAGAAATAAGCAGAAAAACAGCACAATACACTCTTCTACCATAAAGTGAAGGTGTATAAGGAATTATCAACCAGGGCAGAGAATCAGGAGAGACCCAGAGCTTCTAGAAACCACACAAACAGCCAGATCAGCTCCCACATGGCCCTGGTGGCCAGTCCACTGGGAAGAACTGTGCACAACCAGCCCTGCCTGAGCCAGCTCAAGAAGACTCAGGTTGAAGAGATTTGCCATTCACACCAGCAACACAAAGTCAAGAAACCTGAAGGAGAAGACAATAAGGACCAGCTGATCAGCTCCTGAAGAAGACAACAGGGACCAGCTGAGCAGCCCAGGAACTTCAGGCACTATCCACAGCCTTCCCTCCCCCAACCACCAACACTGGAAACCACTGGAGAACTCCAAGGGATATCGGCCATACAACATCCTGCACAGTTAATTGAAACAGCAGATCCACCAACCCAACCAGGTTAGCTGAGTCCACAGCACAGTAAAAAGGGACCCAAATGAGACCAAAACCATCCCAAAAAGCAACAAGGCCTACTTACTCTGGATCAATACCTACCCCAAAGCCAAGTATGTAGGCCTACTCTAAAAGTGTTAATTGCACCTTCCATGTCAGGGCAGGTTATATATTAGGTTGATTGATGCACCTGTGGACAGCTTTACCATTGTTAAATATCTTTTATTTTAATCCTCATTCGTGCATTAATACTCTGCTGATTTTGATTGAATGTATATATTGCTCAGTTTAATTTTAGAATTTGCCTATATTTTGCTCCAACCAGCCTACTAGAATACTTGCATAGCAGACAAACTTAACCTAGAATCACTATTGCTGGTGCTCTGGGAGTAATATAAGAGCCATACCTTGCACCTTAGGCTCCTACCCTGAAGATATATGATGACTGATTTACACATCTAATAGTACAGCAGATAATTAGAAAACCCAAGCATCAGGAGCTGAAATAGCTCAGTTGGGAGAGCATTAGACAGAAGAAAACCCAAGCATCAAATTAACTCAAGATGCAAAAATCACTACATTATAATAAAAGAAACTCAAAAAATCAAGACAATATAATTCCACCAAAATTATCAGAAATCCATCAGAAATGGCCTCCAGTGATACTTACTTAGATGAAATCTCTGATAAAGAATTCAAAAGAATGATTATATGAAATTCAGTGAAATAAAAGAAGAAATCAAAAAAATCAAACAAGAAAACACAGGAAACCAACTCAATGAAATAAGTAGGCCAATAAAAGACTTGAGTAGGGAAATAGAAATAATGAATAATACCAATCAGAAATACTAGAAATGCAAAACAGAGTAAGTCATATAGAAAACTGTAGAAAGTATCACCAGTAGAATGGATCAAAGGAGAGGACAGAATATCTAAACTAGAAGACATGGTGGCATATCTAGTACAGCCCAATAAAGAGAAAGACAAGGACTGGAGAGATGGATTAGCAGTTAAGGTACTTACCTGTGAAGACTAAGGACCCAAGTTTGACTCTCCATATCCCATGTAAGCCAGACACACAAGGTGATGCAAGTACACAAGGTTGCATATGTGCACAAGATGGCACACATGTACAGAGTTTAATTGCAGTGGCTGGAAGCTCTCAAATGCCAATTCTGTCTCTTTCTCTCTCTCTTTTTCATAAAAAGTTTTTTAAGATTTTATTTTTATTTACTTATGTATTAGAGACAGACAGAGGGGAGAGAGGGAGAGAGAATGAGAATGGGCATGCCAGAGCCTCTAGCCACTGCAAATGAACTCCAGATGCAAGTGCCACCATGTGCATTTGGCTTACATGGAACCTGGAGAATCAAACTTGTGTCCTTAGACTTCACAGGCACGCACTTTAACAACTAAGCAATCCCTCCAGCCCCCCCAAAATTTTTTTTAAAGCAAGACAAACTAATAAGAAGGTATGAATTGCAATTTCAAGACATTCAGGACACTATGAAGAGATCAAACATAAGAATTCAAAGTATAGTAGAAGAATTTCAATCTAAAGGTATCATTGGTATTTTCAACAAAATCATAGAAGAAAATTTCCTCCAAATAAAGAAAGAGATACCAATACAGATATAGGAAGCCTTTAGAACACAAAACACACAAAACCAGGAAAGAACCTCTCTTCACCATATTAGAATTAAACTACTAAAAACACAAAGCAAAGAAAATATACTGAAAGCAGTGTGAGAGAAATATCAAGTCATATATAAAGGCAAGCCCATCAGGATAATAGCAGATAACTCAACACAAACTTTTGTTGTTGTTGTTTTTTGAGGTAGGGTCTCACTCTAACTCAGGCTGACCTGGAATTCACTATGTAGTCTCATGGTGGCCTCGAATTCATGGCTATCCTCCTACCTCTGCCTCCTGAGTGCTGGGATTAAAGGTGTGTGCCACCATGCCTGGCCAACACAATTTTTTAAAGTATTTGTTTTGTTTTCAGAGAGAGAGAAAGAGGCAGAGAGAGAGAAAGAATGAGTATACCAGGGCCTGTAGCCACTGCAAATGAACTCTGGATGCATGTGCCACCTTGTACATCTGGCTTATGTGGGTCCTGGGGAATCAAACCTGAGTCCTTGGGCTTTGCAGGAAAGCACCTTAACTAAGCCATCTCTACAGCCCATCAACACAAACTTTAAAAGCCAGAAGGGCTTGGAATGATGTATTATTCCAAGTTCTGAAAGATAACAATTGACAACCTAGAATACTTTATCTAGCAAAACTATCCATCCAAAACAGGCTAAAGGAATACATGACCACTAATCCAGCTCTGTAGAAAATATTTGAAGGGCTCCTTCACACTAAAGAGAAAGAAAAGCCCATATGAGAAAACAGGAGAAAAATTCAAATAATAGTTAATGCAAGAGAGTAAAGGGAAAACAGAAAAAGCACTACAAAACAAAAAGCATGGCAAGAATAAATTTACATCTTTTACTAATAACTCTTAATATGAATGGCCTCAATGTCCCAACTAAAAGACATAGGCATGCAGACTGGATTTAAAGGCAAGATTTTTCTGTTTGTTGCCTCCAAGAAACTCAGCTCTCCATAAAAGACAGACACTATCTTAGATGAAAAAGATGGAATATTTCAAGTAAATGGGCCTAGGAAACAGGCAGGTGTTACTATCCTAATATCTGACAGGATAGACTTCAAATCATCATTAGTGAGGAAAGATAAATAAGGTCTGTTTATATTGATGAAAGGAACAATTCAACAGGAGGATATTATAATTCTAAGCATTTTTGTACCTAACATGGGTGCTCCTAATTTCACCAAACACTATTAGACTCTTATCACAGATAACAAGCACAGTTATAGTGGATGACTTCAATACCCCACTCTTAATGATGAATGGGTCATTGAATAAATCAAGAAGGAAATCAAAGAATTCATAGAATCAAATGATAAGGAGAACACAACATACCAAAACCTTTGGGACACAATAAAGGCAGTCCTAATAAGGAAATGTATAGCTTTAAGTGCCTGTGTTAAGAAATTAGAAAGGTTGCAAGCAAACAACTTCATGCTTCACCTTAATAACTTGGAAAAAGAAGAAAAGGCAAACCAAAAATCAGTAGATGGGAAGAAATAATAAAGAGCAGGGCAGAAAATAATGAAAAAGAAACAAAAAATATCAATGAAATGACTTGATTCTTTAAAAGGGCAAATAAGATTGATAAACCCTTAGCAAATCTGACCAAAAGAAAAAAATAAGAGACACAAATTAATAAAATTAGAGATGAAAAAGGCACCATTACAACAGACATCAATGAAGTACAGAAAATCATAAGGACATACTTTAAAAACATATACTCCACTGTTTGCAAATCTGAAAGAAATGGATGATTTCCTTGATTTATAGGACCTACCAAAATTAAAACAAGATGAGATAAACCATTTAAATAGACCTATAATTAGTATGGAGAGCCAAGCAGTTATAAAAAATGACCCAGCTGAAAAAAGTCCAGGGCTGGAGAGATGGCTTGACGGTTAAAGTGCTTGTCTGTAAAGCCTAAGGACACAGATTCAGTTCCCCAGTATCCACATAAGCCAGATGCAAATGGTGGGCATGCATTTGGTTCGTTTGCAGTGACTGGATACCCTGGCACACTCATTCTCTCTCTCTATTTACCTCTCTCTCTCTCACACACTTTCCCCTTCTCAAAATGGATAAAAATATTTAAAAGCCAGGAATGGTGGCACACGCCTTTAATCCCAGCACTTGGGAGGTAGGTGGATCACTGTGAGTTCAAGGCCACCCTGAGACTACATAGTGAATTCCAGATCAGCCTGGACTAGAGTGAAACCCTACCTCAAAAAAAAAAAAAAAAAAAAAAAAATTATAAAATGTAAGTAGGGCTGGAGAGATGGCTTAGCAGTTAAGGTGCCTGCCTCCTAAGCCTAAGAATGCTGGTTCCAATCTCCAGGTCCCATTGTTAGCCAGATGCAAAGTGATGCAAGGGCACAATGCTGCACTTGACCACAAGGGGGTGCACGCATCTGTATTTATTTGCAGTAGCTGAGAGACTGCTGGCGTGCCCATCTCTATCTGTCTTCCTCTCCCTCTGTCTCTATCTCTCTCTCTGTGTCTCTCTCCAAAAAAAAACATGTAAGTAAATAAAATAATAAAATAAAAGTCCAGGCCTGTGGGTCCCTGGTTCCTCAAGAGGCTGTTGTGCACTGGCTCCCCAGAGGCATCTAGGCAACTGTGGAACAGGGTCTTGAGCGGCTGTGAGTGCAAAGTGAAGAAACACCTGGGAGACAGCTTCAGAGAACAGCTCTTGTTTACTCAAAAAGGAACTGGGTTTTTATAAGCAGTTGAGAGAGAGAGAGCAGGAAGAGGGTCCCAAGGGGATTGGTGGGTTCAAAGGTGGTTTGCCGATGCCTAGTTGGCATATAGGGACATTCATTCCAGCACATAGGGAGCGGGTCAGGTGACCTACATAGTGTCAGGAAGAAGTATAGGGTAGGGAGATGGGCTGTGTAAAGGCTGTTGGCTGATACTGTATAAGGAGTTTCCTAGGTACCTAGCCAAAGGTCACAGGGCTATGAGTGAAGCCAAAGTCTTATCAGGATGGCCAGGCACCCTGGGCTGGGGGCAGGGACTGGCCCTCCTCCTGCCAGTTTCTGGAACCCAAGAAACACCTGGGGTCCAGGCTGCTGTGACCTCTCCATAGCCTGGGGCCCAGCCTGTGTCTGACAGCTCCCCCTTTGTTTTTATAATGGGGTGGTGTCATCATATTGAGTGAGATCTTTATAGACTGTCATAGGTTCAGATAAAGCTAGATGTGCTTGAGGACCTGATTAGTAGCTACTATGAGTTATTTGTGTCTGAGAAATTTGATGAGGCAGGGGGCTACAAGTAATAGGGTTCCTATAGCAAGGAAGGGGTAAGGAAGGGGAGAAGCCAAGTGACTAAAGGGTTAGAGAACCAGATGGTGGGGTCCTCAGGTTGTAGTGGTCAAGCAGCTCCTTGTGGAGTTTTTTGAGAGTTTTAACATTTTGTTCAACAATATTTGATTCATTAACAAAGAAAAAACATTCTTCTCCTGAGACCACACATGTCCCCCCATATTCAACAGTAATAAGGTCTAAGGCTCTATGGTTTTGGAGTACCACACCCACGAGAGAGTTCAATTGTCTCTGGAGAGATTCAAGGCTGTTGGTAGTGGATATCATGGCCTGGTCAAGCTTGTTTTGGAAGTCCCCTGGTTGGTTTGGACCAGGGCAGCTCCCACAGCACCAGAAGCCCCCAGGGACAGTGTCACACCAAGGCCCACCAGTAGGGGGATGAAAATCTCTCTTGGTTGACACGGGCGGAGTTGGAGTTTGTAAGCCACTTCTTCCTTGTAGAGATACAACTGTGGAACAATCAAAACTGAGGAACAAGTGCTCCCATGATGGTTGGGGAGGAGTTAAATATCATAAGCTGAATTGGCTTGTCTGGCGAGTAACAGGCAAGTGTCACATGAGAAAATATGTTATTAATCTTGGTTAATGCCTGTTTTGCCTCTGGGCTTAGGAGGTGGGGGGAGGATGGATCTTTGTCCCCTTTTAACATGTCAAATCATGGTTGTAAATCACTGGTGGGGACAGGTGGAGCCACGGCTGGAGCCAATTGGGTTTCCCCAGAAAGCTTTGAAGTGAGGCGAATGTGAGCTTCTGAGGAAAGGAGAATATGAGCTTAAGAGGCCGGGCAGAGGTGAGGGAGAGTTCTGTCCCCAGGAAAGTTATAGATGGTATAAGTTAGACTTCATTTGGGGCAATTTGGAAGCCTGCCTCAGTGAGGGAAGGTATTAATTGATCCCTTAGCTCAGCTGGTGAGGTGGAGGAGTCTTTCCATACTAGGATGTCTTCCATGTAATGATAGGTATTAAGGCCTTGATCTAAATGTGGCCTTAATGCTGTAGCAACTGCTTCTTAGCATATAGTGGGGATATTAACCATACCTTGGGGCAGAACCATCCACTCAAAGCATTTGGCAGGTCCTGCATTATTGATGGAGGGGACTGAGAACAACACAAAGCATTGTTGGTCCCAGAGGTGCAGGGGGATAGAAAAGAAATTATACTTAATACCAATAGCAAGGAGGGGAGTGTTAGCTGGAATGGCCAACACAAGGGGCAGTCCTCTTTGAGGGGCATCCCAAATGAGCATGGCTTTATTGATGGTCCTAAGATCCTGTAGTCACCTCCAATCTCCTGAGCCCTTTCAAATTACGAACATAGGAGTGTTCCATGGGCTCCATGAGGGGTGGATGTGATTAAGTTGGAGTTGTTCTGTTACTGACTGATTTAAGATTTCAAGTTTCTCCCTTGGCAGAGGCCACTGTTCAATCCAGGTTGGCTCATCAGAGAGCCATTCTAGGCAGGGAGTTTCGTACTTAACAGTGGCCTTTAGGATTGGGGGTGACACCGGCGAAGGTATCTCTCATAATCTTCCATCTCAATGCATTCTCCCTCTATATTACTGGTAGTAACTACATCTAGGGCCTCAAGGATATCCCTCCCCAAAAGGTTGGTTGTTACATTGGCCACTAGGGGTCAGACGAGACCTGTAGTTCCATCTGGGTCCTTCTACTTAAAGGCTTCCTTGGTAACATAAGCCTTTGAAGGACCACCTATCCCCATTAATTGGGGCCCAGGAATTAATTCCCAGTGTTGGGGAACTTCAGATCACTTTAGAATTGTCTTATCTGCCCCATATCAAGTAGACATTTGAAAATTTTTCCTCCAACTTCTAAGGCTAGCCTTGGGTGGGCCCCCTCTAGGATACTTGTTACCCATTGTATATTATGGGTTTCCCCTCTTATTGGCAGGCTGAGGGTTGCCCCTTTTGAAGTTTAAAGGCTCTAGGAATTTGCCATGTTTGTCAAAAGTAGAGTGGCAGTCTTTTTCCAATGATACCCCTTGAAACATCTAGGGCAAACTGATGTTGAGGATATTCCCCTCTCCAGTGTCCTTCTTCTCCACAATTAAAGCATTTGTCTTTAATTTTCAAAGCTGCTGCAAAGGCCCATGCTAAAGAGGCAGCAAGACCAGAGGGCAACATTCCTGAGGCCTGGATAGCACCAGGGGATTCCCCAAAGGTCCAGACACAAGCCTGTCTGCAAGTTTAAGAGTCCAGCGACCACCCTAAGGGCTTTTATATGGTTGATGCATAACCAGTTTTTTAATATTGAAGATAAATAGGGTGTCTTCACCAATGCCCAATGGGCTGCCGGGGTTTGGGGCCTTTAGTCAATGCTGAGGAGTAGCCTTGGCCAAGAGATGTCAGTTGCCAGTTCACCATACTCAATCCCTCATGATGGCACAAACTGAAAGTAAAGGAGGGAAAAGGAAAGATCCTGCCAGCCTCAAAATGTGGAGGCATGGGCTCCAGGGGGCCAATGTCCCTCTAGATGATGATTGTCCCTCTGTAGGAACATTCACTTACTCACAGCACATCTTGGAGGGTTCCTGTTCATGTGCCAGCTGTGCGGCCCTGGTTCCTCAAGGGGCTGTTGCATTCAGGCAATTGTGGAGCAGGGTCTTGAGCTGCCATGAGTGCAACGGGAAGAAACACCCAGGAGACAGCTTCAGGGAACAGCTCTCATTTATTCAACAAGGAACTGGGATTTTATAAGCAATTGAGAGAGAGAGAGAGAGCAGGAAGAGGGTCCCAAGGGGATTGGTGGGTTCAAAGGTTGTTTACCAATGCCTAGTTGGCATATAGGGACATTCATTCCAGCACATAGGGAGAGGGTTAGGTGACCTACACAGTGGCATGAAGAGGTATAGGGTAGGGAGATGGGCTGTGTAAAGGCTGTTGGCTGATACTGTATGAGTTTCCTAGGTAACTGGCCAAAGGTCACAGGGCTATGAGCAAAGCCTAAGTCTTATCAGGATGTCTAGGTGTCCTGGGCTGGGGGGAGGGAGTGGCCCTCCTCCTGCCGGTCTTGGGGCTGGAGATTTGTCTGGAGATCCAGGCTCACTGCGACCCCTGAGAGGGGGGAGAAGCCTTACTCCTGCCGGTTCCCAGGACCTGAGATATGCTTGGGGTCCAGGCTGCTGCAACCTCTGCATAGCCTGGGGCCTGTGTCTGATAGCTTAGGCCTGCTTTTAACCTGGGGGTCCTGCCTGTGTCTGACACAGGCCCAGATGTAATCACTGATGAATATTACCAGACCTTCATGGAAAAACTAACAAAAACACTTCTCAAGGTTTTCCATAAAATAGAAAAGGAAGGAATTCTACCAAACTCCTCCTGCAAAGCCAGCATCACCCTGATACCCATACCAGACAAAGAGAACAAAAAAAGAAAATTACAAACCAATCTCCCTCATAAACATAGATGCAAACATTCTCAACAAAACACTGGTAAACAGAATACATGAATATATAAAAAAGATCATTCACACCAAACAAGAAGGCCTTTATCCCAGAGGTGCATGGATCGTTCAACATATGCAAATCAAAAAATGTAATACATTACATAAATAGACTGAAGGACAAAAAATACATGATCATCTCAATAGATGCAGAAAAGGCATTTGACAAAATCCATTGTCCCTTCAAGGTAAAAGTCCTAAAGAGCTGAGCATGGTGGCGCACGCCTTTAATCCCAGCACTTGGGAGGCAGAGGTAGGAGGATCATGAGTCTGAAGCCACCCTGAAATTACATACTGAACTCCAGGTCAGCCTGAGCCAGAGTGAGACTCTACCTTGAAAAAAAATTTCTAAAGAAACTGGGCATAGAAGGAAGAACATATCTCAACATAATAAAGGCTATTTATAACAAACCCACAATCAACATAATACTAAATGGAGAAAAACTGGAAGCTTTTCCACAAAAACTAGGAACAAGACAAGGGTGTCCGCTGTCCCCACTTTTATTTAATATAGTACTGGAAGTCTTACCTATAACAATAAGGCAAGAGATGCTCATAAAAAGGAATAAAAATTGGAAAGGAAGGGGCTGGAGAGATAGGTTAGCATTAAGGCATTTGCCTGCAAAGCCAAAGGATCCCAGTTCAATTCTCCAGGACCCATGTAAGCCATATCCACAAGCTGGCACATGCATCTGGAGTTCGTTTTCAGTGGCTAGAGGCCCTGGTGCACCCATTCTCTCCCTTCCCCTCCCTCTCTCTCACTCTGCCTCTTTTTCTCTCAAATAAATAAATAAAATATAATAAAATAAAATAGCCAGGTGTGGTGGTGCATGCCTTTAATCCCAGCACTTGAGAGGCAGAGGTAAGAGGATTGCTGTGAGTTTGAGGCCACCTTGAGACTACATAGTGAATTCCAGGTCAGCCTAAACTAGAGTGAGACCCTACCCTGAAAAACAAACAATATAATAGTAGTAGTAATAATAATAATAATAAAATAAACATTATTTTTTAAAAATTGGAAAGGAAGAGATAACTTATCATTATTTGCAGATGATATGATTCTATACATAAAGGACCCTAAAGACTCTACCAGCAAACTGTTAGAGCTGATGAACACTTTTAGCAACATCGCAGGATACAAAATAAGCATACAGAAATCAGTAGCCTTCCTAAATGCTAACAACAAACATGTTGAGAATGAAATCAGAGACTCAGTCCCATTCACAATTGCCTCAAAAAAAAAAAGTACCTTGGAATAAACCTAACCAAAGAAGTGAAGGATCTCTATAATGAAAACTTTAAAACACTTCAGAAAGAAATTGCAAAATACACTAGGAAATGGAAAGACATCCATATTCTTAGATTTGAAGAATCTATATTGTGAAAAATGCCAATATTACCAAATGCAATCTATACATTTAATGCAATCCCCATCAAAATTCCAATGGCATTCTTCATGGAAATAGAAAAAACTATCCTAAAATTCATTTTGACGCTCAAATAACCAAAACAATTTTGAGCAACAAAAATAAGGCTGGCACTATCACCATACCTAATTTTAAGCTATATTATAGAGCCATAGCAGTGAAAACAGCAGGGTACTGGCACAAAAACAGACACATAGATCAATGGAACACAACAGAGGACCCATATATACATCTAGGCAGTTACAGCCATCTGTTTTCAAAAGAAAATGCCAGAAATATTCATTTGAGAAAAGACAGCTGTAGTAGACAACCACACATTGCTGGAATGCTCCATGATGGCAGGGGAAATAATGGCATGAGCAGAGGGTGGACATCACCTCCTGGCTAACATCACATGGACAGCAGTAGCAGGAGAGTGTGCCAAACACTGGCAAGAAGAAGCTGGCTGTAACTCCCATAAGCCTGCCCCCAACAATAAACTGCTTCCAGGCAGATCCAATTCCCAAATTTCTACCAGCTGGGTAGCTAGTATTCAGAACACATAAGTTTATGGGGGACACCTCAATGAAACCACAGCCGATAGCCTCTATGCCACTCATTTATCACCCCAAGTCTACCTTTCTTCAGACTAACGTTAAATATTTGTAATTTATAAGATCTGCATGGAACTTGGTTGTAAAACATTCTTAGGAACATCATATTTATTTGAGAAACTCTAAAATGTAAGGCAGTATTTCTCAAAATACCATCTTAGGATCACCTGCATCAGAATCACATTGGGATGCTTGACAAGATCCAGGTTTCTCACCAGGCATGATGGTTCATGCCTTTAATCCCAGTACTTGGGAGGCTGAGTGTGGTGGTTTCATTCAGGTGTCCCCATAAACTTAGGTGTTCCGAATGCTAGGTTCCCAGCTGATGGAGATTTGGGAATTAATGCCTCCTGGAGGCAGTGTATTGTTGGGGGCTGATTTATGGGCATTATAGCCAGTGTCCCCTTGCCAGTGTTTGGCACACTCTCCTGTTGTTCTTGTCCCCTTATGTTGGCCAGCCTCTGCTCATGCCATCATTTTCCCCTGCCATCATGGAGCTTCCCCTCAAGTCGGTAAGCCAAAATAAACCCTTTTTTCTCAAAAGCTGCTCTTGATCGGGTGATTTCTGCCAGCAATGCAAACCTGACTGCAACACTGAGATAAAAGGAGTGCTGTGAGTTTGAAGCCACCCAGAGACTACAGAGTGAATTCTATGCCAGCCTCAACTAGAGGAAGACCCTACATAAAAAAACAAAAAACAAAACAACAACAACAACAAAAAAACACCTGCCAGGTGTGATGGCGCACACCTTTAATCCCAGCACTGAGGTGGCAGAGGTAGGAGGATCACTGTGAGTTCAAGGCCACCCTGATACTACATAGTAAATTCCAGGTCAGCCTGGGCTAGAGTGAGACCCTACTTTGAAAAACCAAACAAACAAACAACAAAAAAAGCAAAATAAAATAAATATTATATAAAATAAATAAAATTTACAGGTTTCTCATCCCAATCAAGATGTACTGAGCCAAAGGGCTGAAGGTGAGGCCTATGACTACATACTTTAAGCATACTTTCACAAAGAAATTACACAGATATTAAGTGAAGGTATGTGTGCAGTAGGTTCAATTTCATGAATTTTTTTTTTTTTGGAGAGAGACAGAGAGAGAGAGAGAGAGCAAGACAGAGATGGGCCGCCAGCAGTGTCTCAGCTGCTGCAAACGAAATCCAGATGTGTGCCCCCCCCCATGGTCAAGTGCTGCATTGCGCCCTTGCGTCACTTTGCATCTGGCTAAACGTGGGACCTGGAGATTGGAACCGCGGGAGATTGGAACCAGTGTTCTTAGGCTTAGGAGGCAGGAGCTTTAACCCCTAAGCCATCTCTCCAGCCCCAATTTTATGAATTTTTAAGAAGGACCTATTCCTGTTGGCTTACATGGAACTTTGGGAAACTGAACCACATATACTAATCTACCTTGAGAGTAGGAAGGGAGCAAATAATGAATCTCTGTCTAGACAGAACTAAATAATAAGGAAAAAACTATTTCTATGTATCCAGGATTTAGAGTCAAAGGATTGAATAGAGAAGGGCACTTGCTGGGTTTTGTTTTCAGAGGGAACAAGCTGTGTTCAGGAGCCTGGGGAGATGGCCCAGTGGGTAAGAGATCTTGCTGAACAAGCATGAATCCCTAGGTTCAATCCCCAGCACCTAGATAAAAAGCATGCCTAGGGCTGGAGGGATGGCTTAGTGTTTAAGACACTAGCCTGCAAAGCCAAAGGACCCTGGTTCAATTCCCCAGGACCCACATAAGCCAGATGCACAAAGTGGCGCATGAGTCTGGAGTTCATTTGCAGCAGCTGGAAGCCCTAGCGGGCCCATTCTCTCCCTCCCTCCCTCTCATTCTCTTTCTGACTCTTTCTCTCAAATAAGTAAAAATAAAATTAAAATTAAAAAAGAAGCATGCCTAGAATCTCAGTTCTGAAGTGGGGGCAGGGTTGGAGAAAGGAAGCTCACTGGGGCTCACTGGTCAGCCAGTCTGACCAAAAACAGCAGCAGCTTCAGGTTTAGTGGGAACCTGTGCTTCAAGAAGACAAGGTATATAGAATGGATGAATCTAATAAAAGAAGGAGGAGGAGGAGGAGGGGGAGGAGGAGGAGGGGAGGAGGAGGAGGAGGAGACGACAAAGCAGAACAGTAGAGGAGGATATCTGTCATTTTACTCTGGCCCCTGCACAGCTACACACACGTGCATGTGTTATACACACAATCTGCTCAGGGTAAAGGACTGGCATGTATATTATATTGACCTTAGTGTATATAAATTTGTCCTATCTGATGAGCTTGATTACAGCATCATGCCGAATAATTTTAAATGAGATATAGATTGGAGGACCAGTAGTTACCTTCCTGTTGCTGGGACAAACACCTGACCCAAAGCAGCTTGGTTGGTCTGGAGTAATGGCTCAGCAGTTAAGGCGCTTGCCTGCAAAGCCTAATGACCTGGGTTTGATTTCTGAGTACCCATGTAAAAGACAAATACACAAAGTGGTGAATGTTTCTGGTGTTCTTTTGTAGCAGCTGGAGGTCCTGGTGTGTCCATTCTCGCTCTGTCTTTGGTAGGCATGGTGGCGCACACATTTAATACCAGCACTCAGGAGGCAGAGGTAGGAGGATTGCTGCAAGTTCAAGGGCAGCCTGAGGCTGCATAGTGGATGCCAGGTCAGCCAGGGTTAAAGGGAGACCATACCTCAAAAACAAAAACAAACAAAAAAAGCAGCTTATGGGAGGAAAGGGTTTGTTTTGATTTACAGTCTGAAGGGGAAAATATGCCATGAGCAGAGGCTGAAAATCACCTCCAGGCCAACATCAGGTAGACAACATCAGCAAGTGAGCGTGCCAAACACTGGCAAGGCGGGGCTATAACATCCATAAGATGGCCCTCCAACAATACACCCCATCCAGCAAGTCTCCAATTTCTAAATTGCTACCAGCTGGGGACCTAGTATTCAGAACATGTGTTTATGGGGGATGTCTAATTCAAACTACCACAACAGACTTCAATCAGTGATTCTCAAACCTTAATATGCATAAGAATAGCTTCACTCCTAGGAATTCTCACTCAGAAGATTCTGGACAGAGCCCAGAAGTTTTTCTTTCTTTTTCTTTTTTTTTTCTTTCTTTTTTTTGTTTGTTTTTTTTGTGTTTTCTTCCTTTCAAAGTAGGGTCTCCCTCAAGCCCAGGCTGACCTGGAATTCACTATGTAGTCTCAAGGTGGCCTTGAACTCAGGATGGTCCTCCTACCTCTGCCGCCTCCCAACTGCTGGGATTAAAGGTATGTGCCACCACGTCTGGCCCAGAAATTTTCATTTTAAATATTTTATTATTTATTTATTTATTTTAGAGAGAGAGATACAGAAATAGGCAGGTAGAGAGAGAGAGAGAGAATGGGTGCGCCAGGGCCTCCAGCCGCTGCAAACAAACTCCAGATGCATGCGCCCCCTTATGCATCTGGCTTACGTGGGTCCTGGAGAATCGAGCCTCGAACCGGGGTCCTTAGGCTTCACAGGCAAGCGTTTAACCGCTAAGCCATCTCTCCAGCCCCCAGAAATTTTCATTTTAAACAAACATTCCAGAATGTTTATATGAAGGTGGTCCACAGAACACACTTGAGTTTTACTTAATAGATGATCTGTTGGAGTTCTTTGGCTCCCTGAGTGTAACTTCAAAGAACACTTGCAAACAGGCTGAATGACCCATTTCATGGGAACAAGCAAGAACTGAGCAGACAGCTGGTGAAGCTGTCAACAGCACACTCTGACACTCCAGGAATCTTTCTGGACAGGAAAATAAAGTCCTTGCTTTCCTGGTTCAACTGTAAAACAAAACCCACACATGACTTGTTGGATTGCATTTTAACCTCTAGGGGGAGCGCAAGGACTTCTTCACACAAACCCCATTTCTGTGCAGGTGGGGCGGGATGGGGGTGCCTTATGCAGGTCAAGGACGCATTGGGGTTTTACTACTGAGGGTGGAGCTAAGAATGGAAGGAGCTAAGAAGTTAAAAGCCTTTGCTTAAGCATGGAATGTCCTTTTCTGCTGACTCCTCTTTAAATCTTTGAATTTTAAAGAAGTGGTTCTTTGTAGTAACCTGGGCTAAATATGTGATTGTTAAAGAGAAAAATTTATTTTGATACTTGATAAAAAATGTTCAAGCAGATTTTATTCTGAGGGACTTCCACATGGGATCCTGCAGTGGGGTGAGAGATCCAGCTTAACTCTGGATACAGTAAGCAGCACAGATGGACATTTATGGCCTCTGAGCAGAAGGGGAACAGGGATAGACTTAGAAACTAAGAAAAAACCTGAGCGTGGAGTGGTGGCGCACGACTTTAATCCCAGCACTCAGGAGGCAGAGGTAGGAGGATCACAATGAGTTCGAGGCCACTCTGAGACTACAGAGTGAATTCCAGGTCAGCCTGGGCTAGAGTGAGACTTGAAAGACTCTTGCCTCACAGGCTGGCAAACATGAAAGGTGAGGGAAGAATTTGATCAAATGTCAAGGGTGATCAGATTATCAGGAGAGGGCTATTCTCTTAAGTGACTTAGCAGGATTCAGGCCTAGCAAGGGCAAAGCCTATGTAAGAGGGCTCAGATGAGTCTAAAGTTTGGTCAAAGAAGGGCATCTTAGTTATGACTTATAGAGAGAAAAGGTTCTTTTTCTCTTGGTTTTCCATTTCTATTCCTTCCCAGAATAAGATTAGAGTATAAAATGGCTGAGGTGGCACATTCCTTTAGTCCCAGCACTCAGGAGGAGGTAGGAGAATCACTGTGAATTCAAGGCCAGCCTGGAGCTACAGAGTGAATTCCAGGTCAGCATGGGTAGAGTGAGACTTTTCCTGGAAAACAAAACAAACAAATAAACAACAACAACAACAAAAATCAGAGGCCAGGCTTGGTGTTGTATTCCTTTAATCCCAGCAATGAGGAGGCAGAGGTAAGAGGCTCTTTGTGAGTTTGAGGCCACCCTGAGACTACATAGTGAATTCCAGGTCAGCCTGAACTAGAGTGAGACCCTACCTCAAAAACAAACAGAAAGATCAGAGTATAGCCCTGAGACATGATCTTGAAGTCATGCTTTAAATTTAAAAGCCTGCTTTATCTGGGAGAAGATTAGAATGGAAACAGGATCAAATTTTTAGTCTAAAAACAGTAAATAATGTCCATATCCTTCATTCATATACTTCTTTCAGATCTACAGGAGTGTCATCCTGGGTGACTGTTAAAATATATGGGATGGGACTGGAGAGATGGCATAGCAGTTAAGGTGCTTGCCTGAGAAGTCTATGGGCCCAGATTCAATTCCCCAGCACTCAGATGCACATGGCAGCTTATGCAACTGGAGTTTGTTTGCAGTGGCTAGTGGCCCTGGCACACCCATTCTCTCTCTAATAAATGAATAAAAATAAATTTAGGGCTGGAGAGATGGCTCAGTGGTTAAATGCTTGCCTGTGAAGCCTAAGGATCCTGGTTTGAGGCTTAATTCTCCAGGACCCACATAAGCCAGATGCACAAGGGGGCACATACATCTGGGGTTCGTTTGCAGTGGCTGGAGGCCCTGGCACACCCATTCTTTCTGTCTACCTGCCTATTTCTGTATCTTTCTCTCTCTCTCTCTCAAATAAATAAATAAATAAATAATAAAATATTTTTTAAAAATAAAAATAAATTAAAAAAACATTTGGGGCTTCAGGATCCAAAATCTTGTTCACACATATGACAAATACTGATGATACAGGATTTCCTGGACTCGCAATGGGGTTATATCCTGATAAACCTACAATAGTTTGAAAACAACATGTCAAATATGCTTAACCTTCTGATATATATTTAATCCATACAGTGCACTGTAAAGTATTTGGCCTTCTGCCCTGTGATGCAGGATTTGGGGGCTCAGAATGAGTTCCCAAACTTGTGAACCCCAATTTTGGGTCCTTATCCTTTTTTTTCAAGGCAGGGTCTCACTCTAGCCCAAGCTGACCTGGAATTCACTATATAGTCTCAGGGTGGCCCTGAACTCACTGTGTTCCTCCTACCTCTACCTCCCGAGTGCTGGGATTAAAGGTGTGCACCACCACGCTTGGTTCTGACTATTTTTTGTTTTTTGAGGTAGGGTCTTGTTCTAGCCCAGTGTTGTAGTCAGCTTCATGTTGCTGGCAGAAAACACCCAACCAAAAGCAGCTTGTGGGAGGAAAGGGTTTATTTTGGCTTACAGACTCAAGGGGAACCTCTATGATGGCATAAGCAAAGGGTGGACATCACCTCCTGGCCAACATCCAGTGGACAACAGCAGCAGGAGAGTGTGCCAAACACTAGCAAGGTGATAACTCTCACCAGTGATAAGTCTCCCAAGTCCAATAATTCTAACCAGTGATGAGTCTCTGGAGTTCCAATCCTGCCCCCCCACAGCTAGGCTACTCACAGTCCCAGAAAACTTCATCAGGTGCTGGCAGCACTCCTTGACAGCTGTCCCATAGTCCTGGCATCTCCATTGGGTCTCCACTGCAACCCATGGTTTATCCCCATGGCTCCATCAGGTCTCCACGCAGGTAATCCATCAAGACTGCCTTACGCTGCCCATCGCCATTTCCAAAATACAAAAACATGTTGCAAATTCAATGGAAATTCCTCTTTCCTACATTTGTTATACTCCATAGTACTAGGTAGGCTACCAATTTATTAATCTAGGGGGGAATCTAGGAAGAACAGGACACCCCTTCAGCATTCAGTCTCTTCAAGAGTCTGCATTCTTCCTGATGTCCCAGTGCAGATCAGTTGGCCCAATTTCAATGGCTATTTTCTCTCAAACAATTACAGCTGAATGGGCAGCAGTCTTGGCCCAACGATTTTATTTCTTTTTTTTCTGTGCCATATCCTTCTGCTCACACCAGTCCATTTCTACACAATGCAACCCTGCACAAGTTAACAGAACACAGGCATAACAGCAAGCCTCTCACACAAACTGCTTCTAGCCCAGTCCAGACAAAGCTCTTTCTCACCCTCATAAGACAAACCTCACAGGCCATAATTCTTAGTGTATTCAGGTCTTTCAACTCTGACCAGAATGGTCTATAAGGCTGTACTTACAGCAGTGCAAAGTGTCTCTTAGGCCAAAGTTTCAAATATTTCCATATTCCTCCCTCAAGTGAGTTCCAAATGACCACAGCCACAGTCAGGTTTCTAGCATCAACACCACCACTCCTGTGATATCAATTTTACTGTTGCAGTCAGCTTCATGTTGCTTGCAGAAAACACCCGACCAAGAGCGCTTGTGGGAGAAAGGGGCTTATTTGGTCTTACAGACTCGAGGTGAAACTCCATGATGGCAGGGGAAAATGATGGCATGAGCAGAGAGTAGACATCACCTCCTGGCCAACATTAGATGGACAACAGCAGCAGGAGAGTGTGCCAAACACTGGCAAGGAGAAGTTGGCTATGGCACTGGTAAGCCAAGCCCCAGCAATACACTGCCTCCAGGGAGATCAAATTCCCAAATTGTCACCAGCTGGTAACCTAGCATTCAGAACACATTGGTTTATGGGGGACACCTGAATCAAGCCACCACACCCAGGCTGACCAGAATTTGTCTTAGTCTGGCCTCAAACTCTCAATCCTCCTACCTCTGCCTTCTAAATGCTGGGACTAAAGGTATGCTCCATCACACCTGGCCATTATACTATTTTAACAAAGAATTGATAAAATGGACTCCAAAAGGTTAAATTGTGAATTGTTGAATTTATTTAAGGGAAAATCATAATTCATGAGGTTTATTTAGGGGAAAATGGTACCTAGAAAAAGGCTGAGGCAGTTCCACACATGTGGGAAATCAAACATAGAAGCCCCTTCAAAAGACCAGAAAGGATTAAGAAATAGCAAAGGACTCAGAGATGACAGGTAAATCTTAAGTATAATCAAAGCAAGAGGGTAAGCCCAGAGCATGACACAGAGAGAAGGCAAGAAGAAAAATACCCAAACCAATATAAGTAATCGCGCCCCTTCCTAGCCAGGCTGGTCCCAAACATGCCCAGAAGGAGGCCAGATCATAGGGGAAAATGAAGACAAAGGCCTGCAAGAGAAAACGTATGCAAGCAAAGATCACAATGCAAAAAGAGAGGCTCTGCTATGTGGGTAACCTACTTTGTATGGATCACACATCCAATCAGGGTGAGCCTTATCAGACACATGTGCATAAGCAGAGACCTGATTGGTTCAGACTCAAGGGCCAAGATCTGATTGGTTAGTAGACTCAGAGGGTTGATCCAGAGTGGCTGAGCAGAAGAAGAAGCCGAAAGTTCCTGACTGTGTCACTGGCAGCCATTTTGGAAAGAGCGATGAGATCTAAGTTTCATTTTTGCCAAAATAGACAAAATGGCATCTCCTTTCTCCTTGTCCCCCTTCCTTCAATTATGTGGCTGTCTGGAAGCTACAGCTTCCTACTACTGCCCAGTGTTATGAGACAGTATCAGAACTCATACTGAGAAAATCTGTTGTTACTTTTCTTGTTGGTGTTATCTGACAAGAAATGACTGAAAGGAATGACGTGGAGTCAGGTAGCTTTGTTAGGCAGTTAGGGTGATTAGGCCTCTGAAAGTATACTTTCAGTCTCTCCACCTTGCTGTAGATCAAAGTATGATCTGACTTATCTCTTCCTGAGATCTGTTTTTCCACAAACAACCTGGGCCCCTTGTGGGAGGGAGGGCCCCTTTCCTAGGTGGTTAGTCAAGTTCAGCCAGTAGAACTTGGTGTCATGGATAGACTCTTCCTGGGACGGCCCCTTGCCCAGACAAATCCTGTCTCACTGGCTCACCTGAGCCAGAAGGTAGGGCCTACCACCTAAGGGTATAAATATGTTTACCAGGGCAGGGCAACCTCTGTTGGTGGCCCATTCATCACTAGTGAACCTCCAGGTTTTGGTGAGTCTCCCCCTGAATCCTACTTCCCATATGGGCTCTTTACTCTCTCCTGTCCTCCACATGGCAGCACCCTTTGTACTTTCTTTTTTTATTTTATTTTTTTCCTCTCAACTCTCTTTTTCACATTTCTTCCAGGCCTACCATGGGGGCTCTCAGACCATGTGAGTATATTCATTTTCCTTCCCCTGGTTCTGTCCTTCCCTAAATAACTATAATAATTTAATAATTATGCTTCTCAGTTTTATTTTATCCAATTCTTTCATTAGAAGTAGACATGAACCTGGAGTTTGGGGTTCAACGACACTGTTCCTGAACCCCTAACACCTCATTTTAGGAGAAAGAATTTATTTAAGATTACAGTTCAAAGGAATATAGTGCAACATGGTGGGGAAGATATGGCAGCAGGAACATGAAGTAGCTGGTCACAGTGACTCCACAGTCAGGCAGGAATGAGATGAATGCTGCTTCAACATTCTCCTTTTTATTCAATCTGGAACTTCAGCCCATAGATTAATCCACCCACAACTAGAATAGGTTTTTCCATCTCAGTTAACCTAGTTTAGAAAATCCCTCACAGACATGCCCAGATGCTTACTTCCATGGTGATATAAAATAAATCCAATCAAGTTAATGCTTGAGATTAACCATCTCAGGATCAAAATTCAAAATTTGAAGTATAGTTTCTACTGAATCCATATGGCTTTTATACCATTGTAAAGTAGAAAAACCCTGAGTTAAATCTTCCTAAATTGAGGATTACCTGTAAGCAAAGAGTAAACACACATGTACATATATTCTAATTTAGAAAGTATGCATTTAAATACTTTTTTAATTTTCTAGACCTAGAAAACAGAATAAAATGCCCAAATTAAAATTACACCTCCCTAGAATGTGTTATAAATAAGTGAAAACTGAATCCCAGGTATGAAGAAATGTGGGCTCTTTACTATGAGGTTATGAAGATATGTGGGCTCGTTACTACTCAGAGCACAAGTAGACACTCAAGGTCTATGCTTCTGTCTCATTGCTTGAGACATTTACAAACGAGATTGTATGACTCTTTTAAACATGAGAAAAAGACCTACAAAATTAAATAACTTGTCTAAGATAAGGTTACTGGATACAAAAGAAGTTCTAAATAAAAGAATATATATACTGGAAAAACAGAACATGGGTTTTAATTGAGGTCTGGTTGGCCAAATCTTGAAAATGATTCCCTTTAGGACTGGAGAAATGGCTTAGTGGTTAAGTGCTTCCCTGTGAAGCCTAAGGACCCTGATTCAAGGCTTGACTCCCTAGTACTTAGGTAAGCCAGATGCACAAGGTGGTGCATGCATTTGGAGTTTGTTTGCAGTGGCTGGAGGCCCTAGTGCGCTCATTCTCTCCCTCTCTCTCTCCCTCTTTCTCTCTCTGGCTGTCTGTTGCTAATAAAATAATAAAATAAAATACAAATAAACAAAAAAATTTAAAAAATGATTCTCTTCATTTAAAATCAATATACTTTAAACATAACACATGCTTTATAACCTATTTTTCCCAAATGATATGTGAATATTCTCCTCCTTCATAACTTTCAGCTACCTTTAAAAAAGATTTCATAGCTGGGCGTGGTGGCGCACGCCTTTAATCCCAGCACTCGGGAGGCAGAGGTAGGAGGATCGCCGTGAGTTCGAGGCCACCCTGAGACTACATAGTTAATTCCAGGTCAGCCTGGGCCAGAGTGAGACCCTACCTCGAAAAAAAAAAAAAAAAGATTTCATAGCTGGGCGGGGTGGTGCATGTCTTTAATCCCAGCACTCGGGAGGCAGAGGTAGGAGGATTGGCATGAGTTTAAGGCCACCCTGGGACTACAGTGAATGCCAGCTCAGCCTGGGCTAGAGTGGGCCCCTACCTCAAAAAAATAAAAAATAAGGACTGGAGAGATGGCTTAGCGGTTAAGGCGCCTGCCTCCTAAGCCTAAGAACGCTGGTTCCAATCTCCAGGTCCCACGTTTAGCCAGATGCAAAGTGATGCAAGGGCGCAATGCCGCACTTGCCCACAAGGGGGCGCACACATCTGGATTTCGTTCACAGCAGCCAAGAGACTGCTGGCGCGCCCATTCTCTATCTGTCTCCCTCCACCCTCTCTCTGTCTGTCTCTCTCTGTGTCTCTCTCTAAAAATAAAATTAAAAAATAATTTAAAAAAATAAAAAATAAGATTTCCAATTAGCATGGTGGTATAGGAACCATGCCAAAGCAGCCTAGGGGAAAAAAAAAAAAAAAAAAAAACAGCAAAATACACTTTTCTACTAAAAAGTGAATGTGTATAACAAATTATCAACAGAGAAGAAGCAGCAGAGAAGTGGGAGAAATCCAGAGCATCTAGGACCCACAGAAGCAGGCAGAAGCAGCTCTAGCAGCAGCATCAGGTTTGTGTAGCCGCAGCCTCCAGGCTCAGCCTGAACTACAGGAAAAGCCAGGAAAGGGGATTTTCCACTCACATCAGCCTCCTGGCAAACTCAAGAAACATGAAGGGAGGATGGCAGTGACCAATGGAGTGGCTTGTGAGGAAGAGGATTGCAAGGACCAGCAGAAAAACTCCAGCCACCATCCACAGCCTCCCCTGCCCCCACCACCAGCACAAGAGCCCTCAAGCACCAGAGACCTGGAGAAGGGAACTTATCTACACAGCACCCGGCACAGGAGATCAGAGCAGTGACCCACCGACCCAGCCAGCCTACCTGAGCCAACAGTGCAGCAAAAAGGGACCCAAGAGGGTGCACAGCATAATTGAGATCAAAGCCATCCCAAAAAGTAACTGGGATTACATCAGGTCAGTACCCACCAAATAAGCCTGGTGTATAGGCATGCATTGGAAGTTCTAATTGCACCTTCCATGTCAGGGTAAATTATACGTTAAATCTGATGGATGGTCGGATTTGACATTCTTAAATAGCCTATATTTTGGGCTTGTTATTTGTTGCTTCCTGATTTATAGTGCCTTTGTCTCCTCTTCTGTCTTTAGTTGGGGAAGGGTGTCACTTGGTCACAAGCTGACCTTGGAACCCTCTATAGGCCAGAAATCTCAACCTCCCAGTTCACAGGATAAAGGGTGTGAAGCAACTGGATTAAGGGTGTAGGGACTGTGACTTTGTTAAAGGATCCGTTTGTCATAATATCTATTCTTTTTTTCTCCTAGAGCATTCTTTTTTCTTTCTTTTTTTATTGACAACTTCTATACTTACAGACAATAAACCATATTTCCCTCCCCTCCCCCATTGCCCTACAGAACACCACTCTCCATCATATCCCCTCCCTCTCTCCATTAGTCTCTCTTTTAATTTGATGTCATCATCTTTTTCTCCTATTATGAGGGTCTTGTGAAGGTATTGTTAGGCACTGCAAGATCATGGATATTGAGGCCAATTTCTTTTTGGACAGTTGCATTGTAAGGAGTCCTATCCTTCCTTTGGCTCTTACATTCTTTCTGCTCCCTCTTCTGCAATGGACCCTGAGCCTTGGAAGGTGTGACAGAGATGATTCAGTGCTGGACACTCCTCTGTCCCTTCTTCTCAGCCTTTTGGGTCATCCCAGTGGTCATCTCCATCTGAAAAAAGAAGCTTCTCTAACCAGAAGTGAGAGTAGCATTAATATGTGAATATGAATATTAAGTGTAGTGCTTTCAGGGCAGTTTGGTGGGAATAATGTATACATTTAGCCAGACAAGAGCAGACTTTATACCCCTAAGGCTCATGACCTCCCCTGCCATAGACATTTGATTAGTTTATTCAGTACCAGGCATGTATTCCCTCCCATAGCAAGGGCCTTCAGTCCAATTAGGGAGCAGTTGGTTTCCCCAAGAGTAGACATGCCACTATTGTACCCATTTGGTTGTTGGGCCTGTCTGGCCAAACTTGAGTTTTCCAATGTCCACTGTTTTCACCACTGATGATTTCTGTCTCCCATACTCTTGATGTCCCTCCTAGGGCAAGCCCAGGAGGGGATGCAGGGTCTCCACCGGGCAGGGGGCTGAGAGGTGCAGAGTCAAGACACAGACACCGGGAGTTGGGTGAAAGCAGGAAGAGAGCGAGCTGCTGCAGACTCATTTATTCAGGAAAGTGCAAAGGTTTTTAAGGGTTTGGCTGGCCAATCATTGTATGGGGTGGTTCCCTTCTTGTGACCAATGACAGCCTGTCTCTGGGCAGATTATCTCACAACAGGTTGCTCATGGGCATGGGGCTATAGCTGTTGTCACGCCAGGCCTGTGCAGAATGCTACATCCACAGAAGCCACTTCCTGGTTCCTCTAAGCAGGTGGCCTGGCTAGGGCCTGACCTGCATTGTGCCACACATATCCTCCTTTTTGTTTATATTATTGCTGACCCTGGGAGGCATGGTTCTTTGCCAAGCCATTGTTGACCCCAGGCTCCAAGGGATCACCTCATGTAGCGGTGCCTGTCTTAGGTTGCCCCATGTCATGGGGCCTTACCTGTCATTGGCTACCTGCCATTCTGGTGAGAAAGCCTGAGGGGTTGTGGCTGTCGCCTAGGAGGCATGGGAAGGCCATGTAGGGGTAGTTCTGTGGCATGCAAATGGTCCCAGAAAGAATCAACTATAGAATCTGAGAAAGACTGGGGTAGGACAGGTTTACAAATGAGAAATGGTGGATAAGATATCATATGGTGGTTCACGAGGGGTTGCCCCTGCCAATTGATAAATGGCTCCCTGTAGTAGAACCTGGTTTGTTTGGTTGGCAGTGATGCACCGAGAAAAAGCTCTTGAGACATCTGAAAAGGATCAGCATGATGGCGAGAATAACTAGGATTCCCACCAGGATAAGAAGGGAGGAAGGGTTGAAGAAAGAAATGTAAAGTTATCATCAGAAGAAACAGCTGCAAACAGGAGTACCAGTCATAGTAAGTCTGAAGGTAGATGGCCCATTGTAAAAGGACTTGTTCAAAGTAGGAGGAGTCAATGCCGGATTCCTGGGCTGCCTTTCGGATGAGAGCCAGATCAGAGAGAGGGAGGTGGGGTACCAGGGCCTGGTTGTTGCATCCAGCTCAACGTTAACATGGAAGGTGGCAAGGGGTGGGTTACCAGTGCCTGGCTATTACATCTGGCCCTAAGTTAATGGGGCATATCAGCAAACTGGCAGCTGCCTGGGTGTATCCAGGATGGAGCTGGCAGAGGAACTTCCAAGGGTAAAGAGGGGGAGGGGTAGTTGGTTTTTTATCATTGAAGGATTGGTTTTCCTCCTCATCCAAGTTATTGTAAGAGGGGTCTGGGAGGGACGAGGTTTGAAGAGCCAGTTTTGGTTCCTCCTTACAGCTTTCATTATGGGCAGAAACAACTTCCTCCATGGAGGAAACTTTAAGGCTGGCAATTATGGCAAGGATAGGAAAGAATGGGGCAGGGGGTGTCCATCGTGAACTTCATGTTTCTTCATGAAGAGAACCCAGGACCAAATGGAAGTGTCCCAGATGTTCTTGGGATTAATCCATGGGGCTAAGACAATAGTTTCATCCCAAAACCTATGGAGGTCCTTTTGTTTCACTTTTAAGCCACCTTGCAGGAGAAAAGCCTTAGGAGCCTGCACTTGTGGCATCTTCTGATGGGGAGAGAGGTTGCCCATTACAACGTGGTGGTGTTGGGGGGTGGGTGTGGTTGGCTCTGACACCCCTGAATAAAAGAGAGTGAGAAAATGATAACCCAGATCAAAATGATAGCCCGAAGAATAATCATGCAAACCACAACCCCTATTACCAGGGCCAGTTAAGACATACAGACATACAGACAGAATGTTTAGGACCCAAGTGTCTTGTGCTTAGTGGGGGATTTCCGTGGGTCATTACTCCATGGCTGTATGCTGACGTGGTGTCTCCAGGGAAGCTCAGCCAATGGCCTTGCCTTGGTTCTGAAATCAGGTAGGTCAGACCCTTATATGATTCCACCTGGACGAACTGAGTGTGGAGGGGCCGACATGGGCTTCGGGACCATGCGGCGATGGGTGCCTTCCTGCTGGGGAAGAGGATGAACAAAAGGAAAAGGGGGGAGGAGGAGGCTGCCTGCTCACCCTCAGGCAGCTGTCAGCACACAGAACAGAAAGGGGCCTCCTCACTGACAATCAAGGTGGGGGCATCTCTCCAATGCTGAGGAGAAGAGGGTCCCTGTTCAGGCACCAAATGTTGGTGTCCCTCCTAGGGCCAGGCCAGGAGGGGAAGCAGGGTCTCCACTGGGCAGGGGGTGAGAGGCATGGAGTCAAGACACAGACACTGGGAGTTGGGTGAAAGCAGGCAGAGGGCAAGCTTCTGCAGGACTCATTTATTCAGGGAAGTGCAAGGGTTTTTAAGGGTTTGGCTGGCCAATAGTTGTATGGGGTGGTTCCCTTCTTGTGACCAGTGACAGCCTGTCTCCAGGCAGATCATCTCACAGCAGGTTGCTTGCAGGCATGATGTTGTAGCTGTTGTCACACGAGGCCTGTGCAGAATGCCTCTGGATTGAAATTCTTCTCCTTCTACTATACCCTGAATTTTCTTATGTTTGATCTTTTCATAGTGTCCTGAATATCTTCAAATTCCCATTCATACCTTCCTATTAGCTTGTCTTTCTCTTTGTTGGACTGTATTAGTTCTGCCACCTCGTCTTCTAGTTTAGATAATCTGTTCTCTCCTCCATCCATTCTACTGGTGAGACTTTCCACAGAGTTTTTTATTTCACTGACTGTGTTCTTCAGAGCTGGGATTTCAGCCTGGTTTTTCTTCAGTATTTCTATTTCCTTACTCATGTCCTGTAATGACCTTTTTATTTCATTAAACTAGTTTTCTGTGCTCTCTTTCAGGAGTTTGTTTTCTTCTTTGAATCCTTTAATTTCTTCTTTTATTTCTTTGAGCATAGATATAATCATTCTTTTGAGGTCTTTGTCAGGTATTTCCTCTAAAATAGTCTCATTGGTGATCATTTCTGATGGATTTACAATTTTTGGTTGGATTGCATTGCCTTGATTCTTTGCACTTCTTGTATTATAATGTAGCGACTTTTGCATCCTGAATTGACTTGATGCTTGGGTTTTCTATTTATCGGCAGTGTTCTTAGATGTGGTGATCCACCTTTATATACTTTCAGGATATGAGTTTAATGTGCCAAGTGTAGCACTTGTACCCAAACCAAACTGCAGAAGCAATCCTAGGTGTTGAGTTTGCTTGCTAAGCAAGTATTCTAGTGGACTGGGTGGGACAATATACTGGCAAATTCTAAACTTCAACTGAGCAATATACACATTCAATAAAAACCAGCACAGAGTATACAAGTGTGGGGATTAAAACAAACAAATAGGAATCCCTAAGGCTGTGTGTTGCTCTACACCCTTAATCCTCTCAGCTAAGAGGTAGAGAATTCTGTTCTGAATTGGGTCCCAGGTGAGCCTGGATCTGGATCAGACCCTGCCCCCAATAATGACAAAAGCAAAAGATAAAGGCCCTATGAATCTGTAATCATTAAAGGCAGCAATATTCAACACCCCATGTACAGCTTATTTGAAAATGGTTAAAGCCAACCAAAAATATGAAACCCTTAACCTGCTCTGTAATGGAAAGACAGATTAGCACTTCCAATGCAGGCCTGTGTGTTTTTTTTTTGTCAGTCAGCCTTGTTATCTTTTGGTGTGGCTTCCAATCTCACCAATGCTGAGCACCCACCTCATTCCCTCCATGTTGTGCTGTGGAGCTTGAGCTTGGCTCAGCTGTGCTGGACGTGCTGCTGCCTGGAACTGAATGCTGGAGGTTCCTGGTTCTTATGGTTGGGGGTGGGGGGTGGGAGAGTTCAGGAAGCCTGTAGTTGCTCACACTGTTCCCCTGTATCTCTTTCTGTAGCTCAGCAGACTTTTCTTTAGATTTCTGGACTCTGCAAGGAGGCTGATGAGGCGGAACAGTCCCCTTGTTTGGTCTTTGTTGCTGCTGCTAGGCATGCCTGGTGGGTGGTGCCTGGTGTGCAGATCACACGGATTGGGGCTGCCACAGACCGGGGCTGCTGAGGATTGGGCCACAAGCTCCTCAGTGGGATTCTGGCCATCTCCTGTTTCTCCACTGTGTGTAGGAAAAACCTATACTGCACTTTTCAGGAGAAGAGTGTATTTTGCTGTAGTTTTGCTTAAATCCCTCCCTGGGATGGTTTGGTGTGGCTTCTATGCCACCATCTTACCTGGAAGTCCATAATATCTATTCTTGCATAAATAGTGAGTTCAAGGCCACCCTGAGACTACATGGTGACACAGTGAATTCTAGGTCAGCCTGGGCTAGAGTGAGACCCTACCTCGAAAAACAAGCAAACAAACAAAAAAAGAATTCAGGATATAGTAGAAGGAGAAGAATTTCACTCCAAAGGCATAGTAGGCATGTTCAACCAAATCATAGAAGAAAACTTCCCTCACACTGGGAAAGAGATGCCAATGCAGATACAGGAAGCTTTAGAACACCAAACAGACAAAACCTGGAAAGAACCTCTCCTTGCCATATTATAATTAAACTACCAAACATACAAGCCAAAGAAAATATATTGAAAGCAGTTACAGAGAAAAATCAATTCACAATCAAAGGCAAGCCCATCAGAATAATAGCAGACTACTCAACACAAACTTTAAATCCAGAAGGGCTTGGAATGATGTATTCCATATTCTGAAAGATAACAACTATCAACCAAGGTTACTTTATCCTGCAAAACTATCCATTCAAATAGATGGAGAAATAAGGACATTCCACATCAAAAACAGGCTAATAGAATATTTGAAGACAAAACCAGCTTTACAGAAAATATTTCAAAGGATCCTCCATGCAGAAGAAAAAGAAAAGCACACATATAAGGAACCTGCAAAAAACAAACCATTCTCCAATACTACTTAATGCAAGAGAGCAAAGGTAAAACCAGAAGAACTACAAAACAAGAAAAATGGCAAAAATAAATACACACCTTTCCATAATAACTCTTAATATCAATGGCCTCAATGCCCCAACCAAAAGACATGGGTTTGCAGACTGGGTTTAAAAGCAGGATCCTGGGCTGGAGAGATGGCTTAGCAGTTAAGGCGCCTTCCTGCCAAGCCTAAGAATGCCCATTTGATTCTCCAGGTCCCATGTTTGGCCAGACACAAAAAGTGATGCAAGGGCGCAATGCTGCACTTGCCCACAAGGGGACACACATGTCTGGAATTTGTTCACAGCTGCTGAGAGGGCACTGAAGCGCCCATTCTCTCTCTCTTAAAAAAAAAAAAAAAAAAAAACCAAAAAGCAGGTTCCTTCAATTTGTTGCCTTCAAGAAACTCACATTTCTACAAAGGATGGACACTATCTTAAGGTGAAAGCTTGGAAAACTTTGTTCCAAGAATAATGGGCCGTGAAAAGAAGCAGGGGTTGCTATCCTAATATCAGACAGGGTAGACTTCAGACCAACATTAGTTAGGTAAGATAAAGAAGGTCACTTTATATTGATTAAAGGAACACACCAATAGGAGGACATTACAGTCCTAAACATATATGCAGCTAACATGGGGGCTCCCAATTTCATCAAACAAATGCTATTAGAACTTAGGTCACAGATCACACCAAACACAATTGTAGTGGGTGACTTCAACACCCCACTCTGATCAATTAACAGGTCATCCCAGCAAAAAACAAACAGAGATGCATCTGGATCAAATGAGGTCATAGAACAAATGGGCCTAACAAGACATTTCATCCAAATGCTGCAGAAAACACATTCTTTTCAACAGCACATGGAATAGTCTCTAAAATAGACCATATATTAGGACACAAAGCAAATCTTAACAAATACAGGACAACTGAAATAATTCCTTGCACTCTATCTGATCACAATGGGATCAAACTACAAATCAATAGCAATAAAAGCTATGGAGCATACATAAAATCATGGGAACTAAACAATACAATACTAAATGATGAATGGGTCAGTGAAGAAAGCAGGAAGGAAATCAAATCACAGGACACTGTGACTAGAGAAAAAAGGCAACCTACAGAATGGGAGAAAATCTTTGCCAGCTATACATATGAGAGAGGATTAATATCTAGGATAGACTAAGAACTCTAAAAACTTGGGCTGGAGAGAGATTGCTTAGTGGTTAAACACTTGCCTGTGAAGCCTAAGGACCTCAGTTCGAGGCTCTATTCTCCAGGACCCACATAAGCCAGATGCACAAGGGGGTGTATGCATCTGGAGTTTGTTTGCAGTGGCTGGAGGCCCTGGCACCCATTCTCTCTCTCCTCTCTCTCTCTCTCTCTCTCTCTCTCTCTCTCTCTGCCTATTTCTGTATATATATCTCTCTCTCAAATAAATAAATAAAAAATTTTTTAAAAAACAGAAGAGTTGGGCATGGTGGTGCATGCTTTTAATCCTAGCATTCAGGAGGCAGAGGTAGGAGGATAGCCATGAATTTGAGGCCACCCCAAGACTACATAGTGAATTCCAGGTCAGCCTGAGCTACAGTGAGACCCTACCTCAAAAAACAAAAACAGAAACAATAAAACCTAAGAAGAAATAAAACAACCCAATTAAAAAATGGGCTATGGAGCTAAATAGTGAGAAGAAATACAGATGGCATAGAAACATTTAAAAAAGTGTTCTACATCATTCATACATCAGGGAAATGCAGATTAAAACTACGTTGAGATTCCATCTCACTCCTATCAGAATGACTACTATCATGAAAACAAATGACCATAAGTCCTGGCAAGAATGTAGTAAAAGAGGAACCCTTCTACACTGTTGGTGGGAATTCAATCTGGTCCAGCCATTGTGGAAATCAGCGTGGAGGTTCCTGAGACAGCTAAAAATATACCTACCATATGACCCAGCTATACCACTCCTAGGCATATATCCTAAGGACTCGTCTCACTACCTTAGAGATACTTGCTCAACCATGTTTACAATATTTACACTCTATTTACAATAGCTAGGAAATGGAACCAGCCTAGATGTCCTTCAACTTATGAGTGGATAATGGAGTTCTACTCAGTGGTAAAGAAAAATGAAATTATGAAATTTGCAGGAAAATGGATGGATCTGGAAAGGATTATACTTAGTGAGGTAACCCAGGCCCAAAAAGCCAAACGTCACATGTTCTCTCTCAAATTTGGATCGTAGCTACAAATGATTAGACTTCTATGTGAGTTGGAATAAAACTCAGTAGCAGAAGCCAGTAAGCTAGAAAGGGGATATAAAGGGAATAGAAAGGGAGGGAGGGGGGACTTAAATAGGATGGTATTGTATGTATGTAAGTAGAAGAAAGGATTAATGGGGGTAAAAACACCTAAGTGAGATCAGGGAAGAGATTGAATAAAGGAAAGGTGGAAGAAGGGCTAATCAAAATCTAAGAAGATATAAATAAGTCCTATGGAAACCTACTTTTTTGGACAATGGAACACTCAGAAGCCATAGATTGTTACTAGAAAATTTTCAGTGCCAGGGATAGGATTCCTTCCACTGAGTTGTTGGCCAGGGAGGTCACTGATAACCCAAAACATTATAGACCATTACCAAGGTTCTTGGTTTCCCACCAGGAATAGATAGTAAGACCCTATTGCTGAAGATTCCACATACTTGGGCAGCAGGGTCATTGAGAAATCCTGCTGGAGCTGAGCTGAAAGCCTCCTCCATGTAGACCAGCTGGCAGAAATCTGGAAAAACCTATGCTGCATGCTGTTAAATGGGAGAGAGAGAAATCACCAGTGGAGATTCTCAACAGTGGACACTGCATGCCTTAAATTTGGCCAGCCAGGCCAAATGAGCCACACCCTGGCTACATTCTTTGGAGTTTTAGAGCCATTGAACAGCTTTTTAAAATTTATTTATTTATTTATTTTTTTTTATTTATTTTTTATTTTTATTTATTTATTTTTTTTTGGGAGAGAGACAGACACAGAGGGAGAGGCAGACAGATAGAGATGGGCACGCCAGCAGTCTCTCAGCCGCTGTGAACGAAATCCAGATGTGTGCGCCCCCTTGTGGCCAAGTGCAGCATTGTGCCCTTGTGTCACTGCATCTGGCTAAACGTGGGACCTGGAGATTGGCCGGGTTCTTAGGCTTAGCAGGCAGGCGCCTTAACCGCTAAGCCATCTCTCCAGCCCTGAACAGCTTTTATGTGGCTTCTGTTTGTGGTTTTGAAATGGGAATTTTGAGGTCCTTTGCCATTATGACAACACACCAACAAATTTAGGGCACCCTGTATTATTGTCTTATGAATTTAAGTAATTAAAATCCAAAAACAAGAGGGTAAGGCTTAGAGAGATTTTATTAGATTAAGAGAAAGAAAGAAAGATACAGAGAGCTCCTGCCATGTGGAGGGCAGGAGGTGGTAGAGAGGAGTCAGGAGGTTTCTTCCCTCATCTCAACCCAGCCAGGAGGTTCATGCTGGGTGTGGTGGTGCATTCCTTAACTCTCAACACTTGGTAGGCAGAGGTAGGAGGATCATCATGAGTTTAATCCACCCTGAGACTACATAGTAAATTCCAGGTCAACCTGGGCTAGAGTGAACCCCTACCTTAGAAAACAAATCAGGGCTAGAGAAATGGCTTAGTGGTTAAGGTACTTGCTTGCAAAGCCAAAGGACCCAGGTTCAATTCCCCAGGACCAATGTTAGCCAGATGCACAAGGGGGTGCATGCGTCTGGAGTTCATTTGCAGTGGCTGGAGGCCCTGGTGCACCCATTCTCTCTCTCTGTCTTTCTCTGTCAAATAAATAAAAAGAAAAATAATAAATAAAAAGAAAACAAATCAATACAAAATAAAACAAAACAAACACAAGCTGGGCATGGTAGAGCATACCTTTAATCCCAGCAGTGAGGAGACCACCCTGAGAATACAGAGTGAGACCCTACCTCAGAAAACCCAAAAAAAAAAAAAAAAAAGAATTTGGAGGTTCAGGAGTGATAAATGGGCAGCCAAGATACTCTAGCCCCATTTTCTACTTCTGAGAAAAGATGTCAACCTAAAGAAATAAAAGAGATAGTTGTTTAACATTGGACACTGAACTGCAAGCCATAAGTTTGGCCTTCCAGGCCAAATGAGCCAATGGGCGCCATAGTGGCATGTCTGTTATGGGGAAAACCAACCACTCTCTAATTGGACTGCAGGCCCACTCCACAGGAGGGAATACATGCCTAATACTGAAAACCTATGACAGGGAAAGTCATGAACTCTAGGGGTATAATGCCTGCTGGTGCCTGGCTAATGCATATACTATACTCACCAAACTGTCCTATAAGCACTTTTCTTAATGTTCATACCAATATATTAATGATACTTTCACTTTTGGTTAGAGAAGTTTCTCTTTTCAGATGGCAGTGACCTCTGGGATGACTCAAAAGGTATCAAATTGCTGAAAGGAAGTGAGAGAGGAGTGATCAGCACTGAAACATCTCTGTCACACCTTCCAAGGCTCAGGGTCCATTGCAGAAGAGATGGAGGAAAGAATGTAAGAGCCAAAGGAGGATATGGCTCTTTACAATGCACTTTTCCAGACAAAATGGCCTGGATATCCATGACCTCGCAATGCCTGGAATTATCTATAATTATCTATAATAGGAGGAAAAGATAATGACATCAAAATAAAAAAGAGATTGATTAAGAAGGGGACGGGATATGATGAAGACTAGAGTTGTGAAAGGGGAAAGTGAGGGGAGAGGGAATTATCATGGTTTATTGTCTGTAATTATGGAAGTTGGCAATAATAAAAAATAAAAATAAATTTCAAAACATAACTACCACAGAACCGGAAAAAAAAAGAAAAGAAATAGCTGTTTAAAAATTAAAAAGAAGGAAAATAAAATAAAAGAGGGCTGGAGAGATTGCTTATGGGTTAAGGCACTTGCTGACAAAGCCTAAGGACCAAGTTTGATTCCCCATTATCCACGTAAGCCAGATGCACAAAGTGACGCATGCATATTGGACTTCTTTCTCTCTCTCTCTTTTTCTCAAGTAAGTAATCAGCAAATAAACTAAAAAAATCATTGTTGATGCCTTTCCTTCTCAATACCAAAACCAAAGCCAAGAATGAAAAGAAATATAAAGAGAGGTAAAATCCGCATCAACACTAAAGGTGAAGAAGAGAAGTATGTAAAGTCTGGCATGGTAGTGCACACCTGTAATGCCAGCACTCAATGGAGTGGAAGCAGAAGGATTAGAAAGAAGTTCAAGGTCAGACTTGGCTACATAGTGAGTTCCAAGCCAGCCTGGGCTACATGAGATCCCATGTTAAAAAAACAAAAAGAAAGGCCGGGTGTGGTGGTGCACGCCCTTAATCCCAGCACTTGGGAGGCAGAGGTAGGAGGATCACTGTGAGTTCGAGGCCACCCTGAGACTACATAGTTAATTCTAGGAAAGCCTGGACCAGAGTGAGACCCTACCTCAAAACAAAACAAAAAAAAAAAAAAAACTAAAGAAAGAAAGAAAGAAAGAATATATACGTACATATATGTATGTATATTTTTAGTTCCGGAGAGATTAGATCAATGGTATTATGCATAATGAGCTACATCCCCAGCCTTCTAAATGTATTCCTTTGTTACTATTTTTTAGAGAGGGCAAGAGAGAGAGAATTGGTGCACCAGGGCCTCAGGCACTGCAATTGAACTCCAGGCAGTTGCACCACCTAGTGTGCATGTGCAACCTTGTGCTTGCATCACCTTTGTGTGTCTGGCTTACATGGGATCTGGAGAGAGATCGAACATGGGTCCTTAGGCTTTGCAGGTAAGTGACTTAACCACTAAGCCACTCCTCTAGCCCCCCTTTGTTATTTTTTATTTTATTTTTTGGTGTGCATGTGTGTAGCAGACAGCTTCAGGTTCGCTGAGATGAACTTCCAGATCAGGCACAGTTATGGAGGAAGGGATATTATTTATTGAAGCTTATAGATCCAGGCAAAGTTCCAATAATGGCAGAAGAAGCTGGCCTGCCTTCACAGGGCCAAGCAGAGAGAGAAAAAGCCAACCAGGCACACAGCACACTGAGCAAAACTATAGCCAAAAGCCCAGCACACTTCAGGAACTCTGGCTAGGCACACTTTGCATATCTTTACAATGGAATCTCAAACCCACCATGAACACCTTAAGACCAGTCCCCAGTGACATTGCCTCTAGCAAAGTGATTGCAGATGCAAACTATAACTAATAAAATACTGAATATATTGGGGGACATATATTCAAACTACCACATTCCGCCCCTGGCCCCCAATAGATTTAGCTCCTGGCCCCCAATAGATTTATAACTATCACACATTGTAAATTGTATTCAGTCCAATTTCAAAGGTTCTCACAGTCTTGATCAACTTAAGATAGTGAGTCCTGTAAGATCAAACAAGTTAAATACTTTCAACATGTAAAGGCACAGAGTAAACATTTTTAACTGGTATAAGGCATAGCAAGGAGAGACTAGAACAATGCAAATTCAACCACCATCAGCAGTCATCAAACTTCTGCAGTTCAAGTTCAATATAACCATAGACTGACAGTCTCCAGGTTTTCCAATTCCGCCCCTCCAGCTGGGCAGAGTCGCCAGGGAAAACTTTCATCCCATGCCAACACTGCACTCCATGGTAGCCCTTTTGCACAGTCCTGGTATATCCAAAACATCTTCAGGTCTCCATGCAAACCACGGTCCATCTTCCAAAGGCTCTTCCAGCCTATTCCTCAGGGACTTCATGCCCTGCCTCATGCTGCATCTCAGCAGCAGCTCCTGCAACTGTGTTCAATTCATGACCACTCCATGCATTTTTCATGCTTCCAAAACTAATACCAGGTGTGCAGGACACAGCCATATTCTTAATCCAGGGATGAAATAAATCATAGCCTTGAAAAGCAGGTTCCTTCTCCAGTTAACTCTTTCCAAGAGTTTGCATTTCTAACAGTCTTTCCTCAGGCATCCTCTCCATTGTTTTAATGTAAAGCAGTCGGGCCACCTTCCTTCCACCTTCCTTAAGATTGCTAATGTGTTTGACAATAGCAGCTCTAGTAATCTAAAACCAGTCTCAGTGCCTCTACTTTTAACTTGCTTGAGGTTTTCCAACTTAAAATCTTAAATTTCTCAGTCTGATATCTTTAGCCAAGCACAATCAGTCCATTACAAATTTAACCTTGATCAAACTTTCTGGGCCTGGATAGCGGAACGTAGCCATCCCTTATGCCAGTAGCCCAGTTCCAACAAAGTCCTCTGCAGTCTTTCCTTCCCCTTCGAAAGCTCATAAGCCAAGCCTCGAAGTTCAATACTGTCTGCACTTAGCATTCTCAAACTCTCATCAGAATAGTCCATAAAACTTGGCTTACCACTCCAGAAGACATTTTCAGTTGCAAGCACCAAGTCCATGCCCATTCCTCCAAAACAAAGGTTCCAAGAGATGAACATCCACATGATCTGGTTCATCTCACCCCACACTCCTAGGTACCACTTTACTGTAGCAGACAGCTTCAGGTTCACTGAGATGAACTTCCAGATCAGGCACAGTTATGGAGGAAGGGATATTATTTATTGAAGCTTATAGATCCAGGCAAAGTTCCAATAATGGCAGAAGAAGCTGGCCTGCCTTCACAAGGCCAAGCAGAGAGAGAAAAAGCCAACCAGGCACACAGCACACTGAGCAAAACTATAGCCAAAAGCCCAGCATACTTCAGGAACTCCAGCTAGGCACACTTTGCATATCTTTACAATGGAATCTCAAACCCACCATCAACACCTTAAGACCAGTCGCCAGTGACATTGCCTCTAGCAAAGTGATTGCAGATGCAAACTATAACTAATAAAATACTGAATATATTGGTGGACATATATTCAAACTACCGCATTCTGCCCCTGGCCCCCAATATATTTAGCTCTTGGCCCCCAATAGATTTATAACTATCACATATTGTAAATTGTACTCAGTCCAATTTCAAAGGTTCTCACAGTCTTGATCAAATTAAGATAGTGAGTCCTGTAAAATCAAACAAGTTAAATACTTTCAATATGTAAAGGCACAGAGTAAACATTTTTAACTGGTATAAGGCATAGCAAGGAGAGACTAGAAAAATGCAAACTCAACCACCATCAGCAGTCATCAAACTTCTGCAGTTCAAGTTCAATATAACCATAGACTGACAGTCTCTAGGTTTTCCAATTCTGCCCCTCCAGCTGGGCAGAGTCTCCAGGGAAAACTTTCATCCCATGCCAACACTGCACTCCATGGTAGCCCTTTTGCACAGTCCTGGTATATCCAAAACATCTTCAGGTCTCCATGCAAACCACGGTCCATCTTCCAAAGGCTCTTCCAGCCTATTCCTCAGGGACTTCATGCCCTGCCTCATGCTGCATCTCAGCAGCAGCTCCTGGAACTGTGTGCAATTCATGACCACTCCATGCATTTTTCATGCTTCCAAAACTAATACCAGGTGTGCAGGACACAGCCATATTCTTAATCCAGGGATGAAATAAATCATAGCCTTGAAAAGCAGGTTCCTTCTCCAGTCAACTCTTTCCAAGAGTTTGCATTTCTAACAGTCTTTCCTCAGGCATCCTCTCCATTGTTTTAATGTAAAACAGTCAGGCCATCTTCCTTCCACCTTCCTTAAGATTGCTAATGCATTGACAATAGCAGATCCAGTAACCTAAAACCAGTCTCAGTGCCTCTACTTTTAACTTGCTTGAGGTTTTCCAACTTAAAATCTTAAATTTCTCAGTCCGATATCTTTAGCCAAGCACAATCAGTCCATTACAAATTTAACCTTGATCAAACTTTCTGGGCCTGGATAGTGGAACGTAGCCATCCCTTATGCCAGTAGCCCAGTTCCAACAAAGTCCTCTGCAGTCTTTCCTTCCCCTTAGAAAGCTCATAAGCCAAGCCTTGAAGTTCAATACTGTCTGCACTTAGCATTCTCAAACTCTCATCAGAATAGTCCATAAAACTTGGCTTACCACTCCAGAAGGCATCTTCAGTTGCAAGCACCAAGTCCATGCCCATTCCTCCAAAACAAAGGTTCCAAAAGATGAACATCCACATGATCTGGTTCATCTCACCCCACACTCCTAGGTACCACTTTACTGTAGCAAGACAGCTTCAGGTTCGCTGAGATGAACTTCCAGATCAGGCACAGTTATGGAGGAAGGGATATTATTTATTGAAGCTTACAGATCCAGGGGAAGTTCCAATAATGGCAGAAGAAGCTGGCCTGCCTTCACAGGGCCAAGCAGAGAGTGAAAAAGCCAACCAGGCACACGGCACACTGAGCAAAACTATAGCCAAAAGCCCAGCACACTTCAGGAACTCCAGCTAGGCACACTTTGTATACCTTTACAATGGAATCTCAAACCCACCATCAACACCTTAAGACCAGTCCCCAGTGACATTGCCTCTAGCAAAGTGATTGCAGATGCAAACTATAAATCTCCTTATTTCATTAAATTGGTTTTCTGTGTGTTCTTTGATTCCTTTGATTTCCTCTTTGAGTTTTTTGAACACATTTATAATCATTCTTTTGAAATCTTTCTCAGGAATTTTCTCTAAATCAGTCTCACTGGAGGTCATTTCTGATGAATTAATACTTTTTGGTGGATTTATATTGTCTTGATATTTTGTGTTTCTTGTGTTTAAGGTAGAGATTTTTGAATCTTGGATTAGTTTAATGCTTGGGTTTTCTAATTATCTGCAATATTATTGGATGTATCAATCAATCTGATGTTATATATCTTCAGGGTAGGAGCTTAAGGTGCTAGGTGTGGCTCTTAAGACTCTCAGAGTAACCACAAAAGTGACCCTAGGTGTTGGGTTTGCCTGCTATGAGAGTATTCAAGTAGGCTGAGTGGAACAAAATACAGACAATTTCTAAAAATTTAACTAAACAATGTACCCATTCAATGAAAAACAGCACAGAGTATTTATGCAAGAGTAGGTACTATGACAAATTGATCCTTTAACAAAGTCACAGTCCCTCAGGATGTGTGTTGCCCCACACCCTTAATCCTGTCAACTGGGAGGCTAAGATTTCTGGTCTGTAGAGGGTTCCAAGGTCAGCTTGTGACCAAGTGACACCCTTCCCCAATGAATGACAGAAGAGGAAACAAAGACACTATAAATCAGGAAGCAACAAGTAAGCAGCCCAAAATATAGCTTATTTAAGAATGTCAAATCTGACCATCCATCAGATTTAACATATAATTTACCCTGACATGGAAGGTGCAATTAGCACTTCTGCTGCAAGCCTCTATACCAGGCTTATTTGGTGGGTACTGACCTGGTGTAATCCCAGTTACCTTTTGGGATGGCTTTGGTCTCAGCTATGCTGCATGGCCGCTTGGGTCCCTCTTTGCTTTGCTGTGCTGTGGGCTCAGGTATGCTGGCTAGGTCTGTGGGTTGCTGCTCTGATCGCCTGTGCTGGATGCTGTGTAGATGAGTTCCCTTCCCCAGATCTCTGGTGCTTGCTGGCACTTGGGCTGGTGGTGGGGGAGGGGAGGCTGTGGATGATGGCTGAAGTCCTCCCAGTGGTCCTTGTGATCCCCTTCCTCACAAGCTGCTCGATGGTCTCTGCTGTCCTCTTTCCACGTTTCTTGAGTTTGTGAGGAAGCAGCTGGTGTGAGTGGAAAATCCCCTCACCTGTTTTTTGTTGTTGTTTTTAATTGAGAGAGACACACAGAGACAGAGGAAAAGGCAGAGAGAGAGAATGGGTGCACCAGCAGCCTCTCAGCCGCTGTGAATGAATTCCAGATGCGTGCGTCCCCTTGTGGGCAAGCACGGCATTGCGTACTTGTGTCACTTTATGTCTGGCTAATCATGGGACCTGGAGATCAAATGGGCCTTCTTAGGCTTGGCAGGCAGGCAACTTAACCACTAAGCCAGCCCCACCCTTTTTTTTTTTTTTTTTCCTGCAGGCTCAGACTGAGCCTGATGGCTGTGGCTGTGGCTGGAATTGGTGCCGCCACTGCTGGAGCCGCTTCTACCTGCTTCTTTGAGCTCTGGACACTCTGGATCTCTCCTACTTCTCTGCTGCAGCTGATAATTTATTACACACCTCACATTTTAGTAGAAGAGTGTATTTGCAGGTTTTTTTTTTGTTTTGTTTGCTTTTTCTCCCCTGGGCTGTTTTGGCATGGTTCTTATGCCGCCATCTTAACTGCAAGTCTCTGAACTCAGGTTCTTGCACTTTGTCCTCTGAACCATCTCCACAGCCTTAAATGTGTTATTTAATGTGTTATTTGTAATAACAAAACTGAATACAACTTAATAATACCAATAGGGAAATATTTAAGTTATAACACATCCACACTGAGGAATATTATAAAGCCATTACATTATTTAATGAATTATTTATTTTCATTGTCAACTTTTAACAAACCATATATTTTGTTTGGTTTGTTCGGAGATTTTTGCTTTGTTTTGTTTTTTGAGGTAGGGCTTCACTCTAGCACATGGCTTCCCCTTTGGCATGTTTAATTATGATGTTTAATGGACATCCTTGCAATTTACAATGACCCTTTTTTCCCCCCAAGGTAGGGTCTCACTCTATCTCAGGCTGACCTGGAATCCACTATGTAGTCTCAGGCTAGCCTTGAACTCACAGCAATCCTCCTACCTCAGCCTCCCAAGTGCTGAGATTAAAAGTGTGCACCACCATGCCCGGAAAGATAACACTTTTAAAATAAAATTCTCAGGCTGAACAGATGGTTTAGCGATTAAGGCATTTGCCTACGAAGCCTAAGGATCCAGGTTCAACTACCCAGTACCCACATTAGCCAGATGCACAAGGTGATGCACGCATCTGGAGTTTGTTTGCAGTGGCTGGAGGCCCTGGTACACCCATTCTCCTCTCTCTCTCCTTATCTCTCTCAAATAAATAAAATAATTTTTAATATCTTAAAAAAATAAATAAGATTCTTTCCTAAGGATGATTTGAGCACTGCAATTCTATGGGAGAATCAGCAGAACCTGTAGGATTTTTTCCATTGACATTCTCTATTATAATTTTGTTTTATTTCATAATTTTCTTTTTTTTTTTTTTTTTTTTTACTGACAACTAATTGTAGACAATATCCCATGGTACTTCCCACTTTGTGGCTCTGTGGCTGGGATGAGGAAGCAGCCTGGTGTAAAAGGTTTTGTTGTATTCCAACACTTCTGTTAGGGAGACCACACTGAGAGCATTCCTGATAATTTGATAATGGGATTTTTATTTATTTATTTTTGGTATGACACATCACTAGATGTAAATCCTCCAATTCCCTGTAGTTATTCCAGCCCCAGAAGAAATACCCCAAAGGATTTTCAATGTTGTTTTGTTTGTACTAGTGGGGACTATACCAGACACTTGCCACATGTGAGGCGAACATGCTGTCACTATCCTTTTCATGCATTTTATTTGGGGATGGCAGGGTCTCACTGGTTTGCTCAGGGTGGCCTTGAACTCACTCTGTAGTTCAGGCAGGGGTTGAATTTGCAGTCCTTCTTCCCCACCCTGTCAAGTAGCTGGTATAATATGCCTGTGTCCCCATATGGTCCTTGAGCTCTAGATCCCCATGTGCTTGTGAGCCATGTGCTTGCCTGGGATTTTTTTTTTTTTATATTTATTTATTTTTAATGACAACTGCCTTAATTGTAGACAATATCCCATGGTATTTTCCTCCCTCCCCCCAATTTTCCTTTGAAACTCTACTCTCCATCATATCCCCTCCCCCTCTCATTCAGTCTCTCTTTTCAGTTTGATGTCATCATCTTTTCCTCCTATTATGATGGTCTTGTGTAGGTAGTGCTGTGAGGTCATGGACATCCAGGCCATTTTGTGTTTGGAGGAGCACGTTGTAAGGAGTCCTACTCTTCCTTTGGCTCTTATATTCTTTCCGCCACCTCTTCCACAATGGACCATGAGCCTTGGAAGGTGTGATAAAGATGTTTCAGTGCTGAGCACTCCTCTGTCACTTCTTCTCATTACCATGGTGCCTTCTGAGTCATCCTAAGGTCACCACCATCTGAAAAGAGAAGCTTCTCTAATTAATGAGAGTAGCATTAATATATGGGTGTGGACATTAAAGAGAAGTGCTTACTGGGCAGTTTGGTGAGCATAGTATATACATTTAGTGAGACACCAGCAGAAGTTACACCCCTAGGGCTCATGACTACCCCTGTCATAGGTTTTCAGTATCAGGGATGTATTCCCTCCCATGGAGCAGGCCTCCAGTCCAATTAGAGAGTGGTTGTTTTCCCCCATAACAGACATGCCACTATTGCACCCTTTGGGTCATTTGGCCTGGCTGGCTAAATTTAAAGCTTGCAGTGTTCACTGTTGAGTATCTTCACTGGTGTTTTCTCTCTCTCATTGAACTGCATACAGCATAGCTTTTTCCAACTTTCTGTCAGCTGGTCCACATGAAGGAGGCTTTAACTCAGCTCCAGCAGGATTTCTCAGTGACCTTGCAGCCCAAGTATGTGGAGTCTTCAGCAATAGGGTCTTACTGTCTATTCCTGGTGGGAAATCAAGGGCCTTGGCAGTGGCCTATAATGTTTTAGGGGATCTGTGACCTCCCTGGCCAACAACTCACTGGAATGTATACCCCCCCACCACCACTGAAAAATTTCTAGTAACAATCTATGGCTTCTGAGTGTTCCATTGTCCAGAAAAGTAGGTTTCCATAAGACTTATTTATAACCTCTTAGATTTTGATTAGCCCTCCCTCCACTTTCCCTTTACTCAATCTTCTTCCCCTAACTTTACTTAGACCTTTTCACCCCCACTAATCTGTCTTCTACTTACGTATATATAATACCATCCTATTAAGTCCCTCTCCCTCCCTGTCTGTTCCCTTTATATCCCCTTTCTAGCTTACTGTCTTCTGCTACTGAGTTTTATTTTTACTCACATAGAAGTCCAACCATTTGTAGCTAGGATCCACATAGAGAGAGTATTTTTTTTTTTTTTTTTTTTTTTTTGGTTTTTCGAGGTAGAGTCTCACTCTGGCCCAGGCTGACCTGGAATTAAATATGTAGTCTCAGGGTGGCCTTGAACTCACGGCAATCCTCCTACCTCTGCCTCCCGAGTGCTGGGATTAAAGGCGTGCGCCACCACGCCCGGCTTGAGAGAGTATAATTTTTAAAAATATTTTTATTTATTTATTTGCAAGCAGAGAGAGACAGAGATAAAAAAAAATAGAGAACAGGCACACCAGGACCTTTAGCCACTGTAAACAAACTCCACATGCATGTGCCACTTTGTGCATCTGGCTTTATGTGTGTACTGGGGAATCAAACTTGAGTCATTCAATTTTGTAGGAAAGTGCCATAATTGCTGATCCATCTCTACAGCCTCCCCCGCCCCGCCCTTTTTTTTGGTTTTTCGAAGTAGGGTTTCATTCTGGTCCAGGCTGACCTAGAATTCACTATGTAGTGTCAGGGTGGCCTCGAAATCACGGTGATCCTCCTACCTCTGCCTCCTGAGTGCTGGGATTAAAGGCGTGTGCCACCACGCCTGGCTGTTTTTGATTTTTGAGGTAGGGTCTCACTCTAGTCTAGACTGACCTGGAATTCACTATGTAATCTCAGGGTGGTCTTGAACTCATGGCCATTCTCCTACCTCTGCCTCCCTAGTGCTGGGATTAAAGGTATACACCACCATTCCTGGCTCTGTTTGTTTGTTTGTTTTTGTTTTTCCAAGGGAGGGTCTCACTCTAGCTCAAGTTGACCTGGAATTCACTACGTTGTCTCAGGGTGGCCTTGAAGTTCACAGCGATCCTCCTACCTCTGCCTCCCAAGTGCTGGGATTAAAGGCACATTTAGTTTTATTGTAACAAAGCAACTGATACACTTAATGTTTAAAACTGAATAGTACCTTTTTCCTTTCCAGTGAAAACAAAGAAAATTTAAAAATAGAGACTGGAGAGATGGCTTAGTGGTTAAGGCACTTGCCAGCAAAGCCAAAGGACTTAGGTTCTATTGTCCAGTACCCACATAAGCCACATGCACAAGGTGGCACGTGTGTCTGGAGCTCATTTGCAGTGGCTAGAGACCCTAGTGCACCCATTCTCTCTGTCTGTCTCTATCACTATCTCTCTCTCCCTTAAATCTTAAATAAATAAATAAAATATTTTATAAAAATAGGGGCTGGAGATCCAGGTGTGGTGACACATGCCTTTAATCCCAGCACTCAGGAGACAGAGGTAGGAGGATCGCACAGTGAATTCCAGGTCAGCCTGGGCTAGAGTGAGACCCTACCTTGAAACTCTCCCCCCAAAGAAAGAAAGAAAGAAAGAAAGAAAGAAAGAAAGAAAGAAAGAATAAAAAGAAATCCACATTGGTGATTAGGAATACTTTGTCTTAAGTCCCAGGTATGTAGCAACAAGTTCTCAAAAATGTGACTGTGTGAATCTAGGTAGATAGTATGTGATTTCTGCATAAGTCTCTGTTTAATAAATATGTCACTGTATTCTGGTCAGGAATTTTGGTCCAATAAAGGAACATAAAATTTAAAAATCTCATGCTCAAAAATGAAACTGGGCCCTTATCACACAAGACAGAACACACTGGTTACAGGTCTCTTTCTCTGGAGGTGGTCACAGAGAGATGCTGGTATGTAGCTTCTTCCATTGCTACATTACCTTCCCAGAGTTTTTGGAACCAAAATTAATACAATCTACTCCACATTCTAAATTCTGAAAAACAGTACACCCATGTAGATCATCCAAAAGGCAAACCAACAATATAATATTCTTTTTTTTTCAAGGTAGGGCTTTACTCTAGTCCAGGCTGACCTGGAATTCATTATGTAGTCTAAGGGTGGCCTCCAACTCATGAAATCCTCCTACCTCTGCCTCCTGAGTGCTGGGATTAAAGGTGTGTGCCACCACACCCAGCTAACAATATAATATTCTTAAGGCAGTGGCAAATCAAGGGTGTGTGTGGTGGTTTATCATATGCACCCCATAAACTGATATGTTCTGAATGCTTGGTCCTCTGCTGATGGTAATTTGGGTGTTGGAGCCTTTCTGAAGGAGGTGTGTTGTTGAGGGTGGGCTTAGGGGTATTATAGCCCAGTTCTCCCTTGCCAGAGATCAGCTCACTCTCCTACTGTTGTTGTCTATCTCCCACCATCATGAAACTTTCTCTCAAGACTATAAGGCAGAATACAAAACTTTCCTCCCATCAGCTGCCTTTAGTTAGGTGCTTTGTCCCAGCAATGAGAATGTAACCATTAAGTGTGCCTCAAGCACATATATCTGCAAGTGTAGATGTATACACACAATTATGTGGAAATTATTCAACATTTGAACATTAAAAATTGTATTGGAAAGCCAGGCATAGTGGCGCATGCCTTTTATTCCAGCACTCAGGAGGCAGAGGTGGGAGGATCGCTGTGAGTTCAAGGCCACCCTGAGACTACATAGTGAATTCCAGGTCAGCCTGGGCTAGAGTGAAACCCTACCTTGAAAAACAAAATATAAATTAATTAACTAATTAATTAAAATAAATAAATAAAATTGTATTGGAGAGCTGGAGAGATGGCTCAGCAGTTAATGTATTTGCCTGTAATGCTTAAAGACCCAGGTTTGATTTCCCAGTACCTACATAAAGCCAGATGCACAAAGTGGCACCTGTGTTTGGAGTTTGTTTGCAGAGGCTAGAGGCCCTAGTATGCCCATTCTATGCTTTCCTCTCTCTCTATCTCTCTCTCTTTTCCTCTTTCTCTGTCAAATAAATAATTTAATAAAATATATTTTAAAAATTGTTTTGGCTGGTGTGGTGGTGCATGCCTTTAATTCCAGCGCTTGAAAGGCAGAAATAGGAGGAGGATCAGCATGAGTTCAAGGCCACTCTAAGACTACAGAGTGAATTCTAGGTCAGCCTGGGCTACAGTAAGACCATATCTCAAAAAAAAAAAAAAAAAAAAAAAAAGAAAAATTGTCTTGGAGGCTGGAGAGATGGCTTAGCAGTTAAGGTGCTTGCCTACAAAGCCAAAGGACCCAGGTTTAATTCCCTAGGACACACATAAACCAGATGCACAAGGTGGCTCGTTCACTTGGAACAGCTGGAGGTCCTGGCGTGCCCATTCTCTCACTCTATCTGCCTCTTTCTCTCTCTCCTCTCTCTTTCAGACAAATAAATGAAAATTTAAAAATGTTTTGGAGCTGAGCATGGTGGTGCATGCCTTTAATCCCAGCACTCAGGAGGTAGAAGTAGGAGGATCACCATGAGTTCGAGGCCAGCCTGAGACTACTGAGACTACATAGTGAAGGTCAGCCTGGACTAAAGTGAAATCCTACCTCAAAAAAAAAAAAAAAAAAAAGTTTTGGAATAATGTAAAATTGTAAAACAAATTACAGAATTTATTGAACTTTCTGATATTCATTTTAAGGTCTAGTGTATTTCAAGGTTTTGCCTTTCTGGATGTATATGTGTGTGTGGTATGCATGTGTTTGTATGTGTGGGTGCACGTGTGTGCAGGTGCATGTGTGTGCATTTGTATGTCCAGGGCAGAGGTTGACATTAGGGGTCTTTCTCAGTGATTTTCCACCTTATTTACTGAGCAAGGGTCTCTCACTTGAACACAGGGCTTGTTGATTTGATTAGTTAGTTGGCCAACTTGCTCTAGGGATCCCCTGTATCCACTTCCTGATTTCTGGGGATACTTATAATCCCAGTAATTACAGGTGGGCATTTATAGATACTGGAGATCTGAACTCCAATACTCGTGCTTGGGCAGCAATCACTTATATCCATTGATCCATTTTCCCTGCCCCCTCAAATTTTTGTTTTTAAAATTTCAAGTCGGGGGTGGTGGCGCATGCCTTTGATCCCAGCTCTCGGAAGGCAGAGGTAGGAGGATTGCCATGAGTTCGAGGCCACCCTGAGACTCCATAGTGTATTCCAGGTCAGCCTGGACCAGAGTAAGACCCTACATCAAAAAAAAAAAAAAAAAAATTCAGAAGCCGGGTGTGGTAGTGCATGCCTTTAATCCCAGCACTCGGGAGGCAGAGGTTGGAGGATTGCCATGAGTTCGAGGCCACCTTGAGACTACAGAGTGAATTACAGGTCAGCCTGGACCAGAGTGAGACCCTACCTCGAAAAACCAAAAAAAAAAAAAAAAAAAAAAATTCACATACATGGGTACTTTAAGTGTTTAAGGCCTCTACCCTCGCAATCCAACCTTAGATTAGTTCTAGGATTTTTACAACTTTTAACATTAAAACCACTCAGTGTTCTGGCAATATTATTCATGTATTTTAAATTGCAATGTGTCTCAGGCATGGGATACATTTCTTACTCCTTCTATGATGCCATAAAACATATCATGTCTCACTGTGAACAGATACCAAAATATCTCTTACAGTTAATGAGAGTCGGGGTTTTGTGCCAAACACCCAATGCCTAACCATTAATTATTTTCTAAGAACTGAAAGCATAGTATAAGCTGTTAAGTACATGTTAAAACCTGGTCTTTGCCCCAAGGCTTGCCATATAAATTACAGAACCAAATCAATTTAGATTGCATACTACATCAAATTAAAGGCAAGGCTAAACTTGATAGGCACAGAGTTCATGTAGCTTGTGCAAATCTCTAAGAAGTTACTACAAGTCTCATCAGAGTTGGTTGGTTGGAAGGTAGAATTTTGTCTTTTTATTTTATTTTTTTAATATTTTATTTTATTAGCAAACATGGAGAGAGAGAGAGATGGAGAGAGAGAGAGAGAGAGAGAGAGAGAGAGAGAGAGAGAGAAAGAGAATGGGTGCACCAGGGCCTCCAGCAACTGCAAACGAACTCCAGACATATGGCCATTTTGTGTGTCTGGTTTTACATGGGTACTGGGGAATCAAACTGAGGTTACACTGACCAATCTCTCCAGCCCCTTGTATTATCTTTTAAAAATGACACTGCTCCTGTTCTAGGAAAGAATGCTGAATTGAAGAGGATGCCATTTGATCCAGCTTTCCCACTTATGAGTACATACCCAAAGGAAATGAAGTCATCATACAAAACAGATACCTGTCCCATGTGCCCATGTTCACTGCAGCACTATTCATAATAGCTAATCTGTACAATCAGCCTACATGCCCCTCAACAGATGAATGGACAAAGAATTTATATATATATATATGTGTACAATGGACTATTACTCAGCCATAAAAAATGAAATCCCAACTGGGCGTGGTGGCACGTCCCTTTAGTCCCAGCATTCAGGAGGCAGAGGTAGGAGGATCTCTGTAAATTCAAGGCTACCCTGAGGCTACAGAGTGAATTCTAGGTCAGCCTGGGCTAGAGTAAAACCCTACCTTGAAAGACTAGACAAAAAAAAAAAAATTAAATCCTGGGGCTGGACTCATCTAGTCAGCAGTAAGATGCTCACCTGCAAAGCCTAAGGACCCAGGCTTGATTCACCAGTACCCATGTAAAGCCAGGTGCACACGGTAGCGCATGCATCTGTAGGTTGTTTGCAGTGGTCAGAGGCCTTGGTGTACCCATTATTTCTCTTTCTGCTGTGCATGATGGCTCATGCCTTTAATTCAAGCACTCAGGAGGCAGAGGTAGGACTGCTGTCAATCTGAGGCCAGCCTGAGACTACATAGTGGATTCCAGGTCAACCTGGGCTACAGCAAGACCCTACATGGAAAAACAACAACAACAACAAGATGTCATTTACAGCAAAATGATCTGGACAGGAGTACATCATGAGAAATAAAATAAATTAAAGATAGATGGATAGATGGCTTGGTGGTTAAAGGTACTTGCTTACAAAGCCTGCTTTGGTCTAGATTTGATTCCCCAGTACACATGTACAGCCAGATGCACAAAGTGGAATATGTGTCTGGAGTTGATTTGCCTGTCAAGAGGCCCTGTTCCAGCCATACTTTCCCAATCTTTCTCTTTTCCAGTCTCTCTAATAAATATTTTAAAAATAAGTTTAAGCTGGGCGTGGTGGTGCACGCCTTTAATCCTAGCACTGGGAGGCAGAGATAGGAGGATTGCTGTGAGTTCGAGGCCACCCTGACACTACATAGTTAATTCCAGGTCAGCCTGAACCAGAGTGAGACCCTACCTCAAAAAAAAAGTTTAAAAGACAAGTATTACATGTTTGCTATCATATGTGGAAATTTTTTAAAAATTAGAAGTTAAAAAAAAAAAATTCACATACATGGGTACTTTAAGTGTTTAAGGCCTCTACCCTCGCAATCCAACCTTAGATTAGTTCTAGGATTTTTACAACTTTTAACATTAAAACCACTCAGTGTTCTGGCAATATTATTCATGTATTTTTAAATTGCAATGTGTCTCAGGCATGGGATACATTTCTTACTCCTTCTATGATGCCATAAAACATATCATGTCTCACTGTGAACAGATACCAAAATATCTCTTACAGTTAATGAGAGTCGGGGTTTTGTGCCAAACACCCAATGCCTAACCATTAATTATTTTCTAAGAACTGAAAGCATAGTATAAGCTGTTAAGTACATGTTAAAACCTGGTCTTTGCCCCAAGGCTTGCCATATAAATTACAGAACCAAATCAATTTAGATTGCATACTACATCAAATTAAAGGCAAGGCTAAACTTGATAGGCACAGAGTTCATGTAGCTTGTGCAAATCTCTAAGAAGTTACTACAAGTCTCATCAGAGTTGGTTGGTTGGAAGGTAGAATTTTGTCTTTTTATTTTATTTTTTTAATATTTTATTTTATTAGCAAACATGGAGAGAGAGAGAGAGAGAGAGAGAATGGGTGCACCAGGGCCTCCAGCAACTGCAAACGAACTCCAGACATATGGCCATTTTGTGTGTCTGGTTTTACATGGGTACTGGGGAATCAAACTGAGGTTACACTGACCAATCTCTCCAGCCCCTTGTATTATCTTTTAAAAATGACACTGCTCCTGTTCTAGGAAAGAATGCTGAATTGAAGAGGATGCCATTTGATCCAGCTTTCCCACTTATGAGTACATACCCAAAGGAAATGAAGTCATCATACAAAACAGATACCTGTCCCGTGTGCCCATGTTCACTGCAGCACTATTAATAATAGCTAATCTGTACAATCAGCCTACATGCCCCTCAACAGATGAATGGACAAAGAATTTATATATATATATGTGTGTACAATGGACTATTACTCAGCCATAAAAAATGAAATCCCAACTGGGCGTGGTGGCACATCCCTTTAGTCCCAGCATTCAGGAGGCAGAGGTAGGAGGATCTCTGTAAATTCAAGGCTACCCTGAGGCTACAGAGTGAATTCTAGGTCAGCCTGGGCTAGAGTAAAACCCTACCTTGAAAGACTAGACAAAAAAAAAAAAAATTAAATCCTGGGGCTGGACTCATCTAGTCAGCAGTAAGATGCTCACCTGCAAAGCCTAAGGACCCAAGCTTGATTCACCAGTACCCATGTAAAGCCAGGTGCACATGGTAGCGCATGCATCTGTAGGTTGTTTGCAGTGGTCAGAGGCCTTGGTGTACCCATTATTTCTCTTTCTGCTGTGCATGATGGCTCATGCCTTTAATTCAAGCACTCAGGAGGCAGAGGTAGGACTGCTGTCAATCTGAGGCCAGCCTGAGACTACATAGTGGATTCCAGGTCAACCTGGGCTACAGCAAGACCCTACATGGAAAAACAACAACAACAACAAGATGTCATTTACAGCAAAATGATCTGGACAGGAGTACATCATGAGAAATAAAATAAATTAAAGATAGATGGATAGATGGCTTGGTGGTTAAAGGTACTTGCTTACAAAGCCTGCTTTGGTCTAGATTTGATTCCCCAGTACACATGTACACCCAGATGCACAAAGTGGAATATGTGTCTGGAGTTGATTTGCCTGTCAAGAGGCCCTGTTCCAGCCATACTTTCCCAATCTTTCTCTTTTCCAGTCTCTCTAATAAATATTTTAAAAATAAGTTTAAGCTGGGCGTGGTGGTGCACGCCTTTAATCCTAGCACTGGGAGGCAGAGATAGGAGGATTGCTGTGAGTTCGAGGCCACCCTGACACTACATAGTTAATTCCAGGTCAGCCTGAACCAGAGTGAGACCCTACCTCGAAAAAAAAAGTTTAAAAAGACAAGTATTACATGTTTGCTATCATATGTGGAAATTTTTTTAAAAATTAGAAGTTAAGCCGGGCGTGGTGGTGCATGCCTTTAATCCCAGCACTCGGGAGGCAGAGGTAGGAGGATAGCCATGAGTTCGAGGCCACCCTGAGACTACAGAGTGAATTCCAGGTCAGCCTGAGCTAGAGTGAGACCCTACCTCGAAAAACAAAAAACAAACAAACAAACAAAAAAAATTAGAAGTTGACCTGAAAGTATAGAGCAATTTCCAGGGGCTGAGAAGGTGCTGGAGAGAGGGAAGTTCAGGGGGTGGATGGATATTATCAATGCATGCCATGTTCACATATGAAAGCATCAGTGAATCCCATTAATCTGTACAGTTACTATTATTATTATTATTTTGATTTTTCAAGATAGGATCATGTTCTAGCCCAGGCTGAGCTAGAATTCACTATGCAGTCTCAGATGGCCTCGAACTCATGCCAATCCTCCTACCTCTGCCTCCTGAGGGCTGGGATTAAAGGCATGCACCACCACACCTGGCTAATATGTTTTAATAATATTAAAAGATCTGGCTATTGTGGCACACATCTATAATCATAGCCTCAAAGAAGTGCTATTAGTACAAAACAATAACAACAAAACAGAATTTGGAAAAGAACCACCTATTATTCAGGTCAGGCAAGAGAATATTAGAAACCTCCTCAAGGCCTCTAGAGAATCATTAACCTTGCTGAAATATAAATGGAATTTTTTTCTGTCAGTATTTACTATTTTTATTATCCAATGACATTTATTGAATACCTAAAAGAGCCAGGCACATACTATCTTGTTGACTTGCAATACATTATTCTTTAAATATAGGGTTTGCATATAAAAGGCTTGTGTGTATGTAATATATATATATGTATATATATATTTTGAGGTAGGGTCTCACTCTAGTCCAGGGTGACCTGGAACTCATTCTGTAGTTCCAGGCTGGCCTCAAACTCACAGTGATCCTCCTACCTCAGCCTCCCAAGTGCCGGGATTAAAAGCATGTGCCACAATACCTGGTGCTATATATAAATTTTTTTTGAGGTAGGGTCTTGTTCTAGCCCAGGCTAACCTGGAATTCATTATGTAGTCTCAGGCTAGCCTCAAGCTTTTTACAAAAAGGGATCCTCCTACCTCAGCCTCCCAAGTGCTGGGATTAAAGGCATACGCCACCACACCGGCCTATTTATATTATTTTTTAAAGTTAACATTAAAGCCATAGTTTTAATTATGACATTTTTGATATATATGGAAACGTTGACTACTGTTTCATAGTACATGGTCATTGGACCCTGTTGCTTTGGTATGTGGTAGCATTGATAAACCATAGCAGGGCTGTGTAGCACAAGAGATCTGTTTATTGCATGGTGGCTGGGGAAGAAAGAAGGGAGACAGGACAGGGCTGGGGCTCAACCATAACTTTTAAGAACATACTTCCAATGATCTAACTTCCTTCCAGTAGGCCCCACTTCTTTTTCGCCTTTAAAAATATTTTATTTTTATTTATTTATGAGAGAGAGGGAGAGAAAGAAAGAAGCAGACACAGAGAGGGAATGGGATCACCAGGGCCTCTAGTCACTGCAAACAAACTCCAGATGCATGCTCCACCATGTGCATCTGGTTTATGTCTGGTTTATGTCCTGGGTCCTTAGGCTTCGCAGGTAAGCACCTTAACTGCTAAGCCATCTCTCCAGCCCCCTACTTCTTTTTCTATTATTCCTTCCACTAAGCCCCACTTCTTTTTTTTTTTTTTTTTTTTGTTTGTTTTTGTTTTCGAGGTAGGGTCTCACTCTGGCCCAGGCTTACTTGGAATTAACTATGTAGTCTCAGGGTGGCCTTGAACTCATGGCGATCCTCCTACCTCTGCCTCCCAAGTGCTGGGATTAAAAGCATGCGCCACCACGCCTGGCTCCATTTCTTTTTGAAAATATTATTATTTTAATACATAGGGCTGGAGAGATGGCTTAGCAGTTAAATCCCCTTGCTTCTAAAGCCTAATAGCCTGGGTTCAATTCCCCAGTGGCACATGCATCTGTGGCAGGAGGCCCTGGTGTTTGTGCTTTCTTCTCTCTCTCTCTCCTTGAAAATGAATAGATAAAATAGCTCTGTTTTTTGAGATAAGGTTTCAAGTAGCCCAGGCTGGCCACAAACTCTATAAGTAGAGCCATAAATGGCTTTGAGTTCCTCATGTTCCTGATTCTACCTCCTAAGTACTGGGATTACAGGCAGGTACCATCACTCCTGGCTCCTACTTTTTAGTGGATCCTCCACTTTGCAATAGTCCCACAGACTAAAGGAAAAGCCTAATGAAAATGTCTGTTATAATATGTTTATTATTTGGCCTTTTGTCTTAAGATACCTAGCAATACCTTTGCAAAATCAAAATATATGAAAATGTCTGTTATAAAATGTTTATTATTTATATCTGTATATTTAGAAATTAAATGTTTATTATTTGTAATAAAAGAATCATCCAACAACAGGAGACTCATTAAGTAAATTATGGTAGTCCATTGAAAGGATCTTTTTTTTTTTTTTTTTGTTTATTTATTAGCAACAGACACAGAGAGAAAGAGGTGGGGAGAGAATGGGCACACCAGGGCCTCTAGCCACTGCAAACGAACTCCAGATGCATATACCACCTTGTACATCTGGCTTACATGGGTACTGGGGAACTGAGCCTCAAACCAGGGTCCTTAGGCTTCACAGGCAAGCACTTAACCTCTAAGCCATCTCTCCAGCCCTCAAAAGACCTTATGCAGGGACTGGGAGATGGCTCAGGGGGTAAAGTGCTTATCATGAAAACATGAGAACCTTAGTTTGAAATCCAAGCACTCATATAAAAGCTGGGCTTAGTGGTGTGTTTCTACAATCTCAGCACTGGGGAGGAAGAGACAGAAAGATTCCTGGGTCTTATTGGCTACCTAGTCTAGTTCTATTAGTGAGCTCCAGGTTCAATGAGAGACTTTGTTTCAGAAAAGTACAGTGGAGAGCAACTGAGGAAAATACCTGTTGTCAACCTCTGGCTCCATACCATGTGCACACATGTGCATGTGCACTTGCTCACATGTGTGCCCACACACATATGAATACACATATATACATACACCTACACTACACACACATACCAAAAGAGAAAAAAAGTGCTGGAAGCTGGGCGCTGTGGCGCATGCCTTTAATCCCAGCACTCGGGAGGCAGAGGTAGGAGGATCGCCATGAGTTCAAGGCCACCCTGAGACTACAGAGTGAATTCCAGGTCAGCCTGAGCTAGAGTGAGACCCTACCTCAAAAAACAAAAACAAAAGAGCTGGAGAGATGGCTCAGAAGTTAAGGCATTTGCTTGCAAAGTCTAAGGACCCAGGTTCGATTCCCCAGTATCCATCCACATAAGCCAGACGTACAAGGTGGCACATGCCCCTAGAGTTCATTTGCAACAGTGGGAGGCCCTGACATGCCTGTTCTTTCTCTATCTGCTTCTGTCTCTCTCAAATAAATAAATAATAAAAATATTTTTAAAATTAAAAAAACTGGTGAGACAGAAAAGAGAAAGAAGATAGTTTGCACTTTGTTGGTCTTTACCGTTTCCTGGGGTCGCTGGCCACTAACGTCCTGGGTGAAGGAGGGAGGTGTTGGGGGAAAGCAGGGTCCATCCTGGAACAGCGGGTGAGTGCAACGACGAAGATGACGGGCAGTGAACACCCGGGAGCCCATCTGATGGACAGCACTCATTTATTCTAAAGGGGAGTGGGTTTATAAACACTTAGGGAAGGTTGAGATGGCACATACAGATGGCGATTGGATGCATAGTTTATGGGCTGCTATCTAAGTGGCAGAAGAACTAGTAACTTCAAAGCTGTGGGGGGAGGAGTTGCGAGAGAGATAAGAGGAATGGCGGAAGGCTGTGACTTCAAAGCTGTGAGAGAGATGGTGGAAAGGCTACGTGACTTCAGCCACAAGGGTCTCTTGGGCAGCTAGCCACAAGGTCAGAAACTGTGGGGGTCAAAGTCTGATTTATGGAATGGTCAGAGCCTTTTTGGGGTCCAGGGGAGGGCCTTGCCAGTTCTGCCCACTCTGGGCGATGACAGGGCACACTACAACCTACAACATAGGGAAGGCCAGTCACCATCGCCAGGGACTCCTGATGATAGGGCCAGCTGCAACCCCACAGCCCAAGGTCCAGAGCCATGTCCAAGAGTTCATGTCAGCCTCCTCACAGTCCCAGACCATTTTTAGCAATGCCCAACAGCACTTTATTAAAAATATGGAAAATGTAGGTTGGACGTGGTGAATTCCTTTAATCCCAGCACTCAAGAGGCAGATGGAGAGGATAGTTCAAGACTAGCCTGGGACTACATAGTGAATTCCAGGTCAGCCTGGGCTAGAGCAAGACCCTAACTCAAAAAGTCAAAAAGCCAGCAGGGCATGGTGGCTCAAGCCTTTAATCCCAGCACTCAAGAGGCAGAGGTAGGAGGATCGATGTGAGTTCGAGGCCACCCTGAGACTACATAGCAAATTCCAGGGCAGCCTGAGCTACAGTGAAACCCTACCTCGAAAACAAACAAACAAACAAAAAAATCAAAAAGCCCCCAGCACTCAGGAGGCAGAGGTAGGAGGATCACTGTGAATTCAAGACCAGCCTGAGACTACATAGTGAATTCCAGGTTATCCTGGCCTAGAGCAAGACCCTACCTTGAAAAAAAAAAGAGTATGGAAAATATACTATCAACATAAATGGTAGGTAAAGAAAACTAAAAATGAAATTATACTATATGATTCTAGACAAATAAATATATCTATGTATACAAATCCTAGTGGAAAGATGAAAGAAGTTTGATTGTTTGAACTGGTGCGACTGATTTAGAATCTCAGAACTTAAGGCCAAATGGTTTGTTCAAGTGATGGCATTTCTCTGACATTCAGGTTTTCCATTTATGAAAATAGCCCAAAGCATTCACCTGTTTGGAAATAGTTTCTGAGATTAAATTAATTTGTAAGTAGTCTATTTTTGTTCCTTCTTACCCTCCAACATGGTTCTACTAAATTAAATAGTTCTAAACCATATTAGAACAAAGGGGGAAAGGCCCATCTACTGAATACAAGCAACACAAAAGGAAAAAGTAGAAAAGGCAAATAGCACCAATACCAAAATCCTTCTAATCACCACCTGAACTTCCTAGCAGAAAACTCTAATCTAGCCACTTCTCCCTAAGCAGAGTGAGGACGTTGGCCAGCTTTATGCTGTTGATCCTACTTTGACCTGTAATTTGATAGCTTGAATTTTTTTTTTTTTTTTTTTTTTTTTGGTTTTGCGAGGTAGGGTCTCACTCTGGCTCAGGCTGACCTGGAATTAACTATGTAGTCTCAGGGTGGCCTCGAACTCTCGGTGATCCTCCTACCTCTGCCTCCCGAGTGCTGGGATGAAAGGCGTGCGCCACCACGCCCGGCTTGATAGCTTGAATTTTCAAAAGCTCATTTTGTTTTCACAAGAGAAGTCAAGGAAAGTTTAAAGCATATCATTTTTACAAAATCAAAATGTGCTCATATTTACCTGTAGTGTTCTCAGTAGGCTATAGAGTTCTATGCACCACACACCACGCACCATGATCCAGAGCAAGAGCTACTCCATCTCCCACCCCCAGTCTCAGTTCATCTCCTTCCCTCCCTTCATTCCTGATAGGCTCTTGCTATGCAGTCCAGGCTGGCTCCAAACTTGCGATTCTTTGCCCCAGCCTTCTGAGAGCTAGGATTATAGATCTGCAGTTACTTTCTCATTGCTGGCATAAAACACCTGACCAAAAGCAGCTCATGAGAGGAAAGGGCTTATTTGGCTTACACTCTCAAGGAGCATTTTCATGATGGCATGGCATGAGCAGAGGCTGGACATCGCAACAGGTGGAAAGCAGCAGCAGGAAATGAACTGAATTCTGGGAGCTGGCTCTACACCTCTACCCTGAGCAAAACACCTCCCCTAGCAAGGCTCCACCTCCCAAACTGCCACCAGCTGGGAACCAAGCATTCAACTCACATGAGTTTATGGGAGGTGGGCATCTGATTGAAACCATCATAACCACGATGCCGGTAGGAAGTTATCTCCCCATAGTGAGGATTGAACTGAAGGCCTTATACATGGTAAGTATGTGCACCACCACTGATCTACATCCCCAGTCCTTATTGATTCATTCATTTACTTATTTTAATGTTCAGAGAGGGTCTTACTAAATTACTCAGGTTGGTTTTGAACTAAGTCTGTAGTCACAGACAGACCTTGAACTTGTGATTCCCTCTGCCTCAGCCTTCAAAGCAGCTAAGATTACAGGTCTGCACAATGAGGCCTGGAAGTTATCTTTCATTAAAATTCATTGGCTTGCCAGGCATGGTGGCACATGCCTTTAATCCTAGTACTAGGGTGGCAGAGATAGAAGGATCACTGTGAGTTTCAGGCCACCCTGAGACTACATAGTGAATTCCATGTCAGCATGGGCTAGAGTGGGAGCCTACCTTGAAAAAAAAAAGAGATTCATTGGCTCAAGACATTGTTTCTAAATGAGTGTGGTCGTTTAAATTTATGTCCCCCAATAGACTCAGGTGTTTGACTAAAGCTTGGATTTCCAGGTTGGAGCGCTTATCTGTGAAGCCTAAGGACCCAGGTTCTATTCAATCCCAGGACCCACGTAAGCCAGATACATAAAATGGCACATGTGTATGGAGTTTGTTTGCAGTGGCTGGAGGCCCTAATATACCCATTCTCTCACTTTCCCCCTCTTTTTCCCTATCTCTCAAATAAATAATTTTTTAAAGATTTTATTTATTTTTATTTATTTATTTATTTATTTATTTATTAGAGATGAGGGGAGAGAGAGTGAGAATGGGTGTGCCAGGGCCTCCAGCCACTGCAAATGAACTCCAGACACATGCATCACCATGTACATTGGGCTTACGTGGGACTTGGAGAATCGAACTGGGGTCTTTAGGCTTCACAGGCAAACGCCTTAACTGCTAAGCCATCTCTCCAGCCCAATAACTTTTTTTTTTAATAAGAAACTTGGATTTCCAGCCACCTGAATGTAGGAGGTGTCACTGGGAATGGATCCTGGAGTCCAGCCTTAAGGTGTCACTGGGGACCGGATCTGATTTCTAGCCAAGGGTTTGCAGAGCAGTCTGAGCTTTGCCTGGGTCCCTGATGTTTTGCTGTCTGTTTGTGCTTGCTTGTGGTACTGGCTGTTTGCTCTCTCTCTCTCTCTCTCTCAATCTCTCTGATTGGATTTATGAATGGGAGCCAGCTTCTTCTGCCATTGATGGACCTCCACTTGATCTATAAGCTGAAATAAATCCCGTTCCTCTCATAAACTGTGGTTGTTTGGAAGTTCATCACAGCAATGTGAAGCTGACTACAATGAGAGAGGAAAAACATGTTAATACTAGGAATAAAAGTGTTTGGGGGCTGGAGAGATGGTTTAGCGGTTAAGGCATTTGCCTGCAAAGCCAAAGGATCCTGGTTCAATTCTGCAGAACCCATGTAAGCCAGATGCACAGGGGGTGCACACATCTGGAGTTCATTAGCAGTGGCTGAACAGGGGGTGCACACATCTGGAGTTTATTAGCAGTGGCTGGAGGCCCTGGTGCACCCATTTTCTCTCTTAAATAAATAAATAAATAAATAAATAAATAAATAAATAATATATATTTTAAAAAGTGTTTGGCTAGACTGTGCCAAAAAATATAAAATGATCACATCAACTATATATTTTATTTTAAATTTATTTATTTATTTATTTGAGAGCGACAGAGAGAGAAAGAGGCAGAGAGAGAGAGAGAGAGAGAGGGAGCACCAGGGCCTACAGCCACTGCAAACGAGCTCCAGATGCGTACACCACCTTGTGTATCTGGCTTACATGGGTACTGGGGAATCAAGCCTTGAACCAGGGTCCTTAGGCTTCACAAGCAAGCGCTTAACCACTAAGCCATCTCTCCAGCCCCCAACTATATATTTGAAAGTAAAACATTGTTGCTATTTCAATCCAGAAGGGCAAGGCTTGTATTTTTCTAGGTAATGGGAGAAAATTCCAAATAAAAGGATGAAGCCTCCTTTGGTTTTTCCTTCATACCAATCAAGGTTAGATAATCACAATGAGAACTTTAATGATTAGGATTGTTATAGAGATTAAGTAGAATTGACAAGAACAGAGGCTGAGGGTATAACTCAGTGATAACAGCACATATTTAGCATGTACAAGATCCTGGGTTCCATTTCTAGCACCACAAAAATTAAAAATAAGCAAATTTAAAAACTACTCCATCTAGTGCAAAATGCTACATTATTATTAGTTATATTATTACAAGAAAGGAATTGGTATCACTCCAAGTTTGTCTACAGACGGTTACAATGAAATAAGCAGACAGCTGCACCTATATGCCAGATGGAAAGCATGTCTGACTGGTACGCAGGCTGGATTCCCTTTAGCTGAGCTTCACCTGCCAGACTGGCAGCCCTTAGTGTTTCTATCATGAATGAGCACATCCTGTCCAGGTCTTCCAGGCCTCACCCAGCCTGGCTTCTGGCCCCACCCTGTAGTGCTGGCCTAGGGCCAAGTCTGTGCTAACTTCCCTCTTCAGCTTGCCTGGCATTGCCTTTCCAGTACCATCAGGCTTTAAGCCAGAGTCTCAAGTTTTATGTAACAAAGATGGCAACACCCTTTCCTCTTGTGCTACAGTTGGGAATTTCTCTTTTCTTTCCCCCAAGTCATTTCTATTTCCATTTCTGTTTCTGTTCTGCCCTAAGCTCTAGTACAGGGTTTGCAAGGGGAAAAAAGACAAAACAAACACAAAACAAAAAAAACTAGAGAAAAAAGTCAAGGACCAATTTGTCTGATTGACCATTATTATGAATTAAGAACATATGAGGTTCTTAATAACAATGAAACAAATAATCCAATTAGTAAATTGACAGATACATGTCAGATGAGGGCCTAGACCTTCCTGTGGACCCTATACTCCTCTCTTGGCCTATTTTCCATAATGCATGAAGTCCTCATGGCAAGGATCCAGGACAGCCTCAGCTTGTTTCCCAGGTTGACTTTGGATCTCCAGACACTCAGCACTTATGTCAGCATGTCGCACGCGTGCGTATGCGTGTGTGTGTGTGTGTGTGTGTGTGTGTGTGTGTCTGTGTGAGACATATGTTCATGTGTATGTGTGGGCATGGGTGTGACACTATGGGCATGTGGAAGTCAGAGGACAACATTGGGTGTTGGTCCTTGTTTGAGGCAGCATTCTCATTGTTCACCACTCTGAACACCAGGCTAGATTGCCTACAAGTTTCCAAGTGATTTTCCTGTCTTTATCTCCTTTCTCACCATAGGCATGCTGGGGTTAAAGATGCCAGTGCCAAAGCATTCAGCTTTTATATGGGTTCTGGGGATCCAAGATCAGGCACTTATCTTGCATAGTTGAACTTTGTCACTGAGCCATCTGCGTAGCCTTCATCTGCATTTTGAGGGAAAAAAACTGAAAAAGGGACAAATATCACTTTTCACCTATTTCTCAGGATAGAATAAGAGTGGGGTGGAGAAGGAATGTGTTTAAAGTGAATGATAAAAAAAATTGTGAGGAGCAGTGCCTGACACTACCTACACATGACCACCATAATAGGAGGAAAAGATCATGACATCAAACTGAAAAGAGACTGATTGAGAGGGGGAGGGGATATGAAAAAAAAAACTATGACTTCCAAGAGATGGCTCAGTGGTTAAGGCACCTGCCTGCAAAGCCTAACAACCCAAGCTTCATTATCTACCAGTACCCACATAAAGCCATATGCACAAAGTGATGCATGCATCTGGAGTTTGCAGTGGCTAGAGGCCCTGCCATTCCCATTCTCTCTCTTTTCTCTGTGCAAATAAATAAATATTTTTAAAAATTGTGAGGGCACTGGAGAGATGTCTCAGTGGTAAAGGCATTTGCCTGCAAAGCCTAAGAAACCGGGTTTAATTCCCAGTATCCACATAAAGCCAGATGCACAAAGTGGTGCATGCATCTGGAGTTCATTTGCAGTGGTGTGTCCATTTTCTTTATCTGCCTTTCTCCCTCTCTCTCTCTCTCTCTCTCTCTCTCTCTCATAAGTAAAGTTGTGAGGTTGTATTTTTTTCCTACAAGAATCTAGAAAGACACAATATTGTGCTAGACAGCACAACATCTGACAGAAGAGGCAAAGTAACTACTAACCAATTCCTCCCAAAGATAGATGGTTAAAGAGGCACAGCTTTAAAAGGAACATATGGGGCTGGAGAGATGGCTTAGTGGTTAAGGTGCTTCCCTGCGAAAATTAAGGACCCAGGTTTGACTTGCCAGAACCCACATAAGCCAGATGCAGAGTGGCACATGCCTCTGAAGTTCATTTGAGGTGGCTGGAGGCCCTGGTGCACCCATTCTCTCCCTCTTTCTCTCTCTCATAAATAAATAAATATAAAAACTTTTTTTAAAAGGAGCATATATCCACTATTACTCCTATTCAGAGTCCTGTGGATGGGGGTGTGTAAAGCCAGGGTTTTTGGTATTCTATGGTGGAACATTGCTACATTACTGGGATGTGTCTAATAGAAATCCTAAATGATATCAAACAGCTAAGTATACATGTCAGAAGATGATAAGGGAGAGAATGGGGTAGAAAAAGTATTTGAAGAAATAATAACAGAAGTTTTTCTTAATTATGAAAAGACACTTTATATGTAGACACACCATTCTTGAAGAATAAACACAAAAAGTGTTGAGTTTATTCTTCATGTTGATGCACCTCACAATCAAATTATTCAAAACCAGCTGGGCGTCAAAACCAAAGATTAAGTGCAAATCTTAAAAGCATCAAGAAATAAATGACATATAAATATAATAGAGATGTTCTGATCAACAGTCAACTTCCCATAGAAACTATGAGGCTAGAAAAATAACTTTAAAATGATGAAACAGAAAAATAAGTAAAAACCCATCAGTTCAGAATTCTATATCCAATAGAAATAACATAAAGTAACATTTTCTGATAAAATATAAGATTTTGTGGCTGACACATCCCATAGTTTGGCAGAACTAGGGGGAGAAATATGACATACACAGACCATTCCCTGACTTCCCAAGCTTTTCCCTCTACACTAAATTCTAATCTATGAATCCACGAGAATGCCTCTGTCTTAGGTAGGACTTAAACTGCTCTTGGTACTTCATCTCCAGTCCATGATGGGGATGAACAAAAGGTGGTAGGATTTGAGTGAGTCGAAGGAGGGATCTTAAAGGTACAGTTTCAAGGCCTGTCCACAAGTAGAGGAAGTCAATGACCTGGGAGGGTGGATGCATCATCTCCAGGAATCCTGTGTACCTACCACACTAAGGACAATGAGGGCACTGGGTGGAGAGGATGACTGCTCCAGGAGCTGAAATTCTTGGTAAACACGGAGGGAGCTGGAATCTGGATAGGCATAAGGAAAGAGGCAGGGTGTAGCTGGTGTTGTACCCCTCAAAAGAGAAGGACTTTTTTCATGTGATAGTGAAAACCAAAGCTCTAGAAGCTGTAGGAGGGGCTTGTAAGGTCTGTGCTTCCCTCCTGTATTCTATTTTTTAGCTTGTTCACTAGAACTGCTGTTATCCAGGCTTCCCAGAGAACCCGAGAACACTTTATTCCTTCCCTCCCTCCTTATTTATATTAATCACTGAATACTTATTATTGTCCAAATTCATCTTGGAATTACATGCATGTTGAGAGTAGACAGATTACTGAAAGTTCTTATACTTGGTGCTGTGACAGAATAGGACAGGATGGACAAACTGGCCTCAATTTCTGAAATCTGGGCTAGAGTTGTTTCAGTGCTGAGGTGACTTCAGGCATGTGTTCAGAACCCCACTACCTACAGAAGGTTATTAGCTTTTTTGTTTATTTTTGGGAGACTTAAATTTTTTTTTAATTTTTAAATTTTATTTATTGGCAAGCAGAGAGAGAGAGAGAAAGAGAGAGAGAGGAGAGGAGACAGACAGAAAGAAAATGGGTGCACCAGGGCCTCTAGCCACTGCAAACAAACTCCAGATGCACACACCCCTTGTGCATCTGGCTTACATGGGTACTGGGGAATCAAACTTGGGTTCTCTGGCTTCGCAGGCAAGTGTCTTAACCACTAAGTCATCTCCCCAGCCCTATTTTTGGGAGACTTTTAAAAGATTTTTCTCTTTTTCTTTCATTTTTCTTAACAAGTAAACATCTGATTCTACAAATTCTTTCTTTATCCTGCTGAGGATTTGGTATCTTTTCAGACAGAACTAACTCAGTGAATTTCACCAGGTTCAAAACCTTGAAACACAAATGACATTGAGCAGTGATGGAAGGGAAGTGGAGGCTGGCAACCTACCTATTATGAATAAAAATTTGGCTTTAGAGCTAGAGAGATGGGTTAGTAGTTAAGGCACTTGCCAAGCCTAAGGACCCATGTTCAACTCTCCAGATCCCACGTAAGCCAGACGCACAAGGTAACACAAGTGTACAAGGTCGCACACACGCACAAGATGGCCCACACCTCTGGAATTTGATTGTAGTGGCTGGAAGCCCTGGTGCGCCAATTCTCTCTTTCCCTTTCTTTTTCCCTCTCATTCATTAAAACAAAAAATGTAAAAAAGAATTGACTTTACCTTAACAGGTACCATGTTGAAAAGGATTTTGAGGTTTAAACTCCTGAATATAAGCTTGGAAAGGGAGCAGTGCAAACAACTGGTGATGTCTACAATAGGAATTATATTGGGTGCTTAAGAGTGCTTTCCCAAGCTCAGGGGTTTTGTTTGTAGAGGGAGAACACATTGACTGGTCCCCAGTGAGTAATCGACCTCCTAAGCTGATACCAAGGAGTCAGCCTTCTTTGTGTCATTGAGGCTCAAGACCTGTCTGTCAAGTCTTGGTCAGGTCCTAATCGAAGAGGTAGGAAAAAACAGTCTGTGTGTGAGAGCGGGAAAAGCCTGTTTATCACCATTGATGCTTACTAAATTCCTATGAAGAGTTGGTTGGCCAGTTCTGGGCTCAGGCCTAGGCATAGCAGCAATATCTTTCAAGTCAGCCTTGCTACCTTCAGGTAAGAAACAGCAGAAAGCCTCAGGGTCATCTGATCTACACAGATTACTCCTGTTCCAACAGAAATCACAAGGATATGAATTTAAAATTTTATTTATTACATGATTTAAAAAATATTTTTATGTATTTATTTATTAGAAAGGGGTGGGGGGAGAGAATGGGTGTGCCAGGGCCTCTAACCAAAGCAAATATCTCCTCCAGGCGCATGCACCACCGTGCTGGGGAATGGAACCTGAGTCCTTAGGCTTCCCAGGCAAGCACTTTTACAGCTAAGACATCTCTCCAGCACCTATTTATAGAATTTTTGAGACACAGTCTAATTATATAGCCTTGGCCGGGCTCAAACTCATGATCTCCCTGCCTCTTGAGTGTTGGGATTATACACAAATGCCAGGCTCAGAGTATGAGTTTTGCATCTCGGACCGTCCCCCTCATCCCTACCAACAGAAATCTTGAGTCTTAAGTCCCCATTTTGCTCATTAGGAATCACCAATTCTTCTCTTTCTCAATCTTGCCTTTTCCTTGAAGTAGCGCTGCCTGTGTCAAGGGCAAGCCCTGGGCCTATAAGGGGTGATCTGAGTCTGGTTTTTGTGACGAGAGCAGGAGCTGGAAAGCGGTTAAAGAAAGACATTCTGAGTTTGACCTTCATCTGCTGGGTGGGGAAGAATGTTTAGTTTCTGCAAGCGGAAGTATGGGAGTTTTAATATAGCCGGTGAAAGTATGTGGGGTTGCTTGTGTGTAGACGGGGTCAGGGCATGGTCCTCGTTGGCCCTTTCTCTGGGATGGAGGAGAGTAAAGAGTGACTATGATGATCACTCGAGTGTGCGTAAACGAAGAATTTAAGGGGTCTCTGAAAAGTGTCTGTCAGTGACGCTGGAAGTAGCCTTTTCCCCACCTTCCACTCTGCAATCCCCATCCCTGGGGATTCTTGCTCCAGATTCAGAGTTAAGAAGGTTCTAGAGAGAACCCGATGTGTGGTGGAGGGGGAGGGATATGAAAAAAAAAAACTATGACTTCCAAGAGATGGCTCAGTGGTTAAGGCACCTGCCTGCAAAGCCTAACAACCCAAGCTTCATTATCTACCAGTACCCACATAAAGCCATATGCACAAGTGATGCATGCATCTGAGTTTGCAGTGGCTAGAGGGCCCTGCCATTCCCATTCTCTCTTTCTCTGTGCAAATAAATAAATATTTTTAAAAATTGTGAGGGCACTGGAGAGATGTCTCAGTGGTAAAGGCATTTGCCTGCAAAGCCTAAGAAACCGGTTAATTCTCAGTATCCACATAAAGCCAGATGCACAAAGTGGTGCATGCATCTGGAGTTCATTTGCAGTGGTGTGTCCATTTTCTTTATCTGTTTTTCTTTCTCTCTCTCTCTCTCATAAAGTAAAGTTGTGAGGTTGTATTTTTTCCTACAAGAATCTAGAAAGACACTGTATTGTGCTCAGACAGCACAACATCTGACAGAAGAGGCAAAGTAACTAACCCAACCAATTCCTCCCAAAGATAGATGGTTAAAGAGGCACAGCTTTAAAAGGAACATATGGGGCTGAGAGATGGCTTAGTGGTTAAGGTGCTTCCCTGCGAAAATTAAGGACCCAGGTTTGACTTGCCAGAACCCACATAAGCCAGATGCAGAGTGGCACATGCCTCTGAAGTTCATTTGAGGTGGCTGGAGGCCCTGGTGCACCCATTCTCTCCCTCTTTTTTCTCTCATAAATAAATAAATATAAAAACTTTTTTTTAAAGGAGCATATATCCACTATTACTCCTATTCAGAGTCCTGTGGATGGGGGTGTGTAAAGCCAGGGTTTTTGGTATTCTATGGTGGAACATTGCTACATTACTGGGATGTGTCTAATAGAAATCCTAAATGATATCAAACAGCTAAGTATACATGTCAGAAGATGATAAGGGAGAGAATGGGGTAGAAAAAGTATTTGAAGAAATAATAACAGAAGTTTTTCTTAATTATGAAAAGACACTTTATATGTAGTGTGGTAGTTTGAATATATGTCCCCCAATATATTCAGTGTTTTATTATTTTATAGTTTGCATCTGCAATCACCTTGCTAGAGGCAAGGTCACTGGGGGCCCGGTCTTAAGGTGTGGTGATGGTTTGAGAGTCCATTGTAAAGATATGCAAATGTGTCTAGCAGGAGTTCCTGAAGTGTGCTGTGTGACCTTTTGGTTGTAGTTTTGCTCTGTTTGCTGTGGTGGCTGGTTGGCTTTTCTCTCTCTGCTTGGCCTTGTGAGAGCAGGGCGCTTCTTCTGCCATTATGGAACTTCCCCTGGATCTGTAAGCTTCAATAAATAATATCCCTTCCTCCATAACTGTGCCTGGTCTGGAAGTTCATCTCAGCGAACCTGAAGCTGTCTGCAACAGTAAAGTGGTACCAGAAGTGGGGTGAGATGAACCTGACCGTGTGGATATTCGTCTTTTGGAACCTTTGTTTTGGAGGAGTGGGCATGGACATGGTGCTTGCAACTAAAGATGCCTTCTGGAGTGGTAAGCCAAGTTTTATGGACTATTCTGATGAGAGTTTGAGAATGCTAAGTGCAGATAGTACTGAACTTCAAGGCTTGGCTTATGAGGTTTCTAAGGGGAAGGAAAGACTGCAGAGGACTTTGTTGGAACTGGGCTACTGGCATAAGGGATGGCTACATTCCGCTATCCAGGCCCAGAAAGTTTGATCAAGGTTAAATTTGTAATGGACTGATGTGCTTGGCTAAAGGTATCGGACTGAGATTTTAAGATTTTAAGTTGGAAATCCTGAAGCAAGTTAAAAGTAGAGGCATTGAGGCTGGTTTAGGTGCTATTGTCAACACATTAGCAATCTTAAGGAAGGTGGAAGGAAGGTGGCCCGACTGCATTTACATTAAAACAATGGAGAGGATGCCTGAGGAAAGACTGTTAAAAATGCAAATTCTTGGAAAGAGCTGACTGGAGAAGGAACCTGCTTTTCAAGGCTATGATTTATTTTGTCCCTGGATTAAGAATATGGCTGTGTCCTGCACACCTGGTATTAGTTTTGGAAGCATGAAAAATGCATGGAGTGGTCATGAATTGCACACGGTTCCAGGAGCTGCTGCTGAGATGCGGCATGAGGCAGGGCATGAAGACCCTCAGGAATAGGCTGGAAGAGCCTTTTGGAAGATGGACCGTGGTTTGCATGGAGACTTGAAGATGTTTTGGATATACCAGGACTGTGCAAAAGGGCTACCATGGAGTGCAGTGTTGGCATGGGATGAAAGTTTTCCCTGGCGACTCTGCCCAGCTGGAGGGGTGGAATTGGAAAACCTGGAGACTGTCAGTCTCTGGTTATATTGAACTTGAACTGCAGAAGTTTGATGACTGCTGATGGTGGTTAAGTTTGCATTATTCTAGTCTCTCCTTGCTATGCCTTATACCAGTTAAAATGTTTACTCTGTGCCTTTACATGTTGAAAGTATTTAACTTGTTTTATTTCACAGGACTCACTATCTTAAGTTGATCAAGACTGTGAGAACCTTTGAAATTGGACTGAGTACAATTTACAATGTGTGATAGTTATAAATTATTGGGGGCCAGGAGCTAAATATATTGAATGTGGTAGTTTGAATATATGTCCCCAATATATTCAGTGTTTTATTATTTTATAGTTTGCATCTGCAATCACCTTGCTAGAGGCAAGGTCACTGGGGGCCCGGTCTTAAGGTGTGGTGATGGTTTGAATCCATTGTAAAGATACGCAAATGTGTCTAGCAGGAGTTCAGTGTGTTTGATTATTTTGTAGTTTTGCTCTGTGTGCTGTGGTGGCTGGTTGGCTTTTGCTCTCTCTGCCTGGGCCTTGTGAGAGCAGGGCTTCTTCTGCTGTTATGAAACTTCCCTGGATCTGTAAGCTTCAATAAATAATATCCCTTCCTCCATAACTGTGCCTGGTCTGGAAGTTCATCTCAGCGAACCTGAAGCTGTCTGCTACATGTAGACACACCATTCTTGAAGAATAAACACAAAAAGTGTTGAGTTTATTCTTCATGTTGATGCACCTCACAATCAAATTATTCAAAACCAGCTGGCGTCAAAACCAAAGATTAGTGCAAATCTTAAAAGCATCAAGAAATAAATGACATATAAATATAATAGAGATGTTCTGATCAACAGTCAACTTCCCATAGAAACTATGAGGCTAGAAAAATAACTTTAAAATGATGAAACAGAAAAATAAGTAAAACCCATCAGTTCAGAATTCTATATCCAATAGAAATAACATAAAGTAACATTTTCTGATAAAATATAAGATTTTGTGGCTGACACATCCCATAGTTTGGCAGAACTAGGGGAGAAATATGACATACACAGACCATTCCCTGACTTCCCAAGCTTTTCCCTCTACACTAAATTCTAATCTATGAATCCACGAGAATGCCTCTGTCTTAGGTAGGACTTAAACTGCTCTTGGTACTTCATCTCCAGTCCATGATGGGGATGAACAAAAGGTGGTAGGATTTGAGTGAGTCGAAGGAGGGATCTTAAAGGTACAGTTTCAAGGCCTGTCCACAAGTAGAGGAAGTCAATGACCTGGGGAGGGTGGATGCATCATCTCCAGGAATCCTGTGTACCTACCACACTAAGGACAATGAGGGCACTGGGTGGAGAGGATGACTGCTCCAGGAGCTGAAATTCTTGGTAAACACGGAGGGAGCTGGAATCTGGATAGGCATAAGGAAAGAGGCAGGGTGTAGCTGGTGTTGTACCCTCAAAGAGAAGGACTTTTTCATGTGATAGTGAAAACCAAAGCTCTAGAAGCTGTAGGAGGGGCTTGTAAGGTCTGTGCTTCCTCCTGTATTCTATTTTTTAGCTTGTTCACTAGAACTGCTGTTATCCAGGCTTCCCAGAGAACCCGAGAACACTTTATTCCTTCCCTCCCTCCTTATTTATATTAATCACTGAATACTTATTATTGTCCAAATTCATCTTGGAATTACATGCATGTTGAGAGTAGACAGATTACTGAAAGTTCTTATACTTGGTGCTGTGACAGAATAGGACAGGATGGACAAACTGGCCTCAATTTCTGAAATCTGGGCTAGAGTTGTTTCAGTGCTGAGGTGACTTCAGGCATGTGTTCAGAACCCCACTACCTACAGAAGGTTATTAGCTTTTTTGTTTATTTTTGGGAGACTTAAATTTTTTTTTAATTTTTAAATTTTATTTATTGGCAAGCAGAGAGAGAGAGAGAAAGAGAGAGAGAGGAGAGGAGACAGACAGAAAGAAAATGGGTGCACCAGGGCCTCTAGCCACTGAAACAAACTCCAGATGCACACACCCTTGTGCATCTGGCTTACATGGGTACTGGGAATCAAACTTGTTCTCTGGCTTTATAGCAGGCAAGTGTCTTAACCACTAAGTCATCTCCCAGCCCTATTTTTGGGAGACTTTTAAAAGATTTTTTTTTTTTCTTTCATTTTTCTTAACAAGTAAACATCTGATTCTACAAATTTTTTCTTTATCCTGCTGAGGATTTGGTATCTTTTCAGACAGAACTAACTCAGTGAATTTCACCAGGTTCAAAACCTTGAAACACAAATGACATTGAGCAGTGATGGAAGGGAAGTGGAGGCTGGCAACCTACCTATTATGAATAAAAATTTGGCTTTAGAGCTAGAGAGATGGGTTAGTAGTTAAGGCACTTGCCAAGCCTAAGGACCCATGTTCAACTCTCCAGATCCCACGTAAGCCAGACGCACAAGGTAACACAAGTGTACAAGGTCGCACACACGCACAAGATGGCCCACACCTCTGGAATTTGATTGTAGTGGCTGGAAGCCCTGGTGCGCCAATTCTCTCTTTCCCTTTCTTTTTCCCTCTCATTCATTAAAACAAAAAATGTAAAAAAGAATTGACTTTACCTTAACAGGTACCATGTTGAAAAGGATTTTGAGGTTTAAACTCCTGAATATAAGCTTGAAAGGAGCAGTGCAAACAACTGGTGATGTCTACAATAGGAATTATATTGGGTGCTTAAGAGTGCTTTCCCAAGCTCAGGGGTTTTGTTTGTAGAGGGAGAACACATTGACTGGTCCCCAGTGAGTAATCGACCTCCTAAGCTGATACCAAGGAGTCAGCCTTCTTTGTGTCATTGAGGCTCAAGACCTGTCTGTCAAGTCTTGGTCAGGTCCTAATCGAAGAGGTAGGAAAAAACAGTCTGTGTGTGAGAGCGGGAAAAGCCTGTTTATCACCATTGATGCTTACTAAATTCCTATGAAGAGTTGGTTGGCCAGTTCTGGGCTCAGGCCTAGGCATAGCAGCAATATCTTTCAAGTCAGCCTTGCTACCTTCAGGTAAGAAACAGCAGAAAGCCTCAGGGTCATCTGATCTACACAGATTACTCCTGTTCCAACAGAAATCACAAGGATATGAATTTAAAATTTTATTTATTACATGATTTAAAAAATATTTTTATGTATTTATTTATTAGAAAGGGGTGGGGGGAGAGAATGGGTGTGCCAGGGCCTCTAACCAAAGCAAATATCTCCAGGCGCATGCACCACCGTGCTGGGGAATGGAACCTGAGTCCTTAGGCTTCCCAGGCAAGCACTTTTACAGCTAAGACATCTCTCCAGCACCTATTTATAGAATTTTTGAGACACAGTCTAATTATATAGCCTTGGCCGGGCTCAAACTCATGATCTCCCTGCCTCTTGAGTGTTGGGATTATACACAAATGCCAGGCTCAGAGTATGAGTTTTGCATCTCGGACCGTCCCCCTCATCCCTACCAACAGAAATCTTGAGTCTTAAGTCCCCATTTTGCTCATTAGGAATCACCAATTCTTCTCTTTCTCAATCTTGCCTTTTCCTTGAAGTAGCGCTGCCTGTGTCAAGGGCAAGCCCTGGGCCTATAAGGGGTGATCTGAGTCTGGTTTTTGTGACGAGAGCAGGAGCTGGAAAGCGGTTAAAGAAAGACATTCTGAGTTTGACCTTCATCTGCTGGGTGGGGAAGAATGTTTAGTTTCTGCAAGCGGAAGTATGGGAGTTTTAATATAGCCGGTGAAAGTATGTGGGGTTGCTTGTGTGTAGACGGGGTCAGGGCATGGTCCTCGTTGGCCCTTTCTCTGGGATGGAGGAGAGTAAAGAGTGACTATGATGATCACTCGAGTGTGCGTAAACGAAGAATTTAAGGGGTCTCTGAAAAGTGTCTGTCAGTGACGCTGGAAGTAGCCTTTTCCCCACCTTCCACTCTGCAATCCCCATCCCTGGGGATTCTTGCTCCAGATTCAGAGTTAAGAAGGTTCTAGAGAGAACCCGATGTGTGGTGCCGTAGGGATGGTTGTATATATGTGTGTGTGTGTGTCTGTCCCCTGGACGTCCCTCGGCCCTTCCCGGAGCCGTGGGGTCCGCAGTGACGCGGCCCACACCACCCCAGCTCCGCATGTCACCTCGGGGAGGAGGAGCCAGGTGGGGCGTCCAGCTCCGCCAAGGGCTGCCTGACGCTGGCTGCCTGCCGGGAGGCGAGGGGAGCGCTCCGGCCAGGCCCTCGCGGTCCGGCGCGCCCGGGCTCCAGCGGTGAGGAGGCGCCGCGCGGCGTCGGGCTGCGGAGGTGGGAGTGGGTGCCCGCGGGCCGCGGGGCGGAAAGTCAGCAGCGGCCGGCCGCTCGCCTCCCCGCCTCCCCGCCCCCCGGCTTCCTGCGGAGGCCGCGGCCGCCATGTTGTTGTGGGGCTGAGGCGGCGCCCGCGGAGCCCAGCGGCCGTGACAGCCTGCGCAACAGGTTTTGTTGCGGGCGGCCTGGCGACCCGGCGGGCGGCGGCGGCGGAGGAGCAGGGTCTCCCGGGGCCGGCTGGCCCGCGCTGCGGCTGCGGGGGAGCGCGCGGGGTCGTACCGTGACGTGCAGGAGGCGCGGCGGGGCCGCCAGGTAGGTGAAGCCGCCCGCCCGGGCTGCCGCAGGGCGCGGGGCAGGTGCGGCGGCGCCGGGAACCTCCACTGCCCGGGCGAGCCGGCCGCGCGCCCCGGACGGCGGGGCCGGGTCCTCGGAAGCCCGTGCGACCCCCACCCTAGGCCCGTGCGCGCTCGGCCGCGCCGGGCGGAAACCTCCGGCGCCCGGTTCCTGTCCCCGCGGCGAGCCCGGCGGCTCCCTGCTCCCTGCGGCCGGGACGGGGGCTCCGGCGCGGCCTGGCGGGCAGGTGGCGGGCGCTCGCGAGCGCTGGGCGACGCGGCCCCCCGGCTTTCGGGGCGGGGGCTGCAGAGACCCGTGCTGGCACCCGCCCACTATCTTGGGGACCCATTTTTATTCTGGAGAAGTTGGATTTCCTGTTGGTGCATGCTGTCAGGTGAGCCGCATCCCGGTGCGTGAAAGTAGCCCGAGTCACGCGAGGACGGTGGGTGGATACACAGCGTCCACGGCTCGCTTGAGCCCAAGTTAAGAAATGTTATCATTTGACTTCTGCATTATTAACTTCCAGGATATATAGGAACCACGATGAGAAGTGATCACTGTGGCCCTAGTAAAATTCATTTTAAGGAGGAAAGGAAGAAAAAAAGAGACTGCATGTACATAGTGAATTGGTAAACTGAGGCTGAAACTGCACATAGCTTTCATTCATTCTGCAGAAAGATGCGTTGTTTGGATTTATTTATTGATATTTATTGATTCCTGGATGTGTTGTTGAATGATTGCCTGTGGCAAGTTTGCTTCTTCTGAAGTTTGTATTTATATTGGATTAGGAATATTTTGGATAGGATCCGCTACCTTATGATAGGACTTAAAGCAGTAGTTTTAGAGCTAACTTTATCACATGTTTTCATTTAAGAGAGATAGAGAAAGAGGCATTGTAAATGAACTCCAGAAGGATGTGCTACCTTGTGCATCTGGTTTATGTGGGTCCTGGGGAGTCGACCCTGGGTCCTTAGGTTTTGGAGGCAAGCGTCTTAACCACTTAGCCATTTCTCCAGCCCTCTTGTCTGTTTTACTAGTGTTTGCTGTTTACTCAGAGTAGGCCAGGTGTGACTTGAAATTTTGTTTTGTTAGCTTAATTTAGATAGCTAAGACTGTAGATTAAGCTTCTTAAGCCTCTCAAGGAAAATTGCTTCTCTCCCTCTGCAGGTTTGCTACCTTGTCAGTGATAAAATTAAAAGCAACTTAGAAACATCATGCAGCCTTTATACAAATTGATGCTGGAGTACTCAGTTTGAATATTAGCAACAACTCTGACGTGCTTGCCTGTAGATTTGTTTCTATAATTGCCTTGCAGTCTATTTATTATTATTATTATTATTGTTATTTTGAGGTAGGGTCTCACTTTAGCCCATGTTTACCTGGGTTTCACTCTGTAGTCCTATGCTGGCCTTGAACTCACAGTGATCCTCCTACCTCTGTCTCCCAAGTGCTGGGAATAAAGGTGTGGGCAACCATGCCTGGCATTTAAAAAAATATTTTAATGTTTTATTTATCTATTTGAGAAAGAGACAAGCAGACTAAGAGAGAGTGGATATGGGTGCGCCAGGGCCTTCTGCCACCGCAAAAAAAAAAAAAAAAAAACAACGAACTCTGCACCACATAAAGCATCTGGCTTTACGTGGATACTGAGGAACTGAACCCAGCCCACCAGGCTTTACAAACAAGTGCCTTTGACCACTGAGCCATCTCTCCAGTCCTCCTTGAAATTTTATAAGTAAACAAAATGGAAATGTTTCTTTCTTTCTTTCTTTTTGAAGGATACAGAAAAGAAGTGCTTTGTTGCTGTTTTGATATTAACATGCAGATGAAAAATTTCCTTTTTTTTTTTTCCAAGGTAGGATCTTGCTTTATCCCAGGCTAACTTGGAATTCACTAGTAGTCTCAGGATGGCCTCAGACTCCCAATAATCTTCCTACCTCTGCCTCCCAAGTGCTGGGATTAAAGGTGTGTGCCACCACGCCCTGCAAAATTTTGCTTTTTAATTTAATTTTTTACCTCTTAAGGCATTCATAAGTCTTCCCTTTGTTCAGCTTTATAATGAAAGGTAGACTGGTTAGTCAAGACTTAACCAATATTGAATTTTATTGAGTAAGAAGAAAGCATTGTTAGTTCAGTACTTCTCAAGGCTTGGCATTCTGATTTTTCCTGAATGTGAGCAAATATTAGATACATTCTGGAGATTAGATATATATAGTTTAAACAATTTTGTATTTTCACAAAAATAGAATAGCACATACATCACCCAGACTTTGCTTTCAACATTTTTCTTATCCATCTATCTTTTACTTTTTTCTATTTATATCTTAGTCATTTTAATCTAGTAATTAGTATGTGTCATTAGAAAGTAAGAAATTTCTAATATAATCTTACAACTTTTAAACTTTTTTTGTGTGTTGAGGATTGAACCAAGGGCTTCACACCTGCTAATAAGCTCCCTACCACCGTGGAACATGCACAGCTACAGGAGTTTTTGTTATAATGCATCTCTAATACAGAATTTCACAAATATCCATCCTCAGTAAGACAAAATGATTTTTGTTGGCCATTTTTAGCAAAACTTCCTTCCGTACTACAACACAGTACCATGGTTGTCATTTATACAGCATTTATTGATATTAGAGCCTAAGTTCAGTGCTTTATATAATTATTTAAAGCTCACAAAGACCCTATGAGTAATCATTGTGCTTCCATCACATAGATAGGTAAAATGTTAGCTTGGAGTTTGACTGCTCTAGGTTGGTCAGTCAGGTAAGAGCTGACTTTCAGACCAAGATCCCTTTCTTCCTCACCTGTGCTGTTGAATGTGCATCTTGGTACGGGGGAAACCATTACATAGGCATTCAACAATTACTTTTGGGTGAATGAGTGAATGAATGAATGTAGTGAATGAAAAAATACAAACTCTGACCCCAGGGCCTTGTACATGCTAGGGAAAGAGAAGCCAAGTTTTGCAGCTCCAGGAAGGGTTTCCAGGTCCAGTCTTCCGGTCTCCTTGGGAGGAATGAGGACTACTCTGCCACTAAGCTGCATCCCAAGCCTTTATTTTATTTTATTTTTTGAGAAAGGGCCTCAGAGAATAGCCCAGGCTGACCTGGAACTTAACTGTGTTGCTCTTCTTGTTGCCTCCTCAGTGCTGGACTTACATATGTGTGCCACCACACCCAATGCAAGTTTTTATGTACTATATTTACTTATAAAACATTTATATTAGACTAGAAATAATTCAAAACAAACTATATTACTAACATGTGATATGTTAGTATGTAATAGTCCCCTTTTTTGTACTTAAGTACCTTACTTAAGGAAAAATTGTGGAAAACTATTTTGAAAATTTAGAGAAAAGATTTTTTTGCTATACTAACTGTTAAAGGCAAATTCTAAGTGTAAAGTTGGAAAATAAAATGCTTTGAATTACTTCTGCAGTTGCATAGATTAAAAGCAGAAAAGGCATTAGAAAATGTATTTCTAAACTGGGCGTGGTGGCGCATGTCTTTAATCCCAGCACTCTTGAGGCAGAGGTAGGAGGATCACTGTGAGTTCAAGGCCACCCTGAGACTACATAGTAAGTTCCAGGTCATCCTGGGCTAGAGCAAGACCCTACCTCAAAATGAAAACCAAAAAAACAAAAAAAAAAAAAAAAAAAAGGAAATGTATTTCTCTTTGGTTCATATGGCTATTGAGCTTGGAGAGCAGTGTTGTTAGAGTAAATGTTAGGTAAAGTGTATATATAGGTATTCTTAAGAAAGAGGAACTTGAGGTGGCCTTAAAGGATATGAAGGCGGAGAGGAAGTGGGGGAGGAGGGAAGGAAACAGCAGAAATAGGACACTGAATAGAGCAGGAAATAAAGTATTTTTCATAATTCTAACAGGACACCATATTTCTTTTGCACTATTTTGAGATATTCAATTAAAATAATTTCACAGCTCTATCAGCTTACTGAATAGTTATTTGACTCTTTACTGTATAGGTATTCAGCAATGATTGTGGCAGACATTTAGCAGTCTACTACCAGGTGTTACACATTTAACTTGCTTTTTGTTTGTTTGTTTTCTGTGCTTCTGAGGTAGGGTCTTGCTCTAGCCCTGGCTGACCTGGAATTCACTATGTAGCCTCAGGCTGGCCTTGAACCTAGAACTCAAAGTAATCCTCCTACCTCCACCTCCCAAGTGCTGGGCTTAAAGGTGTGTGCCACCACATGCAGCTAACTCGTTTTATTTAACCAATTGTTTTATGTTGTCTGAATCCTTTTCTTTGTGAATGAATGTTCATTTTAGAAAGTCTGTGGTTTAATAAAAATTTCATGTGTCTTTGTTACTTCAGGGGATAAAAAAAATACAAGTTCTCAAGTTAGATCTGCTGTCCTAGCACCAAAGTTTCTTTAAATTTCTAAATTTTTATTTCTTCTTTATCTATAAAATTGGGATAATCACAGTGCCCAATTCATAGTGTTGTATGCAATATAAAACACTTAGCACAGTGACTGCTGCTTAGTCTTATGTATCCAGTAAATGTTACCTGTTGTCATTCTAGTTGGCACTTTAATGAGAAATTTCAAGCTAATTTAATTCATTCAGTTGCTGTCATCATCTTTTTTTTTTTTTTGGTCTTGGATATACCCAATGATTGGTGGAAAATTAGTTTTTTCTTTTGGTCCTTAATTTTTCTTTGTTTCTCTTCTCTTCTTTTCAGCCAAGAAGCGATCCAGGCCGAGTTTATTTTTTTTAATTATTTTATTTTACTTTTTATTTATTTGAGAGACCAAACACACAGCGATAGGTAGACAGAATGGGCACGCCAGGGCCTTCAGCCTGCAAACAAACTCCAGACGCATGCGCCACCCTATGCATCTGGCTTACGTGTGGGTCCTTTGGCTTTCTAGGCAAGCGCCTTAACCGATAAACCATCTCTTCAGCCCGATTGGTCCTTAATTTTTGATTCTTACCCTAAAGTAATCCATTATTGGGAGTTGTTGAGCTCAGGTGCTTTCACTTCTGTTTCTCAGTGTGAAGGGAGAGACTGGTGTTGGGAAGGAAGAGTGATGAGCTGCAGAGGCTCAGATTGATAAGACGACATCAGCATTTGTGTTGTCCCTTAGACATCAGCAGTCTTTGCTTTGCTTTTTCCCCCCTTATTCTTCTCCCTTCCCCACCCAGGGTCTCACTCTAGCCTAGACTGACCTCAAACTCACAGTGATCTCCTACCTCAGCTTCCCAAGTGCTGGGATTAAAGACATGTACCGTTTTGTTTTTGCTGAAGCACATTGGCATGTTTAGATTCTTTGCTCACCACCCACTACCCTTCTTTCCCCAGTCTTCCATCATCAGTATGTCTTGGTGACACTTGTCAATGACTGCTTAAATGCAAGAATTTGAGTAGGTCAGTTTAATAAATTTTACATAATGTTTGGAGGCATGTTTTAGTAAACATGGAACTCTTTGTAGGGATAAGTATAAGGAAGTACTTCAGAGAGTATCTAAAATCTTAGAATAGAATGGATGGACTGGGAATGCAAATACACTCTTCCTTCGCTAGACCATTTTTATTAAAACCTGAAAACCCAGGTGATAGAAGAGAAGCCTTGCCCTCACTAGAAGCATTTTAGGTTTCCTCTGCTAAAGTTCTAGTAAAATGATTGCTTTTGTGCATCTGGCTTTGTGTGGGTACTGGGGAGCTGAACTTAGGCTGCCAGGTTTGGAAACAAGTGCCTTTAACCACTGAGCCATTTCTCCAGCTCTATCAATTGCTTTTGTCTTAATGCAGAGATAAGCCATACTAGAAGGTTCTCCCTTCTCTTATCCCCTCTATGGTCTGGTCTTCATTCTAATGATGGAGTTTTATCCCTTGTTCCAACATCCTGGTTCCTACAGGTTCCACTGGGTCCCAGAGAGCTGAATAACTTGGATGAATGAGATGTGAAGAACCATTGGATTAAATTTGGGTAACCCCAAACTTTTACTGATACTACTTTCCAGTACCTGGCTTTGGAAAAGTTTTTGTAGCATGAGAATCTCATTTGAAAGAGTGCTGTGGAAGACTGCAGCTCATTCTTAAGTCCATCCTTTTATATTTATGAGAGAGAGAGAGAGAAAGAAAGGGGCTGGCGAGATGGCTCAGTGGTAAAGTGCTTGCCTGCAAAGCCTAAGGACCCTGGGTCTAGGTTCAATTACCCAGGACCCATGTAAGGTGTATAAGGTGCCACATGTGTCTGGAGTTCATTTGCAGTGGCTAGAGGCCTTGCCATGCCCATTCTTGTCTCTCTGTCTTCCTCTTTTCTCTCAAATAAACAAATAAAATAAAAGAGACAGAAGGGGCACAGCAAGGCCTCTAGTCACTGCAAATGGAACTCCAGACACAATGATTTTTCACCTTGTGCATCTGGCTTACGCAGGTACTAGGGAATCAAATCTCGTTGTCATTTTGGCTTTGCAGGAAAGTTTGCAGGTGGTTAGCTTAATCATCTTTCCAGCCCTTAAATCTATCTTTGATCAATCTCTCTTCACTAGCTTGACTTTTCCTTCTTTTTCTCTCTCTCTCTCTCTCTCTCTTTTTTTTTTTTTTTGGTTTTTTGAGGTAGGGTCTCAACTCTAGCTCAGGCTGACCTGGAATTCACTATATGGTCTCAGGTGGCCTTGAACTCACTGTGATCCTCCTACCTCTGCTTCCCAGACGTGCCAGGGCTTCTCAGCCTCAGCGAACAAACTCCAGACGTGTGTGTCCCCTTGTGCACATGTGCAACATTGCGCACTTGCATCACTTTTTGCATCTGGCTAAACGTGGGACCTGGAGATTCAAATGGGTGTTCTTAGGAGGAGCAGGCAGGCTCCTTAACTGCTAAGCCATCTCTTCAGCCCTTTATTTTTTTTTTTTTTTGAGGTAGGGTTTCACTCTAGCCCAGGCTGACCTGGAATTCACTATGTAGTCTCAGGGTGGCGTTGAACTCCTGGCGATCCTCCTACCTCTGCCTCCTGAGTGCTGGGATTAAAGGCTTGCGCCACCACGCCTGGCTTCTCCAGCCCTTTTAAAAATTTTTTGGTTTACTTGAGGTAGGGTCTCTCTCTAGCTCAGGCTGACCTGAATTCACTATGTAGTCTCAGGGTGGCCTCGAACTCTTGGCAATCCTCCTACCTCTGCCTCCCTGAGTGCTGGGATTAAAGGCATGCACCACCACGCCCGCCTGCTTAGACTGACTTGGAATTCACTATGTACTCTCAGGCTAGCCATGAAGTCACAGTGATCCTCTTACCTCTGCCTCCCATAAGTGCTGAGATTAGTATTTCTCTTTGGTTCATATGGCTATTGAGCTTGGAGAGCAGTGTTGTTAGAGTAAATGTTAGGTAAAGTGTATATATAGGTATTCTTAAGAAAGAGGAACTTGAGGTGGCCTTAAAGGATATGAAGGCGGAGAGGAAGTGGGGGAGGAGGGAAGGAAACAGCAGAAATAGGACACTGAATAGAGCAGGAAATAAAGTATTTTTCATAATTCTAACAGGACACCATATTTCTTTTGCACTATTTTGAGATATTCAATTAAAATAATTTCACAGCTCTATCAGCTTACTGAATAGTTATTTGACTCTTTACTGTATAGGTATTCAGCAATGATTGTGGCAGACATTTAGCAGTCTACTACCAGGTGTTACACATTTAACTTGCTTTTTTTTTGTTTGTTTGTTTTTTGTGCTTCTGAGGTAGGGTCTTGCTCTAGCCCTGGCTGACCTGGAATTCACTATGTAGCCTCAGGCTGGCCTTGAACCTAGAACTCAAAGTAATCCTCCTACCTCCACCTCCCAAGTGCTGGGCTTAAAGGTGTGTGCCACCACATGCAGCTAACTCGTTTTATTTAACCAATTGTTTTATGTTGTCTGAATCCTTTTCTTTGTGAATGAATGTTCATTTTAGAAAGTCTGTGGTTTAATAAAAATTTCATGTGTCTTTGTTACTTCAGGGGATTAAAAAAATACAAGTTCTCAAGTTAGATCTGCTGTCCTAGCACCAAAGTTTCTTTAAATTTCTAAATTTTTATTTCTTCTTTATCTATAAAATTGGGATAATCACAGTGCCCAATTCATAGTGTTGTATGCAATATAAAACACTTAGCACAGTGACTGCTGCTTAGTCTTATGTATCCAGTAAATGTTACCTGTTGTCATTCTAGTTGGCACTTTAATGAGAAATTTCAAGCTAATTTAATTCATTCAGTTGCTGTCATCATCTTTTTTTTTTTTTTTTTGGTCTTGGATATACCCAATGATTGGTGGAAAATTAGTTTTTTCTTTTGGTCCTTAATTTTTCTTTGTTTCTCTTCTCTTCTTTTCTTTTCAGCCAAGAAGCGATCCAGGCCGAGTTTATTTTTTTTAATTATTTTATTTTACTTTTATTTATTTGAGAGACCAACACACAGCGATAGGTAGACAGAATGGGCACGCCAGGGCCTTCAGCCTGCAAACAAACTCCAGACGCATGCGCCACCCTATGCATCTGGCTTACGTGTGGGTCCTTTGGCTTTCTAGGCAAGCGCCTTAACCGATAAACCATCTCTTCAGCCCGATTGGTCCTTAATTTTTGATTCTTACCCTAAAGTAATCCATTATTGGGAGTTGTTGAGCTCAGGTGCTTTCACTTCTGTTTCTCAGTGTGAAGGGAGAGACTGGTGTTGGGAAGGAAGAGTGATGAGCTGCAGAGGCTCAGATTGATAAGACGACATCAGCATTTGTGTTGTCCCTTAGACATCAGCAGTCTTTGCTTTGCTTTTTCCCCCCTTATTCTTCTCCCTTCCCCACCCAGGGTCTCACTCTAGCCTAGACTGACCTCAAACTCACAGTGATCTCCTACCTCAGCTTCCCAAGTGCTGGGATTAAAGACATGTACCGTTTTGTTTTTGCTGAAGCACATTGGCATGTTTAGATTCTTTGCTCACCACCCACTACCCTTCTTTCCCCAGTCTTCCATCATCAGTATGTCTTGGTGACACTTGTCAATGACTGCTTAAATGCAAGAATTTGAGTAGGTCAGTTTAATAAATTTTACATAATGTTTGGAGGCATGTTTTAGTAAACATGGAACTCTTTGTAGGGATAAGTATAAGGAAGTACTTCAGAGAGTATCTAAAATCTTAGAATAGAATGGATGGACTGGGAATGAAAATGAGCTAGCAATCTTTTTTTTTTTTTTTTTTTTTTTTTTTTGCGAGGTAGGGTCTCACTCTAGTCCATTTTTATTAAATGTAGTCTCAGGGTGAAAACCCAGTGTGGGATTAAAGGCATGCGCCAAGCCCTGCCCTAGACCATTTTATTAAAACCTGAAAACCCAGGTTAGAAGGTTTCCTCACTGCATTTTAGGTTTCCTCTGCTAAAGTTCTAGTAAAATGATTGCTTTTGTGCATCTGGCTTTGTGTGGGTACTGGGGAGCTGAACTTAGGCTGCCAGGTTTGGAAACAAGTGCCTTTAACCACTGAGCCATTTCTCCAGCTCTATCAATTGCTTTTGTCTTAATGCAGAGATAAGCCATACTAGAAGGTTCTCCCTTCCCTTATCCCCTCTATGGTCTGGTCTTCATTCTAATGATGGAGTTGCTATCCCCTTGTTCCAACATCCTGGTTCCTACAGGTTCCACTGGGTCCCAGAGAGCTGAATAACTTGGATGAATGAGATGTGAAGAACCATTGGATTAAATTTGGGTAACCCCAAACTTTTACTGATACTACTTTCCAGTACCTGGCTTTGGAAAAGTTTTTGTAGCATGAGAATCTCATTTGAAAGAGTGCTGTGGAAGACTGCAGCTCATTCTTAAGTCCATCCTTTTTATATTTATGAGAGAGAGAGAGAGAAAGAAGGGGGCTGGCGAGATGGCTCAGTGGTAAAGTGCTTGCCTGCAAAGCCTAAGGACCCTGGGTCTAGGTTCAATTACCCAGGACCCATGTAAGGTGTATAAGGTGCCACATGTGTCTGGAGTTCATTTGCAGTGGCTAGAGGCCTTGCCATGCCCATTCTTGTCTCTCTGTCTTCCTCTTTCTCTCTCTCAAATAAACAAATAAAAATAAAAGAGACAGAAGGGGCACAGCAAGGCCTCTAGTCACTGCAAATGGAACTCCAGACACAATGCGTCACCTTGTGCATCTGGCTTACGTAGGTACTGGGAATCAAATCTCGGTCCTTTGGCTTTGCAGGAAAGTTTGCAGGTGGTTAGCTTAATCATCTTTCCAGCCCTTAAATCTATCTTTGATCAATCTCTCTTCACTAGCTTGACTTTTCCTTCTTTTCTCTCTCTCTCTCTCTCTCTCTTTTTTTTTTTTTTTTTGGTTTTTGAGGTGGGGTCTCAACTCTAGCTCAGGCTGACCTGGAATTCACTATATGGTCTCAGGGTGGCCTTGAACTCACTGTGATCCTCCTACCTCTGCCTCCCAGACGTGCCAGGGCTTCTCAGCCTCAGCGAACAAACTCCAGATGTGTGTGTCCCCTTGTGCACATGTGCAACATTGCGTACTTGCATCACTTTTGCATCTGGCTAAACGTGGGACCTGGAGATTCAAATGGGTGTTCTTAGGCTTCGCAGGCAGGCTCCTTAACTGCTAAGCCATCTCTTCAGCCCCTTTTTTTTTTTTTTGAGGTAGGGTTTCACTCTAGCCCAGGCTGACCTGGAATTCACTATGTAGTCTCAGGGTGGCGTTGAACTCCTGGCGATCCTCCTACCTCTGCCTCCTGAGTGCTGGGATTAAAGGCGTGCGCCACCACGCCTGGCTTCTCCAGCCCTTTTTAAAAAAATTTTTTTTGGTTTACTTGAGGTAGGGTCTCTCTCTAGCTCAGGCTGACCTGGAATTCACTATGTAGTCTCAGGGTGGCCTTGAACTCTTGGCAATCCTCCTACCTCTGCCTCCCTGAGTGCTGGGATTAAAGGCATGCACCACCATGCCCGGCCTGCTTAGACTGACTTGGAATTCACTATGTACTCTCAGGCTAGCCATGAAGTCACAGTGATCCTCTTACCTCTGCCCCCCATAAGTGCTGAGATTAAAGGCATGTACCACCATAACCAGCTAGTTTGACTTTTCTTCATCTTTGTCTTTGTAGGGGCTTAAATGAGCAGAAAAAAAAAAAAAAGCCTATATTAAAAAACAAACAACAACAACAAAAAAAGCCTTTCCCCCTTTCTACATCAACTTTTGTTTCTGTTCTTAACCAGAGTCTTGTCTCCTTAAAAGTTAAAGTTGGGGGCTGGGTGATGGCTTAGTGGTTAACAGTGCTTGCTTGTAAAGCCTATCAGTCTGCATTCAATTCCCCAGTACCCATGTAAAACCAGTTGGAAAAGTGGAGCATGTACCTGGAATTTGTTTGCAGTAGCAAGAGGCCCCTGAATGCTTGTTCCCTCTCTTTGAAAATAAATTAAAAAACATTTTTTTAAAGTTAAAGTTGGAGCCGGGCGTGGTGGCTCACGCCTTTAATCCCAGCACTCAGGAGGCAGAGGTAGGAGGATTGCCGTGAGTTCGAGGCCACCCTGAGACTACATAGTGAATTCCAGGTCAGCCTGAACTAGAGTGAGACCCTACCTCGAAAAACCAACAACAACAATAACAAATAATAATAATAATAAAGTTAAAGTTGGGGTTGGGGAGATGGTTTAGTGGTTAAAGGTGCTTAGCTTCAAAACATGCTGGCCCAGATTCATTTTCCCAGCAGCTACATAATACCAGATGCAAAGTGGCACATACATTTGTGATCCCAGTGGTTTATCAACAATTGGGTGTGGAGCCAGGGCCCCTAGTCTGACTTCCATTTGCAGTTTAGTACTGCATTTGCTGCAGCAAGATACCCTGTCTCAAAGAAGGTGGAGTACAGACACTTTAAAATTGTCCTCTGACCTCATGTGCCCTGACACACACATTGTTAGACACACACACATTTTTTTTTTAAAAAATTAAGGTCAACAGAAGTTACTTATAATTTGGGCTGGAGAGATGGCTGAGTGGTTAAGGTGATTGCCTGTGAAGCCTACGGACCCATGTTCAACTCTCCAGGTCCCAAGTAAGCCAGATGCACAAGGTGATGCAAGTGCAAGGTGGCACATGCATATGCAGTTTGATTGCAGTGGCTGGAGGCCCTGGCGTGCCATTTCTCTCTCATTAAAAAAATAAATAAATAAATTGCCAGGCGTGGTGGTGCATGCCTTTAATCCCAGCACTTGGAAGGCAGAGATAGGATCGCTGTGAGTTTGAGGATACCCTGAGACTACATAGTGAATTCTAGGTCAGCCTGGGCTAGAGTGAGACCCTACCTCAAAAAAAAAAAAAAAAAAAAAAAAAAAGAAGGGGTCGGGGCAGGGGCTGGAGAGATGAAGCCTAAGGACCTCAGTTTGAGGCTCGATTCCCCAAGACGCACATAAGCCAGATAGGTGCACAAGGTGGCATATGCATCTGGTGTTTGTTTGCAGTGGCTGTAGGCCCTAGTGCACCCATTCTCACACACACACTCTCTCTCTCTCTCTGCCTTTCTCTCTCTGTCTGTCGCTCTCAAATAAATAAATAAATAAATAAAAATACAACAAATTAAAAAAAGAAAAAATAAAGTAAATAATAAATAAATAAAAATAAAAAATAAAAAAAGAAGTTACTCATAATTCATGGTATGGAATCCATTCTTCCCTCACTTAACAGATACTGACTGCTTACTTGCAGGAGGTTTTCTGTTCACTGATTGTATAACCAGAGAACCCTGCTCTGTCCTAATAGCACTTAAACTCAGAAAAGGGAGAAAAAAAAATAAATATCTAGAATTTGCTAAGTGCTGTGGAGAAAAATAAGGCAGAAAACAGAGTGTGTTTGTGTGGGGGAGTACTTGAGAAGAGTAAAATTACCACCTTCAAAGTGATCAAGGAGGTGCTGGGGAGAGATGGCTCAGCGGGTGAAATTGCTTACTGTGCAAGCACGAGGGCCTGATTTGAATCTCTAGTGCATAGGTAAAAAGCTGGGTATAGCCACAGATGTACTATAATCCTAGTCCTGTGGGAGATACAGACTAGAGAATCACTGTGGCTCATTGATTAGCCGACAAGCTAATTGAAAATGGCAGCTCAGTTCCATGATAGACTGTGTCAAGGAAACACACAGATGAGTGATAGAGGAAGACACCCAATGTTCTCCTCTGGCCTCTATACACAAATGGGCATATACTGTACATATAACCACCACACCATAAATACTGTACACACAAAAAAAATTATCAAGGAATTCACAGTAGAAGGAAGATTACAGTGTTCATTTATGAGTAAAAAAATGGTAGCCTTAGGGCTGGAGGGATGGCTCAGCAGTTAAGGCACTTGCTCACAAAGCCTAACAACCTGGGTTTGATTCCCCAGTGCCCACGTAAAGCCAGATGCACAAAGTGGCACATAAATCTGGAGTTCATTTGCAGCAGCTAAAGAGACTGGCATGTCCATTCTTTCTCTCTGCCTTCTCTCTCTTTCTCCCCTCTCCTTGCAAATAAATAAGTAAATAAAAAATTTTTTAAAAATGGTAGCCTTAGAGCCAGGCATGATGGCGCAGGCCTTTAATCCAAGCACTCAGGGAGGATCATTGTGAGTTCAAGACCACCCTGAGACTACACAGTGAATTCCAGGTCAGCCTGGGCTAGAGTGAAACCCTACCTCGGGGGAAAAAAAAAAAAAGATGATCTAACTTCTTATTTCTTGTCTAAAAGGATTTCCCTATACCTTTGCTTTTCCATGGACAACCTGAGCCTTTCCCTGGGAAGGAGTTCCCCTATCCTAGAATTTAAATCTGATCCTGACTTTGTGGTTGGTTACATCATGATGGCCTCTTGAGCCAGCCCCTAGCCCAGACCAATCACCTTCACTCTGGTTCACCTGAGCCTGAAGGTGAAACCCACCACAATAAGGTTATAAATAGACATCAGGGGCAAGGGCTGTCTTGGCTGGGTCCTGAACTTGCAGGTTCTGGTAAGCTTTTTTCCTCTGGGCTGAGACGAGCGGAGACCCCCCCCCCCCTTACTCCCATGTGGGCTCTTTACCTGCTCCTGCCCTCCACATGGCAGGAGCTTTTTGCACTTTCTTTTCTTCTTTTTATCTAGTAAAGTCTCTCTAAACATTACCCTCTACTCTGGATTTTAATTCTTTAAATTCATAAGACAACAAACAGTCTGGGGAGCCTTAAATTTGATGGTGCATTAGCATATTGATGTATTGGCAAGAAACCCCAAAATTCCTGTTCCACTACCTGTGCCTCCCTAGTGGATGGGATTAAAGGCGTGCGCCACCATGCCCGGCTGCAATATACTTTTAATGGATAAATTATATTTTTCTGATAGTACTGAATATTATTAATAATGCCTAACATTTTCAGTAAGCATTTACTATATCCCAATTATTATTATTTTTAATATTTTATTTTTATTTATTTGAGAGAGAGATAAAGAGATAGAAAAGTAGGTAGGTAGAGAGAGAGAGAATGGACACACCAGGGCCTCCAGCCACTGTAAACAAACCCCAGATGCATGTACCTCCTTGGGCATCTGGCTTATGTGGGTCCTGGGAATCAAACCTGGGTCTTTTGACTTTCCAGGCAAGCACCTTAATTACTAAGCCATTTCTCCAGCCCCTAATTATTATTTTTCTTTATTTATTGGTGGGAAGTGAGAGAGAGAGAGAAAGAAAGAGGGAGGTTGGACACACTAGGGCCTCTTGTCACTGCAAAAATCTTGTTACATGGGCCACTTTGTATATCTGGCTTTATGTGGGTACTAGGGAAAGAACAGCAGCCTTTAACTAGTGAGCAGTCATTCCAGCCTACATACTAATTTATTTATTTATTTTTGGTTTTTCTTTTTTTTGGTTTTTCGAGGTAGGGTCTCACTCTGGCCCAGGCTGACCTGGACTTCACTCTGTAGTCTCAGGTTGGCCTCGAACTCACGGCAATCCTACCTCTGCCTCCCATGTGCTGGGATTACAGGCATGTGCCACCATGCCTGGCTATTTTTGTTTTTTCAAGAAAGGGTCTCACTCTAGCTCAGGCTGACTTGGAATTCACCATGTAGTCTCAAGGTAGCCTTGAACTAATGGCAATACCTCTGCCTCCCGAGTGCTGGGATTAAAAGTGTGCGCCACCATGCCTGGCCCATCCTAATTATTTTTGAGGCATTTTATATAAATCTATTTCATTTTTAGCCTCTCTATAAGTACTATTATATTTCTTATTTTGCAGTTGAGAAATTTGTACAAGGACAGATTTGCCCATGATTGCACAGCTAGTAATTGATAGACCTGTGACATGAACTTGACTTTTTTTTCTTTTTGATTTTTTTTTAGGTAGGGTCTTGCTCTAGCCCAGGCTGATCTGGAATTCACTATGTAGTCTCAGGATGCTGGGACTAAAGGCATGTATCACCACACATGCCTGGCTTCATTCTTTTATTTATTTAATATATTTTATTTATTTATTTATTTATTTATTTATTTATTTATTTGAGAGAATGAAAGAGGCAGTGAGAGAGAGAGAGAGAGAGAGAGAATGGGCACACAGGGCCTCCAGCCACTGCAAATGAACTCCAGATGCATGTGTCCCCTTGTGCATCTGGCTTACGTGGGTCCTGGAGAATCTAACTGGGATCCTTTGGCTTTGCGAGCAAATGCTTTAACTGCTAAGCCATCTCTCCAGCTCTATATATTTGTTTTTAAAAAAGCTTTATTTTGTTTTGAGAGAGAGAGAGAAATTGAGAATGGGCGTGCCAGGGCCTCCAGCCACTGCAAACAAACTCCAGATGCATGTGCCATCTGGCTTTCCTGGGTACTAGGAAACTGAACTCTGGTCCTTAGGTTTTACAGGCAAGCACTTAACCACTGAGCCCTCTCTCAAGCCCTTCTTTATATATTTAGAACAGTACCTCTGTCACATAAGTATAAAATTTTTTCAAGTTTGCTTTTTAGTTTTGTTTATGAATTTAAGAAAATGTTAATAATAATAGCAATTAACATTTTATATCGTACATCTTATGTAAAATATAGTCAAAACTTTTATTTTTAATAACTCCTTTAATTTTTTCAGGATCCCCTATGAGGTAATGTGATTAGTTCTATTTATGAACGTCTTTGATATTGTCTTTTAAAATTTCAAGTTTTTCTCTGTACCTTTGCCTATTTCTGTTCCTGATTCCTTTAAAAAAAATTCTCTGCAGCTTGCTGTTTGACATCTATTGTTTAGTCCTTTAGCAGCCATTTCCTCTGGGATTACTCATTTAAAACTTTCCAGTTGCCATTGCTGTCCTCTATCTTCATACCTAGATCACTTATGGAATTCTAACTTTTGGTCTATTCTTCTTTTTCATTTCCTTGCCTTATATATCTAATGACTCAGCAAATAAATGCTGACTCGGATTAAAGGTGCTCATGGTTATGCCAAAAAGTGAATCAACCCTCTAAGGATATGAAGTAGAGAAACTTAGACTGAGGAAGCAGCATTGGAACTGGGCTTTGAAAGCCAGTTGAGATGAGGGAAAAAAGCCCGACGGACTAAAATGGAGTGGAGAGAGCTTGAGAATAATTCCCCCTGTTCCCCAGTGTCTTTGTGTGTGTTTGTTATTGTTGTTAGAAAGAGTCTTGCTGTGTTGCCCAGTCTATTGCCAAACTCCTGACCTCAAATGATTCTCCACCCTCCATTCTCCCAGTAGTTGAGATTATAAGCACACACTACCTTGCCCAGCTGACTCCAGTATTTTATTTATACTGTGTATATAAGTATACTTGATAAGATGTTTGAATCTTCCTTCTACATTCTTTAGTTCTACTTCTACAAAACAGGTTACATTTTTCTTCTTACTCCTTTTTAATAATGTCATGGGAAAAGTTGGAGAGTCTTGTCATAATCTTGGTAAGATTCTGAAAATCCCAGAATAGTATAGTGAATTGGTAGCAGGTCTACTGAATGGGTGCCTTTGCCAGAAGTCCCTGAGAAAATTCCTGAGCTTTTGTCTTTGGGAACTTCAGGTCCCTGTCATACCTTTTCGTGGATTAACACTTTCACTGGACCTCAACCTTATCTCTATAGCCTTGATTGTGCTTCTGACTTCTTTTTTTCTTAATTTTTAAAAAATATATTTTATTTATTTATTTATTTTGAGAGAGAAAGGGGGGAGAGAGAGAAAATGGATGCTCCAGGGCCTCCAGCTACTGCAAACAAACTCCAGATGCATGTGCTCCCTTGTGCATCTGGCTTACATGGGTCTTGGAGAATCAAACCAGGATTCTTTGGCTTTGCAGGCAAATGCACACTAAGCCATCTCTCCAGCCTCTTTTTTTCTTAATTTTTAAAATAGTTTATTTACAAGAAAAGAGAATGAGAATGGGTGTACCAGGGCCTCTAGCTGTAGCAAAAGAGCTCCAGATGCATGTGCCATCTTGTGCATTTGGCTTTATGTAGGTACTGGGGAATCGAACCCAGATGTTAGACTTTATAGGCAAGGCCTTAACCTCTGGGCCACCTCTCCAGCCTGCTTCTGACTTCTGTTTGTCCAGCTTTAATAAGAGACAATCTTCTCTTAATTTACTGGTTTAATTTTGAGATACACGGGTAATTTACTTGTCATTTAATATATTTTCCCAAAGCCTTTCCACTTTAAACTTTTTTTTTATTTCTCATTAGGTAGCTTAATTTTTGTTGTTATTGTTGTGTGAGAAGAGGGTCTTGCTATGTAGCCATGGCTGGTTGAAGCTGTCAGTATAGACCAGACTAGTCTCAGCCTTGCCGTGATCTTCCTGCTTCTGCCCTGAGTGTCAGGATTACAGTTGTGTGCTACAATGACAGGCTAATACTCTTTTCTTTTTATAAAAGTAGTATATGCCAATTAGTGTAACTGTGAAATAAAAAAAAATCATTCTGCATGGGCATGGGAGCACACCTTTAATCCCAGCACTAGGGAGGCAAAGGTAAGAGGATTGCTGTGAGTTCAAGGCCACCATGAGACTACCTAGTGAATTCCAGGTCAGCCTGGGCTAGAGTGAGACCCTACTACCGAAAAAAACAAAAACAAAAACAAAAATAAAATCATTCCAAGTTTTAGTTTTCTGTTTTCTGTACTGTCTTTTCTTTTGTTTGTCTTTACGTATCTATTCTTATCTGGGTTTTACAATATAACCTTGAAGCTTGGAACATATATTTTGTTGTCCCATTGCAGCTTTGTCAGTGTAACAGTCTCACTAAACTTGTTTTTCTCTTCTTTAAAAAGTAAAGATTTGCTGAGTGTGGTGGTACATGTCTTTAATCCCAGCACTCTGGGAGGCAGAGGTAGGAGGATTGCTATGAGTTCAAGGCCAGCCTGGAACTATAGAGTGAGTTCCAGGTCAGCTTGCTTAGAGTGAGGGGGGCACTGTATGTTTAAAATTCAATTTCAAAATTTTAAACTGTTTTGGCAAGTTGAGAGTTTACTTGTAAGCCTCATATGTTTTTATTTATTATTTATTTCTTTATGTTTGGTTTTTTGAGGTAGGGTTTTGTTCTAGCCCAGGCTGACCTGGAATTCACTAAGTAGTCTCAGGCTGGCCTCAGACTTATAGCAATCCTCCTACTTCTGCCTCCCAAGTGCTCAGATTAAAGGAGTGTGCCACCATGACCCACATTATTTTTCATTTTTATTTATTTATTTGTATACACACAGAGAGAAAGAGACAGACAGACAGAGACAAAGAGAGAGAATGGGCATGCCAGGACCTGTAGCCACTGCAAATGAAAATGAACTGTAGATGCATGCACCACTTTGTGCATCTGGCTTTATATGGATACTGGGGAATTGAACCCAGGTCGTTAGGCTTTGCAAGCAAGTACCTTAACTGCTGAGCTATCTTTCCAGTGCTCAGTTTTTTTTTTTTTTCAAGGTAGGGTCTTGCTCTAGCCCAGGCTGACCTGGAATTCACTATGTAGTCTCAGGGTGGCCTTGAACTCACTGCAATTCTCCTACCTCTGCTTCCCGAGTGCTGGGATTAAAGGTGTGCACCACCATGCCTGGCTCATTTTTTTTTTTTGAGAGAGAGACACGGAGAGAGACAGAAGAGAGGGAGAGGAAGACAGATAGAGATGGGCGCACGATCAGCCAATCAGCTGCAGCGAACGAAATCCATATGTGTGCACCCCTTGTGGTCAAGTGTGGCATTGCGCCCTTGCGTCACTTTGCAGCTGGCTAAACGTGGGACCTGGAGATTGGAACTGGCGTTCTTAGGCTTAGGAGGCAGGCGCCTTAACCGCTAAACCATCTCTCCAGCCCCAAAATTTGTTTTTTTAAAATATTTTTTATTTATTTGAGAGTGAGTGATAAAGACGTAGAGGGGGAGAGAGAGAGAGAGAGAGAGAGAGAGAGTGTATTGACACGCCAGGACCTCTAGCTGCTGCAAACAAACACCTGGGTCCTTTGGCTTTGCAGGCAAGTGCCTTAACCACCAAACCATCTCTCCAGCCCTTAAAATTTGTTGTTGAGCTTGGTTCAATTCCCCAGGACCCACATAAGCCAGATACACAAGGTAGTGCATGTGTCTGGAGTTCGTTTGCAGTGACTGGAGGCCCTGGTGTGCCCATTCTGTCTTTCTTTCTCTCTGCCTCTTTCCCTCTCTCATTCTCTCAAATAAATAAATAAATAAATTTGTTTTTAACAATATCAAGGGGCATATGAAAATGTTTAGTAAGGTCTCCTTTAAAGTGTAATAGATTTATGGACAAAAGTTGCATGATCATCTTAATAAATGCAGAAAAAATCATCTGACAAAGTTCAACATGTTCAAACCTGGGCCCTCAGGTTTTCAGGCAAGTGTCTTAACTACTAAACCATCTCTTCAGCCCTCATTTTCTATTTTAATAGCTCCCTGTACATTAAAAATATTAAATGGAGCTGGGCGCAGTAGTGTACACTTCTAATCTCAGCACTTGGGAGGCAGAGCTAAGAGGATCACCATGAGTTTGAGGCCACCCTGAGACTAAATAGTGAATTGAATTCCAGGTCAACCTGGGGTTGAGTGAGACCCTACCTCAAAAACAAAAACAAAAATGACATATATATGATGGCTGGAGAGATGGCTCAGTGGTTAATTCACTTGCCTGCAAAGCCTAATGACCTAGGTTCAACTCCCCAGTTCCCATGTAAAGCCAGATGCACAAAGTGGCACATGTATCTGGAGTTTGTTTGCAGTGGCAAGAGGCCTTGGTGTACCCATTCTCTTCCTCTTTCTTTCTCCCTGTCTTTCTTTCCCTCCCTCTTTCTCACTCTCTTAAATAAATAAATAATTTTAAAAAATATTAAATGGTTTCATGTGTGACTCATTTATTTACCTTTTATTTTTTTTCAAAAAATTAAAATCTTAGACATGGTGGTTTACACCTTTAATCTCACCACTTGGGAGGCAGAGGTAGGAGGATTGCTGTGAGTTTGAGGCCAGCCTGGGTGGGACTACAGAGTGAGTTCCAGCTCAGCCTGGGCTAAAGTGAGACCCTACCTTGAACAAAACAAAACAAAACAAAATTAAATATTTATATTGATGAGTCTATTTTTTTCTTTGTGTTTTCTCTAAAAGCTTTGCTTTAATATTTACTCTTGATAATGGCCAGATGTAAATAGGCTAAATAGCTGGCTCCCCCAGTCCTCCTTACAGTGGTGGAAGCTGAGTCACGTGCTATTCTTAGGTGTGTTTTTTTTTCCCTTTGTGTGGATGAATTGTCTTGTTTCAAGTTGTTGGCTAATTCTTCTAAAAGTGGTTCAACTTAGAGCCTCAATATAACTTGAGTACTTATTATTAGTTCATTTCTATTTTATGCCCTTGCAACTTGTTCTGTTAGCTGTACTTAGTTATAAAAATCTAAGCTTAAAAAAATCCAAGCTTATACTTTATGTTTAACTATCTTAAACTGAAGAGAATAAGTTGTAGAATTAGCATTAAAGTTTGTTGCAAGAAGTTATATTGTTTTGAAGTTTGTAGAGATCAACATGCTTTGAGGATTTAGAGCCCAAAACATGTTCTTTTTAATACTTGGCTTAACTAATTTGTTTCTGTGAAATCAAGTTGATGAATGAATGACTAGTGAAAAATAATGTTAATAGTTATAATCGTCAACATTTATATGAACCTTCCATGTGCCACATGTTTTATAGACATGCTATAGAAACCTTAAAATGACTTGGCTGTTAGGTACAGTTATCCACATTTATATATTAGGAAATTGAAGTATGTTATGGGTAAGTGCACAAACCCAGGGGGTAACTGTACTGGGTTCCAGACTCTTGAATTTCCAGCAGCTGTGATTATCTACCCCAGATCTGTAAGACTGAGCCCATTAACAGCCTGTCATGAGATGAGAAGGGCTCATTGTGCCCACCATTTCTGATGATTTATACACAGTTAATGGTTGATGGAGGAAGGAGACATTTTCTTTTTCTTTTTCTTTTCTTCTCTTCTTTCTTTCTTTCTTTCTTTCTTTCTTTCTTTCTTTCTTTCTTTCTTTCTTTTTTTTGGTTTTTTGAGGTAGGGTTTCATTCTGGTCCAGCTGACCTGTAATTAACTATTTATCCCCTTCCTTTTCTTAACTAAATCCCCTTCTACTTTCATGAGGGTTTGTATGATCCAAGGAACATGGGTGAGGGATTGTTTACAGGAGCATGGATACCCTACCATTAATTACACGACTAAAGAAAATGTCTTGTCTTGGGAGGCAGAGGTAGGAGGGTCGCCGTGAGTTTGAGGCCACCCTGCGACTACATAGTGAGTTCCAGGTCAGCCTGGGCTAGAGTGAGACCCTACCTCGAAAAATAAAACACACACACACACACACACACACACACACACACACACACGTGTATATATGCTGGAAGCCTGGCATGGTGGCACATACCTTTAATCCCAGCACTTGGGAGGCAGAGGTAAGAGGATCGCCGTGAGTTCGTGGTCACCCTGAGACTACATAGTGAGTTCCAGGTCAGCCTGGGCTAGAGTGAGACCCTACCTCAAAAACAAAAAAACAAAAACTATATATATGGAAGCCTGGCATGGTGGCACACACCTTTAATCCTAGCACTCGCGAGGCAGAGGTAGGAGGATCACTGTGAATCTGAGGCCACCCTGAGACTACATAATGAATTCCAGGTCAGCCTGGACTAGAGTGAAACCCTACCTTGAAAAACCAAAAAAAGAAATTATGTGTGTGTGTATGTATATATATATATACACACACACACACACACACACACACACACACATATAGTATATTGGCTGGAGAGATTGCTTAGCAGTTAAGGCACTTAACTGCAAAGCCAAAAGATCCATGTTTGATTCCCCAGTACCGATGTAAAGCCAGATGTGCACAAGGTGGTGCACACATCTGGAGTTCACTTTCAGTGGCTGGAGGCCCTAGTATGCCCATTCTCTCTGCCTCTCTTTCTCTCAAATAAATGAATAAAATATTTTTAAAAATAAAAAATATAATGAGTCTAAGATGTTTCTAGCAGGGTTAGCTCATGTTGCATTGTGTGACTTCCCTGAAGCCTTGGTTCTGAACACACAGCAGGTGCACTTTACGTTGCTTATGCTCTCACAACATGCATCTCCAACAGTTGCTGCCAGAAACCCATCAGTTCATATTGGACACTATTCTATCTTATCAATTGCTGTTTTTACTGTATATACAATGTCTTTTCTCTTATGGAATATAATGGTTTAATTATGGGAAACAAAGACTTTTAATATTTTCCTACTGTCATTACTTAACACATTAGTATTAAATTAGTATGATTTTTGGATTGCACTGTGTTAGAATGTTTGGTTTAAAATTTTTCGGCACTGAGAAATGGCTCAGTGGTTAAAGGCACTTGCTTACAAAGCCTGATGGCCCAAATTCAATTCCCCAGTACCCATGTAATGCTAGGTGCACAAAATGGCACATCAGTCTGGAGTTTGCTTGCAATGTTAGGATGCCCTGGTGTGTCCATACTCATTCTTTGTTTCTCTGTCTCTTTTTGTCTGTCTCTCTTTCAAATAAGTCAAAATATTTTGAAAAATTAAAAATTATTAATATTTGGCTGGAGAGATGACTCAGTGGTTAAAGGTGCTTACAAAGCCTGACTGCCTGGGTTCAGTTCCCTAGTACCCACATTAAGCCAGATGCACAAAGTGGCACATGCATCTACAATTTGTTGGCAGTGGCACAAGGCCCTAGCGTGCCCAGTCCCTCTCTCTCTCTCTTTCTTTTTCTCTATTTGAAAACAAATATTAAAAAATATTTTTAAAATTCTTCTTCTTATTTTTTTTTTTTGGTGTGTGTATAGGTCAAAGGACAAGCCTGAGGGTTGGTCCTTTCCTTCTTTGCTTGAGACAGGGGATTTCTTGTTTTGCAGCTGGGAAGGCCAGACTAGCTTCAAGATTCCCTTGACTGTCTCCCATTGCTGGAAGGCATGTTGGGATTACAGACAAGTAAATCAATATAAAGAAATAATTTGACACCCTCATTTCTGGTTTGTATTCCTTCTATTTCTTTCACTTAATTAATTGCTCTAGCTAAAACTTGAAGTGCTATATTAAGTAAGTGTGTAGAGTGCGCACCTTTGTCTCACTCCAGATTTTGGAGGAAATGCTCTCAGTTTTGCCTCATTTAGTATAATGTTGGCTTTAGGTTAATCTGTGTCTACCGTGGTGAGAGATGTTCCATTGATTCCTAGTTTCTTCAGGACTTTTATTGTTATAGGAATTAATGAGTCAATGAGAATAATCAGGCAAAATCCACTTCAGAGAGAGGGAGAGAGCCTTTATTTACTCGCAGATCTCTCCAATCCACGGAGATCCTCAATACAGACAGTGTTGGAATTATATACCTTTTACAATCCTTTGTCTGAATTTCCCCACCCTTGAAGGAGAAATTTATGATCTGGGAGTGCATTGACCAAAAGGACTCAGGCTTGGAGTCAGAATTCTTGTTAGCTATTATAAACTTTAATTTATGTTTGGCAGAATCTCCTCAGCTGCAGCCCCAAAAGAGGGTAGTGCAACGTCTAACACTAAAAGTGCAGGTGCATTTATATTTTATCTAAAGTAATACAGGCTAGAAACACCAGTAACATGGTATTTCCTCAGGATTATCATGAAAGCATGTTGAACTTTTTTTTTTTTTTGGTTTTTCGAGGTAGGGTCTCACTCTAGCCCAGGCTGACCTGGAATAAACTATGTGGTCTCAGGGTAGCCTTGAACCCTCAGTGATTCTCCTACCTCTGCCTCCCAAGTGCTAGGATTAAAGGCATGCGCCACCACACCTGGTGCATGTTGAACTTTATCAGATATCTTTCTGCATTTATTGAGATGATCATGTGATTTCTGTCCATAAATCTGTTAATATGGTCCATCTTACTGATTGTGCATCTGGCTTACGTGGGTGTTGGGGAATCAAATCAGGGTCCTTTGGCATTTGCAGGCAAATGCCTTAGCCACTAAGCCATCCCTCCAGCCCTCGTTCTTTTGAGGTAGGGTTTCCTTCCAGCCTAGGTTGACCTGGAATTCTCTGGAATTCAAGGCTGTCCTCAAACTCACTATATTGGGTGTCCAGTGAGTCCCAGGGATCCACCTGTCTCTGCTTTCCTAATGTTAGGATTAAACGGATGTGCCACTGCACTGGGGTTATGTAGGTTCTGAGGATTGAATTTAGGCTCTCATGCTTGTACAACAAACATTTCATCTTTCATCCATTGAGCTATCATTGCCCCAGTACCATAATGGAATATTCGAACATATGTGTCATTTACTGTCTTCTAATTTGTCCTTCTCCCCTACTGCTCTCTACCATGCTCTGTGCCCCCTTATCCCTCCCCACGTGGTTCTCTCCCTCTGCTGTAATTTTTTTTTTCAAAGTAGGGTCTTGCTCTAGTCTAGGCTGACCTGGAATTTACTATGTAGTCTCAGGATGGCCTTGAACTCACAGTGATTATCCTACCTCTGCCTCCTGAGTGCTGGGATTAAAGGCATGTGTCACCACATCCAGCTATCTACTATTTTAGTGTCATCATTTCCCCCTCCTTTTATGCAGGTCTTGTGTAGGTAGCATCAGCCACTGTGAGGTCATGAATATCTAGGCCACTTTGTGTCTGGAAGACAGTATTTTAAGCACCTCTCTTCTGCCTTTGGTTCTTCATTCTTTCTGCCACCTCCTCTGCAATGGTCCCTGAGCCTTGGAGGGTATAATAGAGATGTCTCATTTAGTCCTGAACACTCCAGTGTCACACCTTTTCAGTGCTTTGGCCATTTAGTAATAACTGGTGGTCATTGCCACCTGAAAAGAGAAGCTTCTTTAACCAAAAGTGAGAGTAACATTAATATATGGCATAAACATAAATATTTAGAGGGCAATTTGTTAGCATAATATATCCATTTAGCCAGACAACAGTTGTAGTTTCCCCCCACACCCCAGAGCCAATGACCTTTCAAGTCATAGGCTCATTAGATTTTCAGTTACCAGGTAGGAATCCCACACTCACTGTGGAGCTGGCTTCAAGTCCAATCAGAAAGCAGTTGATTTCCTCCACAACAGACATGTCACCATTGCACCAATTGGTACATATTTGGTTTGGATGGCTAGCCATAAAGCTTGCAGTGTCCACTGCTGGTTAACACTGTTAATGACTATTCTCCTCCAGTAGGCTGCATAGCTTTTTCCAGCATCCAGACAGCTGGTCAACAGGGAGGAGGCTTCCAGCTCAGCGCCAGCTTGAGTTTTCAGTGACCTGTAGGCCAATCATGTGGAGTTTTCAGCAACAGGGTCTTACCATCTAGGAGAACCCTTTTTGTTTATTTGTTTGTTTGTTTGTTTGTTTGTTTGTTTTTGAGGTAGGGTCTCGCTCTAGCCCAGGCTGACCTGGAATTCACTCTGTAGTCTCAGGGTAGCCTCAAACTCACAGCGCTCCTCCTACCTCTGCTTCCTGAACGCTGGGATTAAGGGCATGAACCACCACTCCTGTCTCTTTTTTGAGTGAGGATCTCTCCATAGCCAAGACTGTCTGGAACTGTCTGGAACTGTCTGGAACTCACTGGGTAGGCTACACTGGTCTCCAACTCGAAGCTATTTTCTTAGCCTCCCAAATGCTGGGATGAAGGTGTGAGCTACCATGTCTGGCTTTTTTATTAAAAAAATTTTTTATTGACAACTTCCATAATAATAGATAATAAACCACAATAATTCCCTTCCTTCTCCCACTTTCCCCTTCACAAATCCACTCTCTGTTTCATTTTGATGTCATCATCTTTTCCTCCTATTATGAGGGTCTTAATAGGTGGTACTAGGCATTGTGAGGTCATGGATATTGAGGCCAATTTGTTTCTGGAAGAGTGCATTGTAAGCAGTCCTACCCTTCCTTTGGCTCTTACATTCCTTCTGCCACCTCTTTTGTAATGGACCCTGACTCTTGGAGGGTACAGTAGAGATGTTTCAATGCTGAGCACACCTCTGTCACTTCTTCTCAGCACCATGGTGCCTTTTGAGTCATCCCAGTGGTTGCTTCCATCTGAAAAGTGAAGCTTCTCTAACCAAAAATGAGAGTAGCATTAATAAATGGGTATGAACATTAAGAAAAGTGCTTATAGGGCATTTGGTGAGCATAATATATGCATTTAGCAGGACAACAGCAGACTGTCAGTCCAATTAGTGAGCGGTTGGCCATGCCTGACTTTTTTTGTTGTTGTTGCTGTTTTTTGTTTTTTTGAATTAGGGTCTTGCTCTAGTCCAGGCTGACCTGGAATTCACTATGTAGTCTCAGGGTGGCCTTGAACTCATGGTGATCCTCCTGCCTCTGCCTCCAGGGTGCTGGGATTAAAGGCATATACTACCATGCCTGGTTAATGCCTGGCTTTTTGAGAATTAAAAAAATTTTTATTTGAGAGAGCGAGATAGAGGCAGAGAGAGAGAGAGAGAGAAAGAGAATGAGAATGGGTATGCCAGGGTCTCCAGCCACTGCAGACGAACTCCAAAAACATGTGCCACCTTTTGCATCTGACTTACATGGGTCCTGAGGAATCGAACCTGGGTCCTTAGGTTTGCAGACAAGTGCGTTAACCACTGAGCCATTTCTCCAGCCTGAGAATTTTTTTTATAAACGGTAAATAAGTTTGCTTTAAAACAATTTCTTTACATGCATATAATTTTGCCATTTATTAAAGATGAAAGAAAGTTTGTATAGTATTGAGGTGGATGGACTCCTTTAGTTTTACATAAAGAATTAAATCTTTTTTTAAGTATAAGATTTAAAAATTTTTAAATTTATTTGCAAGCAGAGAGAAATAGAATGAGGAGAGACAGAGAGAATCGGCATGTGCCAGGGGCTCCAGCCACTACGAAAGAATTCCAGATGAATGTGTCACTTTGTGCATCTGGCTTTAACTGGACACTGGAGAATTGAACCCAGGTCCTTAGACTTTGCAGGCAAGTACCTTAAGTGCTGAGTCATCTGTCCAGGCCAAGAATTAAATCTTGACTGAATATTTGATACTGCTGGAATAAGGATCTTAAGTGTTTTTCAGAGTTGGTTGATACTTTGATTTTATAATTGTAGTGCTGAGAACACTGCATCACCTAAGTACATAGTATAAAATTAGAGCAGTATGTTTAAGGCTATTTAAGAAATTGTTGGAGATCCTGTTTTAATCTCAAACCACTATTCATTTAATGATTTTTAACTTAAAAAATAATTTTTAAACAAAGTTTTTATTTTTATGTATTTACTAGAGACAGAGAGAGGGAGAGAGAAAGAGAGAGAGAGCATGAGCCTCTAGTCACGAAAATCAAGGTCTAGAAAGATGGCTCAGTGGTTAAGGTGCTTGCCTGCAAAGCCTAAGGACCTGAGTTTGATTCCTCAGTACCCCCATAAAGCCAAGATGCACAAAGTAGTGTATGTGTCTGGAGCTGGTTTACAGTGTCTAGAGGCCCTGGTATCCCATTCTCTGTCTATCTCTCCTCTTTCTCTCTCTCTTTCTTTCTCTCTCTCCTTGAAAATAAGTAAACATATATTAAAATTATTAAAAAATGAAAAATGAGAAACAGCAATTTTTTTTTTTTTTTGGTTTTTCGAGGTAGAGTCTCATTCTGATCCAGGCTGACCTGGAATTCACTATGTAGTCTCAGGGTGGCCTTGAACTCACGGCAATCCTCCTATCTCTGCCTCCCAAGTGCTGGGATTAAAGGTGTACGCCACCACACCCGGCTTCACAGCAATTTTTTAATATATTTACTTATTTGAGAGAAAGAGGGAGAGAGAATGGGCATGTCAGGGCCTCTAGCCACTGCAGACGAGCTCCAGACGCATGTGCCCCCTAGTGCATCTGGCTTTAATGTGGGTACCGGGGAATTGAACTTGGGTTCTTAGGCTTTGCAGGCCAAGTGCCTTAACCACTGAGCAATCTCAAAATTTTTTTTATTGAGAACTTCCATAATTGTAGACAACCCATGGTAATTCCTTTCCTCCCCCCACTTTTCCCTTTGAAACTCCACTCTCCATCATATCACCTCCATCTCTCAATCAGACTCTTTAATTTTTTTATTTATGTTTTATTTATATTATTCTAATTTTACATTCATAGTAGTGACTCCATTATCCTCTTCTCTGTCCTCCCTCTTCCAAAGGGACCCTCATCAATGGGGAATGTGGGTCATGCATTGTGGGGGTAGTCAAGAGTTATGGGGGATAGGCCAAGTCTCTGTGCATAATGCCCCAACTTGTGGCTCTAACATTCTTTCCGCCCCCTGATTTGGCTAATAGATCCACTCAGTGGAATGGAACTCATTGCTGGAACTGGGAAATAAGTCAAAACCAAGTACAAAAAATGAGCACTCTCTTTAATTTTGATGTCATGATCTTTTCCTCCTGTTTTGATGGTCTTGTGTAGGTGGTGTCAGACTGAGGTCATGGATGTCCAGGCCATTTTGTGTCTGGAGGAGCCCATTATAAGGAGTCCTTCCCTTCCTTTGGCGCTTACATTCTTTCCACCACCTCTTCTGCAATGAACCCTGGGAAGATGTGATAGAGAAATTTCAGTGCTGAGCACCCTCATGGCAATTTTTAAAGTCAAATATTCTGGGACTGAGGAGATGGCTCAGTAGCTAAAAGCTACTTTGTCTGTTGGCTACTAGATTTTCTCTACTATTTTGTTCTGTTCCTGTTTTGGTTGTGACTGGAAACTACCAACCACAGATAGAAATTCTTCCCATGCAGGCCCTGCTTGGGTATGTGCTTGGATGCTGGTTCCTTTGACCTCTGTATTAAGGTGTGCATAATGAGTGCACTTTTCATCTGCATTAGTAGTTTTAGCACTGAATATAGATAGCATGACTAGACTTGAGATGATATTTAAAACATCAACTAAATATTTTCTTAAAATGGATTTCTTATTTAATACTATTTATAAAACACTAAACAGTAGACAAAAGCTCTACAATATTGGATATTGAATTAAAAAATGGCATTCCTGGTTTTCTTTTTCTGACAAAGGGAGTTTTTATTTATGTGCCACAATAAATTAAAAATTGAAAACAAATAAACAAGGAAATGGACCCTGAACCTTGGAGGGTATGATAGAAATGATGTCTCAGTGCTGAACACTCTACTGTTGCTTTGTTTCAGCACTATGGTGACTTTTGAGTCACCATAGTGGGGGAATTCCACATTTTCGAAAAATGAGTTGAAATTTACCATGGAGTTCTCTTTACTGAGCTACTTATATCTCAATATTTGAATATTTGTCTGGTTTTAATTGTTTGATTTTTTAAAAGAATTAAATTTATTTACAAGGGGAGAGAAAGAGAGAGAATATGAGTATGGGCACACCAGGGCCTCTAGCCATTGCAAACAAATTCCAGATGCATGGGCCACTTTGTGCATCTGGTTTTACATGGGTATTGGGGAATTGAACCTGGGTCATTAGGCTTTGTAGGCAAGTGCCTTAACCACTGGGCCATCTGTCCAGCCCTTATTGTTTGATACTCTGATGTATTGGTTTTATGTGAGATTATGTGTAGCATATTCTTGTAAATACATTTATTGAGAGAAGAAAGTTTAGTTAAGGGATAAGAACTTAGAGAAAATACAGTTTATTACTGGTGTAGGCACTATAAAATGTCTTCCTGAATTAAGCCAGAAGTTTGGTGGGGGTGTTATGTTTAAACTTCATCTTATTGGTGCTATGCTATTGGGCTGTATTGAGAGACTTTACAGATGAAGCTCAATTTAAGTTATTTGGTATTATCTATTAAAATTATAATGTTCATACTCTTACCTGCTGCTTTCCACTTGTAAAAATTATCTCTGGAAACACATCACATATGTGTACACAGACCTATATTTACATACATATATTAAGAATGTGTTCTCTCTTTCTCCCTCTCTCTCTCTCTCTCTTTCTCAAGTAAATAAATAAAAAATTTAAAAAAGGGGGCTGGAGGACATGGCTTAGAAGTTAAGGCGTTTGCCTGCCAAGCCTAAGGAAGGACCCAGGTAAGTCAGATGCATAAGGTGGCGTGTGTGTCTGGAGTTTGTTTGCAGTGGCTAGAGGCCCTGGCATGCCCATTCTCTCTTTTTCCTTCTCTGTCTCTATCTATCTTTCAAATAAATAAATTTAAAAAAAGAATGTGAAGCTGGGGAGATGACCCAAAGGGTAAAGCCCTAGTTGCACAAGCATGAGGACCTGAGTTCATTTCCCAGCACCCATGTAAAAAAACCACATACAAACATGGCTGCAAACACCCATAACCCTAGCATTGAGGAGACAGAGATGGAAGGTTTGTTGGGGCTTGCTGGTCAGCCAGTCTAACTGAAAAACAGCAAACTCCAGGTTCATGGAAATACTGTCTCAGAGAAAGAAGGCAGGAGAGCAATAGAGGAGGATACCTGATGTCCTCTTCTAGCTTCTGTATGTATGTGTATGGAGCATGTGCATCTGCATGCTTACAGATACCCACAACAAATACTGCACATGCTACACAGTTACTAGTTCGTGTGAATAAGTCATCTGTTTTTCCTTACCACAGGAATCACTCTTTGAATGTACTTTTTTTTTTTTTTTTTTTCCTAGAGGTAGGGTCTTGCCAGCCCAGGTTGACCTGGACTTCACTATGTAGTCTCAGGGTGGTCTTGAACTCACAGTGATCCTCCTAGCCCTGCCTCCTGAGAGCTGGGATCAAAGTCATGTGCCACCATGTCCAGCTTGAATGTACCTTTTATCTCTGCCTACAGTATTTCTCCCCACATTCACTCATTTAACAAATGTTTGAATGTGTAGGGCCTAAGCTGTTCTGAATGTACATGTGTCTGGTTGATTGATGGGAACTGATTTGCATGTGATCTTCTCTTCTTGTGATTTGAAAAGAAATATGTGCTTAGGCACTCGGGAACCTAGGATATTATACTCTGTCTTCATTTCTACCCTTTGGACTGTTGTGTAAGCCTAAAGATGAGAGGAATAGAAAGGTTGTAGGGGGAAAAAAAGCCAACTAAAACTGTGTTTTCTGTTTCATTTTTTTTTCTTGCTTCCAAACTTATGAATGTCTTTATTCTTCACAAGTTGCCATTTCTGAACTTTGTTCCCAGAGCCATAAATGGCTGTCCTGTGGTCTAACTTTATGCCCAAGAGCTGTCTAATTCTGCTTAAGCTAGGTAACCTTCCTCTCCAATCCTTTTTGGAGAATTGTTTTTCTTCCAAAAATAGTTCTGATCTGTTTAAAAAATAAAGAATGGGCTGAGGAGATAACTCAGTTGTCAAAGTGCTTGCCTTGCAAGCAGGAGGACCTGAGTTGAATCTTCAGCATTCACAGTAAAAAAGCTGAATGTGGTAGATGTGCTCGTAATTCCAGTGCTGGAGAGGCAGAGATGAGCAGATTCCTGAGGCTGTCTGGGCTGCCACTCTAGCCTCCTTGGCAAGAACAAGGCCATTGAGAGACTGCGTGTCAAAAATGTTGGACTGTGCCTGAAAGAAACAATACCCAAGGTTGTTCTTGGGCCTCCACATGCATACACACACAGACACACACACACAGACACACACACATACACACACACACTTTAATAACCCTGCCTCCCTTTGTTATAGGGTAACTGGAGTTCTGGAACAAACCTTGAACTCCAAACCCTACCTTCATGTCTGTAATTTAACCAAAGAATTATATAAACCAGACTGAGAAGAATGATTTTTAAACCACCACATTTTATTAAAAAATAACAGAGATAAGGAGGAGGAGGGTAAGGAAAGTGGCTGAGGAGAGGAAGGTTTCACCACGTGGTCTGGGAGCCCATGTGGGAGAACAGACATGGGACCTAGAAACAAAAATGTGAAAAGGGGTTTTTCTAAAAGGCGAGTGTTTCCAAAGAAATTAAAAGGCCATAAAAGCAGTAACAAGCTGGGCATGGTGGCACATTCTTTTACTCCCAGCACCTGGGAGGAGGATTGCCATGAGTTCAAGGCTACCCTGAGAATACATAGTGAATTCCAGATCAGCCTGGGCGAGAGTGAGACCCTACCTCGGAAAAAAAAAGCAGTAACAAAAAACATCCCTTCCCACTCTGGCAGCTAGGCTGCTAGGCTGCCAGAGTGGAAGAGTCATAGTCTTACTGGTGTGGGGGACCCAGGCATGAAGAGCAGCTCAAAAGCTGGAGGGAGAAGAAGTTTCCCTCCGTGAGCCCAAGTAAGATATTTGGAGTCAGTGCTCTGGAAGATGATGATGCACCTGCGGTACGTGTGTCAGCCAATTGGCTTAGGTTCAGAGAAGGGGTCCACTCACACCTGGGTGGGGTACATGCTTGAGAGAGAGAGAGAGATTTGATTGGATGAGATGAGCAGATGAGGTAGGTGTGGCGAGGGTATGATGTAAGATTCCTCCTTTAGGGGCTTATTCCCTTTCTAACTGCCTGAACCCAAAAAAGCTGTCTCCCTGGTCCCTCTTATTCCTCCCTCTCATGAGAAGACACTGCCATTAGAGGAAAGATGGCAATGACTGGTCAGTCTTTAACTACTTTCAGCTGAACGGGGTCATAGTGTAATTGCAGTTAGTTTCTGGGGGGGGGGGCTATATGAAGGCCCAAGGGAGAAACCTATCATTTAGATGTCCCATTGCCTTTGGTGTGTAGATTTTACTGACCTGGTACCAAAAAAGTTGTAAACATTAGTGATGTAAGTGTTGGAGCCTATCTTGGAGACTGAGAAGTCTAACACTGAGGTAGGGATGGTAGGTAATTCTGTCAGAAGTGGTGTTTTGCTTTTAACAGGTGTTCAAGCAGTTCCATACAGATGGAGTTAGATTGTTGTATGACCATCTGAGTGTGTGCTGCCTGTAAATGAGCAGAGATAAGGTTAAAACAGCAGTTGAGTATACAAGGTCCAAAGATTGGCAGAATAACTATTGAGATTACAATGGTTGTAATCTTTCTATTTTTAATGTTTTGTTTTATTTATTTATTTGAGAGTGACAGAGAGAGAAAGAGGCAGATAGATAGAGAGAATGGGTGCACCAGAGTCTCCAGCCACTGCAAACGAGCTCCAGATGCTTGCCCCCTTGTGCATCTAGCTTACGTGGGTCCTGGGGTATCGAGCCTTGAACTGGGGCCCTTAGGCTTCACAGGCAAGCGCTTAACCGCTAAGCTATCTCTCCAGGCCCTAATGGTTGTAATCTTTTTCCACCACGAAAAACCTGAGATCCACTCCCAGAACTGTTCACCAAATGGCATCATAGTGTTGGCATGCTGTGGTAGTGCACAGCTTTAATTCTAGCACTTGGGAGGCAGATGTAGGAGGATCTGTGAGTTTGAGGCCAGCCTGAGACTATAGAATGAGGTCCAGGTCAGCCTGGGCTAGAGTGAGACCCTTCCTACCTCAAAAAAAAAAAAAAAATCTTTTTTGATCATGAAAATCCTGAAATCTACTCCCAGAACTGTTCACCAAATGGCATCATAGTGTTGGCATGGTCTATATCTGTTTATGTAGATCTTGTAAAGCAGAGTTGTCTGGAATGTATACCTTGGGCTGCAGTGAGGTTGTCTAAAGCCATGGGATTCTGTATGTTTGCCTTTCTCATCATTTCAACCTCAGAATTAAGAAGGGAGATTCCCTCAGCTGTGTCATTGAAAGTCTTTTGAGTATATTTAGTGAGAGTTTCTATACGTCAGATGGCTTCTAAGCCAATAGATGGAATAAAAACCAAGATTAAGGCTGGAGAGATGGCTTAGCAGTTAAGGAGCTTGCCTGTGAAGCCTGAAGACCTATGTTCGACTCTCCAGGTCCCACTTAAGCCAGATGCAAGGTGATGCAAGTGTGCAAGGCCGCACATGCGCACTAGGTGGCGTGCACATCTGGAGTTCGATTACAGTGGCTGGAGGCCCTGGCATGCCAATTCTCTCTCGCGCTCACTGTCATTCTCTCACTCCCACTCTAGCTCTCTCCAAAACAAACAAACAAAACCAAGACTAAATGATGGTACCATTGAAAAATACTCCTAGTCAATCAGTGTTTTAAGACTAAATTGTTTGGGTGCTCTAAGGTTTTTCTTGTATCTAAGAAAAATCCCAGTATTGCACCTTCCAATCCATTTTGGGGATAGCCAGGGCCAAACGTTGGTACCACAGAGTCACTGAATACCATTAGGGGCTTCCCAGTGTACATTTGGCCTCCAAACCCATTCAGTAGCAAACCATTCTGATTGTTGGAGTGTAATGATACTCTAGCATAAGTCTGAAGGAACCTATCCTAGGAAACGAACATTACTGAGGTATTTTGAGCAAGTATGGGTTCTTTGTTCCCAGCATAAAGGAACCTTTTGACTTAGTGAACTTCGGTCATAGTCATCCACACAAATAACCATCCAGATGTCTGTGATTGTTCTCCCTTATCATGGAGTTAAAACTACTGGAGAGGGGGCCAACATACCTTTGTAGGACTTTGTCGGTCTCCTCTTTTGAGAAGCTCTTTCTGTGTCCCTGTTCCTTCCTGGTGGAGTTGATAAGCCACCAAGAAACATCCCACTTAATAACCTGGGTTAGAGTAGGAAGGCTAGCTCTTTCCTGGTTATTATATATTTGTATTGGTTCCAGTCATCTCCCTGGAGAGGAGATACACACCATGGAAGTCCAGAGATACTGGAAATGGGAACCCACAAACCCATCAGTCTGATTACTTTCCTGTGCATATACTTGGGCCCATGCAAGGAAAGAGTTTTCATCCTGAGTGTAGGCAGGTAGAATGGAAAGTCTGAATAACAGCAAGGATAGAAAATGAGGCATGCCTTGTGCTTAGAGGAAGAGAATACGTGTCTTGTTTCAGGTTTCCATGTACACCTTTGTGGTTAAACTTTTCTCTGTGAGTGTTTAAGACCAAGCAGGTAGCCAGAATTTAATCAGATGTACTTTTGGAAGTCACTAATGGCTTTCCAAAGAAGACTTAAGGACCTAGGAGGAGTACTATGGCTTCTTCAGTATTGGAGTAATCTGCTAGGATGAGTCAGGGCCCTGCTGAACAAGTGTCCTTCCCTCCTTTGGGAAGCCTGGAGGACTGATTGTCCTTCGGTTGTGACTGTCCTGTTGCAGATTGCACACCATTTTTTTTTCTGGGTTTCTGCTCCTCCTTAATCAGGAAGACAGGTGACTTACCTGAGGGCCAGTGTAAAACACATTAGAAGTGTCCCATCATCTTCTGTAGCCTTGTGACATGGGAGCTAAGGCCAAAATAATTGGTCTTTTTAGCTCCAGTGACCCCAATTGGCTTTGGCTTCTACATAGGTTATTAAAACACTTAGAAAGGAAGTCACACCTGTGTCCGGGATAGAAACTTATGTTTGAGCTTGCTCTCTCCTGGCATGCCAATTTCTCTCGCGCTCACTGTCATTCTCTCACTCCCACTCTAGCTCTCTCCAAAACAAACAAACAAAACCAAGACTAAATGATGGTACCATTGAAAAATACTCCTAGTCAATCAGTGTTTTAAGACTAAATTGTTTGGGTGCTCTAAGGTTTTTCTTGTATCTAAGAAAATCCCAGTATTGCACCTTCCAATCCATTTTGGGATAGCCAGGGCCAAACGTTGGTACCACAGAGTCACTGAATACCATTAGGGGCTTCCCAGTGTACATTTGGCCTCCAAACCCATTCAGTAGCAAACCATTCTGATTGTTGGAGTGTAATGATACTCTAGCATAAGTCTGAAGGAACCTATCCTAGGAAACGAACATTACTGAGGTATTTTGAGCAAGTATGGGTTCTTTGTTCCCAGCATAAAGGAACCTTTTGACTTAGTGAACTTCGGTCATAGTCATCCACACAAATAACCATCCAGATGTCTGTGATTGTTCTCCCTTATCATGGAGTTAAAACTACTGGAGAGGGGGCCAACATACCTTTGTAGGACTTTGTCGGTCTCCTCTTTTGAGAAGCTCTTTCTGTGTCCCTGTTCCTTCCTGGTGGAGTTGATAAGCCACCAAGAAACATCCCACTTAATAACCTGGGTTAGAGTAGGAAGGCTAGCTCTTTCCTGGTTATTATATATTTGTATTGGTTCCAGTCATCTCCCTGGAGAGGAGATACACACCATGGAAGTCCAGAGATAATGGAAATGGGAGCCCACAAACCCATCAGTCTGATTACTTTCCTGTGCGTATACTTGGGCCCATGCAAGGAAAGAGTTTTCATCCTGAGTGTAGGCAGGTAGAATGGAAAGTCTGAATAACAGCAAGGATAGAAAATGAGGCATGCCTTGTGCTTAGAGGAAGAGAATACGTGTCTTGTTTCAGGTTTCCATGTACACCTTTGTGGTTAAACTTTTCTCTGTGAGTGTTTAAGACCAAGCAGGTAGCCAGAATTTAATCAGATGTACTTTTGGAAGTCACTAATGGCTTTCCAAAGAAGACTTAAGGACCTAGGAGGAGTACTATGGCTTTTTCAGTATTGGAGTAATCTGCTAGGATGAGTCAGGGCCCTGCTGAACAAGTGTCCTTCCCTCCTTTGGGAAGCCTGGAGGACTGATTGTCCTTCGGTTGTGACTGTCCTGTTGCAGATTGCACACCATTTTTTTTTCTGGGTTTCTGCTCCTCCTTAATCAGGAAGACAGGTGACTTACCTGAGGGCCAGTGTAAAACACATTAGAAGTGTCCCATCATCTTCTGTAGCCTTGTGACATGGGAGCTAAGGCCAAAATAATTGGTCTTTTTAGCTCCAGTGACCCCAATTGGCTTTGGCTTCTACATAGGTTATTAAAACACTTAGAAAGGAAGTCACACCTGTGTCCGGGATAGAAACTTATGTTTGAGCTTGCTCTCTCTCTCAAAAAAAGGAAGAACATATTTTAAAAAATTTTAACAGTTGGGTGTGGTAGCGCACACCTTTAATTTCCAGCACTTGGGAGGCAGATGTAGGAGGATCACTGTGAGTTTGAAGCTAGCCTGAGAGTACAGAGTGAGATCCAGGTCAGCCTGGGCTAGAGTGAGACTCTTCCTACCTCAAAAAAAAAAAAAAAAAATCAAAATCAGAAAAGGCTGGAGAGATTGCTCAGTGTTTAAGGCGCTTGCCTGTAGTGCCTAATGATCTGGGTTCAATTCCTCAGTACCCATATAAAGCCAGATGCACAAAGTGGTGCCTGTATCTGAAGTTCATTTGCAGTGGCTAGAGACCCTGGTACACCCATTCTCTCTCTCTCACTCTCTCTGCTTGCAAATAAATAAAATATAAAAATATATATAAAAGACCGTAAATTTTTAAGAAGACTTGATATGTAAAAAACAAAAGCAGAGCTGCTTTCATTGACATTAGTATCTCTTTCCAACCCTTCTTTCTTTCTACTCCACCTCTAATGTATCTCCTTGAAACTTGTAGAACTCCAAGAAACACAGTTTGAAGACTGCTGGGTTTCTTCCCTCCCTCCCTCCCTCCCTCCCTCCCTCCCTCCCCTTCCTTCCTCCCTCCCCTTCCTTCCTCCCTCCCTCCCCTTCCTTGAAAAGAAGAAAATGTTGGGCTGGAGAGATGGCTTAGTGGTTAAGGCACCTGCCTCCTAAGCCTAAGAACGCCGGTTCCAATCTCTATTGGTTCCAATCTCCAGGTCCCACATTTAGCCAGATGCAAAGTGACGCAAGGGTGCAATGCCACACTTGACCACAAGGGGGTGAATGCATCTGGATTTTGTTCTCAGCAGATGAGAGGCTGCTGGCGTGTCCATCTCTGTCTTCCTCTCCCTCTCTCTCTCTGTGTCTCTCTCAAAAAAAAAAAAAAAAAAAAAAGAAGAAGAAGAAGAAAAAAGAAAAGAAGAAAGTATTTCTTTTTGTAAATGCTCACACATGAAATGAAAGTCTAAATTTACAACTACTAGTAGTAATGATTTATAACTACTAGTAAAAACGAGAAATGCATGTATTTACTACTACTAGCAGTAATGTGTATATCTTTGTTGACTGCTGGGTTTCTTAAGATCTCTAACTAAACTGAATTTTGTGAAGTCATACTACTTTGAATAAGTGTGCTCTTATTGCCATACTGTCTTGGTACTTTTTTTTTTTTTTTGGCCAGTCCCTATGCTGGATTCAGAAACTTCCTTTCTTTGTAACAGTGTTCACCCATATACTTCTATAATGTTATTCACTCTGAGAACACTTGGAGCTCACTTGTTTTGTCACTGGGCTCATGTTAGATAATCATTGCACAAACATTACCTCCTTGTAGTATGTGTCATGATTTATAGCCTAAGTAAATGGTGTTAAGTCTGTCTTCTGGGTTTTCAGTAGTATTCTTCCACACCTTTCATTTTCATGACTGTTCATGTTCAATGAATAAATGAAGGGATGAATATAAAAAAGAATGAATAAGGCTGGAGAGATGGCTCAGCTGTTAAGACACTTGCCTGCAAAGCCTAACAGCCCAGGTTTGATTCCCCAGTTCCCACATAAAGCCAGACACACAAAGTGGCATGTGCATCTGGAATTCGTTTGCAGCAGCAATAAGCTCTGTGTGCCCATTTTCTCCCCCGCCCACTTTGTCTCTGTCTTCCTGTCTGCTTGCAAATTAAAAAAGAATGAATAAATAGGTTTAAAATGGGGGTTGGGGCTGGAGAGATGGCTTAGCATTAAGGTGCTTGCCTGTGACCTAAGGACTCAGGTTTGATTCCTTGTAAGCCAGATGTACATGGTAGCACATGTGTCTTGAGTTTATTTGCAGTGGCTAGAGGCCCTGGCATGCCCATTCTCTCTCTCTCTAGTAAATAAATAAAACAAATAAATACAAATTAAAAATATTTATCTATTATGAGAGAGAGAGAATGGGCATGCCAGGGCCTCCAGACACATGCACCCCCTTGTGCATCTAGCTTGCGTGGGCCCCCCAAAATATTTTAAAATGGGATGTGGGGTATAAGGGAGAGAAAAAGGCATCACTGTTTCAAGAAAGGGTAGATATCCAAATGAATCATTGAAAAGTATCTTGAGATAAATGTGATAAAGTAGATTAGAGTAAGTCTCTGAAATTACCTCATTTCATATAAGAAGTTTAAATGTTAACTTGTAATTATTGGAAGAATTTAAGCAACAGAGGGGATGTTGTAATTACTTTCTCCTTGCTGGGACAAATACCCTACTAGAAGCAGCTTATGAGAGGAAAGAGTTTATTTCAGGCTTACAGATTCCAGGGGAAACTTCATTATATATCTACAGGAGAGAGAGAAAGAGAGTGGGGGGGCAGAAAACCAATATTAGCAAATACAAGCTGACTCGGGACACACCTAATAGGGGTAGACTCAGTATCCTCTCCCAGTGACAAACCTCATCCAGTAGTGCTCCTCTTGCTGAAGCCTAATTAGGAAGCTTAATCTTTTTCTGAAACTTTTTTTTTTTTTTTCGAGGTAGGATTTCACTCTGGTTCAGGCTGACCTGGAATTAACTATGTAGTCTCAGGGTGGCCTCGAACTCGTGGCGATCCTCCTACCTCTGCCTCCCAAGTGCTGGGATTAAAGGTGTGCATCACCATGCCCGGCTTTTTTCTGAAACTTTTTTATTATTGACTACTTCCATAATTATAGACAATAAACCATAATAATTCCCTCCCCTCCCCCATTTTCCCCTTCGCAAATCCACTCCATCATATCCGACCCCTCAATTAGTCTCTCTTTTATTTTCCTCCTTTTTTCCTCTTCTCCTCCTATTATGAGGGTCCTGTGTAGGTAGTATGAGGCGTTGTGAGGTCATGGATATCCAGGCCATTTTGTATTTGGAAGACTGCATTATAAGCAGTCCTACCCTTCCTTTGGCTCTTACATTCTTAACACAACCTCTTCTGCAATGGACCCTGAGCCTTGAAAGGTGTGATAGAGATGTTTCAGTGCTGAACATTCCTCTGTCACTTTTTTTTAAAAAAACATTTTTTTAAGATTTATTTTTACTTATTTATTAGAGACGGAGAGAGAGAGAGAGAGAGAGAGAGAGAGAGAGAGAGAGAGAGAGGGAGAGAACGGGTGCACCAGGGCCACTAGCCTCTGCTAAACAACTCCAGACACATGCACCACCATGTGCATCTGGCTTACGTGGGACCTAGAAAATCAAATCTGGGTCCTTAGGTTTTACAGGCAAGCACCTTAACTGCTAAGCAATCTCCAGCCCTCCTTTGTCACTTCTTCTCAGCACTATGGTACCTTTTGGGTCATCACAGAGGTCATGGCCATCTGATAAGAGAAGCTTCTCTATCCCAAAAGTGAGAGTAGCATTAATATATAAATGTGAACATTAAGAGACGTGCTTACTAGGCAGTTTGGTGAACATAACATTCACATTTAGCCAGACGCAAGGGCTCATGGCCTCCTCTGTCATACGTTTTCAGTATCAGATATGTATTCTCTCCCATGGAGTGGACCTCCAATCCAATTAATGAACAGCTGGTTTCCCCACAACAGACATGCCACTATTGCACCCATTGGCTCATTTGGCGTCGCTGGCCAAACTTAAGGTTTACAGTGTCCACTGTTGTTTATTTCCACTGATGACTTCTCTCTCCCATAGGGCTCCATGTAGCATAGCTTGCTCCAGCTTGATTTGTCGGTTATCTTGCATCCCAAACATGTGGTGTCTTCAGCAATAGGAAGGAATCTTAATCAAAAAAATACCTAAAGGGGGCTGGAGTGATGGTTTAGTGGTTAAAGCATTTGCCTGCAAAGCCAAAGGTTCCCTGTTCGACTCTCCAGGACCCACGTAAGCCAGATGTGCAAGGGGGCGCATGCATCTGGAGTTCTTTTGCAGTGGTTGGAGGCCCTGGTGCACCCATTCTCTCTCTTTCTCTCTGCCTCTTTCTCTCTGTCAAATAAATAAATAATAAAATATTAAAAAATAGCTAAGGGGCTGGAGAGATTGCTCAGTGGTTAAAGGCACTTGATTGCAAAGCCTAATGGCCCGGGTTCAGTTTGCCAGTACTCATGTAAAGCCAGATGCACAAAGTGGCACATGTATCTGGAGTTCATTTACAGTGGCAGGAGGCCCTGGTGTGCTCATTCCTGCCCCTCCCCCTGCTTGCAAATAAGTAAATTTTGTTTTTTAAATACCTAAGGTTATCCGGACATTACATTCAAACTACCACATTCCAGTCCTGACCCCAAAGACTCATGACCATCTTAGAATGTAAAATCTACCCAGTTTAACCTAAAAAAGTTCCCATAATCTTTACCAACTTTAACATTGTTCAGAAGTCCAAAGTCTCATCTGAGATTTAAGACTGTCTCATAACTGCGAGCCCTGTAAAGTCAAAACACAAGTTACATACTTCCAACACATAATGGCACAGAGTGAATAACATTCCCATTGCAAAAAGAAGGTGTAACAAGGGCTAGAGAGATAGCTTGGTGGTTAAGGCACTTGCCTGCAAACTCAAAGGACCCAGGTTCCATTTCCCAGGACCCATGTAAGCCAGGTGCACAAGGTAATATATGTGTCTGGAGTTTGCAGCAGCTGGAGGCCTTGGCACATCTATTCAGTCTCTCTCCCCCCTTTCTCTCTCAAATAAATAATTTTTATTTTATTTTTATTTATTATTTATAAGAGAGAGAAAGAGGCAGATAGAGAGAGAATGGATACATCAGGACCTCCAGCCTCTGCAAATGAACTCCAGATGCATGCATCACCTTGTCTTATGTGGGTCCTGGGGAATATAACCTGGGTCCTTTGGCTTTGCAGGCAAGTGTCTTGATCACTAAGCCACCCCTCCAGCCCTAAATAAATAATTAAACAAACAAAGAAGGTATAACAAGGAGAGACTGGAGCAATGAAAAATCAATATTCAGCAGGCAAACATCTGCAGTTCCACCACTGACGAAGTGTCCAGTTTCTAATTTCACTCCTCCAGCTGGACTGCTCAAAGCTCAGGGAAAGCTTCATCCTGAGCCAACAGCTTTTCATGGCAGGCATTCCACAGTCCTGGCATATCCAAAACATCCTTGGGTGTACATTGCAAACCACAGTTAATCTTCATAGCTCCATACAGTGGCCTTACTGGGCTCTTAGAGATTCCAATTCTGCTTCACATTGCCAAATCTGGAACTGTGTGCACTTCATGACCCACTTCCCTGCACTTTTTCATGCTTCCAAAACCCAGTACCAGATGGGCGCCATAGCCAAATTTGAAAATCCAGTGGGGAATGAAGCTTGACACTGAAGAAAAGGATACTCCTTTACCAGTCTTCCTTCAAGCTACTTCCTTTCAAAAGAATTTGTATTCTTGAGCTGGAGAGATGCCTTAGCAGTTAAGGCAATTGCCTGCGCAGCCTAAGAACACATTTGAATCTCCAGGTCTCACATAGCCACATGCAAAGTGATGCAAGCGTGCAATTTGCACATGTGCACAAGAGGGTGGCACATCTGCAGTTTATTCATAGCAGCTGAAAGGCCCTAGCCCATTCTCTTTCTCACTGCCTCTTTCTCTTTGTCTCTCAAAAATAATAATAAAAAAGAATTTGCATTCTTACTGAGCTTTAGCCTTCATTGAGTAGGTTTCACCCTCAGGGCATCATTTCCATTGTCCAAAGACAAAACTGTTGGCCCACCTTTAATGGTGTTAATTTTCTTAATAATAGAAGCTTAAGTAACTTAAAACCAGTCTTAGTTTTTCTGTGATAAACTATACAGCTTTTATATCTTTTTAATCTGTACCTTCTGCCAAACACACAATTTCTTTACTGTGTTTTTTGTTTTGTTTTGTTTATTTTTTCAAGGTAGGATCCAGCTCTAGCCCAGACTACCTGGAACTCACTATGTAGTCTCAGGGTAGTCTCAAACTCTTGGCGACCCTCCTACCTCTGGTTCCCAAATGCTGGGATTAAAGACATGTGTTACCATACCCAGCCCCTTTTTATTTTTTAATTAATTAATTAATTAATTTGCAAGCAGAGAGAGAGAGAGATAAAAGAGAGGCACACAGACAGAGAGTGGGCACACGAGGCCCTCTAGCCACTGCAAACGAACTCCAGATGCATGTGGCCCCTGTGCATCTGCCGGCCCCTTTTATAAAAAAATTATTTTTCATTTATTAGAGGGAGCGAGGGAGAGAGAGAATAGGTGCACCAGGGTCTCTAGTCACTGCAAACGAACTACAGACTCATGGGATACCTTGTACATATGGCTTTACATGGGTACTAGAGAATTGAACCCAGGTCTTTAGGTTTTGCAGGCAAGCACCTTAATCACTGAGCCATCTCTCCAGCCCCAGTCTGTTACTTTTAAACTCAACATTACTCAAAATCTCAGGGCATGGTGGAATGCAGCTAGCCTTTCTGCCAGTAGCCCAGGTCCAACAAAGTTCTTTCTTCCTTCACAGTCCACAGTCTGCACTTAGTATTTTCAAACTCTTTCCAGAATAAGCCCATAAAGCTCTGCTTAGAGCACTGGAAAGCAAAGCTTCTCCAGTCCAAGTACCAAGTCCTTCCACATTAATTCCACAAACACATTGCAAAAGACCAAAACCACATGGATCAGATTCATTTCAGCAACAGCCCCACTTCTCGGTAATAATTTTCTGTTGTTGTTACCTTTTTAGTGCTGAGACAAGTAGTGGACCGGAAGAAACTTATGGAAGGAAAGGATTTATTTCTGGCTTACACAGGAGAATCTTCATCATGGCAGAAGAAGCTGACTCACATCATCATACGTCCACAGCAGAGAGAGTATAAGAAAACCAACACAAGCAAACACAACTGATCAGGACACACCTAGTAGGGCTGTTCTCAAGATCACCCCCAGTAACACACCTCCTTCAGCAGGGCTCCACCTGCTGAAGACTAAGTAGGAAGCTTAATCTTGACCAAACATATCTAAGGTTATGGGTATATTACATTCAAACCACCACAGGGGAAACTAATGAATGCTTTAGGAAACAAAAATAATAGCTTTGTGGAACAGTTTTATGGATGGGATACTATCCTACTATATTATACTATCAGTAGTAGGAGGTACCTATTAGTGATCTCGCATGATGGACCTGGAAGTCAGTAGAATGAATAAATGTCTCAGGTGATATGATTGGCCAACTTAGGAAGCTATTTTGCAAACAACACTGGACCACTGATGTGGTTTCTAGGTTCAGTTTTGCTACCAGTAAGGTTTCTACAAAGTTATCAGTGCCAGTTTTCTTCATTTTTATTGAATAGAAAAGTTTTTACTTGAATATTCTAAAATATTAGGTAATTAACACAGTTCAAATCATGACAACTCCAGAACATCCAAACCACTCATTATCATACATTATCCTCCCTACATACTGGAACAGGGTGTTTTCTGGACATCCAACAAGCATGTAATTGAGGAGGCGCTGGTTACCCTTCCCTTCAGAGAAATAGCACTCCTAGTTTATTTGATATAGTCTTCTTGTGTGTTGGGAGGCAGCTTTAGCTGGCATATATTCTCCTCTATAAATGTACTAAATTTAAGTTGATCCACTGCTTATAGGAAGTTAAGACCTACTCCTTATTATCTCCATTGAAGAGAGAAAAAGATGGGCTGGAGGGATGGCTCATCAGTTAAGGAGCTTGCCAGCAAAGCCAAAGGACCCAGGTTCAATTCCCCAGTACCCACATAAAGCCATATGCACAAGGTGGCACTTGTGTCTGAAGTTTGTTGCAGTGGCTAGAGGCCCTGGTACACCTATTCTCTCTGTGTGTGTCTCATCTCAAATAAATAAGTAAAATATTTTCAAATTAAAAAAGAGAAGAAAAGGTGTAAAAGCTAATGGGAAGTTCATGGGGAGAAATTAGATAGGCTTGGGAACTCATCTTTGTTTCCTGGTTTGCTAAATTTGGGCAAGCAATTTAAGCTCAGTTTCTGTATCTGAAATGAGTAAAACATCACACAACTTGTAGGGATCTTGAGAGCAGTGTGAGCAGTGTCACTGTATCTAACACCTAGGCATGTGAGGCTCCATGTGCAGAACTGGAATGTATTAAATTCTTGATGAATATTGATTGAATGTACACCTGGTAGATGATTAATAGCAAGCATGAAATAGATGTTAACTATTACAATTACATAAGTAGAACATGATTATTTCTAAAATGTAAAACAGTCTTAGGTATTTGTTGTATTTTTCAAAATTTCAGTTATAATTATTTCTCTTGCAGCACTGGGGATTGAACCCAGGCCCTGTACACACTAGGCAAGTATACTATTACTGAGTTATATCTCCAGCCTCAATTATAATTGTTTCTTTGCAAGTCTACAAGTCGACTAGTAGAATTGTTAAGTGTGATATAATTATTTTACTGCGGGGCAGAGAGAATTAGTATAAGTGTAACAGATATGCAGTAGTATGATTTAGAAACTTACTGATTCCTACAAGTTATGCTACCATATTTAGATGTTATCACTGTCCATCAAATGTTATACACTGGAGTAAATGTGAGGTGGAGAAGATCCTGCAATATTAGTACCTTCAATGTAACCCAAGAGAGCTGCTCTACCTGGATGTTGTATTATTTGGTTATTCTGCAGTTGCATTTTAGGATTATGCCTGTGATTACTGAACATCTACCATGTGGTGTTTTGTTATCTTCACATGGTGCCCAGCCACAGGTTCTAGACAAATAATTGCCAAGTTTAGACTTTGGTCTAAGTGATTAAAGCTTCATGGCCATGAGATTTTATGCCTCATTTGTCTTTCTGCTATCCAAGCCATTGTTAGTAATGTATTTGCTGCTATAGAGTTGTAAAATGTGATGCTATAAGTAGTTACTTTGCAGGCACGTATCTTATTTTGGTTTTATATCACTTATGATAATTTAAAATGATATATTTGTTTGTATTTGAGGATATTGTGGTTATAATTTAGTTGATGAAGCTTTGCTCTGTCTTTGTGTGTTTAGCTAATGATGCTGCAGTTTACCCGGTGTAACAAACTGTAATTCTGGGAATTGTCTCTGATTCTTTTCATTCTGTGACCACTCATACTCAAAGAGTCAGGTTTGCTTATTTGGAACCCTTCTCTAATTTCTCTACCTCATTCCGTCTTCCTGCTGCCACTGTCCTATGCTAGGTGCCAGGTGTTCTCAACTTTGCCTTGACTAAATCTTTTTTTTTTTTTTTTTTTTTTTTTTGGTTTTCAAGTTAGGGTCTCATTCTAGCCCAGGCTGACCTGGAATTCATTCTGTAGTCTCAGGGTGGCCTTGAACTCATGGCGATCCTCCTACCTCTGCCTCCCGAGTGCTGGGATTAAAGGCGTGCGCCACCACGCCCGGCTTGACTAATCTTCTTGCTTTAACCTTTTTTTCACAATTGGTGGTGTGTATCTTTTTTTTTTTTTTTGGCTTCTTGAGGTAGGGTCTCACTCTAGCTCAGGCTGTCCTAGAATTCACTATGTAGTCTCAGGGTGGCCTTGAACTGTCAGAGATCCTCCTACTTCTGCCTCCCAAGTGCTGGGATTAAAGGCCTGCACCACCACACCCAGCGGTTGTGTATCTTTTAAAAAATATTTTTTGTTTATTTATTTGCAATTAGAGAGAGAAGAGAGACAGATACAGAGAGAATGGGCACACCAGGACCTCTAGCCACTGCAAACAAATTCTAGATGCATGCACCACCTTGTGTATCTGGCTTACTTGGGTACTAGGGAATTGAACCTGGGTCCTTACGTTTTGCAGGCAAATGCCTTAACCGCTAAGCCATCTCTCCAGCCCCGCTGTTGTGTATCTTAAGTGAAGTCTGTGTTCATCATAAAACCTTTCAAACCTCCTATTAACTACATGTTCTAATACAAGATTCTTTTTAAAAAATATTTTAATTTTTATTTATTTGAGAAAGGAGAGGGAGGGAGGGGGGAAGGAGGGAGGAGGGAAAGGAGAGAGAGAGAGAATGAGAATGGGCGTGCCAGGGCCTCCAGGTGCTGCAAATGATCTCCAGATGCATGTGCCACCTTGTGTATCTGGCTTATGTGGGTTCTGGGGAATCAAACCTAGGTCTTTTGGCTTTGTAGGCAAGCACCTTAACCACTGAGCCATCTCTCCAGCCCACAAGTACAAGGTTCTTAACCTTAACAATTAAAGTATTTCTGTTCATCCTTTAAAAAAAGCTCAACTGCCAGGCATGGTGGTGCACGCCTTTAATCCCAGCACTTGGGAGGCAGAGGTAGGAGGATTGCCATGAGTTTGATGCCACCCTGAGACTCCATAGTTAATTCTAGGTCAGTCTGGGCCAGAGTGAGACCCTACCTTGAAAAGCACCCCCCCCCCAAAAAAAAAGCTCAACTTAGTACCTTCTGTAGGAGTTTCAACCACTATACTATAGTTTTGGCATAATTCTGTAAAGAATTTCAATACCTGGAATTTACCTTTTCAAAAAGGAATGAAGAAAATCAGCATGTGCATGGGTTGTTTCCTCGTACCCAGAAAAAATAAACATATCCAGTTGGTAAATATTATGGCAGGTTTAAGGCTCCTTTGCAGTAAAACTTACTGACAGCAAAGAAAGAACATATACTTTGAAAGGGAGAGGGATATTACTGTAGTAGCATACAGAAAAGCTAGAAGTAAAGCGAGTAAAATTGGGAGAGCAATTTAATTCTTCATGGAGGTTTACCCATCCGTATGACTCAGTCCTGGCTTATCCTTATGTAGATGGATGTTTTAGGCTGTCAATCCCTAGGGCCAATTAACCATTCTAATCAAAGTTCCTTTTGTTTACCACATAATGTGGTCAAAATGTAATAGAAATAAATAAATTAATAAAATTTAAAAATGTAATAGACATGTTAGTTCTATAAGAAAAAAAGTAGCATACTTTTCTCTTATAAGTGAATTGAATTTATGTACCAGTTTTCTGTTAATGTGAGTCGTGTATATTTGATATGTAGTCATATTTCTAAGTCATTAAAGCTGAGAACTAAATCCTTGGTAGCATAGGATGATAGCACACTGAACTTCTTGGTAGCTAGCCAGCCAATTTTCTGGTGATTCCTTGATGTGTGTCACTTCCTTTTTGTTTGTTTAAAATTACCTATGCAATTTTTTAAAGTTTTAAAAATTTATTTGTAAGCAGAGATGAGGGAGGAAGGGAGGGAGGAGACATAGGGAGATGGGGGAGGGAGGGAGGGTGAATGTGTGCATGGGTACACCAGGGTCTCTAGCCACTGTGAACGAACTCCAGAAGCATGCACTACTTTGTGCATCTGGCTTTACATGGGTACTGGGGAATTGAACCCAGGTCCTTAGGCTTTGCAGACAAGCACCTTAACCACTGAGGCATCTCTCCAGCCCTGCATTTTTTTTAAAAAAAGTTAACTTTTATTATAACTTTGTTGTATAGGCAAATCATGTATTGGTTCCATTCTCCTCCTCCATGTCCCCATTCCACTGAGGGCCCTCCTCAGTGCAGTTACTGCTATCCACCATGTGGTTATGGGTTATGAGTTATGAGAGCAGAAGTTAGTTATTGTGTGGGGGGGAGGCAATGCCTCTATGTCTATTGCTATCTCCCTGGTGCAGGTTGTCAGGCTTCTTATGAGAGCAGCATTCATACTTGCCAGTGCCTCTGTGGCTTCACTTGGACCCTGGGTGATGTGCAAGAAGTGACTCATCTCATGATAGGGAGTCAGCTGTCTTTTCTTTATTTAAAAATTTTATTTTTTTTTGAGAGACCGAGAGATTGAAAGAGGCAGATAGAGAGTGGACATACTAGGGTTTCTAGCTGCTGCAAATGAATAACAGACACGTGCTACCTTGTGCATCTGACTTATGTGGGTACTGGGGAATCAAACCAGGGTCAATCAAACCTGGCTTTGCAGGCAAGCTCCTTAAGTGCTAAGCCATCTCTGTAGCCCCTCGGCTATCTTTTTCTTGTCATGTTGATGGATTTTGGTTCTCCTAGTTTTTGTGGCCTTCTGTAACAGAGAGAGCAGATTCTCTAATGGATAGTGAGACTGTGCAATATTTTTCTTAGACTTTAAAAGTATTAATGTTTTGGAGCCGGATGTGGTGGTACACGCCTTCAATCCCAGCACTTGGGAGGCAGAGGTAGGAGGATCGCCATGAGTTCAAGGCCACCCTGAGACTGCATAGAGAATTCCAGGTTAGCCTGAGCTAGAGTGAGACCCAACATCAAAAAACAAAAACCAGGGCTGGAGAGATGGCTTAGCGGTTAAGGCGCCTGCCTGCTAAGCCTAAGAACCGGGTTCCAATCTCCAGGTCCCGTGATTAGCCAGATGCACAGTGATGCAAGGGCACAATGCCGCACTTGCCTACAAGGGGCGCACACATCTGGAGTCGCGTTCACAGCAGCTGAGAGGCTGCTGGTGTGCCCATTCTCTATCTGTCTCCCTCTCTGTCTGTCTCTCTCTGTGTCTCTCTTGAAAAAAAAAAAAAAAAACTAATGTTTTGGATAGATGAGGTACAGGCTGTTTTTTAAAAATATAATAAGGTCTTCCTGTAATATTAGAATCTATTATTTTAATGGCTAAGTATATTACTGCAAATTTGCTACGCCTTCAGTTCTTGGAACAAATTTTAAAAATATTTTATTATTATTTTTTAAATGAGATAGTGTGACATCCTCTTCTGGCTTCTTTATTATTATTTATTTGAGAGAGGAAAAGAGGCAGAGAGAGAGAGCAGCAAGCAAGCGAGCTCCAGGGCTTCCAGCCACTGCAAAGGAACTTCAGATACATGTGCCTCCTTGTGCATCTGGCTTATGTGGGTACTGGGGAATCGAACCGAGGTCCTTTGGCTTTGCACGCAAGCACCTTAACCACTAAACCATCTCTCCAGCCCCTAATATTTTATTTTTATTTATTTATTTATTTGACAGAGAGGAGAGAGAATGGGTGTGCCAGGGCCTCCAGCCACTGCAGACATACTCCAGATGTGTGCACCCCCTTGTGCATCTGGCTAACATGGGTTCTGGGGAATTGAACCTGGGTCCTTTGGCTTTGCAGGCAAACACCTTAACCACTAAGCCACCCCTCTAACCCATGGGAACAAATTTTGGATTTATTCACAGCCAAAAAAAAATGAATTTTTGAAGGAAATGTACTTTCCTTTCTTTGATGTTTGCAAAATAGCAGACATTTAGTGAATATATGCTATGTGTCAGGCAGTATACTGGATTATGTATTTTAAAAATACTGATACAAAGGACTGGAGAGATTTGTAGTGGTTAAAACAGTTGCCTACAAATCTAATGATCCACCTTCAATTCCCCAGTACCCACGTAAAGCCAGATGCACCAAGCAGCGCATGCAACTAGAGTTTGTTTCCAGTGGCTAGAGGCCCTGACACACCCATTATCTCTGTCTGTCTCTCTTTTCTCGCTTTCTCTCTGCTTGCAAATAAATAAATAATTTTAAAAATATTTAAAAAACAACTGATACAGACAACTTTTGTATGTGAGGAATCTGAAACTTGAGAAAGGTTAAATAATAACTTCCCAGGATCACAGGAAAACAGATTAGTGGATCTGAATTCAAAGACCTTTCTCTTTCTAGTGTGCTTGTTTAAATGAATAAATATATGTATACATATAATTGTATGTGGTTTTTTCTTTTAAATATTTTATTTATTTATTTATTTGCTTGATATTTATTTATTTATGTATTTATGTATTTATTTATTTATGATAGGAGGTGGGCAGATAGAGAATAGGCATGCCAGGGCCTCTAGCTGCTACAAACTCCAGACACATGTGCCACTTTGTGCATCTTGCTTTACGTGGGTCCTCATGAAAGTTGCAACAGGGTCTTTTGGCTTTGTAGGCAAGCTCCTTAACTGCTCAGCCATCTCCTATCCCTGTATGTATTTTTTTAATTTTTACATTTATTTATTTGAGAGACAGAGGTGGGGGAAGAGATAATGGGCATGCCAGGGACTCTAGCCACTGCAAATGAACTCCAACGCATGTGCCCCCTTGTGCATCTGGCTTACTGGAGAATCAAACTGTCATCCTTTGGTTTTTACAGGCAAATGCCTTAACCACTAAGCCATCTCTCCAGCTCCCCCCCCCCGTATGTCTTTTTTAAAAATATATTTATTTATTTATTTATTTATTTATTTATTTATTTATTTGTGAGATGAACGAGAGAGAGAGAGAGAATCTGGAAGCTCCAGGGCCTCTAGCCACTGCAAACGAACTCCAGATGCATGTGCTTCCCTGTGCATTTGGTTTACATGTGTCCTGGAGAGTTGAACCGGGATCCTTTGGCTTTGCAGGCAAATGTCTTAACTGCTAAGCCATCTCTCCAGCCTCCTGTATGTCTTTTAATAATTTCTTTTGAACTGTGTTTATGGTCTGTACATGTGTAATATTGGAGCTCAGATCCTAGGCCTTGTGCATGCTAAATAAACACTGTGTCACTTAGCTGTACACTGCACCCTTTTATATATTTTAAATGTATACAGCCCAATTAAACAGCTTTGCTGCATTTAGTTTTTGATAAGTTTCTTGGGTTTGGATTTTTAAAATTATTTTTTATTTATTTATTAGACAGAGAATGAGAGGGGAAGAGGCAGTTAGAGAGAATGGGTGTTCCAGGGCCTTCAGCTGCTGGAAACGAGCCCTAGACACATTTACCACCTTGTACATCTGGTTTACATGGGTCCTGGGAATTGAACTTGATCCTTTGGCTTTGCAGGCAAGTGCCTTAACCACTAAACCATCTCTTCAGCCTGGTTTTGGATTTTTTTAAAAAACATTATGTATTTCCATGTTATTGTTTTCTAATTATTTAATCAAGAAAGAGAGAGAGTGGGTATGGGTGTGCCAGAACCTTTGCCACTGCAAATGAACTCCAGATGCATACACCACTCTGTACATCTGGCTGTATGTGGGTGCTCGAATTGAACCCAAGCCATCAGGCTTTACAAGTAAACACCTTTAACTGCAAAGCAATCTTTCCAGCCCCATGTTACTCTTATGTACTTAATTTATACAGTTGATTTCCTGAGGTAAATTCTTGCCTAGTTACAACAGCCCTTCCTCTCTTCTTAATTAATTTCTATAAGAATGCTGGCTCATATCAGGAGTTTCTTTATTTAGTATTTACTATTAAGTGTGACTCTTAACTTTTAAACAATTGCATATTTAAGGCTGTATCATTACCCAACAGAATCTCGTACCCTTCCCCAAATATAGACTGTTCAGCAGCAGTAGAAGCTCTGCATTGTTTGTTTGGTTGGCTGTGTGAACTGAGGTGGACAGACATTCCTACTACGTAATGAGTGCACCGAGCTGTGATGTGCCCTTGTTGTATTAGTAATGGCACCATGTTTTTATGTTATAGATGGCTGAGAGCTAACAAGGAAAATACAGAACCATGATGATGGCTCAGTTTCCCACAGCTATGAATGGTAAGCAATTTTGTGCATATGCTAGAATCAGGAAGATATTGGGGTTGTTTTGTTTTTAAATGTTTAAAACTTTTGTGTAGATAATTTTTCTTAATTTTATAAATTCAAAACTTAAGTATTTTGTTGAAAACATTTCAGAATATTGAATATATCTCCCAAGATTCTTTTTAAAAAATATTTTAATTTTTATTTATTTGAGAAAGGAGAGGGAGGGAGGGGGGAAGGAGGGAGGAGGGAAAGGAGAGAGAGAGAGAATGAGAATGGGCGTGCCAGGGCCTCCAGGTGCTGCAAATGATCTCCAGATGCATGTGCCACCTTGTGTATCTGGCTTATGTGGGTTCTGGGGAATCAAACCTAGGTCTTTTGGCTTTGTAGGCAAGCACCTTAATCACTGAGCCATCTCTCCAGCCCACAAGTACAAGGTTCTTAACCTTAACAATTAAAGTATTTCTGTTCATCCTTTAAAAAAAGCTCAACTGCCAGGCATGGTGGTGCACGCCTTTAATCCCAGCACTTGGGAGGCAGAGGTAGGAGGATTGCCATGAGTTTGATGCCACTCTGAGACTCCATAGTTAATTCTAGGTCAGTCTGGGCCAGAGTGAGACCCTACCTTGAAAAGCACCCCCAAAAAAAAAAAAAGCTCAACTTAGTACCTTCTGTAGGAGTTTCAACCACTATACTATAGTTTGGCATAATTCTGTAAAGAATTTCAATACCTGGAATTTACCTTTTCAAAAAGGAATGAAGAAAATCAGCATGTGCATGGGTTGTTTCCTCGTACCCAGAAAAAATAAACATATTCAGTTGGTAAATATAATGGCAGGTTTAAGGCTCCTTTGCAGTAAAACTTACTGACAGCAAAGAAAGAACATATACTTTGAAAGGGAGAGGGATATTACTGTAGTAGCATACAGAAAAGCTAGAAGTAAAGCGAATAAAATTGGGAGAGCAATTTAATTCTTCATGGAGGTTTACCCATCCGTATGACTCAGTCCTGGCTTATCCTTATGTAGATGGATGTTTTAGGCTGTCAATCCCTAGGGCCAATTAACCATTCTAATCAAAGTTCCTTTTGTTTACCACATAATGTGGTCAAAATGTAATAGAAATAAATAAATTAATAAAATTTAAAAATGTAATAGACATGTTAGTTCTATAAGAAAAAAAGTAGCATACTTTTCTCTTATAAGTGAATTGAATTTATGTACCAGTTTTCTGTTAATGTGAGTCGTGTATATTTGATATGTAGTCATATTTCTAAGTCGTTAAAGCTGAGAACTAAATCCTTGGTAGCATAGGATGATAGCACACTGAACTTCTTGGTAGCTAGCCAGCCAATTTTCTGGTGATTCCTTGATGTGTGTCACTTCCTTTTTGTTTGTTTAAAATTACCTATGCAATTTTTTTAAAGTTTTAAAAATTTATTTGTAAGCAGAGATGAGGGAGGAAGGGAGGGAGGAGACATAGGGAGATGGGGGAGGGAGGGAGGGTGAATGTGTGCATGGGTACACCAGGGTCTCTAGCCACTGTGAACGAACTCCAGAAGCATGCACTACTTTGTGCATCTGGCTTTACATGGGTACTGGGGAATTGAACCCAGGTCCTTAGGCTTTGCAGACAAGCACCTTAACCACTGAGGCATCTCTCCAGCCCTGCATTTTTTTTTAAAAAAGTTAACTTTTATTATAACTTTGTTGTATAGGCAAATCATGTATTGGTTCCATTCTCCTCCTCCATGTCCCCATTCCACTGAGGGTCCTCCTCAGTGCAGTTACTGCTATCCTCCATGTGTTTATGGGTTATGAGTTATGAGAGCAGAAGTTAGTTATTGTGTGGGGGGGGAGGCAATGCCTCTATGTCTATTGCTATCTCCCTGGTGCAGGTTGTCAGGCTTCTTATGAGAGCAGCATTCATACTTGCCAGTGCCTCTGTGGACCCTGGGTGATGTGCAAGAAGTGACTCATCTCATGATAGGGAGTCAGCTGTCTTTTCTTTATTTAAAAATTTTATTTTTTTTTGAGAGACCGAGAGATTGAAAGAGGCAGATAGAGAGTGGACATACTAGGGTTTCTAGCTGCTGCAAATGAATAACAGACACGTGCTACCTTGTGCATCTGACTTATGTGGGTACTGGGGAATCAAACCAGGGTCAATCAAACCTGGCTTTGCAGGCAAGCTCCTTAAGTGCTAAGCCATCTATCTCTGTAGCCCCCTCGGCTATCTTTTCTTGTCATGTTGATGGATTTTGGTTCTCCTAGTTTTTGTGGCCTTCTGTAACAGAGAGAGCAGATTCTCTAATGGATAGTGAGATTGTGCAATATTTTTCTTAGACTTTAAAAGTATTAATGTTTTGGAGCCGGATGTGGTGGTACACGCCTTCAATCCCAGCACTTGGGAGGCAGAGGTAGGAGGATCGCCATGAGTTCAAGGCCACCCTGAGACTGCATAGAGAATTCCAGGTTAGCCTGAGCTAGAGTGAGACCCAACATCAAAAAACAAAAACCAGGGCTGGAGAGATGGCTTAGCGGTTAAGGCGCCTGCCTGCTAAGCCTAAGAACCGGGTTCCAATCTCCAGGTCCCGCATTAGCCAGATGCACAGTGATGCAAGGGCACAATGCCGCACTTGCCTACAAGGGGCGCACACATCTGGAGTTCGTTCACAGCAGCTGAGAGGCTGCTGGTGTGCCCATTCTCTATCTGTCTCCCTCTCTGTCTGTCTCTCTCTGTGTCTCTCTTGAAAAAAAAAAAAAAAAAAAAACTAATGTTTTGGATAGATGAGGTACAGGCTGTTTTTTAAAAATATAATAAGGTCTTCCTGTAATATTAGAATCTATTATTTTAATGGCTAAGTATGTTACTGCAAATTTGCTACGCCTTCAGTTCTTGGAACAAATTTTAAAAAATATTTTATTATTATTTTTTAAATGAGATAGTGTGACATCCTCTTCTGGCTTCTTTATTATTATTTATTTGAGAGAGGAAAAGAGGCAGAGAGAGAGAGCGAGCAAGCGAGCTCCAGGGCTTCCAGCCACTGCAAAGGAACTTCAGATACATGTGCCTCCTTGTGCATCTGGCTTATGTGGGTACTGGGGAATCGAACCGAGGTCCTTTGGCTTTGCAGGCAAGCACCTTAACCACTAAACCATCTCTCCAGCCCCTAATATTTTATTTTTATTTATTTATTTATTTGACAGAGAGGAGAGAGAATGGGTGTGCCAGGGCCTCCAGCCACTGCAGACATACTCCAGATGTGTGCACCCCCTTGTGCATCTGGCTAACATGGGTTCTGGGGAATTGAACCTGGGTCCTTTGGCTTTGCAGGCAAACACCTTAACCACTAAGCCACCCCTCTAGCCCATGGGAACAAATTTTGGATTTATTCACAGCAAAAAAAAAAAATGAATTTTTGAAGGAAATGTACTTTCCTTTCTTTGATATTTGCAAAATAGCAGACATTTAGTGAATATATGCTATGTGTCAGGCAGTATACTGGATTATGTATTTTAAAAATACTGATACAAAGGACTGGAGAGATTTGTAGTGGTTAAAACAGTTGCCTACAAATCTAATGATCCACCTTCAATTCCCCAGTACCCACGTAAAGCCAGATGCACCAAGCAGCGCATGCAACTGGAGTTTGTTTCCAGTGGCTAGAGGCCCTGACACACCCATTATCTCTGTCTGTCTCTCTTTTCTCTCTTTCTCTCTGCTTGCAAATAAATAAATAATTTTAAAAATATTTAAAAAACAACTGATACAGACAACTTTTGTATGTGAGGAATCTGAAACTTGAGAAAGGTTAAATAATAACTTCCCAGGATCACAGGAAAACAGATTAGTGGATCTGAATTCAAAGACCTTTCTCTTTCTAGTGTGCTTGTTTAAATGAATAAATATATGTATACATATAATTGTATGTGGTTTTTTCTTTTAAATATTTTATTTATTTATTTATTTGCTTGATATTTATGTATTTATGTATTTATTTATTTATGATAGGAGGTGGGCAGATAGAGAATAGGCATACCAGGGCCTCTAGCTGCTACAAACTCCAGACACATGTGCCACTTTGTGCATCTTGCTTTACGTGGGTCCTCGCGAGTTGCAACAGGGTCTTTTGGCTTTGTAGGCAAGCTCCTTAACTGCTCAGCCATCTCCCTATCCCTGTATGTATTTTTTTTAATTTTTACATTTATTTATTTGAGAGACAGAGGTGGGGGAAGAGATAATGGGCATGCCAGGGACTCTAGCCACTGCAAATGAACTCCAACGCATGTGCCCCCTTGTGCATCTGGCTTACTGGAGAATCAAACTGTCATCCTTTGGCTTTACAGGCAAATGCCTTAACCACTAAGCCATCTCTCCAGCTCCCCCCCCCCGTATGTCTTTTTTAAAAAATATATTTATTTATTTATTTATTTATTTATTTATTTATTTATGAGATGAACGAGAGAGAGAGAATCTGGAAGCTCCAGGGCCTCTAGCCACTGCAAACGAACTCCAGATGCATGTGCTTCCCTGTGCATTTGGTTTACATGTGTCCTGGAGAGTTGAACCGGGATCCTTTGGCTTTGCAGGCAAATGTCTTAACTGCTAAGCCATCTCTCCAGCCCTCCTGTATGTCTTTTAATAATTTCTTTTGAACTGTGTTTATGGTCTGTACATGTGTAATATTGGAGCTCAGATCCTAGGCCTTGTGCATGCTAAATAAACACTGTGTCACTTAGCTGTACACTGCACCCTTTTATATATTTTAAATGTATACAGCTCAATTAAACAGCTTTGCTGCATTTAGTTTTTGATAAGTTTCTTGGGTTTGGATTTTTTAAAATTATTTTTATTTATTTATTAGACAGAGAATGAGAGGGGAAGAGGCAGTTAGAGAGAATGGGTGTTCCAGGGCCTTCAGCTGCTGGAAACGAGCCCTAGACACATTTACCACCTTGTACATCTGGTTTACATGGGTCCTGGGGAATTGAACTTGGATCCTTTGGCTTTGCAGGCAAGTGCCTTAACCACTAAACCATCTCTTCAGCCTGGTTTTGGATTTTTTTTAAAAAAACATTATGTATTTCCATGTTATTGTTTTCTAATTATTTAATCAAGAAAGAGAGAGAGTGGGTATGGGTGTGCCAGAACCTTTTGCCACTGCAAATGAACTCCAGATGCATACACCACTCTGTACATCTGGCTGTATGTGGGTGCTCGGGAATTGAACCCAAGCCATCAGGCTTTACAAGTAAACACCTTTAACTGCAAAGCAATCTTTCCAGCCCCATGTTACTCTTATGTACTTAATTTATACAGTTGATTTCCTGAGGTAAATTCTTGCCTAGTTACAACAGCCCTTCCTCTCTTCTTAATTAATTTCTATAAGAATGCTGGCTCATATCAGGAGTTTCTTTATTTAGTATTTACTATTAAGTGTGACTCTTAACTTTTAAACAATTGCATATTTAAGGCTGTATCATTACCCAACAGAATCTCGTACCCTTCCCCAAATATAGACTGTTCAGCAGCAGTAGAAGCTCTGCATTGTTTGTTTGGTTGGCTGTGTGAACTGAGGTGGACAGACATTCCTACTACGTAATGAGTGCACCGAGCTGTGATGTGCCCTTGTTGTATTAGTAATGGCACCATGTTTTTATGTTATAGATGGCTGAGAGCTAACAAGGAAAATACAGAACCATGATGATGGCTCAGTTTCCCACAGCTATGAATGGTAAGTAATTTTGTGCATATGCTAGAATCAGGAAGATATTGGGGTTGTTTTTGTTTTTAAATGTTTAAAACTTTTGTGTAGATAATTTTTCTTAATTTTATAAATTCAAAACTTAAGTATTTTGTTGAAAACATTTCAGAATATTGAATATATCTCCTATTAGGATATTATGCAGTAAATCTCACATTTCTATGTAAGCATTTTCTGCAGTGTCATCTGAAATGTGTGTTTGCCATTGAAGAGTTAAGAATAACCTACAGCTGTGTTCTATTTTTCATGCCTAAAGCTGAAGGATAAAAAGCATTGTGCTGTTGGGGTGAATAGTAAAGGTATTTTGGACAACATACATGATTATAAACAGATGAAGCCAAAAGATTCATTTCCTAATGCACATGATGATTAAAGGATTATGTTTAATGTGAAATATTTTTTGTGCTACATGTGTGTGAAAAGCAAGCACTTACTGCTGAGCCACCTACCCTAATAATGCAAAGAAATTTAGGCAATTTGAATAAGAAAAGTTTTTAAAAGTATTTATTTATTTGCAAGCAGAAAGAGACAGAGAGAGAGAGAGAGAGAGAGAGAGAGAATGGGCATGTTAGGGCCTCTAGCCACTGCAAACGAACTCCAAACACATATGCCCCTGGCTTACGTGGATCCTGGGAATTGAACCTGGGTCCTTTGGCTTTGCAGGCAGATGCCTTAACTGCTAAGCCATCTCTCCAGCCCAAGAAAAGATTTTAAAGCTTTTTTTTTTTTTTTTTTTTGGTCTTATTCTAGTTCTAATTCTTTCCTCAAATATAAATTATCTTAACAGATATTTAGTTACTGTGCACATTTAGAATTGCTAACTACCCAGGCTGGCCTTGAATTCATGGTGATCCTCCTACCTCAGATTCCCGAGTGCTGGGATTGTAGACATGAGTTACCACATCAGGCTCTGAAAATATCTTTAAAAATTTATTTGGAAGCAGAAAAAGAGAGGGTGGGGAGAAGAGGGAGATGGGAGTGCCAGGGCTTCTTGCCACTGAAAATACACTCTAGATGCACGCACCACTTTGTGCATCTGACTTTATGTGAGTACTGGGGAATTGATCCTGGACTGTCAGGCTTTTGCAAGCAAGACCTTTAGCTGCTGAGCCATCACTCCAGCCCTGGAAAAAAAATTTTTTTTGAGGCAGGGTCTCATTCTAGCCCAGGCTGACCAGGAACTCACTCTGTAGCTCCAGGGTGGCTTCAAACTCATGCAAGCCTCCTGCCTCTGCCTCCCAAGTGTTGGAACTAAAGGCATGCACCACCAGGCCCAGCTGAAAAAACATTTAAAAATTATTGAAGAAGTCTAGATGATGGTTCTTAATTTTGCAGATTTCATCAGCTGGTTATAGATAAATACAAGAATATAGAGAATAAAATCAAGGGCTTGGAGAGGTGGCTCAGTGGAAAAGCACTTACTGCTCAAGCTTAAGTACCTAGGTTTAATCCCTAGACCTCAGGTGTAAGCTGGAAGCTATGGCAGGCAATTCCAGCATGCTGGTGGTGAGATAGGAGGCAGATACAGAATTTCCCAGAAGCTCACAGTGAGTGCAGTAGAGAATAGAATCAGTAATTCTTTAATATTTTAATTGAAAACAGTAACATTGGAGAACATCAGAACAAAGGAGGGAAGTAGCATCATTCTAGCTTTTCAGAGCTGTTGTAGTTTGATGAGACCCTTTAGTGTTTGTATCTTTTTCTTTTAATGTGTCTATCATAGCCAAAGTGAGTGCTTGTGTATTCAGATTTAAGCCTTCAGATTTAGGAAAATTTTGAAAATAAATTATTGGCATACAAAGAATTAATCAGGCTGGAGAGATGGCTTAGTGGTTAAGGCGCTTGCCTGCAAAGCCAAAGGACCCAGGTTTGTCTCCCCAGGATCCACAATAAGCCAGATGCACAAGGGGGCACATGCATCTAGAGTTCTTTTGCAGCTGCTAGAGGCCCTGGTATGCCCATTCTCTCTCCCTCCCTCTCCCTTTCAAATAAATTTTAAAGAATGTTTAAAATAAAAGAATTAATTATGATATTTTGCAAGATTTTATGTCATGTATGGATGAGCTTGAGGTAAGAGTCTCGCCACTCTCAGAATTGTCATTTAAGGGTTTGAGAAGTCTTCTTCTGTAAGCATGTATTATATTTTCTGTCACCTACAACTGAAATTAGTTGTAACAAATTATTCATATATGCTCTTAATTTTTTTTTTTTAGAAAAAGATAAATATGACATTGCTCCCATTGTGGAAATGGTTTAGAATTACAGAAATTGTTGTCACCTATGTTTTTTGAAATTAAATAATTATTTTTCCATAATAAATGATATATATGTTTAAAATCAAGGCAGTAATGCTCTAGCCAAATATAAGGATTTCCATGCCTCATAGGAAAATATTTTCCATTAAATACATTTTATTTTTAAACTTTAACCAACATGTAAATTAAGTTTACAAATAAAATAAGCAGGTAAGAAAACAGTACAGTGCAGTCTTTCTTCATGCTATCTCTTTCATATTGTAAGCATTTTATATATCTACTTTATAGCCTATTGAATTACATATAAAAGAATCATATTGGAAACAAAATGTTGTGAATGAGGTCCAAAGTGTAAGACAGTTAGATAAACTAATTAAACATGGTGTATAGGCGTTGGAGAGGTGGCTTAGCAGTTAAGGCACTTGCCTGCAAAGCCTAAGGACCCTGATTTGATTCCCCAATACCCATGTAAAGCCAGACACACCAGGTGACACATGTGACTAGAGTTCATTTGCAGTGGCTGGTGGCCCTGGTGCACCCATTCTCTCTATCTGCCTCTTTCTCTAATTAATTAATTAATTAATTTAAAACATGGTGTATAGAGGGGTGTATAGAGGGCTGGAGAGATGGCTTAGCAGTTAAGGCACTTACCTGTGAAGCCAAAGGACCCAAGGTTTGATTCCCCAGGACCCATGTAAGCCAGATGCACAAGGTAGTGTGTGTATCTGGAGTTTGTTTGCAGCAGCTGGAAGTCCTAGCATGCCCATTCTCTCTCTCTCTCTCTCTCTCTCTCCCTCAAATAATAAATAAATAAATAAATAAATAAATAAATAAATAAATAAATAAATGGTGTATAGAAATATAGTATTTTTTAATTTCTGAAGAATTATAGTAGAAACTTTGGCTTCTTCCTATTTAGCTTGTAAAATAGATGAAGATAGATAGTAACTTGTGTTTATCAAATTTAGGTCAAACTCAGGGCTGAAAATGTTACTGAAAGCAACATTCACATATAGCATAAGACCTTCAAAAGCAGTGTTGGCTCCTCTGGCAACTCATTAGTCACAGTTTGTTAAATCATTTTAATGTCTAATGCTATTTGAACTTGTATGAAATGTGCCAGGCTGAGGAGATGGCTCAGCGGATACTTGCCATATGTTACAGTTATCTTCTCGTTGCTGGCTCAAAGCACATGGCCAAAAGGAGCTTATGGGAGCAAAGGGTTTATTTTGGCTTATAGACTTGAGGGGAAGTTCCATAATGACAGGGGAAAGGATGGCATGAGCAGAGAGAGGGTGGACATCACCTCCTGGACAACATCAGGTGGACAATAGCATTAGGAGAAAGAGCCAAACTTTAACACTAGCAAGCAAAAGCTAATAAACCTTGAGGTCCAACCTTAGCAGCACACCTCCTCCAACAGAGCTCCACTTCCCAAATTGCCACAAACTGGGGACCTGGCATTCAAAACAGATGAGTTTATGGGGGACATCTGATTCAAACCGTCCTACTGTGCATGCATGAGTACCCAAGCTTGGGTCCCTAGAATCCATATAAAAGCCAGACACTTGAAGTTGTCCTCTGACTTCCACAAATATCTGCCATGGTATACACATCTGTACTCACACACATGTACAAAAACAGAAAAAAATATACATACCCACACACACGTGTGCGTGCTTGGACCCAGCTGTTTGACTAAAAGTTTATGACCTATTTCTCCAGTTTTGCCATGTATATACTTTATCATGCTGAGACTAACTACAGACTTTTAGACTACCTTGGTTCTTAGTGAGCTGACTAATAGAGTAGCCACTTAGCTGGGAGTGGAGAGGTAGAGGTAGAAGGATTGCTGTGCGTTTGAGGCCAGCCTGGGACTACAGAGTGAGTTCCAGGTCAGCCTGGCCTAGAGTGAGACCCTGCCTTGAGAAAACCTATATAAATACATATGTAGCCACTGGCTACATTTGTCTATTTCCATTTCAATTTAAACTAATAAAAATGAAGTAAATCACACAGCTGTATTTCTGGTTCTCAAGCCATATGTGGTGAGACTACCAAATTTGATAATGTAGAACTAGAACATTTACATCATCTCAGAAAGTTCTACTGAACAGTTCATTTTATTTTATTTTCTCTATTTATTTATTTGTTTCCTTTTTTTTTTTTTTTGAGGCAGGGTCTCACTCTAGCTCAAGCTGACCAGTAGTCCCAAATGTTGGGATTAAAGGTGTATACTACCACACCTGGCTGAACAGTTTAATTTATCTTTTTAAATTAAAAAATAATTTTTTTTTTGTTTTTCGAGATAGGATCTTGCTCTAGCCCAGGCTGGCCTGGAATTCACTCTGTAGTCTCAGGGTGGCCTTGAACTCATGGTGATCCTCCTACCTTTGCCTCCCGCGTGAGTGCTGGAATTAAAGGCGTGCACCACCACACCCGGCTTTAAACAGTTTATTTTTAATTGACAACTTCTATACATATAGACAATATATTATGGCCATTCCCCTCCCAATACCTTCCCTTTTTCCCCTCCAAAATTCCTCCCCCACTGAATCTCTTCTTTCCAACTAATCTCTCTTCTATTTTGATAACATCATTTTCTCCTTCCATTATGTAGGTCTTGTGTAGGTAGCATCAGCTACTGTTAGGCCGCGAATACCATGGCCACTTTGTGACTAAAAGACAGTATTGTAAGCATTCCTCCCTGTACTTTTGCTCTTAAATCCTTTCTCCCACCTTTTCTGCAATGGACCATTATATGGCACAATGCAGGTCGGGCCCTGGCCAGACTGCATGCTAAAAGAAACCAGGCCATACCTCTCGGGTTTTCTCACTAGGATGGCAGGTAGTCAATGACGGGTAAAACTCCATGAGATGGGGCAACCTAAGACAGGCACTGTCACATTGATGATCCCTTGGGGCCTGGGGTCAACAATGGCTTGGCAAAGAACCATGCCTCCTAGGGTCATCAATAATAAAAACAAAAAGGAGGATATGTATGGCACAGTGCAGGTCTGGCCCTAGCCAGACACGCATGTCAGAAGAAACCAGGAAGTGGCTTCTGTGAACATGGCATCTTGCGCAAGCCTGGCATGACAACAGCTACAGTCCCATGCTCGCGAGAAACCTGCTATGAGATGATCTGTCCAGAGACAGGCTGTCATTGGTCACAAAAAGGGGACCACCCCATACAATGATTGGCAGCCAAACCCCTTAAAACCCCCTATACTTCCTTGAATAAACGAGTTTGCAGCAGCTTGCCCTCTGCCTGCTTCCACCCAACTCCCGGAGTCTGTGTCGTGACTCCGCGCCTCTCACCCCCAACTCGGCAGAGACCCCACGGTCCCTCCTGGGCTGGCCCTAGGGGGTACCTAACAGACCCTGATCCTTGGAAGGTCTGATAGAGATATCTCAGTGCTGAACACTCCACTGTTATTTCTTCTCCACACTATAGTGGCTTTTGAGTCACCCAGTGGTCACCACCATCACAAAAGAGAAACTTCTCTAACTAAAAGTAAGATTAGCATTAATATATGGGTATAAATATTAGTATTTAGAGTACAGTTTCATGATCACAGTATATCCAGACAAAACCTTTTTGTTGCTTCTTTTTTAACAAAGAGAGAGAGAAGGGGGTGAGGGAGAATATGGGTGCATCAGGACCTCTAGTCACTGCAAACGAACTCCAGACACATGCACCACCTTGTGTATCTGGCTTATGTGGGTACTAGAGAATTGAATCTGGGTCTTTAGGCTTCGGAGGCAAGTACCTTGATTGCTAAGCCATTTCTCCAGCCCAAAAACTTAAAAAAAAAAATTTATTTATTTATTTATTTATTTATTTATTTATTTATTTATTTATTTAGTTATTTGAGAGAGAAGGTAGGGGAGAGAGAGAGAAAGAATGAGAATGAGCACACCAGGGCCTCTAGCTACTGCAAATGAACTCCAGGTACATGTGCTACCTTGTGCATCTAGCTTTATATGGGTACGAGGGAATCAAACCTAAGTCTTTTGGCTTTGCAGGCAGGCACCTTTACTGCTAAGCCATCTCTCCAACCCTCAAAACCTTTTTTTAATCATAGTGATTTTCATCCTGCTTTCCAAAAATTTAATGAAATTGCGAATTCAGAAAGCATGCTAGATGAGTCCTCAAGAAGTACACAAGATGCTACTTCAGATGCATGTTGCTACTGGTGATATTATAGTGTGATGTGGCTTGTTTCAGCCTCAAAATTATGGGCCCTGAAACCCATCATAAGTGGCTATATCCAAAATCTGGAAGAGGAGTGGAGGAAGAGAACAGGGGCAGCCCATGGCTTTAGGAGGAAAACATGCCATTTACTTCTAGAGTTTTAGTATCTTCTTAGAATTTTGGAGCTCAGTAATCTTTTCAACCTTGTAGTTAAGAAATTGTGGTGTTAAATACTGTAGCTATATAATCAAATGTAATACTGCAATTCTACCTATGATAACTCAAGCTTTGTGCTGGGGAAATGGCATAGTGGGTAAAATGCTTGCCTCACAAACATGAGGATCTGAGTTTGATCCCCACTGCCCACATAAAATGCCATGTGTGTGGCCCATGTCTATGATACCAGTACTGAGGAGGTGGAGAGAGGAGGATTGATGGGACTATCAACTTGTTTAGCCTAATTCTTGACCTCCAAGCCAGTGAAAGCCCCTGCCTCAAATGAGGTGGATGGCATTTCTGAGGGTAATTCCCAAGGTTTTCCTCTAGCACCTCTTTGGCAACACACACACGCATGCACACACATATCTCTCTATACATGAGTACATGCACTCCCTAGCTTGTCTAGTGTTTCTTTGTAGTCTGGCAGGTCATTTGCAGCAGAAAGAGACCCTATCTAAAGAAAGTGGAGCACAAGCACCTCAAATTTATCTTTTGACCTCTACATGTGTGCCATAGTGCATGCCCATGTGCATGTGTGTGCACACACATACAAATACATTTACAAAAAAAGAAAATAAGTGGTGCATGCCTTTAGTCCCAGTACTTACTCACTCCCCCATAGACTCATAACCACCTGACAATGCAAACTGCACTCAGCACAACTCCAAAGGTCCCCATAGTCTTTACCAACCTTAACATTGTTTAAAAGTCCAAAGTATCATCTTCAAGTTTCTCTCAACTGTGACTCCTGTAAAATCAGAACACAAGTCATATACTTCCAATGCATAATGGTACAGAAGAAACATGCACATTTCCAAAAGGCAGAACAAGGGAGAGACTGGACCAATGGCAGGCCCTTTCCTTTTGAGAGAATTTGCTAGCTTGCACCTTCCATGGGTTGGATTTCATCCTTAAAGCATCTTTTCCTTAGCCCAGTGCAAAACAGTTGGCCCACCTTTAATCTCTGTAACTGCAGCTTAAGTGGTTTAAAGCCAGTCTCAGGCCGAGCGCTGTGGTGCACACCTTTAATCCCAGCACTTGAGAGGCAGAGGTAGAAGGATCACCATGAGTTTGTAGCCACCCTGAGACTAGAATTTCAGGTCAGCCTGGACTAGAGACACTACCTTGAAAAACAAAAAAAAAAAACTCTCTATGCTAGTAACTTTAAACTTACTAACATTTTTTTTTCTATGACAAACTATATATTTCTGTTCTATACCAAGTATACCACTCCATTACTTTTAAATTCAACTCTGTTCAAATTGTCAGGACATGTGCAGAATGTAGCCAGCCTTTCAACCAGTAGCCCATTTCCGAGAAAGTTCTTTCCTTCACCTTTGAAACTTCATGCTCCAAACCTCACAGTTCACGTTTCTCTGTGCACTTAGCATTTTCAAACTCCTACCAGAATAGCCCCAAAACTGTAAGACTTCTCAAGTACAAAGTACCTAATCCTTCCATATTTCTCCTGCAAACACATTCCAAAAGACCAAAAACCACATTGCCAGATTCATCACAACATTGACTCCACTTCTTGCTACCAATTTTCTGGGAAGCTGAGGTAGGAGGATCACTCTGTTCAAGTCCTACCTGCAGCTAAAAAGTAGGTTTCAGGTTAGTCTGGGCTAGAGTAAGACTTTATCTCAAAAACAATAACAAAAATACATTTTCAGTTTAGAGATTAGTCGAGGGAAATGGATGAAATTTTAATGGATTCCTAACATGATTATCAGACAAGTAAGAGGTCTTTAGATTATTTTTTTTTTTTTTGAGGCAAGCCCAACAGACTGACCAGTTTTTTTTTTTTGTTTTTGTTTGTTTTTTTTTTAAATGAGAATGAGAGGAGAGAATTGGCATGCCAAGGCATCCAGCCACTGTAATCAAACTCCAGACACATGTGTCACCTTGTACACATGTGCAACCTTGCAAATTTGTCACCTTGTGCATCTGGCTTACATGGGATTTGGGGAATCAAATGTGGATCCTTAAGCTTCACAGGCAAGTACCTTAACTTCTAAGCTCAGATTTTTTTAAAAGAAGTACTTTTTCTTCATTTTTTTAAGGCTTTCAGTCAAGTGCTTTTAACTGCTGAACCATCTTTCCAGCCCTAATAATATTTACTTTATTTATTTATTAGAGAGAGAGAGAGAATAGGCACACCAGAGCCTCTAGCCACTGCACATGAACTCCAAATGCATGTGCATCTGGCTTACATAGGTCCTGGGAATTGAACTGGGGTTCTTAGGCTTTGCAGGCAAGTGCCTTAACTGCTAAACCATCTCTCCAGCCCTCTAATAATATTTAATAATGACTGTTATTCATAATTTTTTTGGACTGGTAGTCTTAAAATATTAAAGTCTATGAGCTCCTTTAAGGGGTTTATTGCATTTTCTTTGTATCCCAGATATGTTTATTGAACAAATGTTCATGGTTACTTGTTGGGGTCATAAGGAATTAATTATGTAGCAAACATTAACAGGCTGGTTGAGTTTTGCTACCATGAAGGCAAGTAGCCAAGGAAAATTGAAGAGAGAGTAGTATATTAAAAAAAAAGTCAGGGCCTGGAGAGATGGCTCAACAGTTCAGGCACTTGCCTGCAAAGCCTAACAACCCATGTTCTTTTCCCCAGTAGCCATGTAAAAACACAACGAGGGATGTTGGGCATTGCTAAAAATGGGCTGGGACTGTGAGAAGGCTGGCCTGAACTCTTGGACATGGCTCTGGACCTTGGGCTGTGGGGTTGCAGCTGGCCCTATTGTCAGGAGTCCCTGGCGATGGTGACTGGCCTTCCCTATGTTGTAGGTTGTAGTGTGCTCTGTCATTGCCCAGAGTGGGCAGAACTGGTGAGGCCCTCCCTCTGGACCCCAAAAGGCTCTGACCACTCCATAAGTCAGATTTTGCCCCCCACAGTTCCTGACCTTGTGGCTAGCTGCCCAAGAGACCCTTATGTGGCTGAAGTCACGTAGCCTTTCCACCATCTCTCTCACAGCTTTGAAGTCACAGCCTTCTGCTATCTCTCTCACAACTTTCCCCCCACAGCTTTGAAGTTACTAGTTCTTCTGCCACTTAGATAGCAGCTCATAAACTATGCATCCAATTGCCATGTAGTCTGTATGTGCCATCTCAACCTTCCCCAAGTGTTTATAAACCCATTCCCCTTTTGAATAAACGAGTGCTGTCCATCAGACGGTCTCCTGGGTGTTCATTGCCTGTCATCTTTGTTGTCGCACTCACCTGCTGTCACCCGCTGTTCCAGGATCCCACTGCTTCCCTCCCAACTCCTCCCTCCCTCGCCCGGGATGTAGGTGGCCAACGACCCCAAGAAACAGTAAAGATCCACAGAGGGGCATGTGTCTGGAGTTTGTTTGCAGCAGGTAGAAACCCTGGTGTGCCTATTCTCTCTGTTTCTCACTTTCTCTCTCTGCTTACAAATAAATAAATAAATAAAAAAGCAAATATGTTTTCTAAAAAAAGTTGGAGCTGGTAAAATGGCTTTGTGAGTGAGAGCACTTGCTGCACCAAAATGAGGGTCTGAGACCATCTGAGTTTGATACACAGCATCTTCATAAAAAGGTGGGTGTGGCTATGCATTCCTGTAACCTCAATCCTGTGGGGAATGGAAACCAGAGAATTACTGGGGCTTGCTGGTCAGCCAGCCTGACCAAAAACAGCAGCTCTGGGTTCAGTGAGAGACTCCATATCAAGGAAACAACGTGAAGAACAGTAGAGGAGGACACCTGACATTCTACTCTGGCTTTTGCATGAGTACACATGGGGACATGCATCTTCACACAGCCCCATCCTCTGCCCCCCCCACCCCCCAAACAGTATAATGTGACCTGAGTCAATGCAGCAGAACTGATGCAGCAAATGTTCCATCATCTGAGGGTAGAAGCAGTCAGTCACTGCCTGGGGATGCACACTCATGTGTGTTCATGCAGCTCAAGCCTTCCTAATCAGACTCTTAAGACTTAATTAGCTTTAAGGTTTGTGTCTGAAAAGGCTTAGTATTAGCTTGGCGTGGTGGTGCATGCCTTTAATCCCAGCACTTGGGAGGCAGAGGTAGGAGAATCGCTGTGAGTTTGAGGCCACCCTGAGACTACATAGTGAATTCCAGGTCAGCCTGGGCCAGAGTGAGACCCTACCTCAAAACACCAAAATAAATTTTTAAAAAAGGCTTAGTATTGGGTTGGAGAGATGGTTTAGCAGTTAAGGTGCTTGCCTGCAAAGCCTAAGGACCCAGGTTTGACTCCCCAGGACCCACATAAGCTAGATGCACATGGTGGAGCGTGTGTCTGAAGTTCATTTACAGTGGCTCTAGCCCTTGGCATGCCATTTTTTCTCTCTCTCTTTTCTCTCTCTCTCTCTATCTGCCTCTTTTTCTCAAATATATATATTTAAATCTTGGACAGGGTGTGGTGATGCACGCCTTAATCCCAGCACTTGGGAGGCAGAAGTAGGAGGATCACCATGAGTTCAAGGCCACCCTGTGAGTGAGTTCCAGGTCAGCCTGGGCTAGAGTAAGACCCTACTTCAAAAATAAAAACGAAACCAAAAAAATCTTGGTATATTTTTTGGCAAGAGTACCTTTATCAGGGCTGGAAAGATGTCTCAACAGTCGAGCCAGATGCACAAAGTGGTGCATACATCTGGAGTCTGTTTACAGTGTCTGGAGGCCCTGGCATACCCATTCTCTATGTTTCTCTTCGTTCTCTCTCTGCTTTCAAATAAACAAATTAAAATACTTTATTTATTTATTTGTTGGAGACAGAGAAGGAAAGAGAGAGAGATATAGTGAATGAGAATGTGCACACCAGGGCCTCTAGCCACTGCAAACAAACTCCAGATGCATGAGCCACCATGTGCATCTGGCTTAAGTGGGACCTGGATACACTTGGGTTAGTTCCAAGGTTTAGTAGATTATGACTAAATCTACTTTATCAGGCAGCATCTTTTTATGTGGAAATCATGAATATTAATCATGAATATTAATACAGTCTGAGGTTGTTAATAATCAAGAATTAATTGCAGTTTTTATGGTAAATGTATATTTAACTTAAGAAATTGCCAAAATGTTTTTCAAAGTGCTTCATTTTGCTTTCCCATCAGCACTATGTAAGAGTTTCATCAGTTGCTGAGCATTGTTGTCAGCACTTGTTATTGTCTTGGGTTTTTTATGTTATTTCAAACACTCTTCAGGCATTGTTTAGGCCTGCAGTGGTGCATTTGTGTGTGTGTGTGTGTTTTTAATATTTATTTTTATTTATTTATTTGAGAGAGAGAGATACAGAAATAGGCAGGTAGAGAGAGAGGGAGAGAAAGAGAGAATGGGTGCACCAGGGCCTTCAGATGCTGCAAACAAATTCCAGATGCATGTGCCCCCTTGTGCATCTGGCTTACATGGGTCCTGGGGAATCGAACCAGGATCCTTTGGCCTTGTAGGCAGATACCTTAACTGCTAAGCCATCTCTCCAGCTCTTGTGTGTGTTTTAATTTGCATCGTTCCCGTGATTATCAATAATATTTAAACATCTTGTCACATGCTTGTTGAATTTGTTATTTGTGTGTGTGTGTGTGTGTGTGTGTGTGTGTAAATGCTCTAGCATTTAGCTATATTCTTAGCCAGGAAGGATTTTTTTTTAATTGAGAATTTTAGTTTTAGGAATTGAGTTGAATAGTTCTTTATCTATGCTTTCTTTGTTAATTTTTTTTTAAAAAATATTTATTTGAGGAGAGAGAGAGACAAAAGAGGGAGAAAATGAGCATGCCAGGGTCTTTAGGCACTGTAAACAAACTCCATACACATGCACTAACTTGTGTATCTGGATTATGTGGATACTGGGGAATCAAACTGGGGTACTTGGGCTTTTCAGGCAAGTGCCTTAACTACTAAGCCCTCTCCAGCCCTCTTCTTCTTCTTCTTTTTTTTTTTTTTTTGTGTGTGTGTGTGTGTGTGTGTGGTTTTTTGAGGTAGGGTCTCGCTTTAGCCCAGGCTGACGTGGAATTCACTATGTAGTCTCAGAGTGGCCTTGAACTCAGCAATCCTCCTACCTCTGCCTCCTGGGTGCTGGGATTAAAGGCGCCACCACGCCCAGCTCTCTCCAGCCCTCTTTATTAAGTATGTTGAAAATATTTTTTTTTAATTTTATGACATTGTAACCCATCCTATGCCTTCTCTCAGCCTTCAAAATTTTTTTTAAGTTTTATTTTAGAGAGCGTGAGAGAGAGAGGGAAAGAGAGGGAATTGGCATGCCAGGGCCTCAGCCACTACATTCGAACTCCAGGCACTTGTGCCACCCAGTGGGCATGTGTGACCTTATGCTTGTCTCCTTTGTGCATCTGGCTTACATGGAATCTGGACAGTTAAACATGGGTCCTTAGGCTTCACAGGCAAGCGTCTTAACCACTAAGCCATCTCTCTAGCCCTCAGCCTTTTTTTAATTGACAACTTCCATTCTTAGAGACAATAAACCATAATTCCCTCTCCTTACCCACTTTTCTCTTCACAAATCCACTCTCTATCACATTACCTCCATCTCTCCAGTAGTCTCTCTTTTTTATTTTGATGTCATCAGCTTTTCTTCATATTATGAGGGTCTTGTGAAGGTAGTGCTAGGCACTGTGAGGTCATGTATAATTTCTGTCTGGACAATTGCATTATAAGCAGTCCTGCCCTTCCTTTGGCTCTTACATTTTTTCTGCTACCTCTTCCACAATGGACCCTGAGCCTTGGAGGGTGTGACAGAGGTGTTTCAGTGCTGAACACTCCTCTGTCACTTCTTTTCAGCACAATGGTGCTTTTTAAGTTATCCCAGTGGTCACTGGCATCTGAAAAGAGAAGCTGCTCTAACTAAAAGTGAGAGAGAGTATCATTAATATGTGGGTATGAATGTTAGGTAAAGTGTTTACAGGGCAGTTTGGTAAGCATAATGTGTGCATTTAGCTAGACAAGAACAGGTGTAAAACTCCTAAGACTCATGACCTCCCCCACCATAGGCTTTAATTTTTTTAAAATTTATTTATTTATTTGAGAGAAGAAGAGGCAAACACAGAGAGAGAATGGGCATGCCAGGACCTCTAGTCACTTCAGATGAACTCCAGACACATGAGTCAACTTGTGCATCTGACTTACATGAGTCCTGGGGAATTGAACTGAGGTCCTTTGGCTTTGCAGGCAATTGCCTTAACTGCTAAGCCGTCTTTCCAGCTCTCTCTTTTCTTTAAAAAAAAAAAAAAAGTTTATTTGCCGGGCATGGTGGCGCACACCTTTAATTCCAGCTCTCGGGAGGCAGAGGTAGGATTGCTGAGAGTTCGAAGCTACCCTAAGACTACATAGTGAATTCCAGGTCAGGCTGGACTAGAGTGAAATCCTACCTCAGAAAACCAAAATTATTTATTTGACAGAGAAAGAGGGAGAGAGAGGGAGAGAATGGGCATGCCAGGACCTCTAGCCACTGCAAATGAAACTCCAGACGCATGCACCCCCTTGTGCATCTGTCTAACGTGGGTCCTGGAAAATCAAACCTGGATCCTTTGGCTTTGCAGGCAAATGTCTTAACTGCTAAGCCATCCTTCCAGCCCACAGCTCTCTTTTATTTTTTAATTTTTTTATTATTTTATTTATTTTTGGAGAGAGAGATAGAGAGGGAGAGGGAGACAGAGATGGACACACCAGCAGTCTCAGCTGCTGTGAACGAAATCCAGATGCGTGCGCCCCCTCGTGGTCAAGTGCAGCATTGCGCCCTTGCGTCACTTTGCATCTGGCTAAACGTGGGACCTGGAGATTGGAACCAGTGTTCCTAGGCTTAGCAGGCAGGCGCCTTAACCGCTAAGCCATCTCTCCAGCCCACAGCTCTCTTTTTAAAAAAATTAATTTATTTATTTCAGAGAATGAGAGAGAGAAAGAGACAGATGGGGGCCATGGGGAGAATGAACCATAGGCTTTTGATTCGGTTTTCAGTACCAGGCATGTATTCCCTCTGATAGAGTGGGCCTCCAGTCCAATTAGAGAGAAGTTGGTTTCCCGCATAACAGACATGTCACTATTGCACCTGTTCGATCATTTGACCTGTCTGGCCAAACTTGAGGCTTACGGTGTCCACTGTTTTCATTGTTGATGACTTCCGTCTCCCATAGGGCTGCATGCTGTGCAGCTTTTTCCAGCTTCCTATCAGTTCTTCTATAGGGAGGAGGTTTTCAGCTCAGCTCCAGCTTGATTTCTCAGTGACCTGGCATGTGGAATCTTCAGCAATAGGGTCTTACCATCTATTTCTAGTGGGAAAACAAGAGCCTTGGCAATAGCCTGTAATGTTTTGGGGCCATCAGGAACCTCCCTGGCCAACAACTTACTGGAGGGTGTTCCATCCCTAGTACTGAAATTTTTCTAGTAACAGTCTGTGGCTTTTGGGTGTGCCATTATCCCAAAAAAAGTAGGTTTTCATATGGCTTATTCACAATATCTTGAATTTTGGTTAACCCTCCCCCCCACCCTTCTTTTACTCAGTCTCTTCCCCTGACCTCACTTAGGTCATTCTACCCCCTATAATGTTTGTCTACTTACATATATACAACACCATCCCCTAAGTCTCCCTCCCCCTTATATCCCTTTTCTAGTGTACTGGCCTCTGCTACTGAGTTTTTACCCCAACTCACACATAAGTCTAAACATTTGTAGCTAGGATCCACATATGAGCCTGGGTCACTTAGTATAATTCTTTCCAGATTCATCCATTTCCCTGCAAATTTCATAATTTCATTTGTCTTTCCTGCTGAATAGAGCTCCATTATATAAATGTACCACATCTTCATTATCCATTCATCAGTTGAGGGACATTTAGGCTGGCTCCATTTCCTACCTACTGTGAATAGAGCGGTAATAAACATGGTTGTGCAAGTATCTCTAAGATAGTGAGAAGAGTCCTTAGGATATATGCCTAGGAGTGGTATAGCTGGGTCATATGGTAAATCTATTTTTAGCTGTCTCAGGAACCTCCACACTGATTTCCACAATGGCTGTACCAGATTACATTCCCACCAACAGTATAAAAGGGTTCCTCTTTTTCTGCATCCTTGTCAACATTTTTTTTTAATTTAAATTTATTTTTATTTGAGAGTGACAAAGAGGCAGATAGAGGAGAGAATGGGTGTACCAGGGCTTCCAGCCATTGCAAATGAACTCCAGATGCATGCACCACCTTGTGGATCTGGCTTATGTGGGTCCTGGGGAATCGAGCCTCAAACTGGGGTCCTTAGGCTTCATAGGCAAGCACTTACCTGCTAAGCCATCTCTCCAGCCCCTCGCCAACATTTATTGTCATTTGTTTCCTTGATGATAGCCATTCTGACAGGAGTGAGATAGACAATTAGAAAACAGTTGGTTTCCCCCAGAGCAGACATGCCACTATTGTACCCATTCAGTCATTTGGCCTATCTGGCCAAACTTGAGGCTTGCAGTGTCCACTGTTTTCACCACTGATGGCTTCTGTCTCACATAGGGTGGCAGGCAGTGCAGGTATTTCCAGCTTTCTGTCAGCTGGTCTACAGGGAGGAGATTGATTTCTCACTGATCTTGCAGCCAAAGCATGTGGAGTCTTCACCAATAGAGCTTTACCATCTATTTCTGGTGGAAAACCAAGAGCTTTGGCAATTGCCTATAATGTTTGGGACAATGGGGACCTCCCTGGCCAACAACTCACTGGAATGTATCCCATCCCTGGCACTGAAATTTTTTCTAGTAGCAGTCTGTGACTTTTGGGTGTGCCATTATCCAAAAAAGTAAGTTTTCATATGGCTTATTCACAATATCTTGAATTTTGGTTAACTCTTCCCCTATCCTTCTTTTATTCAATCTGTTCCCCAACCTCGCTTAGGCTATTCCACTCCCAGTAATCTGTTCTTCTACTTACATATATATGATACCATCCCCTTAAATCCTTCCCTCTCCTCCCTCCTATATAGCCTTTTTCTAGTTTACTGGCCTACCAATTTTTTTATTCTAACTCAGACACAAGTCTAAACATTTGCATCTAGGTTGGTTCCATTTCCTGTTCCTATTTCAATGTGAATAGAATTGCAATAAACATGGTTGTGCAAATATCTCTAAGGTAATGAGAAGAGACCATGGAACATTTGCATGGGAAAGGTATACATGGGTCATATGTTAAATCTAGTTTGAGCTAGCTCAGGATTGTCATTACTGTAATAGCAAATAAATATAGCTTTTTATAATAAAACCATGGGTAAGATCAATGATTAAAGAAAAGGTTTTCTTTTAAAATATTTTTATTTAAATTTATTTATTTGAAAAAAACAACTGGAATCCCACTTCAGGAAAATGGCATGTCAGGGCCTCATTAGCCCTGCAAAATAAGTCAAACCCAGATGACATGTGCCTATTGTACATCTTTTTTATGGGTCCTGGGGATTTCTCATGATAATGCTCACGACAGTATTATTTTAAATTTTTATTGACAACTTCTATGCTTACATACACAAAAAATACATGATGTTTCTCCCCTCTCCCATTCCCCCTTTAGAACTCAATCTCCATCCTTATACCTCCCTCTCTCCATTAATCTCCCTTTTACTTTGATACCATCATCTTTTTCTTCTAATATTATGAGGATCTTGTGAAGGTATTACTAGGCACTGCAAGGTCATGGATATCATGGCCAATTTCTGTATCTGGACTGTTGCGTGTATCCAGATGTGTACCCCTTCCTTTGGCTCTTACATTCTTCCTGCCCTTCTTCCACTTTGGACCTGGCTAAAGGGGACCTGAGATGTTTCAGGGCTGGACACTCCTCCATCCCTTCTTCTCCAGCACTATATTTGCAGGTCATCTTGATGGTCATCACCATCTGAAAGAGAAGCTTCTCTAACCAGAAGTGAGAGTAGCATTAATATGTGAATATGAACATTAAGCGTAGTGCTTTAGGAGGTAGCTTGGTGGGAATAATATATACATTTAATCAGACAAGACCCCAGGCATTATACTCCACTGCTATGACCTAACCACTCTCAATCAGACTTTTTTTTTTGATACCAGTAATGCATTCCCTCCCATTATGAGGGTCTTGTGTCAATTATGTCAGGCAGTTGAGACCCCATGGATATTCATGGCATATTGCACCCAATCAGTCATTGAGCCTGCCTTAGCCAGAAACTTGAATTTTCAAGTGTCTCTGTTTTCACTGCTGATGACTTCTGTCTTTCATACAGCTGCATGCAGTGCCTTTTCCAGCTTTCCGTTGGATAGTCTTACAGGAGAGAAAGGTTTTCTGCTCAGCACCAACATGCTTTCTCCAGTGACCTTGCCTCTCGGGCATGAGATGTCTTCAGCAATAGGGTCTTTCTGTCTCTTTCTCAAGGAAACCAAGGACCTTGTCAATGGCCTTCCTTCGATTTGGAGGCTACTGGGACCTCCTTGGCCAACAACTCACTGGAAAGTATTCAGAGCTTTGAAAATTTTCAAGGCAGACAGTCTACTAGCTTCTGGATACCTTTATTCAAATTAAGAGGTTGTATCCAGTCCTATTCAAACCACCTTGAATTTAATTGACCCTCCTCTGCCCTTCTTTTACACATTATCTTCCTTGGCCATTTACTTAGTCCATTCCCCTCCCTATATTCTGTTCTTCTACTTACATATGTGCAATACACCATACATAGAGTCCTTCCTCTCTTCCCTCCTTATAGCCTTTCACCAGCTTATTGCATTCTGGTACTTGATTTTTGGCTCCAGTTCTGACAAGTCTATACATTTTGTAGCTATGATCCACATATGAGAAGAACATGTGACTTTCTGGGTCTAGGTTACCTCATAGTATATCCTTTCCAGATCCATCCATTTCCTGCAAAATTTCATAATTTCTGTACTTTCTTTACTACTGAATAGAACTCCATTGTGTAAATGTACCATGTCTTTATTATTCATTAATCAGTGGAGGAGGACATCTAGGTGGTTCCATTTCCTAACTATTAACACAGATAGAACAGAAATAAACATGGTTGTGCAAGTATCTATCTCTAGGTAGTGATAGCCATTCTGACAGGAGTGAGATAGAATCTCAAAGTAGTTTTAATTTGCATTTCTCTTATGGCTAAGGATGTAGAACATTTTTTTTAGATGTTTATATGCCATCTGTTTTTCTTCTTTTAAGAACTCTCTATTTAGTTCCATAGCCCACTTTTTTGCAAGAACAATTTTTTTTTTTTTTTTGGAGAGAGAGAGAGACAGAGAGGGAGGGGAGGAAGACAGAGATGGGCACGCCAGCAGCCTCTCAGCTGCTGTGAATGAAATCCAGATGTGTACGCCCCCTTGTGGTCAAGTGCGGCATTGTGTCCTTGCATCACTTTGCATCTGGCTAAACGTGGGACCTGGAAATTGGAACCGCTGGAGATTGGAACCAGCGTTCTTAGGCTTAGGAGGCAGCGCCTTAATCTCTAAGCCATCTCTCCAGTCCCAGAACAAATTTTTTATTGACAAAATCCATAAGTATAGACAATAAACTATGGAAATTCCATCCCCTCCCACATTTCCCTTTGCAACTCCACTCTCTGTCATATCCCCTCCCCCTCTCAATCAGTCTTTTTATTTTTGATGTCATTATCTTTTCCTCCTATTATGAGAATCTTGTGCAGGTCGTGCCAGGCACTGAGAGGTCATGGATATTCAGGCCATTTTGTGTCTATAAGAGTGTATTGTAAGAAGTAAGAAGTCCTACCCTTGATAGACTAGTGCTCTGCTGCTAAACTACTTCTCCTATCTTCTGTTTTCTTAAAGTTGTTTAGTAGTATAGCTCTTATATTTACTTCCATTTAGTTTGGGCTTTTTTTTTTTTTTTGTATATGATGTAGATTCAGGGTTCTTTTTTTGATGTTTCCATATGGAAAATCAGTTCTTTCAGTATCTTTTGTTGAAAAGACTAAATTTTCCCAGCTGAATTTCTTGACATTGTTATTGAAAATCAACACACATGTGTTTGTGGGTCTTTTTAATTATCAAGGCAGACAGCTTAAGACTTAATTAAGCTTGAGCCAATTTAAGTCTTGTATCCAGCACTTAACCACCTTGGACAAATTATTTCATTTCTTTGTTCTCTGTTCCTCTTCAGAAAAATTGATAATAGTTATTTCAATGGATTCTGGGAAGGCTTAGTTGAAGCAATGCATATAAAGCTCTTGGAGAGGTACCAGATATGATATGTGGTAACTGTCATTACTGTCATCTGTTGTGACTTTGACAGCTTTTTAAATTAGCATACAAAATTATGGGTTTTGTCATGGCATTTTCTTTTTTCTTTTTAAATATATTTTTTATTTTTTTCATTTATTTATTTGAGAGAGAGAAAGGAGAAAGAGGCAGATAAATAATGGGCATGTCAGGGCCTCCAGCCACTGCAAACGAACTCCAGATGCATGTGCCCCCTTGTGCATCTGGCTTATATGGGTCCTGGGGAGTTGAACCTGGGTCCTTTGGCTTTGCAGGCAAACACTGTAACTGCTAAGCCATCTCTCCAGCCCTGTCATGGCATCTTCATACATGGGTCATTTTTGTTCCCCTCTCCCACTGACCTCTCTCATGCCCTATCCCCATCTGCCTGGTTTATTTTGCCAATTCTAATAGATGAAAGATGATATTTGTTTATTTCATTGTAGGTATATGACATGTAATTTCTGTTATAATCCTGTGGAATTGAAGTAATATTCCTAGTTTATAGAAGTAGCAACTAAAATATAAAAAAGAACATCTTATCCATATATGTTGGGAAATAATACAGTATAAGGGATTTCAGCATGGGGTCAGCTCTGCCACTTACTACTTGTAGAATTCTGAGCAAGTTACTTTTCCACAATTGATTTAGTTATCTTATCTGTAAAATGAGGATAACAATAGTTCTTGAACTTACAGGGTAGTGGTGGTGAAGTTAATGAGTTACTGCACATAAAGCCCCTCATATATAGTCAGTCAGAATGCTCTGCTTCCTTTGTCTCCTTTGTCATTGATAATTTCTTATTTTTTATCTGCATTTAAAAAAATTTTAAAATTTTTATTTACTTGAGACTGGGGTTGGGAAGAGAATGGGTGCACCAGGGCCTCCAGCCACTGCAGACAATCTCCAGATGCATGAGCCACCTTGCACATCTGGCTTATGTGGGTACTAGGGAATTGAACCTGAACTGGAGGGGGCATATACCCTTTTACAGTTATTTATTGCTACTTTCTCATATTCACATTGTTCCCTAGCTAGTAAGTTCGTTGGTAGACTTAAATCATGTTGTACATTCCTCGATTTTTTTGTTGCTTGCCCTTTTTGCATGAGTGATGTGGTCTTACACTACCTTTTCTCACAATAAGATTCAAGTCAGGCTTCCAGACTCTGCTTCAGGTTAACTTTCCTGTTATCTCATTCCTGAGGCTCCTGATTTAGATTTCCACAGCTTCTGCTAGGGTTCTTCACAGGTTAACATTGTAAATGGTGGTAGTTGTTTTCTCAGTATGAATTTCTTGAGGATGGGAATAATATTCTCATCTTTTTTATTTCCAATACTTAGCTCATTCTAGTGAGTGATATACTTTAGTTCAGTAGATAATGGGCTGGAGAGATGGCTCAGTGCTTAAAAGCACTTCCCTGCAAAGCCCAATAACCCAGGTTCAATTTCCCAGTACCCATGTCAAGCCAGATGCAAAACGTGATACATGTGTCTGGAGTTGGTTTGCAGTGGCAAGAAGCCTTGGTGTGCCCATTGATATTCTCTCTCTCTTAATCTGCTTACAAATAAATTTAAAAAATAGCCAGGCATGGTGGTGCACTCCTTTAATCCCGGTACTTGGGAGTCAGAGGTAGGAGGATCACCGTGAGTTCAAGGCCACCCTGAATTCCAAGTCAGCCTAGAGGGCTACCCTACCTAGAAAAAACAACAAAAATAATAGATATTAATTAAGTGAATGAATGAAAAGCATTAGGGTTATGCTGTATATGAATGACAGCTTTATTTTTTATGTCACTCAGACCTCAAATGCTCTCATTAAACTGGACAATTATGATTCACATTTGCATTTTAGGAGTTAAAATTCTCATGTATATATTATTTTGGGTAAGCTCATGTACATACTATAATTTCTTGACCTTTTATGTGTGTTTTAGGAGGACCAAATATGTGGGCTATTACTTCTGAAGAACGCACTAAGCATGACAAACAGTTTGATAATCTCAAACCTTCAGGAGGTTACATAACAGGTTTGTGTTTTTACTTTGTTATATTTTCTATTTGTCAATTATGCTCCAGTTCATATATCTTAAAAGTAGCTTTCAGCTGGGTGTGGTGGCACACGCCTTTAATCCCAGCACTCAGGAGGCAGAGGTAGGAGGATTGCCGAGAGTTTGAGGCCACCCTGAGACTACATAGTTAATTCCAGGTCAGCCTGGACCAGAGTGAAACCCTACCTCAAAAAACAAAAACAAAACAAACAAAAAAAAAGTAGCTTTAATTTAACTCCTATCAAATTTGTATAAGATAAAATTTATAATCCATCAAAATTCTAGAATTAAATAATTTTTTCTTGGAACCATCTTTGTTGATTTTGGTTTGGCTAGTGGAAGTTATTTTCTTGACTCCTAAATGATGGCCAAGAATTTCTATTTTGTTATGTAGTTTCACATTTTAATATTATTTCCAAGAAGTTTTCAATTTATTTTTTAAATCAGTATTTCTTGGAAAATAATCTATATCCCCCCATCCAAGAATCCATTTGATTTATTTATTTGGTGTTTGTATAATTTTTGAGAATGGTTCTCCCTATGTTAGCTTCAAACTCATGATCCTCCTGCCTTATAGCTTTCTGAGTGCTAGGATTCCATGCGTGTTCCATCACTCCAAATGCAGGAATTTGTTTTCATAATGCTAGCTTTTTTTCTGTTTTGAGACTATGCCAGGTATTGATTGTTGGTGCTAGTCCTTATTTTGCAAAATAATCAACTGGGGCAAAAGGGGGGATTAATTTAGATGTACTTTTCAAATTTTTTTCTAGAAATGAAACTTTTGTGTCAATGCATCATAATACTTTATATACAATAATAGTCATGAAACTACTACCTGTGCCATTTATCATATTTGTACTGTGCATTGTCTCATTTTATCTTCACAGTAGCCCTGTGAGATAGGTAGGGTTATTGTCTATATTTACAGCAGGTAAAATCTAGACATAGAGATTATGTGGAGCTAAGGCCATGAATATGGCTACTATTGATACATTCAGCCTGACTTTGGAATCCATCCCCTCAACCATTATAGTTTAATGTCATTTTTATTCCTATGATAACCACGTTACCTGATGTCAAAGTTTGATTGCAGAAGTTCCAAGATTCCTGAATCAAATATCAGTAATAGCACTAATAGTGACATGAGCATGTCCATGTTTCTGTTGATTTCCTTTATTCCTTAAATCTCACAAGGAAGATGAAAAGTGCAATAAAGATGCCACATATGCTATAGCTGTGTTATAGGAGAACACTGACCTTGAGGAGAAGCCACTGTTTTGTAGCAAATAACAAAGCAAATTTATTTGTTGCTCTGGTGAAGGACATTATTACTTTTTTAAGATTATTCACTTATAAACCCCATTCCGAAAAACCACCAGGCAAAGAGGGGTTGAGGTTTTGTGGTCTTGACATGTAAAGCAGCATGCATAGGAATAAGGACCACTTGGTATTTTAAAAATAGACCTCTTTAAGAGATAGTGTTTTTAACAACAAATTTTATTAAATAATGTTATTAAGGAAGACCACTAATTATGGAAAATCAAAGATGAATAATATAATCTTTCATCACTGTCAAATTCATAGAACTTCAGTAGTGACTTATATTGTTCTAATACATGTAAATCATATTAATATAACTTCTTATACATATTTATAATTCACCTATTCTCTAATGATTAAAATTAAAACAAATCAGCAACATATTTCCATTATACATAGGCATTATAGTAATTCCAGTTTCTAATATGCTGCTTGGCTTTTGTTTTTATTACTTTCAGGTGATCAAGCCCGTACTTTTTTCTTACAGTCAGGTCTGCCAGCTCCTGTTTTAGCTGAAATATGGTAAAATGTTTTCTTTTATAGATGTACCTAAATTTCCAATAGCCTGTTGTTTTTGTAATATAGTGTTAACATAAAATTATTATTTTGGGGCTAGGAAGATGGCTCAGCAGTTGAGGTGCTACCTTGCAATGCCTGATGGCCCAGATTTGATTACCTAGTAACTATGTAAAGCCAGATGCACAAAGTGGAGCATGCATCTGCTGTTCATTTGCAGTGGCAAAAGGCCCTGATGTGCCCATTCTGTCTCTCTCCCACTCTTTCTCTCTCTGTTTGTAAAGTTTTTTTTTGAGAGGGACACAGAGAGAAAGGGAGAGGAAGACAGAGAATGGGCATGCCAGCCACCTCTCAGCTGCTGCGAACGAAATCCGGATGCGTGCGCCCCCTTGTGGTCAAGTGTGGCATTGCGCCCTTGCATCACTGCATCTGGCTAAACGTGGGACCTGGAGTTTGGAACCACTGGAGATTGGAGCCAGCGTTCTTAGGCTTTGGAGGCAGGTGCCTTAACCGCTAAGCCATCTCTCCAGCCCTCTGTAAATAAATATTTTTAAAAATTATTTTTATGTTAAAATGTGAGCTTTAATTGTAAAAATTGCTTTCTGTAAATATAGTTATATCAGCTTCTCTGCACACAAGTTGGTTGTAAAATTGCATTGACTTATACTCTATTGTTAAGAAACAATGTAGGGGCTGGAGAGTTGGGTTAGCAGATAAGGCGTTTGTCTGTGAGGCCTAAGGACCTAGGTTCAATTCTCCAGTACCCATGTAAGCCAGATAGATGTACAAGGGGGCACATGCATCTGGAGTTCGTTTGCAATGGCCAAAGGCCCTGGCATGGCCTTTCTCTCTCTCTCTCTCTCTCTCTCTCTCAAATAAATAAATTAATTAATTAAAAAGAAGGAATGGAGCCGGGCGAGGTGGTGCACGCCTCTAATCCCAACACTCGGGAGGCAGAGGTAGGAGGATCACCATGAGTTCGAGGCCACCCTGAGACTACAGAGTGAATTCCAGGTCAGCCTGAGCTAGAGTGAAACCCTACCTCGAAAAAAAAAAAAAAAAAAAAAAAAAAAGAATGTAAAGCTTTGGGGAAATAAATTTTGTTGATTAAGTGATTGAAAATAGCTAGGGTTTATTCTATAAAACACAGTTCTGATTTCATTAGAATGTTTTTTTTTGTTACTGTTTTTTTCAAGTTATGTTCTCGCTCTAGCCCAGGCTGACCTCATTTTATAGTCCCAGATTGGCCTCAAACTCATCGTCATCCTCCTACCTCTGCCTCCTGAGTGCTAGGATTAAAAGTATGCACCACCACACCTGTCCTTAAGATGTATAAAATTATACTTTAGAAATAATTCTATTTCTATTTCACCAGGCATGGTGGCGCAAGCCTTTAATCCCAGCACTCGGGAGGCAGAGGTAGGAGGAAAGCTGTGAGTTCAAGGCCCCTCTGAGACTACATAGTGAATACCAGGTCAGCCTGAGCTAGAGCGAGATCTACCTCAAAAAAAAAAAAAAAAAAAACCCACAAACAAATAATTCTATATAATTTGGCAAAATCATTGTTTTGTTATTTTGTAATGGTTTCATTTACTTTCATCATCTGTAAATCCCAAACTAGCCATTCCTTTGTGTGCTACTTTTTAAAAAGTTATATTTCTTTATTTTATTTTGTATTATTTTATTTATTTGGGGGAGAGAGAAAGAGAGAATGGGCTTCCCAGGGTCTTCAGCCACTCCAGCTGCATGTGCCACCTGTGCGTCTGGCTTACATGGGTCCTGGGGACTTGAACCTGGGTCCTTTGACTTTGCAGGCAAATGCCTTAACAACAAGCTATCGCTCCAGACCTGTGCTACTTTAAAAAAAGTATTCTGTAGAATATCTGGGTTTTTTCCTTCTGGAATATTCCTGTGCTTAACAGACACCTAACATGCATTGAGTTATTTGAACAAATGAGTACATTAAATTTAGAATTATAATTTTTTTATTTTTGAGATAGGGTCTCCCCTATGTACCCCTGGTTGGCCATGTAGAACAAGCTGGCCTCAAATTTAAAATGATCCTTCCACCTCTGCCTTCCAAATTCTGGGATTATGGGTATAACACTACATACACCATTATACCTGGCTGAGAAATAGAATAATTCTTTTTTTTTTTTTTTTTTTTTTTTTTTGAGATAGGGTCTTTGCTCTAGCCCAGGCTGACCTGGAATTCACTCTGTAGTCTCAGGATGGCTTCTAACTCACAGTGATCCTCCTTCCTCTGCCTCCCAAGTGCTAGGATTAAAGGTGTATGTCACCATGCCTGACTCTTTTTAAAGACAGGGTCACATTTTAGCCCAGGTTGACCTGGAACTTATTCTGTAGCCCCAGGCTGGTCTCTAGTTCACAGTAATCCTCCTACCTCAGTCTAACCACCACACCAGGCTAGAATTTGAATATTCTTAAATGGTCATTTTTTATGTAGTCTCAAGGTGGCCTTGCACTTATAGCCATCCTTTTACCTCTGTCTCCCAAGTGCTAGGATTAAAGGCATGTACCACCATTCCTGGCTAAAATGATCACCTTCTATCTACATTGGTGGAATTCTTCTCAAAGGTGTCTGAATTTTGTATAAATAGTGTTTTATTAGATGCTATTTCTGTCTAATATTTCTTAGTGTGTGTGTCTTTTTGTTGTTCATATATATGTATATTTAATGGATAATCTACATGTGAATGTTTTGTCAAGAAGTACCACATACCAGTCTACCAATCTCATTCTCCTTTAAGGGCCTTATCGGATCTGAACAAGGATGGGAAGATGGATCAGCAGGAGTTCTCCATAGCTATGAAACTCATCAAACTAAAGCTTCAAGGCCAACAGTTGCCCGTGGTTCTCCCTCCCATTATGAAACAGCCCCCCATGTTCTCTCCACTAATTTCTGCTCGTTTTGGTTTGTATTTATTAAATTTTTATATATTTTCTAATTTAATAATCTTTATTTGATTGTTCAGTTTGATTCCTTGACAATCAGAAAATGATTTGAATGACCATCATCAAACCTCTAAATCAATTTTCATGTCTTTATGATAAGAAACGTTAAATTTACTACCATAGCTAAAGTGCCTATGTTTGTTCCACAGTTCTCAAGGAGCATGACTGAGTTTATGCCTTTTGTCCTGGTATCAGGTCTAGTCAGTACCCTCTTACAATCCTAGTCATACAATAAAGCATATAACTCCTCGGTTACAGCTGATCCTAAATACTGTTCTTAATTAGTTACCTCTGTCATCTTACAAGAATATGGGATGATAGTTACTAGAAACTGTCAAAGGGAGATGAATTAAGGAAAAAATGGTCATTGGATGCAAAATTTCAGTTACAGAGGAGAAATAAATTCTGGTGTTCAGTGGCATGATAGGGTAATTATAGTTAGTATTTATTTCAAAGTAACTAGGGAAGAAGAAAACTTGGAATTTTTTAGCACAATGGTAAATGTTTGAGGTGATGGTTATACTTAGTACTCTGGTTTGATTATCACACAATGTGTGCATATCTCAGAACATCACACTCTACCTCATAAGTATGTACAATTAGTTTGTGTTCTTCAAAACTAAATAAAAAGGTTTAATGTTTTGTTTTGTTTTGAGGTTGGATCTCACTCTAGCCCAAGCTGACCTGGAATTCACTTTGTACTCTCAGGCTGGCCTGAGTGCTGGGATTAAAGGCATGTGCCACCATGCCTGGCTCTAGGAAATCTCTTTTTTTTTCTGCTCACAGGTCACTCATTTATTTCATTCACTTGTTCAGTAATATTTACTGTAAGGCTCCAAAAGCCTGGGGAATGTCACGGTGGGGCCGGGGAGGGGCCAGGCCTTATTCAAATAAAAGTTGCTTTGTGTTGAGGTGACTGGGTTTGCAGCTCCAATATATTTGTCAGTTTTCTTCTTGCTTTGTTTGGGAGAACAAAGGACTACAAGCCAACCTGAGCTAAGGCAATGAGAAGAAAATCCAGTTTCAGCTGGCTTATCTTTGAAAGACTCCCACTCCTTACCGGGACAGGTGGGGCAGGCAGAGCCCCTAACCATTGGCTTGGAAGGGAAAATCCTAGAGTCATTTGATCCAGCTCAGGAGGCTGCATTCCACCAGGACTAGAAGGTGCCTTCCAGGGCATTAACCCTTTCATTCACAAGCATAGCATGGGAGCCGTTGGAGGCACCAGAGGACTTAGGATATCAACTTTGAAAAGTGCAGGCAGTGGTGGCAATGATCTGGGGCTCCCGTTTGTTGTAGTTCACTCCATGTTAGGCGCCATGTGTTATGTGGATATTTCATTTTCTAGGAAATATCTTAAAGATAGTTTGCCCACATGTTTAGGTTAACATGGGGACTACTTGGTATACAATAACTTGATTTTTTGTTTTATTATTTATTTGTGTATGTGTTTGGTACATTTGCATTATGTGCTCATATGTTCACGCACCTTTGTGTGCAAATGCTTACATGGGTCCTGGGGAATCGAACTGAGGTCCTTTGGCTTTGCAAGCAAATGCCTTAACCACTTAGCCATCCCTCCAGCCCTATTTTAACTTTTGATTGACAACCTCCATACATATTTACAGTACACCACGATTATAATCCCCTCTTCCCACCCTCCTTTACTCATCCCTAAGCTATAACCCCACCCCCACTGAATCATTTCTTCTTTCCAACTAGCCCCTGTTCTATTTTAAAATCATCATTTTCCCACTTCCTTTATTTTTAACTATTTTTTTTATTTGAGAGAGAGAGAGAGATACAGAGATAGGCAGGTAGAGAGAAAGAGAGAGAGAGATAGAGAGAATGGGCATGCCAGGGCCTCCAGCCACTGCAAATGAACTCCAGATGCATGCACCCCCTTGTGCATCTTCTGTTTTATGTGGGTCCTGGGGAGTTGAACCTGGGTTCTTTGGCTTTGCAGGCAAGCACCTTAACCGCTAAGCCATCTCTCCAGCCCCCACCCCCTTCCTTTTAAGCAGGTTTTGTGTGGGTAGCATCAGCCACTGTGAGGTCATGAATATCAAGGCCACTTTGTGTCTAGAAGTCAGTGTTGAAATGCATTCCTTCCCTTCCTTTGGTTCTTATATTCTTTTTGTAGCCTCTTTAGCAATGGTCCCTGAGCTTTGGAGGGTGTGATAGAGATGTGTCATTTGGAACTGAAGACTCCACTGTCTCTTCTTCTTAGCACTCTGATGAGTTTTGAGTATTTGGCATATGTTTTGTAGTCGATTTGCTCTAATGGAAAAATATGTTCTCTTATTTTTAGGGATGGGAAGCATGCCCAATCTGTCCATTCCTCAGTCCATGCCTCCAGTTGCACCTATAACAACACCCTTGTCTTCTGCAACTTCAGGGACCAGTATTCCTCCCCTAATGATGCCTGCTCCCTTAGTGCCTTCTGTTAGTACATCATCATTACCAAATGGCACCGCCAGTCTCATTCAGCCTTTATCCATTCCTTACTCTTCTTCAAGTAAGTGTCTTATGAGTTAATATTTTATGTGAAGAAACTGTTTTCTTTGTACTTGAACAGAAACATATTTTGTTCTTTGTGAGATTGCCTAGTATCAACCTTTCCCCCCCTCTTTTCATTTTTTTTGAAGCATTGCCTCATACATCATCTTACAGTCTGATGATGGGAGGATTTGGTGGTGCTAGTATACAGAAGGCCCAGTCTCTCATTGATTTAGGATCTAGTAGGTAAGAATACTTAACACATACTACTTGGTATGCTTTCAGTATGCATTTTCATTTCATAAGCCTGTTTAATAAGCCCTGAGATTATCCAGGTTTTCCTTTGTAGTGGACAAATATAAGTACTTAAGGTAAATCTTGTAATGATAACTCACTAAAATAAGTTATTTCTAAAAGGATTAAATGCCTATCTTATTTAGCTTTTATTTATTTTTTGGTTTTTCACTCTAGCCCAGGCTGACCTGGAATTCACTATGTAGTCTCAGGGTGGCCTAGAACTCACAGCGATCCCCTACCTCTGCTACATTTTAGTTAGTAAGCTTTTTACCCAAAACTATGTACTTTTCCATGAAGAAAATGTACATGTTTCTCAAAATGTCTCATAATCATTGTACATTGTTAATTTCTTTCTTAAACAAATTATGCTGATTTAAATGGTAATTTTTAAATTTTAGAAAATATAAAGAACCTGTCATTGAAGTCACTATTATACTCTTCAAAGCAGGACCCAAAACAATATTTATATTGCAACTTTAAGCATCACTGATATTGTTATCTTATTTTTTCTTTTTTTAAAAATCTGTTTATTTGAGAGCAACAGAGAGAGAGAGAGAATGGGCACACCAGGGCCTCCAGCCACTACAAACGAACTCCAGATACATGTGGCCACCTTGTGCATCTGTCTTATGTGGGTACTGGGGAATTGAGCCTCAAACGGGGTCCTTAGGCTTCACAGGCAAGCGCTTAACTGCTAAGCCATCTCTTCAGTTCTCTTATTTTTTTCTTAACATCACCAAAGTATAGTTTGTCAAACTAAAAGATGGAGACAGTAATATCTTTTAAAGTTTTTTTTTTTTTTAAATTAGAAATAATGTCTGTAAAGGCTCTGGCTTGGCATATTGTAGATTATTCACAGATGGAGTTTTGTGAGTCTATTACCATTATATAAGATATGATTCTTAATTAGTCTTTGTCTTATTTTATTTGGTAACATAAGATTTTAAATCAATTTTATTATAGCTCAACTTCCTCAACTGCTTCACTCCCAGGGAACTCGCCCAAGACTGGAATCTCAGAGTGGGCAGTTCCTCAACCTTCAAGGTTAAAGTATCGGCAAAAATTTAATAGTCTTGACAAAAGTATGAGTGGATACCTCTCAGGTAAGCAGCATACCATGATTAAGAGAAAGTTAGTCTCCTATATATACTTCTTTGAAAAATGTTTATTTGAATTTGTACCTTGTATCTTATGTAAAGTTCAAAAAATTCAGAAGGCATTTGATATAATTACAAGTATTATAAGTTGTATAAGAATTTAAAGATAAATTCAACATAATTGCTTTATTCAAAATTTATATGCTAAGTTGAACATATAGGTATACACTCAACTTTTAGAAAAAAAACACCTATCTCTAGAGGAAAAAAAATCAAATTTTGCCAGGAGTGGTGGTGCACACCTTTAATCCCAGCATTCAGGATGCTGGGGTAGGAGGATTGCTGTGAGTTCTTTGTCATCAGCCTGGGTTATAGAGTAAGCTCCAGGCCAGGCCTGGTCTAGCATGAGGCCTTGCTTCAAAAAAAAAAAAAAGTAAGGAAGAAGGGAGGGGTGGGTGAGTCAAAAGTCAGGCTTGAACAGGTTGAGACATCATGCCCAGAGGCATTCCCTTCTCCCCAAAATAACTGACTCCCACAATGCATAACCCACAGCCCCGTAGGGAATACCTGGAACCCCACTGAGGAGGGTCTCCGGTGGAATGGAGGCAGGGTTGAGGGAAAAGAGAGTACCTACACATGATGTATCCATTACAAAATATGTTGATTTATAATAATAATAATAATAATAATAATAATAATAATAAAATAAACAGGGCTTTAGAGATGGCTTAACAGTTAAGGCACTTGCTGCAAAGCCAAAGGACCAAGGTTTGATTCTCTAGGACTAAAGTAAGCCAGATGCACAAGGTGACACATGCATCTGGAGCTCATTTGCAGTGGCAGAAGGTCCTTGCACACCCATTATTTCTCAAATAAATGAATATTTTTAAAAGTTAATAAAAAATCAAAAATCACAGATGTGCAGTGAATGAAAATCCAAAATCATAAGGAGGAGGGTAGAAATTAGCCTTTGCTATCCCAGGACAATCCTCTCTCTCTGCATTCCCTTATCAAAAACTTCAAGTGAACATTGCTCAACATTTAAGCTCTAACCCAAATGTTCCTGCAGAACATTTGAATCCAGGCTAGAGTATTATTTAAACTTTATTGAGAACAGTGTTGCAGTCAAGTTCACACTGCTGGTAGAAATCACCCAACCAAGAGCAGCTTTTGGGACAAAGGAGTTTAATTTGGCTTATAGACTCGAGGGGAAGCTTCATGATGGCAGGGGAAAACAATGGCATGAGCAGAGTGGACATCACCTCCTAGCCAACATTAGATGGACAACAACAACAAGGGAATGTACCAAACACACTGGCTAGGGGAAACTGACTATAATACCCATAAGCCCACCTACACCAATATACTGCCTCCAGGAGGAGTTAGTTCCCAAATCTCCATCAGCTGGGAACGTAGCATTCAGAACACCTAAGTTTATGGGGATCACTTGAATCAAACCACCACAAACAGTGAAGTACATTTAGAGTTTAATAGGCAAGCTGAGTTCCTACTTTCTAACTTTCCTACTTCCTTATACTCAGGAAGAAGTTGTGATGTAGGACAAAGTAAAATAATAAAGAAAATATGGTATATGTATACAGTGGGATTTTATTTAGCCATCAAGATTAAAATTGTTGGGTGAAAGGGTAACAAAGAGACCACAAGGGTCAGGACACTATACTTGATTTCAGTCTTGTTAAAAAAAAATTTTTTTTTTTCAGTTCTTCCCTCTTGACCATTTGTTAACATGCTAGCGTGTCTCCTTCTAATCTTTTTGTTGTCATTTTTGTTTTTTGAGGTAGGATCTTTGTCTAGCCTAGGCAGACCTGGATTTCACCATGTAGTCTCAGCCTTGAACTCTCGACGATCCTCCTACCTCTGCCTCCCAAGTGCTGGGATTAAAGCTTGCATCCCTATGCCTGGCTTTACTTCTGGTATTTATTCATTCATTCATTTATGAGAAAGAGAGAGAATTGGCACACCAGGGCCTCTAACCATTGCAAATGAACTCCAGATGCATGTACTGCATGGGCATCTGGCTTACATGGGATCTGGGAATCGAACCTGGGTCCTTAAGCTTCATAGGCAAGTGCCTTAACCGCTAAGCCATCTCCTCAGTCCTACTTCTGGTTTTTTAACTGAACATTAAAAATAAGCTGTATTTTGTGTCCCATGTTTTCACATACATTAATGCAGGATTTTGAGTTCTTCCTTAGATGATATCTCCAACCCAAGTCCTTATCCACATTTAGCAAAGACATAGACATGAAGGGAACATTTATTAAAGAATCATTTTAAGAAAGAATGTAGGTGAGAGAAGTAAAAGCTCTCACTGAATAGCTGGGAGGGTGCTGAGCTGGTGGTTAGGAGACAGACTGATTTGGGCTTCTTTATAACCTTGGAAAAGAAATTAAGAGGCATTTAGTTGAGGGCTGGAGAGATGGCTTAGCGGTTATGGCACTTGCCTACAAAGCCCAAGGACCCGTGTTCCCCAGTACCCACATAAAGCCAGATGCACAAAGTGGCATATGCATCTGGAGTTCATTTGCAGCAGCTAGAGGCCTTGGCATGCCCATCTTTTCTCTGTCTGTCTCTCTGCTTGAAAATAAATTAAAGTTTTTTTAAAAAAGAATAAAATTATGTTATTTGCTGAAAAATGGATATAACTGGAGATCATCACAATGAAAATAAGCCAGATGTAGGAAAACAAATAGCACATGGTTTCTCTCATTTATGGGCCCTAGAAGACTTTATAGTACATGCTAATTATTGCCACATGCCATCAGCTAAGTCCCCATTGCACCTTAAATTTTCTTTTAGATTGCATTTTTATTTATTCATTTATTAGAGACGGGGGGGGCGGAGAGAGTGAGAATGGACATGCTAGAACCTCTGCAAACAAATTCCAGACGCATGCACCACCATGTGCATCTGGCTTATGTGAGACCTGGAGAATCAAACCGGGGTCTGAGGCTTCATAGGCAAATACCTTAACTGCTAAGGCATCTCTCCAGCCCCTCCACACCTTAAATTTCTGATTTTAGTATTCAATGACTTATGCTTGAAAGGAATACATATTAGGAGAGCTTTGGATTCCAACTTCATTTGTTATTTTAGCACATACTTACTAAGCATTCATTTACTATGTGGGTATGTATTAGTGAATAAAACAGTGAATGTTTTTGTCTTCTTAGGACTTAATAACATAAAAGAGAAACTTACAATAATAAGGTTAATCCAGCAAATAAAAGTTCTAGTACAAGTGGGGTTGAAGGAAACAGGAAACATCAGATGAAAGGGTATACAGAGAAAACCTTTCTGAGAAAGTGACATTAAACTAAGACTTATCAGCTGAAGAAGACCCAGATATGCAGCAATATGAAATTATAGAACTTGATATTAGATATCAGTGTAAAAGAGAGGGGAGGGGTTAAGGGAGACTTGAATTTCTTTTTTCTTTCTTCTTCACTAGCCCAGGCTGACCTAGAATTTACTATGTAGTCTCAGGGTGGCCTCAAACTCACAGCGATCCTGCTACCTCTGTCTCCCAAATGCTGGGATTGAAGACGTGTGCCACCACACCTAGCAAGACTTGAATTTCTGATTTGAGTTACTACGTGAACAGAAATGCCATTCATAGATAAGAGAAAATGATTTGGGGTGAACATCAGAAGAGAGACATGGATGGCAGATAAAGAAGATATATATACATAATTTGATATTTTTAAAAAATATTTTCGAGGTAGGGTCTCATTTTAGCACAGGCTGACCTGCCGCTCACACTGTAGTTCCAGGCTGGCCTCGAACTCACAGCGATCCTCCTACCTCTGCCTCCCAAGTGCTGGGATTAAAGGTGTGTACCACCATACCTGACCAAAATGTTTTTACTATGTGTCAGGAATTGAATATTCAGTAGTAATCAAACATGGTCCCTACTCCTAAGAACTCCAAATCTAGATTTAATGTAATCAAGTGTCCACCTATGTTCTTTCACACCAAAACAGCAGTATGCAATATGGCTGAGGTGAAGGAACAAGCCACCAGCACAGAGTATGACAGACTCTTTAGCCTTCTTGTATTTCCATACAACCTCTTTAATATACCCTCAGAGCAGCTCTTCTTTGGTTATTTCTTTGTCTCTACTTTTCCTGTTTCTAAATGATATGTAAAAGCTGTCATTCCTCCAAGGACTGTCTCTAGCACCCTGTTCTCTCTGTGTAAACACATCTGTTTCTACGTGGTTTTCAACAAGCACCCAGAGCCTGATGATAGCCAAATATACATTTGCAGCTCAAACCCCTCCTCCATAATTTACAATCTTATATTTATTTACATATATTTACACTAGCATAGTCAACCAAAAACCTACTTATGTATTTCACAGGCATCGCAAATGAAATATATGTTGCCAGGTGTGGTGACACATGCCTTTAATTCCAGCACTTGGGAGGCAGAGAGGTAGGAGGATCGCTGTGAGTTCGAGGCCAGTCTGAAACTACTGAGTGAGTTCCAGGTCAACCTGGGCTAGAGCGAGACCCTACCTTGAAAATCCTCCCCACTAAAAAACATTTTGACATTAAAGATTCCTGACCTAGCAGCAGCATTATTTTATAGCTATAGTTATATAGTTTTGCGTGACTTAAGAATCTAAAGATTTTTTTTTCCTTATGGTTTTCCTATTCAATCAGGTTTTCAAGCTAGAAATGCTCTTCTTCAGTCAAATCTTTCTCAAACTCAGCTAGCTACTATTTGGTGAGTTTGTCCATTAATATGATTTTTAACTAGAGATCCTCTATTATAAGAAATCTTTCTAGAAGATTGCTTCTGAGGGAAAATGATTGTTTCTGTAAAAGTTTGTGACTCCCAACATATTCCATAAAAGTGGACATTTGGAAGCCGGGCATGGTGGCTCATGCCTTTAATTCCAGCACTCGGGAGGCTGAGGTAGGAGGATCATCATGAGTTTGAGGCCAGCCTGAGACTACATAGTGAATACAGGTCAGCCTGGGCTAGAGCAAGACCCTACCTCGAAAAAAAACCCAAAAATAAACATAGACATTTGAAAGAAAATATTGAGAATTTAGTATGTAATTATTTATAAGTAAAACTACTTTTCTTTTATATAATGTCTCCTATGGAGAGTCAGAATATCTCATTTTTAGTAAATTGTTAAATATGATTTTATAGGTGATGAACCTGAAATATGACAAGCCCCATTCTCAAAATAGGGGTTTTCCATTTTGTTTCAGTTTCTTCTCTCGTTTTGGGGCAATAAAAATTAAGGGTAAAAATTAGCTCACTTTTTTGTATTTATTTACATTTCAATAAAATATGTTAACCTAGAAGTTCTTCTATTTTTAAAATAAAAATTATATTCTTCAAACAGTATTAGTAAAAACTCTACATTTTACATTTTACATTTACATAAGTTGTAAATTTTCACATTTTCTGCAGGACTCTGGCTGACATTGATGGTGATGGACAACTAAAAGCTGAAGAGTTTATTCTTGCAATGCACCTCACTGACATGGCCAAAGCTGGGCAGCCATTACCCTTGACTTTACCTCCTGAACTTGTCCCTCCGTCTTTCAGGTGAGTGGTTCTGGAAGTGAACAACTGTGGCTTTCGTGACTTAGCAGGTTTGTTTTTACTTTGAAATTTAGTGGCTCCTTGAGAAGAGTTAAATGTATTTGCACCAGCATTTGATTTTAGTGTTTAATGGTGTAGATGTGTTTTCACCATGTCATAGATAAGAAAACTGAAAAGGAAAGAGATTAAGAAAAGCTGGACATGTTGTCACATGCCTTTATTACCAGCACTTGGGAGGCAGGGGTAGGAGGACTGCCATGAGTTTGAGGTCACCCTGAGACTACATAGTGAATTCCAGGTCAGCCTGAACTAAAGTGAGACCCTACCTCGAAAAAAAAAAAAAAAATAAATTAAAAAGAGAGAGAGAAATGAAGAGAAATTTGCCCAAGAATAGCAATCAGCTGAACCCTAATTTTTGTTTTTAAAAAGGCAGAGAGAAAGAGAGCGAGAGGGAGAGAATGGGTGCACCAGGGCCTTCAGCCACTGGAAATGAACTCCAGATGGGTGCACCCCCTTGTGTGCATGTGTGACGTTGCACAGTTGCGTCACTGTGCAACTGGCTGGACCTGGAGATTTGATCATGAGTTCTTAGGCTTCGCAGGCAAGTGCTTACCCGCTAAGTCATCTCTCCAGCCCTGAACCCTAATTTGAGTCCAGTTCTCTTTGGTTTGAATATCCATATACTCTGTACACTGTCATGAGAGACATTTTAAGTATCTTTAATCACTGGTGATCTGGGCTTTAGTCTGAAAATGCTCAAGCTGTGTTGTGGTGTTTGTTGTTTGCTATCTTAGAGCAGGAAAACAGATTGATGCCATTAATGGAACTCTGCAGTCATATCAGAAAACACAGGAAGAGGAACCTCAGAAGAAATTACCAGGTATTCACTTTAACTTTTAATTTAATTTTAAATTAATTTGTTTAAATTTTAAAGTTTGATTATCTTAAGATTTTACTTTGAGATGTAAACAAATATTTAAAGTCTGTATTCTTAAAATTTTATATGTTATGTGAGAAAACATATATTGGTGTGTGGAATGGAGAGTGTGTGTGTTACTGAAGATTAAACTCAGGGACTTAGGCACAGTAGACAAGCACTTCTTTCATTGAGCCCAATGGGTTGTTTTTGTTTTGTTTTATTTTGTGTGGAGATATATATATATATAATTTTTGAAGTAGGGTCTTGCTCTAGCCCAAGCTGACCTGGAATTTACTATGTAGTTCCAGGCTGCCTCAGACTCACAGCTATCCCCCTACCTCTGCCTCCTGTGTGCTGGGATTAAAGGCGTGCACCACCATACCCAGCTCAAGAGAGTAAAAATGAAAATAAGAAGGTGTATTTGGCAAGTTATAGTGTTTCTCCTACTTTCTGTAGAATCATTACAAGCTTTGTAATGAAATCTTTAGCTTTTCTTAGAAAAGACATTTCAAATATTCATTGAAAGAGTACATATGTAACTATCTTAATTTATTAAAAGGTTAATGACACAGTCAGGTGCACACCTTTAACTCCAGCACTCAGGAGGCAGAGGTAGGAGGATCACTTTGAGTATGAAGCAGCCTGGGACTACAAAGTAAATTCCAAGTCAGCCTAGGTTAGAGTGAAACCCTACCTCAAAAAAACAAAACAAACAAACAAACAAAAAAAAGTTAATGACATATCAAGTAAAACACAGTTTTAGTTCTTGACGAAAACTCTGAGAAAAAAGTAAAGCATTATTTTAATTTTCTCTTAGATTCAAACAGAAATTTGTTTGTGTTTTTTTTTTTTTTTTTTTTTTTTTTTGGTTTTTCAAGGTAGGGTCTCACTCTGATCCAGGCTGACCTGGAATTTACTATGTAGTCTCAGGCTGGCCTTGAACTCATGGCAATCCTCCTACCTCTGCTTCCCAAGTGCTGGGATTAAAGGCATGCGCCACCACACCCAGCTTTGTGTGTGTGTGTGTTTTTTTAAATGAATGTTTTTAGAAGAAAGTGCTTTCCTACTACATTTGAGTGAAAATTAATTCAGCAGAAGTAGCCAGTCAGTAACAGCACTCAGATTACCAGTAGAACTAGGGGACAGGTTTGATAGGTTTATTGTGGGAGAAAACATGGAGAGTACTTTAAAAAAAACATAACTTTTCAGTTACTTTTGAGGACAAAAGGAAAGCCAACTATGAGCGAGGGAACATGGAACTGGAAAAGCGACGGCAAGCCTTGATGGAGCAGCAACAGAGGGAGGCAGAACGGAAAGCCCAGAAAGAAAAGGAAGAGTGGGAACGAAAGCAGAGAGAACTACAAGAACAAGAGTGGAAGAAACAACTTGAATTAGAAAAACGCTTGGAGAAACAGAGGGAATTGGAGAGACAACGGGAAGAAGAAAGGAGAAAAGAGATAGAAAGACGAGAGGTTATTTTTAAGTCATTTCCTTAAAAAATTAGTAATTTAATAAATAAGTACATTGCATTTAATGAAAACATGCTTATATTTTATTTTTTGTTGTGCCTTTCCTATTTATTATTTATCCTATACAAATCTGAATCTCCCTTCCCTTGAGACAGAAAGGGGATCCTTGTTCCTAAGGGCTTTTCAGGACTAGTAAGTGGTAGAGACTTACGGGATGTGCTATATGCAGGTGATATCAGAGGAGGACTGCCTGCACAGCTGAGTTGAGTGAGGAGCTTAGGTTAATTGGCCAGCAGGAAGTCAGACTGAGGAGGTTATCAGACCTCAAATTAAGTCTACAGAATTGGAGAGCTGGGTGGGAGAATTGCTGTGAGTTCAAGGCCACGCTGAGACTATATAGTGCATTCCAGGTCAGCCTGGGCTAGAGTGAGACCCTACCTTGAAAAAAAAATTGGAGGAGCAGTCAGATAGATGAGAATGGGAAAGTGAAGTCTAGAGAAGAATCAAGAAGGTGGCCTTGTGCACATCCTTAAGATAATATTGCATGAGGTCCCTAGAAGCACTGGCTGAGTTGTAAAAATTATAGTGCATTGAAAAAAATGTAAGTAGAAATTTTTCTTCTCTGATAGCAGGTATTCCTCTTAATATTTATATTTATGAAGTTACCCTTTAGCTTATTAAGAGAAAAATGACTATAACAAAAGGATGACTTGGTGATACCATCAAAATGAGATGGATAAAAGCTATTTTTATGGAAGTCTTTGGGTCCATTGAAAAAACTAAATTTGCCTACCTACCCTTAGGCACTTGGCTCACTCATCCTAAATATTGTCATCCATCAGTTTTTGAATGATACAAAATTCAAAACTTAACTTCTTCAGGCTAAAGAGATGGCTTAGTGATTAAGGCACTTGTTTGCAAAGACAAAGGACTCAGGTTCACTTCCCCAGTACCTATGTAAGCCAGATGCACATGATGACACATGCATCTGGAGTTAGTTTGCAGTGGCTAGAAGCCCTGGAGTGCCCATTTTCTTTTTAATAAATAAATAAATAAATGAAATATTAAAACAAAACATTATTTTCAGGCAGCAAAACAGGAACTTGAACGACAACGTCGTTTAGAATGGGAAAGAATCCGTCGACAAGAGCTTCTCAATCAAAAGAACAGAGAACAAGAAGAAGTTGTCAGGCTCCACTCTAAAAAGAAGAGTCTTCATCTTGAGTTGGAAGCGCTGGTATGGAGAAGTTTAAGTGGAATTTATCAGAATGATGCCAGAGTTACCTGTATAAGATTTGCTTGGATACACAGGATTCTACTGCTAAAAAGAGAAACAAAGTTGCTGAAATTCTTTCTAGTGTTATGGAACTATAGTTTTTAGCTAATATTGGCCACTATATGTAACTGATTTTTAAACATCAGCTGTTAGAGTGCCAAGTTATTAAAAAGACTTTTTTTGAGGAATGCAAGATGAGATGATAAAAGACCTAGAACTCTAAACCTTCAATCCGAAAGCCCTATAAGTCTGACCTTGGTAATATAGTATGATTTTACAAAATGCATGTCTACCTGTGTGGTGCAGCCAAATTTAAGCTTGTTTAATTGTAGTTTAATGTTTTGCTTGGTTGATTTGAATCACATTAATTATCATTCTTTGTGTATGTGGATGTATGTGTTCATGTGTGTGCACTGCTGCATGTGTGTTGCATGTGGATGTGGAGCCCATACATCTTCATCAGGTGTCTTCCTCCACTATTTTCCACTTATTTTTTTTTTAAATTTTACTTATTTATTTGACAGAGAAAGAGGGAGAGAGAGAAAGAGAAAGAAAGAAAGAAAATGGGCGTGCCAGGGCCTCCAGCCACTGCAAACGAACTCCAGACGTGCACCCCCTTGTGCATCTGGCTAACGTGGGTCCTGGGGAATCAAACCTGCATCCTTTGGCTTTGCAGGCAAAATGCCTTAACCGCTAAGCCATCTCTCCAGCCATCCACTTATTTTTTTTTTTTGAGAGAAAGACAGAGAGAGGGAGAGGGAGAGGAAGACAGATAGATGGGCACGCCAGCAGCCTCTCAGCTGCTGCAAATGAAATCCAGATACGTGCACCCCCTTCTGGTCAAGTGCGGCATTGCGCCCTTGCGTCACTTTGCATCTGGCTAAACGTGGTAGCTGGAGATTGGAACCAGTGTTCTTAGGCTTAGCAGGCAGGCGCCTTAACCGCTAAGTCATCTCTCCAGCCCTCCACTTATTTTTTGAGATGATGTCTCTCATTGATCTGGAGCTCATGAATTTGTCTAGACAGCAGCTGACGTTTTACCTGGATACTGGGAATCTGAACTCAGGTCCCTATGCCTATGCAGCAAACACTATCCCAACTGAGCCATCTCCCCAGGCTATACATTAATTATTGTAAAAATAGAAATACCGTAATATTTTTATTCAGTATAATGCTGTTTAATGCCTTTAAATGAATTGGCATATACATACCATAATTATTAATCAGGCGATAGTGCTACCACAGAGGTCTGAAAACTTGAGTGTCTATGTACTGAGTGAGTTCTAGGATGGCACAACATATTCCTCTGAGTACATATTTTTCAGATATGAAATATTCTTATTATCAAAATTTTGATTATCTGTGATATTTTTATATGATTTTTCCTATAGAATAGCAAACACCAGCAGGTCTCAGGCAGACTTCAAGATGTCCGCCTCAGAAAGCAAACACAAAAGACTGAGCTGGAAGTTCTGGATAAGCAATGTGACCTGGAAATTATGGAAATCAAGCAGCTTCAACAAGAACTTCAGGTAAGTCTCTTGCTGTTAAATTGTCCTTAAACAAGTACAATTATCAAAAATTCTTCCTGATAGAATAGTTGTGTTTGGAGCATCATGAACACCCTGATTTCCTTACAGACCTGCAATATAAATGGCCATAAACTATATAGGATATCAAGAAGTCCATGGATCTCCTAAAGCCATGTGTTAGGTTCTATTTAATATGTAGACATAGATAGATATTTTTATCACCTTAAGTTTTAGCTCTTTAATAAAAACACCTATATTTATTTTAGTTTATTCATGGTGCTATCACAGAATATCTTACACTGTATAATTTGTAAACAATAGAAATAATTTGGGATAAAGGCAGCACCAGACAGTGTCTGAACAGGGTTTGCTCTCTGGTACAAAGATGGCATCTTTCTGCCTCTCACCTGGCAGAAGGAACAAGTCAGCTCTTCAACCTCTTTCATAAGAACACTAACTCCATTGACTGGGGAAGAGTCTTCATGAGTTAATCACTTTTAAAATATCAGTTTAAAAATTTTTTTAATTATTTAAATATACTTTTTAATATTTGATTTATTTGAGAGAGAGAGGAAGAGGCAGAGAGAATGGGTGCACCAGGGCTCCAGCCACTGCAAACGAACTCCAGACACATGCCTTATGCATCTGGCTTACTTAGGTCCTGGGGAATCTAACCAGGTTCCTTTGGCTTCTCAGCCAAACACTTTAACCACTAAGCCATTTCTCCAGCCCATTTAAATTATTTATTTATTTATTTGAGAGAGAGAGAGAGAAAGAGGCAGGTAGAAAGAGAATGGGCACACCAGGGTCTCCAACCAACTGCAAACAAACATCAAATGCATGTGCTACCTTGTGCATCTGTCCTATGTGGGTCCTGGGGAATCAAACTGGGTCCTTTGTCTTTGCAGGCAAGTGCCTTAACTGCTAAGCCATCTCTCTAGACCTTAAATATCAGTCATTTATTTATTTATTTATTTATTTATTTATTTATTTATTTATTTATTTATGTACTCATTCATGTATTTATTTATTTGACACACACACACACACACACACACACACACAGAGAAAGGCAGATAAAAAAGAGAGAAAATGGAGCTGGGCGTGCTCACACATGCCTTTAATCCCAGAAGAAGTAGGAGGATCTCTGTGAGTTTGAGGCCAGCCTGAGACTACATAGTGATTTCTAGGTCAGCCTGGCCTAGAATGAGACCCTACCTTGAGAAGCCAAAAGAAGAGAGAGAGAGAGAGAGAATGGGCACACCAGGGTCTCTACTGAACTCCAGATGCATTTGCCACTTTGTACATCTGGCTTTACATGGGTACCGGGGAAACGAACCCAAGTCCTTAGGCATTGCAGGCAAGCAGTTTAACTACTGATCCTTCTCTCTTGCCTGACGTGAATTTTGAGAGGGCACTCATATGCATACCATAGCATATATTACAATAGTTTGCTACTGATTTTAGGAAATTTTGACTTGAAATTAATCTTTGCAGAATTGCAAAGTGAGAGAATATTGAATGTTTCCCTCAGAGATCTGGTACTTCTTTTCTTCATGTGTGCAGTAGGGTCTGGTTTAATTTTCATTGTTTGAAGTAGAGGCTCTAGAAATACTCTGTACCTGGAAAGCCTTCCCACCTGATTTCTTCTACTAAATAGATGAACAGTCAGTCTTCCCTTTGCCACAGCAGGTAAAGACAAAAGCACCTACCTGATTTAAACATGCTTCCCTATTTCTCCCTGAGGTTTTAATCCCTCTTTTATACATACATAAGCATTAATGAGTGTTAAACTCATGAAAACAAATGCTGTCTAGTTCATGCCAGGGGCACCTCTTATTCTTGGCCTACTGCCATCCATTAGAATGCTGGAAAATATAAGTGTCTAGTCATACCTCATGGATAAAGGCTTTCTTTACTGCCTCCTAATTTGAGGCAGCCTTTCATAAGTATTTGTTTAAAATGTACTGTTTAAATCTTGCATGGGTCCATTTTACAAGTATGCATCTCCTATTTTAAGTCTTTAAAGTGATGAAATCATGTTTTAAAGTTTTTAAAGATTCTTAGATATATAGTATTAATTACATTTTCATTTTCTTTATAAAGGAGTATCAAAATAAGCTTATCTATCTAGTACCTGAGAAGCAACTGTTAAATGAAAGGATTAAAAACATGCAGGTTAATAACACACCTGGTAAGTATTCTTTCTTTCTTTCTTTCTTTCTTTCTTTCTTTCTTTTTCTTTCTTTCTTTCTTTGTTTTTGGTTTTTGGTTTTTCGAGGTAGGGTCTCACTCTGGTCCAGGCTGACCTGGAATTCACTCTGTAGTCTCAGGGTGGCCTTGAACTCACAGCAATCCTCCTACCTCTGCATCCCAAGTGCTGGGATTAAAGGCGTGCACCACCACGCTGGCTTGTTTCTTCTTTTTCTGAATGACTGTATATTATTTTTAAATTTTCATTACTCTGTGATGAACATTTTTTGCCTGTAAATTGAAATTTTTTAAATACTGTGAAAAATATTGTCACAGATTGTACTAGCTATTTTTCTTATGGCTGTGACCTGACGAGAACAACTTAAGGGAGGAATGGTCTATTTTGGCTCACAGTTTTGACAGAGGGAACAAGAAAACTGTGCAAAGAAGATACTGTCTTCTATAAATGGTATTGTGAAAACTAGGAGGAATAAAATGGCTTTATCTACAACATTTTGTATTGCTCATGGGGCAGTTTTGACAGAGGAACAAGAAAACATGTGTTCAAGGCCAAGATACCCTGTCCAAAATTCAAATAAATGGGCTGGAGAGATGGCTCAGTGCATGTTCCTGCAAAGCCTAAGGACACATCAGTACCCACATTAACAACACAATTCTTTGGCTCCCCCCTGAAACACACATAAACAAACATAAACAAACAAAAAAACTAAACTGTACAAGAAACAAAACCACAGAACTCTTGATAAACCAGCAATCCCATCATCTTGATTTTTTGAATTTGAAACAAAATTAAATAAAAAATCACTGAGTCAAGTCTATAGAATAAGAGAAAATGCACTCCCATGGTTCATTGTAGCATATTCATATAACTCAATACAAAACAATAAGTTAAATAATTTTTAAGAAAAGATGGGGCTGAAGAGATGGCTCAGTGGTTAAAAGGCACTTGCCTGCAAATCATGATGACCCAGGTTTGATTCCTCAGTACCTGATAAACAAAAACAAACAAACAAACAAAAACAAAACAAAAGTGAAGTACATGTATCTGGCAGTTCATTTACACACATGCAAAAAAACTAAACTGTATGATCCAGCAATCCCACATCTTGGTAAAGGAAATAAAATAAAATCCCAAGAGTGTGCACTCCCCATTTTTCATAATCAAGTTAAATAATTTTTAAGAAAAGATCTCTGGTTCCTTTGTTTGACCCAGGTTTGATTCCTCAGTGCTTAAAGCCAGAAACACAACATAAATGCTAAATTTTTTTTTTTTTTTTTTTTTGGTTTTTCGAGGTAGGGTCTCACTCTAGTCCAGGCTGACCTGGAATTCATTATGTAGTCTCAGGGTGGCCTCGAACTCATGGTGATCCTCCTACTTCTGCCTCCCAAGTTCTGGGATTAAAGGTGTGCACCACCATGCCTGGCTGAAAATATTTTTTTTAAAAAAGAAACAAGGCTGGAGAGATGGCTTAGCGGTTAAGGTGCCAGCCTCCTAAGCCTAAGAATGCTGGTTCCAATCTCCAGGTCCCACGTTTAGCCAGATGCAGTGATGCAAGGGCACAATGCCGCACTTGACCACAAGGGGGTGCACACATCTGGATTTCGTTCGCAGCCCATCTCTATCTGTCTTCCTCTCCCTCTCTCTGTCTCTCTCTCTCTCTGTGTCTCTCTCCCCAAAAAAAGAAAAGAAACAAAAGTCTGTCAGTAGGAGAATAGATAAAGAAAATATGTGTACTACACATGTACATATATACAAGTACTTGTATATACACACAATATGATATTTTCTGCCTTTATAAAGAAGGAAATCCTGCTGGGCATGGTGGCACACACTTTTAATCCCAGTACTCAGAAGGAGGTAGGAGGATTGCTGTGAGTTTGAGGTCAACCTGGGACTACATAGTGAGTTCCAGGTCAGCCTGGGCTAGAGCAAGATCCTACCCTGAAAAAAATAAAAGGAAATCCTGTCATATGTAACAACATGGTTGAACCTGGAGGACATTAGGCTAAGTGAACTGTGCTGGGCACAGAAATACAAAATCTGTATGATCTCACTTGCATATGGAATCAATAAAAGTTGAACTAGCTGGGTGTGATGGCATATGCCTTTAATCCCAGTACTTGGAAAGCAGAGGTAGGAGGATCACCATGAGTTCAAGACCAGCCTGAGACTACATAGTGAATTCCAGGTCAGCCTGGGCTAGAGTGAGACCCTGTCTTAGGGGGAAAAAAAGTTGAACTAGAAGAAACAGATCAACAGAGAGACTAATTCAGAGGGGGAGGTGATATGATGGAAAGTGGAGTCGCAAAGGGGAAAGTTGGGGGGAGGGAATTATCATGGTTTATTGTCTATAATTATTGAAGTTGTCAATAAAAAATTTTTTTTAAAAAAGAGAAAAGATTAAAATGGTGTTTTCCAGGGACCAGAAAGGTCAGAGGATATACACTTACAGTTAAAGGTGAATAAATTCTGGAGACCTAATATAAAGTATGAGATTACTTTATAATAATGTATTATATACATGAAATTTGCTATGAGACTTTTAAACTTTTTTATGTATTTTATTTATTTATTTGAGAGAGAGAAGGAGGCAGAGAGAGAGAGAGAGAGAGAGAGAGAAAAGGAAATGGGTGCTCCGGGGCCTCCAGCCACTGCAAACGAACTCCAGATGCATGCACCCCCTTGTACATCTGGCTTACGTGGGTTGTAGAGAGTTGAACTGGGATCCTTTGGCTTTGCAGGCATATGCCTTACCCACTAAGCCGTCTCTCCAGCCCAAGACTTTTTAAAAATTTTATTTCATTTTACTTGAGAGAAAGAGGGAGAGAATGAGCATGTCAGGGCCTTTAGGCACTGTAAACAAACTCCAGATGCATGTACCACCTTGTGCATCTGGCTTATGTGGGTCCTAGGAAATAAAACATGGGCCCCTTGGCTTTGCAGGCGAATGCCTTAACTGCCAAGCCATTTCTCCAGTCCTGCTATGGTACTTTTTAAAAATAATTTTTAAATTATTTTTATTATGTATGTGTATAGTGTCTATATATGTATATGCATGCATGTGCAGAGGTCAGAAGACAGCCTTAATTAATGTCTTATTCCTTTCCTTCCACTTTATGTGTGTGTGTGTGTGTGTGTGTGTGTGTGTGTGTGTGTGTATGTATGTATGTATGTATGTATTTATTTGTTTGTTTATTTATTTGCAAGCAGAGAGAGAATGGGCATGCCAAGGCCTCTAGCTGGTACAAACTCCAGACGCATGTGCCACCTTGTGCATCTGGCTTTAGTGGGTACTGGGGAATCGAACTTGGGTTTTTAGGCTTTGAAGGCAAGTGCCTTAACCACTAAGCCATCTCTCCAACCCCCGTACCCTAAAAAAACATTATTTTTATTTATTTATGAGTGAGTGTGTGTGTGTGTGTGTGTGTGTGTGTGTGTGTGTAGATGGGGTGGGGGGAGTGTCAAGGCCTCTTGCTACTACAAATGAACTCCAGACACATGCATACCACTATACACCTGGCTTCATGTGGGTACTAGGAATTAAACCAGTCCAGCAAACTTTGCAAGGAACTGCTGAGCCATCTCCTCAGCCTGCCTTCTACCTTCTTCTTCTTTTATTTTATTTTATTTTATTTTATTTTAATTTTATTTTATTTATTTATTTATTTTTGGTTTTTCAAGGTAGGGTCTCACTCTAGCTCAGGCTGATCTGGAATTCGCTTTGTAGTCTCAGGGTGGCCTTGAACTCAAGGCAATCCTCCTACCTCTGCCTCCCGAGTGCTGGGATTAAAGGCGTGCACCACCATACCCATCTCCTTCTACCTTTTTTTTTTTTAAAAAAGATTTTATTTTATTTATTTATTTGAGACAGAGAGAGAGGGAGAGAGAGGGGGAGAATGGGCATGCCAGGGCCTCTAGCCACTGCAAATTAACTCCAGATGTATGCGCTACCATGTGCATCTGGCTTATGTGGGACCTGGAGAATCGAACCGGGGTCCTTAGGCTTCACAGGCAAATGCCTTAACCATCTCTCCAGCCCTCCTACCTTTTTTGAGATAGGGTCTCCCTTGTTTGCCACTGCTGTATGCAAGTTTCCAATGTTCCTGGTTCCACCTTCCATTGCCATAGTCATATTGGGATTACAGAATAGTATTACAGACATGTGTGCCATGTGGGTACTGGAGAGAGTCGAACTTGGGCCAGCAGGCTTGCTAGCAAGTACCTGTAACTTCTGAATCATCGCCTTAGTTCCATGCTATAGGAGCTTTTAGGTGAACTTAACCCCAAAAGAAAAGCAACTGTATGAGATGATGGACATGTGAATTTCCTTCACTGCATCTGTTCTTTCACTATCATGGCATCATGTTGTTCTTTTTTCTCCCTCCCCATGTTGTTCATTTTAAATCTTAACTTTTTTTAAATGAAATGTTTGGCCTTTTACAAACCAATTCTTTTGAAAAATATTTTATTTTAAAAATATAAAAAATAATTTATTGGACAGAGAGAGAGATAAAGAGAGAGAGAGAATGGGTACACTGGGGTCTTCTAGCCTCTGCAAATGAACTCCAGATGCATGTGCCACTTTGTGTACCTGGGTTTATGTGGGTACTGTGGAATCAAATTCAGGTCCTTGGGCTTTGTAGGTAAGCATCTTAACCACTGAGCTATCTTTCCAGCCCAGCAATTCTTTTACTTTTTAGCACTATAATGTATTTTATTGTGTTTATTCAAATGTGTATACAAAGATATTTATAACATTTCTATGTAATGATAGAAAATTAAAAACAGCTTGATGCTAATCAATAGAGTAGTTACATAAAATATGAAAGAGCTGTAATGTAGGCCACCATGAAGCATAAAGAATGAACTGCATCTACATCCTGATTGATAGTATAAATTGTTAAATTTAAAACAGGTTGGGCTGAGAGTGTGGATCAGTGATAGAGTGCTTACTTAGCATGCATGAGACCCTCATTTACATCTCTAGTATCACCAAAAATAAATAAATAAACAATTTTTAAAAAACAAAACCAGATCCAGAGCAATGTAAACAGTATGGTTCTATTAAAAATCCCATGGAAATAAAAGTTGAGCTATGCACATACATAAGTATAATTACTAAACGGGGAGTGAGGTTTGAGATGAAAGACTTGACTTTTTTCTCTCTACACATATGCTTTAGGATCTGTATATAGATAGTAATTTCTATATGTGTAGATACGTTTTTAAAATCTTGTAAAATTAAGTCCTTTGTTCTTACGTCCTAAAATAAGAATATTAAGTAATCCAGTTAGTAATATTTATTGAGTGCTTGCTATTTGTAATCCTCTATTCTTGGGAACATTATGAGTAAGTACAAAGCTCCTTTAACAATACACCCTCTTAACTGGATTTTTACTATGGGCCAGACTTTATGCCAGGGTTTTATATTCACCTCATTTGATGAGGTAGGTTATTTTCTCGTCCACTATGCTTGGTGAAACACCTTGTCTAATGTAGAGTTTCACTTTTAAGTCCTGATCTTTTGAGTATGCTTATACCTGTTTCTTTGAGGATCCTCACAAGATAAGATCTAGGAAGAGAAATGACCATTGAATTTTTCTCTTCTACTCATCCACATAATGTATGTTCATCTTTTGCATTTTTCTAGTTACATCATTTTGACTAGATAAGAAATGATATACCAGAAATGAAACAAGGGCTTCTACCAAATGTTAACTAAATAATATTTTTTATATTTCAGATTCAGGGATCAGTTTGCTTCACAAAAAATCATTAGAAAAGGAAGAATTATGCCAAAGACTTAAAGAACAATTAGATGCTCTTGAAAAAGAAACTGCATCTAAGCTCTCAGAAATGGATTCATTTAATAATCAACTGAAGGTATGTATCTTCTATTATATTCATTTCTACATAGCTGCCTTCTTACCGCCTTTATTTTGACTGAATAGAATAAATGACTAAAGCTGCTATTGTTATTATATATTTCATTTTCATAATTTATTTTATAACTTCAAATACTTCAGAATTGCAGTATTATTTTTAATGTTTTCTAAAATATGAATATTGTGTCATATAACTGAACTATCATTTCCTACAATTTCCAATTTTAATGACTATGCTTTGTCATTGACATTGATACATTTCAAAAATACTGCCTTTGTCAGTATTTCAAAACTAATGTCAACCAACATGATCTCAAGTGACATTATAAAACAGAAACATGCTGGGCATGGTGTCTAATGCCTGTAATCCTAACACTTGGGAGGCTGAAGCAGGAGGATCAAGATTTCAAAGCCATTCTCAGCTACTTAGCAAGTTTAAGGCCCTGTCTAAGAAAGAAAAGAAAAGAAAAGAAAAGAAAAAAGAAAAGAAAAGAAAAGAAAAGAAAGAAGAGGGAGGGAAGGAAGGGAAGAAGGGAGGAAGGAGAGAGAGAGAGAGAGAAAGAAGGAAAGAAAAAGAAAGAAAGAAAGAAAGAAAGAAAGAAAAGAAAAGAAAAATAGAAAAAGAAAACATAGAAAATTTAAAATAGTGGTGGTGGTAGAGCTGCTTTTAATATATTATATTCTTTTTTGGGAGGAGGGGAGTGTTTGCTACAAAGTAATTAGCCATTATGAAAAACCCAATAATCAGTGAATTTGAAAGCAGAATCTGACTCTATACAGTAGCAGAGCAGATGTCCAAAGTGCATTTTGTGCTTATCTTTCAATGCAGTGTTAGTTGTATGCTAAAGCCATATCTAGGAATGAAGTTAATAAAAGCTAAAAACCAGACTAATTGCAAATAATTTAAATTTGGGTGTAGTCTCAGGCTACAAGAAGACTATTTCTTCAAATGGTTTTATCTTGTTGACTGATTTAAAGTGACATTAGCACAAACTATGGAGTAGGCAGCATGATAAAGACAAGACATCCGAGTGGCTTCATTTAAGGACAGGACAGGAAATTTAGGTGAATAATGCTAATAATGTATTTTATACAAATATATATCCTATAGGGAAAAAAATTAAAGATGATATAATCATTTGTCATTAATGATCAAACAAGCCAGTCAAGTTACCTTCCTTACATTATTTTTAAAATCTGTGCATAGTTTAACTGGCTTTTTATCTGCCTTATCTTACAGTGTGGGAATATGGATGACTCTGTTCTTCAGTGCCTTTTGTCTCTGCTAAGCTGTCTCAACAACCTCTTCCTCTTACTTAAGGTTATTTTCTAATATCTAGCTTCCTTTTTTGAGTTACTTTATTGTTTTCTTTTTTTTTAACTAGACTATTCTTTGCCTTTATCTGATTATCTTTGCTTGGAATAACATACACAGTAAAGATCTTTCTTCTTTCTGCTTGCTCGAATACCTTTCTGCTATCTAAATGTCTGAGTGTAATGTCAGAAATCAGGAAGGCTGTCCACATTAACCTCTCTCAAGAGGCACCTAGCTGGTTCCCTTATATTATCCCTGTGAGTTGAGTTAACTAACGGGGATGATTACTAATTCAGTTCAAGGGAAAACTAAGGGAATGTGAGATTAAGTCACTTGTTCACATCACTGAAGCCATTGCTTAGGTTTATACTTCTGAACTTTAGGGCAGGGTCATGTCATGTCATGTGTGCACCAAGCTGCACCCTAATTCTACCATAAGGGAAAAAATTTAAAAGCCAATAATACAAGGGCATTGTTAGATCTACCAGGTTTTGTATGTTGACTGCTTGCACTTCAGGTAAGCATACTTATTTACATGTGTAAATCATTTGTTTTGCCATGTTTAATATGCACATTATTTAAGATACTCAACTCCTACTTGAGCATAAAGATGACTTGTATTTTTATTTATTTGAGAGAGAGAGAGAATGGGCACACCAGGGCCTCTAGCCACTGCAAACAAATTCTAGATACATGTGTCACCATGTGGGTTCTTAGGCTTTGCAGGCAAATACCTTAACTGCCAAGCATCTCTCCAGCCCTTCTGGTAGATTTTGACTACACATTCTACTAAATACTGAGAAATTGGACAGTAAGCAGCTACATATATATTCCACAGTAACGATAGGAACTTCATAGTAACACGTCAGTTGTTCTTAAGCAAAGGTAGGGCAGCTTAGAAAGGTAGCAACATTGTTCCCATATGACTTACCAGGTTATCTGGTCTTAAAACTTTTGCTGCAGATCACCCAGAAACTGAAACCCAAGTTTCTTCATCTATAAAGTGAGGTTCAGTGATGATTTGTAGACTGTGCTCACTAAGAAAGTCTGGCGATTTTAGTTCGCATTTGATTCTCCATAGGCCAGCAGATTATTTTCTCTTATGTGACTTTCTGTCTTCTGCTTCCTGCCTTCTGGTTTTTCACTGCTTGTTGATAATTTCATAAGTGGCAATTTAGGTGTGGAATCTGTGCTATCAGAGTTGTGAGAAGACTGTTTTTAGAACAACAAAAGAGGCCTTCTGTGGTCATCATTGTAAAATAATACGGACTGACTAGTTAACATAGTATAGAAAAATATCCATTGATGTTGTCAGCAAGGAGACCTCTGAAAATCTCACTCTGAAAATGCCATTTCAAAGAAGTGGTGAGCAGAAGATGGATTGTGATAAATGAAGAATGAATGTCAGTAAGGGTTAAATGAGTATGAGCAACTCTGAAGAGAGTACAAAGAAGGCATTAAGTTGAAGGGAAAAAAACATTTTTTGAGAGGGCTAAAAAAAAACTTGAAGGAGAAGACAGTAAAGAGAGAAATGGGGAAAGAGCTAGAGATCCAATATAAAAAATGGTGGTAGAAGCTGGAGAGATGGCTTAGCAGTTAAGGGGCTTTCCTGCAAAGCCAAAGGACCTTGGTTCCATTCCCCAGTACCCACATAACCCAGATGCACAAGGTGGTGCATGCATCTGGAGTTCATTTGCAGTGGCTTGGAAGCCCTGGCACACCCATTCTCTCTCTCTCTGTCTCTTTCCATCTCTCAAATAAATAAATAAAAATAAAAAATATATTTTTAAAAAAAGTGGTGATACCGCTTCCAGGGTAGCTATTGGTAAGTAGCTAATGGTTGCTGGGAGTTGGGAAATTATGTTCTTCAGGGTTGTAACCACTGGTAAGTTGCCTGTGCTACAGTAAATACTGCCCTCCCCACCATTGTTCATGTAAGCAGCCCCAATAAAACTCAGTGAATCACAAAAAAGGAAAAAAGGCATGAAAGTTGGAGGGGGACTAGTTGGGAAGAAGGGATTTAGCGGGAGTGGAAGGGTGATAAAAGAGTGCAATGAAGGAAAAAGATGAGCAAAATCATACATGTAGAAATTATCAAAAATGATATAAAATAAAATGAAATGGTAATAATGATAGAGTCAGTTCATGGAGAAGTAGGTTAAAGGAAAAAAATCCAGAGCATAAATTAAAGGATTACATTTAAAAGAAGAAGAAGAAGCTGGGCATGGTGTCACACGCCTTTAATCCCAGCACTTGGGCGGCAGAGGTAGGAGGATTGTCATGAGTTTGAGGCCAGCCTGAGACTACATAGTGAATTCCAGGTCAGCCTGGACTACAGCAAGACCCTACAAAAACAAAAAACAAACAAACAAACAAAAATACTTCCAATGTAACATATGGGGAAAGGTGGATGCAATTAAATTTGTTGGTAGAAAGTAGGAAGTTAATTGCTTTAAGACTTAGAAATATGTTGGGTTATCACAAAGAATCTCCCTGGTTAGGAGGGGACAGAAGAAGGTCCTCAATGATCCTCATAGATTGTGGTCAGAAGAAGAGGGGTATAGGAAATTACTGATTTATGATAGAAAGATGAGCCAATTGGGATCACACATGCCTTTAATCCCAGCACTCAGGAGTCAGAGGTAGGAGGATCGCTGTGAGTTTGAGGCCAGCCTGGGACTACACAGTAAGTTCTAGGTCAGCCTGGGCTAGAGTGAGACCCTACTTCAATAAACAAATGAAAAAAAAAGATGATGAACAAGTTCCATTCTTTGGGATTAATGAGATCAGGTTGGCAATGAGGAGAATGGATAGAGAATAGGAAGGGTTAGGAGAGAGAAGCATGAAATAGACATCTTGGACGTGTAGGGGTATAAGCTTGGTAGAAGAAACAGTGTGTTGAGCAATATTGGATGTGTATTTAACATTGGAGTTCATACCTAATTCTGTAATTTTTCTCCACCAATATTTAGGTGCTTAGATGTAAGCATGGAGATGGCTGATAAAATAGGCTTTTAGTGTTAGAAAAAGTGAGAGGCAAGTAGGAATCTCTACAACAAAGAAAGTAGACTTTATTGGCAGCAAGTCTTAGAGGAACACTTTGCATCTCAGTAGTCTGGACTCTTGGAAATACCAGTGTAGCATTTGACAAGGAGGTTTATATCAAAGTTGGGGTCCTGTTGTCAGGGAGAGAGAGGGAGAAGGATTAGCAAGTGTAAAAGAAGCAAACTTCTTTCTTCCAAGATAGCTAGCCAGATACTTGTCTTCCTGGGTTATCTAGATAACAGAGGGCAGTCTCTGGACAGACGTCCAGCAGTAGTATGTTGAATTCCTGAAATTTGCTAACTCCCTCATAGGCCAAGGGGGAGGGACAAGAGAGTTGTAGATATTAACACAAGAATTATGATAAAGGTGAACTCTAAAAGTATGAACTGGATGTGAAGGGATCTGAGGAGTTAAGGGGATGCTTATCATGAAAGAATAATAAGGTCAACAGAATGGAGGTCTCAATGAAATTGAAAGTCATTTGAAATGGCTGTACCAGGTATAAGAAAAACTTAAAGGCTGAGAACTTATGTTTGAAGAATAAATGTGGTCAGTGGTAGTTCTGCTTCTGATAACAGGATTCAGGGTGTGCTGATAGGAATGGCTCATTAAGTGGAATAGGAAAAGTCATTGGTTTAGCTTCAGAGTTAGGTATTGATTATATCGTCAGTGTAGATGTCAAAGATTTAGAATGAATAATAAACGAACAAATGACCAGGTGATCATTAGTGACAATGAAAAGAAAGGGGGTAGTCGGGCGTGGTGGTGCACGCCTTTAATCTCAGCACTCAGTCTCAAGGTGGCCTTGAACTCACTGAGATCCTCTTACCTCTGCCTCCCAAATGCCTTCACGCCTGGCTTGAGTTATATTCTTATGTTCCCTCTCCCCTGCCTAGCTTCTAAGCAGGGCCCTCCTCAGTGTTGTTACCAGTGTTTACTGTGGGGTCATAAATGTGGTGAAGGCGACCCCTGCTATGGCTTGAACATTCTTCTGTCCCCTTTTCTGAAATGTTCCCTGAGCCTTGCCAGGCAAGAACACAGAGGTGATTTTTGTTTGTTTTGTTTTTGTTTTTTCAAGGCAGGGTCACTCTAGCCCAGGCTGACCTGGAACTCACTCTGTAATTGACAGTGATCCTCCTACCTCTGCCCCCCAAGTGCTGGGATTAAAGGTGTGTGCTACCATGCCCAGCATAAACACAGAGGGTTTTTTTTGTTTGTTTGTTTTTTTTTTTGTTTTTGTTTTTCAAGGTAGGGTCTTTAGCCCAGGCTGACCTGGAATTCATTATGTAGTTTCAGGGTAGCCTTGAACTCACAGTGATCCTCCTACCTCTCCCTTCCAAGTACTGGGATTAAAGGCATGCACCACCACACCTGGCCACAGAATTTTTTAAAACTTATTTATTTATTTATTTATTTGTTTATTTATTTATTTGTTTATTTATTTATTTGCAAGCAGAGAGAGATAGAAGACAGAGAGAATGGGCATACCAGGGCCTCCAGCCACTGCAAATTAACTCCAGATGCATGCACCACCTTGTGTATCTGGCTTTATGTGGATGCTGGGCAATCAAACCCTGATCATTAGGCCTTGCAGACAAACACCTTAACTGCTAAAACAATCTCTCCAGCCTCAATACAGAGTTTTTAAGAGTAAGGGGAAATAATGCTCTAGAAATGACAATGGCAATGAAGAACAAGGCAAATACTCCTGATGCTGATGTAAATGGAAAAACAGTGTCCTAAGGGATCAGCCTAGAAGAGAAAAATGTAAGGGAATTTCCATTCTGGGGAGATATAGGGATACTGATCACAAAGAGGAAGTTCGAGGAGAACTGTGGGATTGGAGGAGAAAGATAAGGATTAATAGATAATTCAAATGATAAGGAATGACAAGATCTCTTAGTAGGTCAGATGTAACTGGTCCTCATGGTGGAGGAATTCACATTCAAATGCTGTGGTCCTTTGGGACCATAGAGTATCTGGAGTCATCATACTTTTTGGCAACTAGTAACAACCAAAGTACAATATTTCAAATCATCCCTTAGAAAATTGTGCTTCATTTGACCTTGTAATTTACCTGCATGAAGTTAATAATTTTTTCATCTTTTTTTGTTTTGAGGTAAGCCTGGCCTCCTTTTTTATGTGAGAGAGTGAATGTGTGTATGTGTGTGAGAGAGAGAAAATTGGCACACCAGGGCCTCCAGCCACATCTGTCGAACTCCAGATGCATCCACCACCTAGTGCACATGTGTGACCTTGTGCATTTGTGTTACCCTGCGTCTGACTTATGTGGGACCTGAGGGTCGAACATGGGTCCTTAGGCTTCACAGGCAAGTGCCTTACACACTAAGCCATCTCTTAAGCCCAATTTTTTCTTCTTTTTTACAATAGCAAAACTTAGTGGGTTCAAAGGTGAGGCATTAAACAGGCTAATGTTCATTTAGATAAATGACACATTCAGTCTTTTACAGTAAAATACAATGAAAAAGTAAAGGCTTAGAAATCGGAAAAAAATGAATTCTAGTCCAATCCAAGGCACCTACCAGTTATATAATTATTTGTCATTTACCCTCCAAATTTGCTTTCTTTATTACAAGGTAAAGTCAATAATGTCTTTAGTTTTTAGAAAATCTTATGGCAATCAAATGAAATACCACATTTAGTACATAGACATGTTTTGTAAATCTTTATTTTGTTGGTCTTATTAGGGAAAGGGGGTTGCACAGAATCTCTTAAGTTTTTATCTTGGTTTTTTTTTGGTGGTGGGGGTTGAGGTAGGGTCTCACTCTATCTCAGGCTGACCTGGAATTCAGTCTGTAGTCTTAGGGTGGCCTCGAAGTCATGATGATCCTCTTACCTCTGCCTCCCAAGGTGCTGGGATTAAGGGTGTGCGCTACCCTGCTTAAGATATTTTTAATGTGATAAAAAGTTACTGCTACTGATTGAATCATAATTGAGGAAGTACTTTTCTGTAGAGGAAACATAGAATGTGACACCCTCAGAACTGCCTTCCTCCAGGGTGTCAAGTCTTATGTCTCCAAAGATCTGAGGTAACCTATATTAGTCATACGCTTCCAGGTGGCAAGGTACAATTTTGATTTAATCAAGTAATAGACTAATTTGAGAGCCGAACGTGTTGGTACACGTCTTTAATCCCAGCACTTGGGAGGCAGAGGTAGTAGGGTCACTGTGAGTCCAAAGCCACCCCAAGACTACATAGTGAATTCTAGGTCAGGTTGAGCTAGAGTGAGACCCTACCTCAAAAAAACCAAAAAGAAAGCCAGGCATGGTGGCATACACCTTTAATCCTAGCACTCGGGAGGCAGAGGTAGGAGGATCACCATGAGTTTGAGGCCACCCTGAGACTACATAGTTAATTCCAGAACAGCCTGGGCCAGAGTGACACCCTACCTCAAAAAAAAAAAAAAAAAAAAAAAAAAAAACACCAAAAAGAAGAAAAACTAATTTGAGGCTAAAGAACATTAATCCTTGGGGCTATAAGTAAATATTTAAATCAGCCATGTGCTGAACATTAGAGATAATATTTATCAAATTACTAAGGATTGAGGAAGTGTTCTCTTCCTTCACAATATCAATTTCAGGAGAAAAGAACTGCTTTTCTCTAGGTTAGGGTATAATAGCGGGATTGTGGGCCTAAAGAGCTGCTGGGAGGTATGAAATAGAATTCTTAATTTCTAAAGCAAGGCATCTTAACCATATTTATGTCATGTGTTCCTCAATAGTTTTGTGGTCTCTAGGTCACTTCTCAAAATATTTTAATTGCATAAAATGAAGGGCTGTGGAAAAATTTAAAGAAGCTTGTAATATATATTAATTTTTCTATATTAATGAGTTAAATAACAAATAGTAACAGGTATTATTTCAAAGTCAAGAAATACCAAGTTGCCTGTAAAACATAAGAACATCTATAATTTCTCTTAATAAAATGTGTCATATACACAGGTATCACTGTGGTTTATTGCTTATTTTTTTGAGGCAAGCTCAACAGACTGGCCTTTTTTTTTTTTTTAATGCAAGAGAGCAAGAGAGAGAGAGAGAGAATTGGCACACTAGGACCTACAGCCACAGATTTCGAACTCCAGATGTGTGCGTCACCTTGTGCACATGTGCGTCCTTGCATTCTTGCATCAGTTTGTGCATCTGGCTTACATGGAACTTAGAGAGTCGAACATAGGTCCTTAGGTTTTGCAGGCAAGTGCTTTAACTGCTAAACCATCTCTCCAGCCCTGCTTATATTTATTTATTTATTTATTTATTTATTTATTTATTTATTTATTCATTATAGGAGAGAGGCAGATAGAGAATGAGTGTGCCAGGGCCGTAGCCACTGCAAACAAATTCCAGGTGCATATGCCACTTTGCACATCTGGCTTTATGTGGATACTGGGAAATTGAACCTGGGTCCCTAGGCTTTGCAGGCAAGTGCCTTAACTGCTAAGCCATCTCACCAGCCTTATTATTTATATTTGACCCTGACTGAAAAGTTGTATTTCAGATAGAAGTTAGTGAAAATAAAGATCAATTTTGTTCCAATCCAAGTTCATGAACCCATGAATTTCTGCTTTAAAATTTTTCTTTTAAAACTTTGGGCATTCATTTGGCCCTCAGAATAAGAATAGTTCATCAGTGTGGAGTCAAAGTGATTGCATGTGCTGATTTTGTGTGCTTTTTCTATCAGTTTTTATTTTATTTTATTTTTTATTTCGTTTTTTTGAGGTAGGGTCTTGCTCTAGTCCCTAGACTGACCTGGAATTTACTATGTAATTCACAGTCCTCCTACCTCTGCCTCCCAAGTGCTGGGATTAAAGGCGTGTATCACCACACCTGGCTCAGTGTTTTTTTTTTTAATTTTTATTTATGTATTTGCAAGCAGAGAGAGGGAGGAAGGGAGGAGACATGCAGAGAGAGAATGGGTGTGCCAGGGCCTCTAGCCATTGCAAACGAACTCCAGATGAACATGCCCCCTTGTGCATCTGGCTTACGTAGTTACTGGGGAATCGACCCCAGGTCCTTTGGCTTCGCAGGTAAGCGCCTTAACTGCTAAGCCATCTCTTTAAAGAATCTTTAAAAATAGTGTATTAAATATTTGTGTGTGAGAGAGAGAGAGGGAGAGAGAGAGAGAGAGAGAGAAAGTAAGTATGGGCACACCAGGGCCTCTTTTCACTGCAAATAAACTCCAGACATATGCACCACTTTGTGCATCTAGCTTTATGCGAGTATTGGGGAGTCAGACTCAAGCGGTTAGGCTTTACAAAAAAGTGCCTTTAACTGCTGAGCCGTATCTTTAACTCCTCTATCAGTTACAAAAGATCTTCCACTTTGATTATCTATTTTTGTCTCTATTAAACAGTTTTTTTGTTTGTTTGTTTTTGTTTTTCAAGGTAGAGTCTCACTCTAGCCCAGGCTGACCTGGAATTCACTCTGTAGTCTCAGGGTGGCCTTGAACTCATGGTGATCCTCCTACCTCTGCCTCCCTGAGTGCAGGGATTAAAGGCGTGCACCACCACGCCCAGCTTTCTATTAAACAGTTTTGTTAGCTTTTTCCCTTACAGATTTTGAGTCTGGTGTGCGTATATTTAGGACTGTTAACAGCTTCCTGGTGTATGGACCCATTTATCAGTGCTTTACTTCATGCTATCCCCTTAATCCCTGGGCTCTACAATCAGAAGTCCAGAATGTTTATTTAGGCAGAATTATTACACAGTTTTACATAGCTGGAAGCTCTGCCTGTCATCCTAGCCACTGCTTTCTTCTCAACTTTGTATTCTCTCAGCCATGACTTAGCAGTGGACAAATAACTGGAAGGAGAAGCAGCATTGCATTATCACATACCTCTTACCTCCCTGAACCTTTCCTTCTCTCCTGGCTCTTGGCCTCTCTAGTGCCTTGATAGCATCCAGTATCCATAAATAAACAGGTCTTACATTTTGTTCAGCTTCCTAGTTCTTGGCAGAATTTAGAGCTTAAGGAATTACTCTGCTTTTACTAGAACTTTTTTTCCTGAGACTACATGGGAAGAAGCCCCATTTCAGAGATTCAAGACTTCAAATAAAACTTCCTTGGAGGGCTGGAGAGATGGCTCAGCAGTTAAGGCACTTGCTTGCAAAGCTTAAGGACCTGGGTTTGATTCCCCAGTACCCATGTAAAGCCAAATGCACAAAGTGGTACATGAGTCTGAAGTTCGCTTGTAGTGGCTAGAGTCCCTGGTGCACCCATTCTCTCTCTCTCTCTCTCTCTCTCTCTCTCTCTGTCTCCTCTCTCCGCTTGCAAATAAATAAATAAAAATATTTGAGAAAAAAAAAAACTTCCTTGGAAACTACTGAAAATGGGGGTATAGTGTGAATTGTGAATTCTGGTTCAGCAAGGTGATTTTTTAAGGTTGTTGTTCCACATCAGATATAGTGGCACATATCTGTCGTCCAAACACTGTCGACAAAGGCAGGAGGATCACAAATTTGAGGCCAGCCTGGTCTGTTTAGTGAGTTCCAGGGCAGCTAGTACTATGTATCTGATTTTTTTTCTCTCTTACAGACCATGAGGGAATAATCCAAAGGGGAAATAGTTTATCCTATACCTTTCCACATTTATATTCACAAGCAGAGAGAGAGAGGAGAGAGGGAATGGGTGGGTACAGCAGGGCCTCCTGTCACTGCAAATGAACCCTAGATACATGCACCACTTTGTGCCTAGGCCACCAGGCTTTGCAAGCAAGTACCTTTAACTGCTGAGCCATCTCTACAACCCCATACTATCCTTAAGAACAACTCTGTTCGGGAATTTTGAGTGGTATGCTTTTTCTTAGTTAACTAGTACTTAATAAGAATGTCATGAAACAATGACTTCACCCAAGAGTGGGACTAAAGATTTATAGGATCACTTTAGTCAGGTAGAGGAAATGTTTTGTGGCAAGCCTGTGGTACACTTCAAATTTTAATCTTCTTTTTAATGTTTTATTTTTATTTATTTATTTGAGAGAGGGAGAGGGAATGGGTGCATCAAGGCCTCCAGCCACTGTAAAGGAACTCTAGATGCATGTGCCATCTTGTTATGTGGGTTCTGGGGAGTTGAACCTGGGTTCTTTAGCTTTGCATGCAAACACTTTAACTGCTAAGCCATCTCTCCAACCCAAATTTTAATCTTTATAGACTATCGTTTATACATTTTCATTCATCCAGCAAATACTTACTAAGCATATATATTGGTCAGGCATGGTGGTACATGCCTGTAATCTCACCACTTGGGAGGCAGAGGCAGGAGAACTACTGTAACTTTCCAGCATGATCTACATAATGAGTTCCAGACCAGACAGGCTACATAGTGAGGCTCTCCTCTCCATACACACTGTAGCTCACTGTTGGCTGAAGACACCTTAATAAAAGACAATATTAATATTGTCAAGAACCTCATTTTGGGTCAATCATATAAACAGGCGATGCTGACTATGAAAAGCAATCAAACAGAGAACCTTGGAAGCACAGGGCAGCTCATTACTCCAGCTCTGAACAAAGGGGCTATTTGAGGTGTACTTTGAACACTATCTTAAAGGATAAATTGACCTTGCACAGGTTAAGATTGGACTATTAATTTAACTGTTCTTTATTCTCATTATAGCTTAGTACTCTCCTTATTTAAAGCTTTAGCCACCAGTAGCTAATATTTACTTAGAATTAACTATGTGAAGCCGGGCGTGGTGGCGCACGCCTTTAATCCCAGCACTCGGGAGGCAGAGGTTGGAGGATCGTGGAGAGTTCGAGGCCACCCTGAGACTACATAGTTAATTCCAGGTCAGCCTGGACCAGAGTGAGACCCTACCTCGAAAAACCAAAAAAAAAAAAAAAAAAAAAAAGAATTAACTATGTGCCCTGCGCTATTATAAACACTTTCCATGGATTAACTCATTTTATCCTCACAGCAACTCAGCAAGGCAGGTACAGACAAGAAAACTATAAAATAACTTTCCTAAAATAATTTAGGTAATCGTTGACAGAACTTAACTCAAACCTTTGTGGTCTTATTCAGAGCCATGCTCCTTAGCACTAAATCACCCTGCTTGTCTACAGATTGTAATCAACATATTCTTTTGATTTTCAATAGAATTTAGAGGAAGAACAAATAAAGCCTTAGAAACTAAAAGCTCTGTAAAAGTCACTGTGAATGAAGCATTTGTATTATTGGCCTAAATTGCAGCTATGTTGCTCAAACATCCGTACTCTTAGTCAAACTATACTTAGATCAAATCTGCCATTTTCAATCAAGTTAAATTTTCCTATAAATTAGCTTGTGTCTATAAAGAAAAAAGTTTGGCTTTGGTTTGAAGTTTTTTTGTATATAATTGGATGGATGGGAACAAGACACATATTTGTTGTTTTATTATTTTTTTTAACCAAAAGTTTGCTCAAATATTGTATAGCCTCCACCTTTGCCATAAAGTGCTTTATTTTCTTTCTTTTCCCTTTTCCCCCCTTTTTTATCCTGTTATTTTTGTTGTTGTTTTCTCTTTTCCTTCAGCCTCCTATGTCTACTCTCTTGTTCAGGATTATGTAGATTTCAAATGAAGGAAATCCAATTCAGAATAACTAAATCACCAAGTGTCTTTTGGAAGAATTCTAAGAGTGAAAGGACAGAATAGCTGCTAGAGAGGGCAATTCAACATTGAGCAATGGAGTTGAAGATTAGGTTCCTCTACTTTTCCTTTCTCTACTTCTGTCTCTAATCTTTGCTTACCTATTTTCTATGTTGACTTTATTCCCATCACCTTTGCTCTCATTTTGTAGTAACATGGCTCCAGGTTTATTTTCTCTCAGTTTAATGAGTCCAAACAAAGATTTCTTTCTCCACTGGTTTGTATCTGAATCACAGAAAAAGATTCTGGCCCAGTTTGAATATATTCATACCTTTGTGACCAATCACTCTGAGCAGGGAGGTGAAGTTCTGTGATTGTTTAGACATAAATAATCACTCCTGGGTGGAAATGGGAGGAACACTGAGTTTGACCTGTCAAAACCACATAGGTTGGTGAGAGAAAAGACCACCTGGCCAGAGGAAGGAAAAATACTGTAAAAGGAAGGGGGAAGTAAAAGTGTAAACAGATATTAAACTTACCTGTATCCCACGTGTCAGTACATTTCTGTACTTTGTGATTGTGAACTCACTGAAGACAGTGATATAGACTTAGGAAGTAGGCAGCTTTTAATTGGATCCCCTTTGATCATAGCACTTTGCACAAACTAGATGCTTCATAAACAATTGTTACTTCATTTCATGTTTGAAGTGCTTTTCATTATTTTGACCCATTTTAGGCAAACATCATTTTTATTTTTGTTTTCAAGATAAATTACAGAACTGCTTCTGGGTTTAGTTCAAGCTCTTATCAGATAAAAGTTACTGGTAACTTAGTTAAATGGATGAACAATTTTTTCCTTAAATATCATTACAAACTAACTGTTCTCCATAGTTTTAATGGTTTTTTTAATAATGAAAATGACACTTCACAAATGGTTTGCTAAAGATTCTGTGTTCCTTAGAATTGATTTGATGTAAAAAAAAAAAAAAAAAGGTGATTTTATCATACAGTTGTCTCAGTGGGTATTTGGCTGTATTCAAGATTTTTTAATGACCTAGAACATATTTTTAAAATCTTTTTCATTCATTCTGTTTGCCTTAGTATTATATCTTTTAAAGCAGATACCACATTATTAAACAAGATTAAAATATTTAAATCATTTGAGTATTGACTTATTTCCATTTATCCTTAGGAACTCAGAGAAAGCTATAATACACAGCAGCTAGCCCTTGAACAGCTTCATAAGATCAAACGTGACAAGCTGAAGGAAATTGAAAGAAAAAAATTAGAGCAAATACAAAAAAAGAAACTGGAAGATGAAGCTGTAAGGTAATTAATATAACTGATAAATTTTTTGTGCTATATTGCTATTTGAATTCTGACTTTGTTGCATATATCTTTAGTTTATAAAAATATAAGAGAAAAGCCGGGCGTGGTGGCGCACGCCTTTGATCCCAGCACTCGGGAGGCAGAGGTAGGAGGATTGCCATGAGTTCGAGGCCACCCTGAGACTACATAGCTATTTCCAGGTCAGCCTGGACCAGAGTGAGACCCTACCTGAAAAACCAAAAAAATAAAAATAAAAATAAGAGAAATAAAATAATCATTTGAAGATGCTAATCAAATTCTAAAGTTTATAACTTCAATTCTCCTTTTATGTATTGAGTTGCCGGTCTACAGTTTTATGTCCCATTAGTGAACAGTACTGACGTTGTAGTCATACTTGGATTGGAATTTTTGGTCCACTGTTTAATATTTAGGTGACTTTAGCCACTTAACCTTTTTTTTTTTTTTTGGATTTTCAAGGTAGTTTCACTCTAGCCCAGGCTGACCTGGAATTCGTGGAATTCATGATGTATTCTCAGGGTGGCCTCGAACTCACAGTGATCCTCCTACCACTGCCTCCCAAGTGCTGGGATCAAAGGCGTGTGCCTCCACTCCCGGCCTTAACCTTTCTTTTTTGTTTTTTACATGTATACAGTGTAATTTGAACATATTTACCTCCCACTACCTTTGTTTGCTCCCCTTTTCTGCTGAACCCTTCTTCCCAATCTACTCTTGTGTCTTTTCTTTGCCATTTTGGTGTGTGTGTGTGTGTGTGTGTGAGAGAGAGAGAGAGAGAGAGAGAGAGAAAGGGAGGGAGAGAGGGAGGGAGGGAGGGAGGAAGGGAGGGAGGGAGGGAGATCCACTGAGCATGGGTGGGAGGTTACATACCAGAGCATAGGAAGCTTTCTGAACCTCAATTTCTTCATCTGAAAAAGGTGAAACTTCTGTTTACCTCAGTATCAAATAAATAAAATAATGTAGCTGGAGAGCCAAGTCTATCTTACCTATTGCACATCATAAGCACTCATTACCTCTGTATCTCTTTACTCAGTCTATTACTTTTTCCTGAATGATCATAAAAAGCAAATTCTTATAGAAAAAAGGCTCAGTGTCAAATGCCATCTTAATACACTTTCTTTATGCCACTGAAAGTGCTGATTGCTTCCATTTATAACAAAGTAAGAGAGTTGTGTTATCTGAAGCATAGGCCTTTCCTTTAGAGACTTCGCATGACTTTTTCTTTCAGTAACATCCTTTTTCTAATACATTCCTTTGCTTCTCCCAAGTTTTCCAGACACTAGCATAATTAGTTAACAAATATTAGAAAGCCAATATTCTTTTGTTTTAGTAGAGAATAGTTGTGTAACATCTATGAAACAACTAATAATTATTGGAGAGGAAAGAAAAACATATTTACACTTAGCAGACCTCCATAGCAGCTCCAGAATAGCCACTTCCAACAAAGTTTTATTCAGTGGCTGTTGGCTGTAATGCACATTAACTCTGGATTTACTCTCAACTTCTTGTCAATCTCGAGTAGATTCAGACAATTAAACAAAGAGCTTCAGTACCATTAATTTCAAGTCCTGTACTTCTGTGGCCACCTAACCAGAGATATTAGAGTAATATAGAGGTAAAGGTAGTGAAGGTCTTCATTTGCCACTTAACTCTTGATATTGCCCAAGGGGACTGTGCAGTGATCACGCAGTCACTATATGAGAATTTTTCTCTTGACACCATCAGCTCTTGGTAAGTCTGCATCTCACATTTCCTTTCAAGCCAGCAGACCACATTAATAATACTCATTTTTATTTCATTCATCATCTTTGTACATTATCTTTGCTGTGGTAAAGGGAAGAAATCAAAGAGAACACAAGCACATGTAAGATCTTATCAGTCCAGAGCTGGGTGTTAATTTGATCTTGTTTTGTCTGGCCAGGTATGTTTCATTCCTTCTTCCAAGCCACATTGTAGATGTGGCCTCTTTGCGCTAGGTCCTCCTGCTGAGGCATCACCTGGTGCTAGACCAGTTGGTGACCCACCTAGCTCTTACCTCAGAAGATTTACTAGAATTTAATGAACTGTCTGGTCATTTCTTTGTCCTTCTAAACGTGTAAGGACTCTGGTCATGGTGTTTATAATGCTGTGGGAAGTCAAATGAAGACCACCTGGTCATCCTAGGCTTGGAAGAGAGCCAAAGAAAGTTCATGGTGGAAGTGGAAAAGAACTATTAGTTGCAAATAAGTAAGGAATGAAAAACACAACAACACATTTACCTCAAGAGAGACCCCAGAGTTCAGTTGTGTAGCCTCTGGAGGAAGGAAGCATGTTGTGATGTAGTAGGAGGTATAGGGTTTGGGAAGGATTGAAAGGAAGCTACTATGGCAGTAATGACCTGGAGGATGAGGTTTAAAACAGTTTGGGAATAAAAATGATAGCCATGGCTCCAACCAACAGGAGCCAGGTCTTCTATTACATTTTTTGTTGTTATTGTTTTATTTTTTTGTTGTTTGGTTTTAGTATACATCTTAGAACATTATACAAATTCTTATTTAAAGGAAAGCAAAACAAGGAAAAGAAAACTTGTGGAGAGAAAATATTAAAAAAGAGGAAGAAGAAAAACAAAAACGACTTCAGGAAGAAAAATCACAAGAAAAAATTCAAGACATGGAACGAAAAGCTGAAGAAAAACAAAATAAGGATAAGGACAAAGGTAGGTTTCACATTTTATAAGGCAAAGTGACAAAAACAGAGACCTGATGAGAGACAGAAAGATGCTAATCTTAAAGAGTTTAAAACCTCTTTTAAATTGAATCTGGGAGGCTGGGGAGATGACTCCGCAGTTAAAGGCATTTTCTTGCAAAGCCTGCTGGTCTGGGTTTGATTCCCTAGTACCCATGTAGAGCCAGGTGCACAAAGTAGCACATGTGTATGGAGTTCTCTAGCAGTGGCAAGAGGCCCTGGTGTCTCTATACTCTTTTTCTTCCTCTCACCCTCTCTTTCTTTCTATTTCTTTCTCTCTCAAATAAATAAATAAAATAGACAAAAAAACATTTTTTTTCAAGGTAGGGTTTCACTCTTAGCCCAGGCTGACCTGGAATTCACTATGTAGTCTCAGGGTGGCCTCGAACTCATGGCGATCCACCTACCTCTGCCTCCCAGTGCTGGGATTAAAGGTGTGTGCCAGCACGCCCAGCTTAGGCCTTTAATTCCAGCACTTGGAAGGCAGAAGTAGGTGGATCGCCATGAGTTTGAGGCCACCCTGAGACTACATAGTGAATTCCAGGTCAGCCTGGGCTAAGAGCGAAACCCTACCTCAAAAAAACCAAAAAACCAAAAAAGGCATGCGCCACCACGCACAGCATAAAATATTTTTAATCAAGTCTAGTTTGTGGGCTCTAGTATTATTTTTCCTTTAGAATAATACTGATAAATCTATAATGGATTTATCTTTCTTCATCCAATCCTGTTTACTTGCTGTCTCATCTGTGAACTCCCTTTTGTGCTTTTCTTCTCTGTTATAGTCTCACCTGCACAGCTCTAATCATGTCTGTCCCTGCTTAGTCTCCTTTTACTTCATACAGCTTTATCTGGTCCATTCCCATAACTTCCCTTAGATCCATGTGCATGCCTCAGCCTGTAAGTTCTCTCTCTGTTTAACATGACTCCTGGGGCTGGAGGCATGGCTTAGTGCTTAAGGCATTTGCCTGTGAAGTCAAAGAACCCAGGTTCAATTCTCCAGGACCCATGTAAGCCAGATGCACAAAGTTGCACATGCCTCTCTAGTTTGTTTGCAGTGGCTGAAGGCCCTGGCATGCCTATTCTTTCTATCTGTACCCCCCATGCCCTTCTTCCCCCTTTCAAATAAATTTTTAAAAAATCTTATGACGCTGTTTAAGATAAGCATCCTTTGTTTTTAGTCAAGGTATTTAAATCCTGACAGTTCTAAAGCAAGTGGATTTTAATTACATTACTTGATGCTCATTTTTTTCCCTTTAGGTTTAAGAGTTTTTTATTGAGTCATAGCCAGGATATATGTACAGATTATGACATTTGTCTTCTCTGTAGGTGAGACACCTGGTGCTCATTTGGTGAATTATAGAGCATTATACCCCTTTGAAGCAAGAAGCCATGATGAGATGAGTTTTAATTCAGGGGATATAATTCAGGTAAGAAATGAAGCCTTTCTTCTCATGAATAAGCTGAATATAAGATTATATTCTGTTACTTACTATAATAATACCAACTATAATTTTACATGGTACTTTCTTTTTTTCTTTTTTTGGTTGAGGTAAGGTCTCACTCTGGCTCAGGCTGACCTTGAATTCACTATATAGTCTCAGGGTGGCCTCAAACTTACAGCGATCCTCCTACCTCTGCCTCTGTCTCTGCCTCTCGAGTGCTGGCATGTGGCAGGGTACTTTAAAAATATTCTTTAGGGGCTGGGAAGATGGCTTAGCAGTTAAAGCGCTTCTATGCAAAGCCAAAGGACCAAGGTTCAATTCCCCAGGACCCACGTAAGCCAGATATGCAAGGTGGCACATGCATCTGGAGTTCATTTGCAGTGGTTGAAGGCCCTGGCACACCCAATTCTTTCTCTTTCTCCCCCCTCTCTTTTAAATAAATAAATAAAAATAAATACTTAAAAATATTTAGGGCTGGAGAAATGGCTTAACAGTTAAGGTATTTGCCTGTAAAACCTAAGGACTCAGGTTCAACTCCCCAGGACCCATGTAAGCCATATGCACATGGTGGCACATGTGTCTGGCATTCATTTGCAGTGGCTAGAGACCCTGGCATGCCCGTTCTCTATCTGCCTTTCTTTCTCTCTCTCTCAAACAAAAAAAGTTTATTTTTTTAATTTTTTATTTTTTTTTGTTATTTGAAGTAGGATCTCACTGTAGCCTAGGTTGACCTGGAATTCACAGTGATCCTTCTACCTCTGCCTCTTGAGTGCTGGGATTAAAGGCGTGTGCCACCATTCCTGGCTTAAAGTAAAATATTTTTTAAAAATATTTTTAGGTGGGGGGAGAGAGGGAAATAACACGGGATATTGTCTACAATTAAAGAAGTTGTCAATAAAAATAAAAATAATGTTTTTTAGGGCTGGAGAGATGGCTTAGTGGTTAAGGCACTTGTCTGTGAAGCCTAAGGATGCAGGTTCAATTCTCCAGTTCCCCATAAGCCAGGGTCACATGGTGGTACATGCATCTGGAGTTCGTTTGCAGTGGCTAGAGGCCCTGGCGTGCCCATTCTCTCCCTCTCTCCCTCTCTCTCTCTCTTTCTCTCCCTCTCTCCCCCTCTATCTGTCTCTAATAAATAAAAAATAAAATCTTTAAAAAAAATTTGTAAGCATTGCCCTATTTAGCCCTTGAAGCATACTTTAAAGCTGCATAGAGAATTATGACTATCATGTTCTAAGCAAGGAAGAGTACTTCCACAAATTATAACTGTCAGCATTACAGTGATAGAATGGGGCCGGGCATGGTGGCACACACCGTTAATCCCAGCACTCAGGAGGCAGAGGTAGGAGGATCACTATAAGTTCAAGGCCACTCTGAGAATACAGAGTGAGTTCCAAGTCAGCCTGGGCTAGAGTGAGACCCTACCTCAAAAACGAAAACAAAAACAAAGAAAAAAAATAGAATGGGTACCTGGTATGTGTCTTCTGATTCTGAGACCAGTGTTCTTTCTACTATGCCATGTTGCTTCACATCACAAAAAGTGACACTGGTTTTGATATTTCAGCAAATTAGCAGTACAATTTTGAAGAGCTGATTGTTTTCTGACAGTTGTCTTAAGAGTTGAAGGAGTTAGGTTTTGCAGTCCTAATTGGATTTACATCATTTATTCCTTGGGGGGAAAAAGGTATTTGTTATGATAGTCTACTATAGGTGCCTTAAAAAAAAAAAAGATATTTATTTATTTATTTATTTATTTATTTATTTATTTATTTGAAACAGAGAGTGTGAGAATAGGTGCACCAGGGCCTCTGGCCACTGCAAACGAACTCCACATGCATGCACCACCATGTGCATCTGGCTTATGTGGGACCTGGAGAATTGAACCTGGGTCTTTAGGCTTCACAGGCATGCACCTTAACCACTAAGTCATCTCTCCAGCCCAGTCTACTGTAGTTACCTTTTCATTGCTGGGATAAAACACCCAACCAGAAGCAGCTTCGGAGAGGAAAAAATTTATTTCAGGCTTATAGTTTCAAGGGGAAGCTTCATAATGGCAGAGAGGAGATAGCATGAGTAGGAAGCTATTATATATATGAGTGAGTGGAAGTAGTCAGAGTGCTGACCTTAAGGTCCACCCCTAGTGACAAACCTCCTCCAGCAAGGCTTCACCTCCCATAGGCTCTACCAGCTGGGCATTGAGTATGAGGCTTAATCACAAACACATGAGACCATGGGGGACACGTAACATTCAAACTACCACAAAATTCATGTAAAACAGGGAATCTTTTATTTTTTATTATTATTATTATTATTATTATTATTATTACTACTACTACTATTTGGTTTTTCGAGGCAGGGTTTCACTCTAGCCCATGCTGACCTTGAATTCACTATGTAGACGCAGGGTGGCCTCGAACTCATAGTGATCCTCCTACCTCTGCCTCCCAAGTGCTGGGATTAAAGGTGTGTGTCACCACGCCCTCCTGGGAAGCTCTCGCTCTCTCTTTTTTTTTTTTTTTTTAGAGGTGGGGTCTTACTCTAACCCAGGCTGACCTGGAATTCACTATGTAGTCTTAGGCTGGCCTCAAACTCACAGTGATCCTCCTACTCTGCCTCCAAGTGCTGGGATTAAAGGGTGAATATGAGATAATCCACACCTGCATTTTCTCTCTATGTATGTGAGGATTTCTAAGCAGTCTTAACCTTTTTTTCTTCATAGGTAGATGAAAAAACTGTAGGAGAACCTGGTTGGCTCTATGGTAGTTTTCAAGGAACTTTTGGCTGGTTTCCATGCAACTATGTAGAAAAAATACCATCAAGTGAAAAAGCTTTGTCACCTAAGAAGGCCTTACTTCCTCCTACAGTATCCTTATCTGCTACCTCAACTTCTTCTGAGTAAGTTTTGAGCTAATCATGGTGTTTATATAGTTCTGTCAGTGTGTTAATACTAGTACATAGTTGTGTCAATCTCATCCTTGATCGTGTTGTTAATTTGGCAGCATTCTCCCAAGAATACCTTTTGTTCCAAGTTTAATACTAAAATTAAATGAAAAAACAGTTTATCCTGAATTCTTATCTAGAAATCATGCTTAAATACAGTGTTTATAATATGCATGTGGATAAATTGGTTGTACTTCATTAGGTTCTAAACAATTACGTATACTTATATTAAAGTGTTAAATTTGCAGACCACTTCCTTCAAATCAACCAGCACCAGTGACTGATTATCAAAATGTATCTTTCTCAAACCTAACTGTTAATGCATCGTGGCAGAAAAAATCAGCTTTTACTCGCACTGTGTCTCCTGGATCTGTGTCCCCTGTTCATGGACAAGTATGTTGTTTACAATTTTTCTGTGCTTTATTCTTTAAGTTTGCTCTTGATTGATTTAAATAGAATGTGATTTAACAGCATCATGCATTCCTTAAACAAGAGCTTGTAGCATACAGTTTCGGTTCTTCTCATTCATGTGGGATGTTATTTAAAGAGTGATTATTATTTAGTGATTCTCAGCAATTCACTCCTGTAAGAGCAAGTGGAAGTTGTGAGATTTAGATTTAAGGGGCTTTTGTTATTTTTTTCTTCAATAATTTTTTTTTAATTTTGTTTATTTGAGAGAGAGAGAGAGAAAGAAGCAGATAGAGAGAGTGGATGTACCAGGGCCTCTATAGCTACTGCAAACGAACTCCAGATGTATGCACCACCTTGTGCATCTGGCTTAACATGGGTACTAGGGAATTGAACTTGGGTTCTTAGGCTTCACAGGCAAGTTTCTTAACTGCTAAGCCAGCCCTTTAGTAAGTTATTTGTCTGGGAACCTTTGTTATATGGCTATACTAATATTATTAAAAATAGCCATGGGCTGGAGAGATGGCTGAGAAGTTAAGGTGTTTGCCTGTGAAGCCTAAGGATCCAGGTTTGATTCTCCAGGTCCCACGTAAACCATATGCACTTAGTAGAACATGCATCTGGAGTTTGGTTACAGTGGCTGGAGGCCCTGACATGCCCATTCTCACTCTCTCACTCTCTCCTTCTCTTTGTGTCTAATAAATTAATTAATTAATAAAAATAAATCTTAAAAAAAAAAAAAAGAGCCAGAGGGCTGGAGAGATGGCTTAGCAGTTAAGGTGCCTGCCTGCTAAGCCTAAGAATGTCAGTTCCAATCTCCAGGTCCCACGTTTAGCCAGATGCAAAGTGACGCAAGGGCACAATGCCACACTTGCCCACAAGGGGGCACACACGACTGGAGTTCATTTGCAGCGGCTGAAAGGCTGCTGGCGCACCCATTCTCTATCTGTCTTCCTCTCTCTCTGTGTCTCTCTCTTAAAAAAAAAAAAAAAAGCCAGAAAAAAAAATTAAAAACCCAAAAAACTAGAGCTGCCCATGGTGGCACGTACCTTTAGTCCTAGCACTCAGGAGGCAGAGGTAGGAGTATCACTGTGAGTTAGAGGCCACTTGAGACTCCATAGTGAATTCCAGGTCAGCCCAGATTAGAATGAGAGCCTACCTCAAAAAAAAAAAAAACAAAAAAGAAAATTGCAGGGTCTGGAGAGATGGCTTAGTGGTTAAGGCACTTACTTGCTTGCAAAGCTAACGGCCCAGGTTCATATCCCCAGTACCCACATAAAGCCAGATGTGCAAAGTGATACATGCATCTGGAATTGGTTTCAGTGGCAAGAGGCCCTGGAGTGCCCATTCATACTGTATTCCCCTTCATTCTTCCCCTCCTTCCTCCCTGTTTTCCTCCCTCCCTCCCTTCTTCTCTCGCCTCCTATCTATTTCTGTTTATCTCTGTCCCCTTCCTCCATGTCTCTCTCTCCCTCCCTCTCTCCTCACAAATAAATAATAAATAAATAAGTTTTTTTTTTTTTTTTTAATTGCAGGGCTAGAGAGATGACTTAGCAGTTAAGGCACTTGCCTGTGAAGCCTAAGTAACCAGGTTTGATTCCCCAGTACCCATATAAGCCAGATGCACAAGTTGACACATGCCACATACGTCTGGAGTTCATTTGCTGTGGCTGGAGGCCCTGGCATGTCCATTTTCTCTACCCCCCCCCCCAAGATAAATAAAATTTTTTTGGCCTCCAGCCACTTCAAACAAACTCCAGATGGTGTGCCACCTTGTGCATCTGGCTTACATGGGTACTGGGGAATCAAGCTTCAAACCGGGGTCCTTAGGCTTCACAGGCAAGCATTTAACCACTAAGTTATCTCTCCCACCCCAAATAAAATATTTTTTAAAAACAAAAATAAATTGCAGGCTTCACCAGAGTAAAGTGTAAAATACAGATTTCATCTTCACACAGCAATGTTTACTGCATTGTTACAAGTTTCAACATTTTATTTTATATTTTTTGGTTAATTATTTTTATTTGAGGGGGGAGAAAGAGATAAGAGATAGATAGATAGATAGATAGATAGATAGATAGATAGATAGATAGATAGATGGATGGATGGTGGTAGGTAGAGAGAATGGGCATGTTAGGGCCTTTAGCCACTGCAAACAAACTCCAGACACATGCACTACCTTGTGCATCTGGCTTACGTGGGACCTGGGGAATCAAACGTGAGTCTTTTGGCTTTGCAGGCAGGCAAATGCCTTAACTACTAAGCCATCTCTCCAGCCCCCCACCACCACCTTTTTTTTCAAAGTAGGATTTCACTCTAGCCCAGGCCGACCTGGAACTCTGTAGTCTCAGGCTGGTCTCAAACTCACAGTGATCCTCCTACCTCTGTCTCCCAAATGCTGAGATTAAAGGCTTGGGCTACCACACTTGGCATTTTATTATGTGCTATAAATTTAAGGAAAATAAGTTAAAAATTATTTGCCATTAAGTAATTAATTCATAATCTAATTCTTTTGGGAGAATTAGATTAAGGAATGGAGGGAAAGAAGGAAAGGGAAACAAATTCAAATTTATTTGAAATACAACATAATGAAATCTAATTCTTTGTGTACTCATAAAATGAATAATTTTTTGAAAGAAATATTGAAAAAAGAAAGAAAACATGCATACAAGCAGGGTTGGGGAAATTGTTCAGCACTTGCCATACAAGCATAAAGACCAGAGTTCAGATTCCTCTACACCTCTGTAAATGCTGAGCTGGTATGGCAACCTGTCTATAGTCCCAGTGCTCAGGTAGTGGAGACAGGACTCTTCAGATAAACTAGGACTGGACTAGCCAAATTGGTGAGCCCTGGATTCAAGTTAGCAACTCTGTCTCAGTAAAGATGGTGGAGAACAATGGAAGAAGGCACCCAATGTCAACTTTTGTCCTATGTATGCACCTACCTGTACACACACATGCAAATACATATACCAAACACATACACATGCAAAAAAGAGCCGTATTTTCAAGTAACTGTAAAGTGTGAAGAATGTTGCAATAAAGATATCTACAAAGTTCCAAGAGTGTGCAGAGGAGCAAGCATCTTCTGAGAGAAGGCTTCACAATGGGGAGGTCTTTGAGTAAGACCCTCAAAGATAAAGATAAGCAAGATTCCACCAAGCATGGCAGAGGAGTTCCTCCAGTGAAAGAGCAGTGGGAGCCAGGCATGGTGGTGGTACACACCTTTAATCTCAGTACTCTGGAGGCTGAGATAGGAATAAAACTTAAAAAAGAAAGAAAAAGCAGCCCCCTCCACCCCATAAACAATTTTAAGTCAGTTAGTAGATGAAGTTAACCACCATACCAAACTGGTCTGTCTACTCTAGAAATCAAGATTACCATGGCCCATTTTTAAACTTGGATGGTTTGTATTCCTAGGGACAGGTTGTAGAAAACCTGAAAGCACAGGCCCTTTGTTCCTGGACTGCAAAGAAGGATAACCACTTGAACTTCTCAAAACATGATGTTATTACTGTCTTGGAGCAGCAAGAAAATTGGTGGTTTGGGGAGGTGCATGGAGGAAGAGGATGGTTCCCGAAATCTTATGTCAAGATCATTCCTGGGAGTGAAGTAAAGCGTGAAGAGTAAGCATCTCTGTGTGTTTTTGTGAGGTGTGAATGCTGGTGTGTTCACTCATGAGTAGGCCATAGTATGACTGCAATAAGAAAAAAGTTATGTTTCAGCCTGAATATGAGGTGATTCCTAGCCTGGAAGAAAAAAAACCTTCAAATATTTGCACCAGTTTAGAATCTTTCATTCTCATAAGTACTGTACTGAAAATTTTAATCTTTTGCTTTTTTTGTACCATATAACCATTTAGAAAAGTGGCTTTTCATTTGAAGTATTCCTCCCATGTTTTGTGTAAATTTTCAATATTTATTGATCATTTATTTATCATTATTGAAGGGTTTTTTTTAACTCATATTCCTTGTTAAGTCAAATTCTTTGAGACTGTGTGATCCATGTCTTTTTTTGATATTTTTTCATTTTTTATTCCTACAATGATGTCAATGCATAGTAGCTGGTGAATCATCTTAGCTCAGTAAATGAGGATAAAGAGGAAATGAACTAACCAATAATTACGTTTTCAAGTGAACAAAAATCAGAAACTACATAGTTAAGTAAAATCTCTTCCCTTAAACTAAATAAAGATCTCTGGCCCTTTTTCTTCTATCATTATGGGTGTCAAGTTGACAGATGTTTTTAATACAGGCAAATAAGTACTATAATATAACTCCGGGTAACTGTCTCTTGTATTTTACAGAGAAGCAATCTAAATAGAAAAACAATTTAGTAACCGGGCATGGTGGCTCATGCCTTTAATCACTGCACTCGGGGGGGCAGAGGTTGGAGGATTGCTGTGAGTTCAAGGCCATCCTGGGACTACAGAGTGAGTTCTAGGTCAGCCTGGGCTAGAGTGAGACCCTACCTTAGAAAACCCAAAAAAATAAAAATCAAAGAAAGAAAAGCAATCTGGTATAATGAAAAGGCCCTGCTCTTGGAAATCTAGAGGCTTGAGTTCTAGCTCTGATACTTTTGTCAGATTGAAAGGAGCAACCTATTTGATCTCCAGCTTTTTTAATTGATTGGATGAAAAAAATAAGTTTAAACTAAATGAACTATAAGAATCTATTCAGTGCTTAGTTTCCACTTACCAGTATTTAGTTCAGGTGTAGAAATTTATAAAAGTCTCAACAATGTACACCTTATGTCTGCATGCTGGGCTCTTTATAGGAATTATGTAATCTGCAACATTTTGAGCAAAAGTAGTTACAGTATTTTAGAGGACATTTTTTTCTAATTTGTCATTCAATTGCTGATCCTTTCTAAGAGAAGCCTGCAGTAGAGCTGAGAATGGCAGTGCACACCTGTGAAGCTAAAGTAGGAGGATTGAGTGTACAAGTTCAAAACCAGCCTGAGCAACATAGGAAGACGTTGTCAAAACAAACACAAACAACAAAAGCCTGCATTAGTGAACTTCACCAGTAAGCAAGGCAGTTCTTGCAGTGTGGCTGTGAGTTAGTAAGGTTCCCTTCTGTGGACTTGTAGCTCAATATAGAATTTGGTCACAGATCCTGGGGAAGCCCTCTGCATACCCAGGTGTCTGTCTTAAACTTGATTGTCTTCCATATTTTTGAAAACAGCTTATCATGGAAGTTAATGTTTTATCATTCTGAGGTTAAACTATTGTTTTGTTTTTTTTGTTTTTTTTTTTTTTTTTTTTTTTTTTTTTTTTTAAATTTTCTTTTTCGTTTTTTCAAGGCAGACTCTCACTCTAGTCCAGGCTAACCTGGAACTCACTCTGTAATCCCAGGCTGGTCTCAAACTCACAGCAGTTCTCCTACCTCTGCCTCCTAAGTGCAGGGATTAAAGGCATGCACCACTACACCCAGCTTTTCTTTATATTTTAAAATGTAATATGCTCCAAACGAATAATAAAATTCATGTACTCACCTTGTTTATCTCAAAACCAAGCTAATCCCTTGTATATGCTTTACCAAGACTGACCATTTACCAAGTCTCACATCTTTTAGATTCTTATAAAGGTAAACTATCTCACAGTTGAACAACTATGTCCTATTGAAGTTATTTTGAAATGTAGTAGTTGATAATTAGATAGTTGTTAATCCAGAAGGATTTTGCATATGAGAATCTTCCTAGTCTGTATACTGAGATTATGAGGAAGCCTTGCAAGAATGCTAAAGTCTTCCCTTCATGAAGTTTTTCTTGATTTTATTTTATTTTATTGGTGTCTTATTTGTATATTTATTTGGTAGGCCGGAAGCTTTGTATGCATCTGTAAATAAGAACCCTACCTCTGCAGCCTATCCAGTTGGAGAAGGTAAGCATTTGGCAGTTTGTAAATCATTGGGAGTTAGGTTAGATATTGATTATTTGACCATATACTGGTCTTTTCCCTGTTTCTCTGTGTCTAAGGTTTTGTGTGCTTTTTTTTTTAATCGTTTTTTATTTTATTTATTTTATTTTATTTTATTTTATTTTTTGGTTTTTTGAGGTAGAGTCTCACTCTAGTCCAGGCTGACCTGGAATTCACTATGTAGTCTCAGGGTGGCCTTGAACTCACAGTGATCCTCCAACCTCTGCCTCCCAAGTGCAAACAGAGAGAGAAAGAGAGAGAGACAGAAAAGAGAGGGACAATGGGCATGCTGGAATCTCTAGTCAGTGCAAACTAACTCCAGATGCATGTGCTCCTTTGTGCATCTGGCTTTACATGGACACTGGGGAATGGAGCCCAGGTCTTCAGGCTTTTCAAACAAGCACCTTAACCACAGAGCCATCTCTCCAGCCCATGTATGAGGTTTTGTGTTTTTTTTTAAGCATATACATACATACATACACACACACACACATTTACATTTGCAAGCAGGGAGAGCGTCAGAGAAATAGAGAGAATGGGTTTACCAAGGCCTCAAACCACTGCAAACTCCAAATGTATGTGTCATTGTGCATCTAGCTTTGTGTGAGCACTGGTGAATTGAACCCAGGTCGTGAGACTTTTCAGGCAAACACCTTGACCACTGACCCATCTCTCCAGTCCCATGTTTGAGTTTCTGATATTAAGAAATCTACTACTGCACCCAGCTTTGTATGGGTTTTAGGTATCTGAACTCTGATTGCCAGGCTTCACAGCAAGCACTTTTACCCATTGAGCCATCTCCCCAATTCCTTAAGGATAAACACTTGTTCAGTATCTCCTGTGTTGGAGATTAAATAAGCCATAATTTCCTAAGAGTTTACAGAGAAATAGAAATTAGCCTACAACTCTTACTGTAAGGAGTGAACAAAACAACTTAATTTGAGTGAGTGACACCAGAGGAAGCAGTGTTGACACCTGTGAAAGCCCAGAGGAACCAGTGTTGAGGCCTGTGAAAGCCCAGAGGAAGCAGTGTGGAGATCTGTAAAGGCCCAGAGGAAGCGGTGTGGAGATCTGTAAAGGCCCAGAGGAAGCGGTGTGGAGATCTGTAAAGGCCCAGAGGAGCGTGTGGAGATCTGTAAAGGCCCAGAGGAAGCGGTGGAGATCTGTAAAGGCCCAGAGGAAGCGGTGTGGAGATCTGTAAAGGCCCAGAGGAAGCGGTGTGGAGATCTGTAAAGGCCCAGAGGAAGCGGTGTGGAGATCTGTAAAGGCCCAGAGGAAGCGGTGTGGAGATCTGTAAAGGCCCAGAGGAAGCGGTGTGGAGATCTGTAAAGGCCCAGAGGAAGCGGTGTGGAGATCTGTAAAGGCCCAGAGGAAGCGGTGTGGAGATCTGTAAAGGCCCAGAGGAACCGGTGTGGAGATCTGTGAAAGCCCAGAGGAAGCGGTGTGGAGATCTGTAAAGGCCCAGAGGAAGCGGTGTGGAGATCTGTGAAAGCCCAGAGGAAGCGGTGTGGAGACTGGTGAAGACCCAGAGGAAGCGGTGTGGAGACTGGTGAAGACCCAGAGGAAGCGGTGTGGAGACTGGTGAAGACCCAGAGGAAGTGGTGTGGAGACTGGTGAAGACCCAGAGGAAGCGGTGTGGAGACATGTAAAGGCCCAGAGGAAGCTGTGATGAGACCAGTGAAGGTCCAGAAGAAGCTGTGTGGAGACTGGTGAAGGCCCAGAGGAAGCAATGCTGCATCTTCTTAAAATAGTGATCATGTTTTGTACAGTGACCAAGGAAAAGGAAACACTTCTGGACAGAGGGAGAATTAGCTAAGGCTTAGGGAACTTGAGGTCACCAGACAAGCAGAAATCTGTTGTACAGTGGAATGAGTGCTGTCAGATAAGCCAGAACAATAGTAAAGAGTGTTTTTAGGGGGCTGGAGAGATGGCTTAGCGGTTAAACGCTTGCCTATGAAGCCTAAGGACCCCGGTTCGAGGCTTGATTCTCCAGGACCCACGTAAGCCAGATGCACAAGGGGATGCATGCATCTGGAGTTTGTTTGCAGTGGCTGGAGGCCCTGGCGCACCCATTCTCTCTCTCTACCTATTTCTGTATCTCTCTCTCTCTCTCATATAAATTAATAATAAAATATATTTTTTAAAAAGAGTGTTTTTAGAAGTAATGTTGCTTATGACAATTTGCTTAAGCCTTATAATTACTATTAGTTGTGTTAAATCAGCTAATTTAAGGTGATGCTGGAGATGTGAATTGTAAGTTGTAGAATATATATGTATATATATACACACACACACACACTTATTTATTTGCAAGTAGAGAGACAGAGAAGGAGACAGAGAGAATGGGCATGCCAGGGCCTCTAGCCACTGCAAAAGAACTCCAGATGCATGTACCCCTTGTGCATCTGGCTAACATGGGTCCTGGGGTATCGAACCTGGGTCCTTTGGCTTCACAGGCAAATACCTTAACTGCTAAGCCATTTCTCTAGCCCTGTAGATTATATTTTTTATCATCTCTATCTTACAATAAAAGATAAGGTTACATGTTGGCAAATATATATGTAACTAGAAAAGAAAAGGATTCTAAAACACAATTACTGTTTCTTCAAAGTAATAGTAACCACAGGGGGAAAAGCCAAAGAGAATATAACAATTTGGACATACTTTACTAGATATTTACTGAGCATCTACTTGGAGCCAAGCACTATGCTAGGAGCAGGGTCATTTTGGTGGAATTTATCGTCTGCTAGAAACTGATTGTTTCCATAACTGTGTGTGTAAATGAGTTAAAGAGAATTCAGCAAATTAAAATATATTTTGTGGACATGGTGGCATGCGCCTTTAATTCCAGCAGTTGGGAGGTAGAGGTAGAAAGATCACCATGAGTTCGAAGCCATCCTGACACTACATAGTGAATTCCAGGTCAGCCTGGGCCAGAGTGAAACCCTACCTCGAAATAAACCAAGTATGTATGTATGTATGTATGTATGTATGTATGTATGTATGTATATATTGTAGGCTGGAGAGATGGCTCCATGGTTAAGGTGTTTCCTGCAAAGTCTGAGGACTCAGGTTCGATTCCCCAGTACCCATGTAAAGCTAGATGCACAAAGTATATTATAAAGTTTAAAAAAAGGTTCTTTTGTTTTTACCCATTTTCTACTGTGATAACTTTATTAATCTTCAATTTCATTATTGTAAAGTAGAGATACTGATGTATATTTGTAGTTTAGAGGCATTCTTTGTGATTAAAAAAAATGATTGGGGGACTAGAGAGATGGCTTAGCAGTTAAGACACTTGCCTGCAAAGCCTAAGGACTCATGTTCAACTCCCCAGGTCCCACATAAGCCAGATGCACAAGGTGACACATGTGTAAGGTCTCGCATGCACACAAGGTGGCACACACATCTGGAGTTCAATTGCAGTGGCTGGAGGCCCTGGCAGGCCAATTCTCTCTCTCTCTCTCTCTCTCTCTCTCTCTTTCTCCTCTCTCACTCACTCTCTCTCATTAAAAAAAAATGGGAGGCTGGAGAGATGGCTTCGCGGTTAGGGCGCCTGCCTGCTAAGCCTAAGAACCCGGTTCCAATCTCCAGGTCCCACGTTTAGCCAGATGCAAAGTGATGCAAGGGCGCAATGCCGCACTTGCCCACAAGGGGGCGCATGCATCTGGATTTCATTCACAGCAGCTGAGAGACTGCTGGCGCGCCCATCTCTGTCTGTCTCCCTCTCCCTCTCTGTCTGTCTCTCTCTGTGTCTCTCTCCAAAAATAAATTAAAAAATTAAAAATTTTAAAAAATTGGCCTGGATGTCCTGGAGAGATGGCTTAGTGGTTAAGGCGTTTGTCTGTGAAGCCTCAGGATTCCGGTTCAATTCTCCAGGTCCCATGTAAGCCAGATGCACAAGGGGGTGCATGTGTCTGGAGTTGGTTCACAGTGGCTAGAGGCCCTGGCATGCCCATTCTCACTCTCCCTCTCTCTCTTTCCCTCTCTCTGTCTCTAATAAATAAATACAAAAAATGGGACTGGAGAGATGGCTCAGCAGTTATGGTGCTTGCCTGCAAAGACTAATGACCCGGGTTTTATTCTCCATTACTCACATAAAGCCAAATGCACAAAGTAGTGCATGTATCTGGAGTTCGTTTATAGTGGCTAGAGGCTCTGGTGTGCCCATTCTCTCCCTCTTCCCCCGCCCTTCTCTCACTTTTTCTCAATGATTTCTTGATGATGATGATGATGGATGGCAGGGCATGGTGATACATGCCTTTAATCCCAGTGCTCAGGAGGCTGAGGTAGGAGGATTGCTGTGAGTTCAAGACTAACCTGAGACTACATAGTGAATTCCATACCTCAAAAAAAAAACAAAACAAAACAAAAAGATAACAAAGTATTTGAAAATGTAGAAACACCATGGTAAAGTTTGTTAACCTTTGCATAAGTAATTATTTCTTTTTCTTTCATTGTGTGTGTGTGGTGTGCATGTATGTTTGCAGGTGTATGTTCATGTACGTGTATAAGGGTGCATGTGCAGACATGTACCTGTGTGTGGCAACCAGTGGTTGACATTAGGTGTCCATTGTTGTTGTTGTTTGGTTTTTCGAGGTAGGGTCTCACTCTATCTCAGGCTGACCTGGAATTCTCTATTTAGTCTCAGGGTGGCCTTGAACTCATGGTGATCCTCCTACCTCTGTGGAGTGCTAGGATTAAAGGTGTGTGCCACCACACCTGGCTCAGGTGTCCTTCCTTTTGGTTTGTTTGTTTGTTTGTTTGTTTGTTTGTTTTGAGGTAGGGTCTCACTCTAGCCAAAGCTGACCTGGAATTCACTCTGTATTCTCATCAGGTGTCCTTCTTAGTCCCACCTTATTTTGGGGGGAAAGGGTCTCTCACTGAATCCAAGATTTGATTAGACTAGCTTATCAGCAAGCCTTGGGGATCTTCATGTGTCTACCTTCCCAGCATTTGGATTACAGGCACACACCACCGGATCCAGCTTTTCCATGGTACTGGAGGTCCATATCAGGTCCTCATGCTTGTGAGGCTAGCACTGTACCTCCCAGCCCCTTCAGTCCTTTTTCTACCTTCAGATCATTTTTTTTTAAATCTATTTGAGAGTGACAGACAGAGAGGGAAAGAGGCAGATAGATAGAGAATGGGTGCGCCAGGGCCTGCAGCCACTGCATGTGAACTCCAGGTGCATGTGCCACTATGCATCTGGCTTATGTAGGTCCTGGGGATTAGAGCCTTGAACCATGGTCCTTAGGTTTCATAGGAAAGCACTTAACCGCTAAGCCATCTCTCCCAGCCCCTTCAGATCTTTTTGTATTGTTAAGGTACAAGGGTTTTTTTTGTTTTTTTTTTTTACAGTAAACTTAAAGAAGATCTCAAAATTCAACCCAATTTCTTTTTTTATGTCTGTGATCTTACAATAAAACCTTTCTGCTTATTCCTATAGAATATATTGCACTTTATCCATATTCAAGTGTAGAGCCTGGAGATTTGACTTTCACTGAAGGTGAAGAAATACTGGTGACCCAGAAAGATGGAGAGTGGTGGACAGGAAGTATTGGAGACAGAACTGGAATTTTTCCATCAAACTATGTCAAACCTAAAGATCAAGAGGTACAGTTATTTGGGTATTAAAAACAAAATCAGAGCCAGGTGTGGTGGCACACGCCTTTAATCCCAGCACTCGGGAGCCAGAGGTAGGAGGATCGCCGAGAGTTCGAGGCCACCCTGAGACTACATAGTGAATTCCAGGTCAGCCTGGGCCAGAGCGAGACCCTACCTTGCAAAACAAACAAACAAAAAAAACAAAAACAAAATCAGGCCGGGCGTGGTGGTGCATGCCTTTAATCCCAGTACTCGGGAGGCAGAGGTAGGAGGATTGCCAAGAGTTGGAGGCCACCCTGAGACTACATAGTGAATTCCAGGTCAGCCTGGGCTAGAGTGAGACCCTACCTCGAAAAACAAAAAACAAAATCAAGCCGGGCATGGTGGTACACGCCTTTAATCCCAGCACTTGGAAGGCAGAGGTAGGAGGATTGCCATGAGTTCAAGACCACCCTGAGACTACCAAGTGATTTCAGGTCAGCCTGGGCTAGAGCAAGACCCTGCCTTGAAAAACCAAAATCAAGCCGGGTATGGTGGCACTTATGCCTTTAATCCCAGCATTCGTAAAGCAGAGGTAGGAGGATCATTGTGAGTTCGAAGCCACCCTGAGAACAAGTTGATTTGACCCAGTTGTCAGGAAGGACTTAGAAAGTGAATTATTGAGTAAGTAGCATTAGCTACTTTTATATAAAATATTATACTAGCAGACCAAATCTCTTTGTAAGTGTTGAGTTGTTCATTAATTTGGAGACTATGAGGTTCATTATCATTTTGATCTTCATAAAGAAACAAGAATCCTGGGCATTAGAAATCTTTAATTTTGGGCTGGAGAGATGGTTTAGTAGTTAAGGTGTGTGCCTATAAAGCCAAAGGACCCAGGTCGATTCCCCAGTACCCGTGTAAACCCAGATGCACAAGGTGATGCATGTGTCTGGAGTTCCTTTGCAGTAGCTAAAGGCCCTGGCACACCCTTTCTCTGTTTCTTTCTCTCTCAAATAAATAAATAAAATTTTTTAAAATTCTTAGTAACCTCTGTACTTTCCTGGGTAATGATTGTTGGAAATGATAAAAGCAGTATGTCTTTTCATTACAGAACTTTGGGAATGCTGGCAAATCTGGAACTGCAAACAGAAAACCTGGTATGTATAACAGTAACCTTGAAAAATAGTGAAGTATTTGCTCTACAGTCTTGAATCACAGTGCTTTTCTTCTTCTTTTCAGAGATTGCTCAAGTCACTTCTGCATATGTTGCTTCTGGTGCTGAACAACTTAGTCTTGCACCAGGGCAGTTAATATTAATCCTAAAGAAAAACACAAGTGGGTGGTGGCAAGGAGAGTTACAGGTAATAAAGCATGCTCATAAAACATAAAAAATTAGTAAAAATTTTAAATCATTCATAATCTTAGAAGTAATCACATTTTATTGCTTTATGCTTCCCTCCAGTCGTTTGTCTATTTTTAGCACAGTTTGGTTGATACTATAAATAACAATTTAAAGAATACTTTTCTGTGGTGGCATAATTGGTTTCCAGTAATTTATCCCTTACTAAACCATAGGCCATTTTCTTTTATATATATAATTTTATTTATTTGAGAGAGAGAAAGAGGCAGAGAGAGAGACAGACAGCATGGGTGTGCCAGGGCCTCTAGCCACTCAAATTTGACAATTCACTAGACATATTCATGGAGCATTCTGAAAGGTGATATACTTAGTTTTTTATTTAAAAAAGGTTCTTTTGTTTTTACCCATTTTCTACTGTGATAACTTTATTAATCTTCAATTTCATTATTGTAAAGTAGAGATACTGATGTATATTTGTAGTTTAGAGGCATTCTTTGTGATTAAAAAAAATGATTGGGGGACTAGAGAGATGGCTTAGCAGTTAAGACACTTGCCTGCAAAGCCTAAGGACTCATGTTCAACTCCCCAGGTCCCACATAAGCCAGATGCACAAGGTGACACATGTGTAAGGTCTCGCATGCACACAAGGTGGCACACACATCTGGAGTTCAATTGCAGTGGCTGGAGGCCCTGGCAGGCCAATTCTCTCTCTCTCTCTCTCTCTCTCTCTCTCTCTTTCTCCTCTCTCGCTCACTCTCTCTCATTAAAAAAAAAAAATGGGAGGCTGGAGAGATGGCTTCGCGGTTAGGGCGCCTGTCTGCTAAGCCTAAGAACCCGGTTCCAATCTCCAGGTCCCACGTTTAGCCAGATGCAAAGTGATGCAAGGGCGCAATGCCGCACTTGCCCACAAGGGGGCGCATGCATCTGGATTTCATTCACAGCAGCTGAGAGACTGCTGGCGCGCCCATCTCTATCTGTCTCCCTCTCCCTCTCTGTCTCTCTCTGTGTCTCTCTCCAAAAATAAATTAAAAAATTAAAAATTTTAAAAAATTGGCCTGGATGTCCTGGAGAGATGGCTTAGTGGTTAAGGCGTTTGTCTGTGAAGCCTCAGGATTCGGTTCAATTCTCCAGGTCCCATGTAAGCCAGATGCACAAGGGGTGCATGTGTCTGGAGTTGGTTCACAGTGGCTAGAGGCCCTGGCATGCCCATTCTCACTCTCCCTCTCTCTCTTTCCCTCTCTCTGTCTCTAATAAATAAATACAAAAAATGGGACTGGAGAGATGGCTCAGCAGTTATGGTGCTTGCCTGCAAAGACTAATGACCCGGGTTTTATTCTCCATTACTCACATAAAGCCAAATGCACAAAGTAGTGCATGTATCTGGAGTTCGTTTATAGTGGCTAGAGGCTCTGGTGTGCCCATTCTCTCCCTCTTCCCCCGCCCTTCTCTCACTTTTTCTCAATGATTTCTTGATGATGATGATGATGGATGGCAGGGCATGGTGATACATGCCTTTAATCCCAGTGCTCAGGAGGCTGAGGTAGGAGGATTGCTGTGAGTTCAAGACTAACCTGAGACTACATAGTGAATTCCATACCTCAAAAAAAACAAAACAAAACAAAAAGATAACAAAGTATTTGAAAATGTAGAAACACCATGGTAAAGTTTGTTAACCTTTGCATAAGTAATTATTTCTTTTTCTTTCATTGTGTGTGTGTGGTGTGCATGTATGTTTGCAGGTGTATGTTCATGTACGTGTATAAGGGTGCGTGTGCAGACATGTACCTGTGTGTGGCAACCAGTGGTTGACATTAGGTGTCCATTGTTGTTGTTGTTTGTTTTTTGAGGTAGGGTCTCACTCTATCTCAGGCTGACCTGGAATTCTCTATTTAGTCTCAGGGTGGCCTTGAACTCATGGTGATCCTCCTACCTCTGTGGAGTGCTAGGATTAAAGGTGTGTGCCACCACACCTGGCTCAGGTGTCCTTCCTTTTGTTTTGTTTCGTTTGTTTGTTTGTTTGTTTGTTTGTTTGTTTGTTTGTTTGTTTGTTTTGAGGTAGGGTCTCACTCTAGCCAAAGCTGACCTGGAATTCACTCTGTATTCTCATCAGGTGTCCTTCTTAGTCCCACCTTATTTTGGGGGGAAAGGGTCTCTCACTGAATCCAAGATTTGATTAGACTAGCTTATCAGCAAGCCTTGGGGATCTTCATGTGTCTACCTTCCCAGCATTTGGATTACAGGCACACACCACCGGATCCAGCTTTTCCATGGTACTGGAGGTCCATATCAGGTCCTCATGCTTGTGAGGCTAGCACTGTACCTCCCAGCCCCTTCAGTCCTTTTTCTACCTTCAGATCATTTTTTTTTAAATCTATTTGAGAGTGACAGACAGAGAGGGAAAGAGGCAGATAGATAGAGAATGGGTGCGCCAGGGCCTGCAGCCACTGCATGTGAACTCCAGGTGCATGTGCCACTATGCATCTGGCTTATGTAGGTCCTGGGGATTAGAGCCTTGAACCATGGTCCTTAGGTTTCATAGGAAAGCACTTAACCGCTAAGCCATCTCTCCCAGCCCCTTCAGATCTTTTTGTATTGTTAAGGTACAAGGGTTTTTTTGTTGTTGTTTTTTTTTACAGTAAACTTAAAGAAGATCTCAAAATTCAACCCAATTTCTTTTTTATGTCTGTGATCTTACAATAAAACCTTTCTGCTTATTCCCTATAGAATATATTGCACTTTATCCATATTCAAGTGTAGAGCCTGGAGATTTGACTTTCACTGAAGGTGAAGAAATACTGGTGACCCAGAAAGATGGAGAGTGGTGGACAGGAAGTATTGGAGACAGAACTGGAATTTTTCCATCAAACTATGTCAAACCTAAAGATCAAGAGGTACAGTTATTTGGGTATTAAAAACAAAATCAGAGCCAGGTGTGGTGGCACACGCCTTTAATCCCAGCACTCGGGAGCCAGAGGTAGGAGGATCGCCGAGAGTTCGAGGCCACCCTGAGACTACATAGTGAATTCCAGGTCAGCCTGGGCCAGAGCGAGACCCTACCTTGCAAAACAAACAAACAAAAAAAAAACAAAAACAAAATCAGGCCGGGCGTGGTGGTGCATGCCTTTAATCCCAGTACTCGGGAGGCAGAGGTAGGAGGATTGCCAAGAGTTGGAGGCCACCCTGAGACTACATAGTGAATTCCAGGTCAGCCTGGGCTAGAGTGAGACCCTACCTCGAAAAACAAAAAACAAAATCAAGCCGGGCATGGTGGTACACGCCTTTAATCCCAGCACTTGGAAGGCAGAGGTAGGAGGATTGCCATGAGTTCAAGACCACCCTGAGACTACCAAGTGATTTCAGGTCAGCCTGGGCTAGAGCAAGACCCTGCCTTGAAAAACCAAAATCAAGCCGGGTATGGTGGCACTTATGCCTTTAATCCCAGCATTCGTAAAAAGCAGAGGTAGGAGGATCATTGTGAGTTGAAGCCACCCTGAGAACAAGTTGATTTGACCCAGTTGTCAGGAAGGACTTAGAAAGTGAATTATTGAGTAAGTAGCATTAGCTACTTTTATATAAAATATTATACTAGCAGACCAAATCTCTTTGTAAGTGTTGAGTTGTTCATTAATTTGGAGACTATGAGGTTCATTATCATTTTGATCTTCATAAAGAAACAAGAATCCTGGGCATTAGAAATCTTTAATTTTGGGCTGGAGAGATGGTTTAGTAGTTAAGGTGTGTGCCTATAAAGCCAAAGGACCCAGGTCGATTCCCCAGTACCCGTGTAAACCCAGATGCACAAGGTGATGCATGTGTCTGGAGTTCCTTTGCAGTAGCTAAAGGCCCTGGCACACCCTTTCTCTGTTTCTTTCTCTCTCAAATAAATAAATAAAATTTTTTTAAATTCTTAGTAACCTCTGTACTTTCCTGGGTAATGATTGTTGGAAATGATAAAAGCAGTATGTCTTTTCATTACAGAACTTTGGGAATGCTGGCAAATCTGGAACTGCAAACAGAAAACCTGGTATGTATAACAGTAACCTTGAAAAATAGTGAAGTATTTGCTCTACAGTCTTGAATCACAGTGCTTTTCTTCTTCTTTTCAGAGATTGCTCAAGTCACTTCTGCATATGTTGCTTCTGGTGCTGAACAACTTAGTCTTGCACCAGGGCAGTTAATATTAATCCTAAAGAAAAACACAAGTGGGTGGTGGCAAGGAGAGTTACAGGTAATAAAGCATGCTCATAAAACATAAAAAATTAGTAAAAATTTTAAATCATTCATAATCTTAGAAGTAATCACATTTTATTGCTTTATGCTTCCCTCCAGTCGTTTGTCTATTTTTAGCACAGTTTGGTTGATACTATAAATAACAATTTAAAGAATACTTTTCTGTGGTGGCATAATTGGTTTCCAGTAATTTATCCCTTACTAAACCATAGGCCATTTTCTTTTATATATATAATTTTATTTATTTGAGAGAGAGAAAGAGGCAGAGAGAGAGACAGACAGCATGGGTGTGCCAGGGCCTCTAGCCACTCAAATTTGACAATTCACTAGACATATTCATGGAGCATTCTGAAAGGTGATATACTTAGTTTTTTATCACAAAATGGTACAAATTAAAATCAGACAGTAGAAAAGATAGTATAGGGGGTTCCAAAAAGGGACCTTGGGGGTTATCCTCTCCAAGCAGATTATGGACAGCATCACCTCTTCCTGGCAGTAACTTGTGATAACATACACGTAGTATTGCCACCAAGGAAAACTCATGGGGCTTTCACTGGGGCTCTGTCACATAGCGAGTTCCCTGTTCATGTGAACAAACCCTGTGTCCAACCCATAAAGGGTGAGCTAATATTCCATGACTCAGAGCACCCACCACAAATCACATCGATAGGATTGAGAAGGTCCAGGTTCCCCTCCCCAGGTAAACTAAGACACTTATAAATGAATGTATTCCAAGGATTTTTAGAGTGAACGTCCTAGGAGTCAGTTTCAAAGACCAGACTAGATGTGGGCAAAGTTAAATTCCTTTTCAAACAGCCAAGAATCTTCTAATTTTAAGTCATATCTCAGTAATTTTTTGGGAGGGAGGGAGTGGGTTTTTTGTTGTTGTTAAGGTAGAGTCTCACTCTAGCCCAGGCTGACTTGGAGCTTACTCTGTAGTCCCAAACTGGCCTTGAACTCACATTCTAGTGCTGGGATACATGCCTGGCAGTAATTGTTTTTGGGTTTTTTATATACTTTTTATTTGGGCTGGAGAGATTGCTTAGCAGTTAAGGCACTTGCCTATAAAGCCTAACAACCAGAGTTCAATTTCCTAGTACCCATGTAAAGCCAGATGCACAAAGTGAGTGCCTCTGGAATTCATTTACAGCAGCTGGAGGCCCTGGCATAACCATCCTGTCTGTCTTCCATCTCTCTGCTTCCAAATTAATCAGTAATTTTTGTTGTTGTTGTTTTGTTTTTTGAGGTAAGGTCTCACTCTAGTTCATGCTGACTTGGATGTCACTATGTAGTCTCAGGGTGGCCTTGAACTCAGGGTGATCCTCCTACCTCTGCCTTCCGGGTGCTGGGTTAAAGGTGTATGCCTGGCTAAATAAGTAAATTTTTTTTAATTAAAAAAATGTTATTTAGCCAAGTGTGGTGGCGCACGCCTTTAATCCCAGCACTTGGGAGGCAGAGATATAAGGATCACCGTGAGTTCGAGGCCACACTGAATAGTGAATTCCAGGTCATCCTGAGCTACAGTGAGACCCTACCTCAAAAAAAAAAAAAAAAAAAAAAAAAAGAAACTTTATTTATTTATTTCTGAGCAATAGAGAATGAGCACACCAGGGCCTCTAGCCACTGCAAATGAACTCCAGATGCATGTGCCACTTTGTGTATCTGGCTTTATGTGGGTACTGGGGTCCTTAGGTGCAGGCAAGCACCTTAACTGCTGGACTATCTCTCCAGCCCCAGTAATTGTTTTTATTTATTTATTTTTTGTTTTGTTTTTCAAGGTAGGGTCTCACTCTAGCTCCAGCTGACCTGGAATTCACTATGTAGTCTCAGGGTGGCCTCGAACTCATGGCGATCCTCCTACCTCTTCCTCCTGAGTGCTGGGATTAAAGGCATGCGCCACCATGCCCGGCTCCCAGTAATTGTTTTTAATCTCATCTTTTAAAAAAAATTATTATTATTTATTTGTAAGCAGAGAGAAAAAATGAAAATGGGCATCTCATGACCTCTTGCCACTGTAAATGAACTCTAGATGCGCGTACTATTTCATGCATATACCTTTACATGGTACTGGGAATCAAACCTGGGTCATTAGGCTTTGCAAATAAATGCCTTTAAGTGCTGAGCCATCTCTCCAGCCCTCATCTTTTAATTACATATTTATTTTGCTAACTTTACAGGCCAGAGGAAAAAAGCGACAGAAAGGATGGTTTCCTGCCAGCCATGTTAAACTTTTGGGTCCAAGTAGTGAAAGAACCACACCTGCCTTTCATGCTGGTAAGAAAGTGGTTAACTTGTGTCTCATCATAGAGAACTTGTTAAAGCACAGCAGCTTCTTAGATAGCTAACTCTTTGAAAGGTATGACAATTTTCCTTTCTTTACCTCTGCTAAAAGTAACTTGCCACTGAGAACTTCCTTTCCAAAAAAGCAAAACTTTCTCTCTCTAAATACTTCACTCCTTGAAATTTTTCAATGTGGAATTGCTATTTCATCACACTTAAAATGAGAAACAGTTCACTTGACTTTGTTTGTTTCTGAGGTAGAGTCTCACTCTAACCCAGGCTGACCTGAAACTCACTCTATAGTCCCAAGGCTGGCCTCAAACTCATAGTGATCCTTCTATCTCTGCCTCCCAAGTGCTGGGAATAAAGGCATGTGCCACCACCCCCAGCTCACTTGGCCTTTTTTTTTTTTTTTTTTTTTTTTTTTTTTTTTTTTTTTTTGAGAGAGAGAGAGGAAGAGGGGGGGAGAGAGAGAATAGGTGCAAATGAACTCCAGATGCATGAGCCCCTTGTGCATCTGGCTTACATGGATCCTAGAGAATCAAACCAGGATCTTTTGCCTTTGCAGGCAAACGCCTTAACCACCAAGCCATCTCTCCAGCCCTCACTTGGCCTTTTAACTGGAGCCGATTTTGTAAGAAAGAATGGGGGAAGGAAGATGGGAAAGAGAGCAGTTCAAGAAAAAAATTAGCATAATCTTAGTATTAAATATTAGTATTGTCTACAAATAATATTAACTCACGTAGGAATAATTAACTGATTACTTTGCTGTTCTTTCGATAGTATGTCAGGTGATCGCTATGTATGACTACATAGCAAATAATGAAGATGAGCTCAATTTCTCCAAAGGACAACTTATTAATGTTTTGAACAAAGATGATCCTGACTGGTGGCAAGGAGAAATCAGTGGGGTGACTGGTCTCTTTCCTTCAAACTACGTTAAGATGACAACAGACTCAGACCCAAGTCAACAGTGTGAGTAGTACCAAATTATTTACTTTTCATCTGGTATGAAAACTTTCATGTGGTATGTTACATTTATTACTATATTGTATCAGATCTTAAACTTAGAACTCACAGCAACTGTAGGTTCATATTTCAAGTAAGGAAAAATTGCCTTATATCAGGCATGATGGTGCATGCCTTTAATCCCAGCACTTGGGAGCAGAGGTAAAAGAATCACTGAGTTTGAGGCTACCCTGAGACTACATAGTGAATTCTAGGTCTTCCTGGGCTAGAGTGAGATTGTACCTCAAAAAAAAAAAAAAAAAAAAAAAAAAAAGTCAAAGGGGGGAAAAGTTATACTGCCTTTTTTCAAACACTTTCTGCTAACTTTAGCCCTTAGTGTTAGGTTCCATGTAAAAAAAAGTGTGTACTCTCTCTTGTGGGGTTTTTGTGTGATGGCCACGCGTACTGCGGCTTCTCTTCACTCGTTTTCAGCATCCAGTATTCTTTTTCAGCATAATAAAAAGTAGCTGTGCCTATAATTGCCCAATTCATAATTGCCATTAATTTTGCAGCCTCTTCATGTATTTTCCACATGTTTACATAGTGCCTGGCTTGAAAAAAAAATAGCTTGTTTAAACTGTTTGTAAAACAGGTGATTCTTTGGAGAGCTACTTCCTGCCACAAAAGATGTATGAATCAATGTCACTTGCACATTATTCAGAATAATGCTCCTGACCTCAAAAACATAAAATTTGCTATTACATAATAGCATATCTTGTTAGCTGTATAGCTTTATGAAAAATATTTATTTATTTATTTGGGAGAGAAACACAGAGTGAGTATGTGCATCCAGAGCTTCCTGCCATTGCAAATGACTCCAAACGCATGCGTCACTTTGTACATCTGACTTTACCCAAGTACTGGGGAATCAAACCAGGGCCATTAAGCTTAGCAAGCAAATGGCTCTAACCACTGAGCAATCTCTCTAGCCTAGCTAAATAGCCTTTTACATAGTTAACAAGAAAATCAGCAGTAATAGTAAATTAGGGAATAAACAGTACTTGAAAAATAACTTTTTGTCTCTTTAAAGTAGATGGCACTTCTTTCTTTTGTTTTATTTACATGTTCTTGATTTGTGTTTCTATTACTCTAGTCAAAATATTGAAAATAGCCTTTCATTTTAATTGATTGGAGCATATAATTGGTAACTGAATCAACAGAGTTACACTTAGGATTCATTGTAATGCAAAGGTTTTGAATTTATTTTATGCTGTATGTATAATGTGTATTATTTTCACTTTAAAGTTTGTAAAGATAGTTCTTATCTTGAAAGACAACTCCTCCTTAGGTAAATCAACCAAATTTTATAGTTTAAAAATATGAGGAGGCATTGAATATTCCCACAAGTGTCTCAGAATTTCAGGAGAAATAAAATTATAATAGGGTTGGAGAGATGGTTCCATAGATAAATTGCTTGCTACTCAACCTGGAGTACCAAATTCCATCCCCAGATTCCATATAAAAATCCTGAAGTGAGTGGTAGAGATGAGTGGCAAAGGAAGTAGAATTACCCAGAAGCCCATGGTTAGCACAGCAAAGAGCCTGAGTGAGAATTCAGAGCAAGAAACCCTGCCTTAACGAAACCACTTTAGTGAGGACTAACCTGAAAGTTGTTCTCTGACCTCAACTTGCATGTAAGAACAAACATACACACATACACAAATTAATAATGTTTTTTGAAACTATAGCTACTTGGATTGCCTAATGGATGACAATTTTTAAGTTCTGCTGATTGTTTTACACTTTACAGTGTTTAATTAGAAATTGATTTATCGGGCTGGAGAGATGGCTTAGCGGTTAAGGCGCCTGCCTGCTAAGCCTAAGAACGCTGGTTCCAATCTCCAGGTCCCACGTTTAGCCAGATGCAAAGTGACACAAGGGCGCAATGCCGCACATGCCCACAAGGGGACACACACATCTGGAGTTCGTTCGCAGCGGCTGAGAGGCTGCTGGTGCGCCCATTCTCTATCTGTCTTCCTCTCCCTCTCTCTCTCTGTCTCTGTGTCTCTCCAAAAAAAAGAAAGAAAGAAAAAGAAATTGGTTTATCTAGTTAATTATAAGTACATGTCACATTTCTGTGGCCTGAGAGATAAAGATACTTTGAGACTTGCTATATTTGAAGACATATCCTAGTGATCCCTGCTATCAGTCCAGAATGTCAGTACAGTTGGTTCTTGTTTTTTACAAAACTGCTTGATGTTTTCTATATTATATTATATTAATATTCTATATTATTTCCAGTGTTGGAATATCCTACTTCACATAGTAAGTATATGTAAAGAACAGATAATAGCTGTTTTATAGTAAGGGGAGGACCATGCTCCAGACTTTTCCTTCTTTTCATCTACCTGTTCCATGACAATTCTGTCAGTCTTCCCTCTGGGGCTGATTTGAAAAGCACTACTCTACAGAAATCTACTTCAAGAGTGTAATCTCCTAAAGAAGTAACCTAAATTGATAGCTTTTTATTCATGTAGCTCAAGGTGACCCTGAACTCACTATGTAGCTGAGGATGACCCTCAATTCAAATGCTGAGATTCCAGGCCTGAGCCACCACATGCAGCTAAAAATGAACCCATGGCCTCATGCACTCAAGGCAAGCACTCTATCACTGAGCTATGTTCCCAGTTTTTTATTCTTAAATAAAATAGTAGGTTGCTAGTAAATGTTTGTACATAAATAATACAGAAAAGTATAAATAAAAAATAAAATAAAATAAATAAATTAGTTATCCAAGGACACATAATCTACATACATTACTCTCGGCAAGCCAGGCATGGTAGTGCACACCTGTGATCCCAACACCCAGGAGGATGAGAGTGGGAGGCTAATCTGGGCTACAAAGTTAAACCCTGTCTCCAAAAACAAACGAACAAAGCAAAGTGCTTTTGGCCAAAGACTATTCCATCTTATGTTGTAGTGTGGATTGAGCTGCTAGAGCCAAAATTTGACTGCGGTTGAGAATTTCACTCTCAAAAAAAAAAAAAAAAAAAAAAAACCTGGGTGGGAAAGATGGCTCAGCGGTTAAGGCACTTGCCCACAGAGCCTAATGACCCAAGTTCATTCTCCAGTATCCACATAAAGTCCGATGAACAAAGTGATACATGCATCTGCAGTCTGTTTGCGGCAGCTGGAGGCCTTGGCATGCCCATTCTCTCTGTCTCTTTTCTGTCTCTCTGCTTATAAATAAAGAATTAAAAAGGAGGCTGGAGAGATGGCTCAGCAGTTAAGGTGAATGCCTGTGAAGCCTAAGGACCCAGGTTTGATTCTCCAGGTCCCACGTAAGACATATGCACATGGTGGCGTGGCACATGTATCTGGAGTTCGTTTGCAGTGGCTAGAGGCCCTGGTGTGCCCTCTTTCTCTCTCCTTCTCCTCCTCCCTCCCTCTCTCTCAAATAAGTTAAAATAAAATAAAATCTTTAAAAAAATTAAAAACTTAAAACTTTCTAAGCCAGGTGTGGTAGAACACACCTTTAATCCCAGCACTTGGGAGGCAGAGGTAGGAAAATCACTGTGAGATCGAGGCCAGCCTGAGATTACATAGTGAATTCCAGGTCAGCCTGGGCTAGAGTGAGACCCTACCTCAAAAAGAAGAAAAGAAAAGGGGAAAGGAAAGGAAAGGAAAGGAAAGGGAAGGAAAGGAGGAAAGGAAAAGAAAGCCAGCCATGGTGGCACATGCCTTTAATCCCAGCACTTGGGAGGCAGAGGTAGGAGGATCACCTTGAGTTCAGGGCCACCCTGAGGTTATATAGTGAATTCCAGTCCTGGGCTAGAGTGAAACCCTACCTCAAAAAAAAAAAAAAAAAAAAAAAAAAAAACTTTCTATAGTGAAGAAGTCTATATCTGTACCTCCAACATAGTGGCCACTAGCCACACTTGTTTTTGAGCATTTGAAGTGTGGCTAAAATGAATGAGAAACTCAAATTTAATTTAATTTAATTTAATTTAATTTAATTATTTTAGCACTAAATAGTATTTGTGCTGATGTCTACAGTATTAGCACAGGTGTAGAAGACATCTACTTTCAAGTCTTTCCTGAAATAAAACAAGGAAATTGTAATATCCAAACATAGAAATAAGAATAGGAAAAATCCTTCAATCATTACTGATGAGGCAATATTAAGCAACAAAATCCCCTGTGTTTCAGATTTTGCCTTCCATGGTGTTTTGGGGTTTTATGCTCTCATTCTTCCTACTAGTCAATCAGGAGATTCATTCACATTATTTATATTGTTAGAGTGTTCACCACGTAAGTAAGTACAGGCACTGGAAGCACAAACATGAAAAGACAGTTCTTGCACCAAAGTTGCTTCAGAGCTTAGTGGGAAATAGACATTCAGATAAATTTAACAATTGTCTGAATGAATATTTATATACATATTGGGAAAAGATCCCCTAAGTGGATGTGGAGAAAGAAGGTGTTGACACATGGAGGGCTTGACAGAAGACATTTGAATTAAGACCTAAGGAATAAGTAGTTACAGTTTTCTGGAAAGGCAAATGTGGGGGATGAGAGAGGAAGTGCCTTTGATTTTTCCTTGATCATTTTACATATTGAGAATAGAGCAATAGAACGTTTAAGGGTTGTTTCAAAATAAGGTAGTTTCAAAGTTCTCTTTGTTTTAAAATTATTATAACTTATCTACTGCCTTTGTTATGGCTAATGTGCATGTATTTTTGTAGTTTGTATCTGAAAACAGAATTCTTTCTTATTTAATATCTCATTTTCTTTTAATTATTTGAGAGAGAGGCAGGTAGAGAATGGGTACACCAGGGCCTCTAGCCACTGCAAGCAAACTCCAGACACAAGCACCATTTCTACATCTGGCTTCGTGTGCGTACTGGGAATCAAACCTGGGTCCTTTGGCTTTGAAGGCAAGCGCCTTAACCGCTAAACCTTCTCTCTAGCCCCTGAATAGTTTGTTTTACATAAATGAATAACTAAAAATTTGTCATCCATCATAGTTTATAAAAGAGGTCTCGCTGGGTGTGGCGGCACACACCTTTAATCCCAACACTCAGATGGCAGAGGTAGGAGGATTGCTGTAAGTTCAAGACCAGCTTTACTACAGAGTTTCAGGTCAGTCTGGGCTAGAGTGAGATCCTACCTCAGAAAAACCAAAAATTGAAAATAGGGCTAGAGAGACGGCTTAGCGGTTAAGGCACTTGCCTGTGAAGCCTTATGGACCCATGTTCGATCTCTCTCTAGATCCCACATAAGCCAGGAATACAAAAGGTGAGGCAAGCACAAGGTTGCACGTGCCCACTAGGTGGTACAAGTGTCTGGAGTTTGATCGCAGTGGCTGAAGCTCTGGCACGCCAGTTCTCTCTCTCTCTAAAAAAAGAAAAAGAAAACGAAAAAGAAAAATGAACAAATAAAAACTAAAGAGCTTTCAATTCTTTAATTCTTAGGACAATTAACAAATAGATTGCTCTGAAAAGTTTATTGTTCCTATAAAACCACTATTTAGGACAGGAGAGATGGCTCAGTGGTTAAGGTGCTTGCATTGCAAAGCCTGACAGCCTGGGTTTGAGTCCCCAGTAATCACATAAAGCCAGATGCCCAAAGTGGCACATGCATCTGGGGTTCATCTGCAGTGGCAAGAGGTCCTGGCATGCCCATTTATAGTCTTTCTTTCTCTCTCTCTCTTCCTCCTCCCTCCCTCTCTATCCTTGTAAATAAATAAATAGAATTTTTAAGCTACTATTGAAATCACCTGCAAGACTAATGAGTGCCAGTTCTGTTTATTCAGAGTAACTATTTACTAGAAACTGAAGACTCAGAATTGCTTTTCACAGAGGATGAGTAAAATCAATTGTATTGGTAGCTGTGAAATTAATTTGCCTTACATTTGTACCTACAGTGACTATAGGATATGATTCAGAAAATGCTTTAATGCTTATACTGGGGGAGTCATTTGAGATATTTTTATAGCAACCCAGATATTTAGAAGTAAATCATCTATTTTTCCAGTCTTTGTATTGGCATTAAGAACTTGTTAAAGTGTAGATTACCATTTGTATTTCTCTAGCTCTTATAAATATTATTTTCATTTTATTATATAATTGGAACATTTTAAAAAGTTGAACATTTTAGTGGTTCAAATTTATTTAGTTGTTGTTACATGTTATTAGTGGTCAAACTTTTTATCACCCACCTATTTTGCTTTATGTTCATTTTATTCCTCATTTTTCTTTTTTTAGGACCCAATGTTGTCTTCCAGTTGTGAAAGCACCCCAGAGACCCACTATCCAAGTTTGACTCTAGCGTGGAGGCAGGGCAGGCAGCCCTGATCAAATATCTCCTACACAATTCGTTTACTTCGTTTGAATGTTAGAGCCACTTGTGATTATTCCTTTGTGTTTCTAATTTACAGTAAAAATTTATTTGTAACAAGTTCAAGGATAGTGGGTCTTTGTGTGGCTTTCCCTGCTGTTCACTCTGGCATCCTCTAGCGGTTTTCTTTTTTAATTTGGAAATTGTAGGTCACTAGCATGCATATTTAGTTTGCCCTTACATGGTGGGAGTTCAAACACACAAAGACCCACTATTTGCACAAACTGTTCTCTCTGGTTTAGAATGGGCTGCCGTGCTTTTCTAATGTTATTGCAACATGTATATTCATTATAGACTTCAGGTGATGCTTGCTTATGTTCTACTATTATATTTGATCTAATCCTAATCACAGTGAGCTCTTAAGTGGCTCAATTTGTGATTTACCATCAAATATGCACTGTTGATTACTTTACAATATGCCACTATGAGTAACAATATTTAAATTTGTTTCAAGGCCAGGAATTGGAAATAGTCTTTTCTGTATTTTCTGTATAATCTGAATGGGAACAGTAACATTTGGGGGAACTTTCTTATCTCACAGAAAAGAAGAATGGCCTACTCTGGGCAGAGTGGGATGTCTGATCTGTTTCAGTGCCCAAGAATGAGCACAGGGCTTTGGTACCCCTCTAGGCCCTTCTGTGCTCTAGACTACAGACACTATGGAATGTGCTCCAGCACTTAGTTATCACTTCTTTATTGGTGAGCTAAAAGAAGGGGACTGGGTTGTTTTTTGTTTTTTAAGGAATTAAAGCTTTCCACTGTTGACTGTGAGATATGAAACCTTCCCTAGTTTAGAGCATTTGTATCTATAATATATTTGAAAGTCAGAGTTCATATCCCAGTACACAAAACAACACTGTTGGCATTCTTAATGTATTTAATAAAGATAAAAGGAACCCTTGAAGTATAAGCCAGGCTGGAAGCAGGCAGGCCCGCTTTAGCCAAGTCTCACAGTGAAGAAAGGGTACAGTGGACTGGCATTTCTCTACATCTGTGCAGATTTTTCAGAAGCTAAAATACTTTGCTGGCTAATATCTATTCTTCACCAATGTAGGCAACTTAGCCATAGAATTTTACTTCCTTTCCTTGAGTGGAAAACATTCTAAAACCTAACAGACATTATAAGTTAACATATGTGGGAATACTTAGCTGAAACAAAAAGGAGTTTTAGTAGACAGTGTTAAAGTATATCTGAAAATCAATGAGTTTATGCAATTTAAAATGTTTACAAACTGCAGTGCAATCTACTGTTAGTGAAATGTCTAAGTCAAGATAAATGCATATGTAATCACCAAGTCCTCACAGAAAAGTAAAATATGCTTTTATACTTCTGAGGTTAGGTCAGAAGCATATTTTGTGCAATATTATGTTAATGTGCCTATATATTATGAATAAATTATTTTAGTTGTACATTGCTTAAATCAAGAATTTTTCAATGTTTGAGTAAGAACCATCAGTTTAGCTATAACTTTACAAAGTTCAAGTGTTGTCTCAAAATACTTCACATTTTGGGGGTGTTGGGAGATGTGTCTGTGTGTTCCCTGGGGGAGTAATTCTACTTATTAGACCACCCCCATGTATAGAATTTGGCATCACCATGATATTTTATATGACATAATAGGAAAGCAATAATATCATTTTACAGGTGGAATAGCAGATTTGCTGGCAGTCACTAAAAGAGAGTGCCAAAACTAATTCCTTTTTCAGAACTGACTGTTCCATATTACATGGCTTACCTGGTCATGCCTTTTCTCTCCCTAAACTTTTTGCTTTTGTATCCTTGAGTTTAGTTCAGTGTAAAGAGAGCTACTTTATATACTACGGTTGATAGAAATCAGGCCACTGTTACTGATCAATTATTTCATATAGCATTTTTTTCTTTGTAACTTTTATTTTGGGTTATCCAATATACTAAAAAAAATATTTCAGCTGGTGTGGTGGCGCACGCCTTTAATCCCAGCACTCGGGAGGCAGAGGTAGGAGGATCGCAAGAGTTCTATGCCACCCTGAGACTACATAGTTAATTTCAGGTCAGCCTGGACAAGAATGAGACCCTGCCTTGCAACCCCCCCCAAAATTATTTCAAACATATTTTTATAGCTCAAATCACTTCACCTTTACACTGATAAAAATGGATTATTTAAAATGGCCTTTAGGCCAGGTGTGGTGGCGCACGCCTTTAATCCCAGCACTCGGGAGGCAGAGGTAGTAGGATCGCTGTGAGTTCGAGGCCACCCTGAGACTACATAGTGAATTCCAGGTCAGCCTGGACTAGAGTGAAACTCTACCTCAAAAAAAAATCTGATAAAATTGCATTCAGGTTGGGCTTAGCATCTGTAATCAATCTGAAAATAATGTTTCATTACGTACCTATGGATTAAATCACATCGGCCCAGGACTTAAGCTGAGTGTCAGTCTGGGAAATCCACTTGCTCTGTTGAGTGAACTCCCACTCTGTGTAGGTATTTGTCATCTATTCAAGAGAAAATTGCAAAGAAAGGAAAACTCTGTGACACATCATTTAAATCTTCACAATGCATGCAATCCTTTGCAGTACCCCATCCAGCCATGTATTTGTTCTCTTCCTGACTCAGTATGAGTCAGCTTTCTATTTGCTTAGAAGGAGTTTATTGCAAACATAATTTTATGTGGGACTACAACTAAGTAAATTTGAACCTTGTAGCAAATAATAAAAATACATGTTTGAGATTTCATTATGTGATAGTCATTTTTAAAGCACTTGATGGGTTTTCTTTCCAGCAATGAAAAAAAAATTAGTTCTAAAAATCAAAGCTGATTTTTTTTTAGAAAAACTGAAAACTAAAATCAACCCTACTGATGATATAGTTTCTGTGAAATCTTGAGTCAGAAATAGTGTAACTGTTTAAAAATATAATTATTATTTTATTGTTTTAAGATTACAGTATGAATACTGGAAGCTCAAAAGAGCTCAAAAGAAACTGGGGAAGGAAAAGTAGAGAGAGAAATGCCAACTCCAGTCTAAAGCTTTATTTGCCAAGTTTTCTTAGAATGAATTTTACCAAGTTACGAGTTCCTGTAAATAAGATCTCTGGTGGAATACTAAGAAACCATTGCCTAGCATGGCACTACTGATGCTGCTGTGATGCTGCTGTGATGTCATAAACTTACATTGTTGCAAAGTGCTATGTTTGCCTTACATTTTTCTTTTGTTGTGTCTTAAACTATAGTTCAAAAATATTGAGATTGTGCAAATGCTGGGCACGCTTGGCATGAAATAATCTGTTTTTATTTTTACAAAGTTGTATTATAACTATGCAAGTGTGTTATTAAAAGGACACAAACTGTGTTACTTGTATTGTGTATTTCTTTTGAAGCATCCTTTAAAACATATTTTTACTTATACATAAGTATGATTAAATGTCTTGGAAAATTCTTTTTTCTCTATGTAATCTTTTGAGTACAGACCAACAAATTGTTTTATATCACCAAGGGCAAAAGAATTTTTATTTTAATGTGCTATTGTTTACTAAAATGTAAAGGGAAACAATCTAGGAAAGAGACTGTTACTTAGTTTTTTTCTACAACTTTTTTTAAAAAGATTGGAAGGAACTTATAACTAACTGCAGATATAGAATAAAACATTTTTCACCCTCCTCCAAGTAAGACTACTGCAGAAAGTGCTTTGGGGGATCAGAGCCAATCAAAGTACTTTCAATTACATAATCAACTTGGTGTTTATATAAATTGGTGAAAAGAAAAGTACAGATCAAAATGTAACAGTATAAACATCCTCTTCCCTAAGTTCCTCTCTCCTCATCTCTGGAAAGTTACCCAGCTAACATGTATTGAAGATTTTCCTAAGGCCAAGCAAAATACTAAGAATACCAAACAAGCCAGGCATGGTGGTGCACGCCTTTAATCCCAGCACTCGGTAGGCAGAGGTGGGAGGATCACCGTGAGTTCAAGACCACCCTGAAGACTACATAGTGAATTCCAGGTCAGCCTGGACTAGAGTAAAACCCTACCTTGAAAAACCAAAAAAAAAAAAACCAGCAGTGAGAGCACCCAAGCATGGCACTGTGGCAGGATCAAGATAAACAGGCAGAAACTTTACTAAGCTCTGCAGTGTATATTTCCTGTGCACCAGGGACGAGCAGAGGAGGATTACGTGATTCACCTCCAGATTGGTAAAGGAGAGAAGACTTCTTGAAGGCCAACCCTGCCAGTCCCATAAAATAAACAAGAGTGATTCAGATTGGAGTGGTATGGTGAAGGGTGTGATGAGCGGTACAGAGAGACAGGTCAGCATCTCTCTGTAGGTCACTCAAAGCGGAGGTGTGGCAGACACGTCAGTGGTGCAGAGTCTCTAGCTTGACTGTTAGAATGACCTAGGAAGCTCTAAGCCCAAAGGGCAGCCTGGACGTGAGGATTTTTCCAAGCTCCCCAGATGACTCTGATACACAGCCAAGATAAAGAAAAGTGGTAAAACAATTCTGAGGGAAATTTGTGAAAAGTTGAGCATTGATGAGGACAAGTGAAGTATTAGTTAGTTCCAGGTCTTTAATCTTGGGTGACAGAGTGGGTGTGGAAGGGGAATAATGGTGCCACCTACTCCAGGAAAGAACCAGAGCTGGGGGGAGGTGAGTTCATTTTTTACTATGAAGCACCCATGGGATGTCCAGATAGAATTGTCCAGGTAGTCAGGTACATGGCAGCTGGTGGAATGATGCAATACCTTGCAAATTGGTAGCTGTCGGAACAAAGACCTTAGAGATCCCAGATACGGGTTGGTAGTGAGAGGGACCCGTGAAGACAGGTTTTACGAGGATACACAGATCATGGTGCTAACCTTACCACCATTTAAAAAACTGAAGTTCTGGCTGCAAAAAGAGAGGGGGAGGGTGTGTTATTTTGAGGACTCAGATACTTTTCTAAGGTTCTTGAATTAATTATTTTTATGGGTACAAAAATTAAAACAGATTAAATTACTTTTCAAAGTCACAGTAAGTGACAGTTGCTTCAGTGGTCTGGCTTGAGTCCGTGCCATCAATTTCTATATTGATGTGCTAATGTTGTGCCATTTCAAAATGATGAAGATCTCAGCAGGACAACCGTTGCTCATACCAATGACACGAGGGAAAGTTAGTGCCAAACAGTGTTTTCTTTATATAAAAATACACACACAGCTGGGTGATATGGTACATGCCTTATCTCAGAGGTAGGAGGATCACTGTGAATTCAAGGCCAACCTGAAACTACATAGTGAATTCCAGGTCAACCTGGGCTAGAGTGAGACCCTACCTCAGAAAAACAAGAAGGCAACAAAAACAAAACAAAAAATAAAACCCACACTGAAAAGAGGCAAGGATGGAATATATTAAACAGCCAGTAGCAATTGTATGTCACCTTATAACAGTCTTATTGACATATTCATACAGCATGCAGTGAACCGTTGTAAAATGTGTGATTTAGAGGTTGCTAGTATACTCAGAGTCATGCACCCATTGCTACAACCAATTATGAAGTATTCTTATCACCTCAGAAAGAAAGCCTATGCCCTTTAAGGTATCAGCTATCACTCTCTTTCTCTGACAGCCCACTGCCTTCTTTGCACCCACCACACACTCATGCACACAATTCTCAGCCCTAGGAAATCACTAACCAACCATCTTCATATATGTGTCTATTCCGTATATCCTGTATATGTGGAATCAGATATGTGTGGAGTTTTGTGATTGGCTTATTTCACATAGCATCCATGTCATAGTATATATCAATACATTATTCCTTTTACCACCAAGCTAATATTCTGTTGTATGAATATACCATGTCTTCAATTCCTTTAGTAAATACCAAGGAGCATAGTCACCAGATCATATAGTGTTTAGTTTTGTACCAGCCAGACTGTTGCAGAGAGGCTGTACTATTTATTGTCCCCAGCAGTACTGACTAAGAGTCCTGACTCCTCCATATCCTGTCAGCATTGGGTGCCAGTGTTTTGGATCCTGACCTTTGTAGCGGTGTGTAGTATATTGCTTTAATCTACATTTCCACGACGACATCTGATGTAGAGCATCTTTTTGTACACTTACTTGCCATCTGCATATCTTTTTTGGTGAGGTGTCAAGGGCTTTGGCCCATTCTTTAAATTTTTTTAAATGTATGTATGTATGTATGTATGTATGTATTTATTTATTTATTTATTTATTTATTTATTTATTTTGAGAGAGAGAGAGAGAGAATGGGCACATCAGAGCCTCCAGCCACTGCAAACAAACTCCAAACACATGTGCCCCCTTGTGCATCTGGCTAACATGGGTCCTGGGGAATCGAACCTTGGTTCTTGGGCTTTGCAGACAAGTGCCTTAATGGCTAAGCCATTTCTCCAGCCCTGGCCCATTCTTGAAATCATATTTTTTCCTTACTGTTGAGTTATTTGTACATTTGGATAACAATTCCATATCAGATGTGTTTTTTATAAATATCTTCTCCCAGTGTGTGGTTTGTCTCTTCGTTCTCTTTATCTTTCATAGAACAGGAAAATTTAATGTCAATGAAACCCAGTTTATCAGTTCTTTCTGTAGTGGTTTATGCCTTTTATGTCTTGTTTTTAAAGCCATGGTCAAACCCAAGGGCACGTAAACTTTCTTCCTCCTTCTCATCTCCTAGGAGTTTTGTGGTTCACATTTGGTCCATTTTGAGTGAATTTTCCTGAAGAATAGGTCTGTGTTAGATTTATTTTTTTGCATGTAGATGTCTACCTTTCTTATAGCATCTGTGGTAAAAACGCTGCTCTAGTCCATTGATGTTGCTCCTTGGTCAAAATCATGGCCAACACTGTCTGAATCTACTTCTGGGTTTTCTCTTCTGTCCCATTGATGTGTGCGTCTGTTTTCTTGGCAGTGCCACACTGACCTGGATACTGTGGCTTGATGGTAAGTCTTGAAGTTAAGAGTATCACTCACCAACTTTTTTATTCTCCTTCATGATTGTGGTGGCTCTTCTGGGCCTTTTGTCTCTTCATATAAGCTTCAGGCTGGGTGTTGGTGGCACACACCTTTAATCCCAGCACTCAGGAGGCAGAGATAGGAGGATCACTGTGAGTTCAAAACCAACCATGAGACTACGTAGTGAATTTCAGGTCAGCATGGGCTAGAGCAAGACCCTACCTCAAAAAACCAAAAACTAAATAAAATAATAATAAACTTCAGAACCAGTTTTTAAAATCAATTTTTAAACTTGTCTTAAGGAAAAATGACCAATTATGAAATATTGTTTAGAAACTTTATGCTATTATCAAAAAACAAAAATTCAGAGTTTCAAAGAGAGTGATAGCATGTAGCTGGGGAGATAACTCAGTCAGTAAAGTGCTTCCCTTGCAAGCATGAGATGAAGACCTGAATTCAGTTCCCAGAATCTGCATAAATGCTGGACACAGTGGCAATGCCTTCAATCTTAGCACTGGTCAGGTAGATCCATGGAGCTCACTGGTCAACTAGTGTACCCTAATCAGTAACCTCCAGGCCAGTGAGACACCCTACTTCAGAAAGAGGTAGAGGTCTGGAGTGATGACTTAATAAGTAAGGCACTTGCCTGCAAAGCCAATGGACCCATGTTCGACTCTCCAGATCCCATATAAGCCAGACACACAAAGGTGAGGCAAGTGCCAAGGTATCACATGCCCACTAGGTGGTGCAAGTATCTGGATTCAGTTTCAGTGGCTGAGGTCCTAGCATGTCAATATCTCTCTCTCTCTCTCTCCCTCTCTCTCTCAAAAAAAAAAAAAAAGATGTAGAGGCTAGAGAGATGGTTTAGTGCTTAAGGCACTTGCCTGCAATGCTAAAGGACCCAGGTTCAATCCCTCAATACCCACATAAAGCACAAGGTGGTGCATGCATCTGGAGTTTGTTTGCAAACTCTGCCTCTTTCTCTGTCACTGTTAAATAAATAAAAATAAAACAAAAAAATTTTAAATAACCAAAAATTAGGGGACTGGAGAGATGGCTTATCAGTTAAAGCACTTCTCTGTAAAGCCTAAGGACCCAGGTTCAATTCCTCAGTACCCATGTGAAGCCGGATGCACAAGGTGGTGCATGCATCTAGAGTTTGTTTGCAGTGGTTGGAGGCCCTGGTACACCCATTCTCTCTCCCTCTCTTATTCTCAAATAAGTAAGATATTGTTTAAAAAATAGGTGGATAGTATATCTGAGAATGACAACCAAGATTATCCTCTGGCCCCCACGTGTACATACATGTCATACACACATACCAAAGCATAGTTTCAAAAAGAGTGATAAAGTGAGTGCAGTAAAGGAGAATTGCTCTGAATCCTGGTTCTGCCTTCTTAGCCTCAGACTTGTCTGTATAATAAGCTAAGGTAGCCACAGTGCAGGTGAGACTCTGGCATTTGTGAACCACTAGTTCCTGTATAACACATACTAGGTTCTGGAAAGGATAGGTGACATGTAGTAAACGTTTTCTGTGTACCCCACAGTAAACCAGGTGTTTGGGGTTGTCTGGATGAGTGAGTGGTACATTAGAGCTGATTCCAGAACTCACACTCCTGGACACCTGCAGCATCTGCTTTCCCTTCACTAGTGGCTGTTGTTTTTCCAAACCATGATGGGGAACAGTCATCACTGAGTTCCAAGATAGAGGTGAGAAAAGACTTGATGAAAAGTAACAGCTTACATGAATCCAGGTCAAGTTACATTTCAGGACACTGAAAGAACCTACCACTGGGGTCCCTGTTCCACCTAGTGGTTATTCATTGGCTGCTGTGAAATTAGAATCCAGAAGTGCTAAAGAATGTCCTGAACTCAGCGGTGTGGGGTGATCTTCAGTTCTGTAGTCATAGACAAGTTGAAAAAGATGATCTATATGATCATGCCATGGGAAGATTAGAAGCATGTGGTCTATTCAGCGATTCCAGAACAGTGCTGTATGATTATGTACTGATACAAATTCTGCAACATATGAAACAGTAGATTTGAAATTGACTATTAAATACAAGACTCTAATTGTGTGATGGAGAAGTAGGCTGTATAAAGGACCAGGTATTCCACTAAGGCAAAAAAGTTAAAGAAAAGAAAAGATTCTGTTGATTTTGTTTGCAGTGCCTTGGGCCTATTTGGTGTTCAGCTTTTTTATCCTAAGTCCTTTTTCCTTCCAAAACTCATCTCAGTGCATATACATGGTATATATAACCAGTACCCAGTGAGTACAGTGTAAGCACCATTTAATATTCACTGACCTTTCCACGAAAGGTGACTCAAGATACTGAGGTTTAGAGGTTTAGTAGCTCTGAAGTTCGAGTTACCACCAAGTTTTAGATTCCCTATCCACTTAGTCAAGAGGGTTCAAAGTTGCATAAGTAAGTCTGAGATAGTTCACATGTTGATAACACTAATTAATTTTAGTTTTTGCCTGTGTATGGATGGATGTACATGCACATGTGTGCATGTGTTTGTGGAGCCCAGAGGTCAATGTCAGGTGTCTTCCAACATAAAGTTGCTCTCCACTTTATTTATTTAATATTTATTTCTTTGAGAAAGAGAGGCAGAGAGAAAGCACTGCATAGGTACGTACACCAGGGCCTCCTCCAACTGCTAACACCAACTCCAGACTCGTGCCACTTTGTGTGTCTGTCTTTACATGGGTACTGGGGGCTAGAACCTGGGTCGTGAAACTTTGCAAGCAAGCACCTTTAACCTCTGAGCCATCATCTCCAGCCTTACATCTTACTCCTTGAGGCAGGTTTCTCACTAAATCTTTTTTTAAAAAAATTTAGAAGAATGTATTTTGCTGGTTTTTTTTTTTTTTTTTTTTTTTTTTTTTTTTTTACTTTTTCTCCCCAAGGCTGCTTTGGTGTGATTCCTACACCACCATCTTAAGCAGAAGTCTAAAAATTTTTTTTTAGCATTGACTACTTCCATAATTATAGACAATAAAGCATGATAATTTCCTCCCCCCTCACTTTCCCCTTCACAACTTCACTCTCCATCATATCCCCTCCTCCTCTCTATCAGGCTCTCTTTTATTTTGATATCATCATCTTTTTCTCCTATTATGAGGGTCTGGTGTAGGTAGTTCCAGGCACTGCGAGGTCATGGAAGATTGCATTGTAAGCAGTCCTACCCTTCCTTTGGCACTTCCATCCTTTCCACCACCTCTTCTGCAATGAACCCTGAGCTTTGGAAGGTGTGATAGAAATGTTTCAGTGCTGAGCACTCCTCTATCACTTCTTCTTAGCACTGTGGTGCCTTTTGAGTCATCCCAGAGGCCACTGCCATCTGAACAGAGAAGCTTCTCTAACCAAAAGTGAGAGTAGCATTAATGTATGGGTATGAACATTAAGAGAAGTGCTTACCAGGCAGTTTGGTGAGCATAATATATGCCTTTAGCCAGACACCAGCAGGCATTACACCCCTAGGGCTCATGACTTTCCCCATCATAGGTTTTTCATTATCAAGCATGTATTCCCTCCTGTGGAGTGGGCCGCCAGTCCAATTAGAGAGTGGTTGGTTTACCCCATAACAGACATGGCACTATGGCGCCCATTGGCTCATTTGGCCTGGCTAGCCAAACTTAAGGCTTGCAATGTCCACTGTTGTTTATCTCCACTGATAACTTCTCTCTCTTCCATGGAGCTTCATGCAATGTAGCTTTTTCCAGCTTTCTGTCAGCTGGTCTACAGGGAGGAGGTTTTCAGCTCAATTCCAGCAAGATTTCTCAGTGACCTTGTGGCCCAAGCATGTGGAGTCTTTAGCAGTAGGGTCTTACCATCTATTCCTGGTGGGAAACCAAGAGCCTTGGCAATGGCCTGTAATGTTTTGGGGCATCAGGGACCTCCCTGGCCAACAGGGAGGTATCCCATCCCTGGCACTGAAAATTTTCTAGTAACAATTTATGGCTTCTGGGTGTGTCATTGTCCAATAAAGTAGGTTTCCATATGACTTATTCATACCCTCTTAGATTTTGATTAACTCCTACCCTTCCTTTACTCAATCTTGAACTTACTGATTCAGCTAAACCAACTAGCCAGCAAGCCCTAGGGATCATCTTGTCTCTGCCTCCCTGGCACTGAGATTACAGGCATATGCTTTGGGGATTCAAACTCGAGTTATCATGCTCTCCCAGCAAGCACTTTACTCACCGTGCCATCTATTAGAACTGAAAATTTCTGTTTAGGTGTACAATAGAAACTTGGGAGGCGGAGGTAGGAAAATAGTCATGAGTTTGAGGCCACCCTGAGAATACAGAGTGAATTCCTGGTCAGCCTGGGCTAGAGTGAGACCCTACCTAGAAACGCTCCCCCCCCCAAAAAAAAACTACTGTGTCATGACACCTCCTTCCAATAGTTTGAATTCAGAGTATCATGATAATTCCTCACTTAAGTCGGTGATAAAACAGGCAGGCTGGAAAACAGCTCAAGTATTAGCCTGAACTAACTACTCCAGAAGTAGGATCCGCTCTTTGTTGTCTCCAGCCTTTCATAAGACTGAGAAACAAAAATAATGATAAAAACTTTTACCCCCTTGCCCTTACCAATTAAATTGCTTTTGGTGTACCCATTCTCTCTATCTGCCTCTCTCTCTGTCTCTCTCAAATAAAAAATGAAAAGAACCAGGCTGGAGAGATGGCTTAGCAGTTAAGGTACTTGCCTGCAAAGCCTAAGGACTCATGTTCACTCTCCAGGTCCCACGTAAGCCAGATGCACAGTGACACAGTGCGCAGCGTCACACGTGCACAAGGGGGCACAAACATCTAGGGTTTGATTGCAGTGGCTAGAGACCTTGGCACACCAATTCTCTCCCTCTCTCTCTCTTTCTCATTCTTGTATTATAAATTAAAAGAATTATTTAAGTTTCCAAAAACAAAACCACAAATATCTGTGACTAGTGCATTATTTATACTTAATAAATATTTGCTAAATAGATGAAAAAGTATTCTTTGTTTTTCTGTTTTGGTTTGGTTTTTAGAGGTACAGTTTTGCTCTAGCCCAGGCTGACCTGGAATTCACCATGTAATCTCAGTTGGCCTCAAACTCACAGTGATCCTCCTACCTCTGCCTCCCAAGTGCTAGGATTAAAAGTGTGCACCACCATGCCTGTCTAAAATTCTTTTACAAAATAAAATAGTAATTTTCCAGAACCCTGATAAAACTTCAATATAAAGACAGCCTTCAGAAAATGCACACAGTTTATCATTTACTGTTAAAATAGTATCTTTTCACTGAGCTTAAATACAGTACAGTTGAAAACAATTATGTAATACTCTGACCTGCTTAGCTGAGAGTATCATTGTTCAATGGCATTGCTGTCCTCAGAATATGCAAGGACTTTTCTGATACTGAAGACATAATCTGAACAAACATTGTCCTCATTAGACAGCATACATTACCCTTTGTCCTCTACCTTTTGGAATCTTCTCAGAACTCTCCTCTCCTGTCTTACACAGCTCTCTTTCACTTCTTGTCCTTGCTTGTACAGTTACTTATCACAGCTGTGATAGTGGGACAATCTTCAAAATCATTAATCATAATTTTACTCCCATCACTGAGGGTCCTGTGGTTTTTCTTCTTTGTCCACTCTCCTGTCATATCAGAAGCACCTAGGAAGGTTTCAACTCTCTCTCTGACTATTCATGGTCAGTGTAGCTATACTATGCCCTGCAGCTCAGAGTCCATCTTCATTTCACATTTTATTAATACTTCCAGAAAACCTATTCTGCGTCAGGCACTAGAGGCATAGATTATAAAACAGACAGAAATTCCTCCCTCTGGCATTTGAGTCGGATGAAACAAGCAAACTTAATAAAGTGTATAGTGGCCAAGCATGGAGACACACACCTTTAATCCCAGCACTCAGGAGTTAGAGTAAGTTAGGGTTGCCATGAGTTTGAGACCACCCTGGGACTAAATAGTGAATTCCAAGTTAGCTTAGGCTAGAATAAGACCCTACCTCAAAAAAAATGAAAAAAGAGAAAGAAAATAAAGTGGATAGTAGATAGAAAAATGAAGCAGGGAAGGGAAAGGGGAGTGCAGGGAAGGAGATGAATCGAAGGGATTTCATTTTGAATAGAACACTCAAAACCTTCTCCATAGGCTGGAGAGATGGCTTAGCAGTTAAGGCATTTGCCTGCAAAGCCAGAGTTCCCCAAGACCCTTGTAAGCCAGATATACAAGGTGGCGCATGAGTCTGGAGTACTTTTTCAGTGGCTGGAGGCCCTAGCACGCCCATTTTCTCTCTTTGTCTCCTCTCTCTCTCCTCTCTCTCTCTCTCTCTCTCTCTCTCCCTTCCCTCCCTCCCTCCTTCCCTGTTTCCCTCCCTCTGTCAAATAAATAAATAAATAAATAAATAAATAAATAAATAAATAAATAAAATTTTTAAAAATTAGGGCTGGGCATGGTGATGCACACCTTTAATCCCAGCACTGGGGAGGCAGAGATAAGAGGATCGCCGTGAGTTTGAGGTCACCCTGAAACTACATAGTGTATTCCAGGTCAGCCTGAGCTATAGTAAAACCCTACCTCGGGGGGGGGGACCTTCTCCACATTGATGTGAGTGCAGAGACTATCTGGAGAGTGGTTCATTCCAGACAGGGGACAGCACATGCCAAAGGTCTGCCATAGGAGCATGCCTGTGATGCTCAGGATGACTGCCAGTGAGCCTGATGTAGAGGAAAAGCAAGAGGGGACATGGGGATGGACGAGACTGGGGAAAGGGATTGGTTAGGTTTGGGGAGGCTGTTTTGTAATAACTGGCTTCTGTGTGGAGTGAGAAAACCCCTTTGGAAGACATTAATCAAAGAAGGGACACAGTGTGATATATTTTATTTTAGCAGGGTAAGAATATTGCTGAGTAGTCTGAGCACAAGATAATGGTGGCTTGGATCAGTATGGTAATGATGAGTTTGGTAAGTAGTAGTCAAATTGTGGGTGTTAGAGCCAGTGGGTAGATTGAATGTGGAAGGCAGGAATCAAGGTATGAAGGATGTCTCCAGTGATCTTGGTCTTAGCAACTGTAGAGATGATATTGCTATTAACTGTGGTGGAAAATAATGAGGAAGGAGAAGATTGGGCAAAAACAGTCAGGGGTTACCTTGATGTGCCTTTCAGATATCCAGGAGGAAATACTGAGTAGGCAGGAGAACTTATGAAGGACTTTGGTAGTATAAATGTGGGCATTGATCAGCACATCCATAAGCCAAGAGACTGTGGGTCCATAAAGAAGAGCCCAATGGCTGAATGGGGCACTCAACCTTAGGAGTCTGATTGTTGAGGAAAACTGAGGACAGGGGCTCCAGCAAGACTAAGCAAGGAAGTAAGAAGATATGAGAGGTGCTGACCTAGAAATCCAGGGGAAGGGGGTTCTAAAGAGAAAGAGGACCTGCGGCTGTGGCTCAGGGTTAGAACTCTTGCTTAGCATATACCAAGCCCTTGGCAGATCCCATGCCCTTAAAAACAAAGCAGAGAGGGGCTGGAGAAACAACTTAGTGGTTAAGGTACTTGCTTGCAAAGCCAAAGGACCCAAGTTTGAATCCCCAGGACCCATGTAAGCCAGATGCACAAGGTGGCACATGTTCAGAGCATGATCTGGAGTTTGCAGTGGCTGGAGGCCCTGGTGTACCAATTCTCTCTTTCTCTCTCCCTATCTACCTGCCTCTCTCTCTCTCTCTCTCTCTCTCTCTCTCAAATAAATAAGAACAAAAAGACTAAAACACAAAGCAGAGAAAGAAAAGGGAGTAATCAGAAGTCACAAATGTTAGTTTTAGTCAGGTAGAACGAGTACATGCTACTAAAGGATAAACAAAAGGATATTAGGAAAATTATCTTTAAGCAAAGATGTTTGAAAATAGTATTAAATCTGTAAATTCTGCTGGGCATGGTGGTGCATGCTTTAATCCCACCACTCAGGAGGCAGAGGTAGAAGGATCACTATGAGTTCAAGGCCACCCTGAGACTACATAGTGAATTCCAGGTCATCCTGGGTTAGAGTGAGACCCTACCTCGAACCCCCCCCCAAAAAAATCTGTAAATTCCCTGTGTTTTTTCCCATAGTAATACAGACTCCAGTGTTTGTTGAAACTGGTTATATGGGTTCTGAACACTGGTTATGTGTTCTTTTATATGTGTTCATTATATCAAACTTGACAATAGTGTTCAAACTGTTCATATTACTGATTTTCAATGACATATTAAACTCCACTGCTGTGATTATAGATGTCTTTTTTTTCTTACCCTTTTTTGGGAGGGAATAATTTTGGGGGGAACAATTCTCTTTTTTATGTTACACTTCATGGCTTTTCTTTTTTTAATATTTTATTTATTTGAGAGAAAGTGGCAGAGAGATTGAAAAACAAAGAGAACAGGTGTGCTAGGTCCTCTAGCAAACGAACTCTAGACACATGTGCCACCTTATGATCTGGCTCACATGGGTACTAGGGAATCACACCTGAGTCCTTAGGCTTCGAAGGCTAGTTCCTTACCTGCTAAGCCATCTCTCTATCTTTGTTTGTTTGTTTGTCTGTCTGTCTGTCTGTCTTTTGAGGTAGGGTCTCACTCTAGCCCAGGCTGACCTGGAATTCACTCTGTAGTCTCAGGGTGGCCTTGAATTCACAGCGATCCTCTCTACCTCTGCCTCCCGAGTGCTGGGATTAAAGGTATGCACCACCACACCCGGTTTAGTGTTTCATTTTGTTGAAATAAATTTCACCGTCTGCCAGACGTGGTGGTGCACACCTTTAGTCCCAGCACTTGGGAGGTAGAGGTAGAAGGATCTTGTGAGTTTGAGGCCAGCCTGAGACTATGTAGTGAATTCCAGGTCAGCCTGGGCTAGAGCAAGACCCTACCCTTCAATATACAAAAACAAAATAAATTTCACCATCTCCCCAGCTCCTCCTTTCAGAGTTCTGAGCTCCAAGTTTGTGTGAGGTTTAAGCCCAAAATTTCCAGTCTTCACTCTGGAAAGACAAAACAGTAACTGTTCTAGTGGAGGATATTTATCTTAGTCTTCCCTGTCATCTTTATTGTGCCAGACTCTCCTCTCTTGGCCTAAACCCAGGCAGAAGCCAACTAAAATGGGATCTTAAAGAGTACAGCCCTCAGACTCCACCTCCTTGCAGCCCAGAGCAAAAAAGAGACGATGAGAAATGATCTGAGTGCAAACAAACCTAGGACCAGCAAGTATTTCACCACCTCACAAGTATGTCCTAGCCTCTGATGGTCAGTACTGTGTCCACTTTGATATTATAGTCTCTGACTTTTAGAGCACAGATGGACATACTAACCTCATGGACTAAGGAGGAAATGAGTTAGATTATGGGATGTGTTCAAATACAGATACAGGGGCGGGAGTGTAACTCAGTGGTAGAACACATGCTGTCACTGTTCACCATGACCACCAAATTCAAGGACAAACCAATACCAAGGAGCCACAAAGGAGACACAAGTCTAAAGGTCAGTGGGACCAAGGATGGGAAATGTTTTCCCCAGGTAGTGTCCTTTGAGTTGCATGTTGAAGGATGAGGAAGATGATTGTATGTGGAAAACCAGGAAGGCTGTAGTTAGAGGAGCAAAGAGAGGGAGACCTGTGAAAGTGTGTACAGCACTGTACTGAGGCTAGGGAATTGCAAAGACAGGCAGCACAGTAAAAGCAGGGCCTGGATCGTGGGCACCTAGAGCCCTGTGCTACTTATACTTAGGTAGGACTTCTTTCTGCACCAGAGAAAGCCCCTGAATGTTTTGTGGGGGGAAAAAAGAACATAAAAATATAGTTACTAGCTTCAACTGTTTAATAGAAATATATTGGTCACTGATACAGCCCCATATGTAATTTAAAATTTTCTAGCAGGCACATGTTAGAAAAAGGAAACATAAAATTAATTTAAATAATATTTTCGTTTTCCTGAGTCAGTCTTAACTATTTAGCCTAGGTTGACCTCAAACTCTTGATTCTCCTACCTCAGCCATCTGAGTGCCAGTATATTATTACTGCAATATTTTACATTCTATTGTTTGGCAATATGTATTCAAAATCCAGTGTGAGGTTTACACCTCCAGTGCATCTCTGTTTGGACTAGCCACACTTGAAAAGTTTACTCATGCTGCTTTGGCTAGTGTAGAGACAGTGAAGTTTATAGGATGGAGCCATGAAACCCTACGTTCTCAATTCATCAAAATATGTCACTCTCCTTTTCCTCTGTACTCAAACATACATTGGAAACTCTAGGTAAGATGTCTTTAGTGCAGGGCTTCTCAGCATCAAATAGGCTAACACGCATTGTGGCCCCTGAGAAGAACACATAGTGTCTGCATGGCCAGATTCCTACGAGCTTACAGGACGGGAATGCTCTGTCCCTTTTCATTCTTTGTGGTTTAAGTGGGGCAGAGAGTCTAGCAGTGAGCAGGAGAAATTCAGGAGCACCAAAAGGAGCATCACCAAGGCTGAGAAAGGATAAGTGGGGGAGGCTACTGAATCTGGCAGTGCTGAAGTCCTTCTTACCGTCTGAGAACAGTGTCAGCAGGGCAGTCACCCAGAGCCAGAGAAGTGACACGGAGGAAGTTGGCCATGACTATAGACCCCTTATGACACAAAAGAAAGAGGTGCTGAGGAGAAAACGTGGTGAAGACTGAAAATAGCAGTGTAAGAAGAAAGAGGCTCTGCAAGAAGGACCAGTTACGGACACTGTCTATAGAAAGAAATAGGACTCCTCGTGTCTTGACCAGGTAGTGCAAGGACAAGGGCTGTGTTCTTTTCCCACTACAGAGCTGCTCTGTGAGGTAGTCTATCTCAACTCTCCTTCACCCCCAAGGCCCTCCCTAATTGTCTCAGCTACAGTGACCACACAATCATGGCCTTCCTCTCTGCCAATTTCTGAAATGCACTGCTTGCTGCCCCATGTGGTGGTAGAAGGATCTTGTGAGTTTGAGGCCAGCCTGAGACTATGTAGTGAATTCCAGGTCAGCCTGGGCTAGAGCAAGACCCTACCCTTCAATATACAAAAACAAAATAAATTTCACCATCTCCCCAGCTCCTCCTTTCAGAGTTCTGAGCTCCAAGTTTGTGTGAGGTTTAAGCCCAAAATTTCCAGTCTTCACTCTGGAAAGACAAAACAGTAACTGTTCTAGTGGAGGATATTTATCTTAGTCTTCCCTGTCATCTTTATTGTGCCAGACTCTCCTCTCTTGGCCTAAACCCAGGCAGAAGCCAACTAAAATGGGAGCTTAAAGAGTACAGCCCTCAGACTCCACCTCCTTGCAGCCCAGAGCAAAACAGAGACAATGAGAAATGATCTGAGTGCAAACAAGCCTAGGACCAGCAAGTATTTCACCACCTCACAAGTATGTCCTAGCCTCTGATGGTCAGTACTGTGTCCACTTTGATATTATAGTCTCTGACTTTTAGAGCACAGATGGACATACTAACCTCATGGACTAAGGAGGAAATGAGTTAGATTATGGGATGTGTTCAAATACAGATACAGGGCGGAGTGTAACTCAGTGGTAGAACACATGCTGTCACTGTTCACCATGACCACCAAATTCAAGGACAAACCAATACCAAGGAGCCACAAAGGAGACACAAGTCTAAAGGTCAGTGGGACCAAGGATGGGAAATGTTTTCCCCAGGTAGTGTCCTTTGAGTTGCATGTTGAAGGATGAGGAAGATGATTGTATGTGGAGAACCAGGAAGGCTGTAGTTAGAGGAGCAAAGAGAGGCAGACCTGTGAAAGTGTGTACAGCACTGTACTGAGGCTAGGGAATTGCAAAGACAGGCAGCACAGTAAAAGCAGGGCCTGGATCGTGGGCACCTAGAGCCCTGTGCTACTTATACTTAGGTAGGACTTCTTTCTGCACCAGAGAAAGCCCCTGAATGTTTTGTGGGGGGGGGAAAGAACATAAAAATATAGTTACTAGCTTCAACTGTTTAATAGAAATATATTGGTCACTGATACAGCCCCATATGTAATTTAAAATTTTCTAGCAGGCACATGTTAGAAAAAGGAAACATAAAATTAATTTAAATAATATTTTCGTTTTCCTGAGTCAGTCTTAACTATTTAGTCTAGGTTGACCTCAAACTCTTGATTCTCCTACCTCAGCCATCTGAGTGCCAGTATATTATTACTGCAATATTTTACATTCTATTGTTTGGCAATATGTATTCAAAATCCAGTGTGAGGTTTACACCTCCAGTGCATCTCTGTTTGGACTAGCCACACTTGAAAAGTTTACTCATGCTGCTTTGGCTAGTGTGGAGACAGTGAAGTTTATAGGATGGAGCCATGAAACCCTACGTTCTCAATTCATCAAAATATGTCACTCTCCTTTTCCTCTGTACTCAAACATACATTGGAAACTCTAGGTAAGATGTCTTTAGTGCAGGGCTTCTCAGCATCAAATAGGCTAACACGCATTGTGGCCCCTGAGAAGAACACATAGTGTCTGCATGGCCAGATTCCTACAAGCTTACAGGACGGGAATGCTCTGTCCCTTTTCATTCTTTGTGGTTTAAGTGGGGCAGAGAGTCTAGCAGTGAGCAGGAGAAATTCAGGAGCACCAAAAGGAGCATCACCAAGGCTGAGAAAGGATAAGTGGGGGAGGCTACTGAATCTGGCAGTGCTGAAGTCCTTCTTACCGTCTGAGAACAGTGTCAGCAGGGCAGTCACCCAGAGCCAGAGAAGTGACACGGAGGAAGTTGGCCATGACTATAGACCCCTTATGACACAAAAGAAAGAGGTGCTGAGGAGAAAACGTGGTGAAGACTGAAAATAGCAGTGTAAGAAGAAGAAAGAGGCTCTGCAAGAAGGACCAGTTACGGACACTGTCTATAGAAAGAAATAGGACTCCTCATGTCTTGACCAGGTAGTGCAAGGACAAGGGCTGTGTTCTTTTTCCCACTACAGAGCTGCTCTGTGAGGTAGTCTATCTCAACTCTCCTTCACCCCCAAGGCCCTCCCTAATTGTCTCAGCTACAGTGACCACACAATCATGGCCTTCCTCTCTGCCAATTTCTGAAATGCACTGCTTGCTGCCCCATGTGGTAGCTTCCTAGATACTGTTCAGAGAGAAATTCCTTAGAACAATTCAATTTATTTATTTTTTAATTATTTTTTTTTTTTTTTTTTTTTTTTTTTTGGTTTTCGAGGTAGGGTCTCACTCTAGCCCAGGCTGACCTGGAATTCACTATGTAGTCTCAGGGTGGCCTTGAACTCACAGCAATCCTCCTACCTCTGCCTCCCAAGTGCTGGGATTAAAGGCGTGCGCCACCACGCCCGGCAACAATTCAATTTAATAACATTTATATGAGCAAACATATAAACTAAAACAAAATTCTCCAACAGGTTACTAGAACAAGTTCTAAGAACTCCAGCCGACAAGGTGGTCTGTCTGACAACATTTGTCAAAAACCAGAAGTGGGAGGGGCTGGAGAGATGGCTTACTGGTTAAGCGCTTGCCTGTGAAGCCTAGGGACCCCAGTTCGAGGCTTGATTCCCCAGTACCCACGTAAGCCAGATGTGCATGCATCTGGAGTTTGTTTGCAGTGGCTAGAGGCCCTGGTGCACCCATTCTCCCTCTCTCTTTCTCTCCCTTTCTCTGTCTCTAATAAGTAAATAAATAAATTTTAAAAAAAAAACCAGAAGTGGGACTGGAGAGATGGCCCATTGGTTAAGGCACTTGCCTACAAAACCTAACTACTCAGGTTCAGTTCCCCAGTACCCATGTAAAACTGGATGCACAAAGAGGCACATGCATCTGGAGTTCATTAGCAGTGGCTAGCGGCCCTGGCCTGCTCTCTCCCTCCCCACACCCCTTCTTGCAAATAAATAAATCCAGAAGTGAGAACATAGAAAACAATTAGCTGCAACTCAGTCATGCAGGCAGTAAATTGGTTAAAGCTTTAACTAGATAATTAGTTATAGCTTAATAAGTTAATTGGCTATAGGGCCTCCTGGGCCCAGCCCAAACCAGTTATAATAACTTCTGAATTGTTTGGGTCTGTTGGATAGACTGTCCAACCCCTCAAATTTTATTTCACAATGCCTGCCTGCTTTTGCTTTTTGTCTGAGGAGGAGTTTCCTAAAGTATTTCCTCATATAGCTGTGTGCAGGCAAGCCCTCAGCTTGTGCTGAGTAATTCTGGAGTCTGTCACTCCACAGGTGGACATCTAGTTCAGCTCTGGTGTGCCTGAAACCCATGGAAAGCCAGCACAGTAGTCCTTGCCCTTATGTGAGGCAGCCTGCAAGTGGCTTATGCTGGATGCCTACAGTGTGATCAAGCCCAGGAGCTTTGTTCCAGTGGGTTTAAAACAGCAGTCTTTTGGGGAATCATTGGGTCCTGAAAACTTCAGATTTTCTAATCTTAGAACTTTCCTTTGAGAAATCCAGAGACATGTTCCTAGGCCTTTTTTTTTTAACAGTAAATCAAAATAAATATATTTTATATCCCAAAATGCCTGTATAACTAAAATATTTCACAGTACTTACCAAAGCTGTGCATGCTAGAGTCTGTTTCTTAAATGGTCGGCCTCATAGATAATTACCCGTGATGGCTTCTTATGTGTGGCTTGAGAAACACTGGCCTCGAGCATTGACTCATCTAATCGCAGTGACTTCACAAACATCTTGGTGAGATTCTGATCTCTTTGAGACAATTTCTAGACTCCTTAACGCTGTCGTTGATTCTCAGAAATCAGGAGTGCATCGAAACATTACAGATGTTGCTAATTTGCCTCTTGGAGTACTGAGTGGTGAGTCTAATGTGTGCTTTTCTGCATCTGTGTATGACACTCCTGAAAGCCATGTTGTTCTCTCAAAGCTGCACTTTTCAACCCAGCACATCTGAGAAACACCAAGATTTTCTACAAAGTAACTTAGGTAGTATTTTAAGCTCTATCCTGTCTTTCTGCAGGGTGTGCTGATCTCCAAGCCCTGGACACAATGCAGCCAACAGAGAGGAAAAGACAGGGCTATATTCATGAGCTGATTCAGACAGAGGAGCGGTACATGGAGGACCTGCAGCTGGTCATTGAGGTGAGGGGCTGGCCAACAAGCCGGAGATTCAGGGTGTTAGTCACTGGGCCACTCCCACTTGGAAGCAAAGCGAACCATCATGTTTGTATTGCATGTACTGTAGTGCTGAGATGGAACCCAAGGCCTCTTGAATGCTAGACATATGCTCTGCCACTAAGCTATACACTGGCTGGGCATCATGCTGGATGTGTGGGCTTATGTAACAGGAGCTCTCACAACCTCAAAGTGCTGCCTCTGTCCACTAGGTGAGGCAGAGGACTAGAAGTACAATGAAGGCATTAGTTCTCACCCCCAGCTGAGCCCACACAGCCTGTGAATGCCTTAGTGGGTGTGGGAAGGATATTAAGGAAAGATAAGCATACAGAATGAAGTCCCAAAGCAGACTTGGCTTCAGATTTTTGCCTAACTATATTTACACTGCTGTTTAACGCCTCAAATTTGCATATTTTCTCTCTTTTTTTTTTTTTTCAAGGTAGGGTCTCACTCTAGCCCAGATGGACTTGAAATTCACTATGTAGTTTCAGGGTGGCCTTGAACTCAAAAAGATCCTTCTACCTCTGTCTCCAGAGTGCTGGGATTAAAGAAAGGCATGTGCCACCTCGCCCAGCCATATTTTCATCAGCTTTGGTATTTCCAGAGGAGTTAGGCAGCAGAAATGCCCACTTACTGTTCCTATCAGTTTGGAAAACCCAACAGGAGCAAATTGTAAAATATTTCCCAAGTATCGTATACTGTTTATGTCTGTTAATGTGACCAGTGACCTCTAAGCTGATGACAACTAACCTTTTTAGCACTTTGCAGTGGTTTGTGTTTGAGTGAACAAAAGAAGGCTCTAGACTTCTACTTTTGTTGCCCTAGCTTTCAGTTGCCAGGAAATGTGCCAAGGTGAGAAAACCAGTTTAGTAAATGACCTGAAGAAAGCACATGTCCCCACTCAGGTCAAACAGATAAAGCACCGCCTGTTCGCCACCTAGATGGCAGAATGGAATAGGGGCTGCATCTGTGTGCACCTGCCCTAAGTCCATCTACCCTCAGTCTGCCTCAGGGCGTTCTTCCCACACACACTGGCCTTACACCAGGAAAGTCCATCTTCACCCACGTCCATGAGTTGCCTGCGTAGTTCTCATCCTGCTTTCTTGAACTTAGCCTGGCCTTTGCATAAGCACGGAATGGATTAGGTACATTTATGTCTGACAAAAGAGAAGACTCAGAAGAAAGCTGACTCTAGCTCCGAATGTGAGCAGGCACTGGGTGCTTGTGCGGCCCCAGCCAGTCCTTCACCACTTGACACCTTAGTTTTCCTGCTATGCCCTCACCAGTGCTCTGAGAGGCAAGGAGCTGTCAGGGTCAGGGATTTGGGGTGAAAAGCACTATCCTGAGGTGACGCTGTTTTTGGAATTTCCCATCATCTTGCTGCCCTGCTTCCCTCACAAGCACACAGCTACGTGAACAGAACAGCACATAAAGAACAATCCCCAGCCTGCTTTAAAATGAAAGCCACTTGGGAGGCAGAGGTAGGAAGATTGCTATGAGTTCGAGGTCAGGCTGGGACTACACAGTGAATGTCAGGTTAGTCTGGGCTAAAGTGAGACCCTACCTGGGGGTGGGGAGAAACAGCCTGTTGTTTTTCCTCTGAGCTTTTGTTCCTTTTTCCCATTGCTTCAGGGCTATTCTGTGAGGTAGCCTGTCTCAACTCTTCCTAATTCCCAGGCCCCCTCTTGAGATGCCTTCTCCCTGCTGCCCTTCCTGATTGCCTCAGCTACAAGTGACCACAGGTCATTGCCTTCCTTTCTCCCAGCAGTGATAAGAACACATGCCTTCCTTTGTCCTTCAGTGGCAACCTCCCGAGACAGACCAAGGTTTTCAGAATTCTCACAAGAGCACCCTGGCAGCCTCAGTCTTACTGGAGCTGAAAGACCCAGTTCACAGCACTTCTAACTAAAGTATGAGCACACATTCAGTTAACAACATTAACTGAAAATCTACCACTTGCAAAGCACTTGTGACAGAGAACAGAGATGAAAAAGGAAGTTTCTGTTCTCAAGGATTTTACAGTCCTGTTAGACAGGTGTGGGGTGTGGTGGGGCCTAGAGCCCAGAGAAGAGAGAAGACTTGGAACTTTGGACTTACAATCAAAAAGAGTTAAACTTTTAGTTTTTTTTTTTTTTTTGGGGGCAGGTAGGGTGTCACTCTAGCCCAGACTAACCTGACATTCACTGTGTAGTCCCAGCCTGACCTGGAATTCACTATGTAGTCTCAGGATGGCCTCAAACTCACTGCGATCCTCCTACTCTGCCTCCCAAGTGCTGGGATTAAAGGCGTGTGCCACCACACCCAGCAAAAAGAGTTAACTTTTAGTTCCTCCATATTCTAGCTGGGACCTTGAACAATCCCCTGTGAGTCTGTTTCTTTGTGAGCCATAGACAATTACACCTGAGTCACTTAATGAAATTGAGGACCTTGGTATTCATGTATGCACCCCTCACACACCTGCAAATGTATGCATGTGAAATATAAGTGGAAAGTGTTACTACTAGCCCCTCAGCCAACTTCTGTAGGACACATCTGCTTAGAGTCATTATTGGGTGGCATATGTTGCCACTGTTTCCTCAAAGAACTTCTCAGTTGGCTCTGAGAATTCTGAGATGTTCAGCTCTACCACAGTCCCACTTCGTCAGTTCTGCAGCCTCATACTGTGCAGTGCTTTGAGCCTGGGGTTTGTTTGGCCTTCATAACAACCCTAGGAAGTAGGTGGGAGAAACTCCCCTTAGTGAGGGGATGGCTAGATTCAACTTTTAGAATAAGCCTTAATAGGAGCCCAAGTAGCAAAAAGTAGGGAAATACAGTTTAAAATGTTAGTGGTAAACTTATTTAGAAGGCTGTGGTTCTACTATTTGAGGGTATCAAGGCATACCCAGGCTATGTGCCTTTACTTAAACTAACTTATTTCTATGTTTTGAACTTAGGTTTTTCAGAAACGGATGCTGGAGTCAGGCTTCCTCACTGAAGGAGAGATGACCTTGATCTTTGTTAACTGGAAGGAACTCATCATGTCCAACACAAAGCTGCTGAAGTAAGTTGTGAGCATCACCTGTCACTACAGTTGCACCAACATTGGCACTGCAACCCTCTGCAAGGGCTGTTTAGCAAAGGATCTTTCTTTTCTGCTCCCTCAAGCTTTGCATACTCATCTGGGAGGTGTCCTTTAACTTAGAATTTATAATTATAAAGAAACATAATTTTTTTAAAAAGATACATAATTTGGGATGGAGAGATGGCTTAGCAGTTAAGGTGCTTGCCTGCAAAGCCTAAGGACCAAGGTTCGATTTCCCAGTACCTACATAAACCAGATGCACAAGGTGGTACATGTGTATGGAGTTTGTTTGCAGTGGCTAGAGGTTCTGGTGTGCCCATTCTCTATCTGCCTCCTCTCTCTCTCTCAAATAAATAAATAATATTTTAAAAAAGAATCTCTCTTGAAGCTGGGTGTGGTGGTACAAGTCTTTAATCCCAGCAGGGAGATAGACATAGGAGGATTGCCATGAGTTCGAGGCCACCTGAGAGTATATAGTGAATTCCAGGTCAGCCTGAGCTAGAGCAAGATCCTACCTTGAAAACCAAAAAAAAAAAAAACTTTTCTCTAAAATATATATATATATGGAGAGATGGCTTAGCAGTTAAGGAACTTGCCTGGACCCAGGTTTGATGCCCCAGGACCCACGTGAGCCAGATGTACAAGATGGCACATGCATCTGGAGTTTGTTTGCAGTGGCTGGAGGCTCTGGTACCATTTTCTTCTCTCTCTCTCTCTCTCTCTCTGTCTCTCTCTCTCATCTCAATCTGCCTCTCTGTCTCAAATAAATAAATAAAATTTTTTTTTTCAAAAAAAGATGGAGGGCTGGAGAGATGGCTTAGCGGTTAAGGCGCCTGCCTGCTAAGCCAAAGAACCCGGTTCCAATCTCCAGGTCCCACGTTTAGCCAGATGCAAAGTGAGGCAAGTGTGCAATGCCGCACTTGCCCACACGGGAGTGCACACATCTGGATTTCGTTCACAGCAGCTGAGAGACTGCTGGCGTGCCCATCTCTATCTGTCTCCCTCTCCTTCTCTCTCTGTCTCTCTCTCTCCAAAAATAAATAAAGTAAAAAAATTTTTTTTAAAAGATGTAGTCAGGCATGGTGGCACACACCTTTAATCCCAGCACTCAGGAGGCAGAAGTAGGAGGATCACCATGCATTCAAGGCCACCCTGAGACTACAGAGTGATTCCAGGTCAGCCTGGGCTAGAGTGAAACCCTACCTCAAAAAACAAAAACAAAAAAAAAGTATAATTTTAAAAGTACTTTGGGGCTGGAGAGATGGCTTAGCGGTTAAAGCACCTGCCTCCTAAGCCTAAGAATGCTGGTTCCAATCTCCAGCGGTTCCAATCTCCAGATCCCACGTTTAGCCAGATGCTAAGTGACGCAAGGGCGCAATGCTGCACTTGACCACAAGGGGGTGCACACATCTGGATTTCATTCACAGCAGCTGAGAGGCTGCTGGCGCGCCCATCTCTATCTGTCTTCCTCTCCCTTTCTCTCTCTGTCTCTCTCTGTCTCTCTCCAGGAAAAAAAAAAGTACTTTGATGAAACAAATCATTAAAACACTATTAGCATATGAGTCCAAAACATAAGTGCATCATGCTGGCCCCAGGAAGAGGATGGTGGAGTCAAGCAGAGCTGTGGCCCTCAGCCAGACATTACTCCCAGTTTAGTGGCCTTCTCAGTCCCTATGTGCAGTTCTAGTCCTGAGGTGACTTTCCATCCTTAATGAGTTCAGAGTCGCAGGCCAGATGGGCAGTTTCAGTACATCCCTGCCCTACCAGAGCCATAGTTCTCTTCTCAAACCTTACTCCCTTACCTTGACTCCTGGTATCCAGGGCCCCTGTGCCCTTCTTGAAAATTTTCATCCTGGTTCAACTGAGAACAAGTTATAATCTTTCAGAAGATACTTTGCTAAGAAACTGGTGAAAACAAAACTTTCCCAAGCATCTACAGAACACCCAAGTGTGTGGACTGTTATTCCCCTTCCTTGTCAGCATTTCTCCAGGTTAGCTCAGCCTGCATAGCTTTAGGCCCATACTGCCTCCTCCACCTTCTGCCCATTCCTTCATTGCCAGAGGTTCCTAGGTAATGCACTGGGTGCCACTGCCATCAGTCTTCCATAGCATTCACTGAGAGCCTCAGTGACAGCATGTTGTTTGCAGGGCCCTGCGGGTGCGGAAGAAGACTGGGGGTGAGAAGATGCCTGTGCAGATGATCGGGGACATCCTGGCAGCTGAACTATCCCACATGCAGGCCTACATAAGGTTCTGCAGCTGTCAGCTGAATGGAGCAGCTCTGTTACAGCAGAAGACAGATGAGGACACAGACTTCAAGGAATTTTTAAAGGTAACTCCATTTGGGACTGGCAGGTAGCTTTGCTGGACTAGCAGGCACGTCAGTCCCTATCTGAGCCTGGAGGCAGCAACACACACTTCATTTTAGGGAATCTCAGCAGTGGAGAAGAGTGTTCCCACCAGTTTCCAAAGGAAGCACAAACATAGCTAACAATGTCCTGATAGCTCTATATTGCCCATCATGGAAACTGGCAGTAGAACCACAGTTTGACCCATTGAACAGTAGTGGGTTTTTAAATTTTGTTTTATTTTTTGAGGTAGAGTCTCACTCTGGCCCAGGCTAACCTGAAATTCACTCAGTAGTCTCAAAGTGGCCTTGAATCCATGGCAATCCTCCTACCTCTGCCTCCCAAGTGCTGGGATTAAGGGCATGTGCCACCAAGCGTGGCTTATTTTTATTTCTTTATTTGCATTTATGTGTATGAGCATGCCAAGGCCTCTTGTCACTGCAAATGAATGCCAGATGCTTGCACCATTTTTTGCATCCAACTTGCATGTGTGATTTGGGAATTGAACCTGGGCCACTAGGCTTTGCAAGGAGGTGCTTTAAGGAAGCACTAAGTCATCTTCCCAGCCCCAAAGTGTGTTGCTTTAAACAACCTTATTTATGAGCTGCTTTGTTTTCCCAAAGAAATATCCAAGTCACTTTTTTTTTTTTTTTTTTTTTTTTTTTTTTTTTTGGTTTTTCGAGGTAGGGTCTCACTCTGGTCCAGGCTGACCTGGAATTAACTGTGTAGTCTCAGGGTGGCCTCAAACTCTTGGTGATCCTCCTACCTCTGCCTCCCGAGTGCTGGGATTAAAGGCATGCACCACCATGCCCGGCTCCCAAGTCACTTCTTAATACTGTAAATTTTGAGCCAGGCGTGGTAGTGCACGCCTTTAATTCCAGCACTTTGGGAGGCAGAGATAGAAGGATCGCTATGAGTCAAGGCTGCCTGGAGAATACATAGTGAATTTCAGGTCAGCCTGTGCTAGAGTGAGACCTTAACTCGAAAAACCAACACTCATCATAATCTTAGAATAAAGTGAATGAAAGCAGAGAGGTTGATAACAGGAAATGCATACCTGTGATCCTCTGTAAAGCAAAGTGTGCACAGATGTCACTGAAACTTCCAGAAAGCAATGAAAGAAAGGACTGGTTTCATAGTATACTCACAGATTGACACAAAAAGTAAAGCTAGAATTGCAGCCAGCAATTACTATTCTTTTTTTTAATTTTTTTATTGACAGCTTCCACAATTATAAACAATACCATGATAATTCCCTCCTTACTCCTACTCACCCCTCACAAATAGCAATTATTATTCTGATGTGATCAGTTACCAAGTTCCTTAAAGCAGTATGACACTGAACATCATATAGCTTGTCAATATAATAACACTGTCACATTTTGAAGCCAGGCAAGATAATATGTACCCATATCTCTGTACTTGAGATGCTGAGGTACAAGGATCACAAGTTCAAGGACAGAATAGACTACATAACAAGAATCTGTCTCAAAAAAGCAAACAAAAGGGCTGGAGAGATGGCTTAGCTATTAAGGCATTTGCCTACAAAGCCAAAGGATCCCTGTTCAATTCTCCAGTACCCACATAAGCCAGATGCACAAGGGGGCGCATGCATCTGGAGTTGGTTTGCAGTGGCTGGAGGCCCTGGCATGCCTTTGCCTTCTCTCTCAATCTCCCCCCTCCCTCTCGCTCTCTCTGCCTATTTCTCTCTCTCAAATAAATAAATACTATTTTTTTAGAAAAGCAAACAAAAGCCAGGTGTGGTGGTGCATGCCTTTAATCCCAGCAATCAGGAGGAAGAGGTAGGAGGATCGCCATGAGTTCAAGGCCATTGTGAGACTGCATAGTGAATTCCAGGTCGGCCTAAGCTAGAGTGAAGACCCTACCTCAAAAAAAAGGAAGGAAGGGAGGGAGGGAGGGAAGGACGGACGGAGAGGGGAATGGAGGAGGGGAGGAAGGGAGGAAAGAAGGGAGGGGAAAAGAAATGCAAATAAAATCAAAATCTAGTGCTGAGGATATAGCTAAGTGATAAGGTGCCTATCTAACATGCATAGGTCCTTGAGTTCCATCCCCAGCATGACAAATAAATTCATTTCAAAATCTAACAATAATAGCACAAAATGCTGCTGTATAATTTGTCTTTTTCCTTTTGGTACTGGGGTCTTGCCTATGCTAAATAAGCATCCTACCATTAAGCTACATCCCAGCCCCAAAATATTACTTTTTTATTATTTATTTACTTATTTGCAAGGAGAGGGTGAGAGAGAGTGAAAGTATGGGTGCGCCACAGCCTTCAGCCACTGCAAATGAACTCTAGATGCATGCACCACTTTGTGCATCTAGCTTTACATGGGTACTGGGGAATTGGACCCAGGTCATTAGGCCTTGAAGGCGAGCATCTTAACTGCTGAGCCATCTCTCCAGACTCCTATTACTTTTTTAAAACCCTAGATAGAAAATATGGGCTAGGTAGATGGCTCCATGGAAAAAGCGCTTGCTGCAAAAGCATGATAACCTGAGTTCACATCCCTAGAAGCCATGTAAAAGCCAGACACTGTAGCATGCATTTATAATCTCAGTACTTCTAGAAAAAGATTGGAAGCAGAGATAAGAAAATCCCAAAGGCCGGGCACGGTGGTGCATGCCTTTAATTCCAGCATTCAGGAGGCAGACATAGGAGGATCACTGTGAGTTCAAGGCCACCCTGAGACTACATAGTCAATTCCAGGCCAGCCTGGACTAGAGTGAAACCCTACCTCGAAAATAAAATAAAATAAAATAAAATAATAAAATAAAATAAAATTAAATAATAAAATAAAATAAATAAAATTAAATTAAAATAAAATAAAATAAAATAAAATAGAAAATCCTGAGGGCTGGAGAGATGGCTTAGCAGTGAAGGAACGTGCCTGCAAAACTTAACAACCTGGGTTCAATTCCCCAATACTCTCATAAAGCCAGGTGCACAAAGTGGCACATGCATCTGGAGTTTGTTTGCAAGAGGCCCGGGAGTGCCCATTCATTTTCATTCTCTCTCCCTCCCTACTGCTCCCCCTTTCTCCCCTTGCAAATAAATAAATAAAATATGTAAGGGGGGGCTGGAGAGATGGATTAGCAGTTAAGGCTACAAGGTGGTACATGCATCTGGAGTTTGTTTGTAACAGCTAGAGGCCCAAGCACACCCATTCTTTCTCTATCTGCCCCTCTCTCTCTCTCGCAAATAAATAAATATATATATATATATATATATATATATATATATATATGCATGCATACATACATACATACATACATACATACATACATATATGTATGTGGCTGGAGAGATGGCTCAGCTGTTAAGGTGCTTGCCTGCAAAGCCTTAGGACCTGGGTTTGACTCCCCAGTACCCACATAAAGCCAAATGCACAAAGTGACACATGCAGCTAATGACACTGGCACTCTCTTGCACATGCTTTCTCTCTCTCTCTCTTTCTTTGTCTCTCTGTGCCTGCAAAATTTTAAAAAAAGAGAGACTCCTCATATCACAGGCTACCCAGCCTAGCAAACATAACAACAAACAATAAGAGACCAGACTGTATCTCAAACAAGGTGGAAGTCCAGGACCAACACCAAAGATCGTCCTCTGCCTTCCTCATGGACGTGTGCCATGACATGCACACACCTGCATTTAAAAACATACACTGAAAGATTTTCAGGGTTTTTGGGGGGGGGGGTGATTAGGTAGAATCTTGCTCTGGCCCAAGCTGACCTGGAGTTCACTATGTCATCTCAGGCTGGCTTCGAACTCACAGCGATGTTCCTATGTCTGCATTCCTGAGTGCTGGGATTAAAGGCATATGGCACCACGCCTGGCTATGAAAGATTTTTTTTAACATAGAAAATATAAAAGTAGAGGCTGGGGAGATGACTCAGAGATTAAAGGTACTTGCTTGCAAAGCCTCCAGCCCAGGTTCAGTTCCCAAGCCACCCATGTAAAGCTGGTTGCAAAAAATGGCAAATGTGTCTAGAGTTTGTTTGCTGCATCAAAAAACCCTGGAACACCCCCCACAACCACACATTCAAATAAATAAATTAAAAATGTAAAGCTGGTTGCAAAAAATGGCAAATGTGTCTGGAGTTTGCTGCATCAAAAGACCCTGAAACCCCCCCACCCCCCCCACACACACAACCACACATTCAAATAAACAAATCAAACATGAAAAAAAGAAAACAGCCTGATGTGGTTGGTGGTGCATATCTTTAATCCCAGCACTTGAGAGGCAGAGATAGAAGGATCACTGTGTGTTTGAGACCAGCCTAGAACTATAGAGTGAGTTCCAGGTCAACCTGGGCTAGAGTGAGACCCTACCTTGGGGAAAAAAATGAAAATACAAAATAAAAATTGTTAGGATGCTTGTTGTGGCAAAATATGTAGGGAAGTATCTATAAGCAATTTTACCATCTAGTGGGGAAATGGTTGGGTTATTATAATAGTTGTGTTTTTCAGTCACTTAAAATGCGCATCCTGGAGTGCTAGCTGTTCTCTTCAGATGCTGCACCAGTCCTAGGGGAGAAAGCATATGAGAGAGTCCTTGGCCTGGGCCATTAACAGTCTGATTAGAGAGAGAGAAACCTAAAATATAATGGCCCTACCTGCATATCCTGGCACCCAGGGGAGAGACACAGGAAGGAGAGAAGGTGAGTCCTGGCCCTGAGGAAACATGACCTGAGTCCTGAGAAGCAAGTGCAGTTCAGGCTCATGAAGAAAGGGCAGCAGGATGACATCCATTACCTGCTCACAGCAGGTGCTCAGTAAATTATGGCACTCGCTTCTATTGAAGTAGGATGGTGGACATGCTGAGAACTAGAAGCTATCCACAAACAGCTAAGAGGAATTCTGACTCTGGGATCAGCATTAGAAAAGATGGCTTTGTGAGGAAGATGACTTCATGTGAGGGTATGCTGAGGGTGAGGTGCCTTTGGAACACCAGGTAAGGAAGAATTGACCTGACCAAGGTAGAAGTCCAGAAATATCTGGTTACAGATGCTGGGCCTTAACAGCAGAGAACCTGGGGCAGCAGCTACATTTGCAAATGGACTGAAAGAAGATGTGATAAAGACTAAGGGGGCCAGTAAGGCTGGAGGTGAGGGCAGGGAGAATGTATTGTACAGGCTGCCAACAACATACAATAAAGCTGAAAAGTAGTGTGGGGATTGGTAGTGAGCTGAAGGTTTCCTGTTAACCTAATGTGTATCATTTCAGATCCTGTCATTAAAAATGTGAGGGTTGAGGAGATAGCTCAGTGGTTAAAGGCACTTGCCAGCATGGATTTTATTCCCCAGTACCCATGTAAAACAAGATGCACAAAGTAATACATGTATATGGAGTTCTTTGGCAGTGGCAAGAGGCCCTGGCACACCCATTCTCTTTCTCTTTCTGCTCACAAATAAACACATAAATATTTTAAAAATAAAATAAGCTTGAAATCAAGAAGGTGGTCATAGGCAAGGGCTTTGGCCAGTGTTTACTGTAAGGTTCATGAAAGACCAAAGACCATGCAGGACCACTCTGAGTCAGGAAAAGTACTGTTTAATGGAGTGGGAGAGCCTGCACCTTGCAGATGGTCTAAGGCCATCTAAGGTCAGTGGCAGATCGGTGGTCTGGTCTGGGAAAGGAGGTCCGGCCACCCTAGAGGGCGACCAGGAGCCTCCTATCTGAGTCACAGCACCAGATGTGAAGTTCATGAACAACCAAAGACCATGCACGACCACTCTGAGAAAAAGTGCTGTTTAATGAGTCCCGAGCTGCCAGGCTGTCTCACAGGAGAAGAGAGAGAGAGAGAGGACAGCCAGCATAAATCTAGATAGTTTGGGTTTTTATAGGGTTTTTCTTTCTTGGAGGGGGATACAGAAGACAAAGCACTGAGGAGTTCAGGGGAGAGCAGGAGGTAATCAATCAGAGAATGGATTGCCATCAGAAGCAGAGCCAGGTTGTCTGGTAGGAAAACTGTAGCCAAGGGCATTGTTAGGTCAGGGGAGAAAGTTTTAGGCAATGTAAACATCTGAAGTTATATGAATCAGGCTGCTATTGTTCTCCTTCACCTCGACTCCATCCTGGGACTCTTGTCCTACCTAACATTTGCTTTGACTGGGTATGGTTTCACAGGTCTTTCAACTGTCTTGCAGAAACTGGCATCAGACCCTCGGTGTAAAGGAATGCCCCTGTCCAGCTTCCTGCTGAAGCCCATGCAGAGAATCACTCGATACCCACTGATCATCAGAAGTGTGAGTGTTCAGGCTGAGATGCCAGTGTGATTTAGGAGCCTGGCTAGACAGAGGCCAAATACCCAGGGTACAGGAGAGAATTTCCTGCCTATGGCTCAGTCTTGTGTATGCACAATCCTAAGGGCTAATATCTTGAAGTGGGCAAATAAAAGGAACATCTGATGTCACATCCTTTGTCTCTGCAGAACCATCTTAGCATCCCATAGTCATAGTTGCTTAAGGGGTAGGATGGGCACCCTCAAGGTGTTCATGATGCTCCAGAGATAGTGTGGATGCACCAGTTAGAATAATTATGGGCTCCAGTCATTCTTCTGAATCTTAAGTCAACTAAGCACCTTGACCTTCGTGTCCTAGGAGTCTCCCTCAGAACATCCTCAACAGAGCCCAAGATCCTGCTTCAGCTTGCTGAGCAATCCTTCCGTCCTTTCTTTTATTTTCTTACTTTTTTTTTTTTTTTTTTTTTGAGGTAGGGTTTCGCTCTGGCCTAGGCTGACCTGGAATTCACTATGTAGTCTCAGGGTGGCCTCGAACTCACAGTGATCCTCCTACCTCTGTCCCCCTGAGTGTTGGGAATAAAGGTATGTGCCACCATGCCCAGCCATTTCTATAATTCCATTCATCTTTCTTTCTTTTTTTTTTTTTTTTTTTAATTTGAGAGAGACAGAGAGAATGGGCGCTAACGAACTCCAGACACATGAGCTTCCTTGTGGGCAAGTGCGGCATTGCGCCCTTGCATCACTTTTTGCATCTGGCTAAACATGGAACCTGGAGATTGGAACCGGCATTCTTAGGCTTGGCAGGCAGGCGCCTTAACCCTCAAGCCATCTTTTCAGCCCTCATCTTTCTTTTTTATATAAGCATCTTGAGGTAGTATACTTTCTAAAGCGAATCTGGTTTTATAAAGCATTATTTCACAAATAATCACTGATATTATGTAAATGAAAACTAACAGTAATGATAGAAGACTGTTCCTTGATTTTTGGTCTACATGCTACATAAACTCCACAGATCCAAAGTCACAGTTGTCAATGCCAGACTGACCCATTCATCTCCAGCCCTGAATATTTCACTGAAATATTGCGAGCCAGATATGTTTCAGAATTCAGAATGTAATTTTCAAGTACTGCATATATATGAGTCTCCAGCAAAGCCTGGACAGTACTTATAACCAAACACTTATATTACTTTAATGAAATATACATGTGAGTAATCACTGAAAGTAAGACACATAAATATACCTCTTCTGTTCAGGTCAAGTTTACCACCAAACAAGGAGACAAAAAACTTGTGCTTTGGACTTATAAACAAAAGACTGTGGATCCCTCCAAATAAAGTGCAAGGATAGACAGTGGTCACCTACTGATGAACCCTCCTTCCCAGAGGGACCACATGAAGTTATGTTCTGCCTCTGTTTACATGTAGATGTTTGGGATCACTTCAGAATAAACAATGCATGTTTCCTACATGCCCATAACACAATCTTATGTATTTTTCCTTTACTTTATTAGATTTTTCCCAAAGATCAGTGATCCCAAAATGGCATAATCCATGACTGTTCAACAAGTTGACACACTTGTTGATGGCTAGAAAGATGGCTTAGGAGTTCAAGGTGCTTGCTTGTAAAGCTTGCCGACCTAGGTTCAATTCCCCAGAACCTACACAAAGCTAGATGGGCATTCATTTGCAGTGACAAATGACCCTGACATCCTGTACCCCCACACATGCAAATATATAATTAAAAAAAAAAAGAAAAACACACTTGTCAAAATTATTGGGGCTGGGAAGATGATTCAGTGGCTAAAGGCACTTGCTTGTAAAGCTTGCTGGCCTGGGTTCCATTTCCCAATAACCACATAAAGTCAGATGGTCAAAGTGGCGAATGTGTCTGGAGCTCATTTGTAGTGGTAGGAGGCCCTAGCGCACCCATTCCTCCCTTCTCTCCTCTCCCCTCCCCTTCCCTTCCCTTCTGCTAATAAATAAATAAATAAATATTTCTTTTTCTTTTTATGTTTGGAGAGAGAAAGAGAGGGAGAGGGAGACAGAGAATGGGCGCACCAGCAGCCTCTCAGCCACTGTTAACGAACTCCAGATGCATGCGCCCCCTTGTGGGCAAGTGCAGCATTGCGCCCTTGTGTCACTTTGCATCTGGCTAAACATGGGACCTGGAGATTGGAACCGGTGTTCTTAGGCTTAGCAGGCAGGTGCCTAAACTGCTAAGCCATCTCTCCAGCCCAAATATTCCTTCTTACTTGCAGCTAGTTTAATAATGAAGGGTTCACCCTAAAAGCTAAGATTTAGCTAAGCCTGGTAATATAATGCCTGTAATCCCAGCAGTTAGGTAGTGCAGGATGATCAGGAGTTCAAGGTTATTCTTGGCTACATTATGAATTCAAGGCCAACCTGAGCTACCTGAGACCCTGGCACAAAAGCAAAAATAAAATAATGTATATATACATATATTATATATATAGTGATTATTTAGATAAACTTGAGGTCAGTGGATCGTTGGTAGGAAGGTGAAGAATACAATGTGAGTGGCATGACTCTGCCCACTTTATTCCAGATCCTGGAGAACACGCCTCAGAGTCACGTGGACCACTCCTCCCTAAAACTGGCCCTGGAGCGAGCTGAGGAACTGTGTTCTCAAGTAAACGAGGGAGTTCGGGAGAAGGAAAATTCAGACCGACTGGAATGGATCCAGGCGCATGTGCAGTGTGAAGGTCTGGCAGAGGTGAGGCACTGAGTTGAGCTGAAGGCTTCCAGGCAAGTTCTGGTTAAAAAGTTGCTACACCTCCACTCAGACTGCAGGCTCACAACCCTGCCCCTACCAGACGCTCCTTGGAGAGACATTTTGAGTTCTTTGAATTCAGCTAGTAAAAAACAATATAAAGCCGGGCGTGGTGGCGCACGCCTTTAATCCCAGCACTCGGGAGGCAGAGGTAGGAGGATCGCCGAGAGTTCGAGGCCACCCTGAGACTACATAGTTAATTCCAGGTCAGCCTGGACCAGAGTGAGACCCCACCTCACAAAACCAAAAAAAAAAAAAAAACCAATATAAGTGCAGATTTTTCACTGGGCCAGTGGGAACTCTGAAGAGTCATAAATGGGAAATTCTTTTCTGGAAGAGTAGGATGGTTAGTTCTGAGACTTACAAGTTGGCATTTTCTTCTCTTTAAGCAACTTACTTTCAACTCCCTCACCAACTGCTTGGGGCCACGCAAGCTTTTGCACAGTGGGAAGTTATACAAGACCAAGAGCAATAAGGAATTACAGGGATTCCTCTTCAATGACTTCCTGCTTCTTACCTACATGGTCAAGCAGTTTGCCATTTCCTCTGGCTCTGAGAAGCTCTTCAGCTCCAAGTCCAATGCTCAGTTCAAAATGTATAAAACGGTGAGTTCCACATACCTGCCATAGCATCCGGAGCCCAGAGCTTCACCTTTAGCAGAGCGGCTGTCTCTAGGCTGGGCCTGTCCTGTCCACAAAGGCTGCCTCACCTGCTTCAGAAGGTGTCTTTACCACTTCCCAAGGGAAGGAGCCCAGTGCACCAGGCCTCTGCTGCCTGCTGCAGGTGGCAGCACAATCCAGCTTCAGGATTTGACTTTCTCTGGCAAACAGGACAGAGATGTCTGTCCGACCTCTAGCTATATCCAGCATCCTTCACTGGAAACCAAGCCTGGCGTAAGGATGGTTTAAGTGTGCTGAGGCGAGCCTATTGTGGCAGCAGCACAGGCACGCCGAGGTCCTGGCCCCAGCTCAGTAATACCTGATCCACTCGAGCACTTACCTTTGCTCGCTGTTTCTTCCTGGGTGAAAGACCTTAGACACATTGAGCTTCTCTACAAGGCTCTTGACAGCAAACAGAACTCTCCCTGGATACAGGTGGGTGGAGTGTTCTGGCCTATGTCATAGCCTGTATTTTGGCCCTAATTCTTTCAGCCCATTTTCCTGAATGAAGTGTTGGTGAAACTGCCCACAGACCCTTCCAGCGATGAGCCCATCTTCCATATTTCCCACATTGATCGGGTCTACACCCTCCGAACAGACAACATTAACGAGAGGTCAGTCCTGACTATGTGTGGCCTGCATTGACATCAAGGAGAAAGCCTAGACATCTCCCTCTGCCATAACCCATCTCCACCCATGCTCAAGTCCTACCAGCTCCATCCTTGCCACCTCTAACACCCCCCTGCACTCCAGTCCCACAGTAGGGGCTTGGCTTCAATGCTGAATCGCACAGCTGCCTCCTAATAGTTTCCTGCTCCATTCGACACTCTCATAAGCTTCCAAAGTGGCAGAACTGATGCCTCAGACCCACTGAAATCTCATCAGGGTCTACCTGAACCCCCTAGACCTGCACCACATGAGGTTGCACTTGGGCAAATGGCTGCCCTCCCTGCCATATACCCTCCCATCATGCGTCCCTTCTGTGGAGCTTCCAGGGGCCCCTGCTGTCCTTTGCTCAGGTTTCTGGTAACAGCCCAGCATACTGAGTTGTCATCAGTGTGATTAACTAGCTCTGGCTGTCCAGCATCTCACAAGGCTCTGGTGTTCCATAAGCAGTTGAGAACAGTCTGTAGAAGTTCTCGGTTCATCCTTGACTAGCATTTGAGTCTGTATAAGCAAGGTTAGCAAAGGTGAGGACTGTGGAGCTGCAGGCTGCACTGGATCCCGGGAGTCCCCATGGCCATGCTCTGCTTCTCCTCCAGGACAGCCTGGGTTCAGAAGATCAAGGCTGCCTCAGAGCAGTACATCGACACTGAGAAGAAGAAGCGGGAAAAGGCTTATCAAGGTACCCAGTGGTGCCCTGGAGGGTGGGAACCGGCTGCCGGGGCATGTAGGCAGGGTGGAGTCTGACCCTAAGAAGCACAAGCTGCTTCCCTGTTACTAAGGCTTGGGAAATGGGTTCAGGTCACAGCAAAGAAGCCTGACCCCTCTCACTGCCAGTATTCCACAGCACCCTGAATCCTACCACACGCTGTGAGCAGGAAGTGGGGGAGACTTGGAACCAGGTGCAGGGCTTGTTTGCCTTCTATCTGTGGTGGTTTCTGTCCTTAATTACCCACACACACATTTCCATTCACAACTAACCTCGCCCTGATGGGGTTCATTCCACTCTGCTGCATTGTAGCATACTGCTTCTCTCCTCCCAGCCCTGGCCTCCAGAACCTCAACCTGCAGCCCAGTGCTCTGGACCCTCGGCTTGCTCATTTTACAGCCTTCACCCAGCCTTCCTTGGCTCACTGACTTCACTCCACAGCCTTCCCCGTTGCTGCTCTTTCAAAGACATCCATGACCTACCCAGTGACTTGGCTCCCTTTCCTTGTCTAGCTTCCCGTACCCAAGGGCAGGTCATCCAGGTCCATCATTCCCTCTGGACCTCCTCATATCCTGACACTCCTCCTACCCAGCTTCATCTGCCTTCCCAGCTGCTCTTCTCCCCTCTTACTGTAAGTTCTGCACTCCTGTGAGCACTGTCCTCATCTCGGGCACTCCTCCCATGGAGACCCACCTTCCAGGCTCAGAAGTAGGTCCTGGCAATTCTCCCCTAGCCCCACCACTCTGAAGCCAGCTCTGTGGAGACAGCTTGCACCACTGCTCTGCTCTCTAGGCCTATTGGCCCTTCCAGGGGCTTTATCAGCCTCTTCCTTGGAGCTTCTTCTGAGAAGCTCTAAGGTAGTGTTGATCTGGGCCACCATGCTGAAGTTCTGGAGGATACCTCTCCCTACCTGAGTATCTTCCCTTTTGCCTCCCAAATTAAGGAAATATTTCTACCCCAAACTCAGGGCCCCATCCTTGGCATTACCACTGTTACCAAGCCCCATGCCCTACTATTTCCCCTACTGATGCATACTTAACAACCCCCCACCTGTCCCCATTGGGATTCTTCCCATTCTCCTGCTTCCTCTTTGACTTGGCAGCTCAAGTTCAATTCCATAGCACCCATGTTAACACCAGGCATGCGTGCACACACACACACACACACACATGTAAATAATTTTTTTTTAATTGAAGAAAGCTGTGCATGGTGGAGCATAATCCCAGTACTGGTTTTCACTGGACCAGTGAGTTCAAGGCCACCCTGAGACTACAGAGTAAATTCCAGGTCAACATGGGCTAGAGCAAGACCCTACCTCAAAAACAAAAAATTTAAGAGCCAGGCATGGTGGCACACACCTTTAGGCCTATAAGTTCAAAGCCAGCCTGGGCCACAGAGTGAGTTCTAGGTCAACCTAGGCTAGACTGAGACTTTGCCTTGAAAAAAAAAAAAAATAGAACAAGACCTAATCTAAAACTGCTTGCTAAGATGAAATTCTCATTATGTAACTGGAATTCTGGTGAGTGATTCAGACTTTGTTATTTGTTATTTGTTATTTACATTTTAACCCTACCATTTAAAAACTCTGAGTTGGGCTGGAGAGATGGCTTAACCCTTAAGATGTTACACTGCAAAGCCAAAGGACCCAGGTTCAACTTTCCAGGACCCACGTAAGCTAGATGCATAAGGGGTCACATGCATCTGGAGTCTGTTTACATTGGCTGGAGGCCCTGAGTGCCCATTCTCTATGTGCCTCTTTCTCTCTCCTTCTATCAAATAAATAAATAAAAATAAAAATATATATTTAAAAAAAAACTCCAAGTTGAACAGTTTTGTAGCTAAGGCAGGAGGATCAGGAGTTCAGGGCCAGCCTGGGAGAGAGTGAGAACGTGCCTCAAAAAAAGCTCTGAAGCCGGGTGTGGTGGCACATGCCTTTAATCCCAGCACTCAGGAGGCAGAGGTAGGAGGATCGCCATGAGTTCAAGGCCACCCTGAGAATACATAGTGAATTCCAGGTCAGCCTGGACTAGAGTGAGACCCTACCTCAAAAAAAAAAAAAAAAAAAAAAAAAAGCTCTGAGCTGAGCACATTATAGTGCTTTCCAAGGCTCAGTTTTTCTATAAAGTAGAGAATCTAAACCAGTCATGGTGGTGCACGCTTTAATCCCAGCACTTGGAAGGCAGAGGTAGGAGGATTGCAGTAAGTTCTAGGCCAACCTAGAACTCCAAAGTTCCAGATCAGCCTAAACTACAGTGAAGACCCTACCTTGAAAAACCATAAAAGAGGGGGGGTATTTACCTTATAAGGTAATTATGCAATTTCAGTATAATTTTTTGTTTTGTTTTTTCAAGGTAGGGTCTTACTGTAGCCCAGGCTGACCTGAAATTCATTTTGTAGTCTCAGGGTACCGAGACCTCCTCCCAAGTGCTGGGATTAAAGGCATGCGCCACCATGCCCGGCAATTTCAGTATAATTTATGTAAAGGTCTAGCACATACCTATACAAAGTAAGTGACCAACAAATGTTACTTGCTGGAAGTGTTGAACAAATACATGTATTATTATTATTATTATTACTATTATTATTATTTTGATTTTTCAAAGTAGAGTCTCGCTCTAGTTCAGGCTGACCTGGAATTCACTATGTAGTCTCAGGATGGCCTCAAACTCACAGCTATCCTCCTACCGCTGCCTCCCAAAAGCTGGGATTAAAGACATGTACCACCGTGCCCGGCTCACATACATGTATTATTGTCTTATTACTATTAGTGCTTTTCTAGGCATTTGAAGAGTTAATATAAGGGTTATTAAAGCAGTAAGTGTGTGACAGTGGGCTCTACTCTACTAAGCACAGAGGAGAGAAACATTACACAGAATTTCAGACCCAGTAGGCTAGGGGTGCTCTCAAGTCAAGGCTAGTGGTTCACAGAGGAAAGAAGTCTAAAGTGTTTGAGATTGGCCTGGATCTTCAAGGATGAGTAGGATGTTAATAGGTAAAGTTGATGGGCAAGGCTTTCCTAGCTGACGACATGCCTGGGGGAAGACCTGGAGCATCCATGTGCTGGGCAGTTGGGTCCAGAGCCCATGAGGCTAGAGATAATAATCTAGTTGGAACTGAGACAGTGAGGGTAGGGAGCATCGCATGCTCTCAGCATGAGGTTCACACTCCAACAGAAAAACATACTGAGTAGCCCACGCCTTTAATGTAAAGTAATGTAAATAACAGCACTCAGGAGGCAAAGGTAGGAGGATCACTGCAAGTTCAAGGCCACCCTGAGACTACATAGTGAATTCCAGATCAGCCTGGACTAAAGTGAAATCCTACCTTGAAAAAAAAAAAAAAAAAAAAAAAAAAACACCGGGGGCTAAGTAAGGAGGTGGGTGGCTCAGTGGTTAAATGCCCTTGCTTGCAGTGCCTGCTGACCTGAGTTTAATTCCACAGTATCCACAGAAAGCCAGACACCCAAAGTGGCACATGTGTCTAGAGTTCATTTACAATGACAAGAGGTCCTGGTGCACTAATACATTTTTCCCTCCCTGCCTCCTTCCTTCTTCTCTTTCTCAAATAGATCAAAATACAGAAAATATTTTAATAGCTTTTCATTTAAAAAGCATAGAAAAAGCTTAGTCTCTTTACTGTGCTGTCAGCATTTTCAGAAGAAATTAACATGACTCATGTTCCTCTTTTGTAGCCCGTTCTCAAAAGACTTCAGGTATTGGGCGTCTAATGGTGCATGTCGTTGAAGCTACAGAATTAAAAGCCTGTAAGCCAAATGGTAAATGCTTCTTTGATTCAATACATGTGGTAATGTTCCACTCTACTGGTGCCTCTTTTGATCACCGAATAAATAGAATGCTTTTAAAAGACAGTGTTTCCAGTGTCACTAGAATGGTGATGAGCTAATTATTGGGCCAGTATCATTGCTATGTTTCCCCAGTAAGTACCAACACCCACAACCCTGAGTGCTTCTGCAAGAAAAACCACAAAGCACACGCACAGGCTTCCAGGCTTGTGGGGAGCAGTCTTGGTGTTAGATCTCATACTTGGGCCCCAGGATTTTGATCCTATTGGAATTTTTGGGAAATTGGGTGTCATATTGCTGAAACCACAAGGTAACTGTGCTTCACCAGGCAGTGGCTCCTGCTGCTATGGTCTCTGGTGAATCAACCTCATCCATCCTGCTTTGGCTTGAGCATGGCTTTCATGCCACACGTGTCTGTGGACTGTTTCTGTGCAGGAAAGAGTAACCCATACTGTGAAGTCAGCATGGGCTCCCAGAGCTTCACCACTAGAACCCTCCAGGACACTCTAAACCCCAAGTGGAATTTTAACTGCCAGTTCTTCATCAAGGATCTTTACCAAGATGTGCTGTGTCTCACTATGTTTGATAGAGACCAGTTTTCTCCAGATGGTAAGTATAACCTGGCAAGGAGATCGGAAGATGTTCTTAGTTTGCTGGGGTGTGCTTTTAGAGTACCCATGACACTTATGGAAAATGACACAGGCCTGTGTTAGCTCACTTTGGCAGCAGGTAGGTAGGTACCCAGGCACTGTGTACACACATTAGGGAAATGTGTACAGAATGGGTACAGTATTCTCTGACCAGCGAGACTTGAATTCCAAGTAGGCAGCTGTAGTGTGCACGCATGGTATCTACCTTCCATCAGCCCAAGGAAGTTTCTTGCTGAACTTTGCTGGTTTTCTGAATCCTTGGATGGCTTTAAACAGTTTTATAATAACAGCCATTCTGACCATCACATGATGTTCATTCACCAGATTTCCTGGGTCGCACTGAAGTTCCAGTGGCAAAAATCCGAACGGAACAGGAGAGCAAAGGCCCCACCACCCGCCGACTACTGCTGCACGAGGTCCCCACTGGGGAAGTCTGGGTCCGCCTTGACCTGCAACTTTTTGAACAAAATACTGTGCTCTAGGGACCTGGGGAGGACAGAAGCAGGAGCTCTGCCCCCGAGGCTGAGGCTAGAGAACAACAGACTGTGCTCTGCTAGCACTGAGGAACATCATCCAGCTCCATCCGTCACAAAGCCGCCTATGGGCCTATGTTTTTGCACACTAAATCGCTAGCAAACTATGCAAATATCATCTTTCCTATAAACAAATCCCACAGCACAGTGCCTTGTACTAGTGTTAACATGTTCAGCTGTGTTAGATGCCAGGGTTTCCATTTTCAGGGCTATAAAGTATTATGTGGAAATGAGGCATCAGACCACCAGATGTTACCACTTGGTTAATGTGTCCACTGTGGAGTTGGTGACACTGCAGCCATTCCACACCATGTGACCTTGGCCGGGTCACAGTACTCAGGAGGTGAAAGACTGAATGAAATGCTACAGTGTCAGGTCTTGCATAGACTGATACTGAAATAGAGTCCACTTGAGCACTGAATAAAACAGAAACTTGCCGGGTATAGTGGCGCATGCCTTTAATCCCAGCACTTGGGAGGCAGAGGTAGGAGGATTGCCATGAGTTCAAGGCTACCCTGAGACAGAATTCCAGGTCAGCCTGGACTAGAGTGAAACCCTACCTCAAAAAAAAAAAAAAAAAAAAAACTTGATCATTTTATTCCTAATTAGACTTTATCATTCTCTGCTAAGACAATATAGTTGAAATATAAGGGGAAAAGCTTGATGTACTTTAAATACTGTGAACTCTAATAATGTGGAAATATTTTTCAACTTTAGTTTTCTGAAGTATAAATTATTTATGTAAATTCCTTGTTTTGCATATTTCATAGGACATGCATCTTTAAGCTTTATCATTGCCAATATGTACAGAAAGAGAATAAAATATAAATTTATAAATGTAGCTTTTCAATGCTTGACTGATTTGTTTCCTCTGTGAAAGGTGTTTTGTTTGTTTTTATTTTTCGAGGTAGGGTCTCCCTCTAACCCAGGCTGACCTGGGACTCACTTTGTATTCTCAGGATGGCCTCAGACTCCCAATAATCTTCCTACCTCTGCCTCCCAAGTGCTGGGATTAAAGATGTGCACCACCACTCCCAGCTAACAGACCTGATTTCTAAAACGATAGGTGTTTCTCAAAGCAGCTGGAAGAATCAGGAAGGGCTTAGGGCTCCACTATTCCCTTCTTTTAAAAAAAAAATTTTTTTATTTGCAAGCAAAGAGAGACAAGAGACAAAGTGAGAGAATGGGCATGCCGGGGCCTCCAACCACTGCAAAACAAACTCCAAACGTATGTGCCACCTTGTGCATCTGGCTTATGTGGGTACTGGGGAATCAAACCTGGGTCCTTAAGCTTTATAAGCAAGTGCCTTAGCCACTGAGCAATCTCTCCAGCCCTCCATTTTTGTTTAACTGTAATCACTAAGCAAAGAAAGACTAGAAAACTTAGTTCAAAGTTTTCAAATTTGGGCTAGAGAGATGACTCAGTGGCTAAGGCATTTGCCTACAAAGCCTAATCACCCGAGTTCAGTTCCCCAGTACCCACATAAAGCCAGATGCACAGTGGTGCATGCATCTGAAGTTTGCAACAGCTGGAGGCCCTGGTGTACCCATTCTCTCTCTCTTTCTTCCTCTATTTCTTTCTGCTTGCAAATAAATTTTTAAAAATACTTTAAAATGCAAAAAAAGTTTTTAAAATACTCAAAATTTAAAAAGCCATCACTCATGAGGCAAACGTAATATGATCACTATGAGTTCAAGGCCAGCCTGAGATAATGAATTCCAGGTCAACCTGGGCTAGAGGGAGACCCTACATCAACACCCCCCACCCAAAAAAAAAAGCCCTAGAGAGATGACTTAGAAGTTAAGGCACTTGCCTGCAAAGCCACAGGACAGATTCGATTCCCCAGGACCCATGTAAGCCAAGTGCACAAGGTGGTACATGTGTCTGGAGTTCGTTTGCTGTGGCTGGAGGCCCTGACATGCGCGCGCTCTCTCTCTCTCTTTCTCTCCCCCTCCCCCCTTTCTCTCTTTGTTTCTCAATAAATAAAACTTTAAAACATTTTTTTTTTTGTTTTTTTTTTTTTTGAGAGGGTCTCATTCTAGCCCAGGCTGACCTGGAATTCACTATGTAGTCTCAGGATGGCCTTGAATTTACAGCAATCCTCCTACCTCTGCCTCCCAAGTGCTGGGATTAAAGGTGTGTGTCACCACGCCTAGTCACTATGTAGTCTCAGGATGGCCTTGAATTTACAGCAATCCTCCTACCTCTGCCTCCCAAGTGCTGGGATTAAAGGTGTGTGTCACCACGCCCAGATAAAATATTTTTAAAAAAAAACTATGCCATCATTCATTCAAGAGCCTGATCCTAGTTACTGATTGGATAAAATGTCAACAGAAAAGATTAAATAAGAGACATTTCTTGGTATACAAAACTAAAACAACTGGACATTTTGCTTGTTCACAGGAAAATGTAGAGTCTGTCACATCCTTGCTGAGCAAAGCCATCTCTTGGGTTTGGGGAAACATGTTTTATTGGTTCTTGAGGAAGTGGGGGCTGATGTCAGAGTGAGTCACCTGTGACAGTAGCTGTAGGACAGCCCTGGGACTAATGCTCACACAGATGAGTGTGGCTAGTGCCATATCTCCATCTCTAAACAAGCTGGGGTGCTTTACCAGAATTCTGATACAGGAACCTGCAGGATCTGTGCGAGGTGATTTTGATAACTGTAAAAGACACTTCATATCACCTAGTAACCCCAGTCTTCCCCTTTGACCTAGCAACCCAGATCTGCCCCTAGAGAAAGCAAGTTCTCTCTCCACTAAATTTGAACCCAGTTTTCTTGAGGTCATGAGGAAGGAATGGGTTCCTAATATTCCATCCATCCACTGGGAAACAGATATGCCTCAGACAACCAGGAAGTCTCCCCTTGGTGAGGAACCCTGGTGATCCCTCCAGTGCTCATGGGGCAGCATGCCATGGGCAATAGACACAACTCCACCTTCCTAAATGGGGCCCTGATTCTTAGCAATTTGACTGTCACTGCCAAGTTTAAGTATACGTGAGGAGAAAGTGTGCCCCAGGAACATGAGTGGGACTAGACTTCAACTAGAACCCTGGGACTTTTGAACTAGAGACTGGCCCCTAGGAGTATCAAGTATTGGGAGATAACGCTATCTTGCTGTGAAGATGTTTAAATGAATAGCAAACCTTACAAGTTTCCCAGTTGGCAGCCAGAATTTAAAAATAGTAACTGCTATTATTTGGATATTTCTTTCAATATCTTCTCTTGGAGAAAAAAACACATTCCCAGTGTTCTGACTGCCTTGTGTGCTGCAATCTGAGGTTTGCCCAGGTCAAAGGTCAGCAGACTTGGTTGCCCTATGCAAGGAGGCCAGGTGCTTCCCCAGAACCTCAGCTGTCATCACTTTTCTTTCCACAGGTGGTGGCCCCCGTGTATGTCGGGAATCCCCTGCTGTCCAGGAACGAGGTCTCTGCAGTCGGGTCCCTGTAACCTATTGACAAAAGAGAGGGGCTACATGTGGTGCCAGGTGAGGAGGCTCATGGTAGTAAGAAGGATCACACAGTTTGCCCCACACTCAGCCCCTACCCCAGCTGGGATGTTCTTTCAGACAGCTCCCAGCCAGACCCTCTCACCGTTCTTTTCTGTATATGATTTCTGTAGTTCTCATGTGAGCCTTTCCGTGTCTGGGTCTTCATCTACTTTTTTATGGTATGGCTGTTCCCAAAGTGCTCTCCCTTCACTGTATTCAGACCCACTAGGAACTATGTTCCTTGCACCCTACAGATAGGGACAGCCAGAGGAAGAAACATGCCACCTCTAGCCCTGCCCACATACAGCAGGGCAAAACTTCCCAGATAATTTTGGTTTTCCTGTTGGCAGGAATGAGTTCTTTGGAAGCCAGGTGCTAAAAATCACAAAAGTCCATCAGGTAGGGTCTTGAAAGGGATCAGCCTGCTGACCTACCCACTTCCAGTATGTGAACAAAAACAAAACTTTAAACACAAGCTTCTGCACAGCAAAGAAAAGAGAGAAGGAGAAAAAAGAAGAAGAGGGCTGGAAAGATGGCTCAGCAGTTAAGGGGGATTGCCTGCAAAGCCTAAAGACCTGGGTTTGTTTACCCAGTACTCATGTGAAACCAGAGGCATTGTACATGCATCTGAAGTTCGTTTGTAGTGGCTAGAGGCCCTGGAGCCATTCTCTCTGTCTCTCTCCTCTCTCCCTCTCTCTCTTTCTCTCTCTCTCCTAGCAAATAAAATAAATAAAATTTAAAAATAAAAATTTTTTTAAAATAAATGGGAGGCAGAAAATTTAAAAATAAAAATTGAATTTCAGCCTGGGCCAGGTGAGGAAAAACCAAAAAAAACAAAAAAAAATTTAAAGACTCTTAAAAAAAGAAAAGATGCTGGGCGTGGTGACGCATGCCTTTAACCCCAGCACTTGGGAGGCAGAGGTAGGAGGATCGCTGTGAGTTCGAGGCCACCCTGAAACTACATAGTTAATTCCAGGTCAGCCTGAGCTAGGGTGAAACCCTACCTCGAAAAAAAAAAAAAAAAGAAATAAAGGAAGAAAGAAAGAAAGAAAGAAAGAAAGAAAGAAAGAAAGAAAGAAAGAAAGAAAAGAAAAGGTAACCTACAGGATGGGAGAAAATATTTAACCAACCATATATCCAATAAAGAGTTAATATCCAAAATATGTAAAGGAACTCATATAGCTCAATATATGGTAACTATAATTAATAATATGTATGCATTAAGCTCTCATCTGTGGATTTGATCAATCAACTGTAGATCAAAAATATTTGATGGGGCTGGGGAGATTGCTCAGTGGCTAAAGGCACTTGCTTGCAAAGACGATGGCCTGTGTTTGATTCCCCAGTACCCGCATAAGGCCAGATGCACAAAATGGCACATGCATCTGGAGTTTATTTGCAGTGAGAGGAGGCCCTGGTGTGCTCATACTTTCTCTCTCTCTCAAATAAAGAAATGAAATACATGTATTTGGGGAGGGCTGGAAGGTGACACAGCAGTTAAAGGTAATTGCTTGCAAAGTTTGCTGGCCCGGGGTGCAGTTTCCCAGTAAAAAATCCCTGGCATGCCCATGCTCGCTCTTTCTCTATCTGTATCTTATCATAAGTAAATAATAAATGTTTTAAAAATAAAAATTGGGGGCTGGAGAGATAGCTTAGTGGTTAAGGTATCTGCCTGCAAAGCCAAAGGATCCCAGTTCAATTCTCCAGGACCCATGTAAGCCAGATGCACAAGGGAGCGCATGCATCTGGAGTTCATTTGCAGTGGCTGGAGGCCCTGGCACGCCCACTCTCTCCCTCCCTCCCTTCTTCCCTCTCTGTCTCCTCTCTCTGCCTCTTTCTCTCTCTCTCAAATAAATTAATTAATTAATTGATAAAAATTAGAAAAAATTGCATCTGTACTGAATTTGTACAGAACCTTTTCTTGTCATCATTCCTGAACTACTTACAGAGCATTTACATGGTATTCAGTGTTGTAAATACTGTAGGCATGATTTGAAATACACAGGAAGATTGTGTAGGGAACATATTTTTATATAAAGATGTGAGCATTACATACTTTGGTATGAGGGAGGGGGCCCTGGAACCAATTCCTCAAGAATTCCAAAGGACAACTGTACTAGAAATTTGCTAAGAGAAACTAGGCATAGTGGCTCACACCTGTAATTACAGGACTCAGGCAAACTCCTTAACCTCTGAGCCATCTCTCCAGTCCAATCCCAACACTCAGGTGGGGCAAGGAGAAGGATCAGGAATTTAAGGTCATCCTCAGCTATCTAGTGAGTTTGAGTCCAGCCTGGGCTACATGAGACTATGTCAATAAAAGGAGGGACTAGAGAGATGGCTTAGTAGTTAAGGCGCTTGCCTGCAAAGCCTAAGAACTCATGTTTGAATTTCTAGGTCCCACATAGCCAGACACACAGTGATGTAAGTGTGCAATGTTGCACATGCACATAAGGGGGCACATGTCTGGAGTTCATTCATGGTGGCTGAAGGCCCTGTGTGCCTATTCCCTCTCTCTCTTTCTCTCTCTCTCTCCCTCCCTTTTTCTTGCTCACTATCTCTCTCAAAATAAGTAATAAAAAAGGAAGCCGGGGCATGGTGGCGCACATCTTTAATCCCAGCACTCAGGAAGCAGAGGTAGGAAGATCACCATGAGTTCAAGGCCACCCTAAGACTACATAGTGAATTCCAGGTCAGCCTGGGCTAGAGCAAGACCCTACCTCGAAAAACCAAAAAAAAAAAAAAAAAAAAAAAAAAGGAAGGAGTGAGAGGGACATGTTATTTGCTTGATCATGACATCATTTTACAGTGAATATATCAAATCATGTTTTACACCTTGAATTTTAAAATCTAATTAGAGAGAAACTGATAAGGAAAGTTACATGGCAAGCTATTGTAGATAGTTTCAAGTTGCTGGAATGAACATCCAAACCAGACACAGTTTGTGGGAGGAAGGGATTCATTTCAAGCTTACAGATCTGGGGGAAGTTTCATCAGCGGTGGAAGAAGCTGCTTCCACACATCCAAAAAAAAAAAAAAAAAAACCAAACAGGCAAACAGGCAGCAAACAAACCTGTAGCAAGCAGGACCCTCAGCTCAGACCTCTGCACACCTTTGGGCTGGACATCAGGTCACCCCAGTGACACTTAGATCTGGACTGTAGGATCCGCCCCCACTGACACTTCCCCAGCCAGGGGCCTGGAGATCCAAGTTGCAAGTTTTAATAAAATACCTGAGTCTATGGGGGGACACACATTCAAACTACCACAGCTATTATCTAGGGAGAAGTCATTTCCAGAGAGACTGGGGGAGGGGGAGCTGAGTGGGAGTTGAATCATAAAATACCTGACAGGGATTTCAAACTGGAAAGCAGAAAGGATTGTGCCCCTCAGTGTGTTTTGGAGGTGAGGGGTGGAACTTGGGTCAAGAAGAAACACCAGTGCCTCCTACACTCAGACAAACAGTAGACCCAAAGCCTTCTCCAGGGAGCCTAAGCCTCCAGGTTCAGAGGGGGAGAGAACGGAGGAAAGAAGACAGGAGCTACCAGCTGGGCCCACCCAATTGTAAACCCTGGATGTAAAATCTACATTTCATTTCCAAAAGCCCCTGCCAGGGGCTGGAGAGATGATTCAGCAGTTAGGTGCTTGCCTGCAAAGTCTAAAGACCCTGGTTCAATTCCCCAGTACCCACATAAATCCAGATGTACAAGGTGGAACATGTATCTGGAATTTGTTTGCAGTGACTAGAGGCCCTGGCAAGCGCTGTGTGTGTGTGTGTGTGTGTGTGTGTGTGTGTGTGTGTGTCATAAATAAATAAATAATAGCTGGACTTGGTGGAGCATACCTTTAACCCCAGCACTCGAGAGGCAGAGATAGGAGGATCACTGAGTTCAAGGCCAGCCTGGAACTACATAGTGAATTCCTGGTCAGCCTGGGCTAAAGTAAGACGTTACCTGAAAAAACCAAAATAAATAAATAAATAATAAATAAAATATTTTTAAGTCCCTTCTGAGGGCTGGAGAGATGGCTTAGTGATTAAGGCACCTGCCTCCTAAGCCTAAGAATGCCGTTCGATTCTCCAGGTCCCACGTTTAGCCAGATGCAAAGTGACGCAAGGGCACAATGCCGCACTTGCCCACAAGGGGCCGCACATGTCTGGAGTTCATTCACAGCAGCTGAGAGGCCTCTAATGCGCCCATTCTCTCTCTCTCCCTCTCTCTCTCTCTCTCTCTCTCTCTCTGACTCTCTCTCTCAAAAAAAAGTCCCTTCCAGGCTGAAGAGATATGGGTCAGCTTGCTTGTAAAGCTCAATGACCTTGGATTGATTTCCCAGTACCCACATAAAACCAGGCATGCATCTGGAGTTTGCAGCATTTAGAGGCCTCTGTGTGCCCATTCTCACTCTCACTTTCTCCTCTTGCAAATAATTAAATAAATTTTTAGATATTTTTATTTATTTATTTGCAAGCAGAGAAAGAGAGAAGAGATAGACAGAATGGGCATGCTAGGGCCACCTGCCACTGCAAATGGACTCCAAATGCATGCAACACTTTGTGCATCTGGCTTTACATGGGTTCTGGGGAATTGAATTCAGGTCATTAGGCTTTGCAAGCAAGCACTTTAACTGCTGAGCCATCTCTCCAGCCCTAAATTAATTTTTTTTAAATCTCTGCCCATTTTGACTGAACTATGAATAAATTTTGCTGCTGTAGTGTTTTGAGATAGATCTTGGTATGTTTCCAGACTAACCTCAAGGTTTTAAAATGTTTTAAAATTGTTATTTGCACATGCTTTGTATGTGTAAATGCATGCACACCAGGGCCTCTTGTCACTGCAAACAGAATGACAGACACTTGTGCCATACCACACATGGCTAAGAACAAACTTTTATGTCAGGTTTCAATATAAAGAGAAGTAAATGGTAGAAAAATGGCAGAAGGGCAAAGAGTAAGGAAACAAAGGCAAAGAAATCTCAGAAGCACAGCCTCTCTCTGGTCTTGCCTTGTTGTCACTTGGTAAGAACAGGCTTGCACCTGAAAGTAGGGGACAGAGTCCCCCATATGCTGCACTTTTGAGTCTCTTCATCCAAAGCCTCCCTTCCCTGCTCAGCACTCAAAGGCACCAGTGGCAAGCGTACTATCCTCCAAGTGAGATGCATGCTCCCTCCAGCCTCCTCTTGTTTATTCCTGTCTTTGGCCACTGTCTCCTCTCCCCACTCCTCACTCCTCTGGGAGTGAGGGCTTTGCCAGGCTCCACTGTCTAGAGGGTGCTGCAAAATTGTGCCCACAGAGCTTCCCAGCTCTCTGCTCACCAGATCCTTCTTTTCAGCCTCTCTCTTCTCCTGGCTGAGCTTTGAGAACCGGAACTGCCTTTCAAACACAATCTGACTCAGGTCCGTGGTCGCCTCTTTATCAGGCAGATGCCGCTTTGCTGCCCAGACGAGCTCGGAACTGTGAGACAAGGGGAGCAATCTCAACTCAGCACCAAGTAAATCCTAGCATCCAGAAAAGTAACAAATGAATCTGATACTTCATGAAAAGGAAAGGCTGAACATAGTGGTGGGTATGGTGGGATGATGTCCCCTAAAGGACATTATGGAACAGCTATGTCCTCAAAGTGGTGGCACTGGGAATGCTATGGCACCTTGAAAGGACAAGGGCTAGCATGGAGGTTCCTTAGGATATATGTGTGTTTGCATGTTAGTATGCATGTTGGTGCACATGTGTGTGCATGTGTTCTAAGTGTGGAGGCCAGATGTCAATGTGGGTAACTTCCTTATTCACTCTCTACCTTATTGAGGCAGGGTCTCTCAACCTGAACTCACTTTTTAGCTAGTCTAACTAGCCAGTGAGGTCCAAAGATGCTTTATTTCTACCTCCACAATGTTGGGATTATAAACTCATGCTACTATGTTCTGGGGTTCCAAATCCAGGTCCTCATGCTTGCAAGACAAGAATTCTACCAACCGAGCCATTGTCCCAGCCTGGAGTCATGGGGTTTGTTTGTTTGTTTGTTTGTTTTTGTTTTGTTGTTATTGTTTTAATTCTTTTGAGGTAGGGTCTAGCCCAGGCTGACCTGGAACTCACTCTGTAGTCCCAGGCTGGCCTCAAATTTACAGCAATCCTCCCACCTCTGCCTCCTGAGTGCTGGGATTAAGAGTATGTGCCACTATGCCTACCTTGTTTTGTAAATTTTTAAAAATTTATGTGTGTGTATATATAGCATGTATGTCCATCTGTGTATTATGTGTGTGGAGGTCACAGGATAACTTTGTGGTGTCCATTCTCTCCTTCTACCTTCTTTGGGAAGAGGTCATATTTTTGCAGCTGCAAATGCCACTGTAGTTGTCCCATGAGCTTCTGGAGTCTCCTGGCTCTGCCTCATAGCACCTTAGGGATCACAGACACATGCACCACTTTCCAACTGGCTTACATGGGTGGGTAGATGCTAAGGAGAGTCAAACTGAGGTCAGCAGGCTTGCAACCATATCCTCAGCCCTGGTGAGACAGTGAGGGTGAATGGACTCTAAAGTAAAGGTCAAAGACCTTCCTAAACCCCAGCACCCCCCCACCACCCATAACAATGGGGACATGTCCTTGAAAGGGCCTATGTTGTGGTGTCTTCCTTTCTCTTTCTGTCAGCTTACTGGTCCATGATGTTCAAGGTCATCCTTGGCTACATAACAAATTCGGGGCTAGCCAGAGCTACATGAGATCATATCTTAAAAAAAAATTCTAAAATATATTCTAAAAAAAAGAGAGGGCTGGAGAGATGGCTTAGTGGTCAAGGCACATGCCTGCAAAGCCTAAGGACCCAGGTTCGATTCTCCAGGTCCCATGTAAACCATGGTGGCACATGCATCTAGAGTTCATTTGCAGTGGCTAGAGGCCCTGGCACACCCATTCTCTCTCTTTCCCTCTCTCTGTCTCTAATAAATAAATAAAAATAAGTCTTAGGAAAAAAAGAGAAGAGAGAAAATAAAAACGAAACTGAGAACTTTCTAGAACTAATTAAAGAAATGATCTACAGGTGAAAAAAAAAAAAAAAGACCGATGGAGTGGGACATGGTGACACATGCCTTTAATCCCAGCACTCAGGAGGCAGAGGTAGGAGAATTGCTATGAATTTGAGGACAGCCTGGAACTACAGAGTTCCAGGTCAGCCTGGGCTACAGTGAGACCCGACCTGGGGAAAAAAAAAAAACAGAAACATAAACAAAAACAAAAGTACCCATGGATTTCAAGTAGAAAAGTAAAAAGAAGCGAATTATCTAGGGCTAAAGAGATCACTCAGCGGTTAAGGTGCTTGACTCAAAGCCTAATGACCCAAATTCAATTCTCCAGTACTCATGTAAAGCCAGATACAGAAAGTAGTGCAGGCATCTGAGTTCCTTTGCAGTGACTGGAGGCTGCGGCACACCCATCATTTATTCTGTGTGTGTGTGTGTGTGTGTGTGTGTGTGTGTGTGTGTGTGTGTGTGTGTTTGCAAATAAATAAAAAATAAGTGAGCATCTAGAAATACCCTATAAAATTCAGAAAATCAAAGACAATGAGAACAGCTGGAGAGTCTGGAGGAGAGCAATAAAATTACTTTCAAAGGAGCAACAGTGAGACAGATAGTTGACTTCTCAATTAAAATAACAGAGGGCTTTAGTCCCGGCAGAGATAGAATCCTTGTGAGGTCCAGATCAGCCTGTGCTACAGTGAGACCCTACCTTGGGGGGGGGGGGTGGCAACTACAGAGGGTTGGGAAGATGGCTCAGCATTTAAAGGTACTTGTTTGCAAAGCCTGACAGCCCAGGTCAATTCTCCAGTACCTGCATAAAACCAGAAGCACAAAGTGGTACATATGTCTGGAGTTCCTTTGCATGCCTATATACTCTCCTACCTCTCACTCTCAAATAAATATTTAAAATAATAATAATAATAACAGCCAGGCATTGTGGTGCATATCTTTAATCCCAGTATTCAGGAAGTGGCAGAAGTAGGAAGATTGCTGTGAGTTTGAAGCCAGCCTGAGACTACATAATGAATTCCAGGTCAGCCTGGGCTAAAGCAAGACCCTACCTCAAAAAAAAAAAAAAAAAAAAAGAACAAATGATAGCTAGGGTGTGGGAAAGACCCTACCTCAAAAACCAAAAAGTAAAATAAATTAAATGCAACAGTAGTTGATGAAGAAAAACACCATGAAGCCAGCCTGGGACAGGGAGGAGACTGTCTTCAGGGAAATTGTGCCCCATTTTCTGACCTTGATGGTGATTTCACAGGTCTAACTTGGGGATTTGCTAAGCTGTTTTTTTTTATATTGTTCTCTGCATACACTACATAATACAAAGGTAGTGGGCTGGAGAGATGGCTCAGCAGTTAAGACACTTGCCTGCAAAGCCCAAGGACCCAGTTTCAATTCCACAGTACCCGCATAAGTCAGATGCACAAAGTGGCACATGTGTCAAGTTCATTTGCAGTGGCTAGAGGCCCCGGTGCACCCATTCTATCTGCCTTTTTCTCTCTCTCTCAAAAGCATAAAATTTTGGACTTCCGTATGTAAGTATAGAAGGTGTCAATAAAAAAATTAATAATTTTTTAAAAACCAACAACAAAAAAAACAAATTTTTTTTAAAAACATAGTACAAAGGTGATAGTGATAATAATGAGAATATAAATTACAGAAAAAGAGGAGTTCCTTAAAGATCTCCATTTAGGAAATAAACAGTGAAACAGACACTTAGTTTGGGGTTGCTCTGTACCTGCACACCCCTCCACTCATAAGCCTAGCAGAAGCTTTGCGCCACTCTTTTGGACTCGTGCCGTGTAAAGTGGATTTGCACTGAGGTGATTTAGCATACGGTCTGGCCTTCTCTGTTTCTTTAAGTTCTCTTTTTGTATAATATTGTTTTCCTATAGGAAAATAAAAAATTGAAATCAAATTCTTTTTCTTCTCTCTGGAAATCAAAGTTTTAAAGCAAGAGTGGTGTTCATGGGGTGGGAAATCATTTGCCACTCAGTACTCTAAAAATGCAGCCCACATCCCAGAACACCTGTTCTATGATGATGACTGGTCCTTTTCTCTTCAGTCACCTCTTGTCTTCGAAACACAGAACCACACAATGGAGCTGCAGAAACCTAAAAATAAAGGATACTCTTTGAGGCCCACCCAATGCAGTTTGTAGGAAGCTGTGTAAATCTGTCCTAAGTATTATACTGTGGCCTTCCTGTTCTAAATCTGCCCATCAAGACCTGGGAACAAGGTCAATCCAAAGAGCAGGGGAAGGACAAATAGCACCTGCCTCTCATGTGGATGCTTAGGGGAGTTTAAATGGTGAACAGAGGAGGGAGGGAGGTAAGGAGGGACGCCCACCCACATAGGAAAGACACACTTCCATTTGGAGTTCCACTGTGCCATTACATCAGTCGATAATATTTGTTCAACCACTCTGTGCCACCTCAGGCCAGAATAGAATAGTCTAGAATAGTCAGTCTAGAATAGTCAAGTCACATGCAGTGACGACCCAGTCATGAGAAGAGCCAACTCCGTATACTGGGGAACATGGCTGTGTTCCTAACCAAGCCTGGGAGGTCTTCTGGGGGCACTGCCCACTACTGTGAGGACTGTGAGAACAACAGGAGAACAAAAGGGCTGGGAAATATAAGACTGTATTAAAAGGTGGGGCACAGGGCTGGAGAGATGGCTCAGTAGTTAAGGTACTTGCCTGCAAAGCCTAACAACTGGGTTCAATTTCACAGGACCACGTAAAGCCAGATGCACAAAGTGGCGCATGCATCTAGAGTTTGTTTGTAGTGGCAGGAGGCTCTGGTGTACTCTCTTTCTATCTCTCACTCTCACATAAAAAAGGAAAATATACATAGATATTCTACTATTCCACCTAAACTGTTTTATATGTCTAGTTAACACCTGGGGAAGGAGCACAAAACAAAAAGCCAGGATCCTATAGTTCATACGAAAAACCCAACTGATTTAAACTTGGCACTGCAATTATATTGGTCTAAAATTCCTAAAGAGGTTCCAGGCATGGAAGTTCAAAACATGACACAAAAAGCTATTTTGAAGCCGGGCGTGGTGGCGCACACCTTTAATCCCAGTACTCGGGAGGCAGAGGTAGGAGGATCGCCGAGAGTTTGAGGCCACCCTGAGACTACATAGTTAATTCCAGGTCAGCCTGGACCAGAGTGAGACCCTACCTTGCAAAAAAAAAAAAAAAAAAAAAAAAAAAAAAAAAGCTATTTTGTGGGCTGGAGAGATGGCTTAGCAGTTAAGGCACATGCCTGTGAAGCCTAAGGACCCCGGTTCAATTATCCAGGTCCCACATAAGCCAGATGCACATGGTGGCACATGCATCTGGAGTTCGTTTGCAGTGGCTAGAGGCCTTAGCATGCCCATTCTCACTCTTCCTCTCTCTCTTTCCCTCTCTCTATCTCTAATAAATAAATAAAATCTTTAGGAGCCAAGAGTGGTGGCGCATGCCTTTAATCCCAGCACTCGGGAGGCAGAGGTAGGAGGATCACTGTGAGTTCGAGGCCACCCTGAAACTACATAGTGAATTCCAGGTCAGCCTGGGTTAGAGTGAGACCCTACCTTGAAAAACAAAAATAAATAAGACAAAATCTTTAAAAATTTGTTGATAAAAGTTATTTTGTAAAGCCACATTAGAGTTGTTCATCCATATACCTAATGGTTGGCTGAGTCCATCACCACCTGGTCCCCTTCTCCCTTGTCCACTTCCTACCATAGATTAGAAAACCACCCTACTTGAGCTAGGCGTGGTGGCACACACCTTTAATCCCAGCACTCAGTAGGCAGAAGTAGGAGGACTGCTGTGAGTTCAAAGCCATCATGAGACTACAGAGTGAATTCCAGGTCAGCCTGGGCTAGAGTGAGACCCTACCTTAAAAAACAAAAAAAAAAAAAAAAAAAAAAAGAGAGAGAGAGAGAGAGAGAAAAAAAAAAAAAAGGAAAGAAAACCACCCTACTTGCTATGTGACTGAGGGAGTCCTGGAACCTCTTTTTGCTTCCTGCTCAGAGGATCAAGATACAAAAAAGAAGCCGTGGCACCATTCCCATCCCTTCTTTCTCCTTTAGTGCAGACCTAATACCTGGAGCAGTGAGCACCATCGAACAAAGATGAGAATGATGGTATGAAAAAACATTAGGGACAGCAGAAGAGAACAGAAAAAAAAAAACCTTTATTAAAAAAAAGTACCAGTTTATTTGTGGACTTTAGATAACATTCATATTTCTCTTGTCTTATTTTTTCAGCTCCTTTATATGACATTACTTTTTTAATAATTCTCTGCTGAAGAGGCTCTGCAACTTTTTCGACCCATTTTTTATGTAACATCTCTTTTCTTCTCTCCTTAAACATAGCCAAATGCTGAAAATACACATCCAATCTCTAACAAGGTGATACAAAGAAAACAAATTATTAAGAAAATCTTCACTTCATCATCATTTGAATAGTTTAGAATGAGCACTTGTTCCCACTCCTAAGCTCTCACTTGTCCACACTGAAGCTGTGAAATTTTAGTGCAAAATAACTGGAGTGCGAAATAAACTTCAGAAAGACACCCTGAGAGCACGGAGCAGGAAGGCATTGTGAACAGTTCTAAAGCATAATGTACTCCTTACAGAAATTAACTCCCCTAAAGCATATTAATTCCACAGTACTTATCAATTACTGATCAATCTTTATCCTTAAATAGTCATTCCTTTCTGGTGACTTTATTTACCCCATTGCAGTGTAGAACATAGAAGGAGGAGGTAACTTTTAGTAGAAAAGAATTTCTAGGGCTGGAGAGATGGCTCAGCGGTTAAGGTGCTTGCCTGCAAAGCCTAAGAACTCATGTCCAAATCTCCAGGTCCTACATAGCCAAACACACAGTGTTGCACATGTGCCACAAGGGGGCAAATGTGTCTGGAGTTCATTTGCAGCAGGCTGAAGGTCTGGTGCACCCATTCTCTCTCTCTCTCAAAAATAAAATAATGGAAAATAATCATTTCTAGCAGGGCATGGTAGCATATGCCTTTAATTCCAGGCCTCAGGAGGCTGAGGTAGGAGGATTGCCTTGAGTTCAAGGCCACCCTGAGACTACATAGTAAGTTCCAGGTCTACCTAGGCTAGAGTGAGACCCTACCTCCAAAAACCAAAAGAAAAAGAAAAAAGAAAAAGAATTTCTACTTATTACAAGCCAAAAAGGGAGCGCAACCTCTTAGATTCCGTTCCGACAGGTCCAAGCAAGGTCTGGGACCTTTTAGTGGTCCTGCAATGAGGCAAGGAGGGGGCACAAAGCCAGGTACAGACCTGCATGGTAACATAAAGGAGGAAGACAGAGAAGTCTCATTTGGGCTACAAAATGAGTCTGTCCTACATGGCAGTATGGCTTAGCTCTTGTGTGTCACCCAAAAGCTGTTCTGTTGATGGGTTTGAGTCTGCAGCTGATGGGATGAGCAGAAGGTGGAACTGTTGAAGGGGGGACTAGCAGAAGGGAGCCGGATGGATGGAGCATGCTTCCAAAGGGGATATTGAGACTGGCCCCTTCCTTTCCCTTTCTCCTTGTCCCCATGAGGCAAGCAGCTCTATCCCATGACACATTTCCTGCCATGATATTCTACTTCACCATAAGCCTAAAGTGATGGGGCTAAGTAATTGTGGGCTAAAACCCCTGAAACTGTGAGGCCAAGCAAGCCTGGGCTCTCTCTAAGCTGTTTGACTTGGGTGTGTCACAGTGATGTGAAGCTAACACATACGGTAGCATGGCCTCTTCATCATGCTTCTCTGTCACTCCTGTTCCTCCAGAACACTCTTGGAACACATAGTCTGCAGCCATCTCTTACCTTCACAACATAGTTTTCTCTAAATAATATTGCATGCACAGCTTCATCAATGTCTTCTCTAGCCAATACCTAAAATGACAGAATTGAATATTAGCCCTAAATCTGAAGAAACAACCAGAATGACAATCCCAGGGCAATATACCAGTAGAATTAGTACAAATATATCCCACAGTATAGTTTTTATGGAAAATTTCAAAACTATTCTCTATGAATCCATTACCAGTTTCAACAAGTATCTATTCAAAGTCAACCTCAGGCTGAAGAGAGGGCTTCGCTGTTAAGGCACTTGCCAGCAAAGCCAAAGGACCCAGGTTTGAGTCCCCGGTATCAACATAAAGACAGATGCACAAAGCGGCACATGTGTCTAGAGTTCATTTGCAGTGGCTAGAGGCCCTGGCATACCCATTTCTCTCTGTCTCTCTCTCTCCCTCTCTCAAATAAACAAATAAAATAAATGCCGGGCATGGTGGCGCACGCCTTTAATCCCAGCACTTGGGAGGCAGAGGTAGGAGGATCGCCATGAGTTCAAGGCCACCCTGAGACTGCATAGTGAATTCCAGGTCAGGCTGGGCCAGAGTGAGACCCTACCTTGAAAATAAAAAAAATAAATAAATAAATAAAAATTTTAAAAATAAAATATTTTTTAAAAAGAAAGTAAGCTGGGCAAGGTAGTGCACATCTTTAATCCCAGCACTTGGGAGGCAGAGGTAGAAGGATTGCTGTGAGTTCTTGGCCAGCCTGAGACTACATAGTGAATTCCAGGTCATCTTGGGCTAGAGCAAGACCCTGCTCTCCCTCCCTCTCTCTCTCTCTCTCCCTCTCTCTCTCCCTCTCTCTCTGTCTCTCTTTCTCTCTCTGTCTCCCTTTCTCTCTCTCTCTCTCTCTCTCTCTCTATATATATATATATTTTAAAACATGACCACCCTGGACTGTGGGAATGGGTCAAAAGTTAAAGGCACCTACTTCAAAGCCTGTCAACCCAGATTCAATTCCCCAGCACCCATGTAAAGCAGACGTACAAAGTGGCACATGGGCTGGAGAGATGGCTTAACAGTTGAGGCGCTTGCTTGCTTGCTTGCTTGACTCTCCAGATCCTACCTAAACCAAATGCAGGAAGGTGAGGCAAGCACAAGGTCATACATGCCAACTAAGTGGCACAAGAATCTGGAGTTTGATTGCAGTGGCTGAGGCCCTGGTGTGCCAGTTCTCTCCCCCTCTAAAATAAAAAAATAAATTTTCAAAGTTGCACATGCATCTGGAGTCCATTTGCACCAGCAAGATACAATGGCATACCATGTTTCCTCTCTTCTCTCTCTTAAATAAATAAATAACAATATTTTTAAAGACCACCAAAACCCACAAATTTAAGATAAAACTGAAAAGTATATAAAATAAACATGCTTTCCTGATATATTATTTCTTTATATATGGTATATATTTGCTGAGTGTGGTGGAGCATGCCTTTAATCCCAGCACTCTGGAGGCAGAGGTAGAATTGCCATGAGTTCAAGGCCACCCTGAGACTACATAGTGAGTTCCAGGTCAGCCTGGGCTAGAATAAGACCCTACCTCAAAAAAACAAAAAATATTTTAAAATGTATATATTAATATTGTACTTATGTATTAGAGAGAGAAAAAGAGGCAGATAGAGCCAGGCGTGGTGGCGCACGCCTTTAATCCCAGCACTCGGGAGGCAAAAGTAGGAGGATTGCCGTGAGTTCAAGGCCACCCTGAGACTACATAGTTAATTCCAGGTCAGCCTGGGCCAGAGTGAGACCCTACCTCGAAAAACCAAAAAAGAGGCAGATAGAAAGAAAGAATGGGTGCACGCCAGAGCCTCTGGCCACTGCAAATGAACTCCAGATGCATGAGCCTCCCTGTGCATCTAGCTTACATGGGTACTAGGGAATTGAACCTGGGTCCTTGGGTTTTGAAGGTAAGTGACTTAACTGCTAAGCCATCTCCACCCTCCCCCATTTATTTATTGATTTATTTATTAGTTTTTGGCAGCAGGGTCTTGTTATAGCCTAAGTTGACCTGTAATTCACTGTATATTCTCAGGGTAGTCTCAGACTCATAACAATCCTCCTACCTCTGCCTCCTGGGATTAAAGGCTTGCAACACTACGCCTGGCTATTTCAATTTTGTTACTTATTTATTTGAATGCAGAGAGAGAGAGAATGGGCACACCAGAGCCTTCAGCCACTGCAAACAAACTCCAGATGCATGTGCCACTTTGTGCATCTGGCTTTACATGAGTACTGGGGAATTGAACCTGGGTCATTAGGCTTTGTAGGCAAGCACCTTAACTGCTGAGCTATCTATCTAGCCCCTAATGCTACATAATAAATGTTTTTTAGAATTAATCACAATTTAGAGAAGTAGAAGTGTTCATTTTTTAAAAGATTTTATTTATTTTTTATTTATTTTATTTATTTATTTGAGACAAAGAGAGGGAAAGAGAGAGAGTGAGAGGAAGAATGGGCATGCCAGGGCCTCTAGCCATTGCAAATGAATTCCAGACACGTGTACCCCCTTGTGCATCTGGCTTACGTGGGACCTGGAGAATCAAACTGGGGTCCTTAGGCTTCACAGGCATATGCCTTAACTGCTAAGCCATCTCTTCAGCCCGAAATCTGCATATTTACAGTATTCTTGGAGAATTACCTATTTTTAGCCATCTTAGTAAGATTACAAGCAAATAAGCAAACATATACACAGCTTGACCATATGTCAGATTTTCAACCATTTTGTAACTTAAAAAGTAAGCTGGGCAAGGTAGTGCACATCTTTAATCCCAGCACTTGGGAGGCAGAGGTAGAAGGATTGCTGTGAGTTCTTGGCCAGCCTGAGACTACATAGTGAATTCCAGGTCATCTTGGGCCAGAGCAAGACCCTGCTCTCCCTCCCTCTCTCTCTCTCTCTCTCTCTCTCTCTCTCTGTCTCTCTCTCTGTCTCCCTTTCTCTCTCTCTCTGTCTCCTTTCTCCTCTATCTATCTCTATATATCCATATATATATATATATTTTAAAACATGACCACCCTGGACTGTGGGAATGGGTCAAAAGTTAAAGGCACCTACTTCAAAGCCTGTCAACCCAGATTCAATTCCCCAGCACCCATGTAAAGCAGACGTACAAAGTGGCACATGGGCTGGAGAGATGGCTTAACAGTTGAGGCGCGCTTGCTTGCTTGCTTGACTCTCCAGATCCTACCTAAACCAAATGCAGGAAGGTGAGGCAAGCACAATCATACATGCCAACTAAGTGGCACAAGAATCTGGAGTTTGATTGCAGTGGCTGAGGCCCTGGTGTGCCAGTTCTCTCCCCCTCTAAAATAAAAAAATTAATTTTCAAAGTTGCACATGCATCTGGAGTCCATTTGCACCAGCAAGATACAATGGCATACCATGTTTCCTCTCTTCTCTCTCTTAAATAAATAAATAACAATATTTTTAAAGACCACCAAAACCCACAAATTTAAGATAAAACTGAAAAGTATATAAAATAAACATGCTTTCCTGATATATTATTTATTTATATATGGTATATATTTGCTGAGTGTGGTGGAGCATGCCTTTAATCCCAGCACTCTGGAGGCAGAGGTAGAATTGCCATGAGTTCAAGGCCACCCTGAGACTACATAGTGAGTTACAGGTCAGCCTGGGCTAGAATAAGACCCTACCTCAAAAAAACAAAAAATATTTTTAAATGTATATATTAATATTGTACTTATGTATTAGAGAGAGAAAAAGAGGCAGATAGAGCCAGGCGTGGTGGCGCACGCCTTTAATCCCAGCACTCGGGAGGCAAAAGTAGGAGGATTGCCGTGAGTTCAAGGCCACCCTGAGACTACATAGTTAATTCCAGGTCAGCAGATAGAAAGAAAGAATGGGTGCACGCCAGAGCCTCTGGCCACTGCAAATGAACTCCAGATGCATGAGCCTCCCTGTGCATCTAGCTTACATGGGTACTAGGGAATTGAACCTGGGTCCTTGGGTTTTGAAGGTAAGTGACTTAACTGCTAAGCCATCTCCACCCTCCCCCATTTATTTATTGATTTATTTATTAGTTTTTGGCAGCAGGGTCTTGTTATAGCCTAAGTTGACCTGTAATTCACTGTATATTCTCAGGGTAGTCTCAGACTCATAACAATCCTCCTACCTCTGCCTCCTGGGATTAAAGGCTTGCAACACTACGCCTGGCTATTTCAATTTTGTTACTTATTTATTTGAATGCAGAGAGAGAGAGAATGGGCACACCAGAGCCTTCAGCCACTGCAAACAAACTCCAGATGCATGTGCCACTTTGTGCATCTGGCTTTACATGAGTACTGGGGAATTGAACCTGGGTCATTAGGCTTTGTAGGCAAGCACCTTAACTGCTGAGCTATCTATCTAGCCCCTAATGCTACATAATAAATGTTTTTTAGAATTAATCACAATTTAGAGAAGTAGAAGTGTTCATTTTTAAAAGATTTTATTTATTTTTATTTATTTTATTTATTTATTTGAGACAAAGAGAGGGAAAGAGAGAGAGTGAGAGGAAGAATGGGCATGCCAGGGCCTCTAGCCATTGCAAATGAATTCCAGACACGTGTACCCCCTTGTGCATCTGGCTTACGTGGGACCTGGAGAATCAAACTGGGGTCCTTAGGCTTCACAGGCATATGCCTTAACTGCTAAGCCATCTCTTCAGCCCGAAATCTGCATATTTACAGTATTCTTGGAGAATTACCTATTTTTAGCCATCTTAGTAAGATTACAAGCAAATAAGCAAACATATACACAGCTTGACCATATGTCAGATTTTCAACCATTTTTGTAACTTAAAAAAAAAAAAGCAGCAAGGCGTGGTGGCGCACGCCTTTAATCCCAGAACTCAGGAGGCAGAGGTAGGAGGATTGCCATGAGTTCGAGACCACCCAGAGACTACATAGTGAATTCCAGGTCAGCCTGATGTAGAATGAAACCCTACCTCAAAAAAAACAAAACAAAACAAAAAGTACTGGAGAGATGGCTTAGGGGTGCCTGCAAAGCCAAAGGACCCATGTTTGGTTCCCCAGTACCCATTCAGTGGCTGTGCCCTTTCTCTCAAATAAATAAAAATAAAATATATATTTAAAAAATGTTTTTTAAAAAGATTGAAAAGCTGGAGAGATGGCTGAACATTTAAAGACACTTGCTTGCAATAACTGATGGCCTGGGTTTGATTCCCCAGTACCCAATAAAGCCAGATACACAAAGTGGTGCATGCATTTGGGGTTCCTTTGCAGCAACAGGAGGTCATGGCACACCCATTCATAGGCATTCTCTCTTTCTCTTTTTTTTTCCTCTCTCTCCTCTCTCCTTGCAAATAAGTAAAAAAAAATTTTAAAAAAGGTTAACTTGGATGGCTCCTTCTTTACTATTTTGCCAGAAAATAAGAAGTTAATGATCTGTAGCAGTTCTGAAATTCACTGCTTTCTATTCACAAACAAAAAATTAAACATCTCACTACTCTTATTGTCACCATGGCAAAGGGACCAAAATAAATTACCAAGAGCTTTGAGGAGGCAAATCATAGGATCCTATAAAACTGTGAAACTTTGTAAACAAATCATTACCAGACCCTGAAGTGAGAAGGACTGCCTGGAGACTGGCTCCTGCAAGCTGCTGTGTTTGCCACTTGCCAGCCAGCTGGTACCATGTCCCAGGCTGAGACCTGCAAAGCCTTCTACACTCTTGGCCAAATTTGACCACAGGGCCTTGCCCATCCCCTTCCCACTCCCAAGTATAAGCCGGGTACTATTCCATTTCTGGGAATACAATGGTTATTGAGGCCTAAAGTCAGGAGATTGGATTTACATGTCCCACTGCAAGACAACACAATGTCTCAAAAACAAAGCCTTGTTATGTTACCTCCATTAAAGAAATAGAGTCCGGCTCCGGCCATTCTTTCAGTTTCTCTGGCCTGAAATGGTCATCATAGTTCAAACTTTTTGTGGCAGCCATAGATAGAATTCCTGAAGCAGAAACATGGAGGAGCCTTAGTGACCAATTGGGGGGGGGGGAATATATATATATGCAAAGCCTGGCATGGTGGCACACACCTTTAATCCCAGCACTTGGGAGGAGATAGAATTGCTGTGAGTTTTGAATTCCAGGTAAGCCTGGGCTAGAGTGAAACCCTACCTCAAGAAAAGGGCTGAAGGGGACTTCTGTTAAGATGGCAGCATAAGGAACCATGCCAAAGCAGCCTGGGGGAGAAGAAAAAAAACAGCAAAGTACACTTTTCTACTAAAAAGTGAGGTGTATAATAAATTATCAACCACAGCAGAGAAGTGGAGAGATCCAACATGTCTAGAACCCACAGAAGCAGGCAGAAGTGGCTCCAGCAGTGGCGGCACCAGTTCCATAGCTCAGCCTGAGCAGCAGGAAAAAAAACCAGGTGTGGGAATTCTCCACTCACACCTGCCTCCTCGCAAACACAAGAAACATGAAAGGAGGACTGCAGAGACCAGCAGAGCAGCTCCTGAGGAAGAGGATCCCAAGGACCAGTGGGAGAACTTCTGCCACCATCCACAGTTTCCCCTCCCCCACTACCAGTACAAATGCCAGCAAGCACCAGAGACCTGGGGAAGGGAGCTCACCTACACAGCACCCAGAAAAGGCGATCAGAGCAGCAACCCACAGACCCAGCCAGCATACCTGAGCCCACAGCACAGCAAAGCAAAGAGGGACCCAAGCGGCCATGCAGCATAGCTGAGACCAAAGCCATCCCAAAAGGTAACTGGGATTACACCAGGTCACTACCCACCAAATAAGCCTGGTATAGAGGCTTGCAACAGAAGTGCTAGTTGCACCATCCATGTCAGGGTAAATTATATGTTAAATCTGAGGGATGGTCAGATCTGACATTCTTAAATAAGCTATATTTTCAACTTGTCATTTGTTGCTTCCTGATTTATAGTGCCTTTGTTTCCTCTTCTGTACTTAGTTGGGGAAAGGTCTCACTCAGTCTCAAGCTGACCTTGGAATCCTCTACAGGCCAGAAAGCTTAGCCTCCCAGTTGACAGGATTAAGGGTGTAGGACAACACACATCCTTAGGGACTGTGACTTTGTTAGAGGATCTGTTTGTCATAATACCTACTTTTGCACAAATACCCTGTGCTGTTTTTCATTGAATGGGTACATTGTTTAGTTAAGTTTTTAGAATTTGTCTGTATTTTGTTCCATTCAGCCTACTTGAATACTCTCATAGCAGGCAAACCCAACACCTAGGGTCACTTTTCTGGTTACTCTGAGAGTCTTAAGAGCCACACCTACCCTGAAAATATAACAAATATAATATCAGGATATATATATATATATATATATATATATATATATATATATATATATATATATCTCATCAGGTTTATTGATACATCTAATAGTACTGCAGATAATTAGAAAACCAAAGCATTAAATTAATGCAAGATGCAAAAATCTCTACAGTATAATACAAGAAACACAAAAAATAAAGACAATATAAATCCACAAACCTAGGGTCACTTTTGTGGTTACTCTGAGACTCTTAAAGGCCACATCAAGCACCTTAAGCTCCTCACCTGAAAATATAACAAATATAACATCAGGTTCTATATATTATAACATCAGGTTGATTGATAAATCTAATAATACTGCAGGTAAATAAAAACCCAAGTATTAAATTAATCCAAGATGCAAAAAAATTATAATACAAGAAACACAAAAAATCAAGACAATATAAATACACAAAAAAGTATTAATCCATCAGAAATGACCTTCAGTGAGACTAATTTAGAGAAAATGCCTAAGAAAGATTTCAAAAGAATGATTATAAATATGTTCAAAAAAATCAAAGAGGAAATCAAAGGAATGAAAGAACAGACAGGAAACCAATTTAATGAAATAAGGAGGTCAATACAAGACATAAATAAGGAAATAGAAATAATAAAGAAAACCAGGCAGAAATACTAGCAATGAAGAACACAGTCAGTGAAATAAAAAACTGTATAAAATCTCACCAGTAGAATGGATTAAGGAGAGAACAAAATATCTAAACTAGAAGACCAGATGGCAGGTCTAATACAAAAAAAAAGATCTAACAAAAAAAAAGTCAAACTAATTAGAAGGTATGAATGGGAATTTCAAGATATTCAGACTACTATGAAACGATCAAACATAAGAGTTCAGGGTATAGTAGAACGAGAAGAATTTCACTCCAAAGGCATTGTAGGCATTTTCAAAAATAATCATAGAAGAGAACTTCCCCCAAATTGGGAAAGAGATGCCAATGCAGATACAGGAAGCCTGTAGAACACCAGAAAAAACCTGGAAATAAACTTTCCTTCCCATATTATTATTAAACTACCAAACATACAAACCAAAGAAAATACATTAAAAGCAGTTAGAAAAATCAAGTCACATACAAAGGCAAGCCCATCAGGATCAGACCAGATTACTCAACACAAGCTTTAAAAGGCAGAAGGGCTTAGAATGATGTATTCCAAGTTCTGAAAGATAACAAATGTCAACCAAGGTTACTTTATCTTGCAAAGCTATCTAGTCAAATAGATGGAGAAGTAAGGACATTCCACAACAAAAGCAGGCTAAAGGAATATTTGAAGACAAAACCAGCTCTACAGAAAATACTTGAAAGGATCCTCCATGCTGAAGAGAAAGAAAAGCACACATATAGGGAACCTGGAATAAAGAAACAATACTCAAATACTAGTTAATACAAGAGAAAAACCAAAAATATATTAAAAAATAAGAAAAATGGCAAAAATAAATACACACCTTTCAATAATAACTCTTAATATCAATGGCCTCAATGCCCCAACCAAAAGACATAGGTTTGCAGACTGGGTTAAAAAGAAGGACCCTTCAATTTGTTGCCTACAAGTAACTCACCTTTTTACAAAGGATGGACTCTATCTTAGGATGAAAGGTTGGAAAACAGTGTTTCAAGCAAACGGGCCTAGGAAAAAAGCAGGGGTCACTATACTAATATCTAACAGGGTAGATGTCAGACCAACATTAGTTAGGAAAGATAAGGAAGGTCACTTTATATTGATTAAATGAACACTCCAACAGGAGGACATTACAATCCTAAACATATATGCACCTAACATGTGGGTTCCCAATTTCATCTGACAAACACTATTAGAACTAAGGTCACAGATAACACCAAACACACTCCACTCTCACCAATTGACAGGTCATGTCAGCGAAAAATAAATGGAGATGCTTCTGGATTAAATGAGGTCATAGAAAAAATGGACCTAACAGTATCTGCAGGGCATTTCATCCAAATGCTACAAATACACATTCTTTTCAGCAGCACATGGAACATTCTCTAAAATAGACCATATGTTAGGAAACAAAACAAATCTTAACAAATATAGGAAAATTTAAATAATTCCTTGCACTCTATCTGATCACAACAGGATCAAACTACAAATTAATAGCAAAAAAAGCTATAGGATATACACAAAATCATGGAAACGAAACAATACACTACTAAATGATGAAGAAATCAATGAAGAAATCAAGAAGGAAATCAAAAAAATCATAGAGTCAAATGATAATGAGAACACAACATACCAAAACGTTGGATACACAATGAAGGCAGTCCTAAGAGGGAAATTTATAGCTTTAAGTGCCTATATTAAGAAATTAGAAAAGTCACAAGTAAACAACATCATGCTTCACCTTAAGGCCTTGGAAAAGGAAAAACAAGGCAAATCAAAATCAGTAGATGGGAAGAAATAATAAAGATTAGGGCAGAAATTAATGAAACAGAAACCAAAAAAGAATCTAAAGAATCAATAAAACAAAGGGTTGGTTCTTTGAAAGGATAAACAAAATTGATAAACCCTTAGCAAATCTGACCAAAAGAAAGAGAGAAAAGACGCAAATTAATAAAATTAGAGATGAAAAGGCACCATCACATCAAATACCAAAGAAAGTCAAAAAATCACAGGGACATATTATAAGAACACATACTCCACTAAGTTTGAAAATCTGAAAGAAATGGATGATTTCCTTGATTTATATGACCTACCTAAATTAACTCAAGATGAGATTAGCCATTTAAATAGACCTATAACAAGTATGGAGATCCAAGCAGTTATAAAAAAAATCTCCTGCCAGGAATGGTGGCACACGCCTTTCATTTCAGCACTCGGGAGACAGAGGTAGGAGGACTGCCATGAGTTCAAGGTCATCCTGAGACTACATAGTTAATTCCAGGTCAGCCTGGGCCAGAATGAGATCCTACCTCCAAAAAACAAATAAATGAACAAAAATCTCCCAATTAAAAAGTCCAGGCCCAGATGGATTCACTGGTGAATTTTACAAGACTATCATGGAAGAACTAACCCCAATGCTTCTTAAACTTTTCCATAAAATAGAAAAGGAAGGAATCCTACCAAACACAGAACAAAAAAAAGAAAATTATAGACCAATCTCTCTCATGAACTAGATGGAAAAGTTCTCAACAAAATACTGGCAAACAGAATACAAGAACATATCAGAAAGATTATTCACCCCGACCAAGTAGGCTTTATCCCAGAGATGCAGGGATGGTTCAACATATGCAAATCCATAAATATAATATACCATATAAATGGTCTGAAGGACAAAAATCACATGGTCATCTCAATAGATGCAGAAAAGGCATTTGACAAAATCCAACACCCTTTCATGGTAAAAGTATTAGAGAAACTGGGAATAGAAGGAACATAACTCAACATAATAAAGGCTATTTATGACAAACCTACAGCCAACATAATACTAACTGGGGGAAAACTTGAAGCTTTTCCACTAAATGCAGGAACAAGACAAGGGTGGTCCACTTTCTCCATTTCTATTTAATATAGTACTGGAAGCCTTAGCCATAGCAATAAGGCAAGAGACACTCATAAAAGGGATACAAAGGCCAGGCATGGTGGCGCACGCCTTTAATCCCAGCTCTTGGGAGGCAGAGGTAGGAGGATTGCTGTGAGTTCAAGGCCACCCTGAGACTACATGGTTAATTCCAGGTCAGCCTGGGCCAGAGTGAGACCCTACCTCAAAAAAAATTTTTTTTAAAGGGATACAAATCAGAAGGGAAGAGATCAAATTATCATTATTTTCAGATGATATGATTCTATACATAACAGACCCTAAAGACTCTACCAGCAAACTGTTAGAGCTGATAAACTTTTAGCAATGTAGCAGGATACAAAATAAGACACAGAAATCAGTAGCTTTTCTATACACTAACAACAAACATGCTGAGGATGAAATCAGGGAATCTCTCCCATTCACAATTGCCTCAAAAAAAAAAAAATACCTTGGAATAAACTTAACCAAGGAAGTGAAGGATCTCAACAATGAGAACATTAAAAAACTCAAGTGGGAAATTGCAAAAGACACAAGGAAATGGAAAGACATCCCATGCTCCTGGATTGGAAGAATCAATATTATGAAAATGTCAATCTTACCAAAAGCAATCTACACATTTAACATAATCCCCATTAAAATCCCTATAGTATTCTTCACAGAAATAGAAAAAACAATCCTAAAATTTATCTGGAAACACAAAAAAAACTTCAAGTAGCCAAAACAATTTTGTGCAACAAAAATCAGGCTGGTGGTATTACCATACCCAATTTTAAGTTATATTACAAAGCCATGGTAACAAAAACAGCATGGTAATGGCACAAGGACAGACAGGTATATCAATGGAACGGAATAGAAGACCCAAATATTAACCCAGGAAGCTACAGCCACCTGATTTTTGACAAAAATGCCAAAAATATTCATTGGAGAAAAGATAGCCTCTTCAACAAGTGGTGCTGGGAAAACTGGATGTCTGTATGTAAAAGGATAAAAATATATCCTTGTCTCTCTCCATGCACAAGAGTCAAGTCCAAATGGATCAGGGACCTTAATATCAGACCTGAAACTCTGAAACTGCTAGAGGAAAAGGTAGGGAAAACCCTTCAACATATTGGAATAGGCAAAGACTTTCTGAATATAACCCCAATTGCCCAGGGAATAAAACCACAAATCAACCACTGGGACCTTATGAAATTACAAAGCTTTTGTACAGCAAAGGACACTGTGAATAGAGCAAAAAGACAACCTACAGAATGGGAGAAAATCTTTGCCAGCTATACATCTGACAGAGGATTAATATCCAGAATATACAAAGAACTCAAAAAACAGAATAATAAGAAATCAAACAACCCAGTTAAAAAAATGGGCTATGGAACTAAATAGAGAGTTCTCAAAAGAAGAAATACAGATGGCATATAAACATCTAAAAAAGTGTTCCACATCCTTAGCCATCAGGGAAATGCAAATTAAAACCACTTTGAGATTCCATTTCACTCCTGTCAGAATGGCTACCATCAAGAATACAAATCAATAAGTGTTGGCGTGGATGTAGAAAAAGAGGAAAACTTCTACACTGTTGGTGGGAATGTAATCTGGTCCAGCCATTGTGGAAATCAGTGTGGAAGTTCTTGAGAGAGCTAAAAATACATTTATCATATGATCCAGCTATAGCACTCCTAGGCATATATCCAAAGGACTCTTCTCACTACCTTAGAGATACTTGCACAACCATGTTTATTGCTGTGCTATTCACAATAGCTAGGAAATGGAACCAGCCTAGATGTCCCTCCACAGATGAATGGATAATAAAAATGTGGTACATTTACACAATAGAGTTCTATTCAGTGGTAAAGAAAAATGAAATTTGCAGGGAAATGGATGGATCTGGAAAGGATTATACTAAGTGAGGTAACCCAGGCTCAGAAAGCCAAATGTCACATGTTCTCTCTCATATGTGGATCCTAGCTGCAAATGTATAGACTTGTGTGTGAACTGGAACCAAAAATCGGTACCAGAAACCAGTAAGCCGGTAAAAGGCTATAAGGGATGGAGTAGAGGGAAGGACTTAAGTGGATGGTATTTCACATATGTAAGTAGAAGAACAGATTACAGGGAGAGGAATGGCCTAAGCAAAGCCATGAGAAGAGAATGCATAAAAAAGGGCAGGGGGAGGGTCAATCAAAATTCAAGTAGTGTGAATAAGACTTATGTAAACCTACTTTTTTGAATAATGACACATCTAGAAGCTGTAGACTGTTACTAGAAAATTTTCAGTGCCTGGGATGGGATACCTTCCAGTGAGTTGTTGGCCAAGGAGGTCCGGTAGCCTCCAAAACATTAAAGGCTATTGCCAAAGCCCTTGGTTTCCCTTGAGAAACAGATGGTAAGACCCTATTGCTGAAGACATCTCTTGCCTGAGAGGCAAGGTCACTGAGAAAGCAAGCTTGTGCTGAGCAGAAAACCTTCTCCCTGTAGACCAGCCAACTGAAAGCTGGAAAAAGCTGCACTGCATGCAGCCATATGGGAGACGGAATTCATCAGCAGTGTAAACAGTGGACACTGGAAAATTCAAGTTTGGCCATATAGGCCCAATGACTGAAGGGGTGCAATAGTGGCATGTCTACTTTTGGGGTAACCAACTGCTCCATAATTGGACTGAAGGCCCTCTCTATGGGAGGGAATACATACCTGGTACTGAAAAACCTAAGCAAAAGTCTATGACAGGGGAGGGCATGAGCCTTAGGGGTATAAAGCCTGCTCTTGTCTAAATGTATATATTATTACACCAAGCTGCCCTGGAAGCACTACACTTAATGTTCATATTCACATATTAATGCTACTCTCACTTCTGGTTAGAGAAGCTTCTCCTTTCAGATGGCGATGACCACTGGGATGACCCAAAAGGCAACATAGTGCTGAGAAGGGATGGAGGAGTGCCCAGCACTGAAACATCTCTGTCACACCCTTCAAGGCTCAGGGCCCATTGCAGAAGAGGGGGCGGATAGAATGTAAGAGCCAAAAGAAGGCTATGACTCCTTACAATGCAACTGTCCAGACAGAAATTGGCCTTGATATCCATGACCTTGCAGTGCCTAGCAATACCTTCACAAGACCCTCATAATTGAAGAAAAAGATGATGACATCAAATTAAAAGAGAGACTAATGGAGAGAGGGAGGGGATATGATGGAGATTGGAGTCCTAAAGGGGAATGGAGGTAGGGGAAAGAAATATTATGCAGGTTTTTTTGTATGTAAGTGTAGAAGTTGTCAATTAAAAAAAAGAAATAAAAATAAATAAATAAAATAAAATAAAGTACCTTGGAATAAACCTAACCAAGGAAGTGAAGGATATATATAATGAGAACTTTAAATCACTCAAGCAAGAAATTTCAGAAAACACTGGGAAATGGAAAGATATCCCTTGTTCTTGGATTGGAAGAATTGTGAAAATGGCAATCTTACCAAAATAATCTACCACAGTTAATACAATCCCCATCAAAATTCCAATGGCATTCTTCATAAAAATAGAAAAAACAATCCAAAAATTCATTTGGAAACACAAAAAGCCTCGGGTATCTAAAACAATTTTGAGCAACAAAAATAAGACTGGTGATACACCATACCTGATTTTAACCTATATTACTGAGCCATAGTAACAAAAACAGCATGGTACTGGCACAAAAATACACATGTAGATCAACAGAACAGAATAGAGGACCCAGATGTAAGTCTGGGTAGCTACAGCCACCTGATCTTCAACAAAAATGACAAAAATACTCATCGGAAAAAAGACAGTCTCTTCAGCAAATGGTGCTGGCAAAACTGGGTATGTATATGTAGAAGGATAAAAATAGATACTTATCTCTCTCCATGCACAAGAATTAAGTCCAAATGGATCAAAGACCTTAGTATCAGATCTGAAACTCTGAAACTGCTAGAGGAAAAAAGTAAGGAAAACCCTTCAACATACTGGTCTTGGCAAAGACTTTCTGAATATAACCTAACTGCTCAGGAAATAAAACCACAGATCAACTTCATGAAATTACAAAACTTATGTACAGCAAAGGACACTATGAATAGAGCAAAGAGGCAACCTACAGAATGGGAGAAAATCTTTGCCAGCTATACATCTGACTGAGGATTAATATCTAGGATATACAAAGAACTCAAAACATTAAATAATAAGAAATCAAACAACCCAATTTTTAAAAAATGGGCCATAGAACTAAACAGAGAGTTCTCAAAAGAAGAAATACAGATGGCATATAAACATCTAAAAAAAAATTCTACATCCCTAGTCATCAGGGAAATGCAGATTAAAACTATGCTGAGATTCCATATCACTCCTATCAGAATGGCTACCATCATGAAAACAAATGACCATAAATGCTGGTAAAGATGCGGAAAAAGAGGAACCCTTCTACATTGTTGGGAATGCAATCTGGTACAGCCATTGTGGAAATCAGTGTGGGGGTCCCTGAGATAGCTAAAAATAGATTTACCATATGACCAAGTTATACCACTCCTAGACAAATATCCTAAGGACTTGTCTGTCTCACTACATTAGAGATACTTGCTCAACCATGTTTATTGCCGCTCTATTCACAATAGCTAGGAAATGGAACCAGCCTAGATGCCCCTCAACTGATGAGTGGATAGTGAAGATGTGGCACATTTACACAATGAAGTTCTACTCAGCGTTAAAAAAAATTGAAGTTATGAAATTTGCAGGAAAATGGGTGGGTCTGGAAAGGATTATACTTAGTGAGGTAACCCAGGCCCAGAAAGCCAAATGTCACATGTTCTCTCTCACATATGGATCCTAGCTACAAATTATTGGACTTCTATGTGAGTAGGAATAAAACTCAGTAGCAGAAGCCAGTAAGCTAGAAAGGGGATATAAAGGAAATAGAAAGGGAGGGAGGGGGAGACTTAATAGGATGGTATTGTATATATGTAAGTAGAAGAACAGATTGATGGGGGTGAAAAGGCCTAAGTGAGGTCAGGGGAAGGGACTGAATAAAGGAAAGGTGGAGGGAGGGCTAATCAAAATCTAAATGGATAGAAATAAGTCATATGGAAACCTACTTTTCTGGACAATGGAACACTCAGAAGCCATAGATTGTTACTATAAATTTTTTGGTGCCAGGGATAGGATACCTTCCAGTGAGTTGTTGGCCAGGGAGGTCACAGATACCCCCAAAACATTATAGGCCATTACCAAGGCCCTTGGTTTCCCACCAGGAATAGATGATAAGACCCTATTGCTAAAGACTCCACATGCTTGGGCTGAAGGTCACTGAGAAACCCTGCTGGAGCTGAGCTGAAAGCCTCCTCCATGTGGACCAGCTGACAGAAAGCTGGAAAAAGCTACACTGCATGCAGTTCAATGGGAGAGAGAGAAAACACCAGTGAAAATATGCAACAGTGGACATTGCAAGCTTTAAATTTGGCCAGCCAGGCCAAATGAGCCAACAGGTGCAATAGTGGCATGTCTGTTATGGGGGAAACCAACTGCTCTCTAATTGGACTGGCAGCCTGCTCCATGGGAGGGAATACATCCCTGATACTGAAAACCTATGACAGGGGTAGTCATGAGCCCTAGGGATGTAACGTCTGCTGGTGTCTTGCTAAATATATATACTATGCTCACCAAACTGCCCAGTAAGTACTTCTCTTAATGTCCACACCCATATATTAATGCTACTCTCACTTTGGGTTAGAGAATCTTCTCTTTTCAGATGGTGGCGACCTTGGGATGACTCAGAAGGCACCATGGTGCTGAGAAGAGACAGAGGAGTGCTCAGCACTGAAACATCTCAAACACACCTTCCAAGGCTCAGGGTCCATTGCAGAAGAGGTGGCGTAAAGAATGTAAGAACCAAATGAAGGGTAGGACTCCTTACAACGCGCCCCTCCAGACACAAAATGCCTGGATATCCATGACTTCACAGTGCCTGACACTACCTGCATAAGACCATCAAAATAGTAGGAAAAGATCATGACATAAAAATAAAAGAGACTGATTGAGAGGGGGAGGGTATATGATGGAGAGTGGAGTTTCAAAGGGGAAAGTGGGAGAAGGGAGGGAATTACCATGGGATATTGTCTACAATTATGGAAGTTGTCAATAAAAGGGGGCTCAGCAGTTAAGGCACTTGCTTGCATAGCCTAACAACTGGAGTTCAATTCCCTCGTGTCCATGTAAAGCCAGATGCAGTGGCTAGAGGCTCTGATGCACCCATTCTCTCTCCTTCCCTTCTCCTTCTCTCTGTGCTTACAAATTAATAAGTATAAATATTAAAAATAAATTTAAAAAAACTTTTTTTAAAGGCCTGGAGAGATGGCTCAGTGGTTCAGGTGCTTGCTGGCAAAGCTAAAGGACCCAGGTTCAATTCCCCAGTATCCATGTAAAAGCCAGAGGCACAAGGTGCATCCAGATTCACATGCGTCTGGAGTTTGCTTGCAACCACTGCAAAGGAACTGAATGCATGCGCCTCTTTGTGCATCTTTTATGTGGATACTGGGGAATACGAACTCGTCTCATTAGGCTATGCCGGCAAGCGTCTTAACCACTGAGCCATCTCTCCAGTCACTTAGGTTTTGGTTGTTGTTGTTTTTGGTTTGGTTTGGTTTGGTTTGGTTTGGTTTGGTTTTTCGAGGTAGGGTTTCACTCTAGTCCAGGCTGACCTGGAATTCACTTATTTTTTTGTTGTTGCTGTTTGGTTCTGCCTTCCTTCCTTCCTTCCTTCCTTCCTTCCTTCCTTCCTTCCTTCCTTCCTTCCTTCCTTCCTTCCTTCCTCCCTCCTCCTCCCTCCCTCCCTCCCTCCCTCCCTCCCTCCCTCCCTTCCTTCCTTCCTTCCTTCCTTCAAGTCAAACCTAGGCCTAGGCGCCTCAGCCTCACGTTCTGGCCCCGGCCGCCCGGCCGCCCGGCCGCCCGTTGCTGTGTGTCCACAGCCCTCCCCAGCGCACCTCGGCGGGAACACTCAGGAGAGGACGATGCTGGGGAGGACTCAGGCCCTAGGCGCGACGCTTGGCAACGGACAGGCCGGCAGGTGTCCTGGTGGGGAGTGCAAGGTGAGGCCGCGTGACTCTAACGTTGTACATCTGTCTTCCTGCCCTCCCCCCCCCCCCTTCCCCCTTTCCCCCCTTCGCTCCGCGGCCACTGGATGGGGATGTTGGCCCCTCTGTTGAAGCTTTTATGTTAGTAATCCTTTAGGTGAAAAAATAAAATTGTAAATACAAACTTAGTATTTAACATCACAATTGCAATAATAAATAAATTCATTTGCCGGCAGAGAGAAAGAATGAATGGGCGACCCAGGGGATCATGCCTCTGCAAATGAACTCCAGACTTATGCATGACTTTGTACATCTGTCTTTATATGAGTACTGGGGAATCCAGTACCATATAACCCAGGCCAACCCAGGTCTGCAGGCTTTGTAACCAAGAACCTTTAACCAGTGAGATCTCCCCAGCCCTGACAATTACAATTTTATCCTGTTTGTTTGTTTGTCTGTGTGTTTTTTGAGGTATGGTCTCACTCTAGCCCAGGTTGTCTTGGAATTCACTATGTAGTCTCAGGGTGGCCTCAAATTGAAGTGATCCTCCTACCTCTGCCTCCTGAGTGCTGGGATTAAAGGCGTATGCCACCACACCCAGCTGACAATTACAAATCTTAAAAACGCTGATAAATATTACGGATTAGTTTGATTATATACAACATAGCACCATACTACACACAGTATAGCCATAGTTGTCAGACACACCTTTTCTTTTCTTTTCTTACAGGCTCTCCCTAAGTAGCCTAGGTGGCCTGGAATTTGGGGACTTCCCGCATGAGCTTTCAGAGTGCTGGGATCATAGGCATGCACACCAGAGCTGAAGCTTTAATATACTACAGACGAGAGAAAATGTGAAGCATTTAGGATTGCTGTTCATGTTCAAGGACAGGAAAAGGAAAGGAGTTCATGCTACTATCTAGAGCAGGGATCTATAATTGTGATATTGTATCTGGTATTTGCTTCAAAATCCTCCAGATTCAGCAGAGGTTGAAAAAAGGTAGGTGTGGAAATCAATGAAACAAGACTATCCACTAGGTTACCTTTTCTGAAATTGGATAATGGATAGATAAGGGTTCCTTATACAATTATCTTTGTGTGTTCTTTTTAAAAACTTCCCATGTTTAAAATTTTAATCTAGTTTTCACCTGGAACCATATGTGCATGGAGGTAAGACAATAAGAAACTGAATACCTGTCTTTAAAGTGGATAATGAATATGGAATGAGTGCATGCCATAGATATCTTAAAGCACTAAAATATAAAGCTCAGGTGCTAAAATGGCAGAGTTAAGGTATAAAAAGTATGAATAAAGCCAGGCATATGCCTTTAATCCCCGCACTTGAGAGGCAGAGGTAGGAAGATCACTGGGAGTTCAAGGCCAGCCTGAGATTACATAGTGAATTCCAGGTCAGCCTAGGCTAGAGCAAGACCCTACCTTGAAAAAAAATCCTAATCACCATTTTGAATAAACTCTGTTCTGTCTTGCCTTTACACTCATAAATTGATCTTGTAGGTTGGTTGGTTGCAGAATTATAACTCCCGTTGGATTAACAATGGTGTTGGGTTTATGTTGTTTGGTGAAAGCTAGGGCAATGCCTAGGACAGATGGGGCTCTTAGCAATTATATTTGTGGGGGGAACAAAATAGACTGAACTCAGATTCCCACAAGTCCTTTAAAAGGTTCTCATGGTGTCCAGCCAGGTGTGGTGGCGCACACCTTTAATCCCAGCACTTGGGAGGCAGAGGTAGAAGGATCTCTATGACTTCAAGGCCACCCTGAGACTACATAGTGAATTCCAGGTTAGCTTGGACTAGAGTGAAACCCTACCTTGAAACTCCCCCGCAAAGTTCTCATAGTGTCCCCTTGAAAAACAAAATTCTGCTCAACTATGCTGTATATCCTACCATATCTATGACCAGGACTCAAACGCAACATGAGCCCATGTTTAAAATAAAATCAGGGTTGGGAAGATGGCTTAGTGGCTAAAGGTGCCTACTTGCAAAGTCTGTTGGCCCCAATTTAATTCCCCAGCATCCACATAAAGCCAGAAGCATGCATCTGGCATTAATTTGCAATGGCAAGAGACCCTTGGCATGCCTCCTCACACACACATGCAAATAAATAAAATTTAAAATAAAATGAAAATCAGTAAGTAATCATACTTAGAACTTTTTTTTCTTTTTGACATGTATATATTTATACCTATTATATATACATATCTTTTGTCAGTATGGACTTTTATGGGCACACAACCTCTAAAATGAAGTATGAATATAGGATTTCATTTTGCCAATTGTAGACGACTCCTAGAACATCATACTAACCAATGATCTTAGACAGCATTGTGTTAAGTTGAGGCCAAGGCAATATATTCACAGATAATTTACAAAGCCATTGACCTTTTTATTCTTAAAATGATCTACTTTAATTATAGTACATAATTTTAGGCATGGTGGCACACACTTTTTTATATTTATATTTATTTATTTGACAGAAAAAGAGGGAGAGAGAGAATAGGCATGACAGGGCCTCCAGCCACTGCAAACAAACTCCAGATGCGTGTGCCTCCTTGTGCATCTGGCCAACTTGGGTCCTGGGGAATCAAACCTGGGTCCCTTGGCCCTGCAGGCAAACACCCCAACTGCTAAGCCATCCCTCCAACCCATGGCACACACTTTTAATCCCAGCACTCGAGAGGCAGAGATAGGGAGATTGCCATGAGTTCAAGGCCACCCTGAGACTACAAAGTGAATTCCAGGTCAGCCTGGACTAGAGAGAGACCCTATCTCAAAAAGCCAAAAATAAATAAAATAAAATAATTATAGTAATAAGACCTTTGATACATGAATATTTTATTTATTTATTCTTTTGTTGTTGTTTTTTGTTTTTTCAAGGTTGGATTTCACTCTAGCTCAGGCTGACCTAGAATTCACTATGTAGTCTCAGGGTGGCCTTGAACTCCTGGCAATCCTCCTACCTCTGCCTCCCGAGTGCTGGGATTAAAGGCGTGCGCCACCACGCCTGGCTTATTTATTTATTTATTCTTAATTATGAAGTTTAATGTAGGAACAAATCACATGTTGGTCCCATTCCCCTTGTGTTGTCCTCTTCTGTCCCCTTTCCCTCACCCTATTCTACTGAGGAACCTCTTCAGTGGAGTTATTGGCATTCACCATTGGTATTCAATCTCTGGGGGTAGGAACTATGTCTCAGGATACTCCTTCCCACCTTGTGACCTCCTCTTCCACAATGTTACCTAAGCCTCGGTGGGTATGTTATACATCTACTTTGGTGGTGAGCTCTCTGCAACCTCAGCATTTCTGCTTTGATGAGTTTTGAGTGTCCTCAGTGCCAACCACCACCTCCCTGGAGAAGGTAGTTAGGTTAGCACTGACAGCAGCACTTATGTTTAAATAGCCACTTCCTCTGTCATGTCTCCTGGGCCCTGGCAGATAAGCTAAAGGTGGTTTCTCTCCTGCTGGGCAGTTGGATATTTTTTTTGTACAATGGAACTTGGTTCTCCAGGTATTCAGCTGCCACCTGAGCTTGATTGCCCAGCACCTTTTACTGCCTGGGAAGTGAGTGAGATGAACTTCTGGTCAGTCCTGGGGGCTGCTGTGGCTACACCATGGGAAGAGAGATCCATGATAGTCAAAATTTTTAATTTTCTAAGGAAACTTGGAAGATGGGAGTAGAGGCAGATGCCAATAACCCCAGCAATTCCAGAGGTTGAGGCAAGAAAGTTCAATCAACGAACCAACAAAAAAAAGACCCTACCGAGAGAGAGGGAGAGAGTCATGGAAAAAAATACAGGCAGATATGTGGGTGTGAGTTTTTTAAATGTGCCTAGTAAAAAAAGAGCATTACTTAGGAACAAACTAAATGAATTGAGACAGGCATTCAGTAAGATTGCTATTGTTTTTATTGAGTCTTTTAATAATATTTCTTTTAATTTCTAAGGAAAATACATTTGTAGTAACTGTCAATTCATGGTATTGCTATTTCTCACAGACACTAAACTACAGATCAGGACAGAACAATTTTGAAGGTCCTCCTTGGTCTGGTCCTGAAGGATTCCTGTCAGCAGGTGATTTCCTCTGAAGCACCTTTCTTTCGTGCCCCAGTTCATAGAGCAGGAATGAGGATGCATGCTCCTTGGTTGTTATAACCTTTTGAAAGTGATGAGAAAGAACAATTGAGCGTGTCATGGGGATAAATGGGTTGCAGGATCAGAAAAGAGTTCTTTGTCTAAGTTGAGCTGATCCCCAGAAGCCAAAGCTGACTCATCAGGTACAGGCCTCAGCCCTCTTTTGACACTTCCAGGTAATCTCATGACTACAAACAGCACTGATAAAAACCTGACTCAAATACACAAGTCTACTCCAGTCTCTTCTCTCATCTCCAGAGTACATCCTCCTGCCTACTTCCACAGCTCCTCTGGGAGGTTAAGAACTAAATGTTGCTAAATATAATGGAATGTTACCAAAATGTACCTGATTTTAATCTTAGTATCTCTTAGGCAATCAAAACTATGCAGGCCTTTTTATTTCCTGCAAAAATTTGTGGGTGTTTTATGGGCCCCTCCCCCATTGCCACTAAAGGGAAAGGGGAGAGGAAATCCAAGACGCCCTCTCCTAGGCTTGAGGTAGCTTCAACAGGGTACTCAGCTCTTGCTGCAAAACCTAAGGGTATGGCTTTTCATCCCAGCACTAGGGAGGCAGAGATAGAAGGATCACTGTGAGTTTGAGGCCAGCGTGATACTACATAGTAAAATCCAGGCCAGCCTGAGACTCTACCTCAAAAAAAAAAAAAAAAAAAAAAAACAGGCATGGTGGCGCATGCCTTTAATGCCAGCACTTGGGAGGTAGAGATAGGAGGATCACTGTGAGTTCAAGGCCACCTTGAGACTACAGAGTGAATTCCAGATCAGCCTGGGCTACAGTGAGACTCTACCTCAAAAAACAAACAACAAACCGGGTATGGTAGTACACGCCTTTAATCTCAGCACTCGGGAGGCAGAGGTAGGAGGATCACTGTAAGCCCAGGTCATTAGGCTTTGCAGGCAACTGCCTTAACCACTGAGACATGGCTCCAGCCCCAGAAAAAAATATTTATTTAATAATCATATCCAGCAAATTATCATCATTGTGTATCATCATGGTAACAGGCATCTTTAAATATTTTTTTATTTTTTATTTTTAGAGAGAGACAGACAGACAGAGAGGGTAGAGGGAGACAGATAGAGAATGGGCGCGCCAGCAGTCTCTAGGCTGCTGTGAACGAAATCCAGATGCATGCGCCCCCTTGTGGTCAAGTGCGGCATTGCACCCTCACGTCACTTTGCATCTGCCTAAACGTGGGACCTGGAGATTGGAACCGCTGGAGATTGGAACTAGTGTTCTTAGGCTTAGCAGGCAGGCGCCTTAACCGCTAAGCCATCTCTCCAGCCCAACAGGCATCTTTAATTTAGCCCAAACAGTATTATTCCTTGCTTTTGTACTTTGTTCTAAAGTTGTTCCTGATTTTTACTTCAGTTTCTCTCCCCCCATGAACTGAACCATAATCAACCTACACAGCCCCAGGAGGTATTTCAGGACAAAATCTGGAGAGTCCAGTCAGCTGTGACTTCTTGCTTTCATTTACTTCTTACACCAAAAATGAATACCCTCTTGCTGGGTGTGGTGGCACACATCTTTAATCCCAGCACTTGGGAGACAGAGGTAGGATTACTGTGAGTTCGAGACCAGCCTGGGACTACATAGTGAGTTTCAGGTCAGCCTGGGCTAGAATGAGACCCTACCTTAGAAAAAAATGAATACACTTTCATCTCACTCCTGTTAGAATGGCTATCATCAAAGAATCAAATGATAATGAGTGTTTGTGAAGGTGTGAGTGAAGAGGAACCCTCTCCATTGCTGGTGGGAATGTAAACTTGTATAGCCATTGTGCTTCAAAATCAGTGTGGAGGTTCCTGAGACAGCTAAAAATACATTTACCATATGATCCAGCTATACCACTCACTCCTTGGCATATACCCTAAGGACTACTCATTACTGTAAAAATATTTGCTCAACCATGTTTATTGCTGCTTTATTCACAACAGCTAGGAAATGGAACCAGCCTAGATGCACATCAACTGATGAATGGATAATGAAGATTACACAATGGAGTTTTATTGAACTGTAAAGAACAATGAAATTATGAAATTTTCAGTGAAATGGATGGATCTGAAAAAGATTATACTAAGTGAGGTAACCCAGGCCCAGAAAGTTAAACACCGAATATTTTCTCTAGTATGTGGAGCCTAGCTACAAATGTTCAGATTTGTATGTGAGTTGGAGAAAAAAATCAGTAGTAGAGGCTAGAAAGCTAGAAAGGAGCTATAAAGGAGGAAGGAGAAGGGGTTATAGTAGACATATAAGTAGAAGGGCAGAATACTTGGGGTAAAATGGGCTAAGTGGGGTCAGGAGAGGGGATGGAGGAAAAGATGGGATAGGAGGAGGGTTAATCAAAATATAAGATGTTGGCTGGGTGTGGTGGCTCACACCTTTAATCCCAGAACTCAGGAGACAGAGGTAGGAGGATTGCTGTGAGTTTGAGGCCAGCCTGGTACTACAGAGTAAATTCCAGGTCAGCCGGGGCTAGAGCAAGATGCTGCCTTGGAAAACAAACAAAAGCCTGTAGCTTGAGAGGTCATAAACCCTAAGGGAGAAATTACTGCTGTGGTCTGGCTAAATGGATATATTATGACCACCAAACTGCCTTCTAAATACTCCTGTTTATGCCCACATATTAATACTATTTTCACCTTTGGTTAGAGAAACTTCTCTTTTCAGATGATGGTGACCACTGAGATGACTCACCAAAATACTGAGTGTTCAGCACTAAGTGAGACATCTTTATCATACTGCCCAAAGCTCAGGAACCATTGCAGAAGAGGTAGCAAAGAGAATGCAGGAGCCAAAGGAAAGGGTGCAGTGTATACAATACTGTCTTCCAAACACAAAATGGTCATGGCATTCATGGCCTCACAGTGGCTAATGCTCCTACACAAGACCTGCGTAACAGGAGAGGAAAAATGATGGCATCAAAACAGAAGAGAGGGCTTGGGAGATGGCTCAGTGATTAAAGATACTTCTTTGCAAAGGCTGACAGCCCAAGTTCAGTTCCCCAGTACCCATGTAAAGCCAGGTACACAAAGTGGCACATGTATCTGGAGTTCCTTTGCAATGGCAAGATGCCTGGTGTGCCAATTTGTTCGTTCTTTCATTTGTTCATTCATCTTTCTTTCTTTCTTTCTTTCTTTCTTTCTTTCTTTCTTTCTTTCTCTCTCTCTCTCTCTCTGTCTCTCTCTCTTTCTTTTTTTAAAATTTTATTATTATTTTTTTTTTTTTTGAGAGAGAGAGAGAGGAGAGGCAGATGGGCGCACCAGCAGTGTGTCAGCTGCTGCGATCGAAATCCAGATGTGTGCGCCCCCTTGTGGTCAAGTGCGGCATTGCGCCCTTGCGTCACTTTGCATCTGGCTAAATGTGGGACATGGAGGTTGGAACCGCTGGAGATTGGAACCAGTGTTCTTAGGCTTAGGAGGCAGGCGCCTTCACCCCTAAGCCATCTCTCCAGCCCTCTCTTTCTTTTTGTGTCTGTGTGTGTCTCACACTCTCTGTGCTTGCAAATAAAGAAGATACTTTAAAAAACAGAAGAGAGACTAGGTGGAAAGAAGGGATTCAGGGAATGGGGATTCAGGAGGGGAAAAGGAGGATGGTGGGAGAGAACTATGATTATGGTATGTTGTCTATATGTATGGAACTTGTCAATAAAAAGTTTTGTTTTTTTTTTTTTTTTTTTTTTTTTTTTTTTTTGGTTTTTCAAGGTAGGGTCTCATTCTAGCTCTGCTGACCTGGAATTCACTATGTAGTCTCAGGTTGGCCTTGAACTCACAGTGATCCTCCTACCTCCCGAGTTCTGGGATTAAAGGCATGCGCCACCTGGCTAATAAAAAGTTTTTAAAAAGATAGAACAGGGTTGGGGAAATGGCTTAGTGGTTAAGATGTTTGCCTGTGAAGCCTAAAGACCCTGGTTCAATTCCCCAGGACCAACATAAGCCAGATACACAAGGGGGCACATGTGTCTGGAATTTGTTTGCAGTGGCTAGAGGCTCTGGCGTGCCCATTCTCTTTCTCTCTATCTGCCTCTTTCTCTCTCTCTCTCTATCAAATAAATAAATAAAATATATTATTTTTAAAAAGATAGAACAATAAAGAATTGAAAACAGGGCTGGAGAGATGGCTCAGCAGTTCAATCACTTGCCTGCAAAGCCTAACAACCAGAGTTTGATTCCCAAGTACCCACACATAAAGCCAGATGCACAAAGTGGCAAATGCATCTGGAGTTCATTTTCAGCAGCTGGAGGCCCTGGCATGCTCATCCTCTCTGTCTGTCTCTCTTCTCTCTCTGCTTGCAAATAAATAAATAAAATTTTAAAAAAAGAAATGAAAATAGGGACGATCAACAACAAAAAGAAGTTAGTTAGCCCCAGCACTCAGGAGGCAGAGGCAGGAGGATCACCTTGAGTTCAAGGCCAGCCTAGGCTAGAGTGAGACCCTGCCTCAAAAAAAAAAAAAAAAAAAAAGAAAGGAATTCCTGGGGACAGGCCTTGGAAGTTTATAGAGCAGCCTGACTTGTCAGTGCTAGCCAGCCCACTCTTGCTGCTTCCTCCCTGCTGAAGTGACAAGATGTGATATTCTGCCTGTATGCTCATGCCATGCTTTTCTCACTATAAGGACACTTTCCCTTGAAACTGTAAACTGAAATAAACTCTTTCTCTCCATTGAAAAATACTGAATCCACTGTCAGCTTGTTCACTCTCAGTCCCCCATGGCCACTACCAGGCTCAGCTACTATGGTCTTTGGTCTAATGCTCTGGGCTCCCTGCTTCTGCTTTGACAAAACTAGTTACATAGCAGCTGCAGTCTTCTTAGAATATTATTTTCTGGCCAGGGATGTAACTCAGTCCATAGAGTGCTTATTAGCATGTATGAATCCCTGGGTTTGATTGCCAGCACCACATAAACCAGGCATGGTGACGCACAAAACCTTTGAATGGCTTCCCTTTACATAGTATTTTTCCCAACTCCTTTTCATGGTTTCTGATCATATATAGAGCAGTACCTACCTCCCCTTCAGTGTCCTCTTGTGATTTTTGTTGTTGTTGTTGTTTTTCAAGGTAGGGTCTTGCTCTAGCCCAGGATGACCTGGAATTCACTATGTAGTCTATTAGGCTGGCCTCCAACTCACAGTGATCCTCCTACCTTGGCTTCCCAAGTGCTGGGATTAAAGGTGTGTGCCATCACACCCACCCTCTTGTGCATTTCTTTCTACATGCCCCATGCTGCAGCCTTTCTGGCTTTTCTTGCTGTTTCATAGAGATAACAGCCTCATTCCACCTCAACTGCCCATCTGCCTAGAAACTTTCCTCAGATCTCTCCATGGTTCAGCCTCTGTTCCTCAGGCCACTGCACAATGCCATCTCTTTGAAGAAGCCTTTTCTGATTTCTCCACTTCACATGTTGTACCGTTATCCTTCCTCCCACCTTGCTATCCCCTTACCTGTTTGAGTTTCCTCACTGCACTTATTATTAGCTCTTATGCTACTATGCATCCGTTTGGACACTGTCTGCTTTCCCCATCAAACTGTAAGCTCCAGAAAATCAGAGGCTTATCTGTTTTCTTCACCATTATATCCCAAACCCCTGAGATGCTACCTAGATCACAGTAGCCACTTGTTAAAATTTTAAGGAACAAAGCAAACAATCACATGGGAGGATATTAAACATGGCAAGAAAAGGAACTAAAACACAGTGATAAAACTTTTAATAGTGTAGCTGCATAGATAGCTTGGCAGTTAAAAGCACTTGCTTGCAAAGCATGAGGCCTGAGTTCAATTCCCCAGTATCCACATTAGACCACATGTACAAAGTGACGTGAGTTCATTTGCAGTGGCTAGATGTCTTGCCCAATTTCTCTCTCTCTCTCTCTCTCTCTACCTGCCCTCCCCTTGCACAAAAATAAATAAAAAGACTTTAAAAAGTCTTAATAAGATGGGCATGGTGGTGCATGCCTTTAATCCCAGCACTTGGGAAGCAGAGATAGGAGGATTGTTGTGAGTTCAAGGCCACCCAGAAACTACATAGTGAATTCCAGATCAGCCTGGACTAGAGCTAGACTCTACTAAAAAAAAGTTTTAATAAATATTTATGAGCCAATCCACTCCTTAAAAAGATGAAAGATTAAAGGCTCATACCTTTAATCACAGCACTTGGGAGGCTGAAGTAGAAGGATCGCCATGAGTTCAAGGTCAGAAACAAACTTAAGTGGAAAGAAATCTAGACCTGGAATCGTAGGCTGGGCACTGGGTGAGGCCCATCAAATGACCACCACACTGAACCTTAGGCAGAGAAGTCTACACTTACATTTCTGGAAATTTTGCATTTTGGGGCTTTTACTTTGCTTAAATTTTATTATTTTAATTTAGTATTGGTCCTTTTGAAAACTTTCTACCTATCTTGACCTTGATGGTTCCTGGATTGGCTATAGGTAAATGATAGGAAAAGGGTAGCAGCTCAGGAGCCAGAGAAATCCTAGAGAGTATAGACCCCCCCACCACTGTCCACCTCTACTGTACCAGGGTGCCAGAGACAACTCTCTCCATTGTTTCTAAACAAAGATGCCTCCCTTTAAATTTCTTCTACTCTGTTCTACACTGGAAGGTGGCCAGCTGACTCCAAGAAGTTCCCTGCTGCCCAGATTTTGGTGTCAGCAATTGCTGCCCTGTATATCACACAACTGTCCCAGCTCTCACCGCATCCTGGTCTTCACCGTTTTCTACCCCCTGGCTGAGGTTCAAGGAAGAAAGGGGGCCTTCAGAGTGGGTCTCTCTGGGATTTGCATTCTTTTCCTCCTGGAAACAGACAGCTTCTTTATCCAGAGAGGGCAGACCTTTGTTTCTGTAGGGAAGAACCAGAAGGAATCCTCTCTTAAGTCTTAACTCAATTTTAGCATCTAATATTTTTATTTAAATTTGAAGTTAATGAAATCTATATGAATTAGTGTTTTTAGTGTTTTTTTTTTTTTGTTTGGGGGTTTTGGGGGGGTTTTTTGTTTTGTTTTTTTGTTTTTTCAAGGTAGGGTCTGACTCTGGCCCAGGCTGACCTGAAATTCACTAGTAGTCTCAGGGTGGCCTCAAACTCACAGCAATCCTCTATACTCTGCCTCCCAAGTGCTGGGACTAAAGGCATATGCCACCAAGCCCGGCACAGTATTTCTTTTCATTGCCAAATAATACTGTGTTCTATGAGTATACCACATTTTGTCTACCTGTGAAAAGTTGTTACCTCATCCCAAGAAACTGGCATTGAGTCCAGCAAGTTAAAAGGCTAGCAGGGAATGAGCAGTTCAACACAGTACTTAGATGAAAGGAGAGCAAAGCTATTACATCACAGGCTTACTTGTTAATAACTGTCTTTTCTTCCTCTTGGGATTCCAGATGAGGGACTCTAACCAAAGGTTTCAAATCAAAACTACTGTCATTAAAATTTGTCTTCACCTTTAACCTTCAACAAGAGAACATGTGTGAGGATGCTTCAAAACAATATGAGTTTGCACTTGAGTGTATGGTATTGCACATATGTAAGTAGAAGAACAGATTACAGGGAGGGGAATGGCCTAAGCAAAGCCATGGGAAGAGAATGCATAAAAAAGAGCAGGGGGAGGGTCAATCAAGATTCAAGATAGTGTGAATAAGACTTATGTAAACCTACTTTTTTGAATAATGGCACGTCCAGAAGCTATAGACTGTTACTAGAAAATTTTCAGTGCCTGGGATGGGATACCTTCCAGTGAGTTGTTGGCCAAGGAGGTCCTGGTAGCCTCCAAAACATTAAAGGCTATTGCCAAGGCCCTTGGTTTCCCTTGAGAAACAGATGGTAAGACCCTATTGCTGAAGACAACAGGCAAGGTCACTGAGAAAGCAAGCTGGTGTGGAGCAGAAAACCTTCTCCCTGTAGACCAGCCAACTGAAAGCTGGAAAAAGCTGCACTGCATGCAGCCATATGGGACACAGAAGTTATCAGCAGTGAAAACAGTGGACACTGGAAAATTCAAGTTTGGCCATACAGGCCCAATGACTGAACAGGTGCAATAATGGCATGTCTGCTCTTGGGGTAACCAACTGCTCCATAATTGGACTGAAGGCCCTCTCTATGGGAGGGAATACATACCTGGTACTGAAAAACCTAAGCAAAAGTCTATGGCAGGGGAGGTCATGAGCCTTAGGGGTATAAAGCCTGCTCTTGTCTAAATGTATATATTATTCCCACCAAGCTGCCCCGAAAGCACTACACTTAATGTTCATATTCACATATTAATGCTACTCTCACTTCTGGTTAGAGAAGCTTCTCCTTTCAGATGGTGATGACCACTGGGATGACCCAAAAGGCAACATGGTGCTAAGAAGAAGGGATGGAGGAGTGCCCAGCACTGAAACATCTCTGTCACACCCTCCAAGGCTCAGGGACCATTGCAGAAGAGGGGGTGGATAGAATGTAAGAGCCAAAGGAAGGGTATAACTCCTTACAATGCAACTGTCCAGACAGAAATTGGCCTCAATATCCATGACCTTGCAGTGCCTAGCAATACCTTCACAAGACCCTCATAATAGAAGAAAAAGATGATGACATCAAGTTAAAAGAATGACTAACAGAGAGAGGGAGGGGATATAATGGAGATTGGAGTTCTAAAGGGTAATGGGGGGAGGAGATGGAAATATCATGCGCTTTTTGAATGTAAGCATAGAAGTTGTCAATAAAAAAAGAAAATAAAAACAATATGTTTGCATTTTCACATAAATTACTAGGCACTGACTGCTGAATATATGGTCTAAAATACCACCATTACTCCTCTTCATTCTCAGATAAGACTGGTTTAAGAGCTTTTGAAATCATGATGGAGATTGATTTGCTATTTAATGAGAACTAAGAATTATCCAGGCAAACTTTAAAACTCTCCCTTATCCATTGGGAGTTATACTCAAATGTTTTAAAGAAGTCTCTATAGAGCCAAGCATGGTAGCACATGCCTATAATCTTAATGAGATGACAAATTCCACAAAATTCAAGACCAGCATGATTTATAAGAGATGCTATTCTCAAATTGTTTTTTAAAGTGATGAAAATTGTGTCACTTACGAGCATAAATCTAAAATACTCTTTTTCTAGAAAGAATCAAATACTCAGTTTCATCTGATATAAAGTGCCAGACCTGCCAGTTGTGCATCCCTGGAAGAGTTTACTAGAAAGGTAGTTTTTGCCCTGGGTAAAGGATCCTTTTGCTGGTATAGGATATAGAATATAGTACAGCACTTGACAAAATGTTTAAAGAAAGAAAGGATCCAATCAGCAAATAAGAAGGCAGTAATAACCTATCAGGAATGAACAAATCTATTAGAGGGTAAAAGAATATTTAATAAATTAATTTTTTAATATTCAACACAGTGAAGACTACATTAGCAAACTGGAATATGTATTTAAGGAAATTATTAAGGAGATAGGAATATAAAGGACATAGTAAAACATATTAAAAGATTAAACATAGGGCTGGAGATATGGCTTAGCAGTTAAGGCACTTGCCTTTAAAGCCAAAGGACCCAAGTTTGATTCCCCAGGACCCATGTAAGCCAGATGCACAAGGTGGCACATGCATCTGGAATTCACTTGCAGCACTTAAAGGCCCTGGCATGCCAATTCTCTCTCTCTCCCCCCCTCTTTTTCTCTCTCAAATAAAATAAAATAAAATAAAAAGATTAAAGATATAATTATTCTGAGCCCAGGAGCAGAAAGAATGGAAATAATGAGGGAAAAAGAGCAATATTTGAAAAAAATTCTTACTATATTTTTAGTAAACTGATAAAAAATATATAGTATAAGAAGAACAACATACCAGTGGGTTAAATGAAAAGAAATCCATCATAAAGGCACTTGCAAAGAAAAAAACAAAAAAATCAGAATGAAGGGCTGAAGAGATAGGTTAGTGGTTACAGACACTTGCTTGCTTGCAAAGCCTGCTAGCCTGGGTTCAATTCCCCAGAACCCACTTAAAGTCAGGTGCACAAAATGGTGAGTGCATGCATCTGTGGTTAGTTTGCAGTAGCAAAAGGCCTTGGCATACCCATGTGCTCTCTATCTCTCTCTATAAAAAATAAGTGAATAAGGGCTGGAGAGATGGCTTAGCGGTTAAGGCGCCTGCCTGCTAAGCCTAAGAACCCGGTTCCAATCTCCAGGTCCCACGTTTAGCCAGATGCAAAGTGACACAAGGGCGCAATACTGCACTTGCCCACAAGGGGGCGCACACATCTCTATTTCGTTCACAGCAGCTGAGAGGCTGCTGGCACGCCCATTCTCTATCTGTCTCCCTCTCCCTCTCTCTCTCTCTGTCTGTCTCTGTGTCTCTCTCCAAAAAAAAAAAAAAAAATGAAATTTAAAAAAAATAAGAGAATAATATATACATATATATATATATATTGAGGTAGGGTCTGGCTCTAGTATAGGCTAACCTTGAATTCACTATAGAGTCTCAAGGTAGCCTTGAACTCACGGTGATCCTCCTACCTCTGTCTCCCAAGTGCTGGGATTAAAGGCGTGTGCCACCATGCCCAGTTTATAAAAAATATATTTTTTGTTTGTTTGTTTTTTTGCAAGGTAGGGTCTCACTCTGGTCCAGGCTGACCTGGAATTAACTATGTAGTCTCAGGGTGGCCTCGAACTCTTGGCGATTCTCCTACCTCTGCCTCCCAAGTGCTGGGATTAAAGGCGTGCGCCACCACGCCCAGCTATAAAAAATATTTAAAAAAAAAATCAGAATGGACCCAGGTGTGGTGGTGCAGGCCTTTAGTCCTAGCACTGGGGAGGTGGAGGTGGATGTAGGAGGACTGATGTGAGTTTGAGGCCACCCTGAGAATACATAGTGAATTCCAGGTCAGCCTGAGTTAAAGTGAGACCCTGCCTCAAAAAAACAAACAAAAAAAAATCAGAATGGGGGGCTGGAGAGATGGCTTAGCAGTTAGGGTGTTTGCCTGAAAAACCAAAGGATCCAGGTTTCGCTCTCTAGGACCCACGTAAGCCAGATGCACAAGAGGGCACTTGCATCTGGAGTTCATTTGCAGTGGCTGGAGGCCCCGGCATACCCATTCTTTCTCTCTCTCTCTCTCTCTCTCTCTCTCTCTCTCTCTGTCTGTCTGCCTCCCTCTGCCTCTCTCTCTCTCTTTTCTCTCTCAAATAAATAAACAAATATTTTTAAAAATCAGAATGATTTTTTTTTCAAAAAACAAAAAAAAGAGTTGGCTCAACAGTTAAGGTCCTTGCTTGCAAAGCCTGACAGCCTGGGTTCAATTCCCCAGTACCCACTTAAAGCCAGATGCACAAACTGGTGCATGCATCTGGAGTTTATTTGCAGTAGCAAGAGGCCCTGGCATGCCCATTCTCTCCTTCTCTCTCCTCTCTCTCTCTCTCTCTCTCTCTCTCTCTCTCTCTCTCTCTCTCTCTCTCCCCTCCCTCCCTCCCTCCCTCCTTGCAAATAAATAAATGATTTTTTTTTTGAGGTAGGGTCTCACTCTAGCCCAGCCTAGGCAGACCTGGAACTCACTCTGAAGTCCCAGGCTGGCCTCAAACACACAATGATCCTCCTACTTCTGCTTCCCAAGTGCTGGGATTAAAGGCAAGTGCCACCATGACAACTTAAATATATATCTTTTAATTGCATTTTAGGGCTGGAGAGATGGCTCACCTGTTAAGGTGCTTTTCTACAAAGCCTAATGACCTGGGTTCAATACCCAAGTATCCATGTAAAGCGAGATGTGCAAAGTGGCACATGTGTCTGAAGTTCATTTGCAGTGGCTAGAGGCCCTGGTGTGCCCATTCTTTCTCTGTGTGTCTCTTCTGTCTCTCTCTGCTTGCAAATAAAATAAAATTAAAACAATTGCATTTTAAAGCTAAACTTTTAGAACAAGATTACAGAAGTATGATATAAAATGGGAGAAGGAGGGCTGGAAAGATGGCTTACCCTTTAAAGCTCTTGCCTATAAAGCCAAAGGACTCAGGTTTGATTCCCCAGTACCTACATAAAGCCAGTTGCACAAAGTGGAGCATGCATCTGGAGTTCATTTGCAGTGGCTAGAAGCCCTGATGTGCCCATTCTCTCTATCTATAACAGCCAAATGTAGCAGACAGCTTCAGGTTCACTGAGATGAACTTCCAGACCAGGCACAGTTATGGAGGAAGGGATATTATTTATTGAAGCTTACAGATCCAGGGGAAGTTCCATAATGGCAGAAGAAGCGACCTGCTCTCACAAGGCCCAGCAGAGAGAGAAAAGCCAACCAGCCACCACAGCACACAGAGCAAAACTACAGACAAAAGGTCACATAGCACACTTCAGGAACTCCTGCTAGGCACATTTGCATATCTTTACAATGGAATATCAAACCCACCATTAACACCTTAAGACCGGCCCCCAGTGACATTGCCTCTAGCAAGGTGATTGCAGATGCAAACTATAACTAGTAAAACACTGAATATATTGGGGGACATATATTCAAACTACCATATTCCACCCCTGGCCCCCAATATATTTAGCTCCTGGCCCCCAATAGATTTATAACTATCACACATTGTAAGTTGTATTCAGTCTAATTTCAAAGGTTCTCACAGTCTTGATCAACTTAAGATAGTGAGTCCTGTAAAATCAAACAAGTTAAATACTTTCAACATGTAAAGGCACAGAGTAAACATTTTTAACTGGTATAAGGCATAGCAAGGAGAAACTAAAACAATGCAAACTCAGCCACCATTGTAGAGAGCTGCGAGGTGCCGCGCCTTAAAGATGGCGCTGGCTTCCGCCTTCCGCCTTCCCAATGGCGAGTGCTCTCCTGGATAATTAAGTCCTTATTTGGCTTGGGCCGTGATCTACGCTTGCTTCCGCATATGTGGACCTATCTGCATTCACCACGTGGCTTACCAGGGTTGGCTGGTCAAAGGCTTCTTAAGCTTTGGGCGGGCTTTTCCCGGGGTCAGAAGATTGTTCAAGGTTCCTGAATAAACTGTTGAAAGAAGAGTCCGAGCGTTGCGTCTTCCTTGCTGGTCGAGGCAGTCGCGACAAGTGGTGGCTCATACGGGGAACTCACTCGAGAGGGACTCAGAACTTTCTGCAGTCAGGGCAGTGCACTGGTAAGTTCCCAGGTAAGGTGGGAATCCGTGACAAAAGCGGGTATTTTGCTCCTCTCGGTAGACAAAAAGCAGGAAGGGAGCAGGAAAGTAAAAGGAATCTTTTGCAAAAGTTTAGAGCTTTCTCACTTCAGACCCAATTTTTTGGCTCTGAATGAAGTAAAAGTTTTAAAAGAATCTTTTGCAAGTTTAGCCATGGGCACTTCTCTCACACCCAATTTTTGTTTAGCCATGGGCTTCTCACCCAATTTTTTGGCTCTGAATGAGCTGCACTAAAAGTTTTAAAAGAATCTTTTGCAAGTTTAGCCATGGGCGCTTCTCACTCACACCCAATTTTTTGGCTCTGAATGAGCTGAAGTGCTCTCATAGAACAAATGGAAAGATCAAAATTAAGAAAAAGGGAGAAAAAGAGAGAGAGGGGGGATCCCGGAAGCGGAGACTGCTGCGGAACGTCTCAATGCAAAGTTATGCCATCCACCCCCTCCGTACCCAGAGGGACGGGGTAGCAGCACGGGGCGTTCCTTTTGTCCGGAAGTCTGGAAAGCGGTGAGGACGGAGTTACAGTTAGCCTACCCAGTATTTCAGGATCAACAAGGGAATAGATATGAGGAGCCACTAGACTTTAAAGTAGTTAAGTCTTTAGCTGAATCCGTGAGAACTTATGGGATTACAGCCTCCTTTACCGTGGCTCAAGTGGAAGCATTGCAAAGACACTGCATGACACCTAGTGACTGGTCAGGGTTAGCGCGCGCCTGCCTGAGTCCAGGCCAATATTTAGACTGGAAAGCGTTCTTAATTGAGTACGCTAATGAAGAGGCTGCCGCTAATCAGGCCGCAGGTAACCTGGCCTGGGACAGGGACATGCTCTTGGGACAAGGACGCTTTGCAAATCAACAGACAGGCTATCCAATACAGGTTTTTATCCAGATCTTTGTCTAGTTTTCTATTAAAGAATTGGTCGCTTGAATTTGAAGATACCTTAAGAGAACTGAGACTGGCAGTAGTTAATGTGAATTCTGCCCGCATGGACCTCTCCTTTGCCTCTGGATTGTCATCTTGGCTGACCTCCGCAATGAATCATTTGAAGGAATGGGTGGGTTTGGGGGCTTTAGCAGGCCTTCTGTTACTGGTCTCCTTGGTTTGCTTGTGGTGTCTATGTAAGATCAGAGTAACACAAAAACGGAATGCAGTCATGATTGTCCAGGCCTTCTCGGCTATTGAGGCAGGTCAATCTCCCCAGGCATGGTTAGCCACCATAAAAATGTAAACACCAGGCACAGGCTGCGAGGCAGAGCACTGCAGGGAGAGTTAGCTGTGAAAGACTCTCTGAAGGGCAAGTCTGATTGCATGTGGGTTGGCATCCATGGTCCCACCTCCAGGGAAAAGATGCAAGACGGTTCTACGCCTATTTTAAGAGTTACTGGAGGTCAGACCTCTACCCTTGCCTGTTGCTTTGCGTGTTTTAAACAAAAAAGGGGGAACTGTAGAGAGCTGCGAGGTGCCGTGCCTTAAAGATGGCGCTGGCTTCCGCCTTCCACCTTCCGCCTTCCGCCTTCCCGATGGCGAGTGCTCTCCTGGATAATTAAGTCCTTATTTGGCTTGGGCCGTGATCTACGCTTGCTTCCGCATATGTGGACCTATCTGCATTCACCACGTGGCTTACCAGGGTTGGCTGGTCAAAGGCTTCTTAAGCTTTGGGCGGGCTTTTCCCGGGGTCAGAAGATTGTTCAAGGTTCCTGAATAAACTGTTGAAAGAAGAGTCCGAGTGTTGCGTCTTTCTTGCTGGTCGAGATGGTCGCGACACACCATCAGCAGTCATCAAACTTCTGCAGTTCAAGTTCAATATAACCAGAGACTGACAGTCTCCAGGTTTTCCAATTCCGCCCCTCCAGCTGGGCAGAGTTGCCAGGGAAAACTTTGATCCCAGGCCAACACTGCATTCCGTGGTAGCCCTTTTGCACAGTCCTGGTATATCCAAAACATCTTCAGGTCTCCATGCAAACCACGGTCCATCTTCCAAAGGCTCTTCCAGCCTATTCCTGAGGGTCTTCATGCCCTGCCTCATGCCGCATCTCAGCAGCGGCTCCTGGAACGTGTGCAATTCATGACCATTCTATGCATTTTTCATGCATCCAAAACTAATACCAGGTGTGCAGGACACAGCCATATTCTTAATCCAGGGACAAAATAAATCATAGCCTTGAAAAGCAGGTTCATTCTCCAGTCAGGTCTTTCCAAGAATTTGCGTTTTTAACAGTCTTTCCTCAGGCATCCTCTCCATTGTTTTAATGTAAATCAGTCAGGCCACCTTCCTTCCACCTTCCTTAAGAATGCTAATATGTTGACAATAGCAGCTAAACCAGTCTTTTAACTTGCTTCAGGTTTTCCAACTTAAAATCTTAAAATCTCAGTCCAATATCTTTAGCCAAGCACATCAGTCCATTACAAATTTAACCTTGATCAAACTTTCTGGGCCTGGATAGCTGAACATAGCCATCCCTTATGCCAGTAGCCCAGTTCCAACAAAGTCCTCTGCATTCTTTCCTTCCCCTTAGAAAGCTCATAAGCCAAGCCTCGAAGTCCAATACTGTCTGCACTTAGCATTCTCAAACTCTCATCAGAATAGTCCATAAAACTTGGCTTACCACTCCAGAAAGCATCTTCAGTTGCAAGCACCAAGTCCATGCCCATTCCTCCAAAACAAAAGTTCCAAAAGACGAATATCCACACGGTCAGGTTCATCTCACCCCACACTCCTCGGTACCACTTTACTGTAGCGGACAGCTTCAGGTTCACTGAGATGAACTTCCAGACCAGGCACAGTTATGGAGGAAGGGATATTATTTATTGAAGCTTACAGATCCAGGGGAAGTTCCATAAAGGCAGGAAAAGCAGCCTGCTTTCACAGGGCCAAGCAGAGAGAGACAAAGCCTTAAGACCGGCCCCCAGTGACATTGCCTCTAGCAAGGTGATTGCAGATGCAAACTATAACTAATAAAACACTGAATATATTGGGGGACATATATTCAAACTACCATACCAAAGAAACTAACATTTTCCCTTATTTCTCTATTTGTGTCCAAAGTCCCATCTTCATATATTTTCTGTAGGCTGCTTAACCGTCTCTACTTTGTGCTTTATAATGACATACATCTGCCACACCTTCTTCTGCCCTTATGGAACTTCCCCTGGCCAACACTCATGGCGCAAGAAAGTTGTATGGGAGCTGCTAGGGAATAAAGATCACCAACAGTATGAATAAGAAGAGATCTTTCAAGATACACAGCCAACAGCCAGGCAAGAAGTACATACATGTGCAATAGTGGCACACAGCTAACACATAACCAACTGCCCTCTGAGTGGATATGAGACCTGTTTGGTGGAGACAGAACTCATACCAGGTACTGGGAACAAAGTCAAAATGAGAAGGAGTCAGGTAGCTCTTTTAGACAGTCAGGGTGACCCTTGAAAGTACAAAGGTTCTTAGACAGTGGGAACTTGCCAGAAATCAAAGAATGATCTGACATCTTATCTCTCACCTGTTCCCTAGACCTGTTTTTCCACAAACAACCTGGACCTCCTGGGAGGGAGGTCTCTCTAGGATTTCAGTCTAATTCTAACATTGTGGTTGGTCAAGTTCAGTCCCCAGAATTTGGTGTCATGGCCAGCCTCTTCCTGAGATAGCCCCTAGCCCTAACCAATGCGCTGACCCTCTGGCTCACCTGAGCTGAAAGGTAGGGCCCACCACCATTTGTGAGGGGAGAGCCCACTTTCTGTGCTGTCTAACCTCTCCTGAACTTCTAGCTGCTGGTGAGTTCCTTCTCGGCTTGACCCAACTGGGCTGAGCTGAGGGGAGAGCCCCTAGCCCTTACTTTCCACATGGGCTCTTTATCTCCCCCCCACCAGCTTCCTCACATAGCCGAAGCTCTTTGAACTCTCTTTTCTGTCCTTCCCATGGTTTTTCCAGGCCCTTCATGCGGGCTCTGAAGCCACCTGGGTGTCTTTCCTTGGTCCTGTACTTTCCTAACTGTACTGCCTTCAATAAATATAATAATTTCATAATTAACCTTCTCAGTCTTACTTTATTCAATTCTTTGATTAAAAGTAGACACACACAAGCCAGGCACGGTGGCGCACGCCTTTAATCCCAGTACTCGGGAGGCAGAGGTAGGAGGATCGCTGTTAGTTCGAGACCACCCTGAGACTACATAGTGAATTCCAAGTCAGCCTGGGCTAAAGTGAGACCCTACCTCAACCCCACCCCAAAGTAGACACACATCTAAAATTTAGGGTTCAAGGACTTTCCTGAACCCCTAGCACCTCATTACAAGAACCCCATGGCCAGAAATTTCATAGACTCCAAAACCCCCAGCACTCTTTGGATAAGTAGAGTGGGCATACACATCAAGAAGTCTCTCAAATAACTATGCATAGCCCCTCAGTCAAAGCTGCTCTCACTCTTGAAGATTCTGTTTTATTTTACAGATAACAGAGAATAACAGCAAGAGTCAAGATTCATCAGTATGACAAGACACCCAACTGCCTTCCAGGAGACATATCACCTACACCACAACTACTGGGGCACAGGAGGAAGTTGCAGAGGAAGCAGCAACATTGCTCCCACTGCTACCTTGACATCCAGCTCCAGGGAACTGGTGGCAGAGACAGTGGTTAATCAAAATACATCAAAGCAGAAACCCAGAGGCTACTGAGAGCATAGCACTAAGCCAGGCTGCTAACAGACCCACCAAAGCTCTGGGAACATTACAGAAGAAGGGGCGAGATGATGGTAAGAGCTGTAAGGAGGGGTAGAAATTTTGTGAAACACCCCCCCCACACACACACACAGATGGACTGAGGCCTTAATTACCCCACACTGAATACCAACAACCCTAGTGAGGAGACTCCTTGGGGAAAGTGAGTCCAGGAGAAAGGGGATATAAGACTATAACCTTTGGAAAATAAATTTAAAAAATTAAGGTGGGCATGGTGGTGCATGCCTTTAAGCCCAGCACTTGGAAGGCAGAGAGAGGTAGGAGGATCTCTGAGAGTTCAAGGCCACCTTGAGACTATATAGTGAATTCCAGGTCAGCCTGGGCTAGACAGAGACCCTACCTCCAAAAAAAAAAAAAAAAAAAAAAAAAGACTAGGCTTTCTGGACTGTCCATCTCTGGGTTTTTGTTTTTGTGAGGAAAATGGTCTAAAACTCTTAAATGCCAATTTGAGACTTTCTTTGCAGACCATTTTTTTTTTTGAGAGAGAAAGACACAGGGGGGAGAGGAAGAAAGATACAGATGGGTGCGCCAGCAGCCTCTCAGCTGCTGCAAACGAAATCCAGATGTGTGCACCCCCTTGTGGTCAAGTGCAGCATTGCGCCCTTGCGTCACTTTGCATCTGGCTAAACGTGGGACCTGGAGATTGGAACCAGCGTTCTTAGGCTTAGCAGGCAGTCGCCTTAACCGCTAAGCCATCTCTCCAGCCCCAGAGCATCTTTTTATAAGGAGTATGAACTGGGCATGGTAGCACAAACCTTTAATTCCAGTACTCAGGAGGCAGAGGTAAGAGGATCACCGTGAGTTCAAGGCCAGCCTAAGACTACATAGTGAATTCCAGGTCAGCCTGAGCTACAGTGAGACCCTACCTCAACAAGTCAAAAAAAAAAAAAAAAAAAAAAAGAGGTTATGGATCCATCCTTCTTTTGCCCCATTTGTCTGTATAATTAATGAATGAATGACCAGCCATTGACTAAGTCTTTGGGTCTAGGTTGGTGCCATTTTATGAAGTCCTTTCAGTGTTAACTAGGATTTTTATTATGTGGGTCATAATGAGTCCTTCAGGAAAGTCAAGCAGACTTTGGTGTTTTTAGAAACTTTAATTAGGCATGTGATATATAAGATAGTTTTGGATACAGGACAGGGCTAGAGGCTAGAGATCACTGATGGTTTTGTTTATTTTAGGTGCTGGAAATGAATCCCGGACCTTTCATGTGCTAAGTACATGTTCAATTGTACTAACCTTTGTCCCTGGAGAGGCAGGTTTCACTGGAATTCACTATGTAGTATCAGGATAGCCTCGAACTCACAGCGATCCTCCTATCTCTGCCTCCCAAGTGCTGGAATTAAAGGTGTGCGCCATCACGCACAGCTCATATCCCCTTCTTACAAAAAGATGTCTAGCCGGACGTGGTGGCGCACGCCTTTAATCCCAGCACTCGGGAGGCAGAGGTAGGAGGATCGCCGAGAGTTCAAGGCCACCCTGAGAAGACATAGTGACTTCCAGGTCAGCCTGAGCCAGAGAGACTCTGATTTCATTTGTTCAGGGCATGGTCTAATTTTTTTTAACCCCAGAATATTCCAACAAATGTCCAAGTCTGTTAATTCTAACCAGCAACAAGTCTCTGGAGTTCCAATTCCACCCCTCCAGCTAAACTACTCACAGTCCTGGAAAACTTCACCCGGGCCAGCAGCTCTCCTTAGCAGCCATCTTGTAGTCCCAGCATTTCCACTGGGTCTCCACTGCAACCCACAGTCCATCCTCATAGCTCCATCAGGTCTCCATGCAGGCATCCAGCAAACCTGCTTCACACTGCCCATGGCTGTTTCCAAATCACAAGACCATGTTGCAAATTCAATGACCCTCTCTTTCCTACATTTCTCATACGCCATAATATCAGGTGGGGTGCCAATTTGTTAATCCAGGGGGGGAAAAAGCAGACTTTGAAGAACAGGACACTCCTTCAGCATTCAGGCCCCTTCAAAAGACTGCATTCTTTCTGTTGTCCCAGTGCAGATCAGCTGGCCCAATCTCAATGGTTTTAATCTCTCATATAATTACAGCTGAACAAGCAGAAGTTTCAGCCCAAAGATTCCTTTCTGTGCCATATCCCTTTGCTCATACCAGTCTGTTTCTATGCAATGCAACCCTGCACAAGTTCTCAGGACACAGGCATAATAGCAAGCCTCTCACACAAACTGCTTCTAGCCCAGTCCAGGTAAAGCTTTCTCTCACTTTCACAAGCCAAACCTCACAGTCCATAGATCTTACTGCATTCAGGTCTTTCATCTCTGACCAGAATATTCCATCAAGCTGTATTTACAGCACTGCAAGGCATCTCTTAGGCCAAGGTTTCAAATTCATCTACATTCCTCCTGCAAAGCAGTTCCAAAAAGCCAAAGCCATACAGATTTCTAGCTGCAGTGACACCACTCTTTACTATTTTACTTTACTTTTACAGTCAGGTTCACATTGCTGGCAGAAAACACCTGACCAAGAGCAGTTTGTGGGGATAAGAAGGGTTTATATTGGCTTACAGACTCAAGGGGAAGCTCTATGATGGCAGGGGAAATGATGGCATAAGCAGAGGGTGGACATCAACTCCTGGCCAACATCAGATGGACAACAGCAACAGGACAGTGTGCCAAACACTGGCAAGAGGAAGTAGACTATAAATATCCACAAGCCTGCCCCCAACAATACACTGACTCCAGAAGGCTTTAATTCCAAATTGCTATCAGCTAGGGACCTAGCATTCAGAACACCCAAACCATCACAATGGTGCACACCTTTAATCCCAGCACTTGAGAGGCAAAGATAGGAGGATCTCAATGAGTTTGAGGCCAGGCTGAGACTACATAGTGAATTCCAGGTCATCTTGGCTACAATGAAACCCCACCTCAAAAAAAAATTACAAAATCACAAGGTATGAAGAAAATGTTTTAAAAAGGAAAATAAAACAGCCATGGTTAATAGATAAAACAATTAGAACCAGAGTCGGAAATGTTCCTAAGGCTGGATCTACCAGATAGGAAATTTAAAATTTCTGTGATTGGTATGACCTAAAAAATATCTAGTAGAGCTGGGCGTGGTGGCACATACCTTTAGTCCCAGCACTTGGGAGGCAGAGGTAGGGGATCACTGTGAGTTCAGGGCCACCCTGAGACTACATAGTAAATTGCAGGTCAGCCTAAGCTAGATCAAGACCCTACCTTGAAAAAAAAATCTAGTAGAAAAAGTGTACAATACACATTAACAGATGAAGAGTTTTAGAAAAAGTGAAAAAAGCAACTGTAAATGCCAAAGGTAAATCATAATGAGAGTACAGTTAGGGTGACTGGACCCCTGGAAGTCAAAAAAGGTAGAAAAGTCTACACTTGCTGGAAAACAAAGATGATCTGAGTTCTTATTTCTTGCCTAGTCCCTAGACCTGTTTTTCCACAAACAACCAGGACCCCTCCTGGGAGGGAGGTCTTTCATAGGATTTAAACATTGTGGTTGGTCAAGTTCAGCCCCTGCAACTTGGCATCAGGGTTAGCCTCTTCCTGAGACAGCCCCTAGCCCTAACCAACCAGCTGTTCCTCTAGTTCACCTTAGCCAGAAGACAGCCCACCACTATAAGGTTATAAATACATTTGCAAGAGGAGGACATGTTCTATGAGCTGCCTGAACACTTGGGAACTTCCAGTTGTGGATGAGTTTTTCCCTTGGCTGGGTCTGGGATGGCTCAACCCAGGCCCAGGCCCAGCCAGAAAAGCCCTCTAGCCCTTATTCTCCTCACGGGCTCCTTTATCCCCTCCAACTCCCCGTATGTCAGGAATTCCTTGAACTTTCTTTTCTCTCTTTTCTTTCCATGCTTTTCCCAGGTCCTCCACATGGGATCTCTAGCCACATGGGTATCTTTCCTTGGCTCTATACTTCCCTCAATAAATATAATAATTTAATAATTATCCTTCTCAGTCTTTAAAAATATTTTTTGTTTAGTTATTTATTGGAGATAAAGAGAGAGAGAGAGAGAGAAAGGCAGGCAGAGAGAGAGAATGGATATACCAGGGCCTCCAGTCACTGTAAAAGAACTTCAGACACATGCACCTCCATGTGCATTTGGCTCACATGGGTCCTGAGAATTGAACCTGGGTCCTTTGGCTTTGAGACAAGTGCCTTAACTGCTAAGCCATCTCTCCAGCCCTCAGTCTTTTTTAAAATTTTTATTTATTTATTTGATAGAGAAAGGGGGATAGAGAGAGAATCGGTGTGCCAGGGCCTCCTGCCCCTATAAACAAACTCCAGGCACATGCACCACCTTGTGCATCTGGCTTAGGCAGGTCCTGGGGAATTGAAACTGGCTCCTTTGGCTTCGCAGACAAGGGCCTAAACCACTGACCCATCTCTGCAGCCCCATTCTATTTTTTTAAAAATATTTTATTGCTGCTCTGTTCACAATAGCTAGGAAATGGAACCAGCCTAGATGTCCCTCAACTGATGAGTGGATAATGAAGATGTGGTACATTTTTACAATGGGTTCTATTCAGTTATAAAGACAAATGAAATTTTCAGGTAAATGGATGGAACTGGAAAAGATTATACTCAGTGAGATAACGCAGGCCCACAAAGCCAAGTGTTGCATGTTCTCTCTCATGTGGCTCCTAGATAGAAATGCTTGGAGTTATATGTGAGTTGGAATAAAACTTGGTAGCAGAGGCCAGTAAGCTAGAAAGGGACTATAAAGGAGGGAGGAGAGGCAAGGACTTGAGGAGATAGAATTGAATATATGTAAGTAGAAAAACAGATTACTGGGGATGGAAATGCCTAAGTGAAATCAGGGGAGGATATTAAGTAAAGGAAGGGTGGGGGAGGGTTAATCAAAATCTAAGAGGGTATGAATAAGCTGTATGGTAACCTACTTTTTGAATAATGGTGCATCCAGAAGCCATAGATTGTTAATAGAAAAATTTCAGTGTCAGGGATGGGATATCTTCCAGTGAGTTGTTGGCCAGGGAGGTCACTGATGCCCCCAAAACATTACAGGCCATTGCCGAGGTTCTTGGTTTCCCACCAGGAATGGATGGTAAGACCTATTGCTGAAGACTCCACATGCTTGGGCTACAAGGTTACTGAGAAATCTTGCTGGAGCTGAACTGAAAGCCTCCTCCATGTAGAACAGCTGACAGAAAGCTGGGGAAAGCCTCTATGCTGCATGCAGCTTCCATGGGAGAGAGAGAAGTCATCAGTGGAGATAAACAACAGTAGATACTGCAAGCCTTAAGTTTGGGCAGCCAGGCCAAATGAGCCAACCAGTGCAATAGTGGCATGTCTGTCATGGGGGAAACCAACTGCTCTCTAATTGGACTCCCACTCCATAGGAGGGAATACATGCCTGATACTGAAAAACTATGACAGAGGGATCATGAGCCTAGGGGTGTAACGTCTGCTGCTGTCTGGCTAAATGCATATATCATGCTCACCAAACTGCCCAGTAAGCACTTCTCCTAATGTCCATACCCATATGTTAATGCTACTCTCACTTTTGGTTAAAGAAGCTTCTCTTTTCAAGTGGCAGTGACCACTGGGATGACTCAAAAGGCATCACAGTGATGAGAAGTGACAGATTTCCTCAGCACTGAAACATCTCTACCACATCTTCCAAGGCTCAGGGTCCATTGTGGAAGAGAAAAGAATGTAAGAGCCAAAGGAAGGATAGGACTCCTTACAATGAAATTATCCAGACACAAAATGGCCTGGATATCCATGATCTCACAGTGCCTGGCACTACCTACACAAGACCTTCATAATATCAGGAAAAGAGGATGACATCAAAAGAGAAGAGACTAATTGAGAGGTGGAGGGGATACAATGGAGAGTGGAGTTGTGAAGAGGAAAGTGAGGGAGAGTTAATTATCATGGCTTATTGTCTATAATTATAGAAATTGTAAATAAAAAATTTTTAAATATATTTTTAAAAAGGAGAGAGCTTAAGCGAGGCCATGGGAAGAGAATGCGTAAAAGAAGGGCAGGGGAGGGTCAATCTAAATTCAAGATAGTGTGAATAAGACTTATGTAAACCTACTTTTTTGAATAATGGCACATCTAGAAGCTATAGACTGTTAGTAGAAAATTTTCAGTGCCTGGGATGGGATACCTTCCAGTGAGTTGTTGGCCAAGGAGGTCCCAGTAGCCTCCAAAACATTAAAGGCTATTGTCAAGGCCCTTGGTTTCCCTTGAGAAACAGATAGTAAGACCCTATTGCTAAAGACATCTCTTGCCTAAGAGGCAAGGTCACTGAGAAAACAAGCTGGTGTGGAGCAGAAAACCTTCTCCCTGTAGACCAGCCAACTGAAAGCTGGAAAAAGCTGCATTGCATGCAGCCATATGGGACACAGAAGTCATCAGCAGTGAAAACAGTGGACACTGAATATTCAAGTTTGGCCATACAGGCCCAATGACTGAACGGGTGCAATAGTGGCATGTCTACTTTTAGGGTAACCAACTGCTCCATAATTGGACTGAAGGCCCTCTCTATGGGAGGGAATACATACCTGGTACTGAAAAACCTAAGCAAAAGTCTATGGCAGGAGAGGTCATGAGCCTTAGGGGTATAAAGCCTGCTCTTGTCTAAATGTATATATTATTCCCACCAAGCTGCCCTGAAAGCACTACACTTAATGTTCATATTCACATATTAATGCTACTCTCACTTCTGGTTAGAGAAGCTTCCCTTTTCAGATGGTGATGACCACTGGGATGACCCAAAAGGCAACACAGTGCTGAGAAGAAGGGATGGAGGAGTACCCAGCACTGAAACACCTCTGTCACACCCTCCAAGGCTCAGGGACCATTGCGGAAGAGGGGGCAGATAGAATGGAAGAGCCAAAGGAAGGGTATGACTCCTTACAATGCAACTGCCCAGACAGAAATTGGCCTCGATATCCATGACCTTGCAGTGCCTTGCAATACCTTCACAAGACCCTCAAAATAGAAGAAAAGGATGATGACATCAAATTAAAAGAGAGACTAATGGAGAGAGGGAGGGGATATGATGGAGATTGGAGTTCTAAAGTGGAATGGGGGAGGGAAATATCATGTGTTTTTTGTATTTAAGTATAGAAGTTGTCAATAAAAAAATAATAATTAAAAAAAAGAAGAGAGCTGGGTGTGGTAGTGTACACCTATAATGCTAGCACTTGGGAGGCAGAAGTAGGAGGATCTCCAAAAGTTCAAGGCCACCCTGAGACTACATAGTGAATTTCAGGTCAGCTTGGGCTAGAGAGACCCTACCTCAAAAAAAAAAAAATTGAATTAAATTACATTAAATTAAAAAGGCAGAGAGGACTAGAATGATGGCTTAGCAGTTACGGTGTTTACCTGCGAAGCCTAAGGACGCATGTTGGACTCTCCAGGCATAAGTCAGAAGCATAAGTTGACACAAATGCACAAAGACACATGTGCAAAGGTGCCACCCATGTCTGGAGTTTGATTGCAGTGGCTGGAGGCCCTGGCACGCCAATTCTTTCTCTCTCTCTGTGTCTGTCTTTTACACTCTCTCTCTCTCTCATTAAATAAATAAATAAATAAAATTTTTAGGGCTGGAGAGATGGCTTAGCAGTTAAGGCATCTGCCTGCAAAGCCGAAGGATCCTGGTTCAATTCTCCAGGACCCATGTAAGCCAGATGCACAAAAAGGAAGATGCATCTGGAGTTCATTTGCAGTGGCTGGAGGCCCTGGTGCACCCATTCTCTCTCTCTCTCTTTTATTCTCTCTCTCCTCTGACTCTTTCTTGCTCTCAAATAAATAAATAAAATATATATTTAAAAAAAATTTAAGCAGAGAGTTGGGAGTGGTGGCACATGTCTAATCTCAGCACTCAGGAAGCACAGGTAGGAGGATTGCATTGAGTTTGACACTACCATAAGACTATATAGTGAATTCTAGGTCAGCCTGGGCTAGAGCATAAGCCTACCTTGAAAAAAAAAAAGCAGACAGAATGGGACATATGAAATATTTGAAGTGATAATGGAAAAGAATTTCCCCCAAAATAATTAAGTATGTAAAGCCACAAATAAAAAAGTATCAGAGGGCTGGAGAGATGGCTTAGCGGTTAAGGCGCATTCCTGCTAAGTCTAAGAACCAGGTTCCAATCTCCAGGTCCCACGTTTAGCCAGATGCAGTGACGCAAGGGCGCAATGCCATACTTGACCACAAGGGGGCGCACACATCTGGATTTCGTTCACAGCCACTGAGAGACTGCTGGCACGCCCATCTCTGTCTGTCTCCCTCTCCTTCTCTGTCTGTCTTTTCTGTGTCTCTCTCCAAAAATAAAATAAAATAATTTAAAAAAATTTTTAAGTATCAGAAAACTCTAAGATAGGAAAACATAAAAAATGTAGACACATCACAGGCTACCTAATGATAACCAAAAATAATCTTGACAATGCCCAAGAAAAAATAAATGACAGAGAGACAAAAATGAGGATTATGAGCCATGCATAGTGGCACACGCCTTTTATCCCAGCACTTGGGAGGCAGAGGTAGGCCATGAGTTCAAGGCCATCCTGAGACTACATAGTGAATTCTAGGTCAGCTTGGGCTATAACAAAATACTACCTGGAAAAAAAAAACAAAAAAATAAACAAATAAGGACTAAATGTAGATCTGCTTGAAATTATACAATTTAATGTTTTAAATTACTGTTGTCTAACTATGAAATATGTATCTGTCCCATGAAAGTATTTTCAAAGTCTGAAGTTCATAATTTCTATGATGTCAACTATTACCTGCTCCTTTTACAAAATTCACTTTCTATGTATCTGGTAGACACCTTAAGCCACTCATTTGGAGTTATAAAGTGCCTCGAATTAGAAATACTTGGAAATCTGGTACGTAGTTGGGCCTTCTCAATCTCTTTAAATTCCTTCATTGTATATATTTTGCCTGCAAGAAAATCAGTAGTCTAAATTAGCATCCTTAAATGTAACTGCCATTGCTCTTGAATTAGGAAATCCATAAGAATTAGGAATGAAGTACCAGTCTCACACTGAAGAAGAGTTCTTTTTTCATCATCCTTGTCATATTGTGCTTTTTTCAAAGGGTCATGAAATGGTGGCATGATGACCTATAAGAGAAACATTTCTCTGAGGACTGGGTTGCAGCTCTGAGTAGTAAACATTCTAACTCTTAAGACCCCATGTGTTCTTCATCCCAGAAGAGTGAAGAATACAGTATCTAAAACTTGTATGCCCATTATATGTATGTAACACCTTACAAAGAGATGGAGGCATTCTGATACTTCTCTTGGCCTTCTAGCCAAGAGGCAAAGTTAAACTCTTATTTCAAAGTTTGGGATTGGCCTTCAAAAATTTTTTCAGGGGGCTGGGGAAATGGCTTAGCAGTTAAGGCATTTGCCTTCAAAGCCTACAGACCTAGGTTTGATTCCCCAGGACCCACATAAGCCAGATGCAAAAGGTGCACATATATCTGCAGTGACTGAAGGCCCTGAAGTGCCCATTCACTCTTTCTGTCTCTTCTCTCTCTCTTCTCTCTCTCTCTCTCTCTCTCAAATAAATAAATAAATGAAATATCTTTAAATTTTTTTCATTACTATTATATGTCCCTAAATTTAAAAATTCCTCTCCCTTGAATAAATGGAACAACCATATTCATATATTTACCTTAATCCTAACATTCATAGTCAACAACCTAAGTAATGGTATACAAAACTTAACTAAAATGATATTCATAGATCATCTATGATGGTATTTGAGGGGTGGGGGGGAGTTCGAGGTACAGTCTTACTCTAGTCCAGGCTGACCTGGCACTCACTCTGTAGTCCCAGACTGGCCTCGAACTCACAGTAATCCTAACTTTGTCCCCTGAATGCTGGGATCAAAGGTATGCACCACCACACCCAGCCACCACTAAAATTCTTTTAAGGGCTAATGTTATCAATATCAAAATGACAGTTCTACAAATGAAAAGAGCCTGATCTCACCTTCCATGTCAGGACAGGTTATGTGTTAGATTTGATTGATGAATTCTTGGTAAGCTTTACCATTCTCAAATAAGCTGTATTCTGGTGTTGACTATACTTGCCTTGTCTGTTTGTTTGTTTGTTTGTTTGTTTGTTTGTTTGTTTGTTTGTTTGTTTGTTTTGAGGTAGGGTCTCACACTAGCCCAGGCTGACCTAGAATTCACTATGGAGTCTCAGGGTGGCCTCTAACTCATGACGATCTTCCTATCTCTGCTACCTGAGTGCTGGGACTAAAGGTGTGTGACACCACACCTTATTACTGCCTTTGACATTCCCTGATTTATAGAGCCTTGGCCTTTTTCTTCTGTCATTATTGAGGGCAAGGTATCACTCGGCCTCAGGCTAAACTGGAACCCATTTCAGACCAGAAATCTCAGCCTCCCAGGTGATAGGATTAAAGGTGTGGGACATGCACAAGAATTAAGTCCAAATGGATCAAAGACCTTAATATCAGACCCAAAACTCTGAAACTGCTAGAGGAAAAAGAAGGAGAAACCATTCAGCATTGGTATAGGCAATGACTTTCTGAATATAACTCCAGTTGCTCAGGAAATAAAACCACTAAACCACCACTGGGACCTCATGAAATTACAAAGCTTTTGTACAACAAAAGATATTGTGAATACAGCAAAGAGGCAACCTATAGAATGGGAGAAAATCTTTGCCAGCTATACATCTAACAGAGGATTAATATCTAGGATATACAAAGAACTCAAAAGACTAAATGATGGGGCTAGAGAGATTGATTAGTGGTTAAGGCACTTGCCTGTACAGTCAAAGGACCCAGGTTTGATTCTCCAGGATCCACATAAGTCAGATGCAGAAGGGGACACACACATCTGGAGTTCTTTTGCAGTGGCTGGAGGCCCTGGCACACCCATTCTCTCTTTTTTCCTCTCTCTCTCTACCTACTTATCTCTTTCTCTCTCTCTCTCAAATAAATATAGAGCCAGGCATGATTGCATATGACTTTAATCCCAGCACTTGGGAGGCAGAGGTAGGAGGATTACTGTGAGTTTGAGGCTAGCCTGAGACTACATAGTGAATTCCAAGTCATCCTGAGCTACTTCAGAAAACCAAAATAAAATAAAAAATAAATAAAATAAAATAAAATAATAAAATAAATAAATAAATAAAAAGTAAAATAAAAAATAAAATAAAATAATAAATAAATAAAAAGTAAAATAAAAAATAAAATAAATAAAATAAAATAAAATAATAAATAAATAAAAAGTAAAATAAAAAATAAAATAAATAAATAAAATAAAAATAAAATAAAATAATAAAAAATAAATTTTAAAATAAAAAATAAAATAAAGAAATAAAAAATAAAATAAATAAAATAACACTTTAAAAAACTAAATAATAAGAAATCAAACTACACAATTAAAAAATTAGCTTTGGGGGGCTGGAGAGATGGCTTAGCAGTTAAGGTACCTGCCTGCTAAGCCTAAGAACCTGGTTCCAATCTCCAGGTCCCACGTTTAGCCAGATGCAAAGTGACGCAAGGGCGCAATGCCGCACTTGCCAACAAGGGGGCGCACACATCTGGATTTCATTCACAGCAGCTGAGAGACTGCTGGCACGCCCATTCTCTTCTGTCTCCTTCTCCCTCTCTATCTCTCTCTGTGTCTCTCTCCAAAAATGACAAAAAAATTAGCTATGGGGGCTGGAGAGATGGCTTAGTGGTTAAGGCATTTGCCTGCAAAGCCAAAGGACCTAGGTTCAATTCCTAAGGACCCATGTTAGCCAGATGCACAAGGTGGTGTACGTGTCTGGAGTTCATTTGCAGTAGCTAGAGGCCCTGGTACACCCATTCTCTCTCTCTCTCCCTCTTTCTCTGTCAAAAAAAAATTTTTTTTTTGTTTTGTTTTGTTTTTCAAGGTAGGGTCTCTCTCTAGCTCAGGCTGACCTGGAATTCACTATGTAGTCTCAGGCTGGCCTCGAACTCATAGCAACCCTCCTACCTCTGCCTCCTGAGTGCTGGGATTAAAGGCATGGCTCAAATAAATAAATAATTTTTAAATGGGCTATGAAACTAAATTGAGTTCTCAAAAGGAGAAATATAGATGGTGACCTGGTTAAGGCACTTGTCTGCAAAGCCTAAGGACCCATGTTCAACTCTCCAGATCCTACATTAGCCAGACACACAAAGGTGAGCCAAGGGCAAGATCACACATGCCGACCAGGTGGCACAAGTGTCTGGAGTTCAAATTCAGTGGCTGAGGCCCTGACATGCCAATTCTATCTCTCTCTCCCTCCACCCCTCTAAAAAGAAGAAGAGGAGGAGGAGGAAGAAGGAAAGAAATACCAATGTCATATAAATCTCTAAAAGATGTTCTACATACTTAGCCATCAGGAAAATGCAAATTAGAACTACTTTGAGATTCCATTCCACAACTGTTTGAATGGCTATTATCAAGAAACCAAGAAACCAAGCAAGCCCTCGGGAGACAGAGGTAGAAGGATTGCTCTGAGTTCAAGGCCATCCTGAGACTCCATAGTGAATTCCAGGTCATCCTGGGCTAGAGTGAGAGCCTACCTTGAAAAAAAAAATCAAATGACAATAAATGTTGGTAAGGATATGCAAATGTAATCTGGTCCAGCCATTGTGGAAATCAGTGTGGAGGTTCTTGAGACAGCTAAAAACAGATTTACCATATCACCCAGCTATAGCACTCCTAGGCATATATCCTAAGGACTCGTCACACTACCTTAGAGATACTTGCATATCCGTGTTTATTGCCACTCTATTCATAGTAGCTAGGAAATGGAACCAGCCTAGATGTCCCAAAACTGGTGAGTGGATAATGAAGATGTGGTACATTTATACAATAGAGTTCTTTTTAGAAGTAAAGACAAATGAAATTACGAAATTTGCACAGAAATGGATGGACCTGAAAAGGATTATACTTAGTGATGTAAACCAAGCACTACATGTTCTCTCTCATATGTGGATCCTAGCTACAAATGTTTAGACTTGTGTGTGAGTTGGAATAAAACTTGGTAGCAGAGGCCAGTAAGCTAGAAAGAGACTATAAAGGAGGGAGGAGAGGCAAGGACTTGAGGAGATAGTATTGTATGTATGTAATTAGAAGAACAGATTACTGGGGGTGAAAATGCCTAAGTGAGATAAGGGGAGGATACTAAGTAAAGGAAGGGTGGGGAAAGGGTTAATCAAAATCTAAGAGGATATGAATAAGCTGTATGCTGATCTAGCTTTTTGGACAATGGTGTACCCAGAAGCCATAGATTGTTACTAGAAATTTTTCAGTGCCAGGGATGTGATACCTTCCTGTGAGTTGTTGGCCAGGGAGGTCACTGATAACCCCAAAACATCACAGGCCATTCCAAGGCTCTTGGTTTCCCACCAGGAATAGATGGTAAGACCCTATTGCTGAAGACTCCACATGCTTGGGCTGCAAGGTCACCAAGAAATCTTGCTGGAGCTGAGCTGAAACCCTCCTCCACGTAGATCAGCTAACAGAAAGCTGGAAAAAGCTACGCTGCATGCAGCTCCATGGGAGAGAGAGAAGTCATCAGTGGAGATAAACAACAGTGGACACTGCAAGACTTAAATTTGGCCAACCTGGCAAATGAGCCAATGGGTGCAATAGTGAGTTGTCTGTTATGGGGGAAACCAACCGCTCTCTAATTGGACTGGAGGCCTGCTCCACAGCCTATGATCAGAGAAGTCATGAGCCCTAGGGGTGTAACGCCTGCTGGTGTCTGGCTAAATGCTTATATTATGCTCATCAAACTGCCCAATAAGCACTTCTCTTAATGTTCATACTCATATATTAATGCTACTCTTACTTTTGATTAGAGAAGCTTCTCTTTTGAGATGGCAGTTACCTCTGGGATGACTCAAAAGACACCATGGTGCTGAGAAGAAATGACAGAGGAGTATTCAGCACTGAAACAACTCTATCATACCTTCCAAGGCTCAGAGTCCATTGAGAAAGAGGTGGCAGGAGAAATGTAAGAGCCAAAGGAAGGATAGGACTCCTTACAATGCAATTATCCTGACACAAAATGACCTGGATATCCATGATCTCGCAGTGCCTGGAACTACCTACACAAGACCAGCATAATAGGAGGAAAAGATGATGACATCAAAATAAAAGAGAGACTAATTGAGAGAGGGATGAGATATGATGGAGAATAGGGATGTGAAGGGGAAAGTGGGGGGGGTATTATGGTTTATTGTCTTTAATTATAGAAGTTGTCAATAATAAAAAATATTTAATAAAATTTTTTTAAACTTTTGTATGGGTGTAGGCCGCCGCCCCCCGACCGACAGGGAGAATTTAAAGGGGTCGCAGCATCCCACCCGCCCCAGTGACCTCCTGGGGCCTCCCCGCCACCCACACAGGAACATGGCAAAGGTGGAGCAGGTCCTGAACCTCGAGCCGCAGCACGAGCTCAAGTTCCGAGGTCCCTTTACTGATGTTGTCACCACCAATCTAAAGCTTGGCAACCCAACAGACCGGAATGTGTGTTTTAAAGTGAAGACCACAGCACCATGTAGGTACTGCATGCAGCCCAACAGTGGGGTCATTGATGCTGGGGCCTCCATCAATGTATCTGTGATGTTACAGCCTTTCGATTATGACCCCAGTGAGAAAAGTAAACACAAGTTTATGGTTCAGTCTATGTGTGCTCCACCTGACACTTCTGATATGGAGGCAGTATGGAAGGAAGCAAAACCGGAAGACCTTATGGATTCAAAACTTAGATGTGTGTTTGAATTACCAGCAGAAAATGATAAACCACATGATGTGGAGATAAATAAAATATCCACAAGTGCAGCAAAGACAGAAGCATCATCGGCATCTAAACCCTTGGCTTCATCTCTGGAGGACCCAGAAGTGAGGAAGGTGATGGAGGAATGCAAGCGGCTGCAGGGGGAAGTGCAGAGGCTGCGGGAGGAGAGCAGACAGGTCAAGGAAGAAGACGGGCTTCGGATGAGGAAGGTGGCGCAAAGCAGCAGCCCCATGGCCGCTCTAGCCAGCACTGGCAAGGCGGAAGGCCTTAGCATCCGGCTGCTGGCCCTGGTGGTCCTGTTCCTCATTGTCGGCGACCTCATAAGGAAGATTGCCTTATAGAGCAGCATGCAAAGGATGGCAAATTGGATTGACGGATCCGCCACATCATGGGATTTAAATTTATCATAACCATGCGTCAAAGAAATTAATGTATGATGACATCTCACAGATCTTGCCTTTAAATCACCCCTCCCCATGCACACACACACACATGCACACACAGATATAGCATAATATAAAGATCCTTTAGAAAGTTAAAAATAGACAGTAAATGACTGGAGGGACAGAACGATCTCTTCTAATGACGAGGAGGAGCTCCATGATTAACCACAGTGGCTTCTTGTAGCCGCCTCGTTAAACATGGATAGGCATTGGCACGTGTTGTTGGATCATCTCTCTTAAAGCAAGATGCTCTTCCTTGCCTGCTGGTGCTGGTCCGTGGGTTGGGAAGCCCGGCGCGGCGGGCAGGCTGTCCCTCCCCAGTCACCGCACTGCTGCTCCTGCCCAGGTGGCTCCCTCAGGTCTGCAGTCCATCCAAGCCATCGGTTCCTCAGGACTGTAGAGCAGCCAAAGCCATGCAGCACTGTGTGGTAGCTGCTTCTGGTGTGCTTGTAGGTCACGTGTGAGGAACATGTCAACTGACCCAGCACTTGGGAATAAAAGTCTGTGCTTTGTTCTCTTAAAGGGACCATGCTAAGTTATGTTGGTTCATGTAGTAAAACTGAGGTGTTACCAGAGGTGTTGAAGCATACTTAACTTATTTAGTGTATTTCATCTCATTTCTCACTGTCTCAAGTCACCTGTGCTACAGAACACCCATGAGGGGCTGGCACTGCTGCCAGGTGCTGTGACTGTCTGTGTCTGGAGGTTCTGGATTTGAGGAGGGCTCAGTCTGAATGTCCTGAAAGATGTCCTGGGGAGGGGCGTTTTTTGTAGTGACAGTCAGCTATGGGTTCTCCACTTGAATGGAGAAGAGGAATTAGTCTTCTAAATTGTTATTCCACTCCTCCCAGCTGCCACTCAGTCTTCAGCACATAGACTCAAGTCTGTCCTGCCCTCCTCAGGATGAAGAGTCAGGCTGCAGAGGGTGAGGTGCGTGGGTGGGGTGGGCAGGAGGCTCCTCAGCCAATCTATCTGCTGGTAATGGAGTCTGACTGTGAGTTAATTCATGCCCTGAAAGCCCAATCCAATTCTGTTCAACTATGTAGCATCTTAAAAAGAAAATTAAAACAAAGTTCAAAATTAAGAGTTAAAAAAAAAACTTTTGTATGGCAAAGGACACTGGGAATAGAGCAAAGATATGGTACATGTATTCAGCAGTAAAAAAATTAAATTATGAAATTTGCAGGGAAATGGATGATCTGGAAAGGATTATACTAAGTGAGGTACCTAGCTCCAGAAAGCCAAAAGCATGTGTTCTCTCTCTTATGTGAATCCTAGCTACAAATGTTTAGACTTGTATGTGAGTGGGGTAAAAATCAGTAGCAGAGGCCAGTAAGCTAGAAAGGGACTATAAGGGGGAAGGACAGGGGAGGACTTAAGAGGATGGTATAGTATATATGTAAATAGATGAACAGATTACTGTGGGTGAATGGCCTAAATGAGGTCAGGGGAACAGATTGAGTAAAGGAAGGGTGGGGGGAATGGTTAACCAAAACTTAAGAGGGTATGAACAAGCTGTATGGAAACATACATTTTTGGACAATGGCCCACCCAGAAGCCATAAATTGTTACTAGAAAAAATTTCAGTGCCAGGGATGGGATACCTTCCAGTGAGTTGTTGGCCAGGGAGGTCCCTGATGCCCCCAAAACATTACAAGCCATTGCCAAGGCTCTTAGTTTTCCACCAGGAATAGATGGTAAGACCCTATTGCTGAAGACTCCACATGCTTGGGCTGCAAGATTACTGAGAAATCAAGCTGGAGCTGAGCTGAAAACCTGCCCCCTGAGGACCAGCTGACAAAAAGCTGAAAAAAGCCACACTGCATGCAGCCCTATGGGTGAGAGAAGTCATCAGTGGAGATACTCACCAGTGGATACTGCAAGACTTAAAAGTTTGGCCAACCAGGCCAAATGAGCCAACGGGTGCAATAGTGGCTTGTCTGTTATGGGGGAAACCAACCACTCACTACTTGGACTGATGGCCCACTCCAGGGGAGGAAATACATGCCTGGTACTGAAAACCTATGACAGGGGAGGTCATAGCCCTAGGAGTGTAACACCTTCAGGTGTCTGGCTAAATGTATATATTATGCTCACCAAACTACTCAGAAGGCATTTCTCTTAATGTTCATACTCATATACTAACACTACTCTCACTTTTGGATTATAGAAGCTTCTCTTTTCAGATGGCAGTGACCTCTGGGATGTCTCAAAAGGCACCATGCACTGAGAAGTGCAGAAGAGTGTTCAGCACTGAAACATCTCTATCACAAGGCTCAGGATCCATTGTGGAAGACATGCAGAAAGAATGTATGAGCCAAAGGAAGGGTAGGACTGCTTACAATGCCTGGTCCTACCTGCACAGGACCCTCATAATAGGAAGAAAAGATGATGACATCAAAATAAAATGGACTAGCCAGGTGTCATGGCACACACCTTTAATCCCAGCACTCAGGAGGCAGAGATAGGAGGATTGCCGTGAGTTTGAGGCCAACCTGAGACTACACAGTGAATTCCAGGTCAGCCTGGGCTAGAGTAAGACTCTACCTCTAAAAACCAAAAATAAATAAATAAATAAGTGTAATCGAGAGGGGGAGGGGATATGATGGAGGGTGGATCTGTGAAGGGGAAAGTGGGGGGAAGGAAATATCATGATTTGCTTATTGTTATGGAAGTTATCAATAAAAATGTTTTAAAAAGGGCTGGAGAGATGGCTTAGGGGTTAAGGCGCCTGCCTCCTGAGCCTAAGAACACTGGTTCCAATCTCCAGCAGTTCCAATCTCCAGGTCCCACATTTAGCCAGATGCAAAGTGATGCAAGGGCGCAATGCCGCACTTGACCACAAAGGGGCAGACACATCTGGATTTCATTCGCAGCAGCTGAGTCACTGCTGGCACACCCATCTCTGTCTTCCTCTCCCCCTCTCTCTCTGTCTCTGTCTCTCTGTCTCTCTCCAAAAAAATAATAAATAAAAATAAAAAATAAAAAGCTTTACCAAGAGAGAACCAATTTACACTCAGTGTAGGTGAGACCAGAAGCCACCACAAAAGGTAACAGGGCCATCTTACACTGGCCCAAAGCCAGGTATGTAGCCCTGCACTGGAAATGCTAATTGTACCTTCCATATTAGGAAAGGTTGATAAAGAAAAGAATCCCAGGGAGGGAAAGATTCAAAAACTTAGCTCACTTAGACAAAATGCTGGGCTGGAGAGATTGCTAAGTGGTTAAGGCACTTGCCTGCAAAGCCTCATAAACCAGGTTTAATTCCCCAGTATCCACGTAAAGCCAGATGCACAAAGTGGTGCAAACATCTGGCGTTTGTTTTCAATGGCTGAAAGCCTTGGTGTGCCCATTTTTTTCTATCTGTCTCTGTTTTATCTATCTGTCTATACTTAAAAATAAATAAAAAAGAATTTTAAAAAAATGTTGATGAGCCAAGCATGGTAGCACACGTCTTTAATCTCAGCACTTAGGAGGCAGAGGTAGGAGGATTGCTGTGAGTTCGTGGCCACCCCAAGACTACATAGTTAATTCCAGGTCAGCCTGGGCCAAAGTGAGACCCTACCTTGAAAAAAAAAAAAAAAAAAAAAAAAAGTTGGTGCATTAAATTTGATTCATATACTTTTGTTCAGCTTTGGTATTCTTAAATAAGTTGTGTTTTGGGGTTGACTTTTGTTGCATTTGGTAGTTCTTGACTTACAGTGCCTTTTTTTCTTTCTTGGGGGCAGGGTCTCACTTGGGCTCAGATTGACTGAAACCTATAAGAGACCAGGAATCTCAGCCTCCCGGCTGACAGTGCTAAGGGTATGAGTCAAGATGTCCAGCCCATTTAAGGAATTTGGTTTTGTCAGTTTAACTGCTTTTTTTAATCCCCATGCATGCACATGTTGGTTTTGTTTGTGTGTGTATATACTGCTCCATTGGAGTTCACAATTGTTCTGTATTTTTCTCCACCCAGCCTACTATTGGAATCCTCCTACAATCTCTTTTACCTACAACTTGTTTACTTTCCCTCTTTTACCAACTCTTTTTCCACACCCTGTCCTCTTTTTCCCCTCCTTATTCTCCATAACTACAACCTTCCATAGACTGGACAACTTCTAATATTTACAGAAACTAACAGCACCTAAGTTCTTTTTCCAAAATACCTCAGCCACTTCCATCTTTTTTTCAAAGTTAATATTAACCCTCACAGTAATTTACCTTATACTGTTCCCAGTTGTAAATACCCAAAACCTTAGCATATCTCTACCAGACTTACTCTTTTACACACCAGAAATTATTGAAATAAAGAAACATTGTTGCCAATTTGATGCTACTTTATTTGCATAGTAGGCATATACAAAACCTTGGGTCACTCCTGCTGTTACTCTGGGAGTATTATAAGGGACACACTGGCACCTTAGGCTCCTACCCTGAAGAGAGATAACTTCATATATGTATATTCAATATAGCAGATAATTAGAAAACCCAAGCATTGAATTAACTTTAGATGCAAAAATCTCTACATTTTAATACAAGAAACACAAAAAAATCAAGACAACAAAATTTCACCAAAAATTATAAATCTGGGGGCTGGAGAGATGGCTTAGTGGTTAAGGCATTTGCCTGCAAAGCCAAAGGACCTGGATCGATTCTCCAGGACCCACATAAGCCAGATGCACAAGGGGGCGCATGCATCTGGAGTTCATTTGCAGTGGCTGGATACCCATCTTCTCTCCCTCTCTCTCTCTCTCCCTCTTTCTCTCTCTCTTAAATAAATAAATAAATAAATATAGTTTGAAAAATTATAAATTCAACATAAATGACCTCCAGTGAGACTGAATTAGATGAAATGCCTGACAAAGATTTCAAAAGAATGATTTTAAGTACGTTCAAGAAAATCAAAGAAGAAATCAAAGGAGTCAAAGAAGAAAACAAACTCTAGAAGGAATCCCAAGAGAGCACAGGAAACTAACTTAATAAACTAAGGAAGTTGATACAAAATATGAGTAATGAAATGGAAATACTGAAGAAATACCAATCATAAATACTAGAAATGAAAAGCACAGTAAGTCAAAATAAAACACTGCAGAGAGGAATGCTCAGCACTGAAACATCTCAATCACACCTTCCAAGGCTCTGGGTCCATTGCAGAAAAGTTGGCAGAAATAATGTAAGAGCCAAAGGAAAGGTAGGACTCCTTACAATGCACTCTTCCAGTCACAAAATGCCTGACACTACCTACACAAGACCATCATAATAGGAGGAAAAGATGATGACATCAAGATAAAAGAGAGACTGATGGAAAGAGGAAGGGGATATGATGGAGAGTGGAGTTATGAAGGGGAAAGCAGAAGTGGGAGAGAATTATCATGATATATTGTCTATAATTACGGAAGTTGTCAATAATAAAAATTTAAAAAGAAACTCTGTAGAAAGTCATTGAAGAAATCAAGAAGGAAATTTAAAAATTCATAGAATCAGGGCTAGAGCAATGGTATAGTGGTTAAGGCACTTGCCTGCATAGACCCAGGTTCAATTTCCCAGTACCCACGTAAGCCAGATGCACCAGGTGGCCCATGCATCTGGAGTTCATTTTCAGTGGCTAGTGGCCCTGGCATGTCCATTCTTTCTCTTTGCTCTTTCTATCTTCCCCCATCTCTCAAATAACTAATAAAAATATTTTTAAAAATTCATAGAGGGGTTTCAGGGATGGCTTAGTCATTAAGGTGCTTGCCTGTGAAGCCTAAGGATCCAAGTCCAATTCTCCAGAACCCACATAAGCCAGATGCACATGATGGCACATGCATCTGGAGTTTGTTTGCAGTGGCTAGAGGCCCTAGTGTGCCCATTCTCTCTGTCTCCTTCTCTATCTCTCTAATAAATAAATAATAAAATATTTTTAAAAGAAATTTTAAAAATTTATAGCATCAAGGTTGGGAGAGATGGCTTAGCGGTTAAGGCACTTGCCTGTGAAGTCTAAGGACCCATGTTTGACTCTCCAGATCTCATGTAAGTCAGATGTACAAAGCACAAGGTCGCATATGCCCACTAGGTAGCACAAGCATATGGAGTTCAATTGCAGTGGCAGAGGCCCTGGCACACCAATTCTCTCTCTCCTTTATCATTCTCACTCTCTCTAAAAGAAAAATAAAAAATTAAAATAAATAAAAACTAACTTCATAGAATCAGATGATAATGAAAACACAACATACCAAAACTTATGGGATACAATGAAGGCAGTCCTAAGAGGGAAATTTATAGCTTTAAGTGTCTACATAAAGAAATAAAGGTAAGGGCTGGAGAGATGGCTTAGCGGCTAAGGCGCCTGCCTGCTAAGCCTAAGAACGCTGGTTCCAATGTCCAGCGGTTCCAATCTCCAGGTCCCACATTTAGCCAGATGCAAAGTGAGGCAAGGGCGCAATGTCACACTTGCCCACAAGGGGGCGCACACATCTGGATTTCGTTCACAGCAGCTGAGACTGCTGGCGCGCCCATTTCTGTCTCCCTCTCCTTCTCTGTCTATCTCTCTCTGTCTCTCTCTCCAAAAATAAATAAAAAATAATTTAAAAATTAAAAAAAAAAGAAATAAAGGTAAGATGGCAGTATACTAGCTACACCAAAGCAGCCTAGGGAGGGAAATAAACAGAAACACAGCAAAATACATTCTTCTACTGAAAAGTGAAGGTGTATAAGTTGTTATCAACCACAGCAGAGAAGCAAGAGAGACCAAGATCTTCCAGAAAGGAGGAAACTGGCCAGAATCCCACCAAGGCACCAGCAGCCCCAATCTGCAAACAGTGCAGAGCAGAGGGAGCAGAAACAAGGTGAAGGGATTTTCCACTCACATCAGCCTCCTCCTTGCAAAGGCAAGAAACCTGAAGGAGAAGACAGCAGGGGCCAGCTGAGCAGCTGCTGAAGGAAAACACAAATGGGATCAGATGAGCTGCTCCAGTACAACTCCAGACACCCTGCATAGTCTCCCATCCCCCATCAGTCAGGGCTGTGAACATCTGAAGAACTCATTCACTCCCAGTCATCCAACACTGAGGGATCAAGGTGGGCACTCAGCATTGGTGAGATTGGAAGCCATCCCAAAAGGTAACAGGGCCTACTTATACAAATCCAGATACATAGACCTGCACTGGAAGTGCTAATCTCTCTCCATGTCAGGAAAGTTTAAGTATTACATTTGAATGATATAATCTTGGTTAGCTTTGCCCCTCTCAAATAAGCTATATTGTGGTGTTGACTATTGTTTCCTTTAACATTTCCTGATTTTTTGGGCTTTTGTCTTTTTCTTCTGTCATTATTGGGGGCAGGGACTGACATGGAACCCATTTCAGACTACAAATCTCAACCTCCTAGTTGATAGGATTAAGAGTATGGAGCAACACACACCCTTAGGGACTTTGGCTTTATTAGATTATCTGTTTAGCTTAATCCCCACCCTTGTATAAATACTCTGTGCTGGTTATGACTGAATGACAATATTGCACAGTTGAATTTTAGAATTTCCCAGTAATTCGCTTCACCCAGTCTACTATATACTATATACTATAATACTTGAATAGCAAGCAAAGTAAACACATAGGGTTACTTGTGCTGTTTTCTTGGAGTATAAGAGCTATATCCGGCACCTTAAGCTCCTACACAGAAGATATATAACACTGGATTTACACAGCTAAGAACACTGCATATAATTAGAAAACCCAAGCATGAAATTAACTCAAGATGCAAAAATCTCTACATTATAATACAAAATCATAGAAGAAAACTTCGCAAGTTGGGAAAGAGATGCCAATACAGATCCAAGAAGACTATAGAACACCAAACAGACAAAATCAGGAAAGAACCACTAGCTGTCATATTATATTTAAACTACAAAACACACAAACCAAAGAAAATATACTGAAATAGAAAAATCAAGTCACATACAAAGGCAAGCCCATCAGGATAACAACAGATTACTCAATATAAACTTTAAAACCCAGAAAGGGGCTGGAGAGATGGCTTAGCAGTTAAGGCATTTACCTCCAAAGCTAAAGTATCCCAGTTCAACTCCCCAGGACCCACATAAGCCAGATGCACAAGGGGGCATATGCATCTGGAATTTGTTTGCAGAGGCTGGAGGCCCTGGTGTACCCATTATCTCTCTCTCTCTCTCCCTCTCTCTCTCTCTCTCTCTCTCTCAAGTAAATAAATATACAAAAATTTTTTTTTTTGTTTTTTCGAGGTAGGGTTTCACTCTGGTCCAGGCTGACCTGGAATTAACTATGTAGTCTCAGGGTGGCTTCGAACTCATGGCAATCCTCCTACCTCTGCCTCCCAAATGCTGGGATTAAAGGTGTGCTCCACCACGCCCAGCTCTACAAAATATATTTTTTAAAAAAACAGAAGGGCTTGGAATGATGTATTCCAAGTTCTGAAAATAACAACTGTCAACCAAGATTACTTTATCCGGAAAAGCTATCCATCCAAATAGATGGAAAAATAAGGATATTCCACAACAAAAGCAGGCTAAAGGAATATACGAACACTAAACCAGCTCTACAGAAAATACTTTAAAGGATCCTCCATGAGGAAGAGAAAGAAAAACACATACATAAGGAACCTAGAAAAATAAAATACATTCAAATATTAGTTAGTACAGGAGAGCAAAGTTAAAACTAGAAGAACTACAAAACAAGACAAATGGCACAAATAAACACACAACTTTCAATAATAACTCTTAATATCAACAACCTCAATGCCCCAACCAAAAGACACAGGTTTTCAGATTGGGTTAATGAACTATAGAAATGATCCCTGAAAGTATAGTCTTTCAGATTGGGTTAAAAAGCAGGATCCTCCAATTAAGTTGCCTCCAAGAAACTCACCTTTCCACAAAAAATGGACACTATCTTAGGGTGAAAGCCTGGAAAACAGTGTTTTAAGCAAATGGGCCCAGAAAACAAGCAGGTGTTGCTATCCTAATATCTGACAGGGTAGACTTCAGACTAACATTAGTTATGAAAGATAAGGAAGATCACTTTATATTGATTAAAGGAACATTCCAATAGGAGGACATTACAATCCTAAACACATGTGCATCTAACATGGGGCTACCAATTTCATCAAACAAACAATATCAAATGAAAGTTATAGTGGGTGACTTCAATACCTGACTCTCATCAACTGACAGGTCATCCTGGCAAAAAAATAAACAGAGGTGCATTTGGATTAAATAAGGTCATAGAACAAATGGACCTAACAGATATCTATAGAACATTTCATCCAAATGCTGCAGAATACAAACTCGTTTCAGCAGCACCTGGAACATTCTCTAACATAGACCATATATTAGGACACAAAGCAAATCTTAACAAATACAGGAAAACTGAAATAATTCCTTGCACTCTATCTGATCACAATGGGATCAAACTACAAATCAACAACAAGAAAATCTATATACACAAAATCCTAGAAACTAAACAATATACTACTAAATGATGAATGGGTCAATCAAGAAATCAAGAAGGAGCCAGGCATGGTGGCACACACCTTTAATCCCAGCACTCAGGAAGCAGAGATAGGAGGATCACCATGAGTTTGAGGCCACCCTGAGACTACATAGTTAATTCCAGGTCAGCCTGGACCAGAATGAGACCCTACCTTGAAAAACCAACCAACCAAACAAACAAAAAAAAAGAAATCAAGAAGGAAATTTAAAAATTCATAGAATCACACCCTCCAAGGCTCAGGGACCATTGCGGAAGAGGGAGCGGATAGAATGGAAGAGCCAAAGGAAGGGTATGACTTCTTACAATGCAACTGCCCAGACAGAAATTGGCCTCGATATTCATGACTTTGCAGTGCCTAGCAATACCTCCGCAAGACCCTCAAAATAGAAAAAAAAAGATGATGACATCAAATTAAGAGAGAGACTAATGGAGAGAGGGAGAGGATATGATGGAGACTGGACTTCTAAAGTGGAATGGGGGAAGGGGAGGGAAATAGGTGGTTTTTTTGGTATGTAAGTATAAAAGTTGTCAATAAAAAAATAATAATTAAAAAAATTCATAGAATCAAATGATAATGAGAACACAACATATCAAAACCTTTGAGACACAATTAAGGCAGTCCTTAGAGGGAACTTTATAGCTATAAGTGCCTATATTAAGAAACTAAAAAGGTTGCAAGTAAACAACTTAATACTCCACATTAAGGCCTTGGAAAAAGAAGAACAAGGCAAATCAAAAATCAAACGTGGTACCTGAAGAATCAACCGGGGTCCTTAGGCTTCACAGGCATGTGCCTTAACCACTAAGCCATCTCTCCAACCCTGTTTTATGAATTCTAAACACATTCTTTCACTTGTTATAAAATTGTATTATTTCAGCAAATTTTAAAGTCTATGAAAAATTTTAAACAATACTATTATAGTTCTGTTCATGTTGCTGGGACAACACACACAACCAAAAGCAGCTGATGGAGCTGGGCATGGTGGTATATGCCTTTAATCCCAGGAGGAGAGGAGAGGTAGGAGGATTGCTATGAGTTCAAGGCCACCCTAAGACTACATAGTGAATTCCAGGTCATCTTAGACTAGAGCAAGACTAACTCTCAAAAAAAAAAAAAATCAGCTTTTGAGAGAAAAGGATTTATATTGACTTACAGACTCAAGGAGAAACTTCATGATGGCAGGAGAAAGCATGGCATGAACAACAGCAGGAGAGTAAGCTGAGCTCAGGCAAGGAGGAGTTGGCTATAGCACCTGCAATAACATACCTCCTCCAACAAGTCTCCACCTCCCAAATTGCTACCAGCTGGGAACCAAGTCTTCAAAATACATGAGTTTATGAGAAGACATATGATATAAACCACTACATTCTTCCCCTGGCCCCCATAGACTCATGACCATCTTAAGATGTAAAAATGTATTCAGTCCAACATTAAAAGTCCCCATAAGTAGCCGGGCATGGTGGCGCACGCCTTTAATCCCGGCACTCAGGAGGCAGAGGTAGGAGGATCGCCAAGAGTTCAAGGCCACCCTGAGACTACATAGTTAATTCCAGGTCAGCCTGGACAGAGTGAGACCCTACCTCGAAAATTAAAAAAAAAAAAAAAGTCCCCATAAGTTTTATCAATCCTGATAGTGTTTAAACACCTCCTTAGTCCAAAGTCTCTTAACTGTGAGCCTATAAAACCAAAACACAATTTATATACATAATGGCACAGAGTAAGTATTACCACTGCAAAAGAAGGCATAACAAAAAAACATCAAGGCAATACAAGATCTAAAACAAACAGGGCAGGCTGGACAGATGGCTTAGCAGTCAAGGAGCTTGCCTGCAAAGCCTAAGAACCCATATTCTATTCCCCGGTACCAAGGTAACCCAGATGCATAAGGTAGCACATGTGTCTGGAGTTCATTTGCGGTGGCTAGAGGCCCTGATATACCCTTTATCTTTGTCTCTATCTGCCTCTTTGTCTCTTTCTCTCTCTCAAATAAATAAGTAAATAAAATATTTAAAAGCAAGTAGGGCAAATACTCAATTCAGTAGCTCCATGTGGGGCCTGCAACAAAATCTGTAGGGTTCTAATTCCACCCCTACAGGTGGGCTAGGGGAAAACTCCATTTGAAACCAGTAATTCTCCTTGGTGGCTCTCTCATACTGATGGCAACTCCAACATACTGGGGTCTTCACTTTAACCCATGGTTCATTCTCATGGTTCTATTTGGTATCCACACAGGGGCACCTATAATCCTGCCTACATTGCCCAGTGACTATTTATAAAAAAAAACCAAGTCACAGAGGTAGGAGGATCACTGTGAGTTCAAGACCAGCCTGAGACTACATAGTGAATTCCAGGTCAGCCTGGACTAGAGTGAGACCCTACCTCAAAAAAAATAGTTGCAAATTTAATGATTCCCTCTTTCCTGCATTTGTTATACTTCCATAATACTAGGTAGGATACCAAATTGGTTAATCCAGGGGGGAATAAAGCTGAGTTTGAAAAGCAGAAAAACTTCTTTAGCATTCTTCCTATTGTTGCAACAGACAATCTGGCCCAATCTCAATGTTGGTAATCTCTTAAACAATTGTAGCTGAAGTGGGCTACAGTCTCCTGCCTAAAAGTTTCATTTTTTTCTGTGCCATATCCTTCTGCTTGATATTCTACTATTACTTTTTTTTTCATGCAGTCCCAATGGGGCTTCTTTTAAATTTTACTTTGTTTAGTTCTCAGTACACAAAAAGAGCACAGCCAGGGCTGGAGGGATGGTTAAGGGGCTAGCCTGAAGAGCTAAAGGACCCAGGTTCAATTCCCCAGAATCCACATAAGCCAGATATACAAAGTGGCACATGTTTCTGGAGTTCATTTGCAGTGGCTGAAGGCCCTGGTGCACACATTCTCTCTCAGTCTATCTGCCTCTTTCTCAAATATAAATAAAAATAAATATATATTTGAAAAAAAAAGAAAGAGCATAGCCAGCCTCTCACACAGACTGCCTGTAGCCCATTACAGCAAAGTTACCTTCCCCTCTTAAGTCAAGCCTCTGAAAGTCATAGCTCTTTCTGCATTTGTGTCTTTCAAACTCTAAACAGAGTGATACATCAAACTCTGCTTACAGGGCTGGAAAGATGGCTTAGCACTTAAGGCACTTGCCTGCCAAGCCTAAGGACCCATGTTCAACTCTCTAGACCTTACATAAGCCAGACGTACACAGTGACACAAGTGCAAGGTTGCACATCTGGAATTTGACTTCAGTGGATGAAGGCCCTGGTGCACCAATTCTCTCTATTTCACTTGCTCTCTCTCTCTCTTTCATAAAAAATAAAATACATTCAAATATTAGTTAGTACAGGAGAGCAAAGTTAAAACTAGAAGAACTACAAAACAAGACAAATGGCACAAATAAACACACAACTTTCAATAATAACTCTTAATATCAACAACCTCAATGCCCCAACCAAAAGACACAGGTTTTCAGATTGGGTTAATGAACTATAGAAATGATCCCTGAAAGTATAGTCTTTCAGATTGGGTTAAAAAGCAGGATCCTCCAATTAAGTTGCCTCCAAGAAACTCACCTTTCCACAAAAAATGGACACTATCTTAGGGTGAAAGCCTGGAAAACAGTGTTTTAAGCAAATGGGCCCAGAAAACAAGCAGGTGTTGCTATCCTAATATCTGACAGGGTAGACTTCAGACTAACATTAGTTATGAAAGATAAGGAAGATCACTTTATATTGATTAAAGGAACATTCCAATAGGAGGACATTACAATCCTAAACACATGTGCATCTAACATGGGGCTACCAATTTCATCAAACAAACAATATCAAATGAAAGTTATAGTGGGTGACTTCAATACCTGACTCTCATCAACTGACAGGTCATCCTGGCAAAAAATAAACAGAGGTGCATTTGGATTAAATAAGGTCATAGAACAAATGGACCTAACAGATATCTATAGAACATTTCATCCAAATGCTGCAGAATACAAACTCGTTTCAGCAGCACCTGGAACATTCTCTAACATAGACCATATATTAGGACACAAAGCAAATCTTAACAAATACAGGAAAACTGAAATAATTCCTTGCACTCTATCTGATCACAATGGGATCAAACTACAAATCAACAACAAGAAAATCTATATACACAAAATCCTAGAAACTAAACAATATACTACTAAATGATGAATGGGTCAATCAAGAAATCAAGAAGGAGCCAGGCATGGTGGCACACACCTTTAATCCCAGCACTCAGGAAGCAGAGATAGGAGGATCACCATGAGTTTGAGGCCACCCTGAGACTACATAGTTAATTCCAGGTCAGCCTGGACCAGAATGAGACCCTACCTTGAAAAACCAACCAACCAAACAAACAAAAAAAAAAGAAATCAAGAAGGAAATTTAAAAATTCATAGAATCACACCCTCCAAGGCTCAGGGACCATTGCGGAAGAGGGGGCGGATAGAATGGAAGAGCCAAAGGAAGGGTATGACTTCTTACAATGCAACTGCCCAGACAGAAATTGGCCTCGATATTCATGACTTTGCAGTGCCTAGCAATACCTCCGCAAGACCCTCAAAATAGAAAAAAAAAGATGATGACATCAAATTAAGAGAGAGACTAATGGAGAGAGGGAGAGGATATGATGGAGACTGGACTTCTAAAGTGGAATGGGGAAGGGGAGGAAATAGGTGGTTTTTTTGGTATGTAAGTATAAAAGTTGTCAATAAAAAATAATAATTAAAAAAATTCATAGAATCAAATGATAATGAGAACACAACATATCAAAACCTTTGAGACACAATTAAGGCAGTCCTTGGAACTTTATAGCTATAAGTGCCTATATTAAGAAACTAAAAAGGTTGCAAGTAAACAACTTAATACTCCACATTAAGGCCTTGGAAAAAGAAGAACAAGGCAAATCAAAAATCAAACGTGGTACCTGAAGAATCAACTGGGGTCCTTAGGCTTCACAGGCATGTGCCTTAACCACTAAGCCATCTCTCCAACCCTGTTTTATGAATTCTAAACACATTCTTTCACTTGTTATAAAATTGTATTATTTCAGCAAATTTTAAAGTCTATGAAAAATTTTAAACAATACTATTATAGTTCTGTTCATGTTGCTGGGACAACACACACAACCAAAAGCAGCTGATGGAGCTGGGCATGGTGGTATATGCCTTTAATCCCAGGAGGGAGAGGTAGGAGGATTGCTATGAGTTCAAGGCCACCCTAAGACTACATAGTGAATTCCAGGTCATCTTAGACTAGAGCAAGACTAACTCATCAAAAAAAAAAAAAATCAGCTTTTGAGAGAAAAGGATTTATATTGACTTACAGACTCAAGGAGAAACTTCATGATGGCAGGAGAAAGCATGGCATGAACAACAGCAGGAGAGTAAGCTGAGCTCAGGCAAGGAGGAGTTGGCTATAGCACCTGCAATAACATACCTCCTCCAACAAGTCTCCACCTCCCAAATTGCTACCAGCTGGGAACCAAGTCTTCAAAATACATGAGTTTATGAGAAGACATATGATATAAACCACTACATTCTTCCCCTGGCCCCCATAGACTCATGACCATCTTAAGATGTAAAAATGTATTCAGTCCAACATTAAAAGTCCCCATAAGTAGCCGGGCATGGTGGCGCACGCCTTTAATCCCGGCACTCAGGAGGCAGAGGTAGGAGGATCGCCAAGAGTTCAAGGCCACCCTGAGACTACATAGTTAATTCCAGGTCAGCCTGGACAGAGTGAGACCCTACCTCGAAAAAAAAAAAAAAAAAAAAAAAGTCCCCATAAGTTTTATCAATCCTGATAGTGTTTAAACACCTCCTTAGTCCAAAGTCTCTTAACTGTGAGCCTATAAAACCAAAACACAATTTATATACATAATGGCACAGAGTAAGTATTACCACTGCAAAAGAAGGCATAACAAAAAAACATCAAGGCAATACAAGATCTAAAACAAACAGGGCAGGCTGGACAGATGGCTTAGCAGTCAAGGAGCTTGCCTGCAAAGCCTAAGAACCCATATTCTATTCCCCGGTACCAAGGTAACCCAGATGCATAAGGTAGCACATGTGTCTGGAGTTCATTTTTATGTGGCTAGAGGCCCTGATATACCCTTTATCTTTGTCTCTATCTGCCTCTTTGTCTCTTTCTCTCTCTCAAATAAATAAGTAAATAAAATATTTAAAAGCAAGTAGGGCAAATACTCAATTCAGTAGCTCCATGTGGGGCCTGCAACAAAATCTGTAGGGTTCTAATTCCACCCCTACAGGTGGGCTAGGGGAAAACTCCATTTGAAACCAGTAATTCTCCTTGGTGGCTCTCTCATACTGATGGCAACTCCAACATACTGGGGTCTTCACTTTAACCCATGGTTCATTCTCATGGTTCTATTTGGTATCCACACAGGGGGCACCTATAATCCTGCCTACATTGCCCAGTGACTATTTATAAAAAAAAACCGAGTCACAGAGGTAGGAGGATCACTGTGAGTTCAAGACCAGCCTGAGACTACTACATAGTGAATTCCAGGTCAGCCTGGACTAGAGTGAGACCCTAAAAAAAAAAAAAAATAGTTGCAAATTTAATGATTCCCTCTTTCCTGCATTTGTTATACTTCCATAATACTAGGTAGGATACCAAATTGGTTAATCCAGGGGGGAATAAAGCTGAGTTTGAAAAGCAGAAAAACTTCTTTAGCATTCTTCCTATTGTTGCAACAGACAATCTGGCCCAATCTCAATGTTGGTAATCTCTTAAACAATTGTAGCTGAAGTGGGCTACAGTCTCCTGCCTAAAAGTTTCATTTTTTTCTGTGCCATATCCTTCTGCTTGATATTCTACTATTACTTTTTTTTTCATGCAGTCCCAATGGGGCTTCTTTTAAATTTTACTTTGTTTAGTTCTCAGTACACAAAAAGAGCACAGCCAGGGCTGGAGGGATGGTTAAGGGGCTAGCCTGAAGAGCTAAAGGACCCAGGTTCAATTCCCCAGAATCCACATAAGCCAGATATACAAAGTGGCACATGTTTCTGGAGTTCATTTGCAGTGGCTGAAGGCCCTGGTGCACACATTCTCTCTCAGTCTATCTGCCTCTTTCTCAAATATAAATAAAAATAAATATATATTTGAAAAAAAAGAAAGAGCATAGCCAGCCTCTCACACAGACTGCCTGTAGCCCATTACAGCAAAGTTACCTTCCCCTCTTAAGTCAAGCCTCTGAAAGTCATAGCTCTTTCTGCATTTGTGTCTTTCAAACTCTAAACAGAGTGATACATCAAACTCTGCTTACAGGGCTGGAAAGATGGCTTAGCAGTTAAGGCACTTGCCTGCCAAGCCTAAGGACCCATGTTCAACTCTCTAGACCTTACATAAGCCAGACGTACACAGTGACACAAGTGCAAGGTTGCACATCTGGAATTTGACTTCAGTGGATGAAGGCCCTGGTGCACCAATTCTCTCTATTTCACTTGCTCTCTCTCTCTCTTTCATAAAAATAATACAAAAAAACTGCTTACAGTACTGCAAGGCATCTTTTAGTTTAAGGTTTCAAACCTTTCCACATTCCTCCCACAAATCACTTCCAAAACATCAAAAACCATGGGCTGGAGAGATGGCTTAGCGGTTAAGGAGCCTGCCTCCTAAGCCTAAGAACGCCAGTTCCAATCTCCAGGCCCCATGTTTAGCCAGATGCAAAGTGACGCAAGGGTGCAATGCCGCACTTGGCCACAAGGGGGTATACACAGCTGGATTTTGTTCACAGCAGCTGAAAGGCTGCTGGCACGCCCATCTTTGTCTCCCTCTTCTTCTCTCTGTCTGTCTCTCTCTCTCTGTCTCTCTCTAAAAAATATATATCAAAAACCACACAGACAGGTATATAGCAGTATCAATCCTACTCCTGATACCAGTTTTCTATTGTAATGTACCTTTATGCTGCTGGGACAACCAAAAGAAGCTGATGGATGAAAATTATTTATTTTGGCTTAAAATCTTGAGTGGAAGCTTCATGATGGCAGGGAAAAGACGGTACAACAGAGGCTGGCCATCACCTCCTTGCCATATCAGATGGAAAACAATTATCAATTATCTGGTAAGGTGGAGCTGGCTATAAAATTTCTAAGCCTGCTCCTAACAACTCATCACCTCCTACAAAGCTCCACTACCCAAATTGCCACCAGACAGGGAATACTTATTAAAGCACATAAATTTATGGAGAACATCTGATTCAAACCACTACAATTACCTATTATTCATTTACTATAAAACATTTTCGAATGTTAAAGAAATTTAGTTTTCTTTTGTCTTTTGATTTTTTTTTTTTTTTTTGATTTTCAAGGTAGGGTCTCACTCTGACCCAGGCTGACCTGGAATTCACTCTGTAGTCTCAGGGTGGCCTCGAACTCATGGCAATCCTCCTACCTCTGCCTCCCAAGTGCTGGGATTAAAGGCGTGCACCATCATGCCCAGCTCGTCTTTTGATTTTTTTTTGTTCCTCTCTAAAATATGGAGATAGGAAACTATTCTCTAAATACTTTTTGTTTTCTTTTTAAAGATTTATTTTTTTTTAATTTATTAGAGATAGAGGGGAGAGAGTGAGAGTGAGAATGGATGCACCAGGGCTTCTAGCCACTGCAAACTCCAGATGCATGTGCCACCATGTGCATCTGGCTTGTGTGGGACCTGGAGAATCAAACCTGAGTCCATAGACTTCACAAGCATGTACCTCAACTGCTAGGCCATCTCTCCAGCCCATGTCATTGAATTTTTAAGAAATCATTAGCCAGGCATGGTGGCACACACCTTTAGTCCCAGCACTAGGGAGGCAGAGGTAGGAGGATTGCCATGAGTTCAAGGCCACCCTGAGACTACACAGTGAATTGCAGAATTCCACGTCAACCTTGGCTAGAGTGAGACCCTACCTCGAAAAACAAACAAACAAAAAACTCATTAAAAGTCAACTCATATATTGTGACTGTTCAAAACAACCAGACACATCTGATTAAGGTTAAAATAAAAACTATACCCTACCTTCAGAAAATTGGGGTCCTCTTTGCTCATATGAAAAGGATCATACTCTTTTGGATCATAATGTTGTATAAATGCATTTCCCTAAAAAGGAAATATAACAACACTTAAGAAAGAGGTACACAATTTATTTTCATAATATCAGGACTCAAAAGTTAACAAAGGCTGGAGAGATGGCTCAGAGGTTAAAGGCCCTTGCTTGCAAGCCCGGGTTCAATTCCATAGTACCCAGATGCACAAAGTAGCAAGCATGTCTAGAGTTCATTTGCAGTAGCAAGAGGCCCTGGCATGAACATACTTCCCCTCACACAGACACACACCCTCCAAATAAGTAGAAATACTAAAAAAATAAAATAAAATAAAATAAAGTTAAACAGAGTTAAACACCTTTAATCCCACCACTTGGGAGGCAGAGATAAGAGTTTGTGAGTTTGAGGCCACCCAGAGAGTACATAGTGAATTCCAGATCACCTGGGTAGAGTGAGACTCTACCTCATAAAATAAACAAAGCTGGGCATGGTGGTGCACGTCTTTAATCCCAGCACTCAGGAGGCAGAGGTAGGAGGATCACCATGAGTTCTAGGCAACCCTGAGACCACATAGTGAATGTCAGGTCAGCCAGGACTAGAATGAAACTTTACCTCAAAAAAAAAAGTTATACAGGTATTTATTTATTTATTTATTTGAGGCAGTGTCTCACTCCATCCTAGGTTCACATGAAACTCACTGTGGAGCTTCTGGATGAACTCATGGTGATCTACCTGCCTCAGCCTCCCAAATGCTAGGATTAAAAGTGTATACCACCTGCCTAGCTAAACAGATTTTTTTTGTTTCCAGGTAGGGTCTAACTCTAGCCCAGGCTGACCCATGTACTCTGTAGTCCCAGGCAGGCCTTCAAGTCACAGCAATCCTCCTACCTCTGCCTTCCAAGTGCTAGGATTAAAGGCATGTGCCACCAGCCTAGCTTTGTTTTGTTTTTATGTTCTATCAAACCCAGGGCAATGAACTACATCCTACACAAATCCATTCTTGTGCTTCAAAATGGCATCAGTAACAAATGCAAAGGGGAAAAAGGCCAAATTTGATAATATAAATTTATTCAAGTAACAGATAGTATAGTGATAGCATAATTCAACCTAAAATTTGCAATTTTTTTTTTATTTTTGGAGAGAGACACACAGAGAGAGGGAGAGGGAGACAGATAGAGATGGGCGCACCAGCAGTCTCTCAGCTGCTGTGAACAAAATCCAGATGTGTGCACCCCCTTGTGGGCAAGTGCAGCATTGCACCCTTGCGTCACTTTGCATCTGGCTAAACGTGGGACCTGGAGATTGAAACTGGGTTCTTAGGCTTAGCAGACAGGCGCCTTAACCACTAAGCCATCTCTCCAGCCCTAAAATTTGCAAAATTTTAATGAAGAATGTTAGAACAAAGCCAGGCGTGGTGGTGTGCCTTTAATCCCAGCACTTGGGAGGCAGAGGTAGGAGGATCGCTATGAGTTTGAGGCCACCCTGAGACTACATAATGAATTCCAGGTCAGCCTGAGCTAGAATGAGAGCCTGCCTCAAAAAAAAAAAAAAAAAAAAAAAAAAAAAAAAAAAAAACTCCCTTGAAAGAATGTTAGAACAAAAAAGATTTAGGAATTTGATCCTGAAGATTCTTACTCAAGTATCTCCACTTTTTTTTTTTAAAATGCGAGAAGTAGGCCGGGCATGGTGGTGCACGCTTTTAATCCCAGCACTCAGGAGGCAGAGGTAGGATGATTGCCACGAGTTCGAGGCCACCCTGAGACTACATAGTGAATTCCAGGTCAGCCTGAGCTAGAGTGAGACCCTACCTCGAAAAAAAAAAAAAAAAAAGCCAGAGAGTAGAATTATTTAATAGCTTTACAAAGAATCAAGTTTTAGAACAAAGAAAACATGTTTTGAATCTAGTCCAAATTTTATATTGAAAAATAAAATTAATAATAACATGGAGCTGGGCGTGGTGGCACATGCCTTTAATCCCAGCATTCAGGAGGCAAGGGTAGGAGGATCGCCATGAGTTTGAGGCCACCCTGAGATTACATAGTGAATTCCATGTCATCCTGGGCTAGAGTGAGATCCTACCTTGAAAAACCAAAAAATGAAAAAACCAAAAAAAAATCATATGGAAGAAATATAGAAAAATGGATCCAACATGCACAGTGAAGTACACACCTAACCCTCTTCTGTCCTTTCCACATAGCCTGGGTATAAGAATACTTGGTCTAGGGCTAGAGAGATGGTTTAACAGTTAACACACTTGCTCTCAAAGCCTAAAGACCCAGGTTTGGCTCCCCAGAACCCATATAAACCAGATGCACATGGTGGTGCGTGCATCTGAAATTCATTTGCAGTGGCTAGAGGCTTTGGTGCGCCCATACTCTCTCTCTCTCTTTCTCATAATAAATAAATAAATAGTATTTTTTTAATTTAAAGAAAAAAGAAGCTGGGTGAGGAGGCACATACCTTTAATCCCAGCAATCAGGAGACAGACGTAGGAGGATTGCCATGAGTTTGAAGCCACCCTGAGACTACAGAGTGAATTCCAGGTCAGCCTGGGCTAGATCAAGACCTACCTTGAAAATAATAATAATAATAACACTTGATCTAGGGGGCTGAAGAGATGGCTTAGTGGTTAAGGTGCTTGCCTGTGAAGACTAAGGACCCAGGTTCAATTCCCCAGTCCACCATAAGTCATAATCAGAAGATGGTACATGCATCTGGAGTTCATTTTCAGTGGCTAGAGGCCCTGTCATGCCAATTCTCTCTTCTCTCTCTCTCTCTCTCTCTCTCTCTCTCTCAAATAAATAAATATATTTTGCAGAGTATAAATTTCACACAAGTATAGAAGAGAAAGGGGAAACTGTTTGGATGATTAAACAAGAAATAAATAGAGCCGGGTGTGGTGGCTCACGCCTTTAACCCCAGCACTCAGGAGGCAGAGGTAGGAGGATTGCCATGAGTTCGAGGCCACCCTGAGACTACATAATGAATTCCAGGTCAGCCTGAGCTACAGTGATACCCTACCTTGAAAAACCAAAAAAAAGAAAGAAAGAGAGAAAGAGAGAAGGAAAGAAGGAAAACCATCACCTTTAAACCAAAGGTAAAAACTATCAAATGACCTCTTACTACCTTTTTATTTACATGTTTCAAAAAGTTTTCTAATTCTTCTTGTCTCCTTTTTTTAATCTTCTTATGTGAACAAACTTTTTCTATAATTTTCTTCTGGAGAGGATCTGCCACATGGTCAATCCATTTTTTGTATAACATTTCTTTTCTTCTTGTATTTAAGAATTCATGGTGATGCAAATACTTATCTAGTTCCTAGAAGCAGTAATAGAAAAGACAAGTACATTACCCTGAAGATTTCCTGTTCTAGAGTTTTCTAAAATTTAAACTTCATAATTTCGAGCTGGGGAGATGGCTCAGCAGTTAAAGGTGCTTGTTTACAGAGGTTGCCAGTCCAGGTTCAATTCCTCAGCACCCACATAAAGCCAGATGCACAAAGCGGCACATGTGTCAAGTTCATTTGTAATAGAGAGAGGCCCTGACATGCCCATACTTTCTTGTTCACTTACAAATAAATAAACTTTTTTTATTTCATAATTACCTAAAAATTCCTGCGAATAAATTCATTCATTAATTCAGTCCTGTATTTGGCTTCTATTTGAGCCATCTTATGTTGAGAGCAATAGTTATACAGTAGCCATGTAAATATATACCTGATGTTCTCCTCCCACCACTGCAGGCAAGCACACTCCACCTCAGGTGAGCCCACAGGCACCACATGAGCACATTCAAGTGCATACACCACTATCACATTACAACACATGCAAAACAAAGAAAGGACAAACATAGGATTTGACATCTACAAACAGTCTAAAATAGGTAAAATTTATAAAAACACAAAATAGATTAGAGATTACCAGGGGATTGGGAGAAGAAGAATAGGGAGTTAGTGTTCACTAAACACAGGTTCAGGTTGAGGAAAGGTGTGTTTCAGAAATATAATTTATGTAATTATAAAACTAAATGCCCACTTCAAGTAGTCAAATGATGAGTAGGGTGTTTTTTTTCTTTGTTTTTTAAAAATTTATTTATTCATTTATTTATTTGAGGTAGGGTCTTGCTCTAGCCTAGCTAACCTGGAATTCACTCTATAGTCCCAGGCTGGCCTTGAACTTACAAGCAATCCTCCTACTTCTGCCTCCAAGTGCTGGAATTAAAGGCATGTGCCACCATGCCCAACAATTGGTGAGATTTGTATATCTTTTACCATAGTCAAAAGTAACTGATTTTTTCATTTTATATTTTATTGACAACTTCCACAATCAGAGATAAAAAAAAAATAATAATAATTCTTTCCACTCCCTCACTTTCCCCTTCACAATTTTTTAAAATTTCAAAGTATGAGACATTTGGGTTGAATCTTAAAGAATAAGAATATATGACTGGAGAGATTACTTAGTGGTTAAGGTACTTGCCTGCAAAGCCTAAAGACCCAGGTTTGATTACCCATTACCCATGAAAGCCAGATGCACAAAGTGGTGTATACATCTGGAGTTCGTTTGCAATGGCTGGAGGCCCTGACATGCCCATTTTCTCTCTATCTGCCCCCCACCAAATAAATAAAATATTTAAAATATATATTTATAGGCCGGGCATGGTGGCACACACCTTTAATCCCAGCAATCAGGAGGCAGAGGTAGGAGGATTGCCATAAGTTCAAGGCCACCCTGAGACTACCAAGTGAATTCTAGGTCAGCCTGGGCTAGAGCAAGACCCTACCTCGAAAACCAAAACAAACAAACAAAATGTGTGTGTGTGTGTGTGTGTGTGTGTGTGTGTATTTATTTATAAAAAAGAAGTTAAGTTGGGCGTGGTGGTGCACACCTTTAATCCCAGCACTTGGGAGGCAGAGGTAGGAGGATCACCATAAGTTCGAGGCCACCCTGAGACTACATAGTGAACTCCAGGTCAGCCTGGGCTAGAGTGAAACACCCTGCCTCAAAAAACCAGAAAAAGAAAAAGTTGGAGAAGAGAAGAAAGTGCACACAAAGAAGGATAGAGTAGGAGGAGAATGTGGTCCAGATGGCAAGTAGCTCACAAAGATGATGCCTAACTAGGCTATAAACTAATTTATTCTCTAAAACGTCTTACCCACTGTTCATAACAAAATTCTATACTTACTAGTCCCATCATGAAACTGAAAATGAAAACAAGTAAGATCTTTAGCATCACCTGAGCTCATAACACACTTCAGCCGTTCTCAGTGACAGTTCCTTTCTTATATAAGTCAATTGATGGGAGGAAAATTTTTCTTGTGGCTTACAGTCTCAAAGGGAAGTTTCATGATGACAAGGGAAAGCTTGGCATGAGCATAGGGACTGGACAGCATGTACAAAACAGCAGCAGGGCCCCAGTCCATGTGCCCAGTCTGTGCGCAGAGCTGCAGGAGCAGAAAGAAGGTGGAGGGACCTCACATCAGCCTTCTGGCAAAGTCAAGAAATCTGAAGGAGAAGACAGAGGAACCAGCTGAACAGGAGCTGAAGGAGAACACAAATGGGACCAGCTGAGAAGCTCTGGTACAACTCCAGGTATCTTGCACAGCCTCCCATCCCCCAGCCATCAGTGCCATGAACCTCCAGAGAATGCATTCAGCCCCTGGCCGCATGGCATACAGCACAGCCAACTAGAACACTAGATCCACAGCAAAGTAGAGAGGGATCAAGGTGGGCACTCAGCACTGGTGAGATTGGAAGCCATCCCAAAAGGTAACAAGGGCCTACTTACAAAGGGAGATACATAGGCCTGCACTGGAATTGCCAATTTCTCTTTCCATGTCAGGGCAGGTCATGTGTTACATATTCTTGGTTGGCTTTACCATTCTCAAATAAGCTCTATTTTGGTGTTGACTACTGTTGCTTTTGATGTTCCTTGACTCATGGGCCTTTGTCTTCTTTTTGTTCTGTCATTATTGGGGGCAGGGTCTGACTCAGCTCCAGGCTGAACTGGAACCAATTTCAAACTAGAAATCTCAACTTCCCAGTTCACAGGATTAAGGGTGTGAGACAATACACACCTTTAGGGACTTTGGCTTTATTAGATTATCTCTTTGTTTTAATCCCCACTGATGTATAAATACTCTATGCTGGTCTTGATTGAATCTATATACTATTCAGTTGAATTTTAGAATTTGCTAGTAAATTGTTCCACACAGTATATGAGAATACTTGAATACGAGGAAAACTCAACATCACTTCTGCTGTTTTCTTGAAGTATAAGAGCTACACTTAGCACCTTAAACTCCTACCCTGAAGATAAATAGAGTCATATTTACACTGCTAAGAACAATGCAGATAATCAGAATACCCAAGCATGAAATTAACTCAAGATGCAAAAATCTCTACATTATAATACAAAAAACACACACACAAAAAAAAATCAAGACAATACAATCCCACCAAAAACTATAAATCCATCAGAAATAACCCTCAGTGACACTGTTTTAGATGAAATGCCTGACAACAATTTAAAAACAAATGATTATATCTACACTCAAAGAAATCAAAGAAGAAATCAAAGGAATAAAAGAAGAAAACAAACTGCTGAAGGAGAACACAGGAAAGCAATGTAATGAAATAAGGAGGTCACTACAAGACATCAGTAAGGAAATATAAATAATAAGAAAATACCAATCAGAAATATTAGAAATGAAAAACAGCCCAGCACTGAAACACCTGTGTCACACCCTCCAAGGCTCAGGGACCATTGCGGAAGAGGGGGCGGATAGAATGGAAGAGCCAAAGGAAGGAGAAATTGGCCTCTATATCCATGACCTTCCAGTGCCTAGCAATACCTTCGCAAGACCCTCAAAATAGAAGAAAAAGATGATGGCATCAAATTAAAAGAAAGACTAATGGAGAGAGGGAGGGGATATGATGGAGATTGGAGTTCTAAAGTGGAATGGGGGGAAGGGAGAGAAATATCATATGTTTTTGTATGTAAGTATAGAAGGTGTCAATAAAAAAATAATAATTAAAAAAAAGAAATGAAAAACAGAGCAAGTCAAACAGAAAACTCTGTAGAGCCAGGTGTGGTGGTGCACACCTTGAATCCCAGTACTCAGGAGGCAGAGGTAGGAGGATTGCCATGAGTTCAAGGCCACCCTGAGACTACAGAGTGAATTCCAGGTCAGTCTGAGCTAGAATGAGACCCCACCTCAAAATAAATAAATAAATAAATAAATAAATAAATAAATTTATTTATTTTAAAAAGAAAGAAAAAGAAAACTGTAGAAAGTCTTACCAGTAGAATGGATCAAGGAGAGGATAGGATATATAAACTATAAGATAGGTGGCAGATCTAATACAGTCCAACAAAGAGAAAGACAAACTAATAGGAAGGCATAAATGGAAATTTCAAGACATTTGGGACACTAAGAAGAGATAAAACATAAGAATTCAGGGCACAGTAGAAGAAAAATTTCACTCCAAAGGCATAACAGGTACTTTCAACAAAATCATAGAATAAAACTTCCCCAAAATAGGGAAAGTGATGTCAATGCAGATACAGGAAGCCTTTAGAACACCAAACAGACAAAATCAGGAAAGAACTTCTCACAGTCATATAATTAACACAAAACACACAAACAAAAGAAAATATACTGAAGCCGGGCATGGTGGCGCACGCTTTTAATCCCAGCACTTGGGAGGCAGAGGTAGGAGGATCACCATGAGTTCGAGGCCACCCTGAGACTACATAGTTAATTCCAGGTCAGCCTGGACCACAGTGAGACCCGACCTCAAAAGAAAAAGAAAAAGAAAAAGAAAAAGAAAAAGAAAAAGAAAAAGAAAATATACTGAAAAATCAAGTCACATGCAAAGGCAAGCCCATCAGGATAATAGATTACTTAGATTACTTAACACAAACTTTAAAGCCAGAAGGGCTTGGAATGATGTATTCCAACTTCTGAAAGATCATAACTGTCTACCAAGATTATTTTATCCTGCAAAGCTATCCATTCAAATAGAGAAATAAGAACATTCCACAACAGAAACCAGCTAAAGGAATATATGAACATAAACCAGCTCTACAGAAAACACTTGAAAGGATCCTCCATGCAGAAAAGAGAATGAAAGCACACATGTAAGGAATGAGTAAAAAAATAAAAGAAAAACTGGAAGAACTACAAAACAAGAGGAATGGCAAGAAAAAATACACACCTTTCAATAATAACTCTTAATATCAATGGCCTCAATGTCCCAACCAAAAGACACAGATTTGCAGACTCGGTTAAAAAGCAGGATCCTCCTAGTTGCCTCCAAGAAACCCACCTTTCCATAAAAGACAGACACTATCTCAGGATGAAAGGATGGAGTAGAGTATTTCAAGCAAATGGGCCTATAAAACAAGCAGGTGTTGCTATCCTAATATCTGACAGCATAAACTTCAAACCAACATTAGTTAGGAAAGATAAGGAAGGCCACTTTACATTGATTAAAGGAACACTCCAACAGGAGGACATTATAATTCTAAACATATATGCACCTAACATGGATGCTCCCAGTTTCATCAAATAAACAATGTTAGACTTAGGGTCACAGATAACATCAAATAAAGTTGTAGTGGGTGACTTCAACACCCCACTCTCATCAACTGACAGGTCATCCTGACAAAAAGTAAACAGAGATGCATCTGGATTAAATGAGGTCACAGAACAAATGGACCTAACAGATATATACAGGACATTTCACCCAAATGCTGCAGAATACACATTCTTTTTAGTAGCACAAGGAGCATACACTAAAATAGACCATGTTTTAGGATACAAAGCAAACCTTAATACAGGAAAATTGATATAATACCTTGTACTCTATCTGATCACAATGGGATTAAACTACAAATCAATAGCAAGAAAAGCTATAGAGCATACATAGAAACTAAACAATACACTACTACATGATGAATAAGTCAATGAAAAACTCAAGAAGGAAATCAAGGGCTAGAGAGATAGTTTAGAGGTTAAGGTACTTGCCTGCAAAGCCAAAGGACCCAGGACCCACTTAAACCAGATGCACAAGGTGGCGCATACATCTGGAGTTCATTTGCAGTGGCTAGAGGCCCTGACATGCTCATTCTCTCTTTCATTCTAACTGCCTCTTTCTTTCTCTCTCCCTCTCTCAAATAAATAAATTAATTTTTTTTTTTAAAAAGAAGGAAATCAAAAAGTTCAGACAATCAAATGATAATGAGAACACAACATATCAAAACCTTTGGGACACAATGAAGGCAGTCCTAAGAGGAAAATTTGTAACTTTACATGCCTATATTTAAAAAATTAGCCAGGCATGGTAGCGCACGCCTTTAATCCCAGCACTCGGGAAGCAGGGGTAGGAGGACTGCCATGAGTTCGAGGCCACCCTGAGACTACATAGTGAATTCCAGGTCAGCCTGAGCTAGAGTGAGACCCTACCTCGGAAACCACCCCCAAAAAAATTAGAAAGGTTGCAAATAAGCAACTTAATGCTTTACCTTAAAGCCTTGGAAAAAGAAGAACAAGGCAATCCTAAAATCCATAGATGGGAAGAAATAATAAAGATTAGGGCAGAGGGGCTGGAGAGATGGCTTAGAGGTTAAGTGCTTGCCTCGGTTCGAGGCTTGATTCCCCAGGACCCACATAAGCCAGGTGCATAAGGTGGCATATGCGTCTGGAATTCGTCTGCAGTGGCTGGAAACCCTGGCGTACCCATTCTCTTTCTACCTATCTGCCTCTTTCTCTGTCATTCTCAAATAAATAAATAAACAAAAAAATTTAAAAAGAGAAGATTAGGACAGAAATTAATGACCGAGAAACCCCCCCCAAAAAAATCCAAAGAATCAATGAAACAAAGAGTTGGTTCTTTGAAAGGATAAACAAGATTGATAAACCTTTAGCAAATATGACCAAAATAAAGAGAGAAAAGACACAAATTAATAAAATTAGAGACGAAAAAGGCACCATTACAACATATATCAAAGAAATCCAGAAAATCATAATAACATACTTTAAGAAAATTCACTAAACTAAGTTTGAAAATCTGAAAGAAATGGTTGATTTCCTTGATTTATATGACCTACCAAACTTAAATCAAGATGAGATTAAACACTTAAGTAGACCTATAACAAGTAGGAAGATCCAAGCTGTTATAAAAAAAGCTCCCAACTAGAAGAAAAAGATGATGATATCAAATTAAAAGAGAGACTAATGGAGAGAGGGAGGGGGTACAATAGAGACTGGAGTTCTAAAGGGGAATGGGGGGAGGAGAGAGAAATATCATGCGTTTTTTGTATGTAAGTATGGAAGTTGTCAATAAAAAAAAAAAAAAAAAGTCCATGCCTAGATGAATTTTACCAGCACTTCATGGAAGGTCCAATACTTGTCAAATTTTTCCATAAAACAGAAAAGGAAGGAACTCTACCAAACTCTTTCTATGAAGCCAGCATTACTCTGATGCCAAAACCAGACAAAGACAGAACAGAAAAAGAAAACTACAGACCAATCTCCCTCATGAGTATAGATGCAAAAATTCTCAACAAAATACTGGTAAACAGAATACAAGAATATATCAAAAAGATCATTCACACCAACCAAGAAGGCCTCATCCCACAGATGCAGGAATAGTTCAACATATGCAAATCAATAAATGTAATACACAAGCCAGGCATGGTGGCACATACCTTTAATCCCAGCACTCGGGAGGCAGAGGTAGGAGGATCGCCATGAGTTCAAGGCCACCCTGATACTATATAGTGAATTCCAGGTCAGCCTGGGCTAAAGCAAGACCCTACCTTGAAAAACCACAATAAATAAATAAATGTAACACACAATATAAATGGACTAAAGGATAAAAATTACATGATCAAGCCAGATGTGGTAGGGCACGCCTTTAATTCCAGCACTCAGGAGGCAGAGGTAGGAGGATCACCATGAGTTCGAGGCCACCCTGATACTACATAGTGAATTCCAGGTCAGCCCAAGCTAAAGTGAGACCTTACCTCAGAAAACCAAAAATAAAAATATATAAATAATAAATAAATAAATAAATAAATAAATAAATAAATAAATAGGATATGGGGCTGGAGAGCTGGCTCAGCAGTTAAGTTACATACATGCCTGCAAAGCCTAAGGACCCAGGTTCATTCTCCAGGTCGCATGTAAGCCAGATGCACACGGTGGCACATGCATCTGGAGTTCATTTGCAGTGGCTAGAGATTCTGGTGTTCCCATTCTCTCTCACTCTCTCTCCTCCCTCCCTCCCCACTTTCATAAATAAATAAATATCTTTAAAAAAATAAAAATTATATTTAAAATGGGATATGGATGACCCACAATCCCCATGGGGATGACTAGCATTCCCAACAAAAAAGGTCCCTTTGGAGGGGGACAGGGATGAGGGAAAGGATGGTACCAACATATGCTGTTTACATACTAAGTTTGTCCATAACTAATAAAAAATTGAAGAAAGAATGGTCTATGGAACTAAATAGAGAGTTCTCAAAAGAAAAAATACAGATAGCATATAAACATCTAAAAAATGTTCTACATCCTTAGACATCAGGGAACTACAAATTAAAACTACCTTAGATTCAATCTCACTCCTTTCAGAATGGCTGTCATCATGAAAACAAATGACCATAAATGCTGGTGAGGATGTGGAAAAAGAGGAACCCTTCTACACTGTTGGTGGGAATGCAATCTGGTCCAGCCATTGTGGAAATCAGTGTGTAGGTTGCTGAGCCAGCTAAAAATAGATCTACCATATGACCCAGCTATACCACTCCTAGGCATATATCCTAAGGACTTGTCACACTACCTTAGAGATACTTGCACATCCATGTTTATTGTCGCTCTATGCACAGTAGCTTGGAAATGGAACCAGCCTAAATGTCCCTCAACTGATGAGTGGATAATGAAGATGTGGTACATTTATACAGTGGAATTCTACTCCATGGTAAATAATAATGAAATTATGAAATTTGCAGGGAAATGTATGGACCTGGAAAGGATTATACTTAGTGAGCTAACCCAGCCCCAGAAAGCCAAGTGCCACATATTCTCTCTCATATGTGGATCCTAGCTACAAATGTTTAGACTTGCATGTGAGTTGGAATAAAACTCAACAGAGGCCAGTAAGCTAGAAAGGGGCTACAAGGGAGGGAGGAGAGGGTAGGACTTAAGGGGATGGTATTATATATATGTAAGTACAAAAACAAATTACTGGGGGGTGGAACACCTAAGTGAAGGGAAAGAGATTGAGTAAAGGAGATGTGGGGGAAAGTTAATCAAAATCTAAGAGGGTATGAATAAGTTATATGGAAACCTACTTTTTTGGACAATGGTGCATCCAGAAGCCATATATTGTTACTAGAAAATTTTCAGTGCCAGGGATGGAATACCTTCCAGTGAGCCATTGGCCAGGGAGGTCCCTGATGCCCCAAAAACATTAAAATTGCCAAGGCTCTAGGTTTCCCACCAGAAATATATGATAAGACCCTATTGCTAAAGACTCCACATGTTTGGGCTACAAGGTCACTGAAATCTTGGTGGAGCTGAGCTAAAAACCTCCTCCCTGTAGATCAGCTAACAGAAAGCTAGAAAAAGCTATGCTGCATGCAGCTCCATGGGAGAGAGAGAAGTTACCAATGAAGATAAACAACAGTGGGGCTGGAGAGATTGCTTAGCGGTTAAGGTGTTTGCCTGCAAAACCTAAGGATCCAGGTTCAATTCTCCAGGTCCCACATAAGCCAGAAGCACAAAGTGGTACATGCACCTGGAGTTTGTTTACAGTGGCTAGAGGCCCTGACATGCCCATTCTCTCTCTCTAATACATAAATAAAAATAAATATTTTTTTAAGTGGACACTGCAAGCCTTAAGTTGGGCCAGCCAGGCCAAATGAGCAAACAGGCAGAAATCACCCGACTAAGAGCAGCTTGTGGGGGGAAAAAAGGTTTATTTTGGCTTACAGGCTCGAGGGGGAAGCTCCATGATGGCAGGAAAAATGATGGCATCAGCAGAGGGTGGACATCACTCTCTGGTCAACATAAGGTGGACAACAGCAACAGGAGAGTGTGCCAAACACTGGCAAGGGGAAGTTGGCTATAATACCCATAAGCCCGCCCCCAACAATACTCTGCCTCCAGGAGGTGTTACTTCCCAAATTGCCATCAGCTGGGAACCTAGCATTCAGAACACCCGAGTTTATGGGGGACACCTGAACCAAACCACCACAAGGTGTAATAGTGGCATTTCTTTTATGGGGGAAACTAACTGCACTAATGAGACTGGAGGCCTGATCCACATGTGGGAATACATGCCTGACACTGAAAACCTATGACAGGGGGAGTCATGAGCCCTAGTGGTGTAACACCTGCTGATGTCTGGCTAAATACACCTATTATGCTCACCAAACTGCCCAGGAAGCACTTTTTATAATATTCATACCCATATATTAATTCTACTCTCACTTTTGGTTAGAGAAGCTTCTATTTTCAGATGGTGGTGACTTCTGGGTTGACTCAAAAGACACCATACTGCTGAGAAGAAGTGACAGAGGAGTACTCAGCACTGAAACATCTCTATCACATCTTTCAAGGCTCAGGGTCCATTGCAGAAGAGGTGACAGAAAGAATGGAAGAGCCAAAAGGAAGGGTAAGACTTCTTACAATATGCTCTTCCAGACACAAAATAGCCTGGATATCCATGACCTTGCAGTGCCTGACACTACCTACACAAGACCTGTACAATAAGAGGAAAAGATGATGACATCAAAACATAAGAAAGTGCTTCCAGTTAAGATGGTGGCATAGGAATCACGCCAAAACAGCTTAGGGGAGAAAAATGAAGTTATGAAATTTGGTGGAAAATGGATGGATATGGAAAGGATTATATTTAGTGAGGTAACCCAGATCCAGAAAGCCAAATGTCACATGTTCTCATATGAGTATCCTAGCTACAAATTATTGGACTTCTATGTGAATAGGAATAAAACACAGTAGTAGAAGCCAGTAAGCTAGAAAGGTGATATAAAGGAAATGGAAAGGAAAGGAGGTGGGACTTAATAGGATGGTCTTGTATATATGTAAGTAGAAGAGATTAATGGGGGTGAAAAGGCCTAAGTGAGGTCAGGGGAAGAGATTGAATAAAGGAAAGGTGGTGGGAGGCCTAATCAAAATCTAAGAGGATATAAATAAGTCATATGGAAACCTACTTTTCTGGACAATGGAACACTCAGAAGCAATATATTGTTACTAGAAAATTTTCAGTACCAGGGATGGGATACCTCCAGTGAGTTGTTGGCCAGGGAGGTCACAGATACCCCAAAAACAGTATAGGCCATTGCCAAGGCCCTTGGTTTCCCACCAGGAATAGATGGTAAGACCCTATTGCTGAAGACTCCACATACTTGGGCTGCAGGGTCACTGAGAAATCCTGCTGGAGCCGAGCTGAAAGCCTCCTCCATGTGGACCAGCTGACAGAAAGCTGGAAAAAGCTACACTGCATGCAGTTCAATGGGAGAAAGAGAAAAGCACCAGTGAAGATACTCAACAGTGAACACTGCAAGCTTTAAATTTAGCCAGCCAGGCCAAATGAGTCAATGGGTGCAATAGTGGCATGTCTGTTATGGGGGAAAACAACCGCTCTCTAATTGGACTGGAGGCCCGCTCCATGGGAGGGAATATCCCTGACATTGTCAACCTACAACAGGTGTAGACATGAGCCTAGGGGTGTAACATCTGTTGGTGTCTTGCTAAATGTATATACTATGCTAACCAAACTGCCCAGTAAGCACTTTTAAAAATATATATTTTTTATTTTATTTATTTTTGGAGAGAGACAGACAGAGAGGGAATGGGAGACAGATAGAGATGGGCGCACCAGCAGCCTCTCAGCTGCTGTGAACGAAATCCAGATGGGTGCGCCCCCTTGTGGTCAAGTGCAGCATTGCGCCCTTGCGTCACTTTGCATCTGGCTAAACGTGGGACCTGGAGATTGGAACTGGCGTTCTTAGGCTTAAGAGGCAGGCGCCTTAACTGCTAAGCCATCTCTCCAGGCCCCAGTAAGCACTTTTAATGTCCATACCCATACATTAATGCAACTCTCACTTTTGGTTAGAGAAGCTTCTCTTTTCAGATGGTGGTGACCTTAGGATAACTCAGAAGGCACCATGCTGAGAAGTGACAGAGGAGTGCTCAGCACTGAAACATCTCTAACACACCTTCCAAGGCTCAGGGTCCATTGCAGAAGAGGGAGCGGAAAGAATGTAAGAGCCAAAGGAAGGGTAGGACTCCTTATAACATGCTCCTCCAGACACAAAATGGTCTGGATATCCATGACCTTGCAGTGCCTGAAACTACCTACATAAGACCATCATAATGAAAAGAGAGACTGATAGAGAAAGGGAGGGAATATGACAGAGAGTGGAGTTTCAAAGGGGAAGGTTAGAGGAGGGAGGGAAGTACCATGTGATATTCTCCACAATTAAGGAAGTTGCCAATAAAAATTAATTTAAAAAAGAAAGAAAAACTAAAAAAAATATGAGACTAATCAAGAGTGGGAGGGGATATGATGGAGAGTGAAGTTGTGAAGGAGAATGTGAGGGAGGTAATTATCATGGTTTACTGTTTATAATTATGGAAGTTGTTGATAATAAAAAATTTTAAAAATTAAAAAAGAAAAAGAAGGGCTGGAGAGAGAGCTTAGCAGTTAAGGCACCTTTCGATTCTCCAGTTCCCATGTTTAGCCAGATGCAAAAGTGACACAAAGGCACAATGCCACACTTGCCCCCAGGGGGTGTACGCATTTGGAATTCATTCACAGCAGTTGAGAGGCTGCTGGCTGGCTCTCTCTCTCTCTCTCTCTCTCTCTCTCTCAAAAAAAAAAAAAAAGAGAGAAAGAAAAAGAAAACAGCAGCAGGAGAGTGAGACAAGTTCTTGCAATGAGAAACTGGCTATAACACCCTGAATCCTGCCCTCAGAAACATACCTTCTACAGCAAATCTCTCAAATTGCCACCAGCTGGATACCAAGCATTTAGAACATATGAGTTCATGGGACATCTGATTCAAAGTACCACATTTGAGACAGGGTCTCTAGACTGGTCTCAAGCTCACTGAAAATGACCTTGGACTTCTGATACTCCTGCCTCCATCTCCTGAGTGCTCAGATTACAGGCTTGTGCCAGCACTGCCAGGTTTATGTGATGTTGGAGATCAATCCCAGGCCTCATGAATACTAGGTTAGCACTCTACTAACTGAACTTCATACCCAGTCCCCCTTAAAAAGAAATTACCAGTTTCAGCACTGGACATAGTGGTATATGCCTATAATCCCAACACTTGGGAGATATGGTCAACAGGATCAGGAGTTCAAGGTCAGCTTCTGCTACAAAGCCAGTCTGGGCTACATGAGATCATGTCTTTTATTGTCAAATTAAACCATCAGTCTAATATTTAAACTCTGTGCTAACCTATGTGTACCTGAGTACACTAGCCAGATGCAAAGATCACAGATATTTAGAATTAGCTCAACCATAGTGACTCGAAGGTAACTACCCTGAGATGAAGGAGTAGGTAAGGGGGCATTATTTGTTTTATTGAAAATTTTAATGTATGAACACATTTCAAATTGGTCATATTCCCATTAGGTAATACTCTTGTCCCTTCTCCTCCCATTCCACTGAGGGCCCTCCTCAGTGGGTTATCTGTAATCACTGTGGGGTCATAAATGCACAAATCAGTTTCTGTGGGGAGGAGCAATGCCTTAGGTACACCTTTCCACCCTGTGGCTTTTACATTCTTTCAGCCCTGGCCACAATATTCCCTGAGCCTTGAAGGGCATATTACAAGTCTCATAAGGGGACATTCTTTTTATTATATATTTTGTTTATTTATTTATTTATTTAATTAATTAAGAGAGAGGGAGAGAGCGAGAGCTGAAAAAGCAGATAAAGAGAATGGGTGCACCAGAGCCTCCAGCCACTGCATATGAACTCCAGACATATGCACTACCTTGTGCTTATGTGGCTTATGTGGGTACTGGGGAATCTGGGTACTTAGGCTTCACAAGCACTTAGCCACTAAGCCATCTCTCCAGTCCCTCATAAAAGAATACTCTTGCCCATATGTTGAAGGAAGTCCTCCAAAGTAAGAAAAGACTGAAAGTTCATTAACATATTCTCAGAGATCTCTTTAATCCCAGGTTCTGAGTGTTTTAAATTCTATTTTCTAAAACTTTTTTTTTTTTTTGGGTAGGATCTCACTCTACCTCAGGCTGACCTGGAATTCGCTATGTAGTCTCAGGGTGGCTTCGAACTCATGGTGATCCTCCTACCTCTGCCTCCCGAGTGCTGGGATTAAAGGCGTGCGCCACCACGCCCAGCTTATTTTCTAAAACTTTTATAGTATATAGTACTGTTATAAAAGAAATTTAACAAAGAAATCAGGCCAAGATGATGCTCTAAAGCACAGTTTCTATTGTACATGCATTACCAAGGAGACTACATGACCCTAAGTCTCCCTATCTATGCAGCTGTACCATGCTTACTTATAATGTTATCTGGTTACTGCAGCCATAGACAAAAACACCCCTGAATAAACAGCTTTCTGTTCTACATTTGTACTTTTTTTTTTAGGTAGGGTCTTTCTCTAGCCCAGGCTGACCTGGAATTTACTATACAGTCTCTGTTGCCTCAAACTCACAGACATCCTCCTACCTTGGCCTCCTGAGTGCTGGAATTAAAGGCATGGGCCACCACACCTGACCATTTGTACTTTCTTTCTTATTTATTTAATTTATGAGAGAAAGAGAGTGACAGAATAGGCATGTCAGGGCCTCTAGCCATTGCAAATGAACTCTAGATGTATGTGCCACCATGTGCATCTGGCTTATGTGGGTTCTTGGGAATCAAACCTGGGTTCTTTGACTTCACAGACAAGCACCTTAACTGCTAAGCCATCCCTCAGCCCCCATTTGTACTCTCTTAACACTGACTGATTGCTAAGGAATTTTGTTTGTGCCCCAAAACTCACATAATCTTAGAAATTTGTAACCCACCAATAATGTAAAAAATTCAAGGTGATGTCAGACTGCCCACCATACTGTCTATAAAACTTCTAAGCTATCAAAGCTCAGTACTCGGGCTTTGGAAATTATTCCTCTGAGTCCATGTTGACATGATTCTCCACTCTATCCCTGGTGCCATCTCTGTGTGACTCAGTTTCCCGTAACAGCACATTGAAAGAGAACAATATTATTTTACTTGATACATTTTGTAGACAGTTCTTACCTTAATTACATATTTTTCTCTATATAATATTGATTGAATAGCTGCATCAATATCTTCTTTAGCCAAGGCCTAAAAGAACAGAATTAAACTAAAAACCAAATCTTGAAAAATTATCGGTTTTATCTGGGCTGACTATATCTTTTAATAGATATGTCCCTGAAAAGTTTTCTTTAAGTCCAATTTTCCTACTTCAAATCTGATCACCAACTACATTTTTTTTTTTTTTGGGGGGGGGGGGGTTCGATGTAGGGTCTCACTCTAGCTCAGGCTGACCTGGAATTCACTCTGTATTCTCAGGGTGGCCTTGATCACGTTGATCCTCCTACCTCTGCCTCCCGAGTGTTGGGATTAAAAGCATGCGCCACCATGCCCGGCTTCACCAAGTGCTATTTTTAAAGATTAATCTTGCCGGGCGTGATGGCGCACGTTTTTAATCCCAGCACTCAGGAGGCAGCGGTAGGAGAATTGCCATGAGTTCAAGGCCACCCTGAGAATACAGAATGAATTCCAGGTCAGCCTGAGCTAGTGAGACCCTACACTGAAAAACAAAACAAAAAGATTAATCTTTCTGCTCCTTGTTAAAGCTCATTCAAAGGCAAGAAATAACTCAGGGAGAAGAAGGGCTTTGGAGGCTGATGCAGGAGGATTGTAAGTTTGAAGCTATCCTGACCTACAATAGCAGGTCAGCATGGAATATATATTCCAGCCAGACTGTCTCAACTTTTTTTTTTTTTTCTAGTTAGACATGTTTGAATTTAAATTGTCTTTCAGCTCAGGATCTTCTGGGCTTCTTCTAGTTGTTTCTTAGTTACCATGAACCTTATCTTGCACAGGTGTTAATAGGAAGTTCTTAGTTAATTTGAGAAAGGGTTTATTTCAGGCTTATAGTTTTGAGTTTCATGGACAGAAAAGCAACAAGCTCAAAACACAACCACAGCAGAGGGGCAAGTGCAAGCTCAAGTTAGTTCTGAACACACAGTAGGCTAGACTCCTCAAATCCAGGATCTGCCCCCAGCAATATACCTCCTACAGCAAAGCTTCACCTCCCCAAGACTCCATCAGCTGAGGACTAAGTAGGAAGCTTAATCACAAACACCCAAGGCTATGGGGGGGGGGGCAATTTATATTCAAACCACCACATTAAAGCATGAGGATTGCCACTAATTCAGAACCAGACTGGGCTACATAGTGAGTTCCTTGCCAGCCTGGGCTAATAGAACAAGACCTTCTCTAAAAGTCATGTGTGGTGGCTCATATCTTTAATCTCAGCACTAAGGAGGCTGAGATAGGATGATCATCATGAGTTCAAGGACAGCCTGGGCTAGAGTGAGTTCTAAGTCAGTCCTGGCTAGAGTGAGATCCTGTTGAGAGACAGGGAGAAAGTAGGGAAGGAGAGAGAATATGAATGAGAAATGCAAGGCAGAGTTCATAGTAACTATGAGAGATGGGGGTTTTGTTGTTGTTTTTCTGGTTTTTAAATTTTATTTTATTTATTTGAGAGAGAGAGAGAGTGGCAGAAAGAGAAAGAAAGAGAGAATGGGCACTCCAGGGCCTTCAGCCTCTGCAAACAAACTCCAGATGCATGCACCACCTTGTGCATCTGGCTTACGAGTCCTAGGGAATCAAACCTGGGTCCTTTGGCTTTGTAGCAAGCACCTTAACCACTAAGCCATCCTTCTAGCCCTTTCTGTGGTTTTTTTGAGGCAAGGTCTCACTCTAGCCCAGACTGACTAGGAACTCACTCTGTAGTGCAGGCTGGGAGGCTGAGGTAAGAGGATCACTGTAAATTCAAAGCCAGCCTCAGGCTACAGCGTGAGTTCCAGGTCAGCCTGAGTTATAGTTGGATTCACCTCAAAAAACTAAAACAGGATACCTGGTATGGTGGCTCACTCCTTTAATACCAGAACTTGGGAGGTAGAGGTAGGTGGATCACTGTGAGTTTGAGGCCATGTGAAACTACATAGTAAATTCCAGGCCAGCCTGGGTTAGAGTGATACTCTACCTTAAAAAAAGGTCGGGGGGGGGGGTGGAGAGGTGGCTTAGCAGTTAAGGCACTTGCCTGTGAATCCTAAGGACCCAGGTTGGATTTCCCAGGTCCCACGTAAGCCAAATGCACATGGTGGCACATGTGTCTGGAGTTTGTTTGTAGTGGCTAGAGGCCCTGGTGCACCCATCCCCCCGTCTCAAATAAATAAATTAATTAATTTAAGAAAACCAGGGGCTGGAGTGATGGCTCATTGGTTAAAGGTGCTTGCTTATAAAGCCTAACAGCCCAGATTCCATCCCCAAGTTCCCATGTCAAACCAGATGCACAAAATGGCAAATGCATCTGGAGTTCATTTGCAGTGGCTAGAATCCCTGGTGCACCCATTTTCTCTCCATCTCCCCTTCTTTCCTTTCTCTCTCCCTCCCCCCTCTCTCTCCCTCCCTTGAACCTCCCCCCAATCTCTGTGCCAGGCATGGTGGTACATGCCTTTAATCCCAACAGCTGAGAGGCAGAGGTAGAAGGATCGCTGTGAGTTCAAAGCCAGCCTGAGACTATACAGTGAATTCCAGGTCAGCCTGGGCTAAATTAAGACCCTCCCACACACAGACAAAAAAAAAAAAAAAAAAAAAAAAGCTTATGGCTAGCAAGTTTAAGGGCAACACGGTAACACAGTGAGGCACTATGTCAAGAGAGAGGGAGAGAGAGGGGAAAGAAGGGAAGGAAGGAGGCAAGAATTCTGGAACATTAAATGCCCTACCACACCCACTCTCTGTCTCTCTCTGCTTGCAAATAAATAAATAATTTTTTTTCGAGGTAGGGTCTCACTCTGGCCCAGGCTGACCTGAAATTCACTTGAACTCATACATAGTGAATTCCAGGTCAGCCTGGGCCAGAGTGAGACCCTACCTCAAAAAATAAATTAATTAATTAATTAATAATAAATAAGTAAATAAATAAATAAAATAAATAAATAAAAATTAGGTGATGGCTGGAGAGATGGGTTAGCAGTTAAGGCACTTGCCTGCAAAGCCTAAGAACTCGTGTTCGAATCCCCAGGTCTCATGTAGCCAGGTGCAGTAATGCAACCATGCAATGTCGCACATGCACCACAAAGGTGCATACGCATCTGGAGTTCATTCACAGCAGCTGAGAGCCCTGGCATGCCCATTCTCTCTGTGTGTGTGTGTCTCTCTCTGTCTGTCTGTCTCTCTCTCTCTGGCTCTTCCTCTCTCTTTCAAAAATCAAATAATAATAAAGTGAAAAAAATTTAATTTCACTTAACATATGCCTCAGTTATTCTACAACTAGATATCTGTCCAGGAAAATTAAAAGTATATGTCCATACAACAACATGAATGTGAGTGCTTATAAAAAGCTTTACAATAGCCTCAAACTGGAGATATCCCAAATATCCATTAATAAGATAGACAAATTTGTATATACTCATACAATGAAATATTTGCCAAAAAAAAGCAATGAAGTATCAATATGTACAACAGTATGGATGGATTGCAAAATAATTATAAATGAAAAAAGCCAGATTAAAAGATGTATGCTGTAAGCTTCCATTTGCATAAAAATTTTAAGCAGAAACTAAACTATAGTGCTAGAAAGCAAAGCAGTGAATACAGGAAATGAGGGGGTTGATTACAAAGGATCATGATAAAGAAACTTTGGGAATTCTGATATATTTATTGATTTGTGGTGTTCAAATTATATACTTCAAGTATTTATTGTGTATCACTTATACCTTAGTAAAGCTGTTCAGAAAAAAAGACATTACAGCCAGGCGTGGTGGCGCACGCCTTTAATTCCAGCACTTGGGAGGCAGAGGTAGGAGGATCATTGTGAGTTCAAGGCCACCCTGAAACTACAGAGTGAATTTCAGGTCAGCCTAACTAGAGTGAGACCTTACCCCGAAAAAAAACAAAAAAGAAGAAAGAAAGATGACATTACAATGTGAGTAGTGCAGTTTCAAGAGAAAGTGCAGCTTTGTTACATTAGAAAATTAATGACCTATGATTCTACCTTAAGAATCTAGAAAACAAAAAGTAAATAAATACAAAGTTATTAGGGCAAAGGTAATAAAGAATAAAACAGAAAATAAGAGGATAACTATTTAGCCCAAGTTATTTTTCACTGCAGTTACCCAAGGACCTCAAAATACCCTGATACAACTCTACCTCCATAAAAGAAAGTGACTTGGGTTCCAACCATTCTTTTGAGCTCTTGAGCTTGGGAAGCGTACCAGCTACCGGATCATCACTATTTTTCATTGTGGTCACAGAAACAGAGCCCCTAGAAAAACTAAAAATTAGCTTATTTAGTAATTAGCATTCGCAATCTTTTCCTCTTCTGTTTAATCAATACTCGTGACCTTGAAATGAGTCTGGAAAACTTGCCAGTCAACCCCTTTCCCACAAGCTTGTCTTGAAGCCAGGGGCTCCATGACGCCCCCAGGGCTGACTCGAACCCTCAAACTCTAACTAAAGATGCCCTTCAAGCCTGGGTGGCAGCTGGCCGGCCTAGGCTTGGGAAGCCCCAATCGCTGCAGTTCAGTAACTCTGAGCGGGGGCGGGGGCAGCCGTAACTGCCAGGGCGCGAATGCAGACTGAGCCACAGAAGCAAGGTTTGCCGCTCCAGCTCTACGGCGCCGCAGGCCTCCCCGGCCCGCACTTGCGAAGCAGTCTTGGGGAGTCTGCGCTACAACACCTACTCCCGCGAGGAGGGCGGCGCGCACTCTCGCGGCGGCGGGCTGAGCGTGCGGCTCTCAGCCTCGGCCCGAGCCCCGTCGCTAAGGAACACGGCGAACATTCCAGCGTCTCCGGGACACTGTCCCGCGCGCCTCTCGACCGCGGAGGACGACGGGACCCGCGAACCAGGCAGCGGTTCCCCGTGACAGGCAGCTGTCACAGCCAATCGGGCCGCGGCCGGTCGGGTGCGCGGGATGCCCGCCCCTCGGTGAGCGTTGGCCACCTCCGGCCCAGTGTACGTGCCCAGCGTGCGTGCCCAGCGTGTCCAGCGTGCCCAACGTGCGTCTGTGAGCCTTGCCCGGTCGAGCCCCCGAGGGCGACGGAGGAAGAGGGAGGTCGCTCTGCCAGGCCCCTGCGGGGGTCGTGCGGTCGTGGATCCGGAAGCCGGCTGAGACGGCTGAACGGGGCCGGGCAACACTGACTTCCCTGCCGTGAAGGTGTCCTCGGTGCGCGTGGTTGTTGCCGGGCCATGGACTTCGCGAACGCCGGTCAAGGGGGAGGAAAAAGAAAATTATCGGGTGCACGTCGTGGTTGCACCTCCTTAACTGGTTTACAGCTTTTTTGGATCGCCTGTTGCTTTCTTTTGTTTTTGCTTTACTCCATTTTTTTTTATTTGTTTATTCATTTTTGCAAGCCTGAGCATTGAGCCCAGGAAGGGGCTTTACACTCTACCATCGATACTTATTTTTTTTAAACCGAGATTCATTTATATCTGAAGACTGGATCTCACTAAATTGCTCAAGTTGTCCTTGAATTTTTAATTCTCCTGCCTCAGCCTCGAGTACCTGGCATTATAGTCATGTGCTAACACTAGCCTGGCTTGTTGCTTTGTTTTTAAATCCCCAGATAATTCTCTTGCAAATCACTACATAACTAGAAAATTCTGAGGCCGCGACTTTCCATACTCAGGTTTATAACCCACTAGGTGAACTGTGATTTCTATGATTCTGTTTTCTCTTTGCATATTGTTGGACACTGTATGATGGACCACCATTTTCACTCTTCATCACTTTAAAGTACACATGTTGATATCAAACTGAGTGTCAGGGGCATTTGTGTTTTCATGCGTGGATAGCTTCAATTTCAGTTCCTGTTACAGAGCTGAGGAAACATGAGCCACTTGCAGAACTTACTGTTAGATACTCTCCTAGGAACCAAGCATGTGGACGGTGCAGCTCTCATCAAACTACAAGAGCGCAGCCTCTGTGTTGCATCACCAGGATTTAGTGTAAGGAAAAAGACTTGTATTTTAATTATTTAAAACAAATTTTTATATTTTTTGTTTATCTGAGAGAAAGAGGCAGAGACAGGGAGAATGGGCATGCCAAGGCCTCCAACCATTGCAAAGAACTCCAGATGGCGCGCCACCTAGTGCACCTGGCTTTTGTGGGTCCTTGGGAATCGAACATGGGTCCCTGTGTTTTAATTCTTTAGGTTAGCATAGATAGTAATGGATTTCATCATAGCGCCATCATACATATATGTGGTACATTTTCTCATTCATTCATCCTCCCCCATTTCCCTCCTCCTTACTCCCTACCCCCCTCCAGCTAGTTCTGTCCACCTTCCCCCACCCCACCCCCTTTTTTATTTATTTTATTTTATTTAATTTTGGAGAGAAACATAGGGAGGAGACAGATAGAGAATGGGCGCACCAGCAGTCTCTCAGCTGCTGTGAACAAGTCCAGATGTGTGCGGGCCCCTTGTGGGCAAGTGCAGCGTTGCGCCCTTGCGTCATTTTTGCATCTGGCTAAACGTGGGACCTGGAACCGTGTTCTTAGGCTTAGCAGGCAGGTGCCTTAACCTCTAAGCCATCTCTCCAGCCCCCCCTTTTTATTTTTTTTTTCTGAGGTAGGGTCTCACTCTAGCTCAGGCTGACCTGGAATTCACTATGTAGCCTCAGAGTGGCCTCGAACTCTTGACAGTCCTCCTATCTCTGCCTCCTGAGTACTGGGTTAAAAGCATGCGCCACCATGCCCAGCTCACCCCCAGCTTTAATTTTTTTAAGTATAAAAACAATATTTAAAACAACAATAGGGCTGGAGAGATGCTCCTGCCTGCAAAGCCTAAGAAAGCCGGTTGGATTCTCCAGGTCCCACTTTAGCCAGACGCAAAGTGACACAAGGGCGCAATGCCGAACCTGCCCACCGGAGGTGCACATGTCTGGAGTTGGTACACAGCACCTGAGAGGCCACTGGCACACCCATTCTCTGTCTCTCTATCTCTATCTCTGGCTCTCTCCAAAAAAAAAAAAAAAGACTACAAAAGCCACCTAAATCTGTACACAGTAGCAAGCATCTGGAATCCCAGCCCTCCTACAGTGAGATAGGAGGTAGAAATGGAAGAATCCTAGAGGATTGCAGGCCAGCCAATCTGGTGTACTCAGTGATGAACAAGAGATCCTACCTAAAGAAAAAGGTGGAAAGCAAGGACTGACACAGGTGTCTTCTGACCTCCACACACATACTGTGTGACATGTGAATGCTCACATTCTTACACATGAACTCACACACAAAGACAAAAAATATAGAGCAATCCAGGCATGGTGACACATGCCTTTTTATTTTATTTATTTACTTGCAAGCAGAGAGAAAGTGAGATAGAGAGAAGAGAGACAGAGAATGGGTATGCCAGGGCCTCTAGACAGTGCAAACAAACTCCAGATGCATGTGCCCCTTGTGCATCTAGCTTACGGGGGTCCTGGGGAATCGAACCTGGGTCCTTTGGCTTCGCAGGCAAGTGCCTTAACTGTTAAGCCATCTCTCTAGCCTGGCACTTGCCTTTAATCCCAGTATTTGTGGGCAGAGGTAGAAGGATTGCCATGATTTCAAGGCCACCCTAAGACTGAAGACTAAATTCCAGGTCAGCCTCAACTAGAGTGAGACTACCTCAAAAAATATTTTTTAATATATTTTATTTATTTGACAGAAAGAGGCAGAGAGAGAGAGGGAGACATGGGTGCACTAGGGCCTCCAGCCGCTGAAAACAAACTCCAGATGTATGCACCCCCTTGTGCATCCAGATTAACGTGGGTCCTGGAGAATCAACTGGGATCCTTGGCTTTGCAGGCAAAAGCCTTAACCGCCAAGCCATCTCTCCAGCCCTATATGTATATATGTATATATTTATATGTAAATTAAATCTAGGCTGGGAAGATTGCTCAGTGGTTAAAGGTGCTTGCTTGTAAACTGTGATGGCCCAAGTCTAAATCTCCAGTACCCAGCACAAAGGGGCACATATGTTTGAATTTCATTTGCAATGGCAAGAGTCCCTGGCATACCAATACTCTCTCAATTTTTCTGTCTTTCTACCCCCTTTCTTACTCTTGCAAATAATTTTTTTTTCAAGGTAGTGTCTCACTGTAGCTCAGGCTGCCCTGGAATTCACTATGTAATAGTCTCAGGGTGCCCTCAAACTCACAGCAATCCTCCTACCTCTGCCTCCCGAGTGCTAAAGCCCAAGATGCATACCACCACACCCAACTTCGCAAATAAATTTTTTAAACATTTATTTATTTGAGAGAGAAAGATGCAGACAGAGAGAGAGAAATTGGGCATGGCAGGGCCTTCAGCCACTGCAAACAAGCTCCAGGTGCATGTGCCACCTTGTGCATCTGGCTTACATGGGTCCTGGGGAATCGAACCTGAGTCCTTAGATTTTGCAGGCAAGCACTTTAACTGTTAAGCCATTTCTCCAACCCAATAAATGAAAAAAAAAGTTAGGGCCTGGGCCTGGAAAAGTGGGTCAGCAGTCAAAGGCACTTGCTTCCAAAGCCTGTGGACCTGGGTTTGATTCCCCAGAACCCATGTAAAGCCTAACACACAAAGTGTCACATGCATATGGAGTTCATTTGCAGTGGCAAGAGGCCCTGGTGTGCTCATGTTCTCCCTCTCTCTTTCTCTTTCTTCTCCCCTCACAAATAAAAAAGTACATATTTTTTAAGGTGAAAACCATCTTAGCTTTCAGGCTATTAAAAGAACAGGTAGCCAGGCGTGGTGGCACACGCCTTTAATCCCAGCACTTGGGAGGCAGAGGTAAGAGGATTGCCGAGAGTTCGAGGCCACCCTGAGACTACATAGTTAATTCCAGGTCAGCCTGGACCAGAGTGAGATCCTACCTTGCAAAACCAAAAAAAAGAAAAACAGGTAGTGAGTCAAATTTGTCTGGCCAGTGGCCATAGCTAGTAGACTTCTCATCTTTTTAACCTTTGCAGGTAATGCCAAGTGATGTCCGAACACTTGTGAATGGATTTGCCAAAAACCCTTTGCAAACCCGAAGAGAAGGATTATATTTTAGAGAAAGGGATTACAAATGTGTCCGGGCAGATGACTGTTCTCTTTATGCTAAGAATGTAAGTATTCACGATTTGAAGACATCTTGTAAAAACTTAAAGAATTTAACTCCTGGGTGTTTTGCCCCTCCTGATCCTCTCATTACTTTCCTGAGTCATTAAGACAGAAGGCATGTCTAGAAATTGGCCTTGATATCCATGACCGTGCAGTGCCTAGCAGTACCTTCGCAAGACCCTCATAATAGAAGAAAAAGATGAAGACATCAAATTAAAAGAGAGACTAATGGAGAGAGGGAGGGGATATGATGGAGATTGGAGTTCTAAAGGGGAATGGGGGGAGGGGAGGGAAATATGCATTTTTTGTATGTAAGTATAGAAGTTGTCAATAAAAAAATTAAAAAAAGACAGAAGGCATGTCTAAAAGCACTCTCAGAAGGTCTTGCAGTGAAGCTTAGTAGTAGAGTACTTGTGTAGTCTGCTCAGGGCCTTGGGTTTGATCCCTGGCACTGAAAGGGGAAAAAAAGCTTCTTGCCTAAAAGTACTCTCAGCCAGACATCCTGGCTGAGACAAACACTCATTCTGGGACCTGTCAAATGTACTGTCTTCCCAGTATGACTGTACCCTTTATACTCCTCCTTCTTAAAATACTTAAAAAATGGAAGATGGATGTGGTGGTACATGCCTTTAATCCCAGCACTTGGGAGGCAGAAGTAGGAGGCCAGCCTGGGACTATAAACTGAGTAGGACTAGACTGAGACACCACTCAATTAAAAAAAAAAAACTAACAATGATGCAGAAATGCATGGAAATGTGTTACAGTTTTAGAATTTTTTATTTTAGTTATTTGTAAGGAGAGAGCAAGAGAGGTGCACCAGGGCCTCTTACCGTTGCAAACGAACCCCAGATGTATGTGTCACTTTGTGCATCTGGCTTTACATGGGTACTGGGAAATTGAACCCAGGCTGTTAGACTTTGCACGCAAGCAGCTTAACCACTGAACCCTCTCCAATCCAGGATTTATTTTTAAAGAGGGAGGGAGAGAGAGAGAGAGAATGGGATGCCAGGGCTTCTAGCCACTGCAAACAAAACAGAACTGCCAGATCTGGTTTATGTGGGTTCTAGGGAATCCTGCCACCTTTGGCTTTGGAGGCATCTGGTTTTCCAAAATTTTTTTATTTAGGGGCTGGAGAGATGGCTTAGTGGTTAAGGAATTTGCCTGCAAAGCCAAAGGATCTCAGTTCAACTCTCCAGGACCCACGTAAGCCAGATGCACAAGGGGGCACATGCATCTGGAGTTTGTTTGCAGTGACTGGAGGCTCTGGTGCACCCATTCTTTCTCTCTGCCTCTTTCTCTCTCTCAAATAAATAAATATTTTTTAATTTATTTTTTTAATCTTTATTTATTTGAGAGAGAAAGGAGAGGGTTGGAGAGATGGCTTAGCAGTTAAGGCATTTGCCTGCAAAGCCAAAGGACTTTGGTTCAATTCCTCAGGACCCACATAAGCCAGATGCACAAGGTGGCACATGCATCTGGAGTTCATTTGCAGTGGCTGGAGGCCCTGGCATGCCCATTTTCTCCCTCTCTGCCTCTTTCTCTCTTACTCTCTCAAAAAATAAATAAATAAATTTTTTAAAGAGTCAGAGAGAGAAAATGGGTGTGCCAGGGCCTCTAGCTACTGCAAAGGAACTCCAGACATCACCTTGTGCATCTGGCTTACGTGGTTACTGGGGAATCAAACCTGGGTCCTTTGGCTTGCTGGCAGTTACCTTAACTACTAAGCCATCACTCCAGCCTCAGGATTTCTTTTTTATTTTGGAGTATTTGCATATGCATAATAAGATATTCCAGATATAGGACTCAAATGTGATCATGGGATTAATTTTTGTTTCATACATACATTATAGATGGAAGGTGATCTTAATATTTTTAGTGTGTCTGCATTTTTACTGTGACCTATCACATGATGTCAGAAGAGGGGGAATTTTTCACCTTTTTTTATTTTGTTTTTCGAGGTAGGGTCTCACTCTAGTTTAGGCTGACCTGACATTCACTATGTACTCTCAGAGTGGCCTCGAATTCATGATGATCCTCCTATCTGCCTCCCAAGTGCTGAGGTTAAAGGCATGTGCCACCATGCCCAGTGAATTTATCACTTTTGGTGGTTAAAACTTTTTTGGCCAGGCAGGGTGACACGCGCCTTTAATCCCAGCACTCGGGGGGCAGAGGTGGAGGATTGCCAAGATTTCAAGGCAACCCTAAGACTACATAGTGAATTCCAGGTTAGCCTGGGCTAGAGCGAAACCTCACCTTGAAAAAGAAAGAAAGAAAGAAAGAAAGAAAGAGAGAGAGAGAGAGAGAGAGAGAGGAAGGAAGGAAGGAAGGAAGGAAGGAAGGAAGGAAGGAAGGAAGGAAGGAAGGAAGGAAGGAAGGAAGAAAAGAAAACTTTTTTGTACTTTGAAGCATTTTGGATTTTGAAATTTCTGATTAGGGATTCACAGTATATCATTTGGGTGGTGCTTTTTGTTGTTTTTTGTGTTGGTGGGGTTTTTTGTTTGGTTTGGGTTTTTTGTTTTTGTTTTTCAAGGGTTTCACTTTAGTCAGGCTGACCTGGAATTCACTATGTAGTCTCAGGGTGGCCTTGAACTCACAGCAATCCACCTACCTCTGCTCCCTAGTGCTGGGATTAAAGGCGTGCGCCACCACACCCACCTTGCAACTGTCTTCCTTTATGGGAGAGAACTGAGGCTAGTCATGCAGCTGAAATGGAGGTGCTGGGATTCCCGCCCAGAGCTGGCCAACTCTAAAATGTATTACCTTTGCATTACATCAATTGTGCTTTTAGGATAGGGGTATATATTGCAACTGATTGTAGAACTTTCTGTTTGTTTGTTTGTTTGTTTGTTTGTTTGTTTGTTTGTTTGTTTGTTTGTTTGTTTTTTGAGGTAGGGTCTTGCTTTATCCCAGGCTGACTTGGAACTCACTATGTAGTCTCAGGGTGGCCTCAAACTCCCAGCAATCCCCGACCTCTGCCTCCTGAGTGCTGGTATTAAAGGCGTGCGCCACCACGCCCAGCTGAAGAACCTTTTTTTTTTTAGAGGTAGGGTTTTGCTCTAGTTCAGGCTGACTTGGAATTAGTCTCAGGCTGACCTCAAACTCACAGCAACCCTCCTACCTCTGTGCTAAGATTATGTATATACCACCATGCCTGGCAAATTTTAAAAATATGCATAATATACATGATATTCATATAAAAAGAACTGAAGTCTTTTCAGAAAAGACAAATTTGGGTTGGGGAGATTGATCAGTGGCTAAGGCACTTGCCTGCAAAGACTAACAACCTGGGTTCCATTCCCTAGTACCCTTGTAAAGCCAGATGCACAAAGTGATGCATGCATCTGGAGTCCATTTGCAGAGACTGGAGGTCTTGTACATCCATTCTCTCTGTCTCTCCTCTACCTCTTCTTGCAAAGGAAGGAAGGAAAGAAGGGAAGGAGGGACAAATTTAGCCAGGTGTGGTGGCACATGCCTTTAATCCCAGCACTCAGGAGACAGAGGTAGGAGGATGGCCATCAGTTTAAAGCAACTGGGAGACTGCATGGCGAATTCCAGGTCAGCCTGGGCTAGAGGAAACCGTACCTCAAAAAGCAAAACAAACAAAAAACGACATAGAAAGGAATAGAAAATTCAAAAACATATGTGAACACGAAGAAGTCAGAAAATGGTTTTTAAAAGTGACTGGAGAGAAACTGCTGGTCTTGTGGTTATGAGTAAAGCCAGGATGTTCTTGTTCTGTTTTATTCTTTTGTTGTTGTTTTGTTTTGTTTTGTTTTGTTTTGTTTTGTTTTGTTTTGTTTTGTTTTTTTCAAGGTAGGGTTTCACTCTAGCCCAGGTTGACCTGGAATTCACTATGTAGTCTCAGCATGGCCTTGAACTCACAGCAGTTCTACTACCTCTGCCTGCCAAGTGCTGGGATTAAAGGCATACTACACCATGCCTGGCTCTGTTTTATTCTTTATCCAGGAGAACACTGGTGTGGTTGTTGTGAAGACCCATCTGTATCTTCTGGTGGCCACTTACACTGCAGGCATGTACCCTAGTGTCTGCGTAGAAGCCACAGAGAAGCTCGGTGAGTTCACATGTCAATGAGGTCTGAAACCCAACTCAAACCAACTAGGGAAAAAAGGAAGAAGTGTGTGTGTGTGTGTGTGTGTGTGTGTGTGTGTGTGTGTGTGTGTACACATATATGTGTTTGGAGGCCAAAGGCTATTTTTGGGGGGGGGCGGTTTTGAGGTAGGGTCTCCCACTAGCCCAGGCTGACCTAGAATTCACTCTGTAATCTCAGGGTAGCCTTAAACTAATGGTGATCCTCCTACCTCTGCTTCCTGAATGCTGGGATTAAAGGCATGCGCCACCACACCCAGCCTAGCTCATTTTAATTGTTACCTTTTGGGCCGGAGAGATGGCTTAGCAGTTAAAGCACTTGCCTGCAAGGCCAAAGAACCTAGGTTCGATTTCCCAGGACCCATGTAGGCCAAATGCACAAGTGACACATGCGTCTGGAGTTCATTTGCAGTGGCTGGAGGCCCTGGCGCACCCATTCTCTATCTGCATCTATCTCTGCTTCTTTCTCTCCCTCTCAACTTAATAAATAAAAATATTTTAAAATATTTTAAAAATTTTTAATTGTTACCTTTTATTATTTTACAATATATTTGACTAAAGCCTTGGTGTATATTATTTTACAATCTATTTGAAAAGGTGCCATTAGAATTGCCTTGACTGCTTTACAAGACCTGGAATAAAAGAACACTTGGGCTGGGCGTGGTGGCACGCGCCTTTAATCCCAACACTCAGGAGGCACAGGTAGGAGGATCGCTGGGAGTTCAAGGCCACCCGGAGACTACATAGTGAATTCCAGGTCAGCCTGAGCTAATGTGAGACCCCACCTCAGAAAAACAAAAATAAATAACTAAATAAATCACTTAGGACACACAACATCAAGCTGAAATATCTAATGGTACTGAACCATTAATTCCAAAGAGTTGGTTTTTAAAATAAGCAGATGTGTGATAATGCAAAATAGAACTAAAACTTGCTAAAACACAAAGTAAACTTTGCTTTAATGTCTAAAGAAAGAAGGTGATTTTGTTTTTGTTTTTCAGCACACCTGGTTTTGGCAGCAAGTAGTATTGTGCATTTAAAGCAGTGTGTGTCTTGAAAACTTGTATCTTCTATTGGTGCATTATCACTTGAGCCAGAGACCAGAAAAAATGAAACATGAAAACATAATTGTTCTCAATACCCTCAATATTTTTCCCTCCAAAAAGTCAGAATGTTAATGCACAGAGCTCAAAACTCATTGGTGATGGTATTTTACAATTATTTTTCTCCAGTAACACTGGATGCTTTAACATTTCTCTAAAGGAGAAGCAATGAAAATGCAAGGAGCCAGGCGTAGTGGTGCACCCCTTTAATCCCAGCACTTGGAAGACAGAGGTCAGAGGATTGCTGTGAGTTCAAGGCCATCTTGAGATTACATAGTGAATTTCAGATCAGCCTGAGCTAAAGTGAGACCCTACCTTGAAGAAAAAAAAAATGAAAAGAAAGAAAATGCAATATTTGGGGTCTAAAAATAAAATTGAATATGACTACAGAATTTTTTCTCTTTTTTTTTTTTTTTTTTCTTTTTGGTTTATTGAGGTAGGGTCTTGTTCTAGTCCAGGTTGACCTGAAATTCACTGTGTAGTCTCAAGATAGCCTTGAACTCATGGTGATCCTCCTACCTCTGCTTACCCAGTGCTGGGATGGAAAGGGTGTATTACCACGCCCAGCCATGCAACATTTTTTAAATAATCTCACAAAATATAGTAAAAAGAAACCCCAACTGGCTAGGCTTCAGTCAGGCTATTCATGTTAGGTTAGACTCTACCAAAATGGCACTACAGCAATATAGGCATTGAATTTATGTTTCCTTTCTTCAAGTTTGTCAGTTCTTTACTACAATTACTCTCTTCTAGCAGGATACAGTGTGTAATCACACAGTAAGGCTGAGAGACCATTTACATTGCTCATAGTATAATGGTGGATCTAACCCTCAAGAGCAGATCAAGGTCTGGAGGGATGGCTTAGCAGTTAAGGCATTTGCCTGCAAAGCCAAAGGACCCAGGTTCAGTTCCCCAGGACCCATGTTAGCCAGATGCACAAAGGAGCATACATGTCTGGAGTTTGTTTTCAGTGGCTGGAGGCCCTGGCACACCCATTCTCTCTCTCCCTCTTTCTCTGTCAAATAAATAAATAAATAAAAATAAGATTTTTTTTTTTTTTTTTTTGCAAGGTAAGGGTCTCACTCTGGTCCAGGCTGACCTGGAATTAACTATGTAGTCTCAGGGTGGCCTCGAACTCTCGGCGATTCTCCTACCTCTGCCTCCCGAGTGCTGGGATTAAAGGCATGCGCCACCACGCCCAGCTTAAAAATAAGATATTTTTTAAAAAGAGCAGATCAAAATCAAAGTGAACAGTAGTAAACTAGAGCCACATTTGGTCACATTGTCCTGTTCTTTGATGCAGTCTCGTCCTCAGGCAGGTAATCAGGCAGCTCTGTGCTCTCTTGGAATGGGACTAGCATCTCTTCCCCACTTTCACAACTTGCTGAGCTTTCCTAACCTTGGTTGATGCTACTGCTGGTGCCAGAGCCTCTGCTTTCAAATCTGAACAGCCATTTGAAAAGTAAAGCTAATAAGACCTTTTTTTTTTTTTTGGTTTTTCGAGGTAGGGGCTCACTCTGGTCCAGGCGGATCTGGAATTTACTATGTAGTCTCAGAGTGGCCTCAAACTCATGGTGATCCTCCTACCTCTGCCTCCCGAGTGCTGGGATTAAAGGCATGCGCCACCACGCCCGGCAACACCTTTAATTTTTAACGAACCCTCCTCACATAAATTTCTTTGAAATGTATCATCAAGACTTTCTTTGTGCAAAACCACTGTTTTGGCACACTTGTTTGTAGTTCCAAGAAAAAAAAAAAAAAGAGCTTTCAGCCGGGCGTGGTGGCGCACGCCTTTAATCCCAGCACTCGGGAGGCAGTGGTAGGAGGATCACTGAGAGTTCGAGGCCACCCTGAGACTACATAGTGAATTCCAGGTCAGCCTGGACCAGAGTGAAACCCTACCTCGAAAAACCAAAAAAAAAAAAAAAAAAAAAAAAAGAGCTTTCCTTCAACATGAACTAATTTCATTAAAAGTATCTCCATGTGCCATGTTGGAGGATTGAATATCATAGATCATAGATTTCATAGGCCAGAAGTTTTGTTTCTCCTGGAGTTGTTGACCCTTTCCCCCTCCTCTGGAAAGGGGTACAAACTATATAGCTTGGAACAGCTTTAAAGCACTTTGGCCACTGCAGGGCACAGAAACTATGCTGGAGTTCGTTTGCAGCAGCTGGAGTTTCTGGCGCAATCATTCTATCTCTCTATTTCTCTTCTCTCTCTCTCTGCTTGCAAAATAAATAAAAGTAGGGGCTGGAGGGATGGCTTAGCAGTTAAGACGCTTGCCTGCAAAGCCAAAGGACCCAGGTTCGATTCCCCAGGACCCACATTAGCCAAATGCACAAGGGGGCACATGCATCTGGAATTTGTTTGCAGTGACTGGAGGCCCTGGCGTGCCCATTGTCTCTCTCTCTCTCTCTCCCTCTTCTCTGTCAAATAAATAAATAAATATATTTTATTTTTTATCAGAGACAGACAGAATTGGTGTGCCAGGGCCTCCAGCCACTAAAATCAAACTCCAGAACCATGTGCCACCTTATGGGCATATGTGACCTTGCTCACTTGCATCACTTTCTGCTTCTGGCTTATGTGCAGACTGAGAGGAGTCGAACATGAGTCCTTAGGCTAAGCCATCTCTCTAGCCCAATAAAAGTATTTTTATTTACTGGAGAGAGAGAAAGAATGGGTGCGCCAGGGCCTCCAGCCACCGCAGACTCCTGATGAATGTGGCACTTTGCACATCTGGCTTACGTGTGTCCTGGGGAATTGAAGTTGGGTCCTTTGGCTTTGCAGGCAAGCACCTTAACTGCTAAGCTATCTCTCCACCCCTTGATTTTTTTTTTAACAAGCTGTTCAAAAAAAAATATTTTAAAGTGAAATTTTTCTTGACAAAGAGAAATGGATAACTAAAATAGGATTTACTAGTTTACTTAATCATATACTGTCAAGTAATGTCAGAATTATTTAGATTGTACCCTAATGGAGTTTACAGATATCCAATTCTTAGTCTTCACAGTTGTATGGGTATTCCTATCTGCATTAGGTCAATCACAGTGTAACTGAAGAGCTTTTGTTTTGTTTTTGGTTTTTCAAGGTACGATACACCTAGATGGACTTGGGAGGCCCTGAAAGCTGGGAAGGCAACAGCTTAGACTCCAGGGGACATGAAGTGGTGATGCTCATGCACACTTTTTTTGTTTGTTTGTTTTTGGATTTGGTTTTGATTTTTCAAGGTAGGGTCTCACTCTAGCTGACCTGGAACTTACTATGTAGTCTCAGAGTGGCCTTGAACTCCTGGTTATTCTCCTACCTCTGCCTCCCAAGTGCTGGGACTAAAGGCGTGCACCACCACATCCAGCTTGAAGAGCTATTTAATAATAATAACCACAGCTTGAATAAACTGAATCCACCCATGTGTCAGGTGTTATGCCAAGGACTGTATTTCACTCTGTAATCAGCTTTGAATCTGGGTCATAACTTGCCCATAGTAAAAGGAGGCAGCAGGCTCTGATGTTCCCCTGAGGCCTCTCCCACCTATTTCCTTTGCCAACCATGTGTCATCACTGTGTGAGAACTACTCATCCTCCAGAGCAGCTCAACTATGTCTGCTGTGCTGTTTATCACTATGAAATATAATAGAAGTTGCTTATTTATATTTTACCTACTAGGCAAAGAATTCCATGAGTGTAAGACTGTGTTATAACTATCCATCATCCTTGTAACTGCAGTACCTATACCTAGTTCATACCCAGCACACAGCACTCTAGTGACGGAGTGAATGGAATCATAATTATAACTATACTGTGCTTTCTTTCAGGAGAATATCTAAGAAAAAAAGGAAATTAAGTCATCAAAAGACTGTTGAAGATAACTCTTATTTTTAAAGGGAATTATACATCCTTAAGAAAAATAATATCATACTTTGTGGTTGAAAAACACTGGAGTGAATTTTTTTTTTTTTTTACAAGACTGGGTTATGTGATTGAAAAACACTGTGAAGGTTTTTTTTTTTTTTTTTTAATTATTGTTTTTTATTGACTTTTATACTTACATACAAAAAAACCCACCTGATATTTCCCTTCCCTCCCCCCATTCCACTTTAGAACTCAAGTCTCCATTGTATCCCCTCCCTCTCTCCATTAGTCTCTCTTTTAATTTGATGTCATCATCTTTTTCTTCTATTTTGAGGGTTTTGCGAAGGTATTGCTAGGCACTGCAAGGTCATGGATATCGAGGCCAGTTTCTGTCTGGGCAGTTGCATTGTAAGAGGTCATACCCTTCCTTTGGCTCTTCCATTCTATCCGCCCCCTCTTCCGCAATGGTCCCTGAGCCTTGGAGGGTGTGACAAAGGTGTTTCAGTGCTGGGCACTCCTCCATCCCTTCTTCTCAGCACTATGTTGCCTTTTGGGTCATCCCAGTGGTCATCGCCATCTGAAAGGAGAAGCTTCTCTAACCAGAAGTGAGAGTAGCATTAATATGTGAATATGAACATTAAGTGTAGTGCTTTCAGGGCAGCTTTGTGGGAATAATACATACATTTAGTCAGATAAGAGCAGGCTTATACCCCTAAGGCTCATAACCTAACCTACCATAGACTTTTACTTAGGTTTTTCAGTACCAGGTATGTATTCCCTCCTGTAGAGAGGGCCTTCAGTCCAATTATGGAGCAGTTGGTTACCCCAAGAGTAGACATGCCACTATTGCACCCATTCAGTCATTGGGCCTGTCTGGCCAACCTTGAATATTCAGCGTCCACTGTTTTCACTGTTGATGGCTTCTGTCTCCCATACTCTGCATGCAGTGCAGCTTTTTCCAGCTTTCAGTTGGCTGGTCTACAGGGAGAAGGTTTTCTGCTCCACACCAGCTTGCTTACTCAGTGACCATGCTTCTCAGGCATGAGATGTCTTCAGCAATAGGGTCTTACCATCTGTTTCTCTAGGGAAACCAAGGGCTTTGGCAAAAGCCTTTAATGTTTTGGAGGCTACCGGGACCTCCTTGGCCAACAACTCACTGGAAGGTATCCCATCCCAGGTACTGAAAATTTTCTAGTAACAGTCTACAGCTTCTAGACGTGCCCTTATTCAAAAAAGTAATTTTACATATGTTTTATTCATAATATCTTGAGTTTAGATTGACCCTCCCCCTGCCCTTCTTGTATGCATTCTTTTCCCATGGTGTGAAGGTTTTTTATAAGACTGGGTTACAGGAGCAAATTTTCTTATTTCAGGAGAATTGCCTGATCCGCTTATTTATTCTTTTTAAGTGTGAGTTGTTAGTATGGAACTTGAGAACACTGATGGTTTCACAGGGCAAGAAGTCTTTTGGGAGTCTCAATTCCATGAGGCTCTTGTGCTCTTACACATCTTACTATACATGCCAATACTACAGGTCCTAACCACTATTTATCCAGGCTACTTCTCAGAGTAAAATTGAAGTAATGTCTTCTTTCATAGCAAAGGGAAAACTTATATGTTGTTTTCTATAGTAGAGTCCTGAGCCCAGTGTTCCTCTCCAGTAATGAATATCACACTGTATGTGTGTGACATCCATGTGGTCCACATCACCCATGTAAGACTTAGGGGAATGGAAACCAAAGAAATTTCTTCTTAAAAAAAATTTTTTTAACCTGGTGTGGTGGTGCTTGCCTTTTAATATCAGCACTCAGGAAGCAGAGGTAGGAGGGTCACCATGCGTTCGAGGCCACCCTGAGATTACAGAGTGAATTCTGGGTCAGCCTGGGCTCAAGTGAGACCCTGCCTTCAAAAACAAAACAAAATTTATTTATTTGAAAGCAGAGAGAGAAAGAGAGAAAGAAGGTACACCAGGGCCTCTAGCCACTGCAAACAAACTCCAGATGCATGTGCCACTTTATGTATCCAGCTTTATGTGGGTACTGAGGGAATCAAACCCAGGTTTTAGGCTTTAACTAACTTAACTGCTTAGCCATCTCTCCAACCCCAGACCAAATATTCTTATTTTTTAATTTTTAAAATTGTATTTATTTATTATGAGAGAGAGAAAGAGAATGGGTACACCAGTGCAAACAAGCTCTAGATACATGTGCCACTTTGTGCATCTGACTTTATGTGGGTACTGGGGAATTGAACCCAGGTTGTTAGGTTTTGCAGGCAAGTGCCTAAACCATTGAGCCATTTCTCTAGCCCAAACTTATTTATTTGAGAGACAGAGAGAATGGATGTGCCAGGGCCTCCACTCACTGCAAACGAACTCCAAATTCATGCACCACCTTGTGCATCTGGCTTTACGTGGGTACTGGGCAGTTGAACCAGGGTCCTTAGGCTTTGTAGGCAAGCACTGCAACCACTAAGCCATCTCTCAAAGCCCAAGTTCAGAGATTTCTAACTACCTTCCTTGCTGTATCTAGTCCACATATCTTAGTAAGGTCTGTTACTGAATGCAACCTTTCCAGGAAAGGGATCGTTTCTTTTTGGGGGTGGTGGAGCAGGTGTTCAAGGTAGGGTCTTGCTCTAGCCTGGGCTGACTTGGAATTCACCATGAAATCTCAAGCTGGCCTTGAACTCACAGCAATCCTCCTACCTCTGCCTCCCAAGTGGTGAGATTAAAGGCGTATGTCACCATACCCACGTTGAATCAGTTTTGATCACCTCCTAGTTGATGACAGAAGAATAAGAGACACCTATATTGAAACTAGAGCTCCATCATGGCCCTTCCTCTACAGCATGCACTTTCCCCTGACAGCAACTCCAGTTAGTATAGCCTTCATATATTATTCCTAGCAAGGTAATGTAATGGTTCAGACCTCTGGTGAAGGTAGGGCCTAGGGACTACGACTTCTGATTTGACAAGATTGGATTGGCATGGTCCTATATTGTAAGGGGACTGATCATTCAGTTGAATACACTGTTCTCCGGGTCCCTTCTACAGTGTTCTTACATGGATGAAAGGGGGATAGAATGGGTCTCTACATTTTGTAAAACTACTTCTTACCTTTGTCACATCTGTCTCTTCCAAACAAAATGGGTGGAAAAAAAAAAAACGTAGTTATAGCAATTGTGATAGAACACACCTACATGGCATTGGGAGGCCCTGGAACCTGGAGAAGCAACAGCTTAGACTTCAGGGCACATGAAGTGGTGGAGCTCATTCACTTTTTTTTTGGTTGGTTGGTTGGTTTTGGTTTTTCAAGGTAGGGTCTCGCTCTAGCCCATGCTGATTCACTGTGTAGTCTCAGGGTGGCCTCGAACTCATGGTGATCCTCCTACTTCTGCCTCCCAAGTGGTGGGATTAAAGGTGTGTGCCACCACACCCAGCTATTTTTTTTTTTTTTGAGGTAGGAGCTCAGTGTAGTTGGGGCTGATCTGGAACTCAGTCTGCAGCCCCCAAGGTAGCCTGGAACTCATGGTGATCTGAGTCTCCTGAATGTTGGGACTGAAAGGTATGTACCATGACACCTGGCTACATTGATTTTTGTTTGTTTGTTTGTTTGTTTGTTTGTTTGTTTGTTTCTCAGATTCAGTAGCACAATCTGCAAAATAATCATATGGTATAATTTAGTAGTTCTAGCAAATAGAGTAAAATCAAATCTTAAGCAGGGCATGGTGGCACTGTTAGAGTCGGCATGAGAGAATTACAGACCACTACACTTTTGTAGCCAATTGAGAGTCCTTTTATTAAGCCAGTGTCTGAGAGGGAGCTCATACCAGAAAATGCTCTCTATGAAGAAGCTCAGGGGTACAATGTTTTTAAAGGGAAAAAAAATCATAAAAATGATGTTAGTGTCAGATATAGGTCTGGGCTACATTGGAACTGCAGTTATTTCATTTATCCAGGAATTAACTTACATATCTGAGCCATATTTGGGGTTATGAGAAGCCTGGAACGTGTTATCAATGCAGATATGGACCTCCTAAGGAGTTTGGGAGCTTGCAACTAAAGGCACCCTGGTAGGCAAAAGTATCAGCTTTTTTATTCCACCAATAAATAAGTCAGGACCTAATGAAGACAGGATGGGCATTATTTTAGCTGTTACTGCACACACCTTGTAATCCTAGCACGGGGGAGGCAGAGGTAGGAGGATTGCTGTGAGTTTGAGGCCAGCCTGAGACTACATAATGAATTCCAGGTCTGCCTGGGCTAAAAAGACCCTACCTCAGAAAAAGAAAAAAAATCTTAGACCCCTGTAGTTTTGACATTGTCATGCAGTGAGGTGCAATATTTTGAATCTCAAAGACACACCTTTTTGAAGCCCAGTGTCATTTTCAAGTTTTTTTTTAAACTTTTTATTTTATATTATTTTTTTGGAGAGAGACAGAGAGAAAGAGAGAGAGACGAAGACAGAGATGGGCGCGGGAGCAGTGTCTCAGCTGCTGCGAACGAAATCGAGATGTGCGCGCCCCCTTGTGGTCAAGTGCGGGATTGCGCCCTTGTGTCACTTTGCATCTGGCTAAACGTGGGACCTGGAGATTGGAACCAGTGTTCTTAGGGTTAGGAGGCAGGCGCCTTAACCCCTAAGCCATCTCTCCAGCCCCATTTTCAAGTTTTGTGCAATAGCTTTTCAAAGAGCTTACTTTCAGCATCATTTTTTTAAATTTATTTGCAAGCAGAGAGTGCTAGAAGAGAGACAGAACGGCCAGGCATGGTGGTGCACACCTTTAATCCCAGCCCTTGGGAGGCAGAAGTAGGAGAACTGCTGTGAGTTTGAGGCCACCCTGAGATTACATAGTGAATTCTAGGTCAGCCTGGACTAGAGCGAGACCATACCTCAAAAAATTTTTTTAAAAGGGCTGGAGAGATGGCTTAGCAGTTAAGGCACATGCCTATGAAGCCTAAGGACCCCAGTTTGATTCTCCAGGTACCATGTAAGCCAGATGCACAAGGGGGCACATGCATCTGGAGTTCATTTGTAGTGGCTAAAGACCCTGGTGCACCCATTCTCATTTTCCCTCTCCCTCTCTCTGTCTCTAATAAATAAATAAAATAAAATCTTAGGCAGAAGTAGGAAGATCGCTGAGAGTTCAAGACCACTCTGAGATTACATAGTGAATTCCAAGTCAGCCTGAGCTACAGTGAGACCCTACCTCGGAAAACCAAAAACAAAACAAAACAAAAATCTTTAAAAAAGAGAGAGAAAATGGCACATCAGGGCCTTTAGCCACTGCAAACAAACTCCAGGAGCATGCATCACTTTGGGCATCTGGCTTTATGTGGGTACTGGGGAATGTGTAAGGTTTTGGAGTGACCCAAGACCATGCAAACCACTCTGAGGCAAAGGTGAAAGCTTTTATTCAGGAAAAGCATGAGCTTCCAGGGCTGACTCTCAAGAGCAGAGCACAGCCAACCTGAGTTTTCAGATAGTGGGTTTTATAGGGAAGGCAAGGAAGAGAAAAAGCTGAATAGGAAAGGTTCCTTTAGGGGAGATCTAAGATAGCCAGGGTGTGACACCAGAACAATGACCAGAGGACTTACGAGAAAGAGGGGCAGTATTAGCCAAGGAAAGGATAATGGCTAGATGGTTTCTTGAGGAATGTGGACAGTCTACCTCCTTATGTCTCTGTCGCCATTCTACTGACCTTGGTGACTCCATCTTGAGAGCCTATCCTGACCTAACATTCCAGCCTTTTGTTAATGACAAGGGACAGTGGTTTCTCTCTTCTGAAATATCTTCATGCTGACTGTAGGAGGCGACAAGTACTTATGGGAGAGGCTGGATAATGTGGTCAGTGGGTCTTCCTTCAGGGCAGGTGATGAGGATATGGTTCCTTGGTGGCTAGAGGCAGGTAAGAGGTAGAGGAGGGACAGGTCAGTAAAAGTTGGTTGAATATTTGGCAGGTGAATTAGTCCAACTGATTTTGGATGCATCTCAGAAGGCAGGGGGCCAGGACAAGAAGCAAGAATAGTCCAGATATAGGACCCAAGAGTGGCAAAAGCCAGGGCCAGACCATCCCAAAGATGTTCCACGACCCAGAGGGAACTGGTGTTTGTACCTGAAGCTGGTCAGCTAGGTGTTATAGTTTTTGTAGGGGGGGGGGTTGTTTGTTTGTTTTTGTTTTCTGAGGTAGGGTCTCATTCTAGCTCAGGCCGACCTGGAATTCAGTATGTAGTCCCAGGGTGGCCTCAAATTCATGGTGATCCTCCTACCTCTGCCTCCAGAGTGCTGGGATTAAAAGCATGTGCCATCACACCCGGCTAGGTTTTTTAGTTTTTAATTTGGACCTCTATGTTGCCTGTCTGGCTAACATACTAACAGCATTCCTCATTCCGAAAAAGGCACGTCCCTCATTTGTTGGCTGTCAAGAGGTCTAGGGTCCAGTGGTTCTGTAGCACAACTGAGGCCAGAGAGGTAAGTTGTTCCTGTAGGAATCGCAGGGCCTCAGTGGACCCTTGGACTGTGATGCTCAGTTCTGTAGAAAGCCTTTCATAAGAGATTAGGCTATGGCTCAGGCCTCCTGCAGCCAGCCCTGTGGCAGCTATCATCATGTGCAGGTGGACAGCTCAATGATGAGCCTGCTTAGAAAGAAGGACTGCCAGCTCTCCCTCTGTACACATGGTGAGGTTAGGTACCAAAGTGACTGGGGTGCAAGGGCCTCAGAGGGACGCAACTACACACCATAAATTCCCTTAGGTAAGGTGTGTTTTTTAACAATAGAGTTATTCCTGAAAGCTCCCAACCATCATTGAGAGATGTCCTTATGCCAGCAATCAAGGCAGTTCAGAAGAGAAAGTGGGATAGGGAGTTTGGAGAGAGGGCACCAGAAACAGGGAGTATCTGAAGCAGAGGTGACATTGGACAGGGGACTGCAAGTAACGAGGGGCGCTCAAGTAAAGTGCACAGGAAGCAAGCAGTGTTATTGGTAAGACTGAGTTGATTGAGGAGGAAGAGAGAAGAATTAAGGATGGACATCCAAGGGGTGATGGAGAAGGCTAGATCATGCAAATCCTCCTGGAGCTTGCCATGAGCCTGTTTGCTTGGGGCAAGAGAGAGGAGATCGAGGGGCATCAGTGTCAAGAGGAACATTCTGAGATTGGGGGAAGAGTGGGAACATGAGGGAATTTAAGAGGGCCCATTGGGGTGGAGGTGTACTAATCCCTAGATAAGGTAGGGTAGGACAGAGGTCACTTGACTCTCTTTAGCTGTGATAGGTGGATCCAATTGGGGATGTCCTGAAGCTTTGCAGCCATGGGGGTGATTAGGATCACCAGATGAGGTCCAGTCCAGTCCAGAGCAGTTTGAGACCCTGTGGGCAGGACTGCTTAAGGTAGACTTGATCTTCAGGGTTAAGTGAGAGAGTTGTGGCTCCCTCTGGTGGTTGGAGAAGAAGGCAATCAGCATGTTCCAGGAAAGGTTCCAGTTACAGATGAAAGTTGGTAAGTACCCATGGAGAGGAGTTTCTGGTCGTGGGGGAAGATTAACAGGAGGAGGTGCCCATACATGAGTTCAAAAGAGCTAAGAAAGGAGGGAGCCCGAGGAGTAGCTCTGATTAGGGCTAAGGCAAGTGGGAGGATAGGTGAAGTTCAGAGTCAGTTTAGACAGGTGACTTGAGAATGGCATTTGCTCTTTCTACTTTGCCTGAGGACTGAGGTCTATATGGAATATGAGGTTTCCAATCTATTGCAGAGTGAGCGAGCCTGTGTCACGGAGCAGATTAGAGAGGAGAGGCAAGGATGGAAAAGGAATGATTTCAGGAATCTTTGTAGAGGTTGGGTTCCCACATGAAATAGATTATGTAGGTGGGTGAGGATGGTAGTAGCTTGGAGATCAGGCAAGCAGTAAAGGTCCTCCAGGAGTAGCCAGCCTTGTGGCCCCAGGATAGTACCAAGTTTTGTTAGAGTTTGGTACTGTTCTGGGGTGTATGAAGGAGTCAAGGAGATAGGGGCCAGGAAAAAAGCTGAAGCTGGATATGTTCTGTGGAGGCTGGATTCCCTGGCAACTCTGTCTGCAAAAGTTTCCCTTGGCCATGGGTGAAGTTAGAGCCTGGTGTCTCCTACAGTGAATGACAGCCATCTCTGCAGGAAGATAGGAGGCATGTAGCAGTTTAAGGAGAAGGGGCCTGTTAGTAATGGGGGTTCTTTTAGCTGAGAGGAAGCCTCTGTCCTTCCAGTTAGCAACACGGTGATATAGAATATGGAAAGCATATTTAGAGTCAGTATAGGTGTTAACTGTTTTGCCTTGTGCCAAGGTTAGGGCTCTAGTGAGAGCTACCAGCTCAGCCTTTTGGAATGTAGTCCCCTTAGGCAATGGGCCAGTCTCTTATTATCTGGTCATCTGAGACGATAGCATACCCCGCTATCCGAGAGCCCTGTGAGTTAGTAGAAGATCACACCTATATACTAGGTGTGATCAGGGTTAGGGAGAGGAGATAGATTTTAGGATTGTGATGGGTGAGTTCCTCTAGAGTCTCTAAGCAGGAGTGTGTAAATTGTTTGGGTAGAGGCAGGAGGGTAGCGGGGTTAAGTGGAGGGCAAGAGTCAAGTGTGATGTCAGGGTTATCAAGGAAAGTGACGTGAAAGAGTTAAATTTTAGATGGGGTCAGAGTAGACAGGCAACAGTTGGAGAGTAGATCTTTAAGCCTGTGGGTGGGGGGAGAGGACAGTGAGTTGTTGCCCAAAAGTGAGTTTCTGTGCCTCTTGGGCCAGAAGAGCAGCTGCAGCAAGAGTGCATAGGCACGGTTGCCAGCCCCGGACAGAAGGTTCTAGTTGTTTAGAGAAATAGGCTACAGGGGTAAAGGATGGACCCTTCATTTGACCTAGAACTCCCAATGCCCCGCCCCTTTTCTGTGAACTAAAGAAGAAAAGGCTGCTGAAGGTCTGGAAGCGCAAGCACTGGAGCTTCCAAAACAGCATCGTGCTGGCAAGAGAAGGCAGCAGATCTGTCCCTGACTTAGGGTCTAGGGGTTCATGGGGGCTTTCCTTAGCCTTATCATAAAGGGGCTTTGCCAGGAGGGCAAAATTTGCAATACACATTCTAAGGAACCCTGAAAAGCCAAGAAAAGAGAGGATTTCATCCTTGGAGGTAGGTTAGGAGAGAGAACAAAGATGTTGTTTGCAGTCTAGGGTGAGTTGTCATGAGGTGGGGGTAAGGAGAAAACTCAGGTACCTAACTTGGGTTAAAGAAAGTTGAGCTTTTCTGGGGGGGGGTAAACTCGATATCCCTTAGATCTGAGAAAGTTAAGAACTTTGTTGGTATGTAGTTTAGATAGAGAAAGAGAGGGCAAGCAGAGCAAAGGATCATCTACATATTGTGAAAGTGTGCTAGGCAACAGATCCAGGACAAAAGGTCAGTGGAGAGAGCTTGACCAAATAAGTGGGAGCTGTCCCTAAAACCCTGGGGAAGAACAGTCTAGGTGAGTTGAGAGGCAGTGTGAGTGTCAGGGTCCTCCCAGGTGAAAAGGAACAGATCATAGGAATCGGGGTGGAGGGGGATGGAGAAGAAGGCATCTTTGAGGTCAAGTACTGAAAAATGAGTAGTGGAGGAGGGGATGTGAGAGAGGAGAGTACAGGGGTTGGGGACTCCTGGATGAATGGTTATAACAGCTGTATTGACTAGGCGCAAGTCTTGGACTAAGCGGTAGGTCCCATCAGGTTTGATAACAGGCAAGATCAGAGTATTGCAAGTGAAATGAGTGGGGCAAAGGAGGTTGGCTTAGAGAAAGCGAGAAATTAAGTGAGATTGGGTATTGAGGACAGCAGGGAAAGGACGTGGGGTCTTTGAGTCTGATGAGGACAGGCATGTGATGAGAGGCTAGTGCTGGCAAGAAGGTGTCCCACACCCTGGGATTAACTTCAGAGACAGGGAGGGGGAAACCTGGATCCTTTGTAAGGGAGGGGGCTGGCATGAGGAGGAAGACAGGGTGTGGGAAGTAAGTCAGAGAGAGAAAGAGAGTTTATGCCTAAAATCTCGACCCAGGAGAGGAACAGGACAAGAGGGTATTACGAGAAATGATTGGGAGAGGGGAGTGTCCCAGACTACACAGGGTAAGGGGGGGTGATGCATGGGGGGGTGGGATAGACCGTCAATACCCGGCACAGAGATCTGCGAGGGAAAAGTCTCACCAGAGTAGGATGGCAGGACTGACCATATTGATTACAAATGAGACAGGCCTTCCTGCCAGCTAGACTGTGACTCTGGGCTCTTCCATTGTGATATGGAGAGTGTTGGTGGGGGCCGAGGTCCCAGGGCACCGTCAATCTTCGGCCGCCAGGACCAGAAGATCGGCAATTGGCTCTTGTGGGTGACGAGGGGAAGGGGCTGGCCTGCCTTGTCAAGACAAAGGACAGTTGACCTTCTAGTGTCCAGCAAGCCCACAGTGAGGACAGGGTCCTGGCGGGGGGCGCAGGTTGCAGCAGGTTTTTGCCCAGTGGCTGGTGTGGCCACACTTGAAGCAGAGTTCTGATGGTGAGCGTTGTGGCCCCATCGTCTTCTTTGGAGGAGGCCTCGGGGCTGCAGCCAGGAACTGGGACTGCTGTCTGTCTCTGGTCACTCTCTCAGTCCATTCTTGGCCCTCTCTGTTATTAAAGACTTTAAATGCCAGGTCAAGCTGATCTCCCTGAGAGGTTTAAGGGCCCTTCTCTAGGCATTTAAGTTTTTTCCTGATGTCAGGGACAGGTTGGGAAGCAGGGTGGAAGCGAGTGTATTGGGTGAGTGCCTCAGTTAGGCGTCCCATAAACTCAGCTGGATTTTCATTAGGCCTCTGGGTAAGCGTTCAGAGTTTGTCAAAAACTTATGGGATGCCTTTTGGAGGCCAGCCAGGAGGCAAAGAATCATTCTGTCATGGGCCACCCTACCAAGGGAGTTAGAGGGAGCATAGTATTCCCAGTCAGGGTCCTCTCTGGGGACAGCAAATGTCCCCACTGGGAAAGTGTTATCACTTCAGTGGGCCTCATCAGCATGGGCCTGAGCGGCCACCCAGACACATTCTCATTCATCAGGAGTGAGAGTGGAGGAAAGAACTACAAAGAAATCATGCCAGGTTAGGTCATAGGCTTGGGTGAGGTAACAAAATTCTTTGATATAACATGTTGGATCAGTGAAGAAAGACCCTAGATGTTTTTCTTATTTTTTAATTTGTTTTTTATTATTATTGAGAGAGACAGAGAGAGAGAGAGGAAGAGACAAGGAGAAAGAGACAACAGGTGTGCCAGCAGCCTCTCAGCCACTGTGAATGAATTCCAGACAAGTGTGCCTCCTTGTGGGCAAGCATGGCATTGTGCCCTTGCATCACTATGTCTGGCTAAACATGGGACCTGAAGATCGAAAGTTGTTCTTAGGCTTGGCTGGCAGGTGCTTTAACTGCTAAGCCATCTCTCCAGCCCCCTTAGATGTTTTTCAATCTGGGATAGATCAGACATGGAAAAAGGAACATGAACACAAACAATTCCTTCAGCACTTGTGACCTCACATAAAGAATATATTCTGTCCCTGCGAGAACGAGTATGCAGGGCAGGAGGGGATAGAGGAGGAGAGGAGATGGGAGATGGAGATGATGGGGGGGGGCATGGAGATGGAACAGGAGGCAGAGGAAGAGGGTGGAGGGGTGTGGGCATCAGGCAGGGGGTCAGGAGAGGCTGATAGAGCTGGAGGAGCTGTTGGGGCCAGATCATCCATGGCATCCAGGTCGAAAGCAAAGAGTGAGGACGATTATGGGAAAGGGGGTGAGTTAGAGCACATTCCTGAGACCTTGGCTAGAAGGGCCTGGTGAGAAAAGCAGGTAGAGCTGACAGAAGGCCATGTATGCAGAGTGAAAAATGTTTGGATATAGGGTATTTTGGACCACCTGCTTGTACATTGGCAGAAGTTTTCTAAATCAGTGAGAATTTGAAAATCAAAAGTACCATGTTCAGGCCATTGGGACCCATTGTTAAGCTTATATTGTGGCCAGGCAGAGTTGCAGAGAAAGCTCAGATGATGTTTGATGCCATCCAAGAGTCGTAGAGGCTTTAAGTTCTTAAGGAGACAGGCCAGGGGGGTAGTAGAAATTTGTTTGGAGGTTTTATTCCTCATGGAAGCACAAGAGTATAGTAAGAGGGCCAGTGAGAGGAGACAGAGAAAGGGCAAGACAAGGGTGTGAGAAAGAAACCAGGGCTTAAGCTGGGTTTATACAGAACACTAATATGACCCCCCCCCGGCCCATTAGGGTGAATGGGGCCTGCACCTCCCAATTGGGCAGAGGCCATACCAGGTTGCAACTGTCAGCTTTTCAGCCTATTAGTGGGCAAAGCGGGCACCTGTCCTCCTGATGGTAAAAGCAGCTGGCAGTGAAAGATGAGACCTCAGAAGGTAAACAAGGGTGAGAGGAAAGAACCAGGCCTTAAGCTGGGTTTACACAGAACACCAATATGACCCCCTGGCCCATTAGGGTGAACAGGGCCTGCACGTCCCACGAGGGCAGAGGCTGTACAGGTCACAACTGTTAGCTTTTTAGTCTATTAGTGGCCAAGGCAGGCAACTGTGCTCCCAGTGGAGTAAGTGGCTAGCAGTGAAAGATGAGACCTCAAGAGAGAGAGGGAGAGAAGGGAGGGGGAGAGTGTCCCAAGATGGAGCAACTGAACCAAAAGGTGCCCCTTAGCGTACAGTAGACCAGCAAGCAAGAGACCTGAGGTGTTGAGAGTGTGTCTTTCTTGAGACCTGGGGTTGGGGCCCAAAAGGGGTGAGGGGTGTATCCTGGTGTGCCAGCACAGCTTCTATGAGGAGGGATTAAACCCAAAAGCAGGCCAACCTGAGAGGGACACTTACCAAGAAGGAGAGAGGAGATGAGAAGGGAAGAAGAGTGAGGCCAAATTGTGGTGGGTGTGAAAGCCGGTATCAGGCAGAAATGGTCCAAAGCCTTCAGAGGGTCATTGGCAGTTTGGTGGTCTGGTCAGGAGAAAGGAGATCTGGCCATCCAAGAGGGCAACCAGAAGCCTCCTATTAAGGTTTGGGAGTGACCGAGACCACGCAAACCACTCTGAGGCAAAGTTGAAAGCTGAATAGGAAAGGTTCCTTTAGGGAAGATCTAAGATAGCCAGAGTGTGACACCAGAACAGTGACACCAACAATTTATAAGAAAAGGGGGCAGGAAGCCATGACCTAGGGGCAGTGTTAGCCAAGGAAGGGATAATGGCTGGGCAGTTTCTTGAGGAATGTGGGTAATCTACTTCCTTATGTCTCTGTCACCATTCTGCTGACCTTGTTGACTCCATCTTGGGAGCCCATCCTGACCTAACAGAATGAAACCCAGATCCTTAGCCTTTGCAGACAAGTGTCTTAACCACTGAGCCATCTCTCCAGCCCAACATCATTATTTTTCTGAGTATAGATGCTAAGGACCACAAATTTTATTCTTGGTTGTTAACCTTACCACTGAGACCATTATTTGATTCAGTTATGTGTGTAATGGGTCTGGGATCACTCAGAGATTCACCAGTCCAACATGAATATGATATTAATAAATAGAGGCATTTGTTTCTAGCCAAGACTACACTTTGAGCCGGGAACTCAAGAGTGCAGCCCCCAGTTACATCTGTCAGGGGTTATAAGGACAAATTGCTAAACAAGTAACACGTGACAACAGTCACAAGCCTAGTTACAAAGGGGTTAGTGGTTATCTCATTCAAGCAGATGGCCTGGTATTCTGCTTACCAATGGTCATATCTGCAGGGTGCCACATCCTGCATACCACAGGTAACATTTCTTTATAACATTTCCTTATCCATCATATTCCCTATCCATCACAATGTGATACTTTTCTGGATGAGAGATAAATTTTTAAAATATTTATTTGTGGGGCTAGAGAGATGGCTCAGCATTTAAGTGAAGCCTAAGGACCCCAGTTTGAGGCTCGGTTCCCCAGGACCCACGTAAGCCAGATACACAAAGTGGCACATGCATCTGGAATTTGTTTGCAGTGGCTGGAGGCCCTGGCACACCCATTCTCTATCTGCCTCTTTCTCTGTCTGCCCCTTTCTCTCTGTGTCTCTCTTAAATAAACAAACAAACAAACAAACAAACAAACAAAATTTATTTGTGAGGAGAGAAAGAAGAAAGATATAAAGACACAGAGTATGGGTGCTCCAGGACCTTTTGCTGCTGCAAACAAACTCCAGATGCCTGTGCCACATTTTTGTGTGTGAGTACTAGGGAACTGAACCTGGGCCACTGGAAGGCTTTGCAAGAAAGTGTTTTTAACCACTGAGCAATCTCCCAGCCTAAGAAATTTTAATTTCATTTATTTAGTATTTTTACGTAGCCTACACTATGTACTAGGTAGTAGTAAATACTTTATCTAGTCTACCCTAGATAGGGTCACAATCTAGTGGGAAAGGCAAACTTGCAAATAAGTCACATTTCCATGCAATAAATGAAAGAATTCCAAACATGGGTGTGAATTTCAGGTTAGCCTGGGCTAGAGTGAGACCCTACCCGAAAAAAAAAAAAATTTTTTTTACAGCTGAGTGTGGTGGCACACACCTTTGATCCCAGCACTCAGAAGGCAGAGGTAGGAGGACCTGTGAGCTCAAGGTCAGCCTGCGACTACAGAGTTAGTTCCAAATCAGCCTGGGCTACCTCGAAAAGACCAAAAAATTTTTTACTTTTGTAATCCTTTGTGGGTATTAAGATTAAATACAGTGGCTCTAAATGACAAAATAGCAGACATGATAATCATTTGGTAAGTCTTCAAAAGAATCATTTGGTGAGTCTACTTTCAAAAATTGAGAGCCTGCTCTCTTGCACTCTTTTTTCTCTCTCTCTCTCTGTCTCTCTGTCTCTCTTTCTCGCTCTCTCTCTCTCTCTCTGCTTCCTTCTCTTTCTCAAATAAAATGAAATAAAATAAAATATTTAAAAAAATAAAAAGGGGCTGGGCATGGTGGGGCACACCTTTAATCCCAGCACTAGGGAGGCAGAAGTAGGAGGATCGCCATGAGTTTGAGGCCATGCTGAGTCTACATAGTGAATTCAAGGTCAGCCTGAGCTAGAGTGAAACCCTACCTCAAAAAGAAAAAGGGGGACTGGAGAGATGGCTTAGCAGATAAGGCACTTGCCTGTGAAGCCTAAGGACCCACGTTCAATTCCCCAGTACCCATGTATGCAAATGCAGAACATGGCACATGCAACTGGAATTTGTTTGCAGGGCTAGAGGCCCTGGAACACCCATTCTTTCTTTCTCTCTGCCTCCTTCTCTAAATAAATAAATAAATAAATAAATAAATAAATAAATAAATAAATAAATAAAATATTTTTAAAATAGCCAGGTGTAGTGGTGTACGCCTTTAATCCCAGCACTCGGGAGGCAGAGGTAGGAGGATCACCATGAGTTCAAAGCCACCCTAAGACTACATAGTGAATTCCAGGTCAGCCTGGACTAGAATGAGACCCTACCTCAAAAAAAGGGGGAGAAAAGGGGCTGGAGAGGTGGCTTAGTGGTTAAGTGCTTGCCTGTGAAGCCTAAAGACCCCAGTTTGAGGCTCAATTCCCCAGGACCCACATAAGCCAGATGTACAAACTGGCACATGCATCTGGAGTTCATTTGCAGTGGCTGGAGGCCCTGGCGTGCCCATTCTCTCTATATCTATCTGCCTCTTTTTCTCTATCTGTCACTCTCTAAATAAATAAATAAGCCCAAAAAAGGGTTGGAGAAATGGCTTAGCGGTTAAGCATTTGCCTTTGAAGCCAAAGGACCCAGGTGCGATTCCCCAGGACCCACATAAGCCAGATGCACAAGGGGCACATGCATCTGGAGTTCATTTGCAGTGGCTAGAGGTCCTGTTGTGCCCATTCTCTCTCTGTCTTCTCCCTCCCCTCTCTCTCTCTCTCTCTCTCTCTCTCTCTCTGCTTGCAAATAAATAAATAAAAATTTAAAGGGGCCAGGCGTGGTGGCACACGCCTTTAATCCTAGCACTCGGGAGGCAGAGGTAGGAGGATTGCCATGAGTTCGAGGCACCCTGAGACTACATAGTGAATTCCAGGTCAGCCTGAGCTAGAGTGAGACCCTACCTCAGAAAAAAAAAAAAATTAAAGGGGAGGTTTCTGGAGAGATGGCTTAGCAATTAAGGCACTTGCCTGTGAGTCCTAATGACCCAGGTTCAATTCCCCAGTACCCACATAAGCCAATGCACAAGGTGGCACATGCATCTGATGTTTGTTTACAGGGCTAGAAGCCCTGGAACACCCATTCTCTCTCTTTCTCTCTCTCTCTCTCTCTCTCAAATAAATAAAATAAAATATTAAAAAATAGCTGGATGGGCTGGAGAGATGGCTTAGCGGTTAAGGCGCCTGCCTGCTAAGCCTAAGAACCCGGTTCCAATCTCCAGGTCCCACATTTAGCCAGATGCAAAGTGACACAAGGGTGCAATGCTGCACTTGCCCACAAGGGGACACACACATCTGGATTTCGTTCACAGCACCTGCGAGACTGCTGGCGTGCCCATCTCTGTCTCCTTCTCTGTCTGTCTCTGTCTCTCTCCTCCAAAAATAAATAAAATAATAATAATAAATTTTTTTTTTTAAAAAAATAGCTGGAGGCCGGGCATGGTGGTGCACGCCTTTAATCCCAATACTGGGAAGGCAGAGGTAGGAGGATTGCCGTGAGTTAGAGGCCACCCTGAGACTGCATAGTTAATTCCAGGTCAGCCTGGACCAGAGTGAAACCCTACCTTGAAAAACCAAAAAAAAAAAAAAAAAAAGAAAGAAAGAAAGAAATAGCTGGAGCCGGGCCTGGTGGTGCACGCCTTTAATCCCAGCACTCGGGAGGCAGAGGTAGAAGGATTGCCATGAATTCGAGGCCACCTTGAGACTACATAGTGAATTCCAGGTCAGTCTGAGCACCTTGGAAAACCAAAAAAATAAAAATTAAAAAATAGCCAGACGTGGTGGTGCACACCTTTAATCCTAGCACTCAAGAGGCAGAGGTAAGAGGATCAGTGTGAGTTTGAGGCCACCCTGAGACTACAGAGTGAATTCCACATCAGCCTGTGGTAGAGTGAGACCCTACCTCAAAAAATCAAAAATTAATTAATTAATTAAAATGGAGAGCCTGAATGACACTTGTAACTGGGGAACATGCACCTCACAGATTGGATGGTTTTCAAGTCTTTGCTGTCAGTAAAGCTGAAGCAAACCTAAGTTCTCAGCTAATCAATTATTGAAAATAATTTTCAATGATCATTTAACATTTTTAAATATTTATTTTATTTATGAGAGACAGAGAGAGGGCCAGAGATATAGAGAATGGGCATGCCTGGGCCTCCAACCACTGCACATGAACTACAGATGCATGGGCCACATGTGCATCTGGCTTACATGGGTTCTGGGAGTTGAACCTGGGTCCTTAGGCTTTGCAGGCAAATACCTTAACTGCTAAGCCATTTCTCCAGCCCATTTTACATTTTTATCAAACAACTCAGAGGTATTTGAAGAGGGGCCTGGCATTCTTATAATGAAATTTCTTTCCTATTTAATATGCACTGAGCCATCTTCCCAGTCTACTTAAGTCTTTGATTTGGTTTGGTTTGGTTTTTTGAGGGAGTCTAGCCCAGGCTGGCCTTGAATTCACAGCAATCTTCCTACCCCAACCTCCCGAGTGCTAGGGTTAAAGGTCTGCCCCACTGCTCCTGGCTCACTTGAGTCTTTTTTAGTGGGCTCTTAGCTATGGATGATGAGGAAGACAGTCAAGGCAAGTAGCCAATCGGGCAATCTCCAGGAAACAGGGACAGATAAAGGGGCTGTCAGCAAGCTCTCCTCCCTGAGAGCCTTGTTAAGGCCTGGGTCCTGGCTCTTGGGATGAGTCCACCAGCCTCAGGGTGAATGCCTTGGAGGGACAGGAAGTGGAGCCCATCAGGAAAGGCCTCATGGACTGGGAACCTATCCAGCTTCTGTAGGGAAAGAAAATGTCAAAACCTGGCGTGGTGATGCACGCCTTTAATCCCAGCACTCGGGAGGCAGAGGTAGGAGGATCGCCATGAGTTCAAGGCCACCCTGAGACTACATAGTTAATTCCAGGTCAGCCTGGACCAGGGTGAGACCCTACCTGGAAAAACCAAAAAAAAAAAAGAAAAAAAAAACAAAGAAAGAAAGGAAAAAAAAGAAAAAGAAAATGTCAAGCCCTGTGTTGCTCCAGACCATGAATTACCACTGGGCTGCCAAACTTTGGGTTGGGACTAGAGAAACTGCTGCCGCAGGGGGACTCAGCAGAACTTCACAGATCCTCTGGAGTTTCGGACAGCCCTCTGGAAACCGGAAAAGGTTAGTCCCCTCCAGACCATTTACGTGTCAGCTAAGTACACATGGCTATACCTCAGAGAAATGTTTTCTAGACTCACTTCTGCCACCATGCACAACATGGGAGCTGGTGTGTGCTCATCTAACAGACAGATATTTGGAAGACTCTTTAGAAGCCAGAGATGGAGCCAGATGTTTTGGTACATGCCTATAATCCTAGCACTTGGCAGGTATCGCCATGAGGGAGAAAGGAAAGAAGGAAGAGAGGAGGAAGCCATCAGAGATGAAGTTGGTAGGACTATAGAATACAGACCTTACAACTAGCCACTGCAAAATGATCACTCAAGCCTAAAATGTGGATCTTGGCAGAAAGGGAATTGAAGCAGGGTTTCCACAGTCCTATGATTGACCTTTCTAGAGGTCAGCACACTCCAAATTAGGACAAGTATCTCAAAGGGATGCCACATAAGCTCCCCACTGCTTTGTGGCAGTCCCTCCTGTTACACAATCAGCTAAACCAATTAGTAGCTCCTCTCTACCTTTTCTCTGTCATTTTCTCCCTACCTCGCCAAATCTTCAACAGGAGTTGATTAGACAAGCATTCCTGTGGGACTCCACCCTACCATGGACTAGCTCTGTGCCCTTGGATAAGGCATTGACCCTCCCATGTGCCCCTGCCCTGCTGAAGGAGCTCATAGTGTACTTGCAGCTGATGTTTTGAGACCCAAGTAAACGCAGTGACATCAGGCACTGTGACCTGTCCCCTTGCCTCAAGTGTGTGCTTTTCTCTGTCAAATACACACAGCCACCAGGCATGGTGGCACTTGCCTTTAATCCTAGCTCTCATAAGGTAGAAAGTAGGAGGATCACTCTGAGTTCAAGGACAACCTGAGAGTACATAGTGAATTCGAGGTTAGCCTGGACTGCAGTTTTCAGACTCAGGCAGGAACTGGTGTGAAAGCAGGCCTAAACTATCAGACATGACTAGGGTGCCCAGGTTACAGAGAGGTCACAGCAACGTGGACCCCAAGTGAATCAGCCTGACCAAAAAGAGGGAAAACCCATAATATACAATGGGTAACAAGTATCCTAGAGGGGCCTACCCTAGGCTAGCCTTAGAGGTTGGAGGAAAATTTTCAAATGTCTAATTGATACTGGGGCAGATAAGACAATTTGAAAGCAATCTGAAGTTCCCCAACACTGGAAATTAGTTCCTGGGCTCCAATTAATGGGGATAGGCGGTCCTTCACAGGCTTATGTTACCAAGGAAGACTTTAAGTGGAAGGACCCAGATGGAACTACAGGTCTCATCTGACCCCTAGTGGCCAATGTAACAACCAACCTTTTGGGGAGGGACATCCTTGAGGCCCTAGATGTAGTTACTACCAGTAATATAGAGGGAGAATGCATTGAGATGGAAGATTATGAGAGATACCTTCGCCGGTGTCACCCCCAATCCTAAAGGCCACTGTTAAGTACGAAACTCCCTGCCTAGAATGGCTCTCTGATGAGCCAACCTGGGTTGAACAGTGGCCTCTGCCAAGGGAGAAACTTGAAATCTTAAATCAGTCAGTAACAGAACAACTCCAACTTAATCACATCCACCCCTCGCAGAGCCCATGGAACACTCCTGTGAGTGTAATTCAAAAGGGCTCAGGAGGGGCTGGAGAGATGGCTTAGTGGTTAAACACTTGCCTATGGAGCCTAAGGACCCCGGTTCGAGGCTTGATTCTCCAGGACCCACATAAGCCAGATGCACAAGGGGGTGCATGCATCTGGAGTTTGTTTGCAGTGGCTGGAGGCCCTGGCGCACCTATTCTCTCTCTCTCTCTCTCTCTCTCTCTACCTGCCTATTTCTGTATCTCTCTCTCTCTCAAATAAATAAATAAAAATAAAAAATAAATTAAAAAAAAAAGGGCTCAGGAGGATGGAGGTTACTACAAGATCTTAGGATGATCAATAAAGCCATGCTCATTTGGGCTGCCCCTCAAAGAGGACTGCCCCTTGTGTTGGCCATTCCAGCCAACACCCACCTCCTTGCTATTGATATTAAGGATAATTTCTTTTCTATCCCCCTGCACCCCTGGGACCAACAATGCTTTGTGTTGTTCTCAGTCCCCTCAATCAATAATGCAGGACCTGACAAATGCTTTGAGTGGATGGTTCTGCCCCAAGGTATGGTTAATAGCCCCACTATATGCTAAGAAGCAGTTGCTACAGCATTAAGGCCACATTTAGATCAAGGCCTTAATACCTATCATTACATGGATGACATCCTAGTATGGAAAGACTCCTCCACCTCACCAGCTGAGCTAAAGGATTAAATAATACCTTCCCTCACTGAGGAAGGCTTCAAAATTGTCCCAAATAAAGTCTAACTTGGGAGGGGAGGGAAATATCATAGATTATTGTCTGTAAGTATATAAGTTGTCAATAAAAAAAATTTTAAGTCAAACTTATCCCACCTATAACTTTCCTGGGGACAGAACTCTCCCTCACCTCTGCATGGACTCTTAAACCCATACTCTCCTTTCCCCAGAAGCTCACATTGGCCTTGCTTCAGAGCATTCTGGGGAACCTCAATTGGCTCCAGCCATGGCTCCCTAACCCCACCAGTGATTTACAATGCTTATTTGACATGTTAAAAGGTGACAAAGATCCATCCTCCCCCCACCTCCTAAACCCAGAGGCAAAACAGGCATTAACCAAGATTAATAACATATTTTCTGATATGGCACTTGCCCGGTACTAGCCAGACAAGCCAATTCAGCTTATGATATTTAACTCCTCCCCAACCATCATGGAAGCATTATACCAACCCCAAGGAGTCCTGGAATGGCTCCACACTTCCATTCCTTGACAGTGCCCCATGCATATTAACAGAGATTAATGCCCTCATGACCATGATCAAAACAGGGTGAGACCGCACTCTCCAAACCTTGGGCAAAGAGCCTGACATAATCATAACTCCCTTCTCCCTCACTGATATACAATGGCTATTCAGGAACCATTCTGAATTTGCAATCAGCCTAATAGGTTTCCCCAGTCAAACTGACAACCACTACCCTAATGAAAAATGAATTCCTGCAATACTCCTTTAAAAATGGCTCCCACCGGCCTCTTTTCAAGAAAACCAATCCCCAGAGTCCCCTCCCCCCATTTTTTACAGACAGGGGAAAGAAGGGAGCATCTGTAGTTCTTTACCACCCAAGGGATCAACCTCCCACCATCATTTTTAAGGAAATTTCTGACAGATCCCCACAATATAAGGAACTGTATGACATCTACCTGGCACTCCTAGAGGAAAAAGTCCCCTTTAATCTCTTTTCAGATGGAATTTATGCTGTTAACTTACTCCCCTGGTTTGCTCACTCACATATCCCACTAGATGAAAACCCTCTTTTACTGCTGTTGATAAAACGCTCCAACCTCATTTGCAAAAGAAGGGCCCCCTGTTTGTACAACACATAAGGTCTCACAGGCTTTTACCTGGCCCCCTTGCTAAGAGAAATGCATTAGCAGACAAGGCAGCCTCCTATGGAGACCCAACAGACATCTTGGCCACCCTTGAGGAAGCAGAAAAATTTCATGCTAACACCCACGTGAACTTAAGGGATTACAAACACACTTCCCTCTGATTCCCCAAAATCAACTCCAGTGTATACTAAAAACCTGCCAGTCCTGTGCCTCACTAATAACAACACCTGCCCTTCAGAGGATGGGCACAACCCCTGAGGCCTCAAGGCCAATGCCTTTTGGCAGATTGACGTCACTCATATTCCCTAATTTGGCCATCAGAAGTATGTCTTTGTGACTGTGGATACTTATTCCTATTATATATGGGCCACAGCACAAACAGGAGAGAGCTCAAAAAACTCATACATCATATGCTCTCTACCTTTGTCATCATGGGTCTCCCCCATCAAATAAAAACTGACAATGGCCCGGCTTTTGTCAGTTCCTCATTCAAAGCCTTCTGCGTGCAATGGAAGATTACACCTCATATGGGAATCCCACATAACCCACAAGGCCAAGATACAGTAGAAGAACACACCAAACTTTAAAGCCTAACTTAAAAAAACAACAGCCCAATATCTACCCACCCAACCTTCTGTTAGCCATTGCTCTGGCTGCTTTAAACATATTCAGTATATACAAAAATTCCCCATACCCCCCCCATCACCTTCCACTGGCACACACCAGAGACTGCCCCTCCCATCCTGGTGCAATGGCGAGATGCTTTAGATGGAATGTGGAAGGGACCTGACCCCTTCCTCACCATGGGGAGGGGATTTGCTTGTGTTTTCCCACAGGACCAGCCCAAACCCATCTGGATCCCAGCTCAAATTTCCAATTCCACCCCTCCAAACAAAAGGATGGCCTGCCTGTTGCTGATGGAGCGGGAACCCAGGAGCCAGGAGATCCACCACCCCATGCATGAACTCTTACTCCCCTGTTTGTTCTTCCCCAATCATGATTGTTCCACAAGTATTTCACTTTGAGGAAGAAGAAGCAGCCTATCCGCTCTGCCCGCACTGACGGAGAGAGATTTTCATCCCCCTACTGGTGGACCTTGGCGTGATGCTGCCCCAGGGGCCTTTGGTGCTGCAGGAGCCACCCTGGTCCAAACCAACCACCTCATGGGGAACTTCCAAAACAAGCTTGACCAGGCCATGATAGCCACTACCAACAGCCTTGAATCTCTCCAGAGACAATGGAACTCTCTCACGGGTATGGTACTCCAAAACCAAAGAGCCTTAGACCTCATTACTGCTGAACATGGGGGGACATGTGTGGTCTTGGGAGAAGAATGTTGTTTTTTTTGATTAATGAATTAAATATTGTTGAACAAAATGTTAACTCAAAAAACTCCACAAGGAGCTGCTTGACTGCTACAAGCCTAAGGACCCCACCACCTGGTTCTCCAACCCTTTAGTCACTTGGCTTCTCCCCTTCCTTGACCCCCTCCTTGCTATAGGAACCCTATTACTTGTAGTCCCCTGCCTCATCAAATTTCTCAGACAAAAAATAACTAATATTGCTAAAGTAGCTACTAATCAGGTCCTCGTGCACCATCTAGCTCTGTCTGAACCTATGATAGACTATAAAGATATCAGTCAATATGATGACACTGCCCCAATAAAAACACAAAGGGGAACTGTCAGACACAGGCAGGGCCCCGGGTGAAAGCAAACCTAAGCTATCAGACACGATTAGGGCCCCCAGGCTATGGAGAGGTAGTAGCAGCCTGGACCCCAAGAGAATCTCAGGTCCTGGGAACCGGCAGGAGTAAGGCCTCTCCTGCCTACCAGGGGTCACAGTGAGCCTGGCCCCTGGACAAATCTCAGGCCCCAAGACTGGCAAGAGAAGTGCTGCTCCCTACTCCCCAGCCCAGGGTGCCTGGTCATCCTGATAAGACTTAGGTTTTGCTCATAGCCCTGTGACCTTTGGCCAGTTACCTAGGAAACTCCTTATATGGTATCAGCCAACAACCTTTATGCAACCCCATTCCACTATGACTCATACACTATACCTCTTCCTGCCACTATGTAGATCACCTGACCCTCTCCCTATGTGCTGGAATGAATGTTCCCTATATGCCAACTAGCCATCAGTAAACAACCTTTGAACCCACCAATCCCCTTGGGACCCTCTTCCTGCTCTCTCAACTGTTTATAAAAACCCAGTTCTGGGGTGGAGAGATGGCTCAGCAGTTAAGGTGCCTGCCTCCTAAGCCTAAGAACGCTGGTTCCAATCTCCAGCAGTTCCAATCTCCAGGTCCCACATTTAGCCAGATGCAAAGCGACACAAGGGTGCAATGCTGCACTTGACCACAAGGGGGCACACACATCTGGATTTCCTTCACAGCAGCTGAGAGACTGCTGGCGCGCCCATCTCTATCTGTCCTCCTCTCTCTCTTTCTCTCTCTCTCTCTCTCTCTTCAAAAAAAAAAACCTAGTTCCTTGTTGAATAAACAAGAGCTGTTCTCTGAAGCTGTCTCCCGGGTGTTTCTTCCCATTACACTCACAGCCGCTTGAAACCCTGCTCCACCATTGCCTGGATACCCCTGGGACACTGAGGTGCCACAGCCCCAGGACGACCAGGAACCACATACAGTGAGACCCTACCTTGAAAAATCAAATAAATGAATAAAATAATAAAAATACAGCCTTTAAAACCATCCCTATCCCTTCATCTCCCTACCTCCAAGGTTGTCCTGCCCACTTCTCCACCCACCACTGTGGCCAGCACAGAGCTGGACACAAGGTGATCACTCCTTCCCCTGTACATGATTTATCTTCCTGGAAGGGAGAGCTGTGGCCCTTCAACACTCCTGCCTGGAACTGAAACATCCAGTGGGATGGTGAGAACAGGGATGCAATACAGCACCCTCATAACCCTGCAGAGACAAAGCAGGCATGACATCTTTGTTTCAGAACCCAAGGGCAGGTGGATTTCCTCAAGAGCAAAATTTGTATAACAGTAGATTCTTAAAATAAAGAAACAGCACACCTACATCATGGGCAATGGCACTGCCCAGAAGGAGTCATCAAACTTTCAGAACAGAATAGATCTGAGCTGAACTTGTGCACAGTAATCCAGCACATGGAAGATGGCTTGAGAGTGCTGTCCTGGAGGGACCTCCTACAAGGGGAACCCCTGGGATTGGGCCAGTCCCAAGGACTGATGTTTAGACCATTTGGAGGATCTTTTTTTTTTTAATTTATTTATTTAAATTTATTTATTGCAAGCAGAGAGCTATAGAGGAGACAGACAGAGAGAGAGTGGGCACACCAGGGCTTCTAGCCACTGCAAATGAACTCCAGTTGTATGTGCCCCTTCTGCATTTGGCTTATGTGGATCCTGGGGAACTGAACCTGGATCCTTTGGCTTTGCAGGCAAGCGCTTTAACCACTAAGCCATCTCTCTAGTCCTTAAAAATATTTTTTATATTTATTTATTTAAAGAGAGAGAAAGAGGCAGATATAGACAGAGAGAATGGGTACACCAGGGCCTCAAGCCACTGCAAATAAACTCCAAATGCATGTGCCACCTTGTATGTCTGGCTTTATGTGGGTATTGGGGAATTTAACCTAGGTCCTTTGGCTTCACCTGCAAGTGTCTTAACTGCTAAGGCATCCCTCAAGTGCATTATTTTTTTGAGGTAGGGTTTCACTTTAGGCCAGGCTGACCTGGAATTCACTATGTAGTCTCAGGGTGGCCTTGAACTCACAGCAATACCTGAGCCTCCCAAGTGTTGGGATTAATGGTGTGCATCACATCACCACACCCAGCTCCTCCTTTTTTTTTTTTTTTTTTTTTTTCTTTTGAGGTAGGGTCTCACTCTAGCTCAGGCTGACCTGTAATTCACTATGTAGTCTCAGGGTGGCCTCAAACTCACAGCGATCCTCCTACCTCTGCCTCCAGAGTGCTGGGATTAAAGGCATGTGCCACTATGCCCAGCTCTTTTTTTTTTTTTTTTTTTTTTTTTTTTTTTTTTTTTTTTTGGTTTTGCAAGGTAGGGTCTCACTCTGGTCCAGGCTGACCTGAAATTAACTATGTAGTCTCAGGGCAGCCTCGAACTCTTGGTGATCCTCCTACCTCTGCCTCCCGAGTGCTGGGATAAAAGGCGTGCGCCACCACGCCCGGCTCTCTTTTTTCATTTTTAAGACAGTGTCTCCTGTTGGCTTCAAATTCAAATTAGCTATGTAGCCAAAGATGACTCTGAGCTGATCCTCCTGAATCTACTTCCTGAGTGCTGAGGATTAGAGATGTGTGCCACTGGGCCTGGGCTCCACTTGAAAGATTTCTACCCTTTCTTTTTCCTGCCCCTCTGGAGCTGAGGATAATCTTATGCAAACACTCCACCAACTGAGCAGCATCCCCAGCTGCAAACATGTTCTTATTTAGTACATACATCACACAGTCCACACTTATCTGCATCCATTCAGCCACATCTGTTGTTATTGCTTTTGAAATCAAGTCAGATTTAATATTTCCCTTTTTTTCTGGGGCAGGGACAAGCTTGTTGCTGACAACTGTTTCCCTCTACTTGCCTATGTTCTGGGATATTTCTGATTTGCTCAGAATCTTTCCTTGGGGCTGGACATATGGCTTAGCAGTTAAGGTGCTTACCTGCAAAGCCAAAAGACCCAGGTTTGATTCCCCAGGACCCACATAAGCCAGATGCACAAGGTGGCACATGCTTCTGGAGTTTGTTTGCAGTGGCTGTAGGCCCAGGCATGCCCATTTCTCTCTCTCTCTTCTCTCTCTAGCTCTCCCTCTCTCTCAAATTAATTAATTAATTAATTAAAAGAATTTCAAAAAAAAAAAGAATCTTTCCTTGAGTATTGGCTGATGGGTGGGTATCTCTGGATGATATATTTTTGTCAAGTGAATCAAATCTCATATAATATTAGTGAGTTACACTGGGCATGGTGATGCATGCCTTTAATCCCAGCATTTGGAAAGTTTAGTTAGATACTAATTCACTCTCTTCTAGTCTCATACTATAGATAGAAATAATGCCATTTTGATTCTCTATTTTATTTATTTTTGAAATTTTTTAATTTTGTTTTGTTATTTGAGGTAGGATCCTCACTGTAGCTTAGGCTGACCTAGAATTAACTATATAGTCTCAGGGTGTCAGGGTGGTGGCCTTGAACTCACAGTGATCCTCCTACCTCTGCCTCTTGAGTGCTTGGATTAAAGGCATGTGCCACAACGCCTGGCTCATATATATACATATATATATAGTTTTTCAAAGTAGGGTTCTCGCTCTAGCCCAAGCTGACCTGGAACTCACTATGTAGTCTCAAGGTGGCCTTGAACTCATGGAGATTCTACCTTGCCTCCCAAGTGCTGGGATTAAGGGCATGTGCCACCACACCTGGCTATATATATTTTTAATTTTTTTTTTATATGAGAGCAACAGACAGACAGAGAGAGAGAAGGAGGCAGAGAGAATGGGTGCACCAGGGCCTCCACTGCAAACAAACTCCAGATGCATGCACCACCTTGTGCATCTGGCTTACATGGGTCTTGGGGAATAGAGCCTCAAACCAGCGTCCTTAGGCTTCACAGGCAAGCGCTTAGCCGCTAAACCATCTCTCCAGCCCCTTTTTTTTAATTGACAACTTCTATACTTACAGACAATTAACAATGATAATTCACTCCCCTTCCCCATGTTCACCTTTACAACGCCACTCTCCATCATATCCCTCCCTCTCTCTGTTAGTCTATCTTTTATTTTGATGTCATCTTTTCCTCCTACTATGAGGGTTTTATGAAGGTATTGCTAACCACTGTGAAGTCGTGTATATCTAGGCCAATTTCTGTCTGGAAAGTTGCATTGTAAGGAGTCATATCCTTCCTTTGGTTCTTATGTTCTTTCTGCCACCATTTCTGCAATGGATGCTAAGCCTTGGAGGGTGTGATAGAGATGTTTCAGGATGGGACACTCCTCCATCACTTCTTCTCAGCACTATGTTGCCTTTTGGGTTATCCTAGTGGTCACTGCTATCTGCAAAGAGAAGCTTCTTTAACCAAAAGTGAGAGTAGCATTAATATATGAATATGAACATTAAGTGTAGTGCTTACAGGGCAGTTTGGTGAGCATAATATATTCATTTAGTTAGACAAGAGCAGGCTTTACACCCCTAAGGCATATGACCTCCCCTGCCAAAGGCATTTGATTAGGTTTTCAGAACCAGGCATTGTTGGAGTCCCTCCTAGGGCCAGCCCAGGAGGGACCGCAGGGTCTCCACCAGGTAGAGGGTGAGAGGCATGGAGTCATGACACAGACTCTGGGAGTTGGATGGAAGCAGGCAGAGGGCGAGCTGCTGCAAACTCATTTATTCAAGGAAGTGTAGGGGGTTTAAAAGGTTTGCTGGCCAATCATTGTATGGGGTGGTTCCCTTCTTATGACCAATGACAGCCTGTCACTGGGCAGATCATCTTGCAGCAGGCTTTTTGTGAGCATGGGACTGTAGCTGTTGTCACGCCAGGCCTGTGCAGGATGCCACGTCCACAGAAGCCATTTCCTGGTTTCTTCTAGCAGGCACCCTGGCTAGGACCTGACCTGCATTGTGCCATACAAGGCATGTATTCCCTCCCAGAGAATGGGCCTCAAATCCAATTATAGAGAAGTTGGTTTCCCCCAGAGCAGACATGCCACTATTGCACCCGTTCAGTCATTTGGCCAGTCTAGCCAAACTTGATGCTTCCAGTGACCACTGTTTTCATCACTGATGATTTCTTTCTCCCATAGTGCTACATGCAGTGCAGCTTTTTCCAGCTTTCAATTGGCTGGTCTACAGGAAGAAGGTTTTCTGCTCAGCCCCAGCTTGATTTCTCAGTGACCTTGCTGCCCAGGCATGTGGAGTCTTACTATCAGTTACTAGTGGGAAACCAAGGGCCTTGACAGCCTATAATGTTTTGGAGGCAACAGGGAGCTCCCTGGCCAACAACTCACTGGAAGGTATCCCATCACTGGCACTGAAAATTTTCTAGGAACAATTTATGGCTTCTGGATGTGTCATTATCCAAAAAAGCAGGCTTTCATATATCTTATTCAGAATTTCTTGAATTTTGATTGACCCTCTTCCTACCCTTCTTTTACTCAATCTCTTCCCCTGGCTTCTCTTAGGCCATTCCACTCCCTGTAATGTGTTCTTCCACTTACATATATACAATACCATCCCCTTAAGTCCTTCCCTTATAGCCTTTTTTTTGTTTTGTTTTTGTTTTGGTTTTTGGTTTTTTGAGGTGGTCTCACTCTGGCCCAGGCTGACCTGGAATTAACTATGTAGTCTCAGGGTGGCCTCGAACTCACAGCGATCCTCCTACCTCTGCCTCCCAAGTGCTGGGAGTAAAGGTGTGTGCCACCACACCCGGCTCCTTATAGCTTTTTCTAGCTTATTGGCCTATGCTACTGATTTTTGGTTCCAGATCACACAGGAGTATAAACATTTGTAGCTAGGATCCACATATGAGAGAGAACATGTGACATTTGCCTTTCTGGGCCTGGGTTACCTCACTTATCATAATCCTTTCTAGTTCCATCCATTTCCCTGCAAATTTCATAAATTAGTTCTTCCATGAAGGTCTGGTAAAATTCACCAGTGAATCCATATAGGTCTGGACCTTTTTAGTTGGGAGATTTTTTTATAATTGCCTGGATCTGTGTACTTGTTATAGATCTATTTAAATTGTTTATCTCATCTTGTTTTAACTTTGGTAGGTCATATAAATCTAGGAAATCATATATTTCTTTCAGATTTTCAAACTTAGTACAGTATGTGTTCTTAAAGTATGTCCTTATAATTTTCTGAATTTCTTTGATATCTGTTGTAATGGTGCCTTTTTCATCTCTGATTTTATTAATTTGTGTCTCTGGTCTCTTTCTTTTGGTCAGATTTGCTAAGGGTTTAGCAATCTTGTTTACCCTTTCAAAGAACCAACTCTTTGTTTCATTGAATCTTTGTTTGTTTGTTTTCTATTTCACTAATTTCTGCCCTAATCTTTATTATTTCTTCCCATCAGCTGATTTTTGGTTTGCCTTGTTCTTTTTCCAAGGCCTTAAGGTGAAGCATTAAGTTATTTACTTGTGACCTTTCTAATTTATTTATTTATTTATTTATTTATTTATTTATTTATTTATTTTGGTTTTTCAAGGTAGGGTCTCACTTTGGTCCAGGCTGACCTGGAATTAACTATGTAGTCTCAGGGTAGCCTCGAACTCACGGCGATCCTCCTACCTCTGCCTCCCAAGTGCTGGGATTAAAGGCATGCACCACCATACCCAGCTTTCTAATTTCTTAATATAGGCACTTAAAGCTATACATTTCCCTCTTAGGACTGCCTTCATTGTTTCCCAAAGGTTTTGGCATGTTGTGTTCTCATTATCATTTGAATCTATGAATTTTATTTTCCTTCTTAATTTCTCCATTGACCAATTCATCATTTAGTAGTGTATTATTTAGTTTCCATGACTTTGTGTATGCTCTATAGCTTTTCTTGCTATTGATTTGTAGTTTGATCCCATTGTGATCAAAAAGAGTGCAAGGAATTATTTCAATTGTCCTGTACTAAGATTTGCTTTGTGTCCTAATATATGGTCTAGTTTACACAATGTTCCATGTGCTGCTGAGAAAAATGTGTATTCTGTAGCATTTGGATGGAACATTCTGTAGATACCTGTTAGGTCCATTTGTTCTATGATCTCTTTTTTTTTTTTTTTTTTTTTTTGAGAGAGAGAGAGAGAGAGGGAGACAGATAGAGAATGGGCACACCAGCAGCCTCTCAGCTGCTGTGAACAAACTCCAGATGCATGTGCCCCCTTGTAGGCAAGTGCGGCATTGTGCCCTTGCATCACTTTGCATCTGGCTAAACAAGGGACCTGGAGATTGGAACCAGTGTTCTTAGGCTTAGCAGGCAGGTGCCTTAATCACTAAGCCATCTCTCCAGCCCTCTATGATCTCTTTTAATCCAAATGTCTCTCTGCTTATTTTTTGCTGGGATGACCTGTAAATTGATGACAGTGGGTTATTGATATCACCCACTACAATTGTGCTTGGTTAATGTGTGGTTTATGACCTTAAATCTAATAGCATTTGTTTGATGAAATTGGGAGCCACTATGTTAGGTGCATATATGTTTCGAGTTGTAATGTCTTCTTGTTGGATTTTTTTCTTTAATCAATATAAAGTGACCTTCTTTATCTTTCCTCACTAATGTTGGTCTGAAGTCTATCCTGTCAGATATTAGCATAGCAACCCCTGTTTGTTTACTAGTCCCATTTGCTTGAAATATTGTTTTCCATCCTTTGTACTCTAAGATAGTGTCTGTTTTCTATGGAAAGATGAGTTTCTTGGAGGCAAAAAACAAAAGGATCCTGCCTTTTAATCCAATCTGCAAGCCTGTGCCTTTTGGTTGGGGCACATGGATATTAAGAGCTATTATTGAAAGGTGGGCTGGAGAGATGACTTAGTGATTAAGGCATTTGCCTGCAAAGCCAAAGGACCTTGGTTCAATTCCCCAGAACCCACGTAAGCCAGATGCACAAGGTGGCTCATGCATCTGGAGTTTGTTTGCAGTGGCTGGAGGCCCTGGAACACCCATATTCTCTCCTCTCTCTCTCTCTCTCTCTCTTCTTTCTCTCTCACTCTCTAAATAAATAAATTTTTAAAAATTAAAAAATAAAAAATAAATAAAACAGAAGAGTTATTATTGAAAAGTATGTATTTGTACTAATCAATTTTCTTGTTTTGTAGTGCTTCCTTTTTTCCCTTTATTCTCTTGTATTAAGTGTTTTTCCAGTATGATTTATTTTTCCCTGTTTTCTCATATGTATGCTTTTCTTTCTCTTCAGCATGGAGGATCCCTTCAAGCATTTTCTGTAGAGCTGGCTTAGTTATCATATATTACTTTTAGCCTGTTTTTGTTGTGTTTTATCTCCATCAACTTGGATGGATAGATTTGCTGGGTAAAGTATTCTTGGTTGACAATTGTTATCTTTCAAAACTTGGAATACATTATTCCAAGCCCTTCTGGCTTTTAAAGTTTGTGTTCAGTAACCTGCTGTTATCCTGATGAGCTTGCCTTTTTAAATGACTTGCTTTTTCTCTCTAACTGCTTTCAATATATTTTCTTTGGCTTCTGTGTTTCATAGTTTAGTTATAATGTGGCAAGGAAAGGTTCTTTCCAGGTTTTGTCTGTTTGGTGTTCTAAAGGCTTCCTGTTATCCCCTTTATTTCCACTAAAAATCCAGTTACTTAAGGAAATTCGAATTTATTCTCCATTGAGGATGAACTATGTTATCACTGCTGTACAAGTTATTCTAACTTACAGGCCTATTTCTACAAAAATCATTCAGTCTTATCAATTCTAAGGTTTTTTTAACTACCTTTTTATAGCAGTATATAAAACTTAAAAATTTTTTGAGGGTTGGAGAGATGGCTTGGTGGTTAAGGCACCTGCCTGCCAAGCCTAAGAACCCCAGTTCCAATCTCCAGGTCCCACATTTAGCTAAAAAGTGATGCAAGGGCGCAATGCCTCACTTGCCCACAAGGGGGTGCACATGTCTGGAGTTTGTTCTCAATGACTTAGAGGCTGCTGGTGTGCCAATTTTCTCTCTTTCTCTCTCTCTCTCTCTCTCTCTCTCTCTCTCTGTCTCTCTCAAATTAAAAAAAATTTTTTTTTTTTTTTTTTGGTTTTGCAAGATAGGGTTTCACTCTGGTCCGGGCTGACCTGGAATTAACTATGTAGTCGCAGGGTGGCCTCGAACTCTCAGCGATCCTCCTACCTCTGCCTCCCGAGTGCTGGGATTAAAGGCGTGCGCCACCACGCCCGGCTAAAAAAATGTTTTTGAATATAGTAATATTCTTTTTAAAAAATATTTTTATTTTTATTTATTTATTTGAGAAAGGGAAAGAGGCAGAGAGAGATAGAGAAGAGAGAATGGGCACACCAGGGCTTCCAGCCACTGCAAATGAACTCCAGATGCATGCACCACCTTGTACATCAGGCTTAAATGGGTCCTGGAAATCAAACAGGGGTCCTTTGGCTTTGCAGGAAAGCACCTTAATCAGTAAGTTATCTCTTCAGCCCCAAATATAGTAATATTCTGATATTTTAGATATTTAAATTACTGGGCAGGTGATCTATTTTTCCTTAATATCAATTTTGTAAAGAGGTTCAACTAATCTTTTTTTTTTTTTTTTTTTTTTTTTTTTTGGTTTTTTGAGGTATGGTCTCACTCTAGCCCAGGATGACCTGAAATTCACAATTCACTATGTAGTATCAGGGTGCCCTTGACCTCATGGCAATTTTCCTATCTTGGCCTCCCAAGTGCTGGGATTAAAGACGTATGTCACCATGCTCAGCCTCAACTAGATTTTTATTTAGTAAGGTGAGTTTCAGCTATTCAAAAACTGGTAAATGAACTTATCCCTGTGTGCGACCCTGAACTGTGTCTCTTATGAGACCATCTGTAAGTCAAAACAAAAGTTAGCCAGGGCCTCAACACAGAAACAATGGGCCCTTGTGACCATGTCCTGTAATCTGTGAACCCATAAGTCCAAGGAAACCTTTCTTCCTTTCTTCTGATTTTCTCAGCTTGGTGAAAATAGAAAAAGTGCAAACCGAAGACTTCCAGGTAAGATGGCAGCATAGAAGTCACACCAAACCAACCTCCTGAGGGATTTAAACAAAACCACAGCAAAATAAACTCTTCTTCTGAAAATCGAAGGTGTATAGTTTTTTATTAGCCACAGCAGAGAAGCAGGAGAGACCAAGGTCCACCAGAAAGGAGGAAAGTGGCCAGAATCCCACTGAGGTGCTTGCAGCCCTGAGCCACATAATCCATGCACCCACCCAGTGCTGAGCTGCAGAAGCAGAGACCAAACAAGGGGATTTTCCAACCTCATCAGCCTCCTAACAAAGTCAAGAAACCTGAAAGAGGAGAAAGAGGAGATCAGCTAAGGAGCTGCTGAAAGAGATACAGGTGGGACCAGCTGAGCAGTTTCAGTACAACTCCACACTTCCTGCACTCTCCCAACCCCCAACCATAAACTTCCAGAGAACACATTCAGTCCCAAGAGGCAGGGTATCCAGCACAGCTGATCAGAACACCAGCTCCACAACACAACACCGAAGGATCGAGGTGGGCACTCAGCACTGGTGAGATTGGAAGCCACTCCAAAAAGGAACAAGGCAAACTGATAAAAAAGCAAGTACAGCTGGGCATGGTGGCACATGCCTTTAATCCCAGTGCTCAGGAGGCAGAGGTAGGAGGATCACTGTGAGTTCAAGGCCACCCTGAGACTACATAGTGAATTCCAGGTCAGCCTGAGCTAGAGTGAGACCCTACCAAAAAAAAAAAAAAAAAAAAAAAAAAAAAAAAAAAAAAGCAGGTACAGGTACATAGGCCTGCACTGGAAGTGCTAATCTCTCTATGTCAGGGCAGGTTATGGGTTACATATTCTTGGTTGGCTTTACCATTCTCAATTAAGCTGTATTTGGGGGTTGACTATTGTTACCTTTAATGCTTTCAGATTCATGGGCTTTTGTCTTTTACTTTGGTCATTATTGGGGGTAGGGTCTGATTCAGATCCAGGCTGACACGAAACCCAATTCAGAACAGAAATATCAACCACCCAGCTGACAGGATTAAGGGGATAGAGCAACACACACCCTTAGGGATTATGGATTTATAAAGTTATCTGTTTGTTTCAATCCCCACACTTGCATACCCTATGCTGGTTTATATATGAATGTGCATATTACTCAGTTGAATTGTAGAATTTGCCAGGAAATTGCTCCACCCAGCCACTAGAATACTCGAATAGCAGGCAAACACCTAAGATTACTTCTGCAGTTGAATTGGAGTACAAGAGCTACACATGGCAACTTAAACTCCTACTCTGAAGGTACATAAAGTTGGATTTCCAAATCTAAAATCACTGCAGATTATTAGAAAACCCAAGCATCAAATCAAGTCAGGATGCAAAAGTTCCAACATTATAATACAAGACACACAATGATCAAGACATCACAATCCCACCAAAAATTATAAATCCATCAGAAATGGGCCCCAATGAGACTGTTTTATATGAAATGCCTGACAAAGACTTCAAAAAATAATTTTATCTATACAAAAAGAAGAAAACAAAGGAATTAAAGAACAAAACAAACTCCTGAAGGAATTTCAAGAGAACACAGGAAACCAGTTTAATGAAATAAGGAGGTCATTACAAGACATGAGTAAGGAAATAGAAATACTGAAGACAAAACCAGGCAGAAATTCTAGCTCTGAAAAACACAGTCAAATAAAAACTCTCTGTGGAAAGTTTCACCAGAAGAATGGATGAAGAAGAGAATAGAATATCTAAACTAGAAGACCAGGTGGCAGATCTAATATAATCCAACAAAGAGTAGGACAAGCTAATAGGAAAGTATGAATGGGAATTTCAAGATATCTGGGCCACTATAAAAAGATCAAACATAATAATTTAGGGTACAGTAGAGGGAGAAGAATCTCAATCCAGAGGCTCAGTAGCATTTTCAACAAAATCACAGAAGAAAATTTTCCTCAAATTGGGAAAGAAATACCAATACAGATACAAGAAGCTTTTAAAACACCAAGCAGACAAAACCTGGGAAGACCTCTCCATGCCATGTTATAATTAAACTACTAAACACACAAACCAAAGAAAATATATTGAAAGCAGTTAAAGAGAAAAAGCAAGATGGGCTGGAGAAGATGGCTTAGCAGTTAAGGTTTTTGCCTGCAAAGCCAAAGGACCCCAGTTCAATTCCCCAGGAACCATGTGAGCCAGATGCACAAGGAGGTGCATGCATCTAGAGTTTGTTTACAGTGGCTGGAGGCACTGGAGTGCCCATTCTCTCCCTTTCTCTCTCTCTCTCTCTTTCTCTTTCTCTCTCTCTCTCTCTCTCTCTCTCTCTCTTTCATTCTCTCTTTCAAATAAATAAATAAAATATATTTAAATATTTTTATTATTATTTATTTATTTGACAGAGAAAGATGAAGAGAGAGAGACAATGGGCACATTGGGGCCTCCAGCCACTGCAAATGAACTCCAGAGGCATGTGCCCCCTTGTGCATCAGGATAATGAGGGTCCTGGGGAATCGAACCTGGTCCTTTGGCTTTGCAGGCAAACACCTAACTGCTAAGCCATCTCTCCAGCCCATAAACTATATTTAAAAAAGAAAAAGAAAAAAGAAAAAGCAACTCACCTACAAAGGCAAGCCTATCAGAATAACAGCAGATTACTCAACACAAACTTTAAAAGCCAGAAGGGCTTAGAATGTTGTATTCCAAGTTCTGAAAGAACAACTGTCAACCAAGATTACTTTATTCTGCAAAGCTATTATCCAAATTGATGGAGAAATAAGGACATTCTACAAAAAAAAAGGCTAAAGGAATTTATCACAACTAAGCGAGCTCAATAGAAAATACTTGAAGGAATCCTTCATGCTGAAGAGAAAGCAAAACACACACACGAGGAAATGTGAAAAAATAAACCATACTCAAATAACAATTAAAATAAGCAAGTAAAGGGAAACAGGAAGCACTACAAAACAAGAAGAATGAAGAGAATAAATACATACCTTTCAATAATACCTCTTAATATCAATGGCCACAATGCAGCAACCAAAAGACACAGGCTTGCAGATTGGATTAAAAGGCAGGATCCTGATGCTTGTTGCCTCCAGGAAACTCATCTCTCAATAAAAGATAGGAGCTGTCTTAGGGTGAAAGGATGGAAAACAGTATTTCAAGCACATGGGCCTAGGAAACAAGAAGGGGTTGCTATCCTAATATCTGACAGGGTAAACTTCAAACCAACATTAGTGAGGAAAGATAAAGAAGGTCACTTTCAGCAGGGCATGGTGGTGCACACCTTATTCCCAGCACTCAGGAGGCAGGCAGAAGTAGGAGGATTGCCATGAGTGAGTTCAAGGCCACCCTGAGACTACATACTTAATTCCAGGTCAGCCTGGGCCAGAGTGAGACCCTACATTGAAAAAACAAAAAAGAAAAAAAAAAGAAGGTCACTTTATACTGATTAAAGGAACACACTCCACTCTCTCATATGTGGATCCTAGCTACAAATGATTGGACTTCTATGTAAGTAAAAATAAAACTCATATAAAAGGAATAGAAAGGGAGGGGGGGAACTTGGTAGCCTTTAATCCTAGCATGGGAGGCAGAGGAAGGAGGATTGCCATATATGAGTCCAGGTCAGCCTGGGCCAGAAAAACAAAAAAAAAAAAAAAAAGATGGGAGAACTTAAAGGATAGTATTGTATATATGTAAGTGAAGAACAAATTGATGGGGGGGAAGAGACAGGGAGGAGAAATAAAGGGCCCATAGAGGGATAGCTAATTAAAATCTAAGAGGATATAAATAAGTCATAGGGAAACCTACTTTGCTGGACAATGAAACACTCAGAAGCCATAGATTGTTACTAGAAAATTTTCAGTGCCAGGGAGGGGATACCTTTCAGTAAGTTGTTGGCCAGGGAGGTCACAGATCCCCCCAAAACATTATAGGCCATTGCCAAGGCCCTTGGTTTCCCACCAGGAATAGATGGTAAGACCCTATTGCTGAAAACTCCACATACTTGAGCTGAAAGATCACTGAGAAATCCTGCTGGAGCTGAGCTGAAAGCCTCCTCCAGGTGGACCAGCTGACAGAAAGTTGGAAAAAGCTATGCTGCATGCAGTTCAATGGGAGAGAGAAAACACCAGTGAAGGTACTCAACAGTGAACACTGCAAGCTTTAAATTTGGCCAGCCAGGCCAAATGAGCCAACGGGTGCAATAGTGGCATGTCTCTTATGGGGGAAAACAACTGCTCTCTAATTGGACTGGAGGCCCACTCCATGGGAGGGAATATATCCCTGATACTGAAAACCTATGATGGGGTAGTCGTGAGCCCTAGGGGTGTAACATCTGCTGGTGTCATGCTAAATGTATATACTATGCTCACCAAACTGCCCAGTAAGCACTTCTCTTAATGTCCACACCCATATATTAATGCTACTCTCACTTATGGTTATAGAAGCTTCTCTTTTCAGATGAGGGTGACCTTGGGATGACTGAGAAGGCACCATGGTGCTGAGAAGAAGTGACAGAGGAGTGCTCAGCACTGAAACATCTCAAACACACCTTCCAAGGCTCAGGGTCCATTGTGGAAGAGGGCACGGAAAGAATGTAAGAGCCAAAGGAAGAGTAGGACTCCTTACAATGTGCTCCTCCAGACACTACCTATACAAGACCATCATAATAGGAGGAAAAGATCATGACATCAAACTGTGAAGAGAGACTGATTGAGAGGGGGAGGAGGGATATGATGGAGAGTGAAGTTTCAAAGGGGAAAGTGGGGGTGAAGGAGGGAAGTACCATGGGATATTGTCTACAATTAAAGTTGTCAATAAAAATTTTTTTAATTAAAAATGAATAAAAATAAAAGAACACGCCAACAGGAGGACATTACATGCACCTAACATGGGGACACCCAATTTCATAAAAAAAAAAAACTATGAGACTTAAGATCACAGATAACATCAAACACAATTGTAGTAGGTGACTTCAATACCCCACTCTCATCAATTGACAGGTCATCCCAGCAAAAAATTAACAGAACAACATCTGGATTAAAAGATGTCATGGAACAAATGGACCTAACATATCTACAGAACATTCCATCCAAATGCTGCAGAATATACATTTTTCTCAGCAACACATGGAACATTCTCTAAAATAGACCATATATTAAGACACAAAGAAAACCTTAACAAATCCAGGAAATCCCTTGTACTCTATCTGAACACAATGGGAGCATACACAAATTCATGGAGACTAAACAGTACACTATTGAATGATGAATGTGTCATTGAATAAATTTTAAAGGAAATCAATAAATTCATAGACTCAAATGATGAAAATACAACATACCAAAACCTTTGGGACACAGTGAAGGCAGAACTAAGAGGGAAATTTATAGCTCTAAGTGCCTATATTAAGAAATTAGAGAGTTCACAAGTAAACAATGTATTTTATTTATTTATTCATTTATTTGAGACAGAGAGAGAGAAAGAGGCAGATAGATAGAGAGAGAATGGGTGTGTCAGGGCCTCCAGCCACTGCAAACAAACTCCAGATGCATGTGCCACCTTGTGCATCTGGTTTATGTGGGTCCTGTGGAACTGAGCCTTGAACCAGGGTCCTTGGGCTTCACAGGCAAACACTTAACCACTAAACCACCTCTCCAGGCCCACAAGTAAACAATTTAATGCTTCACCTTAAGGCCTTGGAAAAAGAACTATGCAAACCAAAAATCAATAGATGGGAAGAAATAATAAAACTTAGGGGGCTGGAGGGATGGCTTAATGGTTAAGGAATTTGCCTGCAAAGCCAAAGGATGCTGGTTCAATTCTCCAGGACCCACAGAAGCCAGATGCACATGGGGCACATGCATCTGGAATTCATTTGCCATGGCTGGAAGCCCTGGCATGCCCATTCTCTCTCTCTCTCTCCCTCTCTTTCCCTCTCTCTTCTCTCCCCTCAAATAAATAATAAAATAAATAAATATATTTTTAAAAGATTAGGCCAGGCATGGTGGTGCACATCTTTCATCCCAGCACTTGGGAGGCAGAGGTAGGAGAACTGCTGTAAGCTTGAGGCCAGCCTGAGAATACAGAGTGAACTCCAGATCAGCCTGGGCCAGAGTGAGACCCTACTTCAAAAAAAAAAACCAAAAAAAAAAATAGGGCAGAAATTAATGAAATACAAACCAAGAAAACAATCCAAAGAATCAATGAAACAAAGAGTTGGTTCTTTGAAAGGATAAACAAGATTGATAAACCTTTAGCAAATTGGACCAGAAGAAAGAGAGAAGAGGCAAAAATTAATAAAATTAGAGAAGAAAAAGGCACCATTACAATAGATACTAAAGAAATTCAGAAAATCATAAGGACATACTTTAAGAATATATATGCCTCTGCCAGGTGTGGTGGCACATGCCTTTAATCCCAGAATTTGGGAGGCAGAGGTAGGTGTTCAAGGTCACCGTGAGACTGCATAGTGAATTCCAGGTCAGCCTGTGCTAGAGTGAGACCCTACATTGAAAAACCACACACACACACACACACACACACACACACACACACACACACAAAAGAATATATATGCCTCTAAGTTTGAAAATCTGAAAGAAATGGATGATTTCCTTGATTCATGTGACCTACCAAAGTTAAGTAAAAATAAGATAAACCAATTAAATAGACCTATTACAAGTATGAAGATCCAAGCAGTTATAAAAAGCCCAGGTGCGGCGGCGGCGCGTGGCGGCTCCACCACGGCCCTGACCTTGTTCGATACTGATGAATATAGACCTCCTGTGTGGAAATCTTACTTATACCAGCTACAACAAGAAGCCCCTCATCCTTGAAGGATCACCTGTACTTGTGAGGTAGAAAACAGACCAAAGTATTATGGAAGAGAGTTTCACGGCATGATCTCTAGAGAAGCAGCTGACCAGCTCTTAAGTGTGGCTGAGGGTAGCTACCTGATCCAGGAGAGCCAACGGCAGCCAGGAACATACACATTGGCCTTAAGATTTGGAAGTCAAACCAGAAACTTCAGGCTCTACTATGATGGAAAGCACTTTGTTGGGGAGAAACACTTTGAGTCCATCCACGATCTGGTGACTGATGGCTTGATTACTCTCTATATTGAAACCAAGGCAGCAGAATACATTGCCAAGATGATGATAAACCCAATTTATGGGCACATAGGATACACAACCTTAAACAGAGAGCCAGCATACAAAAAGCATATGGCAGTCCTGAAAGAGACACTTGATGAGAGAAATGCTGCAGGCCAGGATGGGTTATCAGAGAAAAGGGTGTCATCCAACAGGACAGGGATGATGACCTGTTCAACAGCTTGAAACATTGATTCCCTGTCACAGTAGATGACATTTGACGAGTAACTGGAACCATGAGGGAAAAACAGATGGAAAGCGGAAGATGGAAGATAAACACATCAGCTCTGCAGAACCAGGCCAACACAAGACCAAACTGTGACTTTCTAAGCCAGCTGCAACTTAGGGAAGATTTTGATATCTGAGCCAATTTAAAAAATAAAGTAACTCAACTTCCGGTTAAGATGGCGACATAGGAAACTCACCAAAAAAGGGTAGGGGATAAAAGCAAAACAAACCCCAGCAAAATACACTTTTCTACTAAAAAGTGAGGTACATAGTAAACTTTCAAGCACAGCAGAGAAGTAGGAGAGATCCAGAGCGTCTGGAGCCCACAGAAGCGGGCAGAAGCGGCTCCACGGCCGCCGCAACTGCCGCGGTGGCGGCACGGCTAGGCTCTGCCTGAGACAGCTGAGCCGCAGGACTTTTAAAAGCAGGTGAGGCCGGGCGTGGTGGCGCACGCCTTTAATCCCAGCACTCGGGAGGCAGAGGTAGAAGGATCGCCGAGAGTTCAAGGCCACCCTGAGACTACATAGTTAATTCCAGGTCAGCCTGGACCAGAGTGAGACCCTACCTCGCAAAAACCAAAAAAAAAAAAAAAAGCAGGTGAGGAGATTTTTCCACTCACACCGCCTCCTCACAATCTCAAGAAACGTGGAAGGAGGATGGTAGAGGATCGCGTGGAGGAACAGACGGACTTCAGCCGCCACTCACAGCCTCCCCTCCCCCACCACGAGTGCAAGCACGGCGAGCAACAGAGCTCACCAGCTCACCAGCAGCATCGGGCGCAGCAAAAGCAGAGACCCACAGATGCAGCTGACTTACTGAATCCACAACACAGCAAAGGAACCAAGCAGCCGTGCAGCATAGCTGTGATCAAACCCGTTCCAAAAGGTAACTTGGTATTCACCAGGTTATTACCCACCAAATAAGCCTGATATATAATCCTGACGGATGGTCAGATCTGACATTCCTAAATAAGCTATATTCTAGGCTGCTCATTTGTTGCTTCCTGATTTGTTTCTTCCTCTGTCATTCATTGGGGAAGGGTCTCTCTTGATCACAAGCTGACCTTGGAACTCTCTACAGATCAGAAATCTTAGCCTTCCAGTTGACAGGATTAAGGGAGTGGGCTAACACATATCCTTAGGAACTGTGACTTTGTCATAATACCTGCTTTTGCACAAATACTCTGTGCTGTATTTCATTGAAGGGGTACATTGTTGAGTTAAATTTTGGATCTTGACTGTAGTCTGTTCCATTCACCCCACTTGATACTCTCATAGCAGGCAAGGGTCACTTCTGTGATTACTTTGAGAGCCTTAAGAACCACACTTAACACCTTAAACTCCTACACTGAAGATATATAATATCAGATTGATTGATACATCTAACATTACTGCAGATATTTAGAAAACCCAAGCATTAAATTAATTCAAGATGCAAAGATCTCTACATTATAATACAAGAAACACAAAACATCCAGACAATATAAATCCACCAAAAAGGATTAATATATCAGAAATGACCTTCAGTGAGGCTGACTTAGAGGACATCCCCGAGAAAGATTTCAAAAGAATGATTATAATTATGTTCAAAGAACTCAAAGAGGAAATGAAAGGGGTTCAAAGACCTCAAAGAAGAAATCAAAGGATTCAAAGAACACACAGAAAACCAATTTAATGAAATAAGGAGGTCAATACTAGACATAAATACGGAAATAGAAAGAATAAAGAAAACCCACTCAGAAATGCTAGCAATAAAGAACACAGTCAGTGAAATTAAAACCTCTGTAGAAAATCTCTCTAGTAGAATGGATGAAGGAGAGAACAGGATATCAAATCTAGAAGACCAAGTAGCTGATCTAATACAGTCCAACAGAGAGAAAGACAAAATGATAGGAAGGTATGAATGGGAATTTCAGGATATTCGGGACACTATGAAAAGATCAAACATAAGAATTCAAGGGATAGTAGAAGGAGAAGAATTTCACTCCAAAGGCATAGTAGGTGTTTTCAACAAAATCATAGAGGAAAACTTCCCCCAAATTGGGAAAGAGATGCCAATGCAGATACAGGAAGCCTTTAGAACACCAAACAGACAAAACCTGGAAAGAACTCTCTCCCGCCATATTATAATTAAACTACCAAACATACAAACTAAAGAAAATATATTGAAAGCAGCTAGAGAGAAAAAGCAAGTGACCTACAAGGGAAGCCCATCAGACTCACAGCAGATTACTCAACACAAACTTTAAAGGCCAGAAGGGCCTGGAGTGATGTATTCCAAGTTCTGAAAGATAAAAACTGTCAACCGAGATTACTTTATCCTGCAAAACTATCTATCCAAATAGATGGAGAAATAAGGACATTCCACAACAAAGACAGGCTAAAGGAATTTTTGGCAACTAAACCAGCTCTACAGAAAATACTTGCAGGAATCATTCATGCTAAGGAGAAAGCAAAGCACACACAACAGGAAATAGGAAAAAATAAACCATACTCAAATAACAGATAAAACAAGTGAGTAAAGGGAAAACAGGAAAAACTAAAAAATAAGAAGAATGGTGAGAATAAACACATATATGTCAATAATAACTCTTAATATCAATGGTCTCAATGCCCCTATCAAAAGACACAGACTTGCAGACTGGATTAAAAAGCAGGATCCTACCATCTGTTGCCTCCAGGAAACTCATCTCTCAATAAAAAATAGAAACCTTCTTAGGGTGAAAGATTGGAAAAAGGTATTTCAAGCAAATGGTCCTAGAAAACAAGCAGGGGTTGCTATCTTAATTTCTGACAAAATAGACTTCAATCCAACATTTGTGAGGAAAGATAAAGAAGGTCACTTTATACTGATTAAAGGAACACTCCAACAGGAGGACATTACAATCCTAAACATATATGCCCCTAACATGGGGCTCCCAATTTCATCAAACAAACACTATTAGAACTAAGGTCAGAGATATCTCCTAACACAATAGTAGTGGGTGACTTCAATACCCCACTCTCATCACTTGACAGGTCTACCCAGCAAAAAATAAACAGAGAGACATCTGCATTAAATGATATCATGGAACAAATGGACCTAACAGATATATACAGAACATTCCATCCAAATGCTGCAGAATATACATTTTTCTCAGCAGCACACGGGACATTTTCTAAAATAGACCATATACTAGGACACAAATCAAATCTTAACAAATACAGGAAAATTGAAATAATCCCTTGTACACTTTCTGACCACAATGGGATTAAACTGCAAATCAGCAACAAGAAAAACTACAGAGCATACAGAAACTCATGGAGACTAAACAGCACTTTATTGAATGATGTATGGGTCATTGAAGAAATTAAAAAGGAAATCAAGAAATTCGTAGAATCAGCCGGGCGTGGTGGCGCACGCCTTTAATCCCAGCACTCGGGAGGCAGAGGTAGGAGGATCGCCGAGAGTTCGAGGCCACCCTGAGACTACATAGTTAATTCCAGGTCAGCCTGGACCAGAGTGAGACCCTACCTCGCAAAACCAAAAAAAAAAAAAAAAAGAAAGAAATTCGTAGAATCAAATGATGATGAGAATACAACATACCAAAACCTTTGGGACACAATGAAGGCAGTCCTACGAGGGAAATTTATAGCCCTAAGTGCATATATTAAGAAATTGGAGAGTTCGCAACTAAACAATTTAATGCTTCACCTTAAGGCCTTGGAAAAAGAAGAACAAGGCAAACCAAAAATTAGTAGATGGGAAGAAATAATAAAGGTTAGGGCAGAAATTAATGAAATGGAAACCAAAAAAACAATCAAAAAGATCAATGAAACAAAGAGTTGGTTCTTTGAAAGGATAAACAAGATTGACAAACCCTTAGCAAATCTGACCAAAAGAAAGAGAGAAGAGACAAAAATTGATAAAATTAGAGATGAAAAAGGCAACATCACAACAGATACCAAAGAAATTCAGAAAATCATACGGACATACTTTAAGAATATATATGCCTCTAAGTTTGAAAACCTGAAAGAAATGGATGAATTCCTTGATTCATATGACCTACCAAAATTAAATCAAGAAGAGATAAACCATTTAAATAGAACTATAACAACAACAGAGATTCAAGCAGTTATAAAAACTCTCCCAACTAAAAAAAGCCCAGGCCCAGATGGATTCACTGCTGAATTTTACCAGACATTCCTGGAGGATCTAACACCAATGCTTCTCAAACTTTTCCATAAAATAGAAAAGGAAGTAACTCTACCGAAATCCTTCTATGAAGCCAGCATTACCCTGATACCCAAACCGGACAAAGACAGATCAAAAAAAGAAAATTATAGACCAATCTCCCTCATGAACATGGATGCAAAAATTCTCAACAAAACACTGGCAAACAGAATACAAGAATTTATCAGAAAGATTATTCACCCTGACCAAGTAGGCTTTATCCCAGAGATGCAGGGATGGTTCAACATACGCAAATCCATAAATGTAATACACCATATAAATGGTCTGAAGGACAAAAATCACATGGTCATCTCAATAGATGCAGAAAAGGCATTTGACAAAATCCAACACCCCTTCATGGTGAAAGTATTACAGAAACTGGGAATAGAAGGAGCATATCTCAACATAATAAAAGCTATTTATGACAAACCTACAGCCAACATAATACTAAATGGGGAAAAACTTGAAGCTTTTCCTCTAAATTCAGGAACAAGACAAGGGTGTCCACTTTCCCCACTACTATTTAATATAGTACCGGAAGTCTTAGCCATAGCAATAAGGCAAGAGACACTCATAAAGGGGATACAAATTGGAAGGGAAGAGATCAAATTATCATTATTTGCAGACGATATGATTCTATACTTAACAGACCCTAAAGTCTCTACCTGCAAACTGTTAGAGCTGATAAACACTTTTAGCAATGTAGCAGGATACAAAATAAACACACAGAAATCAGTAGCTTTTCTATATACTAACAACAAATGTGCAGAGGATGAAATCAGGAATCTCTCCCATTCACAATTGCCTCAAAAAAAAATAAAATACCTTGGAATAAACTTAACCAAGGAAGTGAAGGATCTCTACAATGAGAACTTTAAAAACTCGAGCGACAAATTACAGAAGACACAAGGAAATGGAAAGACATCCCATGCTCCTGGATTGGAAGAATCAATATTGTGAAAATGTCAATCTTACCAAAAGCAATCTATACATTTAATGCGATCCCTATTAAAATCCCAATAGCTTTCTTCATGGAAATAGAAAAAACAATCCTAAAATTCATCTGGAAACACAAAAAACCTCGAATAGCCAAAACAATTTTTGAAACAAAAATCAGGCAGGTGGTATAACCATACCCGATTTTAAGTTATATTACAAAGCCATAGTAACAAAAACAGCATGGTACTGGCACAAGGACAGACAGGTAGATCAATGGAACAGAATAGAAGACCCAAATATTAATCCAAGCAGCTACAGACACCTGATTTTTGACAAAAATGCCAAAAATATTAATTGGAGAAAAGATAGCCTCTTTAACAAGTGGTGTTGGGAAAACTGGACATCGGTATGTAAAAGAATAAACATAGATCCTTGTCTCTCTCCATGCACAAGAGTCAAGTCCAAATGGATCAGGGACCTTGATATCAGACCTGAAACTCTGAACCTGCTAGAGGAAAAAGTAGGGGAAACCCTTCAACATATTGGCATAGGTAAGGACTTTCTGAATATAACCCCAATTGCTCAGCGAATAAAACCACTAATCAACCAATGGGACCTTATGAAATTACAAAGCTTTTGTACAGCAAAGGACACTGTGAATAGAGCAAAAAGACAACCTACAGAATGGGAGAAAATCTTTGCCAGCTATACATCCGACAGAGGATTAATATCCAGAATATACAAAGAACTCAAAACACAGAATAATAAGAATTCAAACAACCCAGTTAAAAAATGGGCTATGGAACTAAATAGAGAATTCACAGAAGATGAAATACAGATGGCATATAAACATCTGAAAAAGTGTTCCACATCCTTAGCCATCAGGGAAATGCAAATTAAAACCACTTTGAGATTCCATTTCACTCCTGTCAGAATGGCTACCATCAAGAAAACAAATGACAATAAGTGTTGGCGTGGATGCGAAAAAAGAGGAACACTTCTACACTGTTGGTGGAATGTAACCTGGTCCAACCATTGTGGAAATCAGTGTGGAGGTTTTTGAGACAGCTAGAAATAGATTTACCATATGATCCAGCTATAGCACTCCTAGGCATATATCCAGAAGACACTTCTCACTTCCTTAGAGATACTTGCAAAACCATGTTTATTGCCACTCTATTCACAATAGCTAGGAAATGGAAGCAGCCTAGATGTCCCACCACAAATGAATGGATAATAAAGATGTGGTACATTTACACAATGGAGTTCTACTCAGCGGTAAAGAAAAAATGAAATTATGAAATTTGCAGGGAAATGGATGGATCTGGAAAGGATTATACTAAGTGAGGTAACCCAGGCTCAGAAAGCCAAACGTCACATGTTTCTCTCATATGTGGATCCTAGCTACAAATAGACAGACTTGTGTGTGAAATGGAACCAAAAATTGGTACCAGAAACCAGTAAGCTGGTAAAAGGCTATAAGGGATGGAGGAAAGGGAAGGACTGAAGTGTATGGTATTGCACATATGTAAGTGGAAGGACTGATTACAGGAGGGGAATGGCCTAATCAAGGCCATGGGTAGAGAATGCATAAAAGAAGGGCAGGGGAGGGTCAATCTAATTTCAAAAGATTGTGAATAAGACTTATGTAAAACTACTTTTTGAATAATGGTACATCTAGAAGCTGTAGACTGTTACTAGAAAATTTTCAGTACCTGGGATGGGATACCTTCCAGTGAGTTGTTGGCCAAGGAGGTCCCGGTAGCCTCCAAAACATTAAAGGCTTTTGCCAAAGCCCTTGGTTTCCCCTGAGAAACAGATAGTAAGACCCTATTGCTGAAGACATCTCTTGCCTGAGAGGCAAGGTCACTGAGAAAGCAAGCTGGTGCTGAGCAGAAAACCTTCTCCCTGTAGACCAGCCAACTGAAAGCTGGAAAAAGCTGCACTGCATGCAGAGTATGGGAGACAGAAGTCATCAGCAGTGAAAACAGTGGACACTGAATATTCAAAATTGGCCAGACAGGCCCAAAGACTGAACAGGTGCAATAGTGGCATGTCTACTGTGGGGTAACCAACTGCTCTATAATTGGACTGAAGGCCCCTCTACGGGAGGGAATACATACCTGGTACTGAAAAACCTAAGCAAAGTCTATGGTAGGTAAGGTCATGAGCCTTAGGGGTATAAAGTATGCTCTTATCTAAATGTATATACTACTCCCACCAAGCTGCCCGGAAAATACTACACTTAATGCTCATATTCACATATTAATGCTACTCTCACTTCTGGTTAGAGAAGCTTCTCTTTTCAGATGGCGATGACCACTGGGATGATCCAAAAGGCAACATAGTGCTGAGAAGAAGGGATGGAGAAGTGCCCAGCACTGAAACATCTCTGTCACACCCTCCAAGGCTCAGGGATCATTGCGGAAGAGGGGCGAGATAGAATGGAAGAGCCAAAGGAAGGGTACGACTCCTTACAATGCAACTGCCCAGACAGAAATTGGCCTTAATATCCATGACCTTGCTGCGCCTAGCAATACCTCCGCAAGACCCTCATAATAGAAGTAAAAGATGATGACATCAAATTAAAAAAGAGACTAATGGAGAGAGGGAGGGGATATGATGGAGAGTGGAGTTCTAAAGGGGAATGGGGGGAGGGGAGGGAAAACTATGCACCTTTTGTATGTAAGTATGTTTTGTTGTCAATAAATATTTTAAAAAATAAAATAAAAAAAATAAATAAAAATAAAGTAACTCTTAAATTACTGATGACTTAAAAAGAAGCATTAAACAGTTTTCCATTAAAAAAAAAAAAAAAAGCCCAGGCCCAGATGGATTACTGGTGAATTCTACCAGGCCTTCATGAAGAACCAGCACCATGTCTTCTCAAACCTTTCCATAAAATAGAAAAGGAAGGAAATCTACTGAACTCCTTCTATGAGGCCAGCATCACCCTGATACCAAAACCAGAGAAAGACAGAACAAAAGAAAATGCTGGGTGTGTTGGCACATGCCTTTAATCCCAGCACTTGGGAGGCAGAGGTAGGTGGTTCACAGTGAGTTTGAGGCCACCATGAGACTACATAGTGAATTCCAGGTCAGCCTGGACTAGAGTGAGACCCTACTTCAAAAAAAAAAAAAAAAAAAAAAGACAGAACAATAATATACTACTGGGTGTCTTAGCTATAGCAATAAGGCAAGAGACAATCATAAAAGGAATGCAAATTGGAAAGGAAGAGATCAAATTATCATTATCTGCACATGATATCATTTTTTTTTGAGAGACAGAGAGAGAGGGAGATGAAGACGGATAGGGAATGGGCCCGCCAGCAGCCTCTCAGCCACTGTGAACAAACTCCAGATTGATGTGCCCCCTTGTGGGTAAGTGTAGCATTGTGTCCTTGTGTCACTTTGCATCTGGCTAAACGTGGGACCTGGAGATTGGAACTGGCATTCTTACGCTTAGGAGGCAGGCCATCTCTCCAGCCCCATGATTCTATATATAAAGGACCCTAAAAACTCTACCAGCAAGCTATTAGAGCTGATAAATGCTTTTAGCAATGTAACAGGATACAAAATAAACACACAGAAATCAGTAACTTTCCTGTATACTAATAACAAACATGCAGAGGATGAAATCAGGGACTCTCTCCTATTCACAACTGCCTCAAAAGCAAATAAAATACCTTGGAATAAACTTAACCAAGGAAGTGAAGGATCTCCACAATGAGAACTTTGAAACACTCAAGACAGAAATTGCAGAAGACACTAGGAAATGGAAAGACATCCTATATTCTTGGATTGGAAGAATCAATATTGTGAAAATGGCAATCTTACCAAAAGCAATCTAAACATTTAATACAATCCCCATTAAAATTCCAATGGCATTCTTCACAGAAATAGAAAAAACAATACTAAAATTCATTTGGAAGCACAAAAAACCTCGAATAGCCAAAACAAGTTTGAGCAACAAAAATAAGGCTGGTGGTATCCCCTTACCCGATTTTAAGCTATATTACAAAGCCATGGTAAAAAATAGCATGGTACTGGCACAAAGGCAGTAGATCAATGGAACAAAATAGAGGACCCAGTTGTTAATCCAGACAGCTTCAGCCATCTGATTTTTGACAAAAATATTCATTGGAGAAAAGACAGCCTCTTCAACAAGTGGTGCTAGGAAAACTGGATATCTCTATGTAGAAAGATGAAAACAGATCCTTCTCTTTCTCCATGCAAAGAATCAAGTCTAAATGGATCAAGGACTGTGGGTCTTTTCTGCTCCCATTTCCTGGGGTAGCTAGACACCCGACATCCCCGGTGAGGGAGGGAGGAGTTGGGAGGGAAGCAGCAGGGTCCTGGAGCAGCGGGTGAGTGCGACGATGAAGATGACAGGCAATGAGCACCCGGGAGACTATCTTATGAACAGCACTCATTTATTCAAAAGGGGATTGGGTTTATAAACACTTGGGGAAGGTTGAAATGGCACATACAGACTATATGGCAATCAGATGCATAGTTTATGGGCTGTTATCTAGGTGGAAGAAGAACTAGTAACTTCAAAGCTATAGGGGAAGGATAAGGGAAGGGGAAGGGCGGAAGAGGAGATTAACAGAAGGCTGTGACTTCAAAACTGTGGGGGATGAGAAGGCTACGTGACTTCAGCCACATAAGGGTCTCTTGGGTAGCTAGCCACAAGGTCAGAACTGTGGGGGGAAAGTCTGACTTATGGAATGGTCAGGGACTTTTGGGGTCCAGGGGGAGGGCCTCACCAGTTCTGCCCACTCTGGGCAATGACAGCACACTACAACTTACAACGTAGGGAAGGCCAGTCACCATCGCCAGGGACTCCTGACGATAGGGCCAGCTGCAACCCCACAGCCCAGGGTCCCTGGCCGTGTCCAATAGTTCAGGCCAGCCTCATTACAGTTCCAGCCCATTCCTAGCAATGCCCAACAAAGGACCTTAATATCAGACCTGAAACCCTCAAATTGCTAGGATAAGAGGTAGGGAAAACCCTTCAATATATTGGCATAGGCAATGAGTTTCTGAATATAACCCCAATTGCTCAGGAAATAAAACCACTAATCAACCACTGGAATCTCATGAAATTACAAAGCTTTTGTATAGCAAAGGACATGGTGAAGAGCAAAGAGGCAACCTACAGAATGGGAGAAAATCTTTGCCAACTATACATCTGAGAGAGGATTAATATCCAGAATATACAAAGAACTCAAAAAACAAAACAATAAGAAATCAAACAACCCAATTAAAAAATGGGTTATGGAACTAGAGAGTTCTCCATGGAAGAAATACAGATGGCATATAAACATCTAAAAAAGTGTTCTACATCCTTATCCATCAAGGAAACACAACTTAAAACTACTTTGAGATTCCATCTCACTGCTATCAGAATGGCTACCATCAAGAAAACAAATGGCAATCAATAAATGTTGGCGAGGCTGTGTTAAAATGGGAAGCCTTCTACACTGTTGGTAGGAATATAATGTACTACAGCCATTATGGAAATCAGTGTGGAAGTTCTTGAGACAGCTAAAAATAGATTTACCATATGATCCAGCTACAGCACTCTTAGGCATATATCCTAATGACTCTTCTCACAACCGTGGAGATATTTGCACAACCATGCTTATTGCTGCTCTATACACAATAGCTAGGAAATGGTACCAGCCTAAATGTCCCTCAACAGATGAATGGATAATAAAGATGTGGTACCTTTACACAATGGAGTTCTATGCAGTGGTAAGGGAAAATGAAATTATGAAATTTTCTGAGAAATGAATGGACCTGGGAAGGATTATAGTAAGTGAGGTAACCCAGTCCCAGAAAGCCAAATGTCACATGTTCTCTCTCATATGTAGATCCTAGCTACAAATGTTTAGACTTGTGTGTGAGCTGGAAACAAAAAATCAGTCGCAGCCGGGCATGGTGGCGCACGCCTTTAATCCCAGCACTCGGGAGGCAGAGGTAGGAGGATCTCCGAGAGTTCGAGGCCACCCTGAGACTACATAGTTAATTCCAGGTCAGCCTGGGCCAGAGTGAGACCCTACCTCGAAAAACCAAAAAAAAAAAAAAAAATCAGTAGCAGAGGCCAGTAAACTGAAAAAAGGCTATAAGGGAGGGAGAAGGAAGGACTTTAGTTAGGGGATGGTATTGTATTTATGTAAGTAGAAGAACAGATTATAGGGAGTGGAATGGCCTAAGTAAGAGAAGGATTGGCGGAGGGTCAATCAGAATTCAAGATATTCTGAATAAGACATATGAAATCCTACTTCTTTGGATAATGGCACATCCAGAAGCCATAGAGTCTACTAGAAAATTTTCAGTGCCAGGGATGGGATACCTACCAGTGAGTTGTTGGCCAGGGAGGTCCCTGTTGCCTCCAAAACATCACAGGCTATTGCAAGGCCCTTGGTTTCCCACTAGTAACTGATGGTAAGACCCTATTGCTGAAGACTTCACATGCATGTGCAGCAAGGTCACTGAGAAATCAAGCTGTTACTGAGCTGAAAACCTTCTCCCTATAGACCAGCCAACTGAAAGCTGGGAAAGGCTGCACTGCATGCAGCCCTGTGGGAGACAGAAATCATTAGCAGTGAAAACAATGGACACTGGAAGGCTCAAGTTTGGCCAAACAGGCCAAATGACTGAATGGGTGTGATAGTGGCATGTCTGCTCTAGGGGAAAACAACTGTTCTATAATTGGACTTGAGGCCTGCTCTATGGGAGGGAATACATGCCTGGTACTGAAAACCTAATCAAAAGCCTATGGCAGGGGAGGTCATGAGCCTTAGGGGTATAAAGCTTGCCCTTGTCTGGCTAAATGTATATATTATTCTCACCAAAACTGCCCTGAAAGCACTACACTTAATGTTCATTTTCTTTTTTTTTAATTTTTTTTTATTGACAACTTCTTTAATTGTAGACAATATCCCTGTGCTTCCCTCCCTCCCCCCACTTTCCCCTTTGAAACTTCATTCTCCATCATATCCCCTCCCCCTCTCAATCAGTCTCTCTTTTCAGTTTGATGTCATGATCTTTTCCTCCTATTATGATGGTTTTGTGTAGGTAGTGTCAGGCACTGTGAGGTCATGAATATCCAGGCCATTTTGTGCCTGGAGGAGCACATTGTAAGGAGTTCTACTCTTCCTTTGCTCTTATATTCTTTCCGCCCCCTCTTCCACAATGGACCCTGAGACTTGGAAGGTGTGTTTGAGATGTTTCAGTGCTGAGCACTCCTCTGTCACTTCTTCTCAGCACCATGGTGCCTTCTCAGTCATCCCAAGGTCGCCACCATCTGAAAAGAGAAGCTTCTCTTACCATAAATGAGAGTAGCATTAATATAAGGGTGTGGACATTAAGAGAAGTGCCTACTGGGAAGTTTGGTGAGCATAGTATATACATTTAGTGTGACACCAGCAGATGTTACACCTCTAGGGCTCATGACTTCTCCTGTTATAGAATGTTCATTTTCAGGCCTAGAGAGATGGCTTAGCGGTTAAGCGCTTGCCTGTGAAGCCTAAGGACCCTAGTTCGAGGCTCGATTCCCAAGGACCCACGTAAGACAGATGCACAAGGTAGCACATTCATTTGGAGTTCCTTTGCAGTGGCTGGAGGCCCTGGTGAACCCATTCTCTCCCTCTCTCTCTCTCTCTCTCTCTCTCTCTCTCTGTCTCTCGCTCTCAAGTAAATAACTAATAAACAAAAAAATGTTCATTTTCATATATTAATGCTACTTCCACTTCTGGTTAGAGAAGCTTCTCTTTTCAGATGGCGATGACCACTGGGATGATCCAAAAGGCAACATAGTGCTGAGAAGAAGTGACGGAGGCGGGATATGATGGAAAACAGAGTTATGAAGGGGAAATTAGGGAGGGGAGGGGAGGGAAATATGGTTTATTGTATATAAGTATAGAAATTGTCAATTAAATCCAAAACATCACAGGCTATTGCAAGGCCCTTGGTTTCCCACTAGTAACTGATGGTAAGACCCTATTGCTGAAGACTTCACATGCATGTGCAGCAAGGTCACTGAGAAATCAAGCTGTTACTGAGCTGAAAACCTTCTCCCTATAGACCAGCCAACTGAAAGCTGGGAAAGGCTGCACTGCATGCAGCCCTGTGGGAGACAGAAGTCATTAGCAGTGAAAACAATGGACACTGGAAGGCTCAAGTTTGGCCAAACAGGCCAAATGACTGAATGGGTGTGATAGTGGCATGTCTGCTCTAGGGGAAAACAACTGTTCTATAATTGGACTTGAGGCCTCCTCTATGGGAGGGAATACATGCCTGGTACTGAAAACCTAATCAAAAGTCTATGGCAGGGGAGGTCATGAGCCTTAGGGGTATAAAGCTTGCCCTTGTCTGGCTAAATGTATATATTATTCTCACCAAAACTGCCCTGAAAGCACTACACTTAATGTTCATTTTCTTTTTTTTAATTTTTTTTATTGACAACTTCTTTAATTGTAGACAATATCCCATGTGCTTCCCTCCCTCCCCCCACTTTCCCCTTTGAAACTTCACTCTCCATCATATCCCCTCCCCCTCTCAATCAGTCTCTTTTTTCAGTTTGATGTCATGATCTTTTCCTCCTATTATGATGGTTTTGTGTAGGTAGTGTCAGGCACTGTGAGGTCATGAATATCCAGGCCATTTTGTGCCTGGAGGAGCACATTGTAAGGAGTCCTACTCTTCCTTTGCTCTTATATTCTTTCCGCCCCCTCTTCCACAATGGACCCTGAGACTTGGAAGGTGTGTTTGAGATGTTTCAGTGCTGAGCACTCCTCTGTCACTTCTTCTCAGCACCATGGTGCCTTCTCAGTCATCCCAAGGTCGCCACCATCTGAAAAGAGAAGCTTCTCTTACCATAAATGAGAGTAGCATTAATATAAGGGTGTGGACATTAAGAGAAGTGCCTACTGGGCAGTTTGGTGAGCATAGTATATACATTTAGTGTGACACCAGCAGATGTTACACCTCTAGGGCTCATGACTCTCCTGTTATAGAATGTTCATTTTCAGGCCTAGAGAGATGTTCCTCCCATTAAGCACTTGCCTGTGAAGCCTAAGGACCCTAGTTGGTTCGATTCCCAAGGACCCACGTAAGACAGATGCACAAGGTAGCACATTCATTTGAGTTCCTTTGCAGTGGCTGGCCAAATTTAAAGAACCCATTATTCACTCTCTCTCTCTCTCTCTCTGTCTCTCTGTTTGTCTCAAGTAAATAACTAATAATAAAAAATGTTCATTTTCATATATTAATGCTACTTCCACTCCTGGGTAGAGAAGCTTCTCTTTTCAGATGGCGATGACCACTGGGATGATCCAAAAGGCAACATAGTGCTGAGAAGAAGTGACGGAGGCGGGATATGATGGAAAACAGAGTTATGAAGGGGAAATTAGGGAGGGGAGGGGAGGGAAATATGGTTTATTGTATATAAGTATAGAAATTGTCAATTAAAAAATAAGAAGCCAGGCATGGTAGCACACATCTTTAATCCCAGCACTCAGGAGGCAGAGGTAGGAGGATCACCGTGAGTTCTAGGCCACCCTGAGACTACATAGTTAATTCCAGACCAGCCTGGGCCAGAGTGAGACCCTACCTCGAAAAAAAACAACAACAAAAAAATTGGTCTCAATATCCATGACCTCACAGTGCTTAGCCATACCTTCACAAGACCCTCATAATAGGATAAAAAGATGATGACATCAAAATAAAAGAGAGACTAATGGAGAGAGGGAGGGGATATGATGGGGAGTGGAGTTGTGAAGGGAAAAATGGGGGAGAGGGGAGGGAAATATCATAGTTTATTGTCTGTAAGTGTAGAAGTTGTCAATAACTTTTTTTTTTTTTTTTTTTTTTTTTTTTTGGTTTATCGAGGTAGGGTCTCACTCTGGCCCAGGCTGACCTGGAATTAACTATGTAGTCTCAGAGTGGCCTTGAACTCATGGCGATCCTCCTACCTCTGCCTCCTGAGTGCTGGGATTAAAGGCGTGCACCACCACGCCCAGCTTATTTTTTTTTTTAAAGTTAGCCAAATGACAGTTAATATTAACAGGTACATTGAGCAATAAGGAACCCTTTTCATCCAATCAACATCTGCTCGGTTTTTATTGGTTTAGTATTAAGGCACATTAATCAACTCTTTAGACTAGTCAAGGTAGAACACCTGAACAACACAAAAGGCTTTTTAATGCAGTTGGTTTTGTAGTAGTTCTCTGGTAATCACATGCACGCACACTCTTGCACACACACAGACTGGTTGAGTACACTGGATACTGTATCCACCCCATTATCTGGTATATGTACTGTTCACAATTTGCAGTTTTGAATGTGGCCAAGTGACTCCCAGTCACGTCTTTCAAAGCACTGGGGTTCAGCTGTCTTCCCAAGACAACAGGCTTTCAACATAAACTGAATCACATGAAAGCACAGAAGACTGACATCTGGAAAAGATCAGGTGGTGACTCAATTTTCTACCTTCTCAAACATGACTAAGATAAAGGTTACAAGTAGTAACGTCTACATGTACAGAAGGAAGGCCTATGAACTGGTGAATGGGGCTGTACAGTACTATTGCACTCAATGAATGTGCACAATCCAGATGCGCCAGCACTGAAAACTATCTTGCGCTAAGGTTTTCCAAGAGGTACAAGTGAGTGAAAAGAATGCATCTGGTCAGTTCCAACAGTTTTCTGTCTTCAGTACAGGCCATCATGGTGTCAGTCATTTGCTCCTGCAAAATCCCTGAATGGAGAAGAGTTTTCAGTGCTGATCCGTGGACTAAGATCACTGGTGAATCCATATGGACAGAATCCATATGCACACTGGACTGCATTTCATTGTCAAGCTTTGAACAAGTTGTTGCATGGACAGAATATGAAAATATTCCAGATTAGGCCACACAGACACTCCAGTTAATGTTATCTCAAATGCACCTGTTGACGTGCACTGGTTCTCCATCATGTTGCTCAGGAAGAAAACCATCATACAGGTGTAGACCTTGTTTTCTTGGCACCACTGCCAAATGCTAGGAGTTTGCATGTCAAAGAAACCAAAAGGATCCTTGCCAACAATTATTAACCCTATTAATATTGGTTTAAAGATTGACAGGAAAGAAAAGAAAAGAAACCACATGTGTTCCTCAAACACCTGCCTATACCCTCAGTCACACAGATTTGGAACTTGAGCAGTGGGCCCATAGTGCAGTGCATCTTTTACCTCTTGCTGGGCATGCCACCCAGGTTGGCCAAGGTCTCACTGTGGACCAGCACCCAATGCTGCCACCAGGAGAAGCAGCAGTAGCCTCATCTTCACACACACACAGCTGCCTGCCCCAAGTCTGCAGACAGCCCAAGCCCAAGCCGGCCACCTGCCCTGGGTTTTCCTTATTATTTCTATTTCCTTATTCATGTCTTGTATTGACCTCCTTATTCCATTAAATTGGTTTCCTGTCTTCTTTAATCCCTTTGATTTCCTTGAGCGTATTTATAATCATTCTTTTGAACCCTTTCTCAGGTACTTCTCACTGGAGGTCATTGCTGATGGATTTATAATTTTTGGTGGAATTATACTTTTCTGAATTTTTTGTTTCTTGTATTATAATGTAGAGATTTTTGCATATTGGATTAATTTGATGCTTGGGTTTTCTAATTATCTGCAGTATTCTTAGATGTATCAATTAATCTGATGTTATAAATCTTCAGGGTAGGAGCTTAAGGTGCTAGGTGTGGCTCTTAAAAGACTCTCAGAGTAACCACAAAAGTGACCCTAGGTGTTGAGTTTGCCTGCTATGAGAGTATTCTAGTAGGCTGGGTAGAACAAAATACAGGCAAATTCTAAAATTTAACTGAACAATATACACATTCAATGAAAAACAGCACAGTATTTATGCAAGAGTAGGTATTAAACAGATCTTCTAAAAGTCAGAGTTCCCAAGGATGTGTGTTGCCCCACGTCCTTTATCCTGTCAACTAGGAGGCTGAAATTTCTGGTCTCTGGAGGGTTCCAAGGTCAGCTTGTGACCAAGTGAGACCCTTCTCCAATGAATGACAGAAGAGGAGACAAAGGCACTATAAATCAGGAAACAACAAATGACAAGCCCAAAATATAGCTTATTTAAGAATGGTAAACCCCACCATCCATTAGATTTAACATATAATTTACCCTGACATGGAAGGTGCAATTAGCACTTCTGATGCAAGCCTATATATAAAGCTTTTTTGGCAGGTACTGACCTGGTGTAAGCCCAGTTACCTTTTGAGATGGCTTTGGTCTCAACTATGCTGCACTCCGCTTGGGTCCCTCTTTGCTGTACTGTAGGCTCAGGCAGGCTGGCTGAGTCAGTGGGTGGCCACTCGAATAGCTTGTGTTGGGTGCTGTATAGATGAGTTCCCTTCCCCAGGTGTCCTGTGGTCACTGGCACTTGTGCTGATGGTGGAGGGAGGGAAGGCTTTGGACGGTGGCTGAAGTTGTACCGCTGGTCCTCGTGATGTCTTCCTCACCAGCCACTCCACTGGTCCCTGCTGTCCTCCCCTTCAGGTTTCTCCAGTTTGTGAGGAGGCTGATGTGAGTGGAGAATCCCCTCACCTGGCTTTTCCTGTGGCTCAAGCCGAGCCTGGCAGCCACAGCCACATGGACCTGGTGCTGCTGCTGCTGGAGCTGCTTCTGTCTGCTTCTGTGGGCTCTAGATGCTCTGGATCTCTCCTACTTTTCTGCTGTGGTTGATAATTTTTTATACACCTTCATTTTTTAGTAGAAGAGTATATTTTGCTGGGGAGGGGTTTTGCTTTTTCTCCCCTAGGCTGCTTTGGTGTGTCACCTCCATCTTAACGGAAAACCTCTTTTTTTATATAAATGTTTTTTTTTTTTTTTTTTTCTGAGGTAGGGTCTTGCTGTAGCCCAGGCTAACCTGGAATTCACTATGTAGTCTCAAGGTGGCCTCAGATTCACAGTGAGCCACCTACTTCTGCCTCCCAAATGCTGGGATTAAAGACATGCATCACCATGCCTAGCTAAAATATTTTTTTTTAAGTATTTATTTTCAAAGAGAGAGACAGTAAGAGGTAGATGAGGATGGAGCAAGATAATGGGCATGACAGGGCCTCTAGCTATTGTTAATGAACTCCAGACACATGGGCCACCTTGTGCATCTAGTTTTTATGTGAGTACCAGGAAATCAATCCTAGGTCCTTTGGCTTTCCTGACAAGTGCCTTAACCCCGGAGCAATCTCTCCAGCCCATAGGAATCTTGTTTTCACTACTCCACTGTGTTCATGAGCTACCTGAAAATTATCCTGTCTCTACCTACTTTTCTGCTGTAGGTGCACTGGGATACTAGTGTGAGTGTGTCCCACAGCTGGGCTTATATCCCAGAAGAGAATGAATTAAGCATCTAAGTAAACATCCCAAGTGCTGAGATTAAAGGCATGCACCACCTTGCCTAGTGTAACTCAGCAATATTATGTGAGATATAATTCACTTGACAAAAAACATATCGTCCAGAAATATCTGCCCATCAGCCAATACTTGAGTAAAGATTCTAAGCAAATCGGAAATATCCTAGAACAGAAGCAAGTAGTACTATCCCAGTGCACCACAGACTCCAGCTTCCACATGGAGACACCCGGAGCTGCACGGCAAGTGCTTCATCTACCAAGCCCATTTTAAAAATATTATTTATTTTCAAGCATAGAGAGAAGAGAGACAGAAAGAATGGGAGTGCCAGGGCTTCCTACCACTGCAAACGAACTCCAGATGCGTGTGCCACTTTGTGCATCTGGCTTTATGTGGGTACTGGGAAACCAAACCCAGGACATTAGGCTTCGTAGGCAAGCTCCTTAACCACTGAGCCATCTCTCTAGCTCCAGCCCCATTTAAAAATATTTTCATTTATTTCCCAGAGAGAGAGCATGGATGAATCAGAGCCTATTGCCACTGTAAACAAACTCCAGATGCATGTGCTACTTTGTGCATCCAGCTTTATGTGGGTACTGGGGAATTGAAACCTGTGCAGTCAGGCTTTGCAAACAAGTATCTTTAACCACTGAGCCATCTCTCCAGCCCTAATAATTTTTTTTATTAAATTTTGTTTTGTTTTTCTGAGGTAGGGTCTCACTCTAGCCCAGGCTGACCTGTCACTCACTCTGTAGTCCCAGGCTGGCCTTGAACTCACAGGATCCTCCTACCTCTGCTTCCCAAGTACTGGGATTAAAGGAGTGCACCACCACACCTGGCTTATTAAAATATTTTTAATATCTTATTTATTTATTTGAGAGAGACTGTATGAGAATGAGGAAAAGGCAGATAAAGAATGGATGTGCCAGAACCTCTAGCCACTGCAAACAAACTCCAGACACATGCACCACCTGGTACATCTGGCTTTTATGTAGGTACTGGGAATATAAATTAGATCCTCAAGCTTTGTAGGCAAGTGCCTTTACCCCTGAGCCATCTCTCCAGCTCCTAAAAATATTTTTGCCAGGACTACAGAGTGAATTCCAGGTTAGCCTACACTAGAGAGTGAGACCCTACCTTGAAAAAAATAAAACAAAAAATAGAAAAATGAAAGGAAAAGTTTTATGGGACAAGTTCTCATGTAGCTTGGGCTGACCTGGAACTCCTGTTCTCTTGCCTCCACTTACCAACTGTCAGGGTTGCATGTGTGCACTAATCCACCTGGACAGCTCTTGTTGTTTTGTTTTGTTTTGTTTTGTTTGTTTGTTTGTTTTTCAAAGGAGGGTCTCTCTCTAGCCCAGGCTGACCTGGAATTCACTATGTAGTCTCAGGCTGGCTTCCTACTCTTTGATTGGCCCGGAGGCCCACTCCACAGAAGGAAAAATATGCTTGATACTGAAAATCTAAATAGAAGAGAGACTTATTGGAAAGAAAGGATTCAGTGGAGGATCAATTTGGGAGGGGGAAATGGGGATGATGGGTAGGAATTATCATGGCCTATAAAAAGCCTTTTTCTTTTAAATTATATTGGTTTCTTCAAGGTAGGGTTTTGTTCTAGCCTAGGCTGATCAATTCACTATGTAGTCTCAGGGTGGCCTCAAACTCATGGTGATCCTCCTACCTGTGTCCTGAGTGCTGGGATTAAAGGCATGTGCCACCAAACCTAGCTCAATAAAAAGGTGTTTTCGTTTTGGGGTTTGTTGTTGTTGTTGTTGTTGTTGTTTAGAGAGAGAAAATTGGCACCAGGGCCTCAGCCACTGCAATCAAACTCCAGACTCTGGCACCACCTACTCGGCATGTGCAACCTTGCTCTTGCCTATCAAACATGAGGCCTTAAGCTTTGCAGGCAAGTACCTTAACCACTAAGCCATCTCTGCAGCCCAATAAAAAGTTTTAAAAGGTCCAAGAGTGGTGGTGGTGGCCCATGCCTTTAATCCAAGGACTCAGTAGGCAGAGTGCCTCTCAAGGCCACCCTGAGACTACATAGTGAATTGTAGGTCAGCCTGGGCTAGGGCAAGACCCTACCTTCAAAAAAAAGTTTAAAAAATTATTTTTTGTCTGTGTTTTGCTTTTTTGTTTGTCTTTTTGAGGTAGGGTCTCACTCTAGCCAAGACTGACCTGGAGCTCACTGTAGTCCTAGGCTGCCTTCAAACTCATAACCTGTGCAGTCAGGCTTTTGCAAACAAGTATCTTTAACCACTGAGCCATCTCTCCAGCCCTAATAATTTTTTATTAAATTTTGTTTTGTTTTTCTGAGGTAGGGTCTCACTCTAGCCCAGGCTGACCTGTCACTCACTCTGTAGTCCCAGGCTGGCCTTGAACTCACAGGATCCTCCTACCTCTGCTTCCCAAGTACTGGGATTAAAGGAGTGCACCACCACACCTGGCTTATTAAAATATTTTTAATATCTTATTTATTTATTTGAGAGAGACTGTATGAGAATGAGGAAAAGGCAGATAAAGAATGGATGTGCCAGAACCTCTAGCCACTGCAAACAAACTCCAGACACATGCACCACCTGGTACATCTGGCTTTTATGTAGGTACTGGGGAATCGAACTTAGATCCTCAAGCTTTGTAGGCAAGTGCCTTTACCCCTGAGCCATCTCTCCAGCTCCTAAAAATATTTTTGCCAGGACTACAGAGTGAATTCCAGGTTAGCCTACACTAGAGTGAGACCCTACCTTGAAAAAATAAAACAAAAAAATAGAAAAATGAAAGGAAAAGTTTTATGGGACAAGTTCTCATGTAGCTTGGGCTGACCTGGAACTCCTGTTCTCTTGCCTCCACTTACCAACTGTCAGGGTTGCATGTGTGCACTAATCCACCTGGACAGCTCTTGTTGTTTTGTTTTGTTTTGTTTTGTTTGTTTGTTTGTTTTTCAAAGGAGGGTCTCTCTCTAGCCCAGGCTGACCTGGAATTCACTATGTAGTCTCAGGCTGGCTTCCTACTCTTTGATTGGCCCGGAGGCCCACTCCACAGAAGGAAAAATATGCTTGATACTGAAAATCTAAATAGAAGAGAGACTTATTGGAAAGAAAGGATTCAGTGGAGGATCAATTTGGGAGGGGGAAATGGGGATGATGGGTAGGAATTATCATGGCCTATAAAAGCTTTTTTCTTTTAAATTATATTGGTTTCTTCAAAGGTAGGGTTTTGTTCTAGCCTAGGCTGATCAATTCACTATGTAGTCTCAGGGTGGCCTCAAACTCATGGTGATCCTCCTACCTGTGTCCTGAGTGCTGGGATTAAAGGCATGTGCCACCAAACCTAGCTCAATAAAAAGGTGTTTTCGTTTTGGGGTTTTTTGTTGTTGTTGTTGGGTTTTAGAGAGAGAAAATTGGCACCAGGGCCTCAGCCACTGCAATCAAACTCCAGACTCTGGCACCACCTACTTGGCATGTGCAACCTTGCTCTTGCCTATCAAACATGAGGCCTTAAGCTTTGCAGGCAAGTACCTTAACCACTAAGCCATCTCTGCAGCCCAATAAAAAGTTTTAAAAGGTCCAAGAGTGGTGGTGGTGGCCCATGCCTTTAATCCAAGGACTCAGTAGGCAGAGTGCCTCTCAAGGCCACCCTGAGACTACATAGTGAATTCTAGGTCAGCCTGGGCTAGGGCAAGACCCTACCTTCAAAAAAAAGTTTAAAAAATTATTTTTTTGTCTGTGTTTTGCTTTTTTGTTTGTCTTTTTGAGGTAGGGTCTCACTCTAGCCAAGACTGACCTGGAGCTCACTGTAGTCCTAGGCTGCCTTCAAACTCATAGTGATCCTCCTACCTCTGCATCCTGAGTGCTGGGATTAAAGTCATGTACCACACTCAACTTGGTTTTAGCTTTTTTATTGTTGTTGTTATTGTTGTTGTTCAATGTAGGGTTTCACTCTAGTCCAGGCTGACCTAGAATTCACTATGTAATTTCAGGGTGGCCTTGAACTCATGGTGATCCTCCTAACTCTGTCTCCCAAGTGCTGGGATTAAAGGCATGCAACACCACGCCCAGATACCTTTTTTTAAATTTATTAGAGAGAGTGAGAGAGAAAAGAGGCAGAGAGAGAGAGAAGACAATGGGTACACCAGGACCTCCAGCCACTGCAAACAAACTCCAGATGCATGTGCCACCTTGTGCATCTGGCTTACGTGGGTCCTGAGGAATCCAGCCGAGGTCCTTTGGCTTTGCAGGCAAATGCCTTAAACTGCTAAGCCATCTGTCCAGCCCAGTTTTTGCTTTATTTTATTTTATTTTATTTTATTTTATTTTATTTTATTTTATTTTATTTGAGAGAGAAAATGGGTGAGCCAGGGCTTCCAGCCACTGCAAATGAAGTCCAGACCCAAGCGCCCCTTGTGCATTTGGCTTACGTAAGTCCTGGAGAGTCAAACCAGGATCCTTTGGTTTTGCAGGCAAACTCCTTAACCGCTAAGCCATCTCTCCAGGGCCCAGTTTTTGCTTTTTTTTGGGGGGGGTTCAAGGTAGGGTCTCACTCTACCCCAGGCTGACTTGGAACTAGGGTCTCACTCATGATGCTCCCCAGGCTGACTGGGATTAAACTCACTATGTAGTTTCTCAGGGTGGCTATGTAGTCTCAGGGTCATGATGCTCCTCCTACCTCTGCCTCCCAAGTACTGGGATTAAAGGCGCACGCCACCACGGCCGGCTAAGTTTTGGCTTTTTAAAAAAATATTTTATTTATTGGGCTGGAGAGATGGCTTAGCGGTTAAGGTATTTACCTGCAAAGCCAAAGGACCCAGCTTCAATTCCCCAAGATCCACATAAGCCAGATGTACAAGGTGGTGCATGCGTCTGGAGTTTTTGTGCAGCATCTGGAGGTTCTGGCACCCTATTCTTACCTTCCCTCCCTCTCTCGCTCTGCCTCTTTCTCTCTTAAATAAATAAACAAAAACTTTAGTCAGCCTGGACTAGAGAATGAGACTCTACCTTGAAAACAACAACAACAACAAATTAAAATTTTTTAAAGCCAGGCAGAGCTGGACATGGTGGCGCACTCCTCTAATCCCAGCACTCAGGAAGCAGAGGTAGGAGGATCCTCATGAGTTCGAGGCCACCCTGAGACTACATAGTGAATTCCAGGTCAGCCTGAGCTACAGCAAGACCCTACCTCAAAAAAAAAAAAAAAAAAAAACAACAAAAGCCAGGCAGTGGCACGTGACTTTAATCAGCACTCAGGAAACTGAGGTAGGAGGATCACTGTGAGTTCAAGGCCAGCCTGAGACTACATAGTGAATTCCAGGTCAGCCTGAGCTAGAGTGAGACCCTACCTCAAAAACAAACAAACAAACAAACAAAAAACCACTACGTCATGCCACACATACTACACTCCAAAAACAAATTATATGAAAAAACTGTGCTGGGGGTGGTGGCACCCATCTTTAATCCCAGCACTTAGTAGGCTGAAGTAGGAGAATCACAGTGAATTTGAGACCAGTCTGAAACTACAGGGTGAATTCCATTCTGGGCTAGAGAGAGATCCTACCTCAAAAAAAAAAAAAAAAAAAAAAACCACAATAAAACCTAATTATATGTCTAAACGCTAAAAAAATAAATAAATAAAAAGAAATGCAGAAACCAGGTGTGGTGACACACGCCTTTAATCCCAGCACCAGGGAGACAGAGGTAGGAGGATCACTGTGAGTTCGAGGCCACCCTGAGAATACATAGTAAATTCCAGGTCAACCTGGGGTAGAGTGAGACCCTATTTCAAAAAAGAAAGAAAGAGAGAGAGGAGAGAGGGAGGGAGGGAGGGGGGAGGGAGGAAGGAAGGAAGGAAGGAGGGAGGAAGGAAGGAGGGGAGGAAGGAAGGAAGGAAGGGAGGAAGGAAAGAAAAAAGAAAAGAAAAGAAAAGAAAGGAAAAGAAAAGAAAATGCAGGTTTGTGGCTGGGAAGCAAGAAAGGCCTTGAGCAATAGTTAATTGTGCTTGAATTCTTGTTTCCCTGCTGAGGAGAGAATTCTACCAGATTCCAGAATGAGTGGCTCCCCTCCTTTATCCCAAGCATTTTCCCCATGAAGCCAGAGCTGTCGCATAAACGGACTTATTTTTATTTTTATTTATTTATTTACTCACTTATTTGGCTTTTTGAGGTAGGGTTTTGCTCCAGCCCAGGCTAACCTGCAATTCACTAGGTAGTCTCAAGGTGGCCTTGAACTCACAGTGATCCTCCAACCTTTGCCTCCTAAATGCTGAGATTAAAGTCGTGCACCCCATGACCGGCTTTGCATAAACAGATTTTAAAACCTAAAATGGGCATAATTTGGTTCTAAATTGAGATTGCGTGGAGCATATCCATGGAGAGGGAAACTTTCTCTCCTTTGCATGAGAGCTGTATAGCAATTTTGTCGCACCTGAGGGGAAAACTAGGAAAAGAAAATCTGGTTAGCCTGCATATAACGTTGCATTTTAGAGGGAAACAGGGAAGAAGGTGTGGGTTGGTTGCTCTCAGCTCCACCCCTCCGGCTGCACAGAGTCCAGCAGTATATTTCAGTGGCTGTCAAGGCAGCTCCAGGCCTCTGGGTGCTGCCACCAGTACCTGCCGGAACCAGGACCGCGCCGAGTGGAGGGAATCCCGGCTAACGTGAATCATTTCCATGGGTTGCAGCGGCCTGTCGACGAGTTTCCAAGCCAGACAAGGTGATTTGTTATAGCCCTTCCGCGTTTCCTGGTTCTGCCGCATCTACCTGGACCACCGTCCCGACCCTGCAGGGGGCGCTGCACCGGGCACGCCCCGCGCAGAGCCTGAGCCTTCTTCCTGCTCACCTGGGTCCTCAGCATGCTGGCTGTGCACTTCGACCGTCCAGGCGGACCAGAAAACCTCCAGCTGAAGGAGGTGGCCAAGCCGTGCCCAGGACAGGGTGAAGTCCTCCTGAAGGTGGCAGCTAGCGCCCTGAATAGGGCAGATTTACTCCAGGTACCCAGGGGTCCCCGAGCTGGGATAGGGCGGGACTCCAGGACTGCTCACCAGACCTCTTCAGTGAACCGATCGGACAAAGGAAATAATGCTTGGGGTGCTGCTTGCAACAAACTAGAACAAGTGTGCTGGGGGCTCTGAGACCTAAAGCCAGGTAGCCCCTTTGTTTACAGTAAGGGGCTGTGCTGTGAGAAGTTAGAGCTCATTGATAGAGCACTTGCCTTGCATCCATGAGGCCCTGCACCTCAAAACAACAAAAGCAAGGGGGCATATAAAAGTAGAATCTGGGACTGGAGAGATGGCTTAATGGTTAAGGCACCTGCCTGCTAAGCCTAGGAACACTGGTTCAATGCTCCAGGTCCCACATTTAGCCAGACGTGCAAGGACACAATGTCGCACATGCACACAAGGGGGTGCCCGCGTCTGGAGTTCCTTCACAGTGGCTGAAAGGCCCTGGCGTGCCCATTCTCTCTCTCTCTCTCTCTCTATCTCTCTCTCTCTCTCTCTTTCTTTCTGTGTCTCTCTCAAATTAAAAAAAAAAAAAAAGTAGAATCCAGGCCTGCAGAAATGGCTCAGCAGTTAAGACACTTGCCTACAAAAAAAAAGCCTAAGGACAGAGTTTGATTTCACAGTACCCATGTTAAACTAGATGCACAAAGTAGTGTATGCATCTGAAAGTCGGAGGCTGGAGGTCCTGGTGCACCCATTTGTCTGTAGTGGCACACACCTTTAATCCCAGCACTGGGGAGGCAGAGGTAGGAGAATTGCTGAGTTAGAGACCAGCCTGAGACTACAGAGGTAAGTTCCACATCAGCTTGTACTAGAGTGAGACTCTATGTAAAAATTAATTAATTAATTAAATTATATTTAAAAAAACAGAAAGTAGAATCTACCTTATATTCATCCATAATCTACTGCTCAGGCCTCCAGGAAAATTGCAAGGAACTACCATTTGTTGAGGGTGTGTGTGTCTGTCTATTCCTTATTTACTCCTTATACAATCTCACTCACCATTTGAATTTTACAGACCAAAAAAAAAAAAAAAAAACTGAGGAAGACCTAGAATAAGCTGAGACAGATCCTTGATATTCTCATCTTCTCTTTGGGACTAGCAGAACTGCTGTGGTCATGGAATCCAAACTGGTGCAAAGTGCTTGCTCATCCAACCTTAGTCAGGATCCACCCCTCAGCCCAGTAAGCTCTGAAAATAGGCTAGCTTCCAGGTAGCACAAGAACAACCAAGGAAACTTCTCTCTATAGAATTCTTTTTTTTTTTTTTAAAATTATTTTTATTTATTTTTGGAGAGAGACAGAGAAAGACAGACAGACAGAGAGGGAGAGGGAGACAGATAGAAATGGGCCTGCCAGCAGTCTCTCAGCTGCTGTGAACGAAATCCAGATTTGTGTGCCCCCTTGTGGTCAAGTGCGGCATTGCGCCCTTGCGTCACTGCATCTGTCTAAACTTGGGACCTGGAGATTGGAACCGGGTTCTTAGGCTTAGCAGGCAGGCACCTTAACCGCTAAGCCATCTCTCCAGCCCTCTATAGAATTCTTAAGGGAAGATAGACCAGTTGCTTGGTGTGGTGGTTTGAATAAACTTATTTGGGGGCAGTTTTGGAATTTGAACCTCTTGGAGGCAGTGTATTGTTGGTAGCCTGTTTATGGGTGTTATTGCCAGTTTCCACTTGCTAGTGTGTGACACTTTCCTGCTGCTGTCATCCACCTGATGTTAGCCAGGAGGAGATGTTCAGTCTCTGCTCAGGCCATGTTTTCTCCTGCCATAATGGAGCTTCTCCTTAAGACTCTAAGCCAAAATAAACCCTTTCCCCCATAAACTGCTTTTGGTCAGGTACTTTCTGCCAGCAACAAGAAGCTGACTGCAGCCTGTGGCATGTATTTTTTTTTTTTAATGCTCTGGTTTTACTGACATGTTTTAGTTATATATAATTTTCTCCACTGTGCACATTCCTCCCAATGATTCATCTGATTTTAGTCACATGTGCACACATGTGGACTGGTTAAGTCCTAGTCGTCCAACCGTGAGATGGAATGTTGCTGGGCACCTTTATTTTTCATTTCCTCCCTTCCTTCTTTTCCTCCTTCCTTCCTTCAATTTGTTTTATTTCATTGTATTGTATTTTTTGGGTTTTTTCAAGATAGGGTCTCACTCTAGCCCAGGCTGACCTGGTATTCACTATGTAGTCTCAGGATGACCTCTAACTCATGGTGATCCTTCTATCTCTTCCTCCTGAGTGCTGGGATTAAAGGTGTACACCACCATGCCCAGCACCATTTGTTTTATTTTTATTTATTTGAGAGAGAGAATTAGAATGGGTATGCCAGAGCCACTGCAAATAAACTCCAGACACATGCTATTTTCTGCATCTGGCTTTACATGGGTACTGGGGAATGAAACCCAGATCATCAGGCTTTGCAAGCAAGAGCTGTTAACTGCTGAGCCATCTCTCCAGTCCCCCAAAGTAAAAGATTTAGACTCTCTTTTTAAAAATTTTTTTTCACAGGGCATGGTGGCACATGCCTTTGATCCCAGCACTCAGGAGGCAGAGGTAGGAGGATCACCATGAGTTCAATCAAGGCCACCCTGAGACTACACAGTGAATTCCAGGTCAGCCTGGGTAGAGTAAGACCTTACCTTGAAAAACCGAAAAAAAAAAATTTTTTTTTTCTTTATTTATTTTCAAACAGAGAGAGAAGAGAGACAGACAGAAAGAATGGGCATGCCAGGGCCTCCAGCCGCTGCAAATGGATGCTAGATGCATGTGCCACTTTGTGCATCTGTCTTTATGTGGGTATTGGGGAGGCAAATTCAGGTTGTTAGACTTTGCAGGCAAGCGCCTTAACCACTGAGTAATCTCTATAGCCACGTGTGTGTGTGTGTGTGTGTGTGTGTGTGTGTGTGTGTGTGTGTTGTTGTTGTTGTTGTTTCTGGTTTTTTGAGGTAGGGTCTCACTCTGGCCCAGGCTGACCTGGAATTCACTCTGTATTCTCAGGCTGGCCTTGAACTCACAGCAACCCTCTTACTTCTGCCTCCCAAGTGCTGGGATTAAAGGCATGTACCACCATGCCTGGCTTTTTAAAATATATTTTAATTAATTAATTTATTTGAGAGAAAGAGGCAAAGAAGATAGAGTGGCCTCCAGCCACTGCAAACGAACTTCAGGTGCATGCACCACCTTGAGCATCTGGCTTATGTGGGTCCTGGGGAGCTGAACCAAGGTCCTTTGACTTTGCAGGCAAACACCTTAACTGCTATGCCATCTCTCCAGCCCCTCCCCCCTTTTGAGATAGGGCCTCACTCTAGCCTAGGCTGGCCTTGAACTCACAGCGATCCTCCTACCGGTGCCTCCTAAATGCTAGGATTAAAGGCCTGCACCATCATATCTGGCCTTATTTTAGAGACTAGGTTTCTCTATGTGGTCTAGATTTCCTGATCTCAAACTTGACTTCCTCACTTTCTGGAGTGCTGGGATTACAGGTGTGCACATCAAGCAATTTAAAGAATGAATGACTGAGCTGGGCATGGTGGCTCACGCCTTTAATCCCAGCACTCGGGAGGCAGAGGTAGGAGGATCAGGGTGAGTTCAAGGCCACCCTGAGACTACATAGTGAATTCCAGGTCAGCCTGAGCTAGAGTGAGACCCTACCTTGAAAAAAAAAAGGATGAATGATTGAAAAAGAGAAAGAAAGAAAAAAAGGAATGATTGATCCCAGCATACTAGAGGAAAAAACAGGATTGTCTCAAATTCAAGACCAGCCTGGGATGGAATACAAAATGAGATCTCATTAAAAAAAGAAAGAAAGAGAGAGAGAGAGAGAGAAAAAAAGGCTGGGTGTAGTGGTGTACACCTTTAATCCCAGCACCTGGGAGGCAGAGATAGGAGGATTGTTGTGAGTTTGAGGCCACTCTGAGTCAGCCTGGGCTAGAGTGAGACCCTACCTTGAAAAACCAAAATAAATAAATAATAGGGGCAAGAAAAATGGCTTAACAGTTAAAGCACTTTCCTGCAAAGCCTAACAACCCAAGTTTATTTCCTCAGTACACATATAAAACTAGATGCACAAAGTAGTGCATGCATCTGGAGTTCATTTGCAGTGGCTGGAGGCCCTGGTGTGCCCATTCTCTGTCTCTCTTTCTCTCTCTCTTTTCTCTGCTTGCAAATAAATAAATAAAAATATTTTTAAAAATAAAGTAGGGGCTTAGCCATTAAGGCACTTGCCTGCATAGCCAAAGGACCTAGATTCTATTCCACAGGACCCACATAAGCCAGATGCACAAGGTGGCACATGTGTCTGGAGTTCGTCTGCAGTGGCTGGAGGCCCTGGCGTGCCCTTCTTTCTCTATCTGTGTCTCTCTCTCTCTCTCTCTCTCTCTCCTCCTCCTCTCTTGCAAATAAATAAAATAAAAATAAAATATTTTTAAAATAAAGAAGTAGGTTTAGGGGTATAGCTAAGTAGTAGAAATCTTGCTTAACATGCCTAGTGTCTTGGGTTGGATGCCTACTACCACAATAAAACAGTTGATCAATAAATAAATAAAATGACTTGTACCAAGAGAGAGAGGGGTATAGTGGTTCACATCTATAATCCCAGAACTTCTAAGGCTGCGGAAGGAGGACCATAAATTCATAAGTCCAGCTTAGACTACATAGCAAGAACCTGTCTCAAAAAAAAAAAAAAAAAAAAAAGTGGCCAAGCATGGTGGTGCACACCTTTAATCCCAGCACTCGAAAGGCAGAGGTAGGAGGATCACCATGAGTTCAAAGCCACCCTGAGACTACATAGTGAATTCCAGGTCAGCCTGAGCTAGAGTGAGAACCTACCTTGAAAGACAAACAAAAATAATATAAAACAAAAAAAGTGCCAGATGTGGTGGTGTAGGCCTTTAGTCCCAGTACTCAGGAGGCAGAGGCAGGAGGATTGTCATTTGAGGCCACCCTGAGACTACACAGTGAATTCCAGGGAAGCCTAGAGTGAGATCCTACTTTAAAAAAAGGGGGGGGGAGCCGGGCGTAGTGGCGCATGCCTTTAATCCCAGCACTCGGGAGGCAGAGGTAGGAGGATTGCCGAGAGTTCGAGGCCACCCTGAGACTACAGAGTGAATTCCAGGTCAGCCTGAGCCAGAGTGAGACCCTACAAAACCAAAAACAAAGGGGAGGCTAAGAAATTAAGGCGCCTGCCTCCTAAGCCTAAGAATTCTGTTCCAATCTCCGGGTCCCACATTTAGCCAGATGCAAAGTGACGCAAGGGCACAATGCCGTACTTGCCCACAAGGGGGCGCACACATCTGGATTTCATTCACAGCAGCTGAGAGGCTGCTGGCGCGCCCATCTCTATCTTCCTCTCCTCTTTCTCTGTCTCTCTCCAAACAAAAAAAAAAAAAAGACTGGAGAGATGGCTCAGCAGTTAAAGGTGCTTGCTTGCAAAGCCTGAGTTTAATTCCCCAGTACCCATGTAAAGTTAGATGCAGAAAGTGGCACATGCATCTGGAGTTCATTTGCAGGGGATGGAGGCCCTGGTGCACCCATTCTCTCTGCTTACCTCTCTTTCTGTCTCTCTCACATAAAATATTAAAAAAAAAAAAAAAAAAAAAAAAAGCTCTACAGATCAGAGAGTCAAAGCTGTGATTCAAGTTAGGGTCTTCGTTGCATCAAAACTTTAATTCTCAGGCATGGGTGGTGGTGCACACTTTTAATCCCAGCACTGAGGAGGCAGAGGTAAGAGAATCGCCATGAGTTTGAGGTCACCCTGAGACTACACAGTGAATTCCAGGTCAACCTGGGCTACAGTGAGACCCTACCTCAAAAAGCAAAAAAAGAAAACAAACAAACAAAAAAAAACCTTTAACTTTCAGGCTAGAGAGATGGCTCAGCAGTTAAGGTGCTTGCCTGCAAAGCCTAATGACCTAGGTTCAGTTCCTCAGTACCCACATAAAAGCCAGATACACAAAATGGTGCATGTATCTGTAGTTCGTTTGCAGCAGCTAGAGGCCCTGATACACTCATTCTCATTCATTCTTTTGCCTTCTCTCTCCTTGCTAATAAATAAATAAATATATTTTTAAAATCTTGTGGGGTGTGACAGTGCATGCATTTAATCCCAGCATTTGGGAGGCAGAGGAAGGGGGATCACCATGAGTTCAAGGCCACCCTGAGACTACATAGTGTGAATTCCAGGTCAGCCTGAGCTAGAGAGAGACCCTACCTCGAAAAAACAAAAACACCCTTTAACTCTCTACTCTGAATGTCTGCTAGCTGGCACTGGGTAAAATGTTAAGAATTGGACCAGATGGGTTGGATGGGATCAATTTGAATTGTAAATCATAATCAGCTGGGGAGTTTTTTCAAAATAAACATGCCAGGACCCAGGTAACTAGTTTGAAAAGGCTCCTCTATGTTTCTGATGCAAAACTCAAGTTAAGTCTCTTTAACCTAAATCTTTTTTTTTTAAGATTTTTTTGAATTTTATTTATTTATTTATTAGATACAGAGAGAGGAGAGAGTGAGAATGGGCATGCCAGGGCTTCTAGCCACTGCAATCGAACTCCAGACACATGTGCCACCATGTGCATCTGGCTTACGTGGGACCTGGAGAATCGAACCGGGGTCCTTAGGCTTCTCAGGCATGCCTCTTAACCTCTAAGCCATCTCTCCAGCCCATAACCTAAATCTTTTGAGACCTGGTGTGAGAACAGAAACTATCACTTAGAAAATAGCAATAGCCAGGCTGGGCGTGGTGGCACATGCCTTTAATCCCACCACCCAGAGGCAGAGGTAGGAGGATCACCACCATGAGTTTGAGGCCACCCTGGGATGACATAGTGAGTTCCCAGGTCACCTGAGCTAGAGTGAGACGCTACCTCAGAAAACAAACAATATATTTTATTTATTTATTTATTTGATAGAGGGAAAGAGAGGGGGAGAAAAGGGGTGCACCATGGCCTCCAGCCACGGCAAACAAACTCCAGATGCATGTGCCCCTTTGTGCATCTGGGTTACGTGGGTCCTGGAGAATCAAACTGGGATCCTTTGGCTTTGCAGACAAATGCCATAACCGCTAAGCCATCTCTCTAGTCCAGAAGTCCAGTTTCTTTTGTGATTGCTCCATTAATTTACTTTGCAGTCTTAGACAAGGCATTTCCCTGCCCAAACCTGTTTCATTTGCAAAACCCTGTGACTACATAGTAAATTCCAGGTCAGCCTGAGAGAGAGAGAGAGAGAGAGACCCTACCTCAGAAAAAAAAAAAGGAAGGAAGGGAGGGAGGGAGGGAGGGAAGGAGCAATAGAGACCCTACCTTGAAAAAAAAACATTTTGACAATTTCCATACGTATAAACAGTAATATGATCATAGTCCCTTCCCACTATTCTCCCTTTTCCTCCCTCCCAAATCCCCCCTTCACTGAACCCCTTCTTTCCAACTAGTCTCTCTTCTACTGTCTTCTATTTAGATGTCCTATTTTTCCCCCTGCTATTATTCAGGTCTTGTGTTTAGCATCAGCCACTGGGAGGTCATGAATACATGGCCACGTTGACACAGATTTCCAATCAAGCTCACTACTTAGTGTGCCTCTCTCTGCAGAGACAGGGCCAGTATGCCCCACCTCCAGGAGCCAGCAGCATTTTGGGACTGGAAGCATCAGGACATGTGGCAGAGCTGGGACCTGGTTGCCAAGGGCACTGGAAAATCGGGGATTCAGCCATGGCTCTGCTGTCTGGTGGCGGCCAGGCTCAGTATGTCAGCATACCTGAAGAATTCCTCATGCCCATTCCTGAGGGACTGACCTTGTCCCAGGCTGCAGCTATCCCAGAGGCATGGCTTACTGCCTTCCAGCTGTTACATTTTTTGGGTGAGGAGGTCCCCTGCTCAATCCATACAGGATGGCATAGCTCCCCAGTGAACCTCAAACCTTAGCAGTCCTCTAGGACACCCAGTCCCACTGCCACTCTACCCTGCAATGCCAATAATGTCATTGAACCATGTTAGAGTGGCTTAATGTGAAGGCTGAGAATCCATGAAAGGCTTAGGAAATGGCAACAATCATTAAAAAGTCCAGTTTTTGTAGTCTCTCTACTAATCTACTTTGTAGTCTTGGACAAGGCATTTCCCTACTAAGAGATTAGAAAATGTCCTGCATATATTTTAACACAGCCCAGCAGCAACCGTGGTACTTCAAATCATGCTGAGCTTTTGTCTGGGCCCAGTACGAGAAAAGGAGCAGACTGAAGATGTAGATCATTGGTAGGGTACTACCTAGCAGTTCAAGAGCCTGGATTAGATTCCCAGCATCGGATGAGGGAAAAAAGAATGGTTCAGAAGGGTAGTCCTGTCTTTAATTGCAATTAAAGCTAGAGATGGGAAAAGCAGATGTGGGCAAGGGTGGCCATAGAAGGCTTTTAGGATCAGAGGCACATTAAGTTGCTCCAAGAAAGAGTAGCAAGGTGAAGCCAGCTGTGCCACTCAGAAGGGAAGGATGATTGATGCCACCTGGGAAAGACGAGGCTAGTAAGATTGTGGTGGCTTTCGATCTCAGGCTATCTATACTCACAGAAAAGCCAACAAAGAAGCACTTTTTATTTTGGAGAAAAAGGATTATAAAGAAAGTTCCAGCCAGGTATGGTGGCACACGCCTTTAATCCCAGCACTCAGAAGGCAGATCACTGTGAATTCGAGGCCACCCTAAGACTATAATAAATTCCAGGTCAGCCTGGGCTAAAGTAAGACCTTGCCTTGAAGAAAAAAAAAAAAAAAGAAAGAAAGAAGGAAAAAGAAAGCTCCATTTTGGGAGAAGCTTGTTCCCTGTTTATGCTCCCTGAAGCAGTGAGACCAGCTGAGGCAGGTTCAGACTGAAGGACTGGCTTCAGGTGATGACAATGCAAGTAGGGATCATTCTTGTTTAATGTGTAAATCAAAGTGTGCATTTAGGTATTAATTCTAAGGTAAAATGGAAGTAGGTACTAATAACTTTCTAAAACTTGTTTTCCACAAGATCAAAAGCAAAAGGACAAAAAAAAAAGCCTTTAAATATGCTTCCTTCAGAGAGCTCAAGATTTGGCCTTTGGATATGTCTTTATGGGAACAGGTATTCCTGTAGTTGGACAGTAGAACTAATAGTTTCTGTACTTTCTGTCATAGGACATGTGCAGGCTGGAGAGAGAGTGCTAATCCATGCAGGCTCAAGTGGTGTGGGCACAGCTGCCATCCAACTGGCTCGTATGGCTGGTGCTATTCCACTGGTTACAGCTGGCTCCCAGCACAAGCTTCAAGTGGCAGAAAAGCTTGGAGCAGCTGCTGGATTCAATTACAAAGAAGAGGATTTTTCTGAAGCAACGTTGAAGTTCACTAAAGGTAAACAACTGCTTCTACGGCTCAGCAGGTGTTGAAAAGATGATTAAATAAAATTCTTGAGGCCGGGTGTGGTGGTGCACACCTTTAATCCCAGCACTTGGGAGGCAAAGGTAGGAGGATCACTGTGAGTTCAAGGCCACCCTGAGACTACCTAGTGCATTCCAGGTCAGCCTGGGCTACAGTGAGACCCTGCCTCAAAAAAAAAAAAAAAAAAAAACAAACAAACAAACAAAAATCTCAGGCTGGACAGATGCCTTAGCAAACTCAGGTTCCATTCCCCAGAACCTACATAAGCCAGATGCACATGGTGGTGCATGCATCTAGACTTTGTTTGCAGTGGCTAGAGGCCCTGGTATGCCCATTCTCTCTTTAAAAAAAAAAAATTAAACTTTTTTGTTTTGTTTTGTTTTTGTTTTTTCAAGGTAGGGTCTTGCTGTGGCCCAGGCTGACCTGGAATTCACTATGTAGTCTCAGGGTGGCCTCGAACTCATGGCAATCCCCCTACCTCTGCCTCCCAAGTGCTGGGATTAAAGGTGTGCACCACCACACCCAGCCTAATAAAAATATATTTTTTAAACTGACTAGCTTTACCTATCTGTTTCTTCTGGAAGGTGCTGGAGTTAACCTTATTCTAGACTGCATAGGTGGATCCTATTGGGAAAAGAATGTGAACTGCCTGGCCCCTGATGGTCGCTGGGTTCTCTATGGTCTGATAGGAGGAGCTGATGTTAGTGGGCCCCTGTTTTCAAAGCTGCTTCTTAAACGAGGAAGTCTGATCACTACTCTTCTGCGATCTAGGGACAAAAAGGTGAGTGAAGAGTGAAAAGAAATGTAATATAATGATTACCCAGAAAACTGCTTCATATAAATGAATATAAATAAATTTATATATATAATGTATATATAAATATATATTATAATACATTATATATATATATATATTATATATATATATATATATATATATAAATATATATATAATATAAATTTTGTTCAGAAAGCAAGCTTTATCATATCCTATGAGGGAACATGCCACCTTGTGGATAAATAGGTAACTTGTTTTCAGAGAATTGATTCAGATTAGTCAACAGAAGCCTTTGTCATAGCCAATACTTCACATATATAATGAACAGAATAAGCAAAGCATTGATCTATTAGGAAGTCTTCACATAGTTCCAAGACTTTGTTTGCAAGTTAGGTCTCTTCAGTGTGGTAAGAAAGCCTATTAGGGACTGGAGAGATGGTGCAGTGGTTAAGGCATTTTCCTGCAAAGCCAGGTTTGATTCCCCAGTATCCACATAAAGACAGATGCACAAAGTGGCACATGTATCTGGAGTTTACAGTGGCTAGAGGCTCTGGCATGCCCATTCCCTCTTCTCTTTCTCTCTACTTGCAAATAAATAAAGTACTTTTTAAAAAGAAAGATGGAGCTGGGTGTGGTGGCGCATGCCTTTAATCCCAGCACCTGGAAGGCAGACGGAGGATCACCATGAGTTCAAGGCCACCCTGAAACTACATAGTGAATTCCAGGTCAGCCTGAGCTAGAGTGAAACCCTACCTCAAAAAAAAAAAAAAAGAAAGAAAGAAAGAAAGAAAGAAAGAAAGAAAGAAAGAAAGAAAAAGAAAGTTGGGCTGGAGAGATGGTTTAGCGGTTAAGGCACTTGCCTGTAGAGCCAAAGGACCCAGGTTTGATTCCCCAGGAGCCACATAAGCCAGATGCACAAAGTGGCACATGTGTCTGGAGTTTGTTTGCAGTGTCTGTAGGCCCTGGTGCGCCCATTCTTTCTCTATCTGCCTCTTTCTCCCTCTCTCTCTCAAATAAATAAAAAAAAGAAAAGAAAGCTGCTGAGCATGGTGGCACACGCCTTTAATCTAGCACTTGGAAGGCAGAGGTAGGATCACTGAGAGTTCGAGGCCACCCTGAGAGACTATATAGTGAATTCCAGTTCAGCCTGGGCTATAGTGAGACCCTACTTCACCAAAAAATAATAATAATAATAAAGCCTATTAGATAAGTAAGCCTCTATCCTCATCAGATTTTATGTTCCTAAAATCTTCCCTCAGTGTCACTCTAGCAGGCACTAGCTTTGGTAATTTATTCCATCACATTTTTTCACACCTACTGGGAAAGACCAAAGCGTAAGTATTCCTTTTGCACTGATACCATTTAAGTCCTTCTAGATTTTGTTTTTTTAAGGTAGGGTCTCCTCCTGGCCCAGGTTCACCTGGAACTCATTCTGTAGAGCCAGGCTGACCTTGAACTCATGGCAATCCTCTTACTTCTGCCTAATGACCAAGTCCTAAGATTAAAGTGTGCACCACACCAGGCCATAAGGACTGGTTTGTTTGTTTTTTGGGAGGAAGGGTCTCACTTTAGTCCAGGCTGGCCTGGAAGTCACTATGTAGTCTCGGGGTGGCCTTGAACTCATGACAATCCTCCTACCTCTGTCTCCCAAATGCTGGGATTAAAGGCATGTGTCACCATGCCTGGCTCATAAGAACTGTTTGCCAAGCAGCAGGCAGTTAGAAGGACTTACATTGCCAGGCATGGTGGTGTACACCTGAGACTACATAGTGAATTCCAGGTCAGCCTGGGTTATAGTGAAACCCTATTCTCAAAAACAAACAAACAACAACAAAAAAAAAAACAGCCGGGCATGGGGGCTCACGCCTTTAATCCCAGCACTGGGGAGGCAGAGGTAGGAGGATCTGGGGAATCGAACCTCATTCCTTTGTCTTTGCAGGCATGCACCTTACCCACTAAGCCATGTCTCCAGCCCAATGTTCTTCTTTTCTTTAGTACAAACAAACGCTGGTGAAAGCTTTCACGGAGCAAATTCTGCCCTACTTCTCCAAGGATGACCCCCAACGCTTGGTGCCGATTCTGGATAAAGTTTACCCGGTGACCGAAATCCAGGAGGCCCACAAGTACATGGAGGCTAACAGGAACGTGGGCAAAATCGTCTTGGAGCTGCCCCAGTGAAGGAGGAGGTGGCATGCATAGGACCTAGAGAAAACTTGGAGTGGGTTCAACTCCAGGGACGCCTTGTCATTTGGTCGTTGTAAAGCTGGTCTAAGGAAATAAAAGACTAGATTGGAAGGGCGGCGTGCTCACTGTGGGGCGGGGACTAGACCATCAGCTGACACGCAACCTGAGGCCCCCCGCCATGGATGGGAGCTCCGGGTGCGGAATAAACCGTGACGCTACACTCATACCCTGTAGACTCAGCCCACCGCATTTCTGCAAGGCCACGGCCGGCCACACGCTCCTAAGCGGCCCTGGGCCGAGAGCCCCGCCCCTCCCTCCTCGGACCCCGCCCCCGTCTTCCAGCCAACTCCGTTCGCCAGGGGCCCCGCCCTCTCCTGTCCGGAACACGGAAGTGCCCCGTCCTTTCGCCTTCCGGTCGGACACCAAACTCCAGCTAGTTTGGGCCCGGCGTCCATTTCCGGCGGCGCTTTGGCAGTTTCCGGCGCTACCTGTGTGTCGATTTCCTGGCTGCCGTCGCTTACTCTCGTAGGCCCTCGCACTCCGGCTGTGATCCAAGGAATTCTGTGTTTGCTGCGGCAAAACTCGTCAGCCCGCCAGCATGGCGATGCAAGCGGCCAAAAGGGCGAATGTGAGTACCCGGCCTTCTGCGCGGGAGAAGGCCGACCTCGTAGCTCGGCTCTGCAGCGTGGCTCCGAGAGGTCTTGCCGGCCCCCTGTCCCCAAGTGGGGAGTTCAGAACTGCCCATCCTTTCGGGCGATTCTATCCTGGCCCCATCCTCAGGGATGGGCGCCTGGGGCGAGTTTTCGGCCCCCAACCCTTTTGAGTCTTCCAGTGTCAGTGACAATATTAACTCTAGGCCTCTGTCGCTTGACCTGCCCCTGGGACCTTGAATTAATTAGACTCGCCCCCCCCCCCGTGTCTAAAAATCATTAGAACAGACGTGCCCTCAATAAACAACTTTTCTCCTCCCTCCGGGATGGGTAAGGAAGAGTATACAGCCTAATGTAGATGTTATACAAAGTGATGATGGTAAGGTTTTAGGAGACAAGAGGATAATACAATCTTTTGTAGAGTATGAAAGCAAATTTACTAGAGAATTACCTGATGGTGGTGTTTATAAAAATTTGATTTTGAAACCAAAACTTTATTGTAATTATTTGTTTACCATTTTTTTACTACTGGTTTGAGAAAAGTAAATGAGTATTTTATTCTTCCATTTATCAATACTTATCTTAAAGCTGGTGGCACATGCTTTTAATCTCAGCACTCGGGAGGCAGAAGTGGGAGGATCACTGTGAGTCTGAGACCAGCCAGCTATTACAGTGAGTTCCAGATCACCCTGGGCTACCTTGAAAAACGAAAAATAACAAGAGTGAGGTACCTATTTAGTCACCAGCTTAGAGAAAGAAGGGTGTAAAGAGTGAAGAATATTCAACAGGACAAGAAAAAAGTAATGAAGCCTTGTGGAATACTTTAATATGAAAGAAGATTGAGCCTGGCATGGTGTTGCACCCTTTTTTTTAATCCCAGCACTCTGGAAGGCAGAGGTAGGAGGATCACTGCTAGTTCCAGGCCACTCTGACACTCCATAGTGAATTCCAGGTCAGCCAGGGCTAGAGTGAGACCCTACCTCGAAAAAAAAAAACAAAACAAAACAAAAAAAAAAAAAAAATTGACGAGCAATAGTAGGAGGTAAGAGGAAATAAATGTCCATAAGGGACAGCAGTGTCTAAAGCCTCAGATATTTGAGAATTGAACACTGCAATTCAAAGATGTTAGTGAGAGCCAGGCGTGTTGCGCTCGCCTTTAATCCCAGCACACAGGAGGCAGAGGTAGGAGGAGAACCGTGAGTTCTAGGCCAGCTTGGGCTAGTGAGACCCTACCTCGAAAAACCAAACCAAAACAAAAAAAAGATGTTAGTAAGTAGAAGTACCTTCAGAATGTTGGGGTGGAAGCTTAGGTTTGAGTATCAAACAAGTAAAGAATGTGTTGGTGAATGTAGATTTCATTTTTTAAATATTTATTTATAGAGGGAGTAGGCACACCAGGGCCTCTAGCCACTACAAACGAGCTCCAGACACATATGCCACTTTGTGCATCTGGCTTTACATGGGGACTGGGGAATCAAACCCGGTCTTTAGGCTTTTCTGGCAAGCACCTTAATTTCTGAACCATTTCTCCAGCCCTAGGTTTTAATTTTCTGCATGGTTGACTGAAAAAGAAAAAAGCAAGATAAAATAACAACAAAACAATTGTTGTCCCTAGCACCAGGGCTCTGTTGTTTTTTGGAAGAGCATACCCATTTCAGCAATTTTAGATTATACAAGTCCTTTTCTGGTGTCTTGTTGGTGTTTGTCACTGAGTTCTTTTTAACGGGAGCACTGCTGTATAATGACGTACATCTTTCTCATTTTAGATTCGCCTTCCCCCTGAAGTAAATCGGATTTTGTATATAAGAAATTTGCCATACAAAATTACAGCTGAAGAAATGTATGATATATTTGGGAAATATGGACCTATTCGCCAAATCAGAGTGTGAGTTTTTTTATTTTTTTATTTGAGAGTGACAGACAGACACAGAGAGAAAGAGGCAGATAGATAGAGAATGGGCATGCCAGGGCCTCCAGCCACTGCAAACAAACTCCAGATGCATGCACCCCCTTATGCATCTGGCTTATGTGGGTCCTGGGGAATCAAGCCTTGAACCAGGGTCCTTAGGCTTCACAGGCAAGTGCTTAATTACTAAGCCATCTCTCCAGGCCCCAGAGTGTGAGTTTTACTGAGACTTCTGAATGTCATTTAGAGAAAATAATTCTGACAACAAGAATACCGTGTGGTGTGCATTGTTGTGTCTGATACTACCAAGAGAGTGAGGTTCTTTTATACTCTCACAGTGTTTAGTGATAAAATCTTCTGGCTTAAATTGAACCTCTGTACTACACTGTACCATGTTATTTTGAGTCACAATATTTCTTTTGAAGCAGATGTCTTTGCAGGGAGAATACTGAGGTTTGAACCCAAGGCCTTGTTTATGCTAGTCAGGCACTCTACCTCCATGTTACATCCCCAGCCCCTCCCTCCCTCCCTCTCCTCTGTGTGTGTCTCTCTCTCCCTCTCCCTCTCTCTCTTTCTCTCTCTCTTTCTCTCTCTCTCTCTCTCTCTCTCTCTCTCTCAATATATACACATATATATGGTGGTTGTTTTTTTTTTCCTTGAGGTAGGGACTTGCTATAGCCCCAGCTGCCTCCTACCTCAGTCTTCCAAGTGCTGGGATTAAAGGCTTGTGGCACCGCCCAGATTTTTTTTTATTAATAATTTCTTTAATTGTAGACAATATCCCATGGTATTTCTTCCCTCCTCCCACTTTCCCCTTTGAAATTTTACTCTCCATCATATCCCCTCCCCCTCTCAATCAGTCTCTCTTTTCAATTTTATGTCATGATCTTTTCCTCCTATTATAATGGTCTTGTGTAGGTAGTGTCAGGCACTGTGAGGTCATGGATATCCAGGCCATTTTGTGTCTGGAGGAGCACGTTGTAAGGAGTCCTACCCTTCCTTTGGCTTTTACATTCTTTCTGCCCCCTCTTCCGCAATGGACCCTGAGCCTTGGAAAGTGGGTTTGAAATATTTCAGTGCTGATAAGCTGGGCGTGGTGGCGCACACCTTTAATCCCAGCACTCGGGAGGCAGAGGTAGGAGGATCGCCGAGAGTTCGAGGCCACCCTGAGACTACATAGTTAATTCCAGGTCAGCCTGGACCAGAGTGAGACCCTACCTTGCAAAAACAAAACAAAAATATATATATATATATATTTCAGTGCTGAGCACTCCTCTGTCCCTTCTTCTCAGCACCATGGTGCCTTCTGAGTCATCCCAAGGTCACTGGCCTCTAAAAAAAGAATCTTCTCTAACCAAAAGTGAGAGTAGCATTAATATATGGGTGTGGACATTAAGAGAAGTGCTTACTGGGCAGTTTAGTGAGCATAGTGTATACATTTAGCAAGACACCAGCAGACATTATGCTCTTAGGGCTCATGACTACTCCTGTGGTAGGTTTCAGTATCAGGGATGTATTCCCTCCCATGGAGTGGGCTTCAAGTCCAATTAGAGAGCAATTGGTTTCCCCCATAACTGACATTCTACTATTGCACCCATTGGCTCATTTGGCCTGGCTGGCCAAATTTAAAGCTTGCAGTGTTCACTGTTGAATATCTTCACTGGTGTTTTCTCTCTCCCATTGAAATGCATGCAGCATAGGTTTTTCCAACTTTCTGTCAGCTGGTCCACATGAAGGAGGCTTTCAGCTCAGCTCCAGCAGGGTTTCTCCGTGACCTTGCTGCCCAAGTATGTGGAGTTTTCAGCAATAGGGTCTTATCATCTATTCCTGGTGGGAAACCAAAGGCCTCAGCAATGGCCTGTAATGTTTTGGGGGTATCTGTACCCTCCCTGGCCAACAACTCACTGAAAGGTACCCCATCCCTGGCACTGAAAATTTTCTAGTAACAATCTATGGCTTCTGAGTGTTCCATTGTCCAGAAAAGGAGGTTTCATATGATTTATTTATATCCTCTTAGATTTTGATTAGCCCTCCCTCCACCTTTCCTTTACTCAATCTCTTCCCTTGACCTCACTTAGGCCTTTCCACCCCCATTAATCTGTTCTTTTACTTACATATACATAATACTATCCTACTAAGTACCCCCTCCTTCCCTTTCTATTCCCTTTATATCCCCTTTCTAGCTTACTGGCTTCTGCTACTGAGTTTCATTTTTTTTTTTCTCACATAGAAAACCAATCATTTCTAGCTAGGATCCACATATGAGAGAAGACGTGATGTTTGGCTTTCTGGGCCTGGGTTACCTCACTAAGTATAATCCTTTCCAGATCCATCCATTTTCCAGCAAATTTCATAACTTCATTTTTCTTTACCGCTGAGTAGAACTCCATTGTGTAAATGTGCCACATCTTCATTATCCACTCATCAGTTGAGGGACATCTAGGCTGGTTCCATTTCCTAGCTATTGTGAATAGAGTGGCAATAAACATGGTTGAGCAAGTATCTCTAAGGTAGTGAGATGAGTCCTTAGGATATATGCCTGGGAGTGGTATAGCTGGGTCATATGGTAGATCTATGTTTAGCTGTCTCAGGAACCTCCACACTGATTTCCACAGTGGCTGAACCAGATTGCATTCCCACCAACAGTGTAGAAGGGTTCCTCTTTTTCCGCATCCTCGCCAGCATTTATGGTCATTTGTTTTCATGATGGTAGCCAATCTGACAGCAGTAAAATGGAATCTCAATGTAGTTTTAATCTGCATTTCCCTGATGACTAGGGATGTAGAACTTATTTTTAGAAGTTTATATGCCATCTGTATTTCTTCTTCTGAGAACGCTCTATTTTGTTCCATAGCCCATTTTTTAATTGGGCTGTTTGATTTCTTATTATCTAATTTTTTGAGTTCTTTGTATATCCTAGATATTAACCCTCTGTCAGATGTATAGCTGGCAAAGATTTTCTCCCATTCTGTAGATTGCCTCTTTGCTATATTCACAGTGTCCTTAGCTGTACAAAAGCTTTGTAATTTCATGAGGTCCCAGCAGTTGATCTGTGGTTTTATTTCCTGGACAATTGGGGTTATATTCAGAAAGCCTTTGCCAAGACCAATATGTCGAAGGGTTTCCCCTACTTTTTCCTCTAGCAGTTTCAGAGTTTCAGGTCTGATATTAAGGTCTTTGATCCATTTCGACTTAGTTCTTGTGTATGGAGAGAGAGAAGAATCTATTCTCATTCTTCTACAGATCCATATCCAGTTTTCCCAGCACCATTTGCTGATGAGGCTGTCTTTTCTCAAATGAGTATTATTGACATTTTTGTCAAAGATCAGGTGGCTATAGCTGCCTGGACTTACATCAGGGTCCTCTATTCTGTTCCATTGATCTATACATGTCTGTTACTATGGCTTTGTAATAAAGGTTTAAAATCAGGTATGGTGATACCACCAGCCTTTTTTTTTTTTTTTTTTTTTTTTTTTCTTTCGGTTTTTTTGAGATAGGTTCTCACTCTGGCCCAGGCTGACCTGGAATTCACTCTGTATTCTTAGGGTGGCCTTGAACTCACGGGGATCCTTCTACCTCTGCCTCCCGAGTGCTGGGATTAAAGGCATGCGCCACCATGCCCAGCTCAGCCTTATTTTTGTTGCTCAAAAATCCGAGGTTTTTTGTGCTTACAAATGAATTTTTGGATTTTTTTTCTATTTCCGTGAAGAATGCCATTGGAATTTTGATGGGGATTGCATTAAATGTGTAGATTGCTTTTGCTAGGATTGCCATTTTCACAATACTGATTCTTCCAATCCAAGAACAAGGGATGTCTTTCCATTTCCTTGTGTCTTCTGCAATTTCTCGCTTAAGTGTTTTAAAGTTCTCATTGTAGAGATCCTTCACTTCCTTGGTTAGGTTTATCCCAAGATACTTTATTTTATTTTATTTTTTTTTGATGCAATTGTGAATGGAAGTGATTCTCTGATTTCATCCTCTGTGTGTTTGTTGTTAGCATATAGGAAGGCTACTGATTTCTGTGTGTTTATTTTATATCCTGCTACATGGCTATAGGTGTCTATCAACTCTAACAGTCTGCTGGTAGAGTCTTTAGGGTCCTTTATGTATACAATCATATCATCTGCAAATAATGATAACTTGATTTCTTCCTTTCCAATGTGTATCCCTTTTATGTGTGTCTCTTGCCTTATTGCTATGGCTAAGACTTCCAATACTATATTAAATAAAGGTGGGGACAGTGGACACCCTTGTCTTGTGCCTGATTTTAGTGGAAAAGCTTCAAGTTTTTCTCCATTTAGTATTATGTTGGCTGTGGGTTTGTCATAAATAGCCTTTATTATATTGAGATATGTTCCTTCTATTCCCAGTCTCTGTAGGACTTTTATCATGAAGGGATGTTGGATTTTGTCAAATGGTTTTTCTGCATCTAATGAGATGATCATGTGATTTTTGTCCTTCAGTCCATTTATATAATGTATTACATTTATCGATTTGCGTATGTTGAACCATCCCTGCAACTCTGGGATAAAGCCTACTTGGTCAGGGTGAATGATCTTTCTAATATATTCTTGTATTCTGTTTGCCAATATTTTGTTGAGAATTTTTGCATCTATGCTCATGAGGGAGATTAGTCTGTAAATTTTTGTTTTATCTTTGTCTGGTTTTGGTATCAGGGTGATGCTGGCTTTATAGAAGGAGTTTGGTAGGGCTCCTTCCTCTTCTATTTTATGGAAAAGTTTAAGAAGCATTGGTGTTAGTTCTTCCATGAAGGTCCAGTAAAATTCAGCAGTGAATCCATCTGGGCCTGGACTTTTTTTAGTTGGGAGATTTTTTTATAACTGCTTGGATCTCCACACTTGTTATAGGTCTATTTAAGTGGTTAATCTCATCTTGATTTAATTTAGATAGGTCATATAAATCAAGGAAATCATCCATTTCTTTTAGATTTTCAAACTTAGTGGAGTATATGTTCTTATAGTATGTCACCATGATTTTTTAAAAATTTTCTCTGGTATCTGTTGTAATGGTGCCTTTTTCATCTCTGATTTTATTAATTTGTGTCTTTTCTTTTGGTCCGATTTGCTAAGGGTTTATCAATCTTGTTTATCCTTTCAAAGAACCAACTCTCTGTTTCATTGATTCTTTGGGTTTTTTTTTTTTTTTTTTTTTTTTTTTTTTGGTGTCTATTTCATTCATTTCTGCCTAATCTTTATTATTTCTTCCCGTCTACTGATTTTTGGTTTGCCTTGTTCTTCTCTTTCCAAGGCCTTAAGGTGCAGCATTAAGTTGTTTACCTGCGATCTTTCTAATTTTTTTTTTTTTTTTTTTTTTCTTTCTAATTTCTTAACATAGGCACTTAAAGCTATAAATTTCCCTCTTAGGACTGCCTTCATTGTGTCCCAAAGGTTTTGGTATGTTATGTTCTCATTATCATTTGACTCCATGAATTTTTTGATTTCCTTCTTGATTTCTTCATTGACCCATTCATCATTTAGTAGTGTATTGTCTAGTTTCCATGATTTTGTGTATCCTCTATAGCTTTTATTGTTATTGATTTGTAGTTTGATCCCATTGTGATCAGATAGAGTGCAAGAAATTATTTCAGTTTTCCTACATTTGTTAAGATTTGCTTTGTGTCCTAATATATGGTCTATTTTAGAGAATGTTCCATGTGCTGCTGAAAAGAATGTGTATTCTTCAGCATTTGGGTGAAATGTCCTGTATATATCTGTTAGGTCCATTTGTTCTATGCTCTCATTTAATCTAGAAGCATCTCTGTTTATTTTTTTCCAGGATGACCTATCAATTTGTGAGAGTAGGGTGTTGAAATCACCCACTACAAGTGTGTTTGGTGTTATCTGTGACCTTAGTTCTAATAGCGTGTGATGAAATTGGGACCCCCCTCCCCCATGTAAGGTGCATTTATGTTTAGGATAGTAATGTCCTGTTGGAGCATTCTTTTAATCAATATAAAGTGACCTTCCTTATCTTTCCTAACTAATGTTGGTCTGAAGTCTACCCTGTCAGATATTAGGATAGCGATCCCTGCTTGTTTTCTAGGTCCATTTGCTTGAAACACCATTTTCCAGCCTTTCACCCTAAGATAGTATCCATCTTTTGTAGAAAGATGAGTTTCTTGGAGGCAACAAATTGAAGGATCCTGCTTTTTAACCCAGTCTGCAAATGTATGTCTTTTGGTTGGGGCATTCAGGCCATTGATATTAAGAGTGATTATTGAAACATGTGTATTTATTTTTTTTTTTCTTGTTTTGTAGTTCTTCCGGTTTTTGCTGTCTTGTATTAACTAGTATTGGAGTATGGTTTATTTTTTCCAGGTTCTTTATATGTGTGCTTTTCTTTCTCTTCAGCATGGAGAATCCTTTCAAGTATTTTCTGTAGACCTGGTTTTGTCTTCAAATATTCCTTTAGCCTGCTTTTGTTGTGGAATGTCCTTATTTCCCCATCTATTTGAATGGATAGATTTGCAGGATAAAGTAACCTTGGTTGACAGTTGTTATCTTTTAGAACTTGGAGTGCATTGCTCCAAGCCCTTCTGGCTTTTTTTAAAAAATATTTTTTAAAGATTTTGTTTTTATTTATGTGTTTGTTTATTTATTTATTTGAGACAGAGAGAGGAAGAGACAGAGTGAGAATAGGCACACTAGGGCCTCTAGACACTGCAAACAAACTCCAGATGCATGTGCCACCATGTGCATCTGCCTTATGTGGGACCTGGAGAATCGAACCTGGGTCCTTAGGCTTCGCAGGCATGTGCCGTGCCTTAACTGCTACACCATCTCTCAAGTCCCCTTCCTTTTTTTTTTTTTTTTTTTTTTTCGAGGTAGGGTTTCACTCTGGTCCAGGCTGACCTGGAATTAACTACATAGTCTCAGGGTAGCCTCAAACTCATGGCGATCCTCCTACCTTTGCCTCCCTTTAGTGCTGGGACTAAAGGCTTGCGCTACCACACCCAGCTCTGCTGTGATTCTGATGGGCTTGCCTTTGTAGGTGACTTGCTTTTTCTCTCTAGCTGATTTCAATATATTTTCTTTTTATTTTTTTCTTTTCTTTTTCTTTTTCTTTTATTTATTTATTTATTTTTGGTTTTTCGAGGTAGGATCTTGCTCTAGCTCAGGCTGACCTGGAATTCACTATGTAGTCTCAGGGTGGCCTCAAACTCACAGCAATCCTCCTACCTCTGTCTCCCGAGTGCTGGGATTAAAGGTGTGCACCACCACGCCTGGCTCAATATATTTTCTTTTGTTCGTATGTTTGGTAGTTTAATTAAAATATGGCGGGTAGTGGTTCTTTCCAGGTTTTATCTGTTTGGTGTTCTAAAGGCTTCCTGTATCTACATTGGCATCTCTTTTCCAATTTGGGGGAAGTTTTCTTCTATGATTTTGTTGAAAACACCTACTATACCTTTGCAGTGAAATTCTTCTCCTTCTACTATACTCTGAATTCTTTTTTTTTTAATTATTATTTTTTTATTGACACCTTCTATACTTACATACAAAAAAACATGATATTTCCCTCCCCCAATTCCACTTTAGAACACCAATCTCGATCATATCCCCTCCCTCTCTCCATTAGTCTTTCTTTTAATTTGATGTCATCATCTTTTTCTTCTATTTTGAGGGTCTTGTGAAGGTATTGCTAGGCACTGCATGGTCATGGATATTGAGGCCAATTTCTGTCTGGGCAGTTGCATTGTAAGAAGTCAGACCCTTCCTTTGGCTCTTCCATTCTATCCGCCCCCTCTTCCTCAATGGTCCCTGAGCCTTGGAGGGTGTGACAGAGGTGTTTCAGTGCTGGGCACGCCTCTATCCCTTCTTCTCAGCACTATGTTGCCTTTTGGGTGATCCCAGTGGTCATCGCCATCTGAAAAGAGAAGCCTCTCTAATCAGAAGTGAGAGTAGCGTTAATATGTGAACATGAACATTAAGTGTAGTGCCCCCAGGGCAGCTTGGTGGGAATAATATATACAATTAGTCAGACAAGAGCAGGCTTTATACCCCTAAGGCTCATGACCTCACCTGCCATAGACTTTTGCTTAGGTTTTTCAGTACCAGGCATGTATTCCCTCCTGTAGAGAGGGCCTTCAGTCCAATTATGGAGCAGGTGGTTACCCCAAGAGTAGACATGCCACTATTGCATCCGTTCAGTCATTGGGCCTGTATGGCCAAACTTGAATATTCAGTGTACACTGTTTTCACTGCTGATGACTTCTGTCTCCCATATGGCTGCATGCAGTGCAGCTTTTTCCAGCATACTCTGAATTCTTATGTTTGATCTTTTCATAGTGTCCTGGATATCTTGAAATTCACATTCATACCTTCCTATTAGTTTGTCTTTCTCTTTGTTGGACTGTATTAGATCTGCCACCTGGTCTTCTACTTTAGATATTCTGTTCTCTCCATCCATTCTACTAGAGAGATTTTCTGCAGTGTTTTATTTCTCTGACTGTGTTCTTTATTGCTAGTATTTCTGACTGGTTTTTCTTTATTATTTCTATTTCCTTTTTAATGTCTAGTATTGACCTCCTTATTTCATTAAATTGGTTTCCTGTGTGTTCTCTGATTCCTTTGATTTCCTCTTTGAGTTCTTTGAACATATTTATAATCATTATTTTGAAATCTTTCTCATACATTTCCTCTAATTCATTCTCACTGAAGGTCATTTCTGATGCATTAATACTTTTTGGTGGATTTATATTGTCGTGATTTTTTGTGTTTCTTGTATTATAGAGATTTTTGCATCTTGGATTAATTTAATGCTTGGGTTTTCTAATTATCTGCAATAATATTAAATGTATCAGTCAATCTGATGTTATGTATCTTCAGGGTAGGAGTTTAAGGTGCTAGGTGTGGCTCTTAAGACTCTCAGAGTAACCAGAAAAGTAACCCTAGGTGTTGGGTTTGCCTGCTATGAGAGTATTCAAGTAGGCTGAATGGAACAGAATACAAATTCTAAAAACTTAACTAAACAATGTACCCATTCAATGAAAACTAGCACAGAGTATTTATGCCAAAGTAGGTATTATGACAAACAGATCCTCTAACAAAGTCACAGTCCCTAAGGATGTGTGTTGCCCCACGCCCTTAATCCTGTCATCTGGGTGGCTAAGATTTCTGGTTTGTAGAGGGTTCCAAGGTCAGCTTGTGACCAAGTGAGACCCTTTCCCAACGAATGACAGAAGAGGAAACAAAGGCAGTATAAATCAGGAAGCAACAAGTGAGCAGCCCAAAATATAGCTTATTTACGAATATCAAATCCGACCATCCATCAGATTTAACATATAATTTACCCTGATATGGATGGTGCAATTAACCCTTCCGATGCAAGCCTATATACTAGGCTTATTTGGCAGGTACTGACCTGGTGTAATTCCAGTTACCTTTTGGGATGGCTTTGATCTCAGGTATGCTGCATAGCCGCGTGGGTCCTTCTTTGCTGTGCTGTGGGCTCAGGTAGGCCGGCTAGGTCAGTGGGTCTCTGCTCTGATAATGCCAGGTGCTATGTAGGTGAGTTCCCTTCCCCAGGTCTCTGGCAGTGGGGAAGGGGAGGCTGTGGATGGAGGCTGAAGTCCACCTGCTGGTCCATGCGATCCTCTTCCTCACAAGTAGCTCTTTTGGTCTCGTCCATGTTTCTTGAGTTTGTGAGGAGGCCGGTGTGATTGGAAAATCCCCTCACCTGGCTTTAAAATCCTGCAGCTCAGGAGGAGCCTGGCGGCTGCAGCCACATGGAACTCGTTACCGCTGCTGGAGCCGCTTCTGCCTGCTTCTGTGGGCTCTAGACACTCTGGATCTCTCCTACTTCTCTGCTGCTGCAATTGATAATTTATTATACACCTCACTTTTTCATAGAAGAGTATAATTTGCTGGGTTTTTTTTTTGTTTTGTTTTGTTTTGCTTTTTCTCCCCTAGGCCGTTTTGGCATGGTTCCTATGCCGCCAGCTGCCCAACTTTTTTAAAATCATTATTATTTTGCCCTCTATATTTCTTTTTCTTTCTTTCTTTTTTTTTTTTTTTTTAGTATCTTATTTACTTAAGGGGGGGCAGACAGAGAGAGAGAAATAGGCGCGCCAGGGCTTCCATCCACTGCAAACAAACAGATGCATACACCACCTTGTGCATCTGGCTTACGTGGGTCCTGGAGAATTGAACCAAAATCCTTTGGCTTTGCAGGCAAATGTCTTCAGCACTAAGCCATCTGTCCAGCCCTGCCCTCTATATTTCTTAATATGTTTTCTGTGCCGGACATAGTGGTGCATACCTATAATACGAGCTCTTGGGAGGTAGAGGTAGAGGCAAAAGATCAGAAGTTGAAGGTTATCCTCAGCTATTTAACAAGTTCCAGTCCAGCCTGGGGTATATGAGATCCTGTCTCCAAAAAACACAACAAACAAACTATCATTTAAATATATTTTATTTATTTGAGAGAGAAAAAGAAGCAGAGAGAGGGAAAGAATGGGCATGCCAGGGCCTCTAGCCAATGCAAATGAACTAACTGCTAAGCCATCTCTCCAGCCCCATACAACAAACAAACTATAACGTGAGAATGCCTTTCTGACTTTTAGGATCATGAGATCGTAAGGCCCACCCTTTGTTGTTTTGTTTTAGTTTGGTTTGGTTTTTGAAGGTAGGGTCTCACTCTAGCCCAGGCTGACCTGGAATTCACTATGTACTCTCAGGGTGGCCTTGAATTCACAGAAATCCTTCTACCTTGCCTCCTAAGTGCTGGGATTAAAGGCGTGCACCATCCAATACCCTTTGGTTCTTCATATGGACGCAGAATGATAAATTGACTGAATTGGTTGTTAGACCTGGGTTCAAATACTAACTGAGCACTTGTAAGTCATGTGAAACTGGGAAGAATATTTAATTAATCTGAGCTTCAGTTATCTATAAAGTAGTCTTCCTAAGCTACCTATCTCAAAAGACCTTTGAATCAGATTACAAAGGTCTATGAAAACAGTTTATCATTGAATCCTCTCTTTCTACTGTGCATTGGCCACCATTCTCCATAATCCCAGTGTACCTTCTATGTTAAACTCTTGCTGTGAGAGCCTCTAGGACTGGAGCCATGTGTTCTGCTTTGTGTTGACAGTATTTGTCTTGTGGTAAGCACTCATGTATATAATGAATGAATAGAGCTAGTGGTACAGTGTTTGACTAGCATACACAAGGCCTGAATTGAGTCCCACAGAGGAGGGAGGAAGGGAGTGAGAGAGGAAGAAAGGAAAAGAAAGAGAAAAGAGTGTGGCTGTGATTATTTATGAAGGCATTGTAAAATTTACTGATAATACTCAGTTCAAAGGTGCTTATGTGAATGAAGTTAGAAAATATTTCAGAAAACCAAGTGGAAGAGCCAGCCATGTTGGAACATACCTGCAGTCTCAGCCACTTGGGAGTCTTGGTGACAAGAATGCGTCCCTGGCATGTATAAAGCCATGGGTTCAAATACCAGCACTACAAAAGAAGAAAATCAAGAAGAAAAAACAAGTACATCTTCAGACAACCACAGTAGCTTGGGGCTTGTGTGCTTCTATAGCTTCTTCCTGGGCTTTTTGTCACCAACTCTCTTTTTTGGCCCCTTCTCATCCTATGGCTCTCAGTGTCTCTTCCCTGAGCACCTAGCTAAAGTAGTCCCCCTTCTCATTCTCACCTCCTTTTTTTTTTTTTTAAATGTCTTTCTCTTGCCTGAACATAGCTCCTTGAAGGAATGCACAGTGCTTTTCTTTCTCACTATTAGTTCTGATGCCTGTCACGTAAGAAGAATATAGAGTGGTTACTAAATAAATTCATACAAGTTTAGGGCACAGGAGTCTGGGTCATACTTACAGATTGAGAAAAATTTATTCTTCTGTCCCCTCGTTGAGATCACGCTCTGTTGCCTGTACGATACCTAGCACTATGGTGACTGTCTTACCCAGTACTGATTTTCTGGCATGCAATTTGGATGCTAAAACCTCGCTATCCCTTGCTAATGAGGATGATAGATCACCCTCTCTCTTGGAACAGGGACACTTAGTACTTGGTACTTTTGAAAGCCTTTCATTAAAGTGAGATAGGGTAGCTGGGTGAGGTGGCGCACGCCTTTAATCCCAGCACTCGGGAGGCAGAGGTAGGAGGATTACCATGAGTTCGAGGCCACCCTGAGAATACAGAGTGAATTCCAGGTCAGCCTGGGGTAGAGCCAGAAAAACCAAAATAAATAAATAAATAAACAAACAAACAAACAAAGTGAGATAGGGTGATACAGTCTGGTGTCACTGTGTGACATGAAGCAACTGAAGCTAGAGACTGTTGTATGATGAGGTTTTTACATCCCCCTCTACACATTTACAATTAATTAACTTGGCACATTCCAAATGCATGCTTTTAAAAATTCAAATTCTAGTATTTTTGTTTTGTTTTTCGAGATAGGGTCTCACTCTAGCCCAGGCTGACCTGGAATTCACTATGTAGTCTCAGGGTGGCCTCGAACTCAAGGTGATTCTCCTACCTCTGCTTCCTGAACTGAGGTTAAAGGTGTGGTTTGTTGTTTTTTCTGTTTGTTTTTTTTTTTTTTTTTTTTTTTTTTTTTTTTTTTTGCAAGGTAGGGTCTCACTCTGGTCCAGGCTGACCTGGAATTAACTATGTAGTCTCAGGGTGGCCTCGAACTCTCGGCGATCCTCCTACCTCTGCCTCCCGAGTGCTGGGATTAAAGGCGCGTGCCACCACGCCCGGCTTTTTTTTTAATTTTTATTTATTTATTTGACAGAGAAAGAGAGAAGCAGGGAGGGGGGTGGGCGCACCTAGGTCTCTAGCAACTGCAAACAACAGATATATGCAGCACCTTGTGCATCTGGCTTAAGTGGATCCTGGGGAACTGAACCTGGATTCTTTGGTTTTGCAGGCAAACACTTTAACCCCTAAGCCATCTCTCCAGCCTTTTTTTTTTTTAATGATTTTTTATTTTGTTTTTACTTATTTATTTGAGAGAGAAAGGCAGATAGGAAGAGAATCGGTACTCCAGGGCCTCTAGGTGCTGTAAATGAACTCCAGACACATGTAGCACTTGTCTATCTGGCTTATGTGGGTCCTGGGGAATCAAACCTGGGTCCCTTGGCTTCTCAAGCAAGTGCCTTAACCTCTAAGCCATTTCTCCAGCCCACAATATATGGAGATTTTTTTGTTTTGTTTTGTTTTTTTGGTTTGTTTTTGAGGCAAGCCAACAGACTGGCCTTTTTTTTTTTTTTTTTATGTGGGAGACAAAAAGAGGGAGGATTGTTGTATCAGGGCCTCCAGCCACTGAAATTAACCTCCAGACGTGTGTGCCATCTTGTGCTCATGTGCATCCTTATGTGCTTGTATCTCCTCATGTGTGTGGCTTATGTGGAACCTGGAGAGTCGAACATGGGTCCTTAGGCTTTGCAGGCAAGTGCCTTAACTGCTAAGCCATCTCTGTGGCCCCACAATACAGTTTTTAAGTGATGTCATAATTAGATGGGGACACTTGAGATAGAGAGTCTTTAAATTGGGATGAAAGACTTGGGAGTGTAGCTCAGTGAGAAAGAACACTTGCCTGCTATATACAGGGCATTAGGTTCAATCTCTAGCACCCAAAAATAAAATCAAATTGGTTAAGGTCTTTCCTTGTCGTTCCTAAGAAGAAACAAGAGAAAGAAAACTTCTGGAGAATGAATGCATAACAATTAATAGGAGAAATAGATCTTTACCTTTAAAATCATACTAGCAATTGCTGTATGTATGGCTATAAGAGTAAAATGAGGGCCAGGCATGGTAGCACATGCCTTTAATCCCAGCGTTTGGAAGGCAGAGGTAGGAGGATTGCCATGAATTCGAGGCCACCCTGAGACTACTTAGTGAATTCCGGTTCATCCTGGGCTAGAGTGAAACCCTATTTCAAAACACACACACCCAAAAAAAAACCAAGAGTATGATGAATTATAGGATCCCCTGTGAGCTGGCCATGTGGTGTGGTGGAAAATACCTGTGATGCCAGCACTTGGGACACTCAGCAGAAGGACTATGAGTTTGATACCAGGCTATGCTACATATAGAGACCTTGGAGAAAAAGAGTAAAAAAATTAGCCTTAAAGAACTTAATTTTTTTCTTTTTGGCAATTCTCAACTTCCATTACTAATTCATTCTTAAAAATGATTTAAGTTGGCCGGGAATGGTGGTGAACACCTTTAATCCCAGCACTCGGGAGGCAGAAGTAGGAGATTTGTGGGTTCAAGGCCACCCTGACACTACAGAGTAAATTCCAGGTCAGCCTGAGCTAGAGTGAGACCCTACTGAAAAGAGAAAAGAAAAGAAAAGTGGAAGAAGCCAAGCCTGGTGGCTAACCTGGGCTGCATGGTAAAACTTAACCAGACTTGAGTGGGGGCGGGGGGGGACAACAGGTGTGGTGACTTAGTTAGACCTATAATGCCAGCACTTGAAAAGCTAAATTTGGAAGGTTGGAATACTGCCATGAGGTCAAGGCCAACCTGGGCTACATAACAAATTCTTGGCACATCTGGGCCATAAAATGAGACCCTGTCTAAACAAAACAAAATGAATATAGAAGAAGCTATAACTGTGTTGACGGAGTGTATCCTATTTGACTACCATTACCACTTACCATTTATAATTTTGTCATCATTTTGATAAGGACTCTACCTTCCTACTCCCCCCAAACACACAAAACAGGTCTTTTGTGGGTTTAATAAACCTTAGTAAAATATTGCATAGAAATATGTATATCCTATGAGATAGAGACTGTCCTGTCTTTAACAATTCAAACTAGGCAGGCATGGTGGTGTACACTTTAATCCCAGCACTTGGGAGGCAGATGTAGGAGTTTGAGGCCAGCCTTTTAGAACTACAGTGTGAGTTCCAGATCTGCCTGGGCTGGTGTTACCCTACCCTGAAAGACCAAAAAGAAAAAAAAAAAAAAATCACACTAGCTGGATATGGTGCACACCTTTGATCCCAGCACTTGGGCAGCAGAGGTAGGAGGTTCGCCATGAATTTGAGGTCAGCCTGGGCTAGAGTGAGACCCTACCTTAGGAGGGGGAAAAAAAAACTCAAACTACATGGTGATGCACATTTGTAATCCTAGCACTCGGGAGACTGGGGCAAGAGGATCTTGAGTTCAAGGCCAGCCTGGGCTGTCCAGTCTTTTAAAATTAAAATAAAAATGCAGCTACAAGCCGGGCATGGTGGCACACACCTTTAATCCCAGCACTCAGGAGGCAGAAGTAGTAGGATTGCCATGAGTTCAAGGCCACCCTGAGACTACACAGTTAATTCCAGGTCAGCCTGGGCCAGAGTGAGACCCTACCTCAAAAAACAAAAACAAAAAGTTAAACTGGAAGTTGGAGCAATGGCTTAGCGGTTAAGGCACTTGCCTGCAAAGCCTAAGGACTCATGTTCGAATCTCTAGTCCCATGTAGCCAGATGCAGTGATGCAAGTGTGCAATGTCACACGTGTGCACAAAGGGGCACATGCATCTGGAGTTAGTTCACAATAGCACAAAGCCCTGTCCATCTCTCTCTCTCTCTCTCTCTCTACCTCTTTCTCTCAATAATAATAAAAAAGTTAAACTTGGATGAAGGAGAAAAGTAAATAGAAACAAGGTCTCTCCTTGCTAAGAAGCCCTTACTCCTCTTCCTCTAGTTCAAGTCTGAAACATTATTCTTGTCTGGAGAAATAGGAAAGTCTAGAACAATGAACAGACAAGAGTGTGACAGTTTCAAGCTACTTTGCTTGCTACCAGTGCTTAAGTAGTTGTGTCTTAGTATTCCTAATGTAACAATATAGGTTCAAATTGTAATGTTTTGCTTAAAACATAATTACGTAATTCAAAAAGTTATAGGCTTATCCAGGACATACATGTTTATTTTCTCTAATGGCTTTCAGGTTGATTTCATGGGTTCAATATCCAGCACTGCTAAGGTGGGGGGTGTTCAAAGATAGTTCTATTTTCAAAATTATCAATGTTTAAGTAAATGTATATTTTAACTATTCTGTAGAGGAAATACACCTGAAACTAGAGGAACTGCCTATGTGGTCTATGAAGACATCTTTGATGCGAAGAATGCATGTGACCATCTATCAGGATTCAACGTGTGTAACAGATACCTTGTGGTTTTGTACTACAACGCTAACAGGGTAAGTATAGTAAATTCTCAGAGCTGTACTGTGGTGGGACAAGTGTGCTGTGAGTTTTTTCTCCTGGCTAGTGCCATTGATGAGATCCATTTAGGTGTAGCTTGGTACTGTACCAGTTAACTTTGCTGCTTGTCATCTTCCCAGGCATTTCAGAAGATGGACACCAAGAAGAAGGAGGAACAGTTGAAACTTCTCAAGGAAAAATATGGCATCAACACAGATCCACCAAAATAAGCATTTGTATTTTCATTCTGGACTAAAACCCACAAAGGCCCACTTATTTTCTTTTTTCTATTCTTTAAATGATACTGAATATTGTGGGATTTTATTTTATTTTTTAAGACAAAATTAATGACTTGCTTAAAGCCATGAACGATGGCTCATGCCTTTAATCCCAGCATTCGGGAGGCTGAGGTAGGAGGATCAGTGTGAATTTGAGGCCATCCTAGGGCTATAGACTGAGTCAGCCTGGGCTACAGTGAGACTCTACCTTGAGAAAAAAAGAGACAGGGAGAGACTTGCTTGAAACTTTCATACATACTAGGATATATTATGTTAATAAACTTGTAGCTTTTTATAAACCATGTCAGTATTTTCTCTTTACTTTTCTACTCCTCTTTGATACCAAGAAAAAACAAAACAGGAAAGTACACTAGGGACTCTGAGCTTCTTAAGAGTATGAACTTGTGGACTTACCAGTTACGGAATAATGAACTTTTCATAACAACCCATGAGGTAGGCAGCTACAAGTCACAGGTGAGGAAATCAAAGCTCATTCTGTTGGTGGAATTAATGCTTTCATAATGCTGCCAAGGGCTGGGGAGATGCTCAGAGGGTAAAGTGTTTGCCATGCAAGCATGAGAACTTTAATTTGGATTGCCAGAACCCACATAAAAAGGCCAGGCATAGTAGTGTGTGTCTTTAATCCCAGCATTGGGAGGCAGAAATAGGAAGATCCTTGGGACTTGCTGGTCAATCAGTGAGCTCCAGGTTCGGTGAGACCAAAGTGGACAGCAATTGAAAAAGACCTGGCATGCTTCCATGTGCACATATATGTATGAACGTGCATACACACCACACACGTGCGCAAAAATACAAGGCAAGGCAAGGGGCTGGAGAGATGGCTCAGTGGTGAAGGACAAAGCCTAACCCAGGTTTGATTCCCTAGTACCCACATAAAACCATATGCACAAAGTGGCACATGCATCTGGAGTTTGCTTGCAGCAACTAGAGGCCCTGGCATGCCCATTCTCTGTCTCTCTCCTCTTTCTTTGTAAATAAATATTAAAAGCAAAACAATACAACAGGTGATTGTGTCCTTATATTCTTTTTTTTTTTCCAATTTTTTTAAACTTGAAATAGTCTGCCAGATGTGGTTGTGCACACTTTAATCCCAGCACTTGGGAAGCCAAGGTAGGATCATCATAAGTTTGAGGCCACTGTGAGAGTATAGAGTGAATTCCAGATCAGCCTGGGCTAGAGTGAAACCCTACTTTGAAAGAACCAAAAAAGAATAGTCTGTTGTCATTTTTACCCAAATTAAATTCTGAGAAATGATCATAGGCATTTAGACCAAGGAAAGTGGGGAAACAAGACATTCCAAAGGCAATACCCTAGGGAGGAATGAGAGCAGCACCGTTTGGCTGCTCTGGTCCCACAGTGGAGTGAACCACATATTGTGATTGATTAAAAGCAAGGCAGGCTGGGCGTGGTGGTGCACGCCTTTAATCCCAGCACTTGGGAGGCAGAGGTAGGAGGATCTCCGTGAGTTCAAAGCCACCTGGAGACTATATAGTGAATTCCAGGTCAGCCTGAGCTGACCCTACCTCAAAAAAACAAACAAAAACAGCAAGGCAGCCTCTTTCCATTTTATATTCTTTAAAAAATATATTTGTATAGCCGGGCGTGGTGGCGCACGCCTTTAATCCCAGCACTCGGGAGGCAGAGGTAGGAGGATCGCCGTAAGTTCAAGGCCACCCTGAGACTACATAGTGAATTCCAGGTCAGCCTGGGCCAGAGTGAGACCCTACCTCGAAAAACCAAAAAAAAAAAAAAATTATATATATTTGTATTTATTTGCAGGGAGAGAAAGACTGGCCAAGAACATCTCTCATCTTCCTGCTATATTGTCCCTGGTCCTTCTACCTCCAGACAATACACTAAAATGAAGGCTAATTTTCAAACCTTACTGGAGGGCTCCAGTTATAGAAAATTGATGAAAATTAGTATAGAGGGAATGAGAAGATGACTCAGTGGTTAAAGACACTTGCTTGCAAAGCCTACTGGCCCTAGTTCAATTCCCACACTACCCACCTTATGTGCAAAAAGTGATCCGAGCATCTGGTATTCTTTACAGTAGTAAGACGCCCTGGTGTGTGCCACATGCATGCATACAGACAGCAAATACTTATTTTTCCCACAAAAAATCTCAGAGGTAACTCCTCAGGGTAAGTTAGGGCAAGCAAATCTAGATGAAACTGGAGCTTTACTCCCTCTCGCCTCCCTCGTGGTGGGAGCTCTCTGTACTCCTCTTTCTTTCTCTCTTTTTTTTTTAATTATTTTTTTGTTTATTTTTATTTATTTGAGAGCAACAGACAGAGAAAGAGGCAGAAAAAGAGAGAGAATGGGCGCACCAGCCACTGCAAATAAACTCCAGCATGTGCCACTTTGTGCATCTGGCTTATGTGGGTCCTGGGGAACTGAGCCTTGAACCGGGGTCCTTAGGCTTCGCAGGCAAGCGCTTAACCGCCAAGCCATCTCTCCATCCCCTTTTCTTCTCTTAATCTAATAGTCTCTAGATGAAACTAAGTGATGCATGGACAGACAAGCCTCTGGTTATGCATTCTTTTCAAAAGTCTTTTCCCAGTGTGAGTGTGGTTTGCTCAGATGTATGCAGTGCTTGCATCTACTGATGAGAGCTCATTCCTCACGTAGAGATGAAATTACAGGGTCAGTTTAGGGGCTCACATCCCATACTGGATTTTAGGCTATGGGATTAGTTATGCAGAGAATTCTGAGCCTGTGAGATCAGTAAGGTAATATCTGACTTTCAAAGTTGCTCACAGGAGTGGTGGTGATTTTATTTAAAGATGTAGGATTTTACTTTTAAGTGTAGAGGGCCAGGCATGGTGTTCACGCCTTTAATCCCAGCACTTAGGAGGCAGAGGTAGGAGGGTTGCCATAAGTTCAAGGCCACCTTGAGTCTACACAGTAAATTCCAGATCAGCCTGGGCTAGAGCAAGACCCTACCCCAAACCTCCCCCGCCCAAAAAAAAAAAAAAAACAAGTGTAGAGGACAAAACCAGACATGGTATACACCTATAATTCTATCATCAGAGATCGAGGAAGGAGGATCATGAGTTCCAGGCCAGCCTGGTCTGAGACCTGTCCCAATCACCATATAAATCACATATGGAACAGGCCCAACATGAACAATGCTCACAATATAACATACTTTTTTCTAGTCTCCTAGCCACTTGGAAGTCTTTCCACTCTTCATAGACAATTGGCTTGTTTGATCCTTAGAGTACTTCTTCCCCACAAGAAGGATAGACAGGAAAATGTCAAGCACAAAGCTTTTATTTTATAAATTATTTCCAAAGAGGATACTGTTTAAGTGAGCAGCCAACAATTTATATGAGAAAGTGACAGCAAAGGTAACTGGCTCAAGTCCCTCTGTGTAGCCATATCTGAGCACCTTGTGTTTCCGGCTTAAGTGAAGGTAAGGCAGTAAGGATTGTGCAAATAAATCTGTGTTCTATGATTGAGATTGGCTAATACATGCATCAACAAAATGTGCAATCTGAAATGTTTTGATCTGCAACTGAAGTTTACTCAAGCAAAGATGTGCGTGGACAATGACAAACACATACAGAGCAACTTGGGCAGAGAGAATGAATATACAGTGAGGTTAGCACACAGATCCAGAGCCCCATACATGAGGAGTCATCCCAATGGCAGAGCAGGCTAGGGAAGCAGCAGCCATCTCCAGCCACCTCAAGTTCCTTCCTGCCTTCACTCTAAGTTGAGCAGCTCCACGTCAAAGATGAGGGTGGCATTGGGAGGGATGACACCAGGGTGGCCAGTGGCTCCATATGCCACATCAGGGGTGCAGGTCAGCTTCGCCCTCTGCCCCAAGCTCATCTAGCAGGGATGGGGGCAGATGGGGAGAGGAGAAAGAGGACCCAGCTTGATTTAAAAGAAAAAATTAAGATAACTATGGCATTTTCCCAAACCATGGTATGTCTAAAGATATGAGATGGATTTTATTTGTGACACATTGAAATCCCAGTAAAAGTTGTAACATTAGAGATTCTGTCTCAAAATAGAGTCTTAACTATGGGATAGTAACGGCCATGAAGTAGTCTCAAGTTCATTCATGCAACAAACACTATTGGTGACACGCCAGTGTGGTAGCACTTGGGAGGCAGAGGTAGGAGGATCGCTGTGAGCTTAAGACCAGCCTGAGAGTACATAGTGAATTCCAGGTCAGCCTGGGCTAGAGTGAGATGCTATCTCAAAAAAAATAAATAAATAAAAAATAAATAAAAATAAAAAATTTTTTAAATAAATAAATTTTAAACTTGCCTGGTAACCTATTTTGTTTATGGCTGAACACTTCTATTTGCTCTTAATAGTTCCCTCTTCCAAAGAAGCCCAACGTGAATGTATAAAACACTCAGGTGAAGGAGTAAAAGGACACAGGAGGGTGGCAAGCACTAAGAGATCTGGGATGGAGTGTCCTATGACTTCACAGACAAGCCGAGGAAGAAGAGTTAGAATCTGGGCTCATGATACAACTATTAAGAATTCAGCATTAGGGAGCTGATTGAAATTTGAATTTCAAATAATTCCAAAGATTTGAATTGACTGGTTAATATTGTACCAGTGTTAGTGTTCTGGTTTTGATTACTGTGCTGCAGTTATGTGAGATTATGTATAAGGTTAACATTTGGGGAGGCTGAATAAAACATATGTAAGAGCTTTACAATGTCTGTAATATTTTGCTAAGTGAAAAATTTTCAAAAAAGTTTTATATATATAATTGGATTTTATTTTTACTTATTTATTAGAGAGAGGGAGAGAGACAGAGAGAAAGAGTGTGTGAGAATGGGTGCACAAGGGCCTCTAGCCACTGCAAACGAACTCCAGACACATGCGCCATCTTGTGCATCTGGCTTACGTGGGACCTGGAGAATCGAACTGGAGTCCTTAGGCTTCGCAGGCATGTGCCTTATCCACTAAGCCATCTCTCCAACCCCAAAAAAGTTTTTAAAAAGGAAAGCACTAGCTGAGCATGGTGGTGCACCTTTAATCCCAGCACTCAGGAGACAGAGGTAGGAGGATCACCATGAGTTCAAGGCCACCCTGAGACTGCACAGTGAACTCCAGGACAGCCTGGGCTACAGTGAGACCCTACCTTGAAAAATCAAGAAAAAAATAAAATAAAAAGGAAAGCACTTCTTAGTCTTAATGTAATTCTTCTGTTGTCTCCAGCCCAAACAGCTAGTTAGCCAGCTTTTCAACTAGGTCCAAGCAAGCCTTGGGATGAGAGGCCCCAGTGACACAATAGGCATGCCAGCAGTGGACCCAGGAGCAAGCTCTAGGTGGCGTCATTGGGCCTTAGTGGCAGAGTCAAAGCAGTTTGTGATCTATAGTAGGTTAGGGGTGGAGGTAGAGTGCAGAAACCTCGCTCCTTAACACTCCTTTTGGTGGGTATCCTCAAGCCTACCTGGGCGGCACCCTCTTCAAAACCTTTGATGACCTCCTGTTTGCCAATTCTGAACTTGAAAGGTTTGTTTCTGTCTCTGGATGAATCAAATTTCTTCCCATTTTGGAGCATTCCTGTCAAAGCAAGAAAAGGGTAGACCAGAGCTATAGCTGGGAGTTAACAACCTTTGGGATTTAGCAGTCTAATGTGAATTTCTCTTTTGTACAAACAAGCTCCTCTTCAACCTTCCCCACCTGCCCTGTTGTCCAAGCAGGTAACCTGGACATGTCCCTCTATCTCATCACATGTATAGCCTTTGGAATGGACCTACTTTATTTTTTTTTTTTGGGGGGGGAGTGTTGAGGTAGGTTCTTGCTCTAGCCCAGGCTAAGCTGGAATTCACCATGTAGTCTCAGGCTGGCCTTGAACTCACCGTGATCCTCCTCCCTTTGCCTCCATGCCTGGTTGACCTACTTTCTCCATTTCTGACCCCATCACTCTGGTGCTGTTGAGTTAACATGTCTTGCTGTGGACAGGAACATCCTCCTGACTGGCCTTTATACTCCAATTCTTCATTCTGCACCCCTACAGATTTTTTTCCTTTAATTTTTTTTGTTTGTTTTTGTTTTTTGAGGTAGGGTCTCATTCTAGCTCAGGCTGACCTGGAATTCACTATGTAGTCTCAGGGTAGCCTTGAATTCTCAGTGATCCTTCAACCTCTGCCTCCCAAGTGCTGGGATGAAAGGCGTGCACCACTATGCCCAGCTCCTTCAAATTTTTTTTATTATTTGAGAGAAAAAGAGGCAGACAGAGAGCTAATATGGGCATGCTAGGGCTTTCTGCCACTGCAAACAAACTCCAGACACATGCGCCACTTTGTAGATCTGCCTTTCTGTGAATAATGAGAAAGGGAACCCAGGCTGTCACACTTTGCAAGCCAGTGTCTTTAACCACTCAGCTATCTCTCCAGCTCTTTAAAAAAAAATTTTTTTTGAGCCAGGTGTGGTGGCGCACGCCTTTAATCCCAGCACTCGGGAAGCAGAGGTAGGAGGATCACCAAGAGTTTGAGGCCACCCTGAGACTACATAGTGAATTCCAGGTCAGCCTGGACCAGAGTGAGACCCTACCTCGCAAAACCAAAAAAAAAAAAAATTTGGAGAGAGAGGGAGAGGGAGACAGATAGAGAATGGGCGCACCAGCAGCCTCTCAGCTGCTGCGAACAAAATCTGGATGCATGCACCCCCTTGTGGTCAAGTGCAGCATGCGCCCTTGCATCACTTTGCATCTGACTAAATGTGGGACCTGGAGATTGGAACTGCTGGAGACTGGAACCAGCGTTCTTAAGCTTAGGAGGCAGGTGCCTTAACCGCTAAGCCATCTCTCCAGCCCTAAAAAAATTTTTTTAAATTTATTTGCAAGCAGAGAGATAAAGAGAATAGGTGTGCCAAGACCTCTAGCCGCTATAAACCACCTGGTGCATCTGGCTTACGAGAATTGAACCTGAGTCCTTTGGCTTTGCAGGCAAACAACTTAACTGCTAAGCCACCTCTCCAGCCCAAATCTGATCATATTCTCTTGCTTAAAACACTTCAAGAGCTTGCCAGGGTAGAGTCCAAATCCCTAGTTATCGCACTCAAGGCACTTCATCCTCAGGCTAATGCCATCAAAGCCCCCTCTGTTCATACCCCAACCCCCAGTGTCCTATTCAGGTTACAAGTTCTCAAATTCCTCTGCACTTTGAGTCTTCACTTCTCAGCCTCCTCTCCTAGGTATGTCAGCCTCAGGTTGAGTCCTCACCTAACATTCTAAAGGTTTCCCCAAAATGCAGATCCTAAAGGTGACCCAGGCAATCAGTGGTAGCTTTCAGACCCCATACAAACAGGGCTATCTGAGTCCAGAACAACACCCAGTTTCTGTCTCCAGGAGTTTGGATCCCTGATCTAGCTGCAGATAACTGTTCATCCCTGAGGTTCCCATGTTATCTCAGTCCAGCAGTCAAAAGCCCAACAGCTTTTTTTCTCCTATTTCCACTTTTTGCCAAGTATGGTAGCACATGCCTTTAATCACAGCACTAGGGAGGGTGAGGTAGGAGGCTCTCTGTGAGTTTGAGGCCAGAGTGAGTTCCAGGTCAGCCTGGGCTAGAGTGGCCCCTGCCTAGAAAACTAACAACAGCAGCAAAGTCTACATGGTACTCTATGACCTCTTCCTGCACCTGCTGGCCCATGACATGAAGTAATTTGGGACCAAAGAAAGACCTGGCCTATAAGTTCAGTGACTAGGTTCTTTTTGTTATTTTAGCGGTTTATTTTGTTTGAGACAAGGTTTCACTTTGTAGCCCCAGCTGATCTCAAACTCTTGATAATCCTCCTACCTCAGCCTCTCAAGGGCTGGGATGATAGGTGTGAACCACTGTACCCAACTGAGACTGGGTTCCAACTTTAGTCTGGTACGAATTCATTGTGTGGTATTGGGCAAGTCACTTCCACTGTCTGGGCCTTAAGAGTTTCATATGTGGGCTGGAGAGATGGCTTAGCAGTTAAGGCACCTTCCTACAAAGCCAAAGAACCCAGGTTCGATTCCCTAGAACCCATGTAAGCCAGATGCTCAGGGGGTTGCATGTGTCTGGTGTTTGTTTGAAGTGGCTACAGGCCCTGGCATGCCCATTAATTTTAGAAAAAGTTAAAAAAAAAAAAAAATGAAGGAGCCGGGCATGGTGGCACATGCCTTTAATCCCAGCAATTGGGAGGCAGAGGTAGGAGGATTGCCATGAGTTCAAGGTCACCCTGAGACTACATAGTGAATTCCAGGTCAGCCTGGGCTAGAGTGAGACCCTACCTCAAAAAACAAAAGCAAACAAAAAAATTAAGGGAAAATAAAGAGTTTCATATGCAACATAAGAGGCTATGCTCAGCTTAGTACCTGAGCTTGTATTATTTCACTTTTGAGCTCCCATAGCTTCAATGTATACTACAGAGTCTATTCACCTACCTCCTGGGTAGAACAGAGTAGGCTCTTGCACTGGTTCTAAATGAGGCACAGGAGAAAACCATTCTGGCTTACATGGAGATAAACAGATGGATGCTACAAAGATTAAATACAAACTCATGCACACACACAGTTACTAAGATATTCAGATACAGATCTACTTATGCACACTTTGGAGGGAAGCCCCGATGGCCAAACAGATGCTAAGAAAATATTGAGATACATATATTCACACAGGCTTGTACTCAGAAAAATACACACTTGAGATCTGTGCACACCCGCACTCCATTTATAGACTGGCTTTCTCATCCCCCATGCCTTCAGGTTTCATACACTTGAATCTACTTGAGAACATGTACAGTTATCTACTGCTCCAAGTTCAACCAAAACCACACAGTGCAGAAATAGACCCACCTATATATGCTTACTTCATTTGATAAAGATGGTACCACAACACTTCACGTGAAGGATGACTTTTTGGATTAACATTGTTGAGTCAACTGTATCTCCATATGGGGGGTAAAAACAATTGAATCTCAAACCCTCACACAAAAATCAATAGACCGCCGGGCGTGGTGGCGCACGCCTTTAATCCCAGCACTCGGGAGGCAGAGGTAGTAGGATCGCCAAGAGTTCAAGGCCACCCTGAGACTACATAGTTAATTCCAGGTCAGCCTGGACTAGAGTGAAACCCTACCTCGAAAAAACCATAAAAAAAAAAAAAAAAAATCAATAGACCTAGCTGGGCATGATGGTACATGCCTTTAATCCCAGCACTTGGAAGACTGAGGTAGGAGGACTGCCATAAATTCGAGGCCAGTCTGGGCTACAGAGTGAGCTCTAGGTCAGCCTGGACTAGAGTGAGACCCTAATTTAAAAAAAAAAAATTGGAGCCAGGCGTGGTGGCGCTTGCCTTTAATCCCAGCACTCGGGAGGCAGAGGTAGGAGGATCGCCGAGAGTTCGAGGCCACCCTGATACTACATAGTGAATTCCAGGTCAGCCTGGACCAGAGTGAGACCCTACCTCGCAAAACCAAAAAAAAAAAAAAAAAAAAAATTGGGGCCAGTCATGGTGGCACACACCTTTAATTGAGCACTCATGAGGCAAAGGTAGGAGGATCACCGTAAGTTCGAGGCCACCATGAGATGACATAGTGAATTCCAGGTCAGCCTGAGCTAAGGTGAGACCCTAGCTTGGAAAACTAAAAAAAAAAAAAAAAAAATGGGCTGGAGAGATGGCTTAGCGGCTAAGGCGCCTGCCTGCTAAGCCTAAGAATGCTGGTTCCAATGTCCAGCGGTTCCAATCTCCAGGTCCCACTTTTAGCCAGATGCAGTGAGGCAAGGGCGCAATGCCGCACTTGCCCACAAGGGGGCGCACGCATCTAGATTTCATTCATAGCAGCTGAGAGATTGCTGACGCGCCCATCTCTATCTGTCTCCCTCTCCCTCTCTATCTCTCTCTGTCTCTCTCTCCAAAAATAAATAAAAAATAATAATAATTTTAAAAAATTGGGGTCCAGGTATGGTGGTGCATGCCTTTCACCCCAGCACTCAGGAGGCAGAAGTAGGAGGATCACTGTGAGTTCAAGGCCACCCTGAGACTACATAGTGAATTCCAGGTCAGCCTGGACTAGACTGAGACCCTACCTCGAAAAACAAAAGCAAGGGCTGGAGAGATGGCTTAGTGGTTAAGCGCTTGCCTGTGAAGCCTAAGGACCCCGGTTCTCCAGGACCCACGTGAGCCAGATGCACAAGTGGGCGCATGCATCTGGAGTTCGTTGGCAGTGGCTGGAGGCCTGGCACGCCCATTCTCTCTGTCTCTACCTGCCTATTTCTGTATTTCTCTGTCTCTCTCAAATAAATAAATAATAAAATATTTTTTAAAATTTAACAACAAAAAAGAAAAACAAAAGCAAATAAACAAAACTACGTATATATATATATATTTTTGAACAATCACTAGACCTGGGCCTGATGAGATGGCTTGGTGGTTAAAGGCACTTGCTTGCAAAGTCTACTGGTTTGAGTTCAATTTCCCAGCACCCACGTAAAGCCAGATGCAAAAAGCAGTGCTAACATCTGGAATTAATTTAATTTACAGCAGCAAGAGGCCCTGGCACACACCCCAAGCTCTACACATGCAAACAAATATTTTTTTAATTTATTTATTTGTAAGCAGAGAGAGAAAGAAGAGAAGCAGACAGAGAGAGAATGGACACGCCAGGGCCTCTAGTCATTGCAAACGAACTCCAGATACATGTGCCCTTGTGCATCTGGCTTACGTGGGTTCTGGAGAATCAAACCAGGATCCTTTGGCTTCGCAGGCAAACACCTTAACCGCTAAGCCATTTCTCCAGCCCAGCAAACAAATATTTTGTTGTTGTTTTTCGAGGTAAGGTCTCACTTTAGCCCAGGCTGGCCTGGAATTCACAGTGATCCACTTATCTCTGCTTCTATGTGCTATGATTAAAGACACATACCACCATGCACAATAAATACTTTTTTTGTATTTTTTTCAAAGTGAGGGTCTCATCCTAGCCCAGGTTGACCTGGAACTCACAATACAGTCCCAGGCTGGCCTCAAACTCACAATGATCCTCCTACCTTTGCCTCCCAAAGTGCTGGGATTAAAGGTGTGTGCCACCATGCCCAGCTGTTTTTTTTTCTTTCGAGGCACAGTCTCAGTGCACCCACCTCTGCCATCCCCTGCAGGCCTAGGGTTCCCAAAGTGCTTGGCCATGCCTAGTTTTTTAGATGGGTACTGGAGAGTCAAATTGTGGTTTGTCCCTCATGCTCTAGTAGCAAGTGCTCTTAACCACTGAGCCATCTCCCCAGGACTCAATATTTACTTTTTAAAGTTTGTTAGAAGTCCCATACAGTCTCCTGCAATGATTCTTCCCCTACCACGGCCATTCTTAGCTGTTAGTGTTTAATATGTGTATATTGTAGAAAGACTTCACAAAAGGATGTTGTGGTTTCAATAACCTGATAAACAATACTCTGCAGCTTGGACTAGAGCGAGACACTACCTTGAAAACCAAAACAAACAACAACAACAACACTCTGTTTACAGCAAGTTGAGCAAATAAATCAATTACCCAGATCAAAGGCCCCATAGTAATTGGGCCACATCACTAGGAGATAAAACAGAACTCCCAGGCTGGAGAGATGGCTTTGCAGTTAAGGCACTTGCCTGCAAAGCCAAAGGACCCAGGTTTGATTCTCCAGGACCTACGTGAGCCAGATGCACAAGGGGACACATGCATCTGGAGTTTGTTTGCAGTGGCTGGAGGCCCTGGTGTGCCCATTCTTTCTCTCTCTCGTTCTCTCTCTCTCTCTCTAATAAATAGATAAAATATTTTTAAAAAGAAAACACAACTCCCCTTCACTGACATCAGTGACTGCTAGGAAACATCTTCATCACCAGCTAGAACCAACCTGGTGGTTCACACTGGCCCAGAGAACTGCTAAAAATGGCCCATCTGAGTATATCTTGGGAATTAAGCTGGCCTTGCTGTATGCTAAATGACTGTCACCCACAGAATTAGCCACAGTAGGAAGCAGGTCACAAGGCAGAGTCCTCACACCTCTTAGAACAGACACCTGCTCGTGATCTTCCTGCCAGCAGTCCTGAAGAACTCTTTAGAATGCCCCTTGATCCACCTGACCTTCACCTACACAGCATCCAGGAGGGGACAGGAGAGACGTGGGGCCCTCCCCAGCACCAGAAGACAAGTGCTGCCACCACTCCACACCTCTCCCTACATGGGAGTCTTCAGGTAAAGGCCTCACCATTTGCCCCATGAAGGCAGAGAACCCTCCTTTCTCAACTCTGTCTCAGGTGCCCAGCCCAGAACCTTGCACAGTTGGTGCCCACTTTCAGGAGTAGCTATTTCTGAAAAGATAACCAGAATTCTGGCCACTGTGGCAGACACCCTTTCCTGTATCCCAGCACTCTGGAAGCTGAGCCAGGTCACACTTCAGAGTTTGAGGCCAGCCTAGGCAACAGAGTGAGATTCTGTCTCAAACACACAGAACAAAGAAGGAGAGAGAGAGGGAGGGGAAAAAGGAGGGAGAAGGAAGGGAGGGAAGGAAGAAGGGAGGGAGGGAAAGAGAGTAAATAAAGCTGGGCATGGTGGCACACCCAGATCTGGGTGTGAGGCCACCCAGAGCCTACATAGTGAATTCCAGGTCAGCCCAGCCTGGGCTAGAATGACACCCTACCTCAAAAAAAAAAAAAAAAAAAAAGTAACTTAATTCTGACATGGCTAACCTCAGTTAGTATGATAGGATAGGGGCTCTTTCAGAAAAAGCCCCAAACATCAGACAGAACTAGGAAGGTTGGGCCACTACCCTGTCCACCATGAGGGAAGATACTGGAGATGCTAATTTCACTAGAGGCTAGCACCACAGACAACTGTGGTGAGCAGAGTGGGGAAAAGGGAGAGTGGTCACAGGAGGCTGGGCTGCCTTGGATTTTGGAGCTGATCTAGGGATAAACTCCTTAGGAAAAAAACTCAGAGGACATCCTGCTTTGGAAGGGCTGAGAGAGTGTAGCCTACCTGTATAGTGCACCACACATGTCTGACCCTTCTTAGGGAATGTCCTTCCTGTAGTGAGACACAAGGGTAAAAGGGGGAGTAGGGTATTAGAAAAACTCACCCAGGATATCCATGTGTGATAAGACCCAGACCTCAGGCCCACCTTCCCCTCCATACCCCGGACATGCTCAGAGCTCAGGCCCACATTTCCCTCCATACCAATGACATGCTCACAGCCCTCATTCTGGCTCTGTGCTTTGTAAGAGCCAAAATTAATCCTGCCCCTTTCCAGGTTGGATATGGACTCAATACCATTGGTCTCCTCAACTCACCAGTGTTTTTGTTTTGTTTAGTTTTTAAAACAGAGTCTCATGTATCCCAGGGTGGCCTCAAACTCACTATGTAGCTGAGGATGGTATGTGCCACTCTACCTAGTCTTATGCAAGGCTTGATGCACATTACGCAAGCACTCTGCCAACTGAGCTACTGAGCTGTATCCCTGGGTGCTCCATCTTTTTTTTTTTCTATTGCTCCTTTTACTTCCCTTCATCTATTCTGCAAACACTCCTGATCAGCTTACTATGTGCCAGGTTTCACTAGATTCCAGAGATGCAGAACACTCTATGAAGCCATGAGGAAGTTAGGGAAAGACTCAGATCATTTGCTGACTACCTACTGAGTGGCAGGCCTGTGTCTGATTCCAGCAATATAGAACAACACAGAAAAATTCCCCACTGTTTTGGAGTTTACATTTTAATAGAGGGAAACAACCAATACTCATAACCAATGTAATTATGGATTTGACGAATCTTCTAGAGAAATAACACAATGCTAAATTCAAGGAAAACAATGAGCCAACAATTTTAGAGACAGGATAGGAGGGCCTCTTGGAGCAGGTGATGTTTGAGCTGAGACATGAGGGGAGAAACAGTTCACAGACATGAAGACAGGAAAGGACGATTGTATTTACAGAAGAGAAAGGAGCAGGGTGACAGGAAAGAAGAGAAGGGAGGACAGATGTAGGAAAGAGACATATCATGCAAGGTTGCAGAGCTGTTTTAATACTCAGTGCAGTAGGAAATCACTAGAAAGTTTTAAGCAAGAGAATGACATATTCTGAATTAAGATTTTATAAGATCGCTCTGGCTGCTGTGGGTGGGATGAGATGGTAGGCATCTGTTGCAATAATTCAGATATCAATGATGGAGTGAATTAAGGTGTTGGCTGCAGAGAAGAGAGTGAAATAGATAAAAGATATATTTTGGAAATAGAGCCAACAGGGCATGCATATGGATAGGAGATGGTGGTCCAGGATGAGGGAAATGCTGAAAATAAGAATGATGCTTGCAGCTGGGTGTGGTGACACAGTGACACACAAGGAGGATCACTGAATTCGAGACCACCCTGAGACTACATAGTGAATTCCAGGTCAATCTGGGCTAGAGTGAGACCCCACCTTGAAAAAAAAAAAAAAAGCCTGGCATGGTGGTGCACATCTTTAATCTCAGCCTTCAGCAGGATGAGGTAGGAGGATCACTATGGGTTTGAGGCCAGCCTGAGACTAACCTGGGCCACAGCAAGACCCTACCTCAAAGAAAAAGAGAAAAAAAAAGCTTGGGTTTTTTGATTCAGGAGAATGGTAGGGTGGTGGAGCTGTTTCCTGAGATGGGAAGACTGGAGAGGAACAGATTTGTGCGGGTGGCAATCTTCATAAGCTTTTAGACATGTGAGTTTATACTGCAAGAGAGCAGATGCAGAGTCTTCAATGAAGGTGGATCATGAACTTGGGAAAGCTAAGAACCCAGCCAATAGTTAGATGACTGTGGGAGCCTGGAAAAGGGAACAACCTAGGACCAGGGAAGCCAGGGAAAGCATCACCGAGCAGAAAATCGTTAAACCAAGCCTTAAAGATAAGGAGTCCGATGGGGGAAGTATACAGATACAATCTGGAGAGGGAATAGCAAATAAAGCCTGGAGTCAGTATCTGGGGATGAAGCTCAATGGCACAGCACTTGCCTGGCATATGAAAAGCTTTGACCTGGACCCCAGTACAAGCACTGTAAAAAGAAGGCCTAGGAATCTCAGAGTCCAGCTGTAGTGTAAGCCCTTTCTGTTTCACTCCTGTAACCTTAGGATCCAGCACATGTTCCATAAATACTTGCCAAATGAATGGCATGTTTAACAACTTGCAGGCAGCTTGGCAAAGGTGGAGAAGTTGGTGGTGGGTACAGTGCAAGGACAGTAAGTAGTGAAGGAGGAAAGTGCATTGTGGAGCCCGGCGTGGTGGCGCACGCCTTTAATCCCAGCACTGGGGAGGCAGAGGTAGGAGGATCACGGTGAGTTCGAGGCAACCCTGAGACTACATAGTTAATTACAGGTAAGCCTGGACCAGAGTGAGAACCTACCTCAAAAAAAGAGGCTGTGGTGCAGAAAAAAAAAAAAAAAAAAAAGGTAATGGCAAAGTGTGGGACAGGTTTACTGGACCTTAGCACCAAGATTCCCATATGGACAGAGAAGCCTGTACCCCAGGAGTGTTCCTGGTACTGGCTTTGTTTCTCCTTCTCCAACCAAGAAGCCCTCAAATTTTCTGGGAATTTCTAAGAGGACGTTTGCCTGTTAAACCCTGCATACCTGGGGCCTTTGGGTCTGAATGAATTTTCTTCTTTTAAAATTTTCTTTAAAAAAAGAAATTGCTATTCCTTGCACATCCACACCCAATTATGTGAGGGCTTGGGAAAGTGAGTTGGTGCTGGTCCCTCGACAAGGGGCAAGGAACTGAGGCTGACTTGGAGGTGCACAAGGTGGGGAGCTCTGGAGTGGCTCGGTCGCATCTTGCACCATCCAGGCAGGTGGAACAGCAGGCCCAATGGCTGGGCTTTCAAGTTTAGGTATGCAGGACATGGTCGTGGACAGGATGGCCAGGGAGGCTGAGAGGGACAGGGACCATGGATGGACACGCCGGCGGCGGAGGGAGTGCGGTTTCCCACGCTGGCCCAGTCCCAAAATCTAACCACTGTCCATCCAGCCCTGAGCACTGCCTGACACGAGGCCCGGCGGCGTGGGGCGCGCTAGCAGGAGGTTCGCCCGGCAGCAGGGATCCCCAACCCACCCCGCCAAGCAAGCCCTTTCCGGGTTTCCAAAGCTCACTCCGCAGGGCGAGGAAAGCGGAGCTGAAACCCAGCCGCGGGGAGTCAGCAGCGGCGATAATGAACAGTTCCAGGGCAGGCGGTGGGGCGGCGGTGGCCCCGAGGGCGGCAGGGCGCAGACCCCAGCCCGAGGCCGCCGTCTTCGCTCCCCTAGGCGAGCGGGCGCGCAAGGGGATGTAGGAGGATCTCCTAGACCCCCGGGAATCAATCCCTGGGCCCGCCGACTGCCCGGAGTCAGACCCCCACCCGCGGGCCCCGCCCCGGGGACCCCTGCTCGCCCACCCCGCCGCCCGGTACCGTCTCCCGGGGAGATGGTCTCGATCTCCACGCCCATGTCGCGGTCCCCACCGGCCCCCTGGGGGTCCTCGCCGCAGCGACCCGACTCCGCAGGCCCGGCCCGCAGGCGCTCCGGCCGCCCCCTGCCGCCACTGCAGCGCCGAGCCGAGCGCCGGGAGCCGGGACCTGCGCGCCGCGGCGCCGGGCGGGCGGCGGGGTGGAGCCGCCGCGAGGTGGGGTCGGCCCGGCGGGGCGGGGCGGGGCGGGGACCCTGCGGGAGGCTCCAACCCGCCACACTCACGACCATCCCCGCGGAGCGTGGGAGCGGGCATGCATCGGTCCACGCGCCCGCTGACAGCGTATTTATTTAGCACCTGCTCCATGCAAAGCCCTGGGGAATCAGCCTGGTCCTGCGGACTAGGAGGAGGAGGAGGAGGCGATGAGACCAACCCTTGAATCGATGTGCCCAATACCCTGGGGCATCAGACCCACCCTGGCCAGGCTTCTGTAGGAGCAGCGCCGGGGGAAGGAACCAATTACTGCTGATTCCCCCCTCAACGCATTGAAGCCCGGTTCATCGTCCCTCAACGTTCGACCCCGAGCGTTTGTATCGGGTTCTCACTTTGCAAGGCAAAAATCAGCGTCCAGGGGGTACCAACTTGATCAAAACAGGACCGCTGCCCTGCAGACCCGAGCTCAGGACGCAGTCAGCGTGGAGTGACGAGAGAGGAGCTGCAGAAGGGGAGAACGACTTCTTCCCTCTCGCCTCCCTTCAGCACAGACAGGCAGAATTTTGGCAGGTATTTTTGTTCCCCCTTCCCCACTTGGTGCTGGGAATTGAACCCAGGGTCTCTTCTCACAGGCTAAACTCGTAACTGCTACACCTCCACCCTTTCGGAAGACATACTGGGAGGAAGTAACATCTACATGAAGGAGACTTGAACAAATGTAAACTAAACACAGTGGCTTGGACTTAGAATCCTACTGAGGCAGGAGGACCGCCATGAATGAGGTCCAGGTCAGCTTCAGTCCTAGTGAGACCCCCGCCTCAAGAAAATTAAAAATTAGAGGGCTGGGGAGACGGCTTAGCTGTTGAGGCCCTTGCCTGTGAAGCCTAAGAACTCGTGTTCAAATCTCCAGGTCCCACGTGAGCCAGATGCACAGTGACGAAAACGCACATCGTCGCACACGTGCGCAAGGGAGGACACTCCTCTGGAGTTCTTCACAGTGGCTGAAGGCCCTGGTACGCCCATATTCTCTTTCTCTGTCTACCCTCTTTCTCTAAATAAACAATACAATTAAAAAAAAAAAAAAAAACTTAAGGGCTGGGCCAGGCATGGTGGCACACGCCTTTAAACCCAGCACTTGGGAGGCAGAGGTAGGAGGATTGCTGTGATTTTGAGGCGACCCTTAGACTACATAGTGAATTCCAGGTCAGCCTGAGCTAGAGTGAGACCCTACCTCAGAAAAAACCAAAACCAAAACCAAAAAAAAGAAGAAGAAGAATATATAACATAAAATAGGACTGGAGAAATGGCTTAGTGGTGAGGCACATACCTGCAAAGCCTAGGACCCAGGTTCGATTCCCCAGTACCCATCTAAAGCCAGATGCATAACCTGTCTGCAGTTTGTTGGCAATGGCTAAAGGTCCTGGTGTACCCATTCTCTCCCCCTCTCTCTATCTGCTTCTCTCTCTCTCTCTTCCTTTCTTTTTCCCTTTATCACTATCTGCTTGTTTCTATCTCTCTCTCAAATAAATAAATAAATAAATAAATAAATAAATAAATAAATAAATAAATATTTAATTAAAGTATAAGCCAGGCATGGTGACACACACCTTTAATCCCAGCTCTCAGGAGGCAGAGGTAGGAGGATCGCTGTGAGTTCGAGGCCACCCTGAGACTACACAGTGGATTCCAGGTCAGCCTGAGCTAGAGTGAGACCCTACCTCGAAAAAAACCTAAAATATAAAATAGGGCTGGAGAGATTTCTCAGTGGTTAAGGCACTTGCCTGCAAAGCCTAACAACTTGAGTTCAATTCCCCAGTACCCACATAAGGCTAGATGCAGAAAGTAGCACATGCATCTGGAGTTTGTTCCTCTGTAAAGGCTGGAGGCCTTGGTATGCTCATTTTCTCTCTCTCCCTGCCTAGCACTCAGGAGACAGAGGTAGGAGGAGGACACTGTGAGTTCCAGGCCAGTCTCAGACTCATAGTGAATTCTAGGTCAGCCTAGGCTAGAGAAATATCCTACCTTGCAAAACCCAAAAATAAATAGATAAAATAACCATAGAAAGAAGGAAAGAAAGTTTCTCATCTTTCTCCTCATTCTGCATTGTTACAAATTACAAATTATAACAAGTGACACTGGAAGGTGAGTATGGAGAGAAAGGTTTGATCAAAGAAACCCAGAATGGGGGCTGGAGAGATGGCTTAGCAGTTAAGGCGCCTGCCTCCTAAGAATGCTGGTTCCAATCTCCAGCGGTTCCAATCTCCAGGTCCCACGTTTAGCCAGATGCAAAGTGATGCAGGGGCTCAATGCCGCACTTGCCCACAAGGGGGCGCACACATCTAGAGTTCGTTCACAGCAGGTGAGAGACTGCTGGTGCACCCATTCTCTGTCTCCCTCTCCCTCTCTCTCTGCCTCTCTCTGTGTTTCTCTCCAAAAATAAAAGAAAGAAAGAAAGAAAGAAAGAAAGAAAGAAAGAAAGAAAGAAAGAAAGAAAGAAAGAAAGAAAGAAAGAAAGAAAGAAAGAGAAAAAGAAAGAGAGAAAGAAAGAAACAGAAACCCAGAATGGGACCTTGAGGTGTTCTTCCTCCATTATTCCATCTCGACTCTCACAGGCGGCCAGGACATGAATGAAATTATAGACATACCTGAAGGAGGCCTGACTTTGGTGCGCAGGAAAGATGATGCTCAATTGTACTTGTGCAGATCAGGATCTGATTGATTGATTATTTATGAGAGAGAAAATGGGTGCACCAGGATCTTCTGCTGCTGCAAACAAACTCCAGATGCATGCACCACTATGTGTGCCTGGCTTTATGTGGGTGCTGGGGAATTGAACTTGGGCTGTTGGCATTTGTAGACAAGTGCCATTAACCACTGAGAAATGTCACCAGCCCCAGGGTCAGGATCTGAAATCCCCCATGGGCTGCTCAAAGATATGACCCAGGGTCTTCCAAGACCAAAGAAGGCTAGACACCTCTCCTCTCTCTGTCCCTGCTTATATATTAAATAAATGAATAAATATTTTTAAGAAAAGAAGTCTAGTGACACACCAATGCCATACCCTACGACCATGGGCAGGTACATTTGAAGTAGTGTAGAACAGATGTGTAGCTTGGAAGGCCTAGGAAGGAGCTTCAGGTGAATGTACACTACATTGCGTGTTATAAGAATTTTTTTTCTTTCTTTCTTTTTCTTTTCTTTTTTTTTTTTTTTTTTTTTTTTTTTGAGGTAGGGTCTTACTCTAGCCCAGTATGACCTTGAATTCACTATGTAATCTCAGGGTGGCCTCAAATTCACAGCAATCCACCTACTTCTGCCTGCCAAGTGCTGGGATTAAAGGCATGAGCCACCACGCCTGGATATTTTATTTTATTTATTTATTTATTTCAGAGAGAGAAAGAAAGAGAGAGAGAGGTAAAGAAGCAAAGAAAGAGAGTGAGAGAGAGGAAGGAAGGAAGGAAGGAAGGAAGGAAGGAAGGAAGGAAGGAAGGAAGGAAGGAAGGAAGAAAGGAAGGAAAAAAGAAGCAGAGAATGGACGCAGCAGGGCCTCTAGGCTGCAAACGAACTACAGATGCATGCGCCATCTTGTGCACCTGGCTAATGTGGGTCCTGGGGAAACGTGGGTTCTTTGGCTTTGCAGGAAAGCGCCTTGGCTGCTGAGCCATCTCTCCAGCCTATAAGAACTTTTTAAAATTATTTATTTATTTTGAGAGGGGGAGGGGTGTGGGAAAGGCAGATAGAACGGGCACACCAGGGATTCCAGCCATTGCAAACAAACTCCAGACGCATGCGCCCCTTTGTGCTTACGTCGATACTAGGGAATGGAACCTGGGTATTTAGGATTCCCAGGCAAACGCCTTAATCCCTAAGCCATCCGTCCAGCCCAAGAACATTTTGGGAGGGAGATTTTTATAGCATTTTAAAGGTGTCCCTGAGTCCTTTCCCCTAAACAAAAATTTTAGAAAACAGGGGTTTGTGGAGATGGCTCAGAGATTAAAGGCGCTTGCTTGCCAAGCCTCCAGGCCCAGGTTCAATTCCCCAGCCACTCATGTAAAACTGGACAGGCACTCCTTTGCAGTAACTAGACACCTAGGCATGCACACACACGTGCAAGCAAATACATGAGCTCTTTTTGGAAAAGGAACCGGTGTTTACCCTAGAGCTTTAGCTTTTCCTTTCACTAAGCGAGCTACGAGAACTGGGAGAAGCTAAAGCACTAGAACGTGATTAAGTGCAGCGATTTACGGACCGTGATTGCACAGGAACCACATTTCCCAGAGACCCTTGCGGCAAAACCCGAACATATTGGCCAATGAGAAGGACCCGATCCTAGAGTGACGTATGAAGTAGCCAGTCATCTTCGGGAGTTCGGACAGGCCGGACTTCGTCCACCTATCAGAGGACCTGGGGATGATGCTTCCGTTAGCTGCTCAGGATTTCTGATCCACGGCCCTGCACCTCGGTCAGCCTGAGGACCCTGGTTTTTCTTCTTTGTGGGGCAGTGAGACCAAAGGTATTTTGTCTCCTTTGCTGCCCTGGAGGGTATGGGGAGCCGGGTGTGGCCCAGTACCTCTATTTGGGAGAGAGGAAAAGGGACCGAGATGGCGGGCGTGGAGAGACAGTGAGGAGATCGGGGCTGGCCGGCGTGGGCGCTGGAGGGTGGAGACCCAGCCTGGAGGGGTTGACTGAGTATCTCTAGCCGCTCACGAGCCATACACCCTCAGGAGTTCGTCCAGGACATGAAAAAGGTTTATTTGCAAAGGCCTTTATCACAGCCTTATTCAGAGCAGGATAAAGTGCAACCAGGTGACTCAAGAATGAGTTCAGTACGCCGGCGTGGTGGCACGTGCCTTTAATCCCAGCACTCGGGAGGCAGAGATAGTATCACCGTGAGTTCAAGGCCACCCTGAGACTGCATAGTGAATTCCAGGCCAGGTCAGCCTGAGCCAGAGTGACACACTACATCGAAAAACCAAAAAAAAAAAAAGAGTTCAGTAAATTACATAATTTCGCCGTTCAACTTTTTTTTTTTAATTTTTTTTTTTTTTTATTTGGAGGTAGAGTCTTGCTGTAGTCCAGGCTGACCTAGAATTCACTATGTAGTGTCAGGCCGGCTTCAAACTCACAGTGATTCTCCTACCTCTGCCACCAGAGTGCTGGGATTAAAGGCGTGTGCCACTATGCCTAGCTCAACTTTAAAATAACAGGAAAATGGGGCAGGAGAGGTGGCTTAGTGGTTAAGGTACTTGCCTGCCAAGCCAGAGGACCTACGTAAGCCAGATGCATTAGGTGGTGCATGTGTCTGGAGTTTGTTTGCAGTGACTGCAGGTCCTGGTGCGCCCATTCTTTCACTGTCTGCCTCTCTTTCTCTCATAAATAAATAAAAATTTTAAATTAATAAAATAACAGGAGGCTGGAGAGATGGCTTAGCGGTTAAGGCTCTTGCCTGCAAAGCCAAAGAACCCAGGTTCAATTCCCCAGGTCCCACTAAGCCAGATGCACAAGGTGGCACATGTGTCTGGAGGTCATTTTCAGCAGCTAGATGCCCTGGTGCACCCATTCTCTCTCTGCTTTTCTCTGCTTCTTTCTCTCAAATAAATAAATAAATACAAAAATAAAATAAAACAACAGGAAAATACTAATAGATAATTTTAACAAAAAAAAGATCAGATACAAAGTACAGTGTTAAATAAAATTATAGGAAGTATTGACTTGGACAAGACTCCTGCACTGGACCCAACAGAAACAACTCAGTGTAATCACGGTTGTTGAGCTGTAGTTAATTGCAAGAGACTGCAACCACTTAAGCAATTAATTGTAGCCAATACATTGTCTCTATGCCTCCCTTTCCTCTGTGTGTGTTGCTTCGCTTTTGAGACAGGGTCTCATTCTATTGCCCAGGTTAACCTGGAATTTGTTGTGCAGCTCACGTTGGCTCTGAACTCATGGCCATCCTCCTGCCTCAGTCTCCTGAGTGCTGGCATCATATAGGTGCCCCACCACACTGGGCTTGGCTCCATGATTTCGTTTTTCTTTTCTTTTCTTTTCTTTTTTTTTTTTTTTGCAGTAGGGTGTCACTCTAGCTCATGCTGACCTGGAATTCACTATGTAGTCTCAGGGTGGCCTTGAGATGCCCAGCAATCCTCCTACCTCTGCCTCTCAAGTGCTGGGATCAAAAGTGTGCGCCACCACACCTGGCATATTTGTTTTTTTTTTTTTTTTTTTTTGGTTTTTCAAGGTAGGGCCCTGGCTGACCTGGAATGGCCTCGAACTCATGGCAATCTTCCTACCTCTGCCTCCCAAGTGCTGGGATTAAAGGTGTGTGCCACCATGCCCGGCATTTGTCTATTTTTTAAATTTTATTTATTTATTTATTTGAGAGAGGGCTGGAGAGGATAGCTTAGCAGTTAAGGCGCTTGCCTGCAAAACCAAAGAACCCAGGTTCAATTCCCCAGGACCCATGTAAGCCAGATGCACCTGGTGGCACATGCGTCTGGAGTTTGTTTGCAGCAGCTGAAGGTCCTGGGGTGCCTATTATCTTTCTATCTATTTCTTTCTCTCTCAAATAAATAAATAAATATATTTATTTGAAAGAGAGAAAGAGGCAGACACAGACTGAGTGTACCAGGGCTTCCTGCCACTGCAAATAAACTCGAGGTGCATGTGCCACTTAGTTCATCTGACTTTATGTGAGTACTGGGGAATCAAAATCAAGTGCTTAGGCTTTGTAGGAAAGCGCCTTATCCACTGAACCATCTCTTCAGCCCTATTTTAATTTTTTAATTTCAAGATAGGGTTTCACTCTAGCTCAGGCTGACCTGGAATTCACTATGTAGTCTCAGGTTGGCTCAAACTCATGGCGATTCTCCTACCTCTGCCTCCCAAGTGCTGGGATTAAAGGTGTGCCCCACTACCCACAGTTCTTTTATATTAAAAAAATATTTTATTAATTTATTTGAGATAGGCAGAGAGAGGGGGAGAGAATGGACACACCAGGGCCTCCAGCCACTGCAGATGAACTTCAGAAGCATGTGCCACCATGTGCACCTGGCTTATGTAGATCCTGGGGAATTGAACCTGGGCCCTTGGGTTTTTCAGGCAAGCACCTTAACCACTAAGCCATCTCTTCTGCCCTTCTCTTATTTTTTAAAATATTTTATTTTTATTTATTATTTATAAGAGAGAGAAAATGGGTATGCCAGGGCCTCTAGCCACTACAAATGAACTCCAGATGAAAGTGCCACCATGTGCATCTGGCTTACGTGGGTCCTGGGAAATTGGACCTGGGTCCTTAGGCTTTGCAGGCAAACACTTTAACTGCTAAGCCATTTCTCCAGCCTTTTCTTTTATTTTGATGTCATCATCTTTTCCTCCTATTATGAGGGCCTTGTGTAGGTAGAGCCAGACATTGTGAGATCATGGATATCCAGGCCATTTTGTGTCTGGAAGATTGTATTGTAAGCAGTTCTACCCTTCCTTTGGCTCTTACATTCTTTCTTCCAAATCTTCCACAAAGCCTTGGAAGATGTGATAGAGATGTTTCCGTGCTAAACATTCCACTCTCACGTTTTCTCAGCATTATGGTGATTTTTGAGTCACTGCCATCTGAAAAGAGAAGCTTCTTTATCCAAAAGTGAGTATGGGGCTGGAGAGATGACTTAGGGGTTAAGGTGCTTGCTTGTGAAGCCCAAGGACCCAGGTTCAATGTCTCAGTACTCATGAAACCAGATGCACTAGGTGGCACATGTATCTGGAGTTTGTTTATAGTGCCTAGAGGCCCTGGTGTGCCCATTCTCTCTCTCTGTCTCTCAAATAAATAAAAATAATTTTTTAAAAGTGAGAGTAGCATTAATATATGGATATAAACATTAAGAAAAGTGCTTAGAAGGAACAGGGCGTGATGGCGCATCCCTTTAATCCCAGCACTTGGGAGGAAGAAGTAGGAGGATCACTGTGAGTTTGAGGCCACCCTGAGACTACATAGTGAATTCTAGGTCAGCTGGGGCTAGAGTGAAATCCTACCTCAAAAAATTAAATTAAAAAAAGGGGGACTGGAGAGATGACTTAGCGGTTAAGGGGTTTGCCTGCAAAGCCAAAGGATCCTGGTTTGATTCTCTAGAGCCCACATAAGCCAGATGCACAAGGGGGTGGGGTACATGCATCTGGAGTTTGTTTGCAGTTGCTGGAGGCCCTGGTGCGCCCATTCTCTCTCTCTCTCTCTTTGCCTCTTTCTCTTAAATAAACATTTTTTTTTTTTTTTTTTTTTTTTTTTTTTTTTTTTTTTTTTCGAGGTAGGGTCTCACTCTGGCCTAGGCTGACCTGGAATTTACTATGTAGTCTCAGGGTGGCCTTGAACTCAAGGTGATCCTCCTACCTCTGCCTCCCGAGTGCTGGGATTAAAGGCGTGCGCCACCACGCCCGGCAACAAAAATATTTTTAAAAATTAAAAAAAAAAAATGCTTAGAGGGTCCCAGCACTTGGGAGGCAGAGGTAAGAGGATCACCATGAGTTCAAGGTCATCCTGAAACTACATAGTGAATTCCAGGTCAGCCTGGGCTAGAGTGAGACCCTCCCTTGAAAAACCAAAAAAAAAAAAAAAAAAAAAAAGCTTAGAGGGTACTTTGGTGGGTATAATACATGCATTTAGCCAGACAGTAGGGTTATGACCTCTTAAGTCATAGGCTTTTGACTAGGCTTTCAGCAGTACCAGGCATGTATTCCCTCCCATAGAGCAGGCCTCCAGTCTAATGAGAGAGCAGTTGGTATACCCCACAACAGACATGTCACTATTGCTCTAGCTCAGGCTAACCTAGAATTTGCTATGTCATCTCAGGTGGCTTCAAACTCATGGCAATCCTCCTACCTCTGCCTCCCTAGCATGTACCACCTGACATTATTGTTTTTTCTATTTCAGTGAAGAATTCACAGTGTGATTGGAATTTTGATGGTTATTGCATTAAATGTGTAGATTGCTTTTAGTAAGATTGACATTTTCACAATATTGATTATTCCAATCCAAGAACATGAAAAATCTTTCCATTTCTTACTGTCTTCTGCAATTTCTCTCTATTTTAAAATTTTTTTTTCCTTTTTATTGACAGCTTCCATACTTAGTAAACCATGATATTCCCTCCCCTCCCCCACTTAACCCTTCACAACCCTTTCTCTTTTATTTTGTTTTTTTTTTTTTTTTTTTTTTTTTTTTTTTGGTTTTGCGAGGTAGGGTCTCACTCTGGTCCAGGCTGACCTGGAATTAACTATGTAGTCTCAGGGTGGCCTCGAACTCTCAGCGATCCTCCTACCTCTGCCTCCCGAGTGCTGGGATTAAAGGTGTGTGCCACCACGCCCGGCTCTCTTTTATTTTGATGTTATCTCATCATCTTTTTCTCCTATTATGAGGGTCTTCTGAAGGTAGTGCAAGGCACTGCGAGGTCATGGATATCCAGGCCAGTTTCTGGGTAGATGATTGCATTGTAAGTGGTCCTAACCCTTCTTTCGGCTCTTACATTCTTTCTGCCACTTCTTCTGCAATGGACCCTGAGCCTTGGAAGGTGTCATGGAGATGTTTCAGTGCTGAACACTCCTCCATCACATCTTCTCAGCGCTATATTGCCTTTTGGATCATCCCAGTGGTCACCGCCATTTGAAAAGAGAAGCTTCTCTAACCAAAAGTGAGAGTAGCATTACCATGTGGGTATGAGCATTACGTAAAGTGCTGACAAGGCAATTTAGTGGCCATAATATATGCATTTAGCCAGAAAACAGCAGTTGTTACAATCCTAAGGCTCATGACTTCCCCGACCATAAGGCTTCTTTTAGTACCAAGCATGTATTCCCTCCCATGAGCAGGTCTCTAGTCCAATTAGAGAGCAGTTAGTGTCCCCCAGAACAGACATGCCACTATTGCACCCATTGGCTCATTTGGCCTGTCTGGCTAAACTTGAGGCTTGCAGTGTCCACTGTTTTCACCACCGATGGCTTCTGTCTCCCATAGGGCTACATGCAGTGCAGCTTTTTGGTTTAATATTTTTAATTTATTTTATTTGAGCGTGACAGGCAGACAGAGAAGTAGGCAGAGAGAGAGATTGGGTGCGCCAGGGCCTCCAGTCACTGCAAACGAACTCCAGATGCATATTCCACCTTTTGCATATGGTTTAAGTGGGTCCTGGGGGATTGAGCCTCGAACCAGGGTCCTTAGGTTTCATAGGCAAGTGCTTAACCGCTAAGCCATCTCTCCAGGCTCCAGTGTAGCTTTTTCTAGCTGTCAGCCAGCTGGTCTACAGGAAGGAGGTTTTCAGCTCATCTACAGTTTGATTTCTCAGTGACCTTGCAGCCCAGACATATGGAGTCTTTAGCAATAGGGTCTTATCATCTATTCCTGGTGGGAAACCAAGAGCTTTGGCAGTAGGCTGTAATGTTTTAGGACCATCAGGGACCTCTCTGGCCAACAACTCACTGGAAGGTATCCCAGCCGTGGCACTGAAATTTTTCTAGTAATAGTCTATGTCTTCTGGGTGTGCCATTATCAAAAACAGTAGGTTATCATATGGCTTATTCACAATATTCTGAATTTTGATTAACCCCCCACCCATCTTCTACTCAATCTCTTCCCCTGACCTTGTTTAGGCCATTCCACCCGCAGTAATCTGTTCGTCTACTTACATATATACATTACCACCTCCTTATGTCCACCCCTCTCCTCCCTCCCTATAGCCCTTTTCTAGCTTGCTGGCCTCTGCTACTAAGTTTTACTCCAATTCACACACAAAGTCTGTACATTTGTAACGAGGATTCACATATGAGAGAGAACATGAGTCATTTAGCTTTCTGGGCTTGGGTTACTTCACTTAATATAATCCTTTCCAGATCCATCCATTTCCCTTCAAATTTCATAATTTCATTTTTCTTTACCACTGAATAGAACTCCATTGTATAAATGTACCACATCTTCATTATTCTTTCATCAGTTGAGGGACATCTAGGCTGGTTCCATTTCCTAGCTACTGTGGATAAAGTGGCAATAAACATGGTTATGCAAGTTAAGAAAAATCCTTGGGATATATGCCTAAGAGTAGTATAGCTGGGACATATGGTAAATCTATTTTTAGCTGTCTCAAGATCTTCCACACTGATTTCCACAATGGCTATACCTGATTACATTCCCACCAGCAGTGTAGAAGGTTTCCTCTTTTTCCACATACTCACCAACATTTATTGTCATTTGTTTTTTTGATGATAGCCATTCTGACAGGAGTGAGATGGAATCTCAAAGTAGTTTTTATTTTTTTGCAAGCAGTGAAAGAGATGACAGAGAGAGAATGGGTGCGCCAGGGCTTCTAGCCACTGCAAACAAACTCCAGATGCATTTGTCCCATTTTGCATCGGGCTTATGTGGGTACTGGGGAATTGAACTTGGGTCCTTTGGCTTTGCAGGCAAGTGCCTTAACTGCTAAGTCATCTCTCCAGCCCTCAAAGTAGTTTTAATTTGCATTTTCCTGATGAGTAAGGATGTAGAACATTTTTTAAGATGTTTATATGCCATCTGTATTTCTTCTTTTGAGAGCTCTCTGTTTCATTCCTTAGCCCATTTTTTTATTGACAACTTCTTTACATATAAAAAACACATGATATTTCCCTCCCCTCCCATTTCCCTTTAGAACTCCAATCTCTGTTATATCCCCTCCCTCTCTTCATTAGTCTCTCTTTTAATTTGATGTCATCATCTTTTTCTTCTATTATGAGGGTCTTGCGAAGGTATTACTAGGCACTGCAAGATCATGGATATCAAGGCCAATTTCTTTCTGGACAGTTGCATTTTAAGGAGTCGTACCCTTCCTTTGGCTCTTACATTCTTTCCTCCCCCTCTTCTGCAATGGGCCCTAAGCCTTGAAGGGTGTGACAGAGATGTTTTAGTGCTGGGCACTCCTCCATCCCTTCTTCTCAGCAAATGTTGCCTTAGCCCATTTTTTAATGCAATGTCTCTTTTGAGTGTTCTAGTTTTTGTAGAGATCCTTCACTTCCTTGGTTAGGTTTATTCCAAGATACTTTATTTATTTATTTTGAGGCACTTGTGAATGGGAGTGATTCCCTGATTTCATCTTTGGCATGTTGTTGACATATGGGAAGGCTACTGATTTCTGTGTGTTAATTTGGTATCCTGCTACATTGCTGAAAGTGTTTATCAGCTGTAACAGTTTACTGGTAGTCTTTGTGTCCTTTATGTATAGAATCATATCATCAGAAAATAATTATAATTTGATCTCTTCCTTTCCAATTTATATCCCTTTTATTTGTGTCTCTTACATTATTGCTGTAGCCAAGATTTCTAGTACTATATTAAATAAAAGTGGTGATGTAGACACCCTTGTCTTTTTCCTGATTTTGGTGGAAAAGCTTCAAGTTTTTCCACACTTAGTATTATGTTATCTATAGGTTTGTTGTAAATAGCCCTTATTATGTTGAGATGGTCTTTCTATTCTTAGTTTCTTTAGGACTTTTACCCTGAAGAGATATTGGATTTTGTCAAATACCTTTTCTGCATCTATTGAGATGTTCATGTGATTTTATCCCTTATTGCATTTATATAGGGTTTTACATTTATCGATTTGCATATGTTGAACCATCCCTGCATCTCTGGGATAAAACCTACCTGGTCAGTTGGGGTAAGTGATCTTTTAGATATATTTTTATATTCTGTTTGCCACTATATATATATTGGTTTTTCCAAAGTAGGGTCTTGCTCTAGCCCAGGATAACCTGGAAATCACACTATGTAGTCTTGGGGTGGCCTTGAATTCATGATGTTCTTCCTACCTATGCCACCAGAGTTCTGGGATTAAGGGCATGCACCACCACGCCCAGCAGTTTGCCAGTATTTTGTTGAGAACTTTTGGTTCTATTTTCATGAGGGAGATTGGTCTATAATTTTCTGTTTTTTTTTTTTTTTTTTTTTCCCCAGGCTGACTTGGAATTCACTATGTAGTCTCAGGGTGGCCTCAAACTCACAGCAATCCTCCTACCTCTGTCTCCCAAGTGCTGGGATTAAAGGTGTGCGCCACCACGTCCAGTGGTTAATTTTCTGTTTTTGTTCTTTGTCTTGTTTTGGTATCAGGGTAATGCTGGCTTTGTAGGAGGAATTTGGTAGAATTCCTTCCTTTTCTATTTTATGGAAAAGTTTGAGAAGCATTGGTGTTAGTTCTTCCATGAAGGTCTGGTAAAATTCACCAGTGAATTGCCTGGACTTTGTTTAGTTGTGAAATTTTGTTGTTGTTGTTGCTGTTGTTGTTTAGGTAAAATCTCACTCTAGCCAAGGCTGACCTGGAATTCACTACGTAGTCTTAGGCTGGCCTTGAACTCATGGTAATCCTCCTACTTCTGCATCATGAGTGCTGGGATTAAAGGTGTGCGCCCACTGCCCAGCTAGTTGGAAGATTTTCTTTTTTTTTTTTTTGGTTTTCTGAAGAATGGTCTCACTCTAGCTCAGGCTGACCTGGAATTAACTGTGTAGTCTCAGGGTGGCCTCGAACTTATGGTAATCCTCCTACCTCTGCCTCCCGAGTGCTGGGATTAAAGGTGTGTGCCACCACGCCCAGCTATTTATTTATTTTTATTTGAGAGAATGGGAGAGAGAGAAAGAGGCAGATAGAAAGAATGGGTGCACCAGGGCCTCCAGCCACTGCAAAATCAGTATCCACATTTTTATGTGAGTTCTGAGAATCCCAACTCTGGTGCTCACACTTTTGTGGCAACTGATTAGCCCACTGAACCAACTCCCCAGCCTATCTATCTATATTTTTTTTCTTTTTGGTTTTTCAAGTTAGGATCTCACTCTAGCCTAGGCTGATCTGTAATTCACTATGTAGTCTCAGATTGTTCTCAAACTCACAGTGATCCTCCTATCTCTGCCTCTTGAGTGCTGGGATTAAAGGTATACATTACCATGCCAGGTCTGCTATATATATATATATTGGGTTTTATTTTTTTGAAGTAGGGTCTCACTCTAGTCCATTCTGACCTGGAATTTACTATGGAGTCTCAAGCTGGCCTCAAACTCAGCAATCCTCCTACCTCTGCCCCCCAAGTACTGGGATTAAAGGCATGTGCCATCACGCCCAGCCTGCTATATTTTTAATAACACCACAATATCAATTTTTTTTTGGTGCCAGGGATTGGAGCTAGAGCCTTGCATATGTTAAGCATATGAACTGAACTACATCTTTAGCCCACAATATCTTTTTTTTTTTTTTTTTTGGAGAGAGACACAGAGAGACAGAGAGGGAGAAGGAGACAGATAGAGAATGGGTGGGGCCAGCAGTCTCTCAGCTGCTGTGAACGAAATCCAGATGCATGAGCCCCCCCTGTGAGCAAGTGTGGCATTGCGCCCTTGCGTCACTTTGCATCTGGCTAAACGTGGGACCTGGAGATTGGAACCGGGTTCTTAGGCTTAGCAGGCAGGCGCCTTAACCTCTAAGCCATCTCTCCAGCCTCCCCCTTTTTTTTTTTGTGAGATAGGGTCTCACTCTAGCGCAGGCTGACCTGGAATTCACTATGTAGTCTCAGGATGGCCTTGAACACATGGTAATCCTCCTGCCTCTGCCTCCCTAGTGCTGGGATTAAAGGCGTGTGCTACCATGTTCGGCTAACAATATCTTTTTTTTTTTTTTTTTTTGAGAGAGAGAGAGAGGCAGAGAGAGAATGGGTGCACCAGGGCCTTTTCAGCCACTGCGAATGAACTCCAGACACATGTTCCCCCTTGTGCGCATGTGCAACATTGTGTGCATGTGTCACTTTTGTTGTCTGGCTGTGCGTGGGACCTGGAGATTCGAACAAGCATTATTAGGTTTTGCAGGCAGGCACCTTAACCGCTAAGCCATCTCTCCAGCCCTAACGATATCTTTTAATATCCATTCTATATTCAAATTTCTACAGACAGAGGGAGGGAAAGAATAGACATGCCATGGCCTCCAGCCACTGCAAATGAACTCCAGATGCCTGTGCCACTTTGTACATGGGTACTGGGGAATTTAATGAACCTGGACTAGCAGGATTTGTCTTTAACTGCTGAGCCCCTTTCCAGCCCCTTTCTTTGCTTTTTATGGCATAATAGTCTCAATTCACTCGCTGTACTTTTATACCACAACCGTATTAACCTGTGCAAGGTCCAGGTCTGTTATCTTTTTTCTCTCTCTCTCTCTCTCTTTTGGTTTATTTATTTGACAGAGAGAGAGAGAGAGTGAGAATGGGCATGCCAAGGCCTTCAGCTGCTTTAAACAAACTCCAGATGCATGTGCCACTTTGTGCATCTGGCTTATGTGGGTCCTGGAGAATCGAACCTGGGTCCTTTGGCTTCGCAGGCAAGTGCCTTAACCAATAAGCCATCTCTCCAGCCCTGTTCTCTCTTCACTCAGCTCTTTTTAATTATTTATTATTATTATTATTATTATTATATTTTTGTTTTGTTTTGTTTTGTTTTGTTTTCCGAGGTAGGGTCTCACTCTGGTTCAGGCTGACCTGGAGTTCACTCTGTATTCTAGAGTGGCCTCGAACTCACGGTGATCCTCCTACCTCTGCCTCCCAAGTGCTGGGATTAAAGGCGAGTGCCACCACGCCTGGTTTATTTATTATTATTACTTTAAAATACATTTTATTTATTTATTTGAGAGAGAGAGAATGGGCATGTCAGGGCCTCTGTCCACCACAAAAGAAGTCCAGATGCATGCACCCCCTTGTGCATCTGGCTTATGTGGGTCCTGGAGAGTCGAACCGAAATCCTTTGGCTTGCAGGCAAATGCCTTAACCACTAAGCCATCTCTCCAGCCCTCTCTTTTTTATTTTGAGAGATAGAGAAAGAGAGAATGGGCACTTCAGGGCCTCCTGCTATTGCAAAGAATTCCAGATGCATGAGCCACATTGTGCATCTGGGTTTATGTGGGTATTAGGATATTGAATGTGGGTCAACATACTTTGCCAGCAAGTGCCTTTAACCACTGAGCCATCTCTTCAGCCTGAAGTTTGTCTGTTGTTTTATAGGATCTTCTGCCTTCTGGCTTTGTCTGATTGTTTTAATATTTTTATTTATTTATTTATTTAGTTAGTTAGTTATTAGAGACAGAGAGAGGGAGAGAATAGGCGTGCCAGGGCCTCTAGCCACTGCAAACGAACTCCAGATGAATGCACCACCATGTGCATCTGGCTTACGTGGGACCTGAAGAATTGTACCATGGTCCTTAGGCTTTGCAGGCATGTGCCTTAACTGCTAAGCCATCTCTCCAGCCCATTATTTATTTTTTTTAACTTTTTTTTTTTTGAGAGAGTGAGTGAGTGAGAAGGAGCGAGAGAAAAAGGCAGATAGAGAGAGAGAATGGGCACAACAGAGCCTGCAGCAAACAAACTCCAGTTGCATGCACCCCCTAGTGCGTACATGGATCCTGGGGAATGCTATCTCTCTAGCCCCTTTAGTTCACTTTTTTAAAAATATTTTTTAAACTTATTTATTTTGATTTTGATTGTTTTTTTCATGGTGTGACTTTCCTTTTGAATCATTTCAGATAACCTTTATCAGAAAGGATGGAGCTAGGAAAAGGAAAACTGCTCAGGACTGGACTGAACACATTGTATCAAGCAACACACCCGACCCATGGCCTTGCTTGGACTGATGGGAATCAGGTAGTCCTGACTGATTTACAGCTTCAGAGTGGACAGGCCAGGTTTGGGGACTCCAGAGTCATTGGACAATTTGAACATGTCTGTGGGCTTTCTTGGGCACCACCTGGCCCAGCTGACCTGCCCACTCTGCTTGCTATCCAGCACAAGAAGCATGTCACTGTGTGGCAATTGTGTCCCAGCACTGTGGAGTCAAGTACATTGTCTCAGACCTGTGAAATCATTGAATCACACCCTGTCCTTCCTCAGGGCTGTGTGTGGCACCCAAAACATTCTGTCCTGACTGTGTTGACTGCACAGAATGTCTCCATTTTTCCTAATGTTCACTGTGACAACTCCCGAGTAAAAGTGGATAGTGACACCCAGGGCCGCATTCATTGTGCATGTTGGACCCAGGATGGCCAGAGGCTGGTGGTGGCAGTGGGCAACAGCCTTCATTCTTACATTTGGAACAGTGCTCAGAAGACACTTCACAGGTGCTACTTCTGTCCAGTATTGGATGTGGACAGCTGCATTCGCTCCATCACAGCTACTGTGGACTCACAAGTTGCTTTAACTACTGAGCTTCCCCTGGATAAGATTTGTAGCTTAAATACATCTGAAGCCGTTGATGTTGCACCTCATGGTGATGTTTCTGGTCAGCACACCCTTCCTGTAATGGGTGACATGCCCCCTGTGGATAAATGGGCAGCTGTTTCTGAAATGAGTTCTGGAAAAGCAATTTCACCTTCCTTTTCAGAGCCCCTGGATCTAACTCATATACGTTTCAACCAACCTAAGGATGAAGAGAATTTTCTTATTTGTCTAAGAAAACAGGATTACTTGACAGGTACTGGTCAGGATTCTTCTCATTTGGTCCTTGTAACCTTTAAAAAAGCGAGTACTGTGACCAGAAAAGTCGCTATTCCAGGCCTTCTGGTTCCTGATGTAATAGCATTTAATCTTAGAGCACAGATAGTAGCAGTGGCTTCCAATACTTGTAATATAATTTTGATCTATTCTGTTATTCCATCTTCTATGCCAAACATCCAGCAAATTCAGTTAGAGAGTAGTGAAAGACCAAAAGGCATATGTTTCTTGACAGACAAATTATTATTAATTTCAGTAGGAAAACAAAAATCGACTGAAACTGCATTTCTTCCTTCTTCAGAATCTGATCAGTATAACATTCGCTTGATTGTTAGAGAAGTAATGTTGGGAGAAGAATCTTTGGTAACATGTAATAAAAACCAGAGTGCTTATTCTGCTTTTAACACTGAGTTAAATAAAGCAGAGAAAGAAAAGTTAATTGAAAGTCTTTCCCCAGGTTTTAGTTACCAAACCAGGGGGCTCTTGTTAACAGCTAATACCTGTATTCAGAGTGGACTGTCTGAAAGACCCCTTATTAAAGAAATCAAAAGTCCTTCATCCACTATCTCTGATGGTTCCATTGTCCTGGACACACTCCATAGACCCTCCTGGGTCTGGACGACATTGCCCAGACCCAGCAGAACACCAGACCACACTAGCACACCAGAACTTCCTAATTTGCCTCAAAGAGAGAACTTTAAAAAGGAAAAGGAAATTTACCAGCTATCTAAAGAAGTGGAAATTTTAACTAGGAATATCATTGAAATGAAGCAGTATCTTTTTGAACTCCTGGATTTCACACATAATGAGAAGAAATCCTCTCCAGTCTACCCACTCTCTCGGGATCCTCCTTATGTTCACCTCATTTATCAGGTAACTTCCTTGTTGAGGAACTTCTGCTAATACATGAAAGTTGCATTCAGTGAGTACTGCCAAAAACATGAGGAAGAAGGGTCAATTAAATGTCATTGACCTGGGCATGTTATAGTACAGGAAAGTTTTGTTGGATGTTAGGCTACCAACCAGATAAGCACATACACTAGGCTACACCATGTTTCATTCTGTTCTTGTATGAATTAATGATTGCACTTACTCCATTTATATTTAGGGGATACACACACACACACACACACACACATACATATATATATATAAATTTTTTTTTGAAGTAGGGTCTCTTTCTAGCCCAGGCTGTCCTGGAATTAACTATGTAGTCTCAGGGTGGCCTCAAACCCATGGTGATCCTCCTACCTCCACCTCCCAGGTGTTCAGATTAAAGGTGTGAACCATCATGTCTGGCAATATTTTCTTTAAAAATATCTTATTAGCTAGGCGTGGTGGCACATGCCTTTAATCTGAACACCTTGGAGGCAGAGGTAGGAGGATCACCATGGGTTTGAGGCCACCCTGAGACTACATAGTTAATTCCAGGACAGCCTGGGCTAGAAAGAGACCCTACCTCGAAAAACAAACAAACAAAATTATTGAAGCCAGGAATGGTGGCACACACCTTTGGTTCCAGCACTTGGGAGGTAGAGGAAGAAGGATTGCCATGAGTTTGAGGCCAGCCTGAGACTACATAGTGAATTCCAGGTCAGCCTGGGCTAGAGTGAGACCCTACCTCGAAAACCCAAAAATAAATAATAAATAAAAATAAATAAATAAATAAGAATATGCATCTGGCATATATGGGTACTGGGGAATCAAACCTGTGTCCTTAGGCTTCACAGACAAGGACTTTAACCGCTAAGCCATCTCCAGCCCAAGGGAAATTTTTTTTTCTTATTTAATGAGGCAGAGAGAGAGAAAAAATTGGCCTGCCAGGGACTTCAGCCACTGAAATTGAACTCCAGACGTGTGCCACCTGGTGTGCATGTGCAATCTTGCATCTCACTTACACGGGCAAGCGCCTTAACGCTAAGCCATCTCTCCAGCCCAGGAAAAATAATTTTTTTTTTTTTTTCCGAGGTAGGGTCTCACTCTAGCCCAGGCTGACCTGGAATTCACTATGTAATCTCAGGGTGGCCTCGAACTCTCGGCGATCCTCCTACCTCTGCCTCCCAAGTGCTGGGATTAAAGGCGTGCGCCACCACACCCGGCTCGGAAAAATAATTTTAATTGTGTTTATTGTGAAACCTTTTCCTTGTACACTGGGGATATTATTTAGTTTTATTTTTTTAATGTGCTCATGTAATTTTTTAAAAATTTTATTTGTTTGCAAGCAGAGAGAAGAAAGACAGATAGAAAGAATGGGTATACCAGGGCCTGCAGCTGCTGCAAATGAACATGGCACTTTGTGCATCTGGCTTTATGTGGATACTGGGGAATTGAACCTGGGTCATTATGCTTTGAAGGCAAATGCCTTAACCTATGAGCCATCCATCTCTCCAGCTCATATAAAATGTTTTGGTCTTTTTTATTTATTTACTTATTTTTATTTTTTTGAGGTAGGGTCTCACTCTGGCCCAGGCTGACCTGGAATTCACTATGTACTCTCAGGGAGGCCTGAAACCCATGGTGATCCTCCTACCTCTACCTCCCGAGTGCTGGGATTAAAGGCATGCGCCACCATGCTTGGCTTCTGGCTCCATTTTTTATTATTTATTTTATTTGAAAGAGAGAGAGAGGCAGATAGGGATAGAATGGGCTGGCCAGGGCCTCTAGCCACTGCAAACAAACTCTAGATGCATGTGCCACCTTGTGCATCTGGCTCACATGGGTCCTGGGGAATTGAAACTGGGTCCTTAGACTTCTTTTTTTACTTAACGATGCATGATCATGTACTTACCAGCAACATATAGACTCTTCCTTTTACTCAGTCTTGCTAGTATGATCAGCATGAAATGTTATTCCCCCATTATTTTATTTTACTTACTTGTGTGTGTGTGTGGTAGGTTCTCACTCTAACCCAGGCTGACCTGGAATTGCCTTTGTAGTCTCAGGCTGGCCTCAAATTCACAGCAGTTCTACTACCTCTGTCTCCCAAGTGCTGGAATTAAAGGTGTGTACCACCATACCCAACTTTATTTCACTTTTTTTTGCTTTGTTTTGTTCATCAAGGTAGGGCCTTGCTCTAGCCCAGGCTGACCTGGAATTCACTATGTATTCTCAGGGTGGCCTTGAACTCAGAGTGATTCTCCTACCTCTGCCTCCTGAGTGCTGGGATTAAAGGCGTGCACCACCACGCCCGGCTATGTTTTCATTTTTAAAATAACATTTTATTTTTGGGCTGGAGAGATGGCTTAGCGGTTAAGACACATGCCTGTGAAGCCTCAGGAGCCAGATTCAATTCTCCAGGTCCCACCGTAGCCAGATGCACATGGTGGCGCTTGTGTCTGGAGTTTGTTTGCAGTGGCTAGAGGCCCTGGCATGCACATTCTTTCTCTCTCTGTCTCTAATAAATAAATAATAAAATCTTTAAAAAATAAAAGCTGAGGGCTGGAGAGATGGTTTAGTGGTTAAGGCACCTGCTTCCTAAGCCTAAGAACACTGGTTCCAATATCCAGCGGTTCTAATTTCCAGGTCCCATGTTTAGCCAGATGCAAAGTGACACAAGGGCGCAATGCCGCACTTGACCACAAGGAGGCACATGCATCTGGATTTCGTTTGCAGCAGCTGAGAGGCTGCTGGCATGCCCATCTCTATCTGTCTTCCTCTCCCTCTCTCTTTGTCTCTCTCTATCTCTCTCCAAAAATAAATAAATAAATAAATAAATAAATAAATAAATAAATAAATAAATAAATAAATAAATAAAAGCCGAGTGTAGTGGCACACGCCTTTAATCCCAGCCCTCTGGAAGCAGAGGTAGAGGATCACCGTGAGTTTGAGGTCACCCTGAGACTCCAGAGTGAATTACAGGTCAGCTTGGGCTAGAGTGAGACCCTACCTCTAGAAAAAATATATATATATATATATATATATATATATATATATATATATATATTTATTTGAGAGAAAGGTAGAGAGGAGAGAGAGAGAATGGGTGTGTGGGTATGCCAGGGCCTCTAGCCACTGCAAACGAACTCCAGACGCATGCACCACATTGTGCATCTGGCTTACATGGGTCCTGGGGAATTGAACCTGGGTCCTTTGGCTTTGCAGGCAAATGCCTTAACTGGTAAGCCATCTGTCCAGCCTGTTTCCTTTTCTTCCTTCCTTCCTTTCTTTTTCTTTCTTTCTTTCTTTTGCCAATTGATTATGAGTTCTCTATATTCATTTACTCCTATTCAATAATCAGCTCATGGACTGGAGAGATAGCTTAGGTATCTCAAGGAAGTGCCTTAACTGCTAAGTTATCTCTCTAGCCCATATAGTTCTTTTTTAATGACAAAAGTAAAAGCACTGCCATGAGTTCGAGGCCATCCTGTGACTACATAGTGAATGCCAGGTCAGCCTGGGCTAAAGCAAGACCCTCCCTCAAAAAAACAAAACAAAACAAAAAAAGTAAAAGCAGGGGCTGGAGAGATGGCTCAGCAGTTAAGACATTTGCCTACAAAGCTTTATAACCTGGGTTCGATTTCCCAGTGCCCATGTAAAGCAATATGCACAAAGTGGTGCATGCATCTGGAGATTTGGAATTCTTTTGCAGAGTCAAGAGGTCCTGATATGCCCATTCTCTTTTCCCTCTTTCAGAGTAGGATCTCACTCTTGCTCAGGCTAACCTGGAACTTACTCTGTTTTTGTTTTTCTAGGCTGGCCTTGAACTCACCATAATCCTCCTACCTCTGCCTACTGAGTACAGGATTAGAGGTGCCTCCATACCCAGCTTCCCTCTCTCCTTCACTCTCTTTCTCAAAAATAAGTCAGTGTGGGGCTGGAGAGATGGCTTAGCAGTTAAGCGCTGGTCTATGAAGCCTAAGGACCTCAATTTGAGGCTCAATTTTCCAGTGCCCACGTAAGCCAGATGCACAAGGAAGTGCATGCATCTGGAGTTATTTCGCAGTGGCCGGAGGCCCTGGTACACCCATTCTCTCCCTCTCCCTCTCTGCGCTCATTCTCTCCCTCTCTCTCTTTGCCCATTCTCTTCTTCTCTCTCTGCCTCCTTCTGTCTGTCACTCTCAAATAAATAAAAATAAATAAAATAAGTCAATGCTGTTAAGCACAATCTTTGACAAATAAAATGAAGTATAATTTCTCTTTCAAGTTGGTATTATGCTTTTTAGCATTCAGAAATGAATTCAGCTATCTCCAGACATGAAGTAGCCATGGCATTAATGTCCTCACAGTGGCTGTCACTGCTCACAAGACATGCACAGTATTCAGTTCATTAACATTTTGTCATGGATGATGGAGGAGGACAAACTAAATGACATCAAAATAGAAGTGGGACTATTTGCAGCCGGGCGTGGTGGCGCACGCCTTTAATCCCAGCACTCGGGAGGCAGAGGTAGGAGGATCACCATGAGTTCGAGGCCACCCTGAGACTACATAGTGAATTCCAGGTCAGCCTGAGCTAGAGTGAGACCCTACCTCGAAAAACCAAAAAAAAAAAAATAGAAGTGGGACTATTTGAAAAGAAAGGGTTCAGTGGAAGGAGGATGGTGGGGGAGAAGGGACACAACAAAGTAAAAAAGATATGCTATGTACGTGTATGAAAATTGTTAATGAAAATGTTAAAAATGAGTTCACGCCAAATATGGTGGTACATACCTGTAATCCTAGTATTCAGATGCTAAAGCAGAAGTATTATATGACACCATCCTGGATACATTGTAAAACCATGACTCAAAAAACAAATGGGAGCTGGGAAGATGGCTCAGTGGCTAAAGATGCTTGCAAAGCTGGCCAGCCCAGGTTCCATTCTCCAGTATTCAGGTAAAGCCAGATGCATAGAGTGTCACATATGTCTGGAGCTCGTCTGCAGTGACAAGAGTCCCTAGTACTAACATTCTCTTTCTCAAATAAAGGGCTGGAGAGATGGCTTATCCATTAAAGGCACTTGCTTGCAAGGCCTGATAGCCCAGGTTTGATTCCCCAGTACCCTTATGCACAGAGTGGCACATACATCTGGAGTTTGGTTGCAGTGGAAGGAGGCCCTGACATATCCATTCTCTCTCTATCTGCCTCTTGTACTTTCTCTCCATTTAAAAAAAAAAAAAAAAAAAAAAAAATGGGTATGGTGGCACATGCCTTTAATCCCAGCACTTGGAGGACAGAGGTAGGAGAGTGCCATGAGTTCAAGGCCAGACTGGGACTACAGAGTGAGTTCTAGTTCAGCCTGGGCTTGAATAAGACCCTACCTTGAAAACAACCAAAAAAAAGTTGTGACAATTTTTCTTTTTGGTTTTTCTAGGTTCGATCTCACTGGCCCAGGCTGACCAGCAATTCACTATGTAGTTTCAGGGTGGCCTTGAACTCATGGCACTCTTCCTTACCTCTGTCCTCCAAGTGCTGGGATTAAAGGCATGTGCCACCATACCCAGCTTTTTTTTTTCTTCCTACTGCTGCCTCCCGAGTGCTAGTATTAAAGGTGTGCACCACCAGCTAGGCATGGTGGCTCACGCCTTTAATCCCAGCACTCGGGAGGCAGAGGTAGGAGGAGGATCACAAGTTCAAGGCCTCCCTGAGACTACACAGTGAATTCCAGGTCAGTCTGAGCTACAGTGAAACCTTACCTTTAAAAAAACAAAAAAAAAAAAAAAAAAAAAAAAGGTGTGCACCACCATGCCCGGTTTATAATAAATTTATATATATATATGATTTTTTAAATTTTTATTGATTTATTTTTGTGTGTATATGTGTTTTGCAAACGAATGCCCATGTAGCTTTATATGAGTGACTGGTGAATTGAATTGAAGCTGACAGTCTTAAAGGAAAGCACCTTTAACCACTGAACAATTTTTCCATTTCCTCTCTAGTAATTTTTGGGGAGGGTTGTTTGGGAGGGTCCCACACCAGCTCAGGCTGACCTGGTATTCACTGTGTAGTCTCAGACTGGCCTCAAACTTACAGCGATCATCCTATCTCTGCATTCCCAGTGCTGGGATTAAAGGCATGCACTACCATGCCCACCATAATAAAAAATATATTTTTGGCCCGGTATGGTGGCACACGCCTTTAATCCTAGCATTCGGGAGGCAGAGGTAGGAGGAACACCATGAGTTCGAGGCCACCCTGAGACAACAGCAGATTCCAGGTCGCCTGAGCTAGAGTGAGACCCTACTTTGAAAAAAAAGCTGGGCTGGAGAGATGGCTTAGTGGTTAAGCCCTTGCCTGTGAAGCCTAAGGACCCCGGTTCGAGGCTTGATTCCCCAGTACCCACGTAAGCCATATGTACAAGGTGGTACATGCATCTGGAGTTCGTTTGCACTGGCTGGAGGCCCCAGTGCGCCCATTCTCTCTCTCTCTCTGCCTCTTTCTCTCTGTCCATCTGTAACTCTCAAATAAATAAATAAAAATAAATAAATAAAGAAAAGAAAAAGCAAGCAAACAAAAAAATAAAAATATTTTTTTGTTTTTTTGAGGTAGGGTCTCACTCTAGCTCAGGCTGACTTGGAATTCACTATGTAGTCTTAGGCTGCCTCAAACTCACTGTGATTCCCCTATCTCTGCTTCCCGAATGCTGGGATTAAAAGTATGTGCCACCACACCTGACTGCAATCATTTTTTAAAAAATATTTTATTTATTTATTTGATAGAAGCAGATGAGAGAAAGAGTGAGCACTCCAAAGCCTCTAGCCATTGCAAATGAACTCTAGATGCATGTGCCACCATGTGTATCTGGCATATGTAGATACTAGGAAATCGAACCTGAGTCCTTAGGCTTTACAGGAAAATGCCTTAACTGCTAAACCATCTCTCTAGCCCCAACATTTTTTTTGTTTTGTTTTGTTTTTCCAAGGTAGGGTCTCACTCTAGCCCAGGCTGACCTGGAATTCACTATGTAGTCTCAGGGTGGCCTCGAACTCACAGCAATTCTCCTATCTCCACCTCCCAAGTGCTGGGATTAAATGTGTGCACACCATGCCTGCTATGTTTGGTAATTTTTAAAGAAAACCAGTTTTTAAATAATTTCCTTTGTACTTTTTCTCAGCTGGGTGAATTCTGACTACCACTTGCTTGACCCTCAGCTATCCCACCACTTAGGGCATTTTTGTCATTTTTCTCTCAATAAAACAAGCCTGAAAATTTTTGGCTACGTCTAAAATAGCCAGCAGTTTTTCTCACCATCAGGTCTTGCCTCTTAGGCTTCTGCTGTCCAGTGTCCTTTAGTGTTTTTTCAAGTCCTGGGACAAGTTCCTGGTATTAGACCTAATCCTGAGGAAGAAGGGAGTCAGTGAGGAGGTGTATCTTGTTCTCATGTTTGTATAAGAAGAGCTTTTTATTTACTGAGCTCTAGCTGGATGTGGTAGCTCATGCCTTTAATCTCAGCACTTGGGAGGAAGAGGTAGGAAGGAGATTGTTGTGAGTTCAAGGCCAGCCAGAGTGAATTCCATGTCAGTCTGGACTAGAGTGAGATCCTACCTCGAAAAACCAAAACAAACAAACTGAATTCTATGCCAGGCTTGGTTGTACATACCTTTAATCCCAGCCCTTGGGAGGCAGAGATAGGAGGATTGCCATGAGTTCAAGGCCAGCCTGAGACTACATAGTGAATTCCAGGTCAGCTTGGGCTAGTGAAACCCTACTGTGAAAAGCCAAAAAACAAAAAGAGGGCTGGAGATATGGCTTAGCAGTTAAGGCACTGGTCTGCAAAGCCAAAGGACCCAGGTTCTATACCCCAGGACCCATGTAAGCCAGATGCAAAAGGTGGCACATGTGTCTGAAGTTTGTTTGCAGTGGCTGGAAGCCCTGGTGTGCCCATTCTCTCCTTCTCTCTCAAGTAAATAAATAAATTAAAAAAAAAACTCTAGTTCATTGTGAGATTTTTATGTAGTCTCATGGTGGCCTCGATTCTCCTACCTCTGCCTCCCAAGTACTGGGATTAAAGGCGTGTGCCACCACACCCGCCCCCATTGTGAGGTTTTCTTATTCTTCTTTGAGACAAGATTCCCTCTGTAGCCCAAATTGGCCTTGAACTTGTGATCCTCCTGCTTCAGCTTCCCTAGTGTTGGGATTACAGACATGCACCATCAGGTCTGGCTCTAGGTGGGTGGCATGGACCTGTGAAGGACCAAAGACCAAGTAGTAATAGCCATATTGCTAATATTTCATTATACTGGAACAAACACAGATACATCAAGCAATGATAATTCCGTTGCTTTGAAATCTATTTAAGAACTTTTGTTTTTTGTTTGAAGAAGCCTTGTTCTGTAGATCCTGCTGAAAAGAAAACAGTCCTCCTCTGTGATGGCAAACTACGGCTTAGTACAGTTCAGCAGACCTTTGGCCTCAATCTTGTTGAAATGCTGCATGGTAGGTTAAATTCCAAACCTCTTTCTTCTACTACCTACTTTATAACTTCCACTGGGAATGAAAATGAGATTGTCCAACCATTCTGTGATTCACTAGATAGTTAACAAGTAGGAGTAATTACCTGATGTCAATCCAACTCTGTTAGAGGTGTTCAACATAGAAGATATGGGTCCCTGCCTGAGGGAACTTACACACTAGCTGGAAAAAATAAAATGTACTTTTCATAAAATGACTTTAATCCTAGCACTCAGGAGGCAGAAGTAGGAGGATCACCATGAGTTCAAAGCCAGCCTGGGACTACATAGTGAATTCCAGGTCAGCCTGGGCTAGAGCAAAACCCTATCTTGAAAAACCAAATAACAGCCTTTAATCCCAGCACTCGGGAGGCAGAGGTAGGAGGATCACCATGAGTTCAAGGCCACCCTGGTCTCAGACTACATAGTGAATTCCAGGTCAGCCTGGACCAGAGTGAGACCCTACTTCGAAAAAACAAAAAACCAAAAAAACAAAACAAAAATAAATAAATAAATAACAGTAATAATAATTAGCCTAAAATGCTGGTTTATTTATTTTACTTCACAGATTCCAACTGGATCCTTCTTTCTGCTGATAGCCAAGGCTTCATCCCATTAACTTTCACAGCTACCCAGGCAGTTGTGGTGAGAGATGGCAGCCTGACCAGCTCAGAGGACTCTAGGGACTCCTTCTCACAATCCTGTTCCTTCTCCTGAAGCCTTTGGGGACCTTGCCACTAAGAGTTTATATACATCTGGCTGTTCTAGCCATTTCAGTGTGTGGCCTGATGGCAGTTTGCAGAGTGTTTGCTGCATAGCTTTCAGATGCACCTGTAACAAGCAAGGCTGTTCTGCCACATGGACTCTCACTGGTGAGGTTTGTACTGTCACTCAGGTGAGGCACTGCTGTGCTTGGCTCTGCCCTTTCCTCTGGGCTGAGTTGTGCTGCTGCTTATCAGAGCTCAGTCTTTTTTTGGGGGGGGAGAGACAGAGAGAGAGGGAGAGGAAGACAGAGCTGGGCGCGCCAGCAGTCTCAGCTGCTGTGAACGAAATCCAGATGTGTGCGCCCCCTTGTGGTCAAGTGCAGCATTGCACCCTTGCGTCACTTTGCATCTGGCTAAACGTGGGACCTGGAGATTGGAACCAGCGTTCTTAGGCTTAGCAGGCAGGCGCCTTAACTGCTAAGTCATCTCTCCAGCCCAGAGCTCAGTCTTTGTTAGCTGCTGTGCAGAGGGTTTGTTTATGTATTTATGACTATGCTGTTTTGTCAAAGGACAGAATTCCTAAAACAGAACTGTACTGTGGTGCCATATGGTTTGTGTTATATGATTTCTTAATGGCTCTGCATCTATCTTAGAAGCCCACAAGGTACCATCGATAGGGGTGGGGACATTATTCAGTGTTTGAACACACTTTCTTAAAAGCCAATAAATGTGAGTTCAATCTTCCCCAGCATCCACTTAAAGCTGGTGCCAGACAAAAAGTGGCTCATGCATCTGTAATAACAAGTTCCCTAAGACAATGGGAGGCAGAGCCATGAGAATCTGAAGCTTGGGCCAGCTTGCAATAAGAGACTGACTGACTCAAGGAGGGTGAACCAGCATCATACAGACCTCTTAGAAACAGACTCCATCTAACAAAGGAAGAAGCTTTTGACAAGAGGGACCTATAGGAAGATGAGCAACTGGATGTATCATTTGCATAAGGAGAGTAAAGAGGGAAGTGGGCAATGCTATAATCCTGCCCACCCCACCCCCCCATCCTGGAACCTGCTCAAATGTATTCCCAGCTCTGGGACTCTTCCCATTCTGTCAGGAGCTTTTGTTCATAATAAACCTGTTACCTTTGGTATTTTTAAACTTGTCTGTCCTAGGGCATCCAGTTCTTTGCCCTAAGGAACTAGGGAACCTGGAAAGCCCCAGACAGTACCAGAGGGTCCCATTAGCCAAGTGTTCTGCTACTGAGCTATACTGTCAGCCCAACTTTCCACTGTAATTTTGGTGTTTTTCTTTTACCATCTTTTTGTTAGTTTGTTTTTTTGTTTTTGTTTTTCAAGGTAGGGTCTCGCTCTAGCTCAGGCTGACCTGGAATTCACTATGTAGTCTCAGGGTGGCTTCAAACTCACAAGGATCCTCCTACCTCTGCCTCCCCAGGGCTAGGATTAAAGGCATGCACCACCACGCCTGGCTTCCTTTACCTTCTTTTAAACCTTTGGACACCAGCATAGACTCTGTATTTCAAAACACTGAAAATTTCATAGAATCTAAGATAGATCTAAAAAACACTAGTTGGCTGGAGAAATGGCTTAGTGGTTAAGGCACATGCCTGAGAAGCCTAAGGACCCCAGTTTGATTCTCCAGGTCCCACGTAAGCCAGATGCACAAGGGGGTGCACGCATCTGGAGTTCGTTTGCAGTGGATAGAGGCCCAGGCACGTCCATTTTTACTCTCCCTGTCTCTCCTTCTCTCTGCCTCTAGTAAATAAACAAAAAGCACTAGATTATTTATACTTGTAGGTAAATTAAACTTATTATAATGGCAAAAAAACCAGAATCCCTTTAGTTATATATACCACTTCTGTCTTCAGACAGAATCACAGACTTCAGTTATTGTAGCAGAGCACATTGATCAGGGTGTGGCAAGACAGAGCACATCTGCAGACAAGTTGTTCCAGCCCTAGACTCTCCATTAAACACATGCACTCTCTCTTTCCTTTAAAATTATCCAGACAGGAAATACTTTGTGCCCTGAGGACTTCTGTCTGTCACCATTTATGAAGATGGAGCTGGGCTAGGAAAGAAGTGAAGGCCATTTTGTGGTTCAGATGCATTAGCCAGGGGCTGGGATAATGGAAGGGGAGGCCACTTACTTGTAATCAGCAGTCTGAGAGTGGTGGCTGAGGCTTGGCTCCATTTGCAACGGAAGTGTCTGGGGTCTGATGAAATCACTACTATTATAAACCCTGAAAGGAAGATTAAGGGACTCTTGGGTAAGGTCTGTATGGACTCTTGGGTAAGGTCTGTATGGATATATATATATATATATATATATATATATATATATTTTTTTTTTTTTTTTTTTTTTTTTTTTTGGTTTTTCGAGGTAGGGTTTCACTCTGGTCCAGGCTGACCTGGAATTAACTATGTAGTCTCAGGGTGGCCTCGAACTCTCGGCGATCCTCCTACCTCTGCCTCCTGAGTGCTAGGATTAAAGGCGTGCGCCACCACGCCTGGCTAAGGTATATTTTATAATGATCATTTCTCAGGGAAAATCACCCGAGTCTTTAATAAAAATCACAAATGGCAATTGTTGCTGTCTTGAATGTTTTGATGGCGTGTTTCTTGTGGCTGTTACTAGTATAGAGAAATGTTCTGGATTTTACATGCATGTCATGTTGTCTTTATATATATTTTTTTCTTCTAATAGACATAGTCCAGAATGTAAATTGCTTTATTTATTTATTTATTTATTTTGGTTTTTCGAGGTGGGATCTCACTCTAGCCCAGGTTGACCTGGAATTCACTGTGTATTCTCAGGGTGGCCTCGAACTCATGGCAGTCCTCCTACCTCTGCCTCCCAAGTGTTGGAATTAAAGGCATGCGCCACCATGCCCGGCATTATTTTTATTTTTTTGGTTTTTCGTGGTAGGGTTTGACCTAGAATTCACTATGTAGTCTCAGAATGGCCTCGAACTCACTGTGATCATTCTACCTTTGCCTCCCAAGTACTGGGATTAAAGGCCATACCCCACTTCCATAACAACTCTTTTTTTTTTTTTTTTTTTTTTTGGTTTTCCAAGGTAGGGTCTCACTCTAGCTCAGGCTGACCTGGAATTCACTATGTAGTCTCAGGGTGGCCTTGAACTCACAGCAGTCCTTTTACCTCTGCCTCCCAAATGCTGGGATTAAAGGTGTGTGCCACCATGCCCAGCTCCATAACTACTCTTATACAAAGGATGTTTCCTTGGATTCTGCTGCTGCTATTGTCATGGGAACAATAGGCACCAATCTAATATTTACTGGCTTTGGAAAAAGGGAGAGAGGCAATAGTCTTTAAATTGTTTAATGCAGATTAAAACTATGTTGAGATTGCATCTCCTGTCAGATTGGCTGCCATCATGAAAACAAATGACTATAAATGCTGGCGAGGATGTGGAAAAAGAGGAACCCTTCTACACTGTTGGTGGGAATGCAATCTGGTCCAGCCATTGTGGAAATCAGTGTGGAGGTTCCTGAGACAGCTATATATATATATATAAAATTTACCATATGACCCAGCTGTACCACTCCTAGACATATATCCTAAAGACTTGTCTCATTACCTTACAACTGGCTTACATGGGTCCTGGGGAATTGAACCTGGATCCTTTGGCTTTACAGCCAAAGGCCTTAACTGCTAAGACATCTCTCCAGCCTGTCTCACTACCTTAAAGATACATGCTCAACCATGTTTATTGCCACTGTATTCACGATAGCTAGGAAATGAAACCAGCCTAGATGTCCCTCAACTGATGAGTAGATAATGAAGATGTGGCACATTCACACAATGGGGTTCTACTCAGCGGTAAAGAAAAATGAACTTAAGAAATTTTCTGGAAAATGGATAGATCTGGAAAGGATTATACTTAGTGAGGTAACCCAGGCCCAGAAAGCCAAACGTCATATGTTCTCTCTCATATGTGGATCCAGGCTACAAATGATTGGACTTCTATGTGAGTAGGAATAAAAGTCAGTAGCAGAAGCCAGTAAGCTAGAAAGGGGATATAAAGGGAATAGAAAGGGAGTGGGGACTTAACAGGATGGCATTGTATATATGTAAGTAGAAGAACAGATTAATGGGGGTGAGAAGGGATTTTCAAAAACATGTATTTCCAAGAAAGATCAAAAGTGAAGACAGGGCTGCTGGGGTGGGAGAGAGCTATTTATTATTTTTGGTTTTTCAAAGTAAGGTGTCACTCTAGCCCAAGTTAATCTGGAATTCACTCTATTTGTCTTTTTCTCTCTCATAAATAAATGAATAAAAACAAAATAATATTTTTTTTTAAAAAAGAATGAGGGCTGGAGAAATGACTTAGCAGTTATGGTGTTTGCCTGCAAAACCAAAGGACCTTGGTGGTGCACATGTCAAGTTCATTTGTAGTGGCTGGAGGCCCTGGCGTACCCATTCTCTTCCCCTCTCTCTCTCAAATCAAATAAAATAAAAAGGAATGGTATTTAGCTAGCACATATCTTTAATCCCAGCACTCAGGAGGCAGAGTGAGTTCAAGAACAGACTGGGTTAGAGTGAGCCCTTCCCCCCCTAAAAAAAAAAAAAAAAAAAAAAAGAGAGCTGGAGAGATGGATTAGCGGTTAAGGCACCTGCCTGAAAGGCCCAAGAACGTTTGTTCAAATTTCCAGGTCCCACATTTAGCCAGACACAAAAGTGACTCAGCATGCAATGCTGCACATGTGCACAAGGGGGCACACGTGTCTGAAGTTCATTCACAGTGCCTGAAAAGGCCCTGGCACACCCATTCTCTCTCTGCCTCTTCCACACACTCTCAAATTAAAAAAAAAGACCCTGGCGTGGTGGTGCATACCTTTAATCCCAGCACTCAGGAGGCAGAGGTAGGAGGATTGCCGTGAGTTCGAGGCCACCCTGAGACTACATAGTTAATTCCAGGTCAGCTTGGACCAGAGTGAAACCCTACCTCGAAAAACCAAAAAAAAAAAAAAAAAAAAAAAAGAAAGAAAGAAAGAAAGAAAGAAAGAAAGAAAAAAGAAAAGAGAAAAGGAAAGAAAAGAAAAGAAATAATGGGCTGGATGGAGACATGGCTTAGCAGTTAAGGCACTTGCCAGCAAAGCCAAAGGACCAGGTTCGATTCCCAGGTAAAGCCATATATATGTGTGTGTGTGTGTGTGTGTGTGTGTGTGTGTGTGTGTGTGTGTATATATATATATATATATATATATATATATATATATATATATATATATTTTTTTTTTTTTTTTTTTTTTTCGAGGTAGGGTCTCACTCTGGTCCAGGCTGACCTGGAATTAACTATGTAGTCTCAGGGTGGCCTCGAACTCTCGGCGATTCTCCTACCTCTGCCTCCCAAGTGCTGGGATTAAAGGCGTGCGCCACCATGCCCGGCTCAAATGTTTTTTTAAATGATATTGTGGTAGTTTGAATCTGTTTCCCAATAGACTCAGGTGATATTAAAATTGAGTTTCTGCCCCTAGCAGGGCAACTCCTGCTGGGGTAGGCGCTGTGTCTCAGGGTTGATCTGATTTCCAGCCTAAGTTATGCAGGGTGAGTTCTGCTGGGATCCCTGCTGTTTGGCTGTGTGTGTGTGTTTCTTCTCTTGCCTGTGGTGCTGGTGGTGGCTTTTCTCTCTCTGCTTGGATCTGTGAAAGGGAGCCAGCTTCTTTTGCCATTATGGAACATCCCTGGATCTGTAAGTCTGAAATAAATCCCTTCCTCCTATAAACTCTGTCTGGTTTGGATGCTCATTCCAGCAGCATGGAGCTGACTACTACAGAAATTTATGGGGCTGGGCTGGAGGGATGGCTTAGTGGTTAAGGCACTTGCTTGCAAAGCCAAGGGACCCAGGTTCAATTCCCCAGGACTCACATAAGTCAGATACACATGGTAGTGCATGCATTTGGAGTTCGTTTGCAGTGGCTGAAGGCCCTGGTGTGCCCATTCTCTCTGTCTGCCTCTTTCTCTAACAAATATAATAAAATAAAGTTTTTAAAAAGAAATTTATGGGGCTGAGGAGATGGCTCAGTGGTTAAAGGTACTTGCTTGCAAAGCCTGCCTGCCTGGTTCAGTCCCCTAGCCATCCATGTGAAGACATAATTTGGTGTTGGTTTGCAGCGCAAGAGATCCTGATGTGCACGTACACAGAAAGAAAGAGAAAGGAAAGGAAAGGGAAGGGGAGAAGAAAGAAAATGATATTTGCTTTAGTTGGGTATCATGATCCAAGCTCATAATTCCAACACTCACTGGGCTGAGGCAAGAGGATGATGAGTTTGAGGTCAGCACAAAAAAAAAAAAGACATAAGTTGGACATGGTGGCACACGCCTTTAATCCCAGCACTTGGGAGGCAGAGGTAGGAGGATCACTGCAAGTTCAAGGCCACCCTGAGACTAAATAGTTAATTCTGGGTCAGCCTGGACCAGAGTGAGACCATACCTCAAAAAAAGAAAAAAGTTTTTTTTTCTATAGGATTGTGGTATATATCTTCCCCAGGCTGAAACATTTCTTTTTTTTTTTTCTTTTGCTAAGAAATTTTTTTCTTTTCTTCTTTCTCTCTCTCTCTTTCTTTCTTTCCTTCCTTCCTTCCTTCCTTCCTTCCTTCCTTCCTTCCTTTCTTTCTTTCTTTCTTTCTTTCTTTCTTTCTTTCTTTCTTTCTTTCTTTCTTTCTTTCTTTCTTTCTTTCTTTTTGGTTTTTTTGAGGTAAGGTCTCGCTGTAGCCAAGGCTGACCTGGAATTCACTTTATAGTATCAGGGTGGCCTCGAACTCAGTGTGTAATCCTACCTCAACCTCCCAAGTGCACAGATTAAAGACGTGCACCACCCAGTAAATAATAGCTGCTATTTTTAAAAATATTTATTTGAGAGAGAAAGAGGCAGATAGAGAGAATGGCTGTGCTAGGGCCTCTAGTCACTACAAACAAACTCTAGACACATGTGCCCCAATGTGTATATGGCTTATGTGGGAACTTGGAAATCAAACATGGGTCCTTAGGCTTCTCAGGCAGGTGCCTTAATCCCTAAACCATCTCTCCAGTCCTTGTGCAAGTCTTTTGCAAATAACAACAATGGCTGCTAAGTACTTGTTAAAAATTTTTATTTATTTTTATTTATTTTTGAGAGTGAAGGAGAGAGAGGTGGATAAAGAGAGAAGGGGTGTGCCAGGGCCTCCAGCCGCTGCAAACAAACTCCAGACGCATGCACCACCTTGTGCATCTGGCTTACATAGGTCCTAGAGAATTGAACTTGGGTCCTTTGGCAACCACTAAGCCATCTCTCCAGCCCAAATACTTTAAAAAAAAAAAAAGAGAGAGTATTTGTCAGGAATGGTGGTGTGTGCCTTTAATCCCAGCACTCAAGAGACACAGGTAGGAGGATAGGTGTGAGTCTGAGGCCAGCCTGAGACTCCATAGTGAATGCCAGTTCAGCCTGAGCTAGAGCAAAGACCCTGCCTTGACAAACCAAAAAAAAAAAAAAAAAAGGAGGGGGGCTGGAGAGATGGCTTAGTGGTTAAGGCTTTTGCCTGCAAAGCCAAAGGACCTCTGTTCGATTCCCCAGGACCCATGTAAGCCAGATGCATAAGGTGGCACATGCGTCTGGAGTTCATTTGCAGTGGTTAGAAGCCCTGGCGTGCCCATTCTCTCTCTCTCTCTCTCCCTCCCCCTCTTTCAGTCTTTCAAATGAACAAAATTTTTAAAGGGGGAGGGGCTGAAGAGATGGCTTAGCACTTAAGGCACATGCCTGCAAAGCTTAAGGACCCCGGTTTGATTCTCCAGGTCCCACGTGAAACCAGATGCACATGGAGACATATGCATCTGGAGTTCATTTACAGTGGCTAAAGGTTTTTCTCTTCCCTTTCTGACTCTAATAAATAAATAAATTTTAAAAATTTTAAAAAAGAATAAAGAAAAAGGCTGGAGAGATAGTTTAGTGGTCAAGGCACTTGCTTGCTTGCAAAACCTAACGACCCAGATTCAGTTCTCCAGTACCCACATAAAGCTGGATGCACAAAGTGGCGTGTGCCTCTAGAGCTTGTTTGCAGTGGCTAGAGGCTCTGGAGTGCCCATTCTCTTTCTCTTTTTCCTTGCAAATAAAAATTTTTATTTATTTATTTGAAAGAGGGAGAGACAGAAAGAGACATAGCAAGTATGGGCACATCAGGGCATCCAGCCACTGCAAACAAACTCCAGATAGATGCACCACTTTGTGCATCTGTCTTTATGTGGGTACTGGGGAACCTAACCCAGGCCATCAGGCTTTGCAGTCAAGTGAGCTCCAGCCTCGGGAGCTAAGGGAGTCCACAGTCACAGGAAGAGAAACCCCTTCATTTTTTTGGTGTTATTTATGTTTTATTTATTTGAGAGAGAGAGAGAATGGGAGCACCAGAGTCTCCAGCCACTGCAAACAAACTCCAGACATATATGCCACCTTATGCATCTGGCTTACATGGGTCCTGGGAAATTGAACGTGGGTCCTTTGGCTTTGCAGGCAAGCACCTTAACTGCTAAGCCATCTCTCCATCCCTATGTTGTTTTATTTTTTAAATCGTCTCATGTGGCCCAGGCTAGCCTCAAGTTCACAATGTCGCTGAGGCTGGCTTTGAACTCAGTCTTCCCACTTCTATCTCCCCAGTGCCGGGATTATAGGCATGTGTTATCACATCCAGCTAAATTTGTTTTTGAAAAAAAATAAACTTAAGTGGATCTCCCACAAAGACATGGCCTCTAGATAGAACTTCAGAAAAATATTTCCCACTTTTAAAAAAATGATCATGCCAGGTGGAGTGGTGCCTTTAATCCCAGCACTCGGGAGGCAGAGGTAGGAGGCTCACCATGAGTTCAAGGCCACCCTGAGACTACATAGTGAATTCCAGGTCACCCTGAGCTAGAATGAAACCCTACCTTGAAAAAAAAAAAAAAAACAAAGATCTTTTGTGGCTCATGCCAGCCTCAGCCTCTGTCAACTGATAGAAGCAGTGTTGTCGATTCTGGAGAGCAGAGCAAAATGCTGAAAGGACACCCACATGCCAGGGTGGGCTATCCTAAGTCTTCCCACTGCTATCCTCATTCTCTTCTCATGGTTAGTCCCAGAAATGTCATCTGTCCAATCTGCCCATTCATGTGGTGCCTCAGGCCCTCTGTATGGAGCCTCAGGGCAAGCAAGCCCAGCCCGTGTGTCTCATCTTCCTGTGCAGGAGCTTTGCCATCAAGGCCTGGTGTTCCCACAGAACCACAGGAAGTCTATAGGCCAGGTTAGGAGGAGCTTGCTATTTACAAAAATATTTGCAGTAGGATGCTTTCCATGTCTGAGGCTGCCTGAGGGTCTGTGGTCAACAGGCAAGAGATTCAGGCCATTCCCTTCAGAAGATCATCACTGTCTCCATGCCACAGTAGAAAGTGCTGATGCTAAGCTGCTAGGTATGTGCTCAAGGACTGAGGACAGAAACTTCAGGCCCAGAAGGTGCAGGCTCCCACTCTTTCCTGAAACGTCAAGCTAGACTGTAGCTGGTTCTCCTGTGGGAAGGAAAGAAGCCAACAAGAAAGATGAGGGTGAGGTTAAGTCTCTGCCCTGACACAGAGCTCCACAGAAGTTTCAGTTCCTTATCTTGCCAGCCATTCCCTCCTTCCTAGTCCTGTTAAAGCTCTACCCCTTCCTCCACATCTTATCAAGCATTGCTGGAGTGATAATTCTGCTAAAGTCTGATGTCATCAGCCCTGAGAAGTGAGGAGCTGATGATTCAACTTAGTGTCACCTTGAGTGGACCTGTGTACAATGGACATGTGCTCCTGTATTTCTCAGTTAAGAATGTCTGTGATACTGGGCATGGTGAATTTAAGTCCACCTCAAGACTACATAGTAAATTCCAGGTCAGCCTGGGTTACAGCAAAACCCTACCTGAAAAAATGGAAAAAAAAAAAAAAAAAAAGAAAAAAGAAAAGAAAGGAATAAAGAAAAGAAAAAGAGTATCTGTGAGCATGGTCTGGTGGTCAGATGTGTTGATGTGGCAGCACACATCCCGAGTACCGACTTGGGCTCGGGCTCTGTGCAGTGCTCTTGGGATATAAACATGAATAAAATATAGCTCTAGCTTACAAGATCCCCACACTGTCCTTGGAAAACCAGCCAGCACATTCTTCCCATGCAGTGGAATCAGTGCTCTGGTAGAGGAAAGACAAGCTTAGAGAGCTGCCCGGCAGCCACGGGAGGGATGAACAGGACGCTCCCAGGTTTTGGCACCAGGACAGATAGTGGTGCCATTCACTGAGGTTGGGAAGGCACAGCAGAAGCTGAGCTCAGTCTGGCCTTTGAGCCTAGCTGACATGCCTGAGGGACAGTGAGTGCAGATGAATAGTAGGAATGGTACACATGGAAGTGGAACTGGAAGGAAGCACCAGGTGGAGGCAGCTTTAGGAGTCACAGATGTGAGGTATCATAGGTTACATAAGTAGATGGAGGACCCAGGAAGATATGGGGACCCACCAGGTAGTCCAAACACTAAGAAGTCAGGGGTTAGAGAATATGAGAAAATCTAAGAACAGGCCAGGCTTGGTAGCACACATTTAATCCCAGCACATGGGACACAGAGGTAGGATCACTATAAGTTTGAGGCCAGACTAAGACTATATAGTAAATTCCAGGTTAACCTGGGCTAGAGCAAGACCCTACCTCAAAAAATCTAAGAGCAAATAATGTCACTGAACCTAAGGCAAGTCTCCAAAGGCAGAATGGCTCAGCTGTAGTGCATTAGGCTTCAGTATATATGTGTGTTGCCCTGGAGCTGGCAGCCCTGCCTATGTGTACCCAAGTACATGTGTTGCCCACCTCCGAAGTTTTAGCTGGCAAGGGATGTCCTGGCTTGGCACCCTGGGAGAAGGGCCAACCATGAGGATACACAGACCAATAATGATCATGCAGGTGGGCACGGCTCCGATGAGGACTTTGAGAGTGAACACCACCTCCTCTGTCTGCTGGCAGGCGCCTGCTTTATACCCTGCAAACCTGGAGAAACCCCACCCCATCCATGCAGTCAGTCCTGAGCATGATGCCTTGGGTACAGCAATCAGGCATGCCATCCCCCAACTCTACTCTCTCCTGAAACTTCATTTCTTGGTCAGTTCTGCCTAGTTCTGCAGGAGGGAGTATGGAGTAAACCTGGAGCTTCCAAAAGGACACAGTCCTCTCTAGAACTCTCCCTCAGTCATGTGCACAGAGCAACTTAAGGAGGTGACTCCTCATACTCCACAGAGTGAAGCCCGTGCTCCAGACTCATGAGTGCTTTCTAGTGAGGTAGAGTGGGGGCTTTGTCCTCCCCTTCCCACCCTACTGGTTCTTGTGTCCAACCCTGGTACTGACTCCAGACTGAGGGTAGAGATGCCCAGGGCGCCTGCGCCTGCAAGCTTGATAAAGAAGACATAGGATGAGTAGAAGATGGTCTCCACGCCTGGGCCGTGCTGGTGCTGGAGCTGGAAGTCATCCACCACGTTTGGCAGCATGGACCTGAGGACAGACACATGAAGCTAGCCCTCTTTATCTCCTTGAAAGCTTGCGAGCCCTCAGGGAATGGAGACTGGGTTGAGATGCTCTCTGCCCAAGACCAACCCACATGTAGCCAGCTATGTCTATGTTCCCCACCACTCTTATTGTTGGTGCCCAGATGGAGAGTGTGACCTTCATCTCCTGCACAGACTGGCCCCAGGGGGAATGGGACAGCAGGTTATATGAAGGAGGGAAGACCCTTATGGAAGCAAGTGAGGTTCCCGTCCTCCTTTCCCCTCATGCAGCCTACCAGGGTAGCAGCAAGGACACGGCAATGCTCACGCCAGAGAAAAAGGCCACGATGTAAGCCACGGGCACTGAAGGCACAGCCGCCAGCAGGATTGAGGCAGGCACCATCACCTGCGGAGGCAGACTCGTGAGCTGGCCCTTCTGCTTCCTGGTTTGTTCATTCGTGGACACACTCCCCTCATGAATGACAAGAAGCCCTGCTGCCGGCCCTGTGCCAAGCCTGGCAGACACAACGGGGACACAGCTCCATGGCTACCTCCTCAGCCACCCCCAGGCATCACCTCCTGCCTCACTCACACAGATCCCAAGTGCTGATGTCCTCTTCCCAAATCGCTGAAGAACCCACTCCCACAGTGGGGTGCTCAGTACAGCTGAGACCTGTGAGCAGACAGCATCATCACACTAGGACCCAGTAGCCAATACTTTCTCCCAGGATCTCAAAGTTCTTGCTTTTAAAAAAGCTCCTGGGCCGGGCGTGGTGGCGCACGCCTTTAATCCCAGCACTCGGGAGGCAGAGGTAGGAGGATCGCTGAGAGTTCGAGGCCACCCTGAGACTACATAGTTAATTCCAGGTAAGCCTGGATCAGAGTGAAACCCTACCTCGAAAAACCAAAAAAAAAAAAAAAAAAAAAAAAAAAAAAAAAAAAAAAGCTCCTGGGCTGGAGAGATGGCTTAGAGGTTAAGGTGCTTGCCTGTGAAGCCTAGGGACCCAGGTTCGATTCCCCAGTACCCATGTAGGCCAGATTCACAGGGTGGCACATGCATCTGGGGTTTGTTTGCAGTGACTAGAGGCCCTGGCACACCCATTCTCTCCCTCCCTCCTTCCCTCCCTCCTCCTTTCTCTGTTTCCCTCTCAAATAAAAAAAAAAATTATAAGCTGGGCATGGTGGCACACGCCTTTAATCCCAGCACTCGGGAGGATTGCCATGAGTTCAAGGCCACCCTGAGACTACAGAGTGAATTCCAGGTCAGCCTGAGCTAGAGTGAGACTCTACCTTGAAAAACCAAAAATAAATAAATAAATTAGCTAACTAAAAAAAAAAAGCTCCTTTCTTGGTTTGAACCAGTAGCTATTGACTTTGATCCTGGCCCCAACTCCACCTGCTACTGGAATAAAACCAAAGCAGACTCTAGAATGTGACCGCCATAACTCTGGCCACACATGTACCCAACTCAGGCCCCCAAAGGACCTGGCTTTCATCACCCAGTCCCCCTTACCAGGATGGTAAGCACCAGGTTCTGGATGTGGTCGTGGAGCCGGGAGGCGTGTGTACAAAACAGGACAAAGTAGCTCTCTTCCACCTGAGGACAGGAAGTGGACATGTGCAGGGAATGGCAGAAACTCAGAGTCAAAGGCAAGGATGGAATCTCAAGTCTGATCTCTCCCTCCTGTCCTTGAACTAAATACCTGCTGCCATGCAGTTTCTCCTCACAGAGGATTATCCGCATCACAAATATATGACTATTTCTAGTCCCCCATCACCCCTTGCACAGCTAAGATTAAGTGAGATGCTGGGCATGGTGGCATATGCCTGTAATTCCAGCAATTTGTGAGGTGGAGGAAGGAAGATCAGGTCATCAGCTACATAGAACATTCAAGACCAGCCTGGACAACAAGAGATTCTGTCACAAGTGTGCTCAATTTCTCTCTCTCTCTCTCTTTATTTTATTTTATTTTTTATTTATTTATTTGAGAGAGAGAGATACAGAAATAGGCAGGTAGAGAGAGAGAGAGAGAGAATGGGTGCTCCAGGGCCTCCAGCCACTGCAAACGAACTCCAGATGCATGCACCTCCTTGTGCATCTGGCTTACGTGGGTCTGGAGAATCGAGCCTTGAACCAGGGTCCTTAGGCTTCATAGGCAAGCGTTTAACCACTAAGCCATCTCTCCAGCCCTCTCTCTCTCTCTCTCTCTCTTAAAAGCAGGTAGACATCAGTAATGTCATAAAAAGTAACATAAGAGGATGCCTTCCCAGATTGAATTTCCTAAGAACCCCAACCCTGCAACCCCACTCAGACCTCTGTTCCCAGCACCAACTCCAAGGATGGAGGAGATGAGTCAGCAATTAAAGGCACTTGCAAAGCCTGACAGCCTGAGTTCAACTTCCCAGTACTCACATAAAGGTAGATGCACAAAGTGGTGCATGTATCTGAAATTCATTTGATGCAGCAAGAAACCTGTGTTCTTTCTTTGTTTCTCTCCTTTCCTCCCTCCCTCTGCTTACAAATAAATAAAATTATCAAAAAAAAAACACACACCCCTAACTTGAGCATACCTATAATTACAGCACTTAGGAAGTAGAGGCATGAGTATCAATATATTGTTCAAGGCCAGCTTCTGCTACATAGCAAGTTCAAAACTAGCCTAGGCTACATGAGACCTTGTCACAAACTCCTCCCTCCCCCCTGCCAAAAGAAAAACCAACCTCAAGCATATCTATTAGGCTGAAGGGCTGCATATTGAACCTGTATGCAGGGTCACATGGCCTGACATACCTGGACTGCAGCAGAGATGAACAGGAAGGAGACCACCAGACTCAAGTAGGGCGGGTGCCTGACAGTGATGCCCAGCCCAGCCAGGAAGCTCAGGCCCTGACCTGAAGCTGGGGCAGAAGAGTCTGCAACACAGGAAGGTGACAAAGTTCAAAACCCACCCCCAGGAGGAGCCCTGCTTTTCGTGTTTGCCTCGCACGCCTTCCATACCTGGTGGCTCTTTCACTCCTAGGCAGAGCAAACTGCCACACACGGGGTAAGTCATGGCAACCACAGCAGCTGCGATGCAGTAGAGACGAGTCTGGAGGACAGGGCAGAATTGGGCTGGCCTTGATGTCTGTAACCATGGGGGCAGGCAGGGTACCTCCCAGTGACGGGAGAGGAACCTCATGTTACACCCAAGGATGCTGGGTTCTCCTCTGGATTGGTCAACAGAGAGGTAGGCCTAAGAGCCCAGAAAAGTCCTGCCATGCACATGCCTTTTTTCTGACACTTTGCTTTCTGTATAGAAAGGAGGCATTAATGCCACCAGAGGTTCAAAGTGCTTGCTGTCCCATCTTACTCAGCAAACCTGGATGGCTGCTGACTTTGGTGCTCTGGACCTGAAGTTACAATGATTATGACTGTCCCCTGCCATTGCCAATAAGGGGCTGGGTGGAGGGCAGATCTATAGCACTGTGACACGTGGTAGCCCAGATGAATTCAGAAAGCAGAACAGAACAGTATTACCTGTTCAGGGAGAATACAAAGGTTATAAAAATGAAGATAAAGGGCTGGGGAGATAGCTCAGAGGTTAAACATGCCTGCTTGCAAACCTTGATGGCCAAGGTTTGATTCCCCAGTACCCATGTAAAGCCAGATGCAAAATGTAGTGCATATGTCTAGTTTGTTTGCAGCAGCAAGAGGTCCTGGTGCATCCATTCTCTCTCTCCCTCTCAAGTAAATAAATAAAACATTCATTTATTTGAGACAGAGAGAGAATGGATGTGTCAGGGCCTCTAGCCACTGCAAAGGAACTCCAGACACATGCACCACCTTGTGCATCTGTCTGATGTGGGTACTGGGGAATCCAACCTGGGTCCTTAGGTTTTGCAGGCAAGTGCCTTAACCACTAAGGCATCTCTCTAGCCCTAAAACATTTTTTAAAGATTTTATTTTTATTTATTTATTAGAGACAGAGTTGGGGGAGGGAGAGAAAGAGTAAGAATGGGTGTGCCAGGGCCTCTAGCCACTGCAAATGAGCTCCAGATGCATGTGCCACCATGTGCATCTAGCTTACGTGGGACCTGGAGAATCGAACCATGGTCCTTAGGGTTCAAAGGCACGCCTTAACCGCTAAGCCATCTTTCCAGCCCTAAAACATTTTTTTTATTTTTGGTTTTTCGAGGTAGGGTCTCACTCTGGCCCAGGCTGACCTGGAATTAACTATGTAGTCTCAGGGTGGCCTTGAACTCACGGTGATCCTCCTACCTCTGCCTCCCAAGTGCTGGGATTAAAGGTGTGCGCCACCACGCCCGGCTTCCCTAAAACATTTTTTTAAAATGCATGGGGCTAGGCTAGGTGTGGTGGCTCATGCCTTTAATCCCAGCACTCGGGAGACTGAAGTAGGAGGATCTGTGAATTTGAGGCCATCTTGGAGCTACAGAGTGATGGTCGGCCTGAGCTAATGTAAGACCCTACCTCCACAAAAAAAGATGCCGCTAGGTGTAGTGGTGCACGCCTTTGATTCCACCACTTGGGAGGCAGAGGCAGGAGTATCACTGTAAGTTTGAGGCCAGCCTGAGACTACATAGTGAATTCCAGGTTAGATTTGGGCTAGAGCAAGACTCTACCTGGAAAAAAAAAAGACATTGGGCCTATGCTCACATGAAACTCCACCTCCCGGAGATGAAGGCCTGGAGTGGGTGGAGAGAGTTTCAGGAGGGGCTTTTAGCCCCAAAGTGGCAGTACTGTGGTACAGTCAGAGGGCAACTCACCTATCCTAGCTAAAGGCAGAGAGCAGACACCTACCTGGTGGGTCTCAAAGCTGGAGGCTGCAATGTTTTGATTGGTGCAGAGCCTAGTGGGGAAGTGAGTTGACCTCCTACAGTTGTTTTCTTTTATATTTTTATTTATTTATTTATTTATTTATTTATTTATTTATTTATTTATTTGTCTTTCAAGGTAGGGTGTTGCAGTAGACCAGGCTGACCTTGAATTCACTATGTAGTCTCAGGGCGGCCTTGAACTCACAGTGATCTTCCTACCTCTGCTTCCTGAGTGCTGGGATTAAAGGCGTGTGCCACCACAGCTTCATTCTTTTACTTACTTACTTATTTATTTTTATAAAGACTTTTATTATTTTTTATTTTTATTTATTTATTTATTAGAGAAAGAGAGAGAGAGAGAGAGAGAATGGGCGTGCTAGGGCCTCCAGCCACTGCAAAAGAACTCCAGATGCATGTGCCCCCTTGTGCATCTGGCTTACATGGGCCCTGGAGAATTGAACCTGGATTCTTTGGCTTTGCAGGCAGATTCCTTAACCACTAAGCCATCTCTCCAGCCCTATTTATTTATTTTTTTTTTAAACTTTGTTTTGTTTTTGAAAGAGAAGGCAGATGGAGAGAGAGAGGGAATGGGTACACCAGGGCCTTCAGCCACTGCAAACAAATTCCAGATGTATGTGCCACCTTGTGCATCTGACTTATGTGGGTCCTGGGGAATTAAACCTAGGTCCTTTGGCTTCACAGGCACCTTAACTGCTAAGCCATCTTTCCAGCCCCAGAATTTGCTTTTCTACCATGTTCCCAGATAATGCTGATCCAGGGACCCCACTTTGAGAAGAATACCTCTTTGTAAATCTGAAATATTACTTTAAAGGCATGTTGGCACACACCTATAATCCTAGCACTTGGGAGGCAGAAGGATCAGTAGTTCAAAATTATTCTTGGCTAGGTATGGAGTTTGAGGCTAGCCTAGGTTAGAGACCCTGTCTCTAGATAGAACAAATGATATATGATAGATTGATAATAGATAAAAACAGGCAAAAATGCCAACATGAGGAAATTCAGAGAACACAAAGAAGTCCACAGCTAAGCCAGGGGAGGGGGAGTCTGTGCCACATCCTTAAGGCAAGGGTTACCTATGTTCAAACTCCTTGACAGTATTCCCTGACAGCTGAGGAATGGTGGAGGGCTGGATGCTGTGTCAGAGGTTGATGCAGTAGCCGAGGGTGGGATGAGGGAGGATGATAGGATGGTGTGGTAGTTTGAATAGATGGACCCCAATATATTCAGTGTTTTATTAGTTTATAGTTTGCAGCCACCTTGCTGGAGGCAATGTTACTGGGCGGATCTTAAGGTGTGGTGGTGGGTTTGAGATTCCATTGTAAAGATATGCAAAGTGTGCCTAGAGGGAGTTCGTGAAGTGTACTGTGCTGTTTGGCTGGTGGCTCTGCTCTCTTGCCTGGTCCTGTGAAGACAAGCCAGCTTCTTCTGCCATTATGGAACTTCCCCTGGATCTGTAAGCTTCAATAAATAGTATACCTTCCTCCATAACTGTGTCTGGTCTGGAAGTTCATCTCAGCGAACCTGAAGCTGTCTGCTACAGATGGCCAGGATATGGCAAGGTGATGTAGACAATTGAATAAATTCTAGCAATTTCTGGTCTGAAAAATGGACATATTGGTAGTAGGCTGGGAGAGTTGAGAAGGAGGGAGGAGTAAAAGGACTCCCAGGACTGCAGAATAATGTCATGTGCTTTAAAAAAGGGGAAATAAAAGCCGGGCGCGGTGGCGCACGCCTTTAATCCCAGCACTCGGGAGGCAGAGGTAGGAGGATCACTGTGAGTTCGAGGCCACCCTGAAACTACATAGTTAATTCCAGGTCAGCCTGGACCAGAGTGAAACCCTACCTCGAAAAACCAAAAAAAAAAAAAAAAAAAAAAAGAGGAAATAAATGATAAACTTGATGGATAAAGTAGCTGTGCATCCCATAATCGCTGAAGAGGAGCCTGTTCTGAGGTAGGGGAAAGATGCTTCTTCTGCTTACCCTCTCATTTCACCATTTCAAACTGCCTGGTGCCTGTTCAGATCACACCAAGCCTCCACCTTCTTCCTTCCCCTCGCAGGCCCCTCCTGCCCTGCCTGGTATCTCCCTCACTTTGTCCCTTCTCTGGAGCACTCCACCTCCCTGCAGATCTGTTGTTCTAGCTTATGTCTAGACCGAACCAGGAGGAGGCAGATTGAGCAGAGAACCTGCTGGGACTTGGGGCTCATTAATTCAGCTAAAGAAGCAGAGAAGGAATGAGGGTATAGTGAGGCCCTCAAAAGATGAGGAAGGCTTAGGGCTGGGGGAGGAGCGGCCCAGAGGAAAGAGATGATGGTCCTGCAAAGGATGTCCCTTTAAGCACTCACTGCATCCGGGGAGACAGCAACACTCCTGGGGAGCGCAGCATCTTCACACTGCTGAGACTGGTGAGCACCGGACACAATGAGCCCATGGAGGGTGGCTCCCAGCAGCGTCCCTGCCATTTCCATCGTCATCCCTGAGATAGAGCATACAAAGGTGATCCACAAGGGCCAGCTGCAGGATCCCAGGGATAGGGTGCTCCCATTGACCCCAGGACTGCACTCACGGTATGCAGTGGCAGAGTCTCGTTCCCTAGGGCTGGGGGTGAGGATCATAGTGAGCGCCGTGTAAGGTACCTGGAAGAACTACAGTGGCCCGACAGAGCTTAGGATGGCCCCTACACCCACACTAATGAGCGTGGAAAGCCTCCCTATATTGCCATGCTAAAGGCCAGCAGCCACCCTGTCCCATCCAGGCACCTAAGCATCATTCTGGCACATCCCTACGCATCACCTGAAGCTCAGAATTAGGGTCTCAAAAGCAAGAGCCCAAAGCAGAGTCACCACAGCTAATGACAGGTTTCCAGGCACTGATGACCAGATAAGGGTAGTGGGTCTGTAGCCCCCAAAACCTTTACCCCCAATAGTGACCACAGCCAGCAGTGGAGCTCACAAGAACCAAGCCCAGGAAGGGAGGCCTCCTGCTCACCGTAGCCAGGGCCTGGAACAGGCAGAAGAAGGTGGTGTACCAAAGGCCACGCAGGCTGGTGAAGGGGGGCAGGAACCAGAGGAAAAAGTAGGCCAGGGCGATGAAGGGCATGCAGCCCAGTATCCTGCAGAAGCACAGCTGAGCTATAGCGTCTGCAGCACCAGGATTTGAAGGGCCTGGCAGGGAACAACCTCACCCCTTCCCTGCCCCTTGAGAGGCTCTCTCAATGGGAGGTAAGGAGACAGGCAGAGGTGAGAGTAGTGGAAGGGAGTATCCACTGCTGGAGCACTTGGTGTTTAGTGACACCTGTATTTTGATACTGGAGGGCTACAAGTATCACTGTGTGGTTGACCACTTGGGTAGTGTGCATAAAGGCCCTGAGTTCAGTCTTTAGTGTCGCCTTTCCCGGCAACACTAAAGACAAAGGATCCAGGAGCACAAGGAAGTTGTAGTCCTCTGAGACCTGCAGTAGCCTCCAGCCCAGCCTGACCACACTGACTCACAAGCTGGACCTGGGAGCCCTGGGGGCTCTGTAGCCTTGTCTCAATGGCTGAGAGCCCCTAAGAATGTCTCTGAGCTATTGCATGACACAGTTTGACCCTAGCACACCTCCTATACTGTCCAGGCTTAACACGTAACTGTCCATACAGGGTGTTGCTTAGTGGTTAAGGCACTTGCCTGTGAAGCCTAAGGACCTATGTTCTACTCTCCAGATCCCACGCCAGCCAAACGCACAAAGGAGAGACAAGCGCAAGGTTGCATGTGCCCACTAGGTGGCGCAAGTGTCTGGGATTCAATTTCAGTGACTGAGGCCCTGGCATGCCAATTCTCTGTCTCTCCTCTCTCTCTCTCTAAAAAGAAAAAGAAAAAAAAAATAAAAATAAGCCAGGTGTGGTGGCACATGCCTTTAATCCCAGCACTTGGGAGGCAGAGGTAGGAGGATCGCTGTGAGTTCAAAGCCACCCTGGGACTCAATAGTGAATTCCAGGTCATCCTGGGCTAGAGTGAGACCAAAGAAAGGAAGAAAGGAAGAAAGGAAGGAAGGAAGGAAGGAAGGAAGGAAGGAAGGAAGGAAGGAAGGAGGGAGGGAGGGAGGGAGGGAGGGAGGGAGGGAGGGAGGGAAGGAAGGAGGAAGGGAAGGAAGGAAGGAGAAAAGGAAGAAAGAAAGAAAGAAAGAAAGAAAGAAAGAAAGAAGAGGCAAGCAGGTAATGGGTTGGAGAGATGGCTTAGTGGTTAAGGTGTTTACCTGTGAAGCCTAAGGATCTGTGTTTGATTCCCCAGTACCCACATAAGCCAGATGCACAAGAGTACGCATGTGTCTGGAGTTCGTTTGCAGTGGCTGGAGGCCCTGGTGCACCTATTTTCTCTCTATGTGCCTCTTCCTCTCTCTCTCTCTCTTCTTCAATCTCCATCTTAAATAAATACAATATATATATGTATATATATATATATATATTTTAAAGAAGCAGGTTATGCTGCATGTGGTGGCACATGCTTTTAATCCTAGCACTAAGGAGGCAGAAGTAGGAGGACTGTCATGAGTTCAAGGCCACCCTGAGACTACATAGTGAATTTTAGGTTAGCCTGGGATAGAGTGAGACCCTACCTCAAAAGAACAAAGCCCCCCTCAAAAAAAAAAAAAACAGAGTTGGGCATAATTTCAGCACTTGGGGGGACAGAGGTAGGAAGATCTCCAAGAGTTTGAGGCCACCCTGAGACTACATAGTGAATTCCAGGTCAGCCTGGGCTAGAGTGAGACTCTACCTTGAAAAACCTAAAAAGGAAGAAAGAGGTCATGGCAAACTGACATCAGACCCAAGGTGGGTCGTAAGCACCAGGGGGCTGCTCACCAGGGCCTGAGTCGGCCAGACCCAGTCCTCCTGCTTCTGTTGATGAGGAAACCAGCAACAGGGTCAGCAACTGCCCCAGACACCTTCCCTCCAAACAAGGCAAGTGATACTTGAGCAGCAGGGATCTGAAATGGACAGGGAAGAGATCCACAGTTAAGGCCCCAGAAGAGTGAGAGATGTGACCTAGGATGACAGAGGTAGACATCTTGGTTCACAATAAAAATGTTTCAGTAATTTTTCTGACTGCCTAAACAATATACTCATCAGAAAAACATTCCATAGCATGGATTCAGATCAGTATTGTGTGTGTGTACGGCATGTGTACTATATGTGTGTGCATGTCTTGTGTATGAATGTATACATGCACACCCAGTGTGCATAATGATATCACTGGGGTTAAAAGCATGCATAGCCTGGCTCTTTACATGGGTACTGGGATCTGAACTTAGGTCCTTGTACTTTTGTAGCTCAGAGACATTCTTAGTAACTCTCACCCATTGAGACAAGCTCTAACTCTCCAGCTCTAACCAGTATCATTTTAAAAGAAATTGATTTCTGGGGGCTGGGGAGATGGCTTAGCAGTTAAAGGTGCTTGCTTGCAAGGCCTGCTGGCCCTGGTTCAGTTATCTAGCACCCATGTAAAGCTCCTCAAACGCCAGACTTGTTTGTAGCAGCCAGATAATCTGTCTCAAAGGTGGGACAGACAGCTCCTGACCTCTACTCCGCATGCTCTGTGCTGTGTGCACCCACATACACACATCCACACACATAAATAAATAAATTTTTTTTTTTTTGGCTGGAGAGATGGTTCAGCAGTTAAGGTACTTGCCTGCAATGCCTGATGACCAGAGTTCAATACCCCAGTACCCACATAAAGCTAGATGCACAAAGTGGCTCATGTATCTGGAGTTCAGTTGCAGCAGCTGGAGGCTCTGGCATGCCCTTACTCTCTGTCTCCTTCTCTGATTGCAAATTAAACAAACAAACAGATAGATAAATAAATAAATAAATAAATAAATAAATAAATAAAGGCATGGTGGAGCATGCCTTTAATCCAAGCACACTTGGGTGGCAGAGGTAGGAGGATCACTGTGAGTTCAAGGACAGCCCAAGACTACATAGTGAATTCCAGGTCAACTTGGGCTAGAGTGAGACCCTACCTTGAAAAACCAAAAAAAAAAAAAAAAAAAAAAAAAAAAAAAAAAAGGACTGGAGAGATGGTTTAGCAGTTAAGGCTTAAGGCACTTGCCTACAAAGCCTAAGGAACTAGGTTCGATTTCATAGTACCCAAGTAAGCCAGATGCACAAGGTGGTGTATGTGTGTGGAGTTAGTTTGCAGTGGCTGGAGGCCCTGATGTGTCTATTCTCTCTCTCTCTCTCTCTCTCTCTCTCTCCCTCTCTCTCCCTCTCTCCCTGCCTCTTTGTCTCAAAAATAAATAAATAAATAAATAAATAAATAAATAAATAAATAAATAAAATAAATATGTTTTTATTTGTTTTACTTTTTGATGTTTTTGTTTGGGTTTTTTTGTTTTGTTTTGTTTTTGAGGTAGTGTCTCCCTCTGGCCCAGGCTGACCTGGAACTCACTATGTAGCCTCAGAGTGGCCTTGAGCTCACATAGATCCTCCTACCTCAGCCTCCCAACTGCTGGGGTTAAAGGTGTGTGCTACCACATTCAGCTATTTTTTTTTTTTTTTTTCCGAGGTAGGGTCTCACTCTGGTCCAGGCTGACCTGGAATTAACTATGTAGTCTCAGGGTGGCCTCGAACTCACTGCAATTCTCCTACCTCTGCCTCCTGAGTGCTGGGATTAAAGGCGTGCGCCACCACGCCCGGCAGCTATTGTTTTTTGATTTTTTTTTTTTTTGAGACAAGCCCAACAGACTGGACTTTTTTTTATGCAAGAGACAGACAGATGGGGGGGAGGGGGGAGAGAAGGAGAGAGAATGAGAACTGGAACACTAGGACTTTCAGCAACTGTAATCAAATTCCATATGTGTGCACCACCTAGTGTACACGTGCAAACTTACATGTTTCCATCACCTCGTGCATCTGGCTTATGTGGGACCTGGAGAGTTGAACATGAGTCCTTAGGCTTCGCATGCCAGCACCTTAACTGCTAAGCAATCTCTTCAGCTCTGTTCTCTGATTTTTTTTTTTTTTTTTTTTTTTTTTTTTGGTTTTTTCGAGATAGGGTCTCACTCTGGTCCAGGCTGACCTGGAATTAACTATGTAGTCTCAGGGTGGCCTCGAACTCTCAGCGATCCTCCTACCTCTGCCTCCCGAGTGCTGGGATTAAAGGCATGCGCCACCACGCCCGGCTTTTTTTTTTTTTTTTTGAGGTAAGGTCTTGCTCTAGTTAAGGTTGACCTGGAATTCATTATGTAGTTTCAGGATTGCCTCAAACTGACAGCAGTCCTCCTAGTTCTGCCTCTCAAGTACTGTGATTAAAGGCATACACCACCACTCCTGGCCTTTTTTTTTCTTTAAAGATTTTATTTTTATTTTTTTATTAGAGACAGAGAGAGGAAAAGAGAGGGAGAATGGGTGTGCCAGGGCCTCTAGCCACTGCAAACGAACTCCAGACATGTACACCCCCTTGTGCATCTGGCTTACGTGGGACCTGGAGAATCAAACTGGGGTCCTTAGGCTTAAGATAGGCATGTGTCTTAACCACTAAGCCATCTCTCCAGCCTCTGGCCTATTTTTTGATTTTTCTTTTCAAGGCAGAGTCTCACTGTAGCCCAGGCTGACCTGTAATTCACTATGTAGTCTCTAGGATTAAAGGCATGCTCCACCATGCCTGGCTGGTTTTATTTTATTTTTATTTTATTATTTATTTATTTATTTATTTATTTGGTTTTTTGGGGTAGGGTTTCACTCTAGCCCAGGCTGACCTGGAATTCACTATGTAGTTTCATGGTGGCCTTGAACTCATGGCAATCTTCTTACCTCTGCCTCCTGAGTGCTGGGATTAAAGGTGTGTGCCACCATACCCGGCCATTCTTGCTTATCCTTTATCATCTATCATTCATCCTGCAGCTAACATTAACAACTTACATAATTTTCTCCACACTTGTATTTTAATCATGTATAGCAAATACCTATAACTATGAGCACACACATACAAAGTATCTCTCTTTGTTTTCTTAAGATGAGATCTTTTAGAAGTTGCCAATAAAAAAAATACAAGGTTTAAGAAAAGAGGATCTCTTTTAATATTTATTTATTTATGTGTTTGTTTCATTATGTAGTTTCAGGATTGCCTCAAACTGACAGCAGTCCTCCTAGTTCTGCCTCTCAAGTACTGTGATTAAAGGCATACACCACCACTCCTGGCCTTTTTTTTTCTTTAAAGATTTTATTTTTATTTTTTTATTAGAGACAGAGAGAGGAAAAGAGAGGGAGAATGGGTGTGCCAGGGCCTCTAGCCACTGCAAACGAACTCCAGACATGTACACCCCCTTGTGCATCTGGCTTACGTGGGACCTGGAGAATCAAACTGGGGTCCTTAGGCTTAAGATAGGCATGTGTCTTAACCACTAAGCCATCTCTCCAGCCTCTGGCCTATTTTTTGATTTTTCTTTTCAAGGCAGAGTCTCACTGTAGCCCAGGCTGACCTGTAATTCACTATGTAGTCTCTAGGATTAAAGGCATGCTCCACCATGCCTGGCTGGTTTTATTTTATTTTTATTTTATTATTTATTTATTTATTTATTTATTTGGTTTTTTGGGGTAGGGTTTCACTCTAGCCCAGGCTGACCTGGAATTCACTATGTAGTTTCATGGTGGCCTTGAACTCATGGCAATCTTCTTACCTCTGCCTCCTGAGTGCTGGGATTAAAGGTGTGTGCCACCATACCCGGCCATTCTTGCTTATCCTTTATCATCTATCATTCATCCTGCAGCTAACATTAACAACTTACATAATTTTCTCCACACTTGTATTTTAATCATGTATAGCAAATACCTATAACTATGAGCACACACATACAAAGTATCTCTCTTTGTTTTCTTAAGATGAGATCTTTTAGAAGTTGCCAATAAAAAAAATACAAGGTTTAAAAAAAGAGGATCTCTTTTAATATTTATTTATTTATGTGTTTGTTTATTTTTGGTTTTTCTGGTCCAGGCTGACCTGGAATTAACTATGTAGTCTCAGGGTGGCCTCGAACTCATGTGATCCTCCTACCTCTGCCTCCCAAGTGCTGGGATTAAAGGCATGCACCACCACGCCTGGCTTTACTTATTTTCTGAGGCAGAGACTCACTCTAGTCCAAGCTGCCCTAGAACTCATTCTGTATCCCAGGCTGGCTTTGAACACGCAGAAATCCTCAGCCTTCCCAGTCTGGAATTAAAGGCATTTGCTACCATACTTTGCTATAGCTTTTCTCTTGACAGTGCATAAGGAAATACCTCAGAGTCAATTGGTATAAGTTATTCTTTTTTTTTGAGGCAGGGTCTCACTCTAGTTCAGGCTGATCTGGAATTCACTATGTAGTCTCAGGGTGGCCTTGAACTCTCAGCAGTCCTCCTACCTCTGCCCCCCAAGTGCTGGGATTAAAGGTGTGCGATACCACGCCCGGCTGTAAACGTTATTCTTTTGGATGACTGTACCATAGTTTATTTTGTGGGTACAGTACCATTTACTTATCTAGAACTTCTTATATCATTGAACATTTTCTTTTTGTTCCTTCCCTCTCCCTTCTCTCTTTCTTTTCTTTTTTTCCTTTCTCTTTCTTTGAATAGGGTCTCTGGTAGCTCTGGCTGCCTTGGACTCACTATGTAACTGTAACTGGCCTTACTCTTACTGCCACTGCCTCCCAAGTGCTTGGACTACAGATGTGGACCACCACACTTCTCATTTTCCCCGTACAAACAGGCTGCAATCATATCCTTGAAGACGTTGTCCTTGATAGAATTGTTTGCTTGTTAAGCTTGAGTCAAAGAGCTATCTACCAAGGCTGGAGTGGGACCATGGGGCATGTTGAGGAGTAGAAAGACCAGACATCAAAGAAGATGTGAGCAGGGGCCCTGGGCTACTGCACACACTCACCTGTGCCACATCAAGTAGGAAGAGCTGCAGGTAAAAGGCTGAGGCACTAGAGGCCACCTGGTTGGGGACTCCACCAATACCATAGCACACCTTCGTACAGAATGAGAGGCGACCAGCTCCGCTGTCCTGGGGGAGACACAGGAACTAGTCTCTACCTGTACAGACACAAAACAGCTCCCTATACCCCCCAAGACTTCTATGAGCATCCCATGTTCCCTATGACAGCACAAGGCTTTTCTTGCAACTTTGACTCATTTTGCCCCAAATCGTCCTAGGAGGAAGTGAGAGATAATTTTTTAAAAATAGAGAGAGAAAGAAAAGAAAAAAACAAGGCTGGAGAGATGGCTTAGCAGTAAGGTGCTTGCCTGCAAAGCCAAAAGACCCAGGTTTGATTACCCAGGACCCATGTAAGCCAGATGTACAAGGTGGTGCATGCATCTGGAGTTCATTTGCTGGGCTGGAGGCCCGGGTGTGCCCATTCCCTCTCTCTTCTCCCCCTTCACCTCTCTCTCTCAAATACATAAATAAATAAAGTACTTTTTATACAATCTAAGTCTTTTATTTATTTGTGATATCTATTACGCCATGAATTCATAGGGAATAGGCTCCAGCAGCTCAGGCTCTTTCCCATTAGTTCTCACAAAGTGTGCTTCTCTGGGTGGAGCAGGCTGCCACTTCAGCTGCACCCAGGTTCCCTTCTCTTTGGCTTCCTTCTCCTAATCATTTTCCTTCACCCATCTCAGGAAGCTATCTTGGCTCTTAGAGTGCTTAATATGCTCAGTGTGCACATTAATTCTCTGGGCAAGAATCTTGCCATTGACTTGCTTGTTCACAACAATGCCAACAGCATGCTGAGTGACATTGTAGACTCTTCCAGTCTTCCCATGGTAACATTTATGAGGCATTCCTTTTTGGACAGTACCCATTCCCTTGATGTCTACAATGTCACCCTTCTTGTAGATTTGCATATATGTGGCCAATGGAACAGCTCCATGTTTTTTTTGTTTGTTTTTTTGTTTGTTTGTTTTTTTTGGTTTTTTGAGGTAGGGTCTCACTCTGGCTCAGGCTGACCTGGCATTCACTCTGTAGTCTCAGGGTGGCCTTGAACTCATGGCGATCCTCCTACCTCTGCCTCCCGAGTGCTGGGATTAAAGGCGTGCGCCACCACGCACGGCAGCTCCATGTTTTCTAAAAGGCCTAGAGAACATGTACCGGGTGCCTCTCCTCTTTCCCTTTGTGTTTGTCATTTTGGCAAATTACTGGAAGATGGCGGCTCCAGCCAAAAGAAAGTACTTTTTTTGTTTAAAGAAAAAAAAAAACATTCCAAACTCTGGCCTATGAACCTTTTCAGATGTTTTTCCTTGTATTTCCTCCCATGCTTCTAGCTACAGCCCCCCCCCCTTTTTTTTTTTTTTTAGTTTTTCGAGGTAGGGTCTCATTCTGGCCCAGGCTGACCTGGAATTCACTGTGTACTCTCAGGGTGACCTCGAACTCATGGCAATCCTCCTACCTCTGCCTCCCAAGTGCTGGAATTAAAGGCATCTGCCACCACACCTGGCTTTAGCTAGAGCCTCTTTAATTTACAAAGTCAGCAACTGGAATGAGCTGTGGGTCCTTGAACAAATCTCTTTATCTTTGCAAATCTTGTTTTCCTCATTTCCTGCCAACTTTACAAGGTTGTGATGGATAAATGAGAAGGTGGCCTCGATAACTGATTGTTCAGTGGTCAGGGTTTCTGCAAGCCACTTGGTGAGCCCCTGGCAGCCTGTAACAAGCTGTGGTGAGAATATTTAACCCCTCAGACACCAGTAAGTATTTCAAACCGGAGCTTTCCTTCCTTCCTTCTCTTTTTCTCTTTCCTTTCTTTTCCTTGACTATCAGCCCAGCACTGACACAATGTCAGGTTTATAAGTCTGAAATATAAATATCACAATCCCTAAGCCATGCATTGGACCCTTAACTCAAATTTTCCTGCCTACTCACAGCCCCACATGGGTACTTTGACAGCGATCTCAGCATAACATGATTAGAACACATCCAACTGCTAAACCAGCTCCTAACCCTGTTTGCCCCATTGTGTTAACTGACACCACTGTTTGCTCATCAGGCCATAAACCTAGAAGGCATCCTTGGTACCTCTTTCCCAATCACCCTGCCTGTCAGTGAGAGCCTCCTTGGTGACTTCTCTGCTTTTACTTGTGTTCCACTCTCAACTCAGCAGTCAGGGATGGGGAGTAACTCAGTTGGTAGAGTGCTTGCCTAGCATGCTTGAAGCCCTGGGTTTGATCCCCAGAGGAGGGCATGATGGTGCTTCCTGTAATTCCAACACCACAGAGGTGGAGGCAGGAGGATCAGTAAGTAGTTCAAGGTCATCCTTAGCTACATAGCAGTGAGGTCAGCCTGGTGTCTAAAATAAAACACCACACCAACCTGGCTGGGTGTGGTGGCTCACACATGCAATCCCAGCACTTAGGAGGCTGAGATAGGATTCCTGACTGTGAGGCCAGCCTGGACTACAGAATAAATTTGAGGTCAGCCTGAGCTATATTAAGATCCTGACTCATTTAAAAAAATGATGATATTCCCTCCCACCCTGTGGCTCTTACACTCGTTCTGCACCACCTGAGCCGTGGTGGATGTGCTTTAAGTCTACTTTAGTGTTGTGCTCTCAGCAGGTTTGGGATTTCTGCTTTGGTGTGTCTTGAGTATTCTCAGTGCCTGTCTCCATCACCCTGGTGTAGACATTGCCCCCTCCACCCCGCCACAATGACTGAGTGCTGCTATCACAACTCACAACCTACAACTCTATGGTGAATACCAGCAATCCCACTAAGAAGGGCCCTCAATGGAGTGGGGGCAGGGAGGAAGAAAATGATGGTACCAACACATGATGTAAAAAAAAAAATAAGTAAAAAAAATAGGGCCGGGCATGGTGGTGCCTTTAATCCCAGCACTCAGGAGGCTGAGGTAGAAGGATCACTCTGAGTTCCAGGCCAGCCTGAGTCTAATAGTGAATTCCAGGTCGGCTTGGGCTAGAGTGAGACCTTACCTCAAAAAACAATATATAAGGGCTGGAGAGATTGCTTAGTGGTTAAGGCACTTGCCTGCAAAGCCAAATGACTCAGGTTCAATTTCCCAGGACCCACATAAGCAGATGCACAAGGTGGCACATGCATCTGGAGTTCATTTGCAGTAGCTGAAGACCCTGGCATTCCCATTCTCTCTCTCTTTCTCTCTCAAATAAATAAAATACATAATAAAATAAGAGACTGGAGAGATAGCTCACCGGTTAAGGCACTTGCCTGCAAAAAGCCTAAATGACCTGGGTTTGACTCCCCAGTACCTATGTAAAACCAACTGCACAAAGTGGCACATGCATGTGGAGTTTGCAGTGGCTAGAGGACCTGGCATGCCCTCCCCTTCCCCCCGCCTCTCTTTCTCTGTTTGAAAATAATTAATTAAACAATAATATGCCAAGCAAAAGGGCCCAGGTTTGTTTCCCCAGTACCCACATAAAATCTGATGCACAGAGTGGCACACATGTCTGGAGTTTGTTTGCAGTGGCTAGAGGCCCTGGTGCACCCATTTTTTTCTCTCTCCATCTCTCTCTGCCTCTCTCTCAAATAAATAAATTTAAAAATAAAAAATAAGAATAACATAGATCATACTTGCTCTCTTCTTACAACCCTCCAACAGCATGCCTATACAGTTTGAATAAAAGGCCAAGTCCTCATGGTAGCCTATGGTAACCACCAGTTAGCTTTCACTCCCTTACCCACTTCAAATAGGTCCTGGGGGTGGGGGCAGTGCTTTTGACTTCAAACTGACCAAGCCTGCTGCTCCGCAGGGCTTTGTTCTTCTTGTTGCTTTTGCCAAGAAGGCTCTTCTGTGTCTTCTTCGTACTACCTCCTTATTCAGGTCTGAGTTTAAATGTCTTCCCCTGACTGTCCAGTCTCATGCATGTCCTGCCTCTTTCCACCAGAAGGTAAGCTCACTGAGAGCATAAACTAACTTTCATTCACTGTGGTGCCTCTAAAACCTAGAACAATGGTTGGCATTGATAAATGCTCAAATGTATCTTTTAGGAGGCTGGAGAGATGGCTCAGGGGTTAAGGAACTTACAAGCCAAAGGACCCAAGTTCATTTCCCCAGTACTCACATAAAGCCAGATGCACAAAGTAATTGCATGTGTCTGCAGTTCATTTGCAGTGGCTGTTCTCTCTGTCACTCTCAAATAATTTTTTTTTTTAAAAGATGTATCCTTTGAAGCAATAAGTATAAAGTGTGAAGATACGAGGAATCCTTTTTCAGCCTTTGCTTGGGGAAGGAAGTGGGGTAGAAGAGGACTAGACTTTGTCTATTTCAGTATCTTGAACACCACAAACAGGCTGTTTGGAAGGGAAGGTCTTCCTAGATAAGGTTTTATCACACTTGACACACGTTTCCTACCCCTAGAAGAAAAGCACACACTCTGCTGGATACATGCTTTTTCTGACATTTGTGTGAACGAACATGTACTTAAACTTCTACAAAAACTCAATAGGCAGAATCCAGCATGATTGAATTTCTGTCCCATACAGGGTCTCTTATTTCCTCCTAAATGAACCTATCATGTTTGGAGAACTTAGAAGGCCATCCAAAGAAAATCCAGCTCAGAGTGGGATACAATACAGTCTTGGAGTCTTCAGAATGACAGTTTTGCCTACTTTGGTCACAAGCTTTTTATAGTCCACTGAGTATATTTCACAGAGAGACTAGCTGTGTGATCTGGGCAAGGTACTTAGCCCACTGAACTTTCATTTCCAGATACACAGGATATATATACTTCACAGGGTTGTTAGACGTAAATGTTGGTTCTTCATGGGCAATATTAGTTTTCTTTCTTGTCATTAATTTCACTCTAAATTTCTCTGCAAAGTGAGAATCTCCTGGGCTTGCCTACAAAGCCTAAGGACCAGGTTGGATTCCCCAGTACCCACATAAGCCAGATGCGCAAGGTAGCGGATGCTTCTGAAGTTCATTTGCAGTGACTAGAGGCCCTGGGAAGTCCATTCTCTCTCCCCCATAAATAAATAAAAATTAAAAAAAAAAATTTAAAGAGGGGCAGGCTGAAGTCAACTGAAGTCCCAGAATGCCTCACTGTGGCGCTGGAGCCAAACTTTAGCATGACACTCTCTCCAGCCCAGCCAGTCTCAGCAAGAGCCACAGCCCAATGCCCACAGGGGATGCAGAGAGAGTGAGAGTACCCTCACCTCACCTGTGGAGCACTCTGCCAAGTCATCCCTGGAGACAGTCTCCTCATGGAACTCTTGCTGCCTGGGTGGCATCCGGGTTTGAGAGAGAGAGGCTAACTCCATAGGATCTGCCTAAAGTTTGGGGAAGAGAATAGCCCCCTCTCACGTACCTAGATGCCTAGAGTGGCCTGGACAAGAACCCTAGCCTAGGAAAAGGACATCAGAGATTGTCCTGTCTGTCTGCCCAGTTGAAGTCACAAGGTTATTTTACTGGCTAGGACTCAGGCTCCCTTCCTATTCTCTCTGGGGTGCCCCAAGACCCTCAGACTCTCCACTCTGCCAAACTGGGGAAAACGGCTGCCACACCAGGCTGTGAAGCACCCTCCACCCTATTTCCCTGCCGCCCCTCACCGAGCTCTGCTCCCGCTGCTCCAGCTCCGCAGTGTGCGCCTCCTCCGCCCGCGCCCCTGCCCGCGCCGACGCCGTCGCCATGGCCGTGGCCCGCACGCGGCTGGGCTCTTCCGCGGCGGGCGGGCGGGCGGTGGCCCGTGCTATCACGGTGGGGCGGGCCGGCACACGGGCCGCAGCCGCAGCCAACCCAAGCCACCCGCCACAGCGCTGGAGAAACCCAGAAACCGCGATTTCTTTTCTCCAGGGAGGAGCATTCCGGGGGAGAAAAAAGTTGCCAAGACCCCCTTTCTCTCCTAGGGCCAAGTGAGTAAACAGAAACACCGGGCTAAATCTTCAGGGGGAAAACAACCAGATAAATTTACTTTTAAAATTAGGTAATAGAATTGGCTTTCACTTTGTTAAAAGTTGATACCTCAAATACACAATTTCTAGCCTCTCAGATAACTAGCGCTGTGGCTATGAAACCCAGTCCTGGCTTGTGAATGAAAAGAGTGGTGAGTGCAATATTCCAGGAAGGGCCTTAACAGCAAAGAAGCTGGGCTGGAGAGATGCTTAGGTTAAGGCGCTTGCTAGCAAAGCCAAAGTTACCCAAGCAAAACTTGATAACGTGGTCCATATGTCTGGAGTTTTTTTGCAGTGGCTAAAGGCCCTGGTACGCCCATTCTCTCTCTATACTACTACCCCAGCACTATTGACTTTTTTTTTTTTTTTTTTTGGTTTTTCGAGGTAGGGTCTCACTCTGGCCCAGGCTGACCTGGATTCACTATGTAGTCTCAGGGTGGCTTCGAACTCATGGTGATCCTCCTACCTCTGCCTCCCAAGTGCTGGGATTAAAGGTGTGCGGCTTTTAAATATTTTTTCTTTAAAGTAAGAAGCCACACTATATCCAAACATTAACTGGCAAAACACTCTAGACCTCAGTGTTAACAGTGCAAACTTACAAGAGGAGCAGTTTAGACCTTAGGTTAGACAATTGCTTCTTAGGACACCAGCACAAGCTGCACTCCAGCAATATGGAAAAGTGTGCTGTAAACAATTCCAAGTGAAAAGACTTGTGTTCTCCCACAAGGCTGGAGGAGATATTTGCAAAAATTATAAAGAATTTATATTGGGATATATAAATGACTCTCATAACTTAACAGAAAAATAATCTTTTTTTTTCCTTGATTTTTCGAGGTAGTCTCACTCTGGCCCAGGCTGACCTAGAATTCACTATGTAGTCTCAGGGTGGCCTCGAACTCATGGCGATCCACCTACCTCTGCCTCCCAAGTGCTGGGATTAAAGGTGTGCACCACCACACCCAGCGGGAAAAATAATCCTTTTAAAAAATATATATTTATTTGAGAGAGAGAGAAGGAAAGAGAATGGGCACGCCAGGGCCTCCAGCCACTGCAAACCTACTCCAGATGCATGTGCCTCCTTGTGCATCTGGCTTACATGGGTGCTGGGGAATCGAGCCAGGGTCCTTTGGCTTTGCAGGCCAATGCCTTAACCACTAAGCCATTTTCTCCAGCCCAATCCTTTTATTTTTTAGAAAAAGACAGAAAAAGAGGCAGAGATAATGGGCCCTGTGACTGAACTCCAGACGTTTGTGGCCCCTTGTGGCACATGTGAGAAACTGCCTGCATGTGTCAGTACATCTAGCTATGTGTGATGAGTTCTTAGGCTTTGCAGGCAAGTGCTTTAACCGCTGAACCATCACTCCAACCCATAATCCCTTTTTAAAATGGGCAAAGAAATGGATATTTCACTAAAGGTATACAAATTAACCTATTCTTGTCATTAGGGAAATAAAAATCAAAACATAATGAGGTCCGGCATGGTAGTGCACACCTTTAATCCCAGCAGGCTTTGCAAGCAAGCACTTTCAACTGTTGAGCCATCTGTCCAGCCCTGGTTATCTATTTATGATGCAGAGCCTCTCTATGTAGACCAGGCCACTGGAACTAGCGATCTTCTTATAGTAGCTTCCAGTGCTGGGATTTCAGGTGTGTGCCACCATACCCAGCCTTCATTCCTTTTTATTGCTTAGTATTAGTCACATGTATGAATATGGATATACCACATTGTATGTATGCACTTATAACCTGGTGGTTATTTGTGTTATTTCTACTTTTTTCTTTTAATTTTATTTACTTGCAAGCAGAGAGAGAGAGAGAGAGAGAGAGAGAGAGAGAGAGAGAATGGCCACTCTAGCCACTGCAAACAAACTCCAGACACATGTGCCCCTTGTGCATCTGGCTTACGCAGGTCCTGGGGAATCAAACATGGGTCCTTTGGCTTGGCAGGCAAATGCCTTAACTGCTAAGCCGTCTTTCCAGCCCTATTTCTATTTTTGACAAATATATTCTGCACACACATGCATACACATCACACACCCCACACAAATACTCCACACACTCACAAGGAACTAAAAAAATTAGGCACTTAAAAACCAAATAATACAATCAATAAATGGGCAAACAGAATGGCCATTTGCTTTCTTTTTTAAAGAATATTTTTATTTATTTGAGAAAGAGACACACACAGGAGAGGCAGAGAGAATGAGCATGGGCATTCCAGAGCTTCCAGCTACTGCAAACAAACTCCAGACACATGCACTACTTTGTGCATGTGGCTTTATGTGGGTACTGGGGAACTGAATCTGGGATGTCAGGCTTTGCAAGCAAGTGCCTTTAACCACTGAGCCATCTCTCCAGCTCCTACATAGACATTTCATAAGAGATAAATTATGGGAGCTGGACATAGTGGTACACGCCTTTAATCCCAGCACTTGGGAGGCAGAGGTAGGAGAATTGCCATCAGTTCAAGGCCACCCTGAGACTGCATAGTGAATTCCAGGTCAGCCTGAGCTAGAGTGAGACCCTACCTCAAAAAAAAAAAAAAAAAAAAAAAAAAACAAACCAAAAAAGTCAATCATGGATAGCCAAGAAAAACGAAAAACATTCAACATCTTTAGCATCAGAGAAAGGTAAATCAAATAAAAAATATACCCAAGGTTGGGCATGATGGTGTTCGCCTTTTTTTTTTTTTTTTTTTTTTTTTTTTTTGGAGAGAGACAGAGAGACAGAGAGACAGAGAGAGAGAGAGGGAGGGGAAGACAGATAGAGATGGGTGAGCCAGCAGCCTCTTAGCTGCTGCGAACGAAATCCAAATATGTGCGCCCCCTTGTGGTCAAGTACGGCATTACGCCCTTGTGTCACTTTGCATCTTGCTAAACGTGGGACCTGGAGATTGGAACCACTGGAGATTGGAACCAGCATTCTTAGGCTTAGGAGGCAGGTGCCTTAACCGCTAAGCCATCTCTCCAGCCCTATGGTGCATGCCTTTAATCCCAGCAATTGGGAGGAAGAGGTAGGAGGATCACCATGAGTTCAAGGCCACCCTGAGACTACATAGTGAATTCGAAGTCAGCCTGGGCTATAGTAAGACACTACCTTGAAAAAAAAAAAACAGAGCGGGGGGGAATGTGAATTTGGGCAGAATTATCTTGTGGAGGTGGGTAATGTGCCCTAAAGTCATACATTGTTATTAGAAAAATGTCAGTACCAAGGGTGGGGATACTTTCCAGGGAGTGGTTGGCCAGGAAGGTCCCTGATGCTCCCAAAACATTACAGGCTATTGCCAAGGGTCTTGGGTTTCCCATTAGAAATAGATGGTAAGACCCTATTGCTGAAGACTCCACATGCTTGGACTGAAGATCACTGAGAAATCAAGCTAAAGCTGAGCTGGAAGCCTCCTCCCTGTGGACCAGCTGTCAGAAAGCTGGAATAAAAGCCAGTCGTGGTGGCGCATGCCTTTAATCCAGCACTCAAGAGGCAGAAGTGTATCACTGTGAGTTCCAGGCCACCCTGAGACTACATAGTGAATTCCAGGTCAGCCTGGGCTACAGTGAGACCCTACCTTGAAAAAAAAATGATAAAAATAAAAAAGCTGGGATGAGCTATGCCGCATACAGCCTTTGGGGAGAGAGAAGTCATCATCAATGGTGTTAAACAGAAGTGGACCAGCCAGCCAGGTCAAATGTACAAACTGGTGCAATACTGGCATGTCAGTCACTGGGGAAACCATCTGCTCATTAATTAGATTGGAGGCATACTCCACAGGAGGAAATCCATGCCTGGTACTGAAAACCTAGTCAAAAGCCTATGGCTAGGGAGGTCACCAACCCTAGGGGAGTAACACCTGATGCTGTCTGCCTAAATGCATGTTATGTCCACCAAACTGTCCTCTAAGCACTTTTTGAATGTTTATATTTATGGCCATATATTAATCACTTTTGGTTAGAGAAGCTTCTCTTTTCAAATGGCAGTGACCACTGGAGTTGACTCAAAAGTCACCACAGAGTTAGAGAGATGGCTTAGTGGTTAAGGAGCTTGCCTACAAAGCCAAAGGACCCATGTTTGATTCCTCAGTACCCACAAAAAAAGCCAGATGCACAAGGTGGCACATGCATTTGGGGTTCGTTTGCAGTGGCTAGAAACCCTAGTGTACCCATTCTTTCTCTCTCTCTGCTCCCCACTCTCTCTGAAATAAATATTTTTAGGGGGTTGGAGAGATGGCTTAGCAGTTAAGCACTTGCCTGTGAAGCTTAAGGCCCCAGTTCGAGGCTCAATTTCCCAGTACCCATGTGACCCAGATACACAAGGTGGCGCATGCATCTGGAGTGTGTTTGCAGTGGCTGGAGGCCTTGGTGTGCCCATTCTCTCTCTGCCTCTCTCTCTCTGTCTCTTTCTCTGTCACTCAAACAAATAAAAAAAGTAAAAAAAAAAAAAAAAAAAAAAAAAACAGAAAAAAAAGTTCAACGTTGTCCTTGGCTGTATAACTAGTCCCAGGTCAACCTGTGCTATATCAAACCATGTCTCCAAAAACAAACAAACAAAGAAACAAATGCCAAAAGAAAAGAAAAACATGGGGATTGGGGATTGGGGATGTGGCTCAATTGGTAGAATGCTTGCCTAGCATTCTTTAAGCCCTGGGTTTGATCCCCAGCACACACAATCTCAGCATGGTGGCACATGCCTATAATCCCAACACTTGGTAAGGTGGAAGTGTGAGGATCAGAAGTGTGAGGATCAGAAGGCCAAGGTCATCTTCAGATTCTTGATGAGTTCAAAGCCAGTCTGGAATAGAGAAACTGTCTTAAACAAACAAACAAACATGAATTTAATCCCAGCCCTTGCGAGGTTAAAATAGGAGGATCACTGTAAATTGCAGGCCAGGCTGAGACTGCATAGTGAATTCTAGGTCAGCCTGAGCTACAGTGAGGCCCTACCTTAAAAAATCCAGAACAAGAGGGCTGGAGAGATGGCTTAGTGGTTAAGCACTTGCCTATGAAGCCTAAGGACCCTGGTTAGAGGCTCAATTCCCCAGTATCCATAGAAGACACATGCATCTGGAGTTTGCAGTGGCTGGAGGTCCAGGTGTGCCTGTTCTCTCTGCCTCTTCCTCTAATAAATAAAAATAGCATTAAAAAAACCCAAAACAAACAAAAATACACTGGGTTTTTATGAAAAAAAAAAAATACAGCTGGGCGTGGTGGTACATGCATTTAATCCCAGCACTTGGGAAATCAGTAGCCTTTCTATATGCTAACAACAAACACACAGAGGATGAAATCAGAGAATCACTCCTATTCACAATTGCATCAAATAAAATAAAGTACCTTGGGATAAACCTAATCAAGGAAGTGAAGGATCTCTACAAGGAGAACTTTAAAACACTGAAGTGAGAAATTGCAGAAGACACTAGGAAACGGAAAAACATCCCCTGTTCTTGGATTGCAAGAATCAATATTGTGAAAATGGCAATCCTACCAAAAGCAATCTACACATTTCATGCAATCCCCATCAAAATTCCAATGGCATTCTTCATGGAAATAGAAAAAACAATCCAAAAATTCATTTGGAAACACAAAAAACCTGAGATATCTAAAACAATTTTGAGCAACAAAAATAAGGCTGGTGTTATCACCAGACCTGATTTTAACCTATATTACAGAGCCATAGTAACAACAACAGTATGGTATTGACACAAAAACAGACATGTAGATCAATGGAACAGAATAGAGGACCCTGATGCAAATCCAGTTAGCTATAGCCACCTGATCTTTGACAAAAATGCCAATAATACTCATTGGAGAAAAGACAGACTCTTCAGCAAATGGTGCTGGGGAAACTGGATATGCATCTGTAGAAGGATGAGAATAGATTCTTATCTCTCTCCTTGCACAAGAATCAAGTCCAAATGGATCAAAGACCTTAATATCAGACCTGAAACTCTGAAACTGCTAGAGGAAAAAGTAGGGGAAACCCTTCAACATATTGGTCTTGGCAAAGACTTTCTGAATATAACCCCAATCACTCAGGAGTTAAAACCACAGATCAACTGCTGGGACCTCATGAAATTACAAAGCTTTTGTACAGCTAAGTACACTGTGAATAGAGCAAAGAGGCAACATACAGAATGGGAGAAAATCTTTGCCAGCTATACATCTGACAGAGGGTTAATATCCAGGATATACAAAGAACTCAAAAATTTAAATAATAAAAAAAATCAAACAGCCCAATTAAAAAATGGGCTATGGAACAAAATAGAGAGTTCTCAGAAGAAATACAGATGGCATATAAACATCTAAAAAATGCTCTATATTCCTAGTCATCAGGGAAATGCAGATTAAAACTACATTGACATTCCATCTCACTCCTGTCAGATTGGCTACCATCAAGAAAACAAATGACTATAAATGCCGGTGAGGATGCAGAAAAAGAGGAACCCTTCTACACTATTGGTGGGAATGCAATCTGGTCCAGCCATTGTGGAAATCAGTGTGGAGGTTCCTGAGACAGCTAAATATAGATCTACCGAGCCGGGCGTGGTGGCGCACGCCTTTAATCCCAGCACTTGGGAGGCAGAGGTAGGAGGACCGCTGTGAGTTCAAGGCCACCCTGAGACTATATAGTGAATTCCAGGTCAGCCTGAGCTACAGTGAGACCCTACCTCAAAAACAAAAAAACAAAAAAACAAAAAAAAATAAAAATAAATAAATAAATAAATAAATAAATATATATATATATATATATATAGAGAGAGAGAGAGAGAGAGAGAGAGAGAGAGATATCTACCCATATGACCCAGCTGTACCACTCCTAGGCATATGTTCTAATGACTCATCTCACTACCTTAGAGATTCTTGCTCGACCATGTTTATTACCACTCTATTCACAATAGCTAGGAAATGGAACCAGCCTAGATGTCCCTCAACTGATGAGTGGATAATGAAGATGTGGCACATTTACACAATGGAATTATATTCAGCAGTAAAGAAAAATGAAGTTGTGAAATTTGCTGGAAAATGGATGGATCTGGAAAGGATTATACTTAGTGAGGTAATCCAGGCCCAGAAAGCCAAATGTCACATGTTCTCTCTCATATGTGGATCCTAGCTACAAATGATTGGACTTCTATCTGAGGAAAAATAAAACTCAGTAGTAGAGGCCAGTAAGCTAGAAAGGAGATATAAAGGGAATAGAAAGGGAAGGGGGGGGACTTAATAGAATGGTATTGTATATATGTAAGTAGAAGAACAGATTGATGGGGGTGAAAAGGCCTAAGTGAGGTCAGGGGAAGAGATTGAGTAAAGGAAAAGTGGAGGGAGGGCTAATCAAAATCTAAGAGGATATAAATAAGTCATAGGGAAACCTACTTTTCTGGACAATGGAACACTCAGAAGCCAGATTGTTACTAGAAAATTTTCAGTGTCAGGGATGGGATACTTTCCAGTGAGTTGTTGGCCAGGGAGGTCACAGATACTCCCAAAACATTATAGGCCAATGCCGAGGTCCTTGGTTTCCCACCAGGAATAGATGGTAAGACCCTATTGCTGAAGACTCCACATACTTGGGCAGCAAGATCACTGAGAAAACTTGCTGGAGCTGAGCTGAAAGCCTCCTCCATGTGGACCAGCTGACAGAAAGTTGGAAAAAGGCTGGGCATGGTGGCGCATGCCTTTAATCCCAGCACTTGGGAGGCAGAGGTAGGAGGACTGCCCTGAGTTCGAGGCCACCCTGAGACGACATAGTGAATTCCAGGTCAGCCTGAGCTACAGTGAGACCCTACCTTGAAAAACAAAAAAAAAAAAAAAAAAAAAAAAGAAAGAAAGAAAGAAAGAAAGAAAGAAGGAAAGTTGGAAAAAGTTACACTGCATGCAGTTCAGTGGGAGAGAGAAAACACCAGTGAAGGTACTCAATAGTGAACTGCAAGCTTTAAATCTGGCCAGCCAGGCCAAATGAGCTAATGTCTGTTATGGGGGAAACCAACTGCTCTCTAATTGGACTGGAGGCCCGCTCCATGGGAGGGAATACATCCCTGATACTGAAAACCGACAGGGGTAGTCATGAGCCCTAAGGGTGTAATGTCTGCTGGTGTCTCACTAAATGTATATACTATGCTCACCAAACTGCCCAGTAAGCACTTCTCTTAATGTCCACACCCATATATTAATGCTACTCTCACTTTTGTTTAGATAAGCTTCTCTTTTCTGATGGTGGCAGCCTTGGGATGACTCAGAAGGCACCATGGTGCTGAGAAGGGACAGAGGAGTGCTCAGCACTGAAACATCTGAAACCCACCTTCCAAGGCTCAGGGTTCTTTGCGGAAGAGGGGGCGGAAAGAATGTAAGAGCCGAAGGAAGAGTAGGACTCCTTACAACGTGCTCCTACAGACACAAAATAGCCTGGATACCCATGACCTCACAGTGTCTGACACTACCTACAGAAGACCATCATAATAGGAGGAAAAGATTATGACATCAAACTGAAAAGAGAGACTGATTGAGAGGGGGAGAGGATATTATGGAGAATGAAATTTCAAAGGGGAAATTGGGGGGAGGGAGAGAAGTACCATGAATATTGTCTACAATTAAAGAAATTGCCAATAAAAAATAATATATAAATAAAAAGAAAATAAAAAAAGAAAAACCAAAAAAGTTACATTTTTACATTTATAAGTATTAAATTAAAATAATATCAGTTAGGGCTGGAGAGATGGCTTAGTGGTTAAGGTGTTTGCCTGCAAAATTCCATAGCAGTTCCTTTAACCATTAGCAAAATATTGTATTCAAAATACTTTAAGGCACTACAATAAATGCATATACACCACATTATGTATATGTGGAAACATCATCAAACATACTGAATGAGTTTTTAAAATAAGGTTATTGTAAGCCAGGCATGGTGGTTCACGCTTTTAATCCCAACACTCAGGAAACAGAGGTAGGAGGATTGCTGTGAGCTTGAAGCCAGCATGGGACTACAGGGTGAAATCTAAGTCAGCCTGAGATACAGTGAGCCCCTACCTCAGAAAAACTTAAAATGGTTACTTTAGCATCCAACCAGTAAATTAGGATTTGTAAACTCAGATGTGTGCTTTTTTTTTCTCCAGAGGTAGAGTCTCACCCCAGCCTAGGCTGACCTGGAACTAGGGCATCCTACCTCTCCCTCTGAGTGCTGGGATTAAAGGCATGTGCCACCATACCCAGCTCAAATATGTACTTTTATATACCACTCTATTTTCAAGAAATTTGACAGTTTTGAAGTAATGACTTACATCACATTCTATTCCACTTTAAGATGTTTTCTTATTTTCAAATTTTCTTTCTCTTGGCAATTTATGATTCCCAAAGACAGTAAGTAATCTATACATCAACAACTTTTAAACTTTTCAGTAAAAAGCTTTGTCAGAGGATTATCCTTTTAGAACTTTTGAGATTATTTACATTAACAAATATTTTCACAGTTTAAAAAATGCAAGTTAGGGCTTAGCAGTTAAGACACTTGCCTGCAAAGCTAAAGAACCCAGGTTTAGTCAGGCGTGGTGGCGCACACCTTTAATCCCAGCACTCAGGAGGCAGAGGTAGGAGGATCACCTTGAGTTTGAGGCCACCCTGAGAGTACATAGTAATTCCTGGTCAGCCTGAGCTAGAGTGAGACCCTACCTCGAAAAACCAAAAAGCAAAAAAAACCAACCATACAAATAAATAAACCAAAAAAAAAAAAATAGGTTTGATTCCCCAGGACCCAAGTAAGCCTGATGCACAAGGTGGCACATGCATCTGGATTTTGTTTGCAGTTCTCTTTCTCAAGTAAATATTTTTTAAAAGTTTTGTATTTTTATTTATTTAAGAAAGTCAGATACAGAGAGAATGGGCACACCAGGGCCTCTAGCCTCTGCAAACAAACTCCAGACACATGTGCCACCATATGCATCTGGCTTACGTGGGCGCTGGAGAATTGAACCTGGGTCCTTAGGCTTTGCAGGCAAGTGCTTTAACTGTTAAGCCATATCTCCAGCCCTAAAATTTTCAAAAATTATTTTTTTTAAATGCAAGTTATTGCTGATGACAGTTCTCTGGTAGAACCTCTCCTGGAGTTGTTAAGTACACACAAGAAACTTTGATTGTGTCTTCTGGTCAATTATATATTGGGCAATCCACAAAGTAGGCTTTTCTTTAAGTACCTAAGAAACACTCATGAGAGGCCCAACATAGAAATACACAAAATCAAGCCGTGCATGGTGGCGCATGCCTTTAATCCCAGCACTCGGAAGGCAGAGGTAAGGGGATTGCCGAGAGTTCGAGGCCACCCTGAGACTACATAGTGAATTCCAGGTCAACCTAAGACAGAGTGAGATCCTACCTCAAAAAACCATAAAAATAAAAAAAAAAACCCCACAAAATCAGGCTGGTGGTGGTGGTGCATGCTTTTAATCCCAGCACTTGGGAGGCAGAGGATCACCATGAGTTTGAGGCCATCCTGAGACAACATAGTGAATTCTAGGTCAGCCTGGGCTAGAGTGAGACCCTACCTTGAAAAAAACAAAAACCATACAGAAAATCAAACATTGGTTATAATTATGCAAATAAAAATGCTTCATGATAGGCCTATATGAAACATTATCTTTTTTTAATTTTTAATTTATGAGAGAGAATGGGTGCACCAGGGCTTCCTGCCACTGCAAACATACTCCAGATGCATGTCCTTTGGCTTTGCAGGCAAGTGCCTTAACCTCTAAGCCATCTCTCCAGCCCTGATGTTTCTTGCAGAATCCTGAATATGTAACAACCATCGTTAGTTATTTTCTATATCTGAAGGGTAAGTTCATTGATTTTATCATTTTCTTTTTTGGTAAGAAATGTCATTACTGCTATTTCACTAGAGGACTCAACAATGTCATGTAAATGTTACTGAGAAAAAATATTTATTTTCTATTATGTACCTGCTCATTTCCTAGATAAAAAACAAAATGAAAAGACTTTCCTTAGTCCTTTCACTCCTAATAAAAATAGCTCCTGCTGGGCATGGTGGTGCACACTTTTAATCCCAGCACTTGGGAGGCTGAGGTAGGAGGACAACTGTGAGTTCAAGGCCAGCCTGAGACTACATAGTGAATTCCCGGTCAGCCTGGGCGAGAGCGAAACCCTATCTCAAAAAAAAAAAAAAAAAAAAAAAGTCCTGGCATGTGGAAGGCTGACAGAGAGGAGGAAAGTAAGCCTCCTTACACAGCAAAAAGAAGGGATAAGCCAGGACTTCTAGTTCTGAGTACAGTTTCCTTTTGTTAGTCCCAAGCCTTGAGTAAAAACTTCAAATGTTCCAACCCTGTTTCACTTGTGTTGCAGGAGACAAGGTGGGTGGGTATGTCATTAGTGCAGATTAAAAGGGAGCAAAGGCGAGAGGTAGTAGCTGCGCTTCAATGAACTTTTCTACTGTCCACGGTGAAGCACACGGGATTTACTTCCACAGAGCAGAGGAAAATGCAGAATTTCCTGAGCAGTGGTATTTTGCTATATCTCTACCAGTCACTCAAGATTATAACTACAGTTGTCACCCACCTCAGATACAAAGAATCAGAATGTGGGAGAATAGGTTAGCCTTGAACTCATGGAAGTCCTCCTGCTGGGATTATAGGATGCACTATCAAACTTTCCCAGGAATAGAAATTTTTCAAGATTCCCTGGAGATTATTGTACTAAGCCTTGCACATCATTAGCCACTAGATGTTTTGGCCCTAGAGAACTCTAGAGGGTCCCTGAGACCCTTTCAGGAAGTATGCAATGTCAAAATTTATTCAATTACATAACATATTATTTCTTTTTCCTTCTCAAACAATGCACAATGGTATAAAGCTATTTTCAGAAAAAGAAACAATGGGATGGAGAGATGGCTTAGTGGTTATGGTATTTGCCTGCAAAGCCAAAGGATCCCAGTTCAATTCTCCAGTACCCAAGTAAGCCAGATGCACAAGGGGGTGCATATATCCAGAGTTCATTTGCAATAGCTGGAGGCCCTGGCACGCCCTTTCTCTCTTTTCCTCTTTCTCTCTCATAAATAAATAATATATATTAAAAAAAAGATAGAAAGAAACATTGGAGGCCATCCTGAGACTACATGGTGAATTTCAGGTCAGTCTGGGTTGGAGTGAGACCCTGACTAAAAAAACAAAAACAAAACAAAAAAGATAGAAAGAAACAAAATGCCACCTTTCTCATTAGATCTTTTGCTCTGGAAGCTACTACTTTTTTAAAAAATATTTTATTTATTTATTTATTTATTTATTTGAGAGAGAGATACAGAAATAGGGAGGGAGGGAGGGAGAGGGAGAGAGAGAGAGAGAAAGAATGGATGCTCCAGGGCCTCCAGCCACTGCAAACGAACTCTAGATGCATGCACCCCCTTGTGCATCTGGCTTACGTGGGTCCTGAAGAATCGAGCCTCGAACCGGGGTCCTTAGGCTTCATAGGCAAGCGTTTTAACCGCTAAGCCATCTCTCCAGCCCTGGAAGCTACTACTTTTAAAAGACAGAGTCTTGCTATTGTCCAGATTAGCCAGAACCCCTAAGCTCAACTGATCCTCCTATTTAAGCTTCTTATACTTGAGAATACAATCATGTAACACTGCACACAGCTTAGAAGTTGGCCTTGAGCTCACTGAAGTAATTTTTACATAAGTAAATACTTGAAAACATTTTTTTGTTTTGTTTTGTTTTTTCAAGATAGGGTCTCGCTCTAGCCCAGGCTGACCTGGAATTCACTATGTAGTCTCAGGGTGGCCTCGACCTCTTGAGTGCTGGGATTAAAGGTGTGCGCCACCACACCTGGCTAACATTTCTTTTTTTAAAGCAAGCCCAACAGACTGGCCTTTTTCTTTCTTTTTTTTTAATGCAGGAGAAAAGAGAGGGAGAATGATAGCCAGACAGAAGACTGATGCACCAGGGCCTCCAGCCACTGTAATTGAACTCCAGACACATGTGCCATTTTGTGTGCAAGTGCAACCTTGTGCACTTGTATCACCTGTGTGTCTGGCTTACATGGGATCTGAAGAGTTGAACATGGGTCCTGAGGCTTTGCAGGCAAGTGCCTTAACCGCTAATCCATTTCTCCAGCCCCGAAACATTTTTATATAGATACAAAGCCCACATAAACAAAAGGTTTACAATATACATCTAGCACCCTATGAACATTCCTCTGGTATGGGCCACTTAATTATTGGCCCAATGTAACTTCACATTTTTTTCCTTTACTTTTTTTTAGTTTTTCCAGGTACAGTCTCACTCTAGCCCAGGCTGACCTGGAATTCACTGTGTAGTCTCAGGCTGGCCTCAAACACACAGCTATCCTCCTTCATCAACTTCCTGAGTGGCAGGATTAAAGGCATGGGACACCACACCTGGGACAGAGAGAGAGAGAGGGAGGACATGAATATGAATGCGAATAGGCTGGCCAGAGCCTCTAGCAACTGCAAATGAACACCAGACACATGTGCCACTTTGGGCATCAGGCTTTAAGTGGGTCCTGGGGAATGGAAGTCCAGTCATTAGGCTTCATGGGAAAACACCTTACCCGCTGAGCACCTCTCCAGCCTGTGCCTTCACTTTTTATTTTATTATTTTTTTAGATTTTATTTATTTGAAAGAGGCAGAAAGGGAGAGAATGAGTGTGCTGGGCCTTTAGCCACTACAAACTACAGACACATGTGTCACCTTGTGTATCTGGCTTATGTGGGTCCTAGGGACTCGAACCTGGGTTCTTTGGCTTTGCAGGTAAGCACCTTAACCATTAAGCCCTCTTTCCAGCCCACCTTCACTTTTTAAGCTTTTTTTTTTTTTTTTTTTTTTTACTACTGCTTGGCTAAACACTGTGCTTACAAAACCTCTAAGCCAGGTGTGGTGGTGCCTTTAATCCCAGCACTCAGGAGGCCAAGATAGGAGGATTAATATGAGTTCAAGGCCGCCCTGAGACTATCTAGTGAATTCCAGGTCAGCCTGAGCTAGAGTAAGACCCTACCTCAAAAAACAAAAACAACAAAAAACAAAACAAAAAAAAAACAAACACCATCCTCTAAACATTTGCTTTTATGCCCATATACTACTCCTCTCACTTTGATTTTTTGAGGTAGGGTCTCATTCTAGCACAGGCTGACCTAGAATTCACTAAATGTAGTCTCATGATGGCCTTGAACTCACAGTGATCCTACTACCTCTGCCTCCTGAGTGCTGGGATTAAAGGTGTGTGCCACCACACCTGGCCCATTACTCTCACTTTTAAATTTTATTTTATTTTAATTTATTTATTTGAGAGAGAGATACAGAAATAGGCATGGAGAGAGACAGAATGGGCATGCCAGGGCCTCCAGCCACTGCAAATGAACTCCAGATGCATGAGCCTCCTTGTGCATCTGGCTTACGTGGGTACTGGGGAATTGAGCCTCAAACTGAGGTCCTTGGGCTTCATAGGCAAGCACTTAACCACTAAGCCTTCCCTCCAGCCCCCTTACTCTCACTTTTAATTAGAGAACTTTCTCTTTTCAGATGGAAGTGACCAATGGGGGTGACTCAAAACTCACCATTGGGCTGGAAAGATGGCTCAACATTTAAGGCACTTGCCTGCAAAGGCCTGGGTTTGATTCCCCAGTACCCATGTAAAGCCAGATGCACAAAGTGGCACATGCATTTGGAATTCATTTGCAGTGGCCAGAAGGCCTGGCATGCCCATTGTATCTGCCTCTTTCTCTCTCTTTTTAATATTTTTTATTTATTTTTATTTGAGACAGAAAGAAGCAAGGAGAGAGGCAAAAGGAGAGAAAATGGGGGTGCTAGGGCCTCCAGCCATTGCAAAGAAACCCTAGATGCATGTGCCACCTTGTGCATCTGGCTTACATGGGTCCTGGAGAATCAAACCTAGGTCCTTCAGCTTTGAAGGCCAAGTACCTTAACCACTAAGCAATCTCTCCAGTCCCTCTTTTTTTCTCTCTCTTCCTGTTTTTCTCTTAGTCTTCTTTCTTAAATAAATAAAATACATATGTAAAAATATTTCACTTTTTAGCACTTGTCCTTGTCTTTGTTGAACTGATGGACAAAGACTTAAAGACAGGTGCAAAAATAAATCCTCTTTGCAACACAAGGCTTATTGTTAAGTATGAATTTTGATACATATAAGAGGGAATATGGTACAGACATTTCAAAATGATAGTATCAATAAGGTTGGTTCTAATAAGAATAGAGTTGATATTTTTAAATTATAGATGGTAATAAATCTTAGAAACTGAATCAGTAAAAAAAGAATATTTCACTTTTAAGTTAATTTAACCAATCATTTGCAAAGAGATCCTTAAGATTATTTCCAAATCCTCACCCCTCTGAAGCAAAAAAAGGTTAGGTATAGTGGCTCACATTTTGAATCTCAATACTTGGGAGGCTGAGGCAGGAGTATAACTATGAATTCAACACCAGTCTGATCTACAGAGGAAGTTCCAGGTCAGCCTGAGCTAGAATGAGATCCTATCTTAAAAACCAAAATAATAGCCGGGCGTGGTGGCGCACGCCTTTAATCCCAGCACTCGGGAGGCAGAGGTAGGAGGATCGCTGAGAGTTCGAGGCCACCCTGAGACTACATAGTTAATTCCAGGTCAGCCTGGACCAGAGTGAAACCCTACCTCGAAAAACAAAAAACAAAAAAACAACAACAACAAAAAAAAAAAACCCAAAATAATAAAATAAAATAAAAATAAAAAAGGGCCAGTCTGTCGGGCTTGTCACAAAAAAAAAAATTATAAATTAGGCTGGAACATGGTTTAATAGTTAAGGTGCTTGCTTGCAAAGTCTAATGATTTGGTTCCCCAGTACCCACATATAGCCAGATGCACATGTGTCTGGAGTTCATTTGTAGTGGCTAGAGACCCTGGCATATCCATTCTCTATCTCTCTGCTTACAAATAAATATTTTAAAAAATTCACAAATTATTAACGTAACAATATAGGTATTAGATTCTTAATGAGTGGTGTGGCACATGAATGGCTAATCTCAAATGTTGGCTAAAAATAAATCCTGGGTGGGGAGATGGCTCAGCAGTTAAAGGCACTTGCTTACAAGGCCTGCTGGCCTGAATTCAATTCCCCAATACCCATGTAAAGCTAAGCACACAAACTGTGTGCAGAGGCAAGAGGCTCTGGCATGCCAATACTTTGTCTCTCTCTCAAAAAAAATATTTTAGTGTTGGAGAGATGGCTCAGTGGTTAGGGCGCTTGCCCATAAAGCCTAATGACCTTAGTTTGATTCCCCAGCAGCCAGGTAAAGCCAGATGCACAAAGCGGTGCATGCATCTGGAGTTTATTTACAGAGGACAGAGGCCCTGGTGTAACCATTATATTTCTCTCCACAGGATGTGGTGGTACACACCTTTAATTCTAGCACTAAGGAGGCCAAGGTAGGAGGATCTTTGTGAATTCAAGGCCAGCCTGAGACTACATAGTGAATTTCAGGTCAGCCTGGGCTAGAGAAAAGAAAAAACAACAAGAAGTATTTATGTGCCGGGCGTGGTGACACACGCCTTTAATGCCAGCACAGGCCACCCTGAGACTACATAGTGAATTCCAGGTCAGCCTGGGCCAGAGTGAGACCCTACCTCGAAAAACAAAAACAACAAAAAGTATGTATGTATGTATGTATGTATGTATGTATGTATGTATGTATGTATGTATGTATGTATGAATGAATAAAATAAATCCCCAATTTCTTTTTTTTGGAGAGAGACAGAGAGAGAGGGAGTGGAAGACAGATAGAGATGGCCGCGTCAGCAGCCTCTCAGCCACTGCGAACAAAATCCAGATGCGTGCGCCCCCTTGTGGTCAAGTGCGGCATTGTGCCCTTGCATCACTGTATCTGGCTAAACGTGGGACCTGGAGATTGGAACTGCTGGAGATTAGAACCAGCGTTCTTAGGCTTAGGAGGCAGATGCCTTAATTGCTAAGCCATCTCTCCAGCCCTTGTTTTTGTTTTTTGAGGTGGGGTTTCACTCTAGCTCAGGCTGACCTGGAATTCACTATGTAGTCTCAGAGTGGTCTCAACTCATGGTGCTCCTCCTACTGCTGCCTCCTGAGTGCTGGGTTTAAAGGCATACGCCACGCCTGGCTTAAATCCCAATTTTCTGGGAAAAGGAAAAAGTGAATGAACTGGGGTTCTTGTGAGAATTTCTTTAAATTATGTATTTGAAGGATTTTTTTTTTTTTAGTGGTGATGCTAGGAATTGAACCCAGAGCCTCATACCTCATACATCCTAGGTAAGTGTTCTACCACTGAGCCACAACTCCAGCCCATAAAATCATATAATTGGAAGACACAAATGTGTGTAGGAAGATTAATACTGACATTATACTAAGCTACACAACTGTTTTCCTATATTATAATACACCTTAAGATACTGTTGCCAAATTAATATTTGAATATATCTTGCCAGCACAAGTGAAAACTGACAATGCTTTGAAGTTTAAGACACAGCCATGGAGAAATAGTTCCTCCAAGTCTTTATTATATCTAAGTTATAAAATAATTACACTAATGCTTTTAGCCTGCCATGTATTGCCATTTGAAAACCAAGACAGCTAACATTTATAGAAATACCTGCTTTCTGGGAATGATGCTTGTATGTTAATGTGAATATTTTTGCTACTTTAGACCATATTAAGATCCTAACAGCTATTTAACATATATGATGTTTTGATTAACTAGAACCTGAAAATAAGTGTATTTTTTCCAAGTCATCTTTTGGGAAAAGTACACAAAAAGAGCAATTATAAGTCACTCTCCTAACTTATGATTATTTAAAAACCCTCTTATCTGGAGTTAAATAGCACTCAAACCAAAAGTCCAGTGACAATGACTTCTATCTCCCAGTTTTGCATGTCCATTTGCAACCATCTCTGAAAAATTTCCACTTAGTCTTTCAAAAATCAATATTATGAAAGTTTTCTAAGAGGTTCAGCAGTTTTCTTGAGTCTCTGAATGATGACAGTGTTCTGTAAGTTGGCTTCTTCCAGTGTGAGTGTCTCATCAAGCATTCTGAGCAATGGCAGAGCTGTTATCAGAGAAAAGGGAGCACTACTTTGAGATCCTTGGTATTTTTCAATGAAGTCTTTGATGTGACGCACCCTATAAAACATTACCAATTATTAATACAATTTTATGAAGATTTCATATAGTTAATTTAAAATTAACATCAATTTGTATAGGTATATCAAATGTTAAAATAGCTGGGTGTGGTGGCACATGCCTTTAATTCCAGCAATTTGGAGGCAGAGGTAGGAAGATCACCATGAGTTCAACCCCACCCTGAGACTACATAGTGAATTCCAGGTCAGCCTGGGCTAGAGTGAGACCCTACCTTGAAACACCTCCCCCCAAAAAAACGAAACAAAAGAAAACAAATACCCCCCCCCACAAATGTTAAAATAGAAATATTCTATAGAATAAGCACTTTTTTTGTTTGTTTGTTTTTATTTTTTGAGGTAGGGTCTCACTCTAGCCCAGGCTGACCTGGAATTCACTATGAAGTCTCCAGATAGCCTCAAACTCACGGTAGTCCTTCTACCTCTGCCTCCCGAGTGTTGGGATTAAAGGCGTGTACCACCAAACCCAGCTAGAATAAGCAAATTTTTCCTTTTCTTTTTTTCTTTTTTCTTTTTTTTTTCTTTTGTTTTTTTGAGGTAGGGTCTCACTCTAGCTCAGGCTGACCTGGAATTCACTATGTAGTCTCAGGGTGGCCCTGAACTCACATCAATCCTCCTACCACTGCCTCCTGAGTGTTGGGATTAAAGGCATGCACCCACACCCAGATAAATTTTTATTTTTGTATGCCACAACTAATCACTTGAGATATACATATGGAGGCCAGAGGTCAGTATTGAGTATCTTCTTCTATTTTCTCCAACTTTTAAAAAAATTTTTTAAAAAGTGTTTGGGGGCTGGAGAGATGGCTTAGCGGTTAAGGTGCCTGCCTCCTAAGCCTAAGAACGCCGGTTCCAATCTCCAGGTCCCAAGTTTAGCCAGATGCAAAGTGACGCAAGGGTGCAATGCCGCACTTGCCCACAAGGGGGCGCACGCATCTGGATTTCAATCGCAGTGGCTGAGAGGCTGCTGACGTGCCCATCTCTAGCTGTCTTCCTCTCCCTATCTCTCTGTGTCTCTCTCCAAAATAAAATTTTTTTTTTTTTTTTTCTCTCTGTGTCTCTCTCCAAAATAAAATTTTTTTTTTTTTTTTTGGTTTTTAGGGTCTCACTCTGGTCCAGGCTGACCTGGAATTAACTATGTAGTCTCAGGGTGGCCTTGAACTCTCGGCGATCCTCCTACCTCTGCCTCCCGAGTGCTGGGATTAAAGGCGTGCGCCACCACGCCCGGACAATAAAAATATTTTTTAAAAAGTGTTTTATGCCGGGTATGGTGGCTCATGCCTATAATCCCAGTTTTTATGGTGGGCATGGAGCTATAATCCCAGTGCAGTTCAGGATCACCCTCAGGCCAGGCCACCTCAGACCTCAAAGTAAGTTCCAGGTCAGCCTGGGCTAGAGTGAGACCCTACCTTGAAAAAACAAAACAAAAAAAAATTATTTATTTGTAAGCAGAGAGAGAGAAGGGAAAGAATGGGCAATGCTAGGGCCTGTAGCCACTGTAAATAAACTCCAGATACATAAGCCACTTTGTGCATCTGGCTTTAGGTGGAAACTGGGGAATAGAACTCGAATAATTAGGTTTTGCAGCTAATAACTGATACACATAGAAATGTATGCATATAGCCAGCTGGGTGTGGTGGCGCACGCCTTTAATCCCAGCACTCGGGAGGCAGAGGTAGGAGGATCGCCGAGAGTTCGAGGCCACCCTGAGACTACATAGTTTATTCCAGGTCAGCCTGGACTAGAGTGAAACTCTACCTTGAAAAACCAAAAAAAAAAAAAAAAAAAAGAAATGTATAATGTATGTATATATATTGGCCTAAGCTTGATTCCTGAGCCATTTAAAAAAAAAAAAAAAAGAGGAGAGCCAGAAGTGGTGCATGCCTTTAATCCCAGTACTCGGGAGGCAGAGGTAGGAGGATTGCCATGAGTTTGGGGCCACCTTGAGACTACATAGTGAATTCTAGGACATCCTGGGCTAGAGCGAGACCCTACCTAGAAAAACCGAGAGAGAGAGAGAGAGAGAGAGAGAGAGAGAGAGAGAGAGAGAGAAGAGTGTTTTGTCATAGTTTCCGATTTTTAAAAAAAAAGTTGTGGTTTTTTTTTTTTTGTTTGTTGTTGTTTTTCGAGGTAGGGTGTCACTTTAGCTCAGGCTGACCTGAAATTACTATGTAGTCTCAGGGTGGCCTCAAACTCACAGTGATCCTCTTACCTTGGCCTCCTGAGTAAGAGGCTCTGCAAAAGAATGCCAGATTGTGTACCTGGCTTTACGTAAGTACTGGGGAATCAAACTCAGGTTGTTAGGCTTTACAGGCAAGCATCTTAAAACACTGAGTGATTTCTCCAGCCCCTTTTTGTATTTTTTAAAAATATTTTCTTGCTGGGCGTGGTGGCACATGCTTTTAATCCTAGCACTCGGGAGGCAGAGGTAGGAGGATCGCCGTGAGTTTGAGGCCACCCTGAGACTACATAGTTAATTCCAGGTCAGCCTGGACCAGAGTGAGACCCTACCTCGAAAAACAAAAAACAAAAATAATTATTTTTTTATTTGAGAGAAAGAGAGAGAGAAAGAGAAGCAAGTATGCTATGAATTAAACCCAAAGGCTGTGCATGCTGGCAAATATTACATCACTGAGACACACCTCAGTCTTATATAAAATCACTCTAAACTTAGAGAACTATTTACTAAAATCCATCAAAAAATACTCACCTAAACTTTAGAGAAGAAATGAAAATTAAGTGTTGAAAAATACCAAATACAGAAAAATGGAGTACTCACCTATGAGAAATGTTAAATTTCTGCACAATCCTTTTCCCATTAGCTAACCAGATCTGTATATTAGTGATGGGTTCCAAGTTGTTCACTGAGATAGCAGACAAAGCATGTTTATTTCCAACTTCAATACTCTTTTTTCTAGAAACGATTTTTGGTGTGGCACTAAGAAAATGCAGACAACAAAATCAGATACATATTTTTCCAACACAATTTTTTTTAATTTACTTATTTGAGAGAGAGAGAGAGAGAGAGAGACAGACAGACAGACAGACAGATAGGGAGGGAGAGAATGGGAGTACCAGGGCTACTAGCTACTGCAAACCACTGAGCCATCTATCCAGCCAGCCCTCCATCATCATCATCATCATCATTATTTTGGTTTTTTGATTTTTTTGAGGTAGGGTCTTACTCTAGTCTAGGCCGACCTGGAATTCACTATGTAGTCTCAGGGTGGCCTCGAACTCATGGCAATCCTTCTACCTCTGCCTCCCGAGTGCTAGGATTAAAGGTGTGCGCCACCATGCCCGGCTCTTCACTATTATAGGTCATAACTACTTCTCAATAATACCACAAATGTTAGTTTTGTTCACAGTACATAATGGTCCCCAGAATTTTATGACATTATACATGTCCAATAAATTTGTAAGCTGATAGAATGCTATATAAATTAGCTTTACCTGTTACCCAGGATGAATTTTTTAAAGAAATTAGAAGTTTTTGGGCTGGAGAGATGGCTTAGCAATTAAGGCGCTTGCCTGCAAAGCCTAAGGACCCAGGTTCGGCTCCCCAGAACCCATGTAAGGCAGATGCACAAGGTAGCACATGCATATGGAGTTCACCGGCAGTGGCTAGAGGCCCTAGCATGCTCATTTGCTCATTTTCTTTTCTTTCTTTTCCTTCCTTCCTCCCTTCTTTCCTTCCACCTATCTATCATCTGCCTTTCTCTCATAAATAAATTAATTAATTTAAAAAAAAAAGAAATATGAGACCTCATAGAAAGCAACAAGACCCCGTATCTAACCTCTGCATTCTGTCATAGGGCAGTCAGACATGAAGAAGTCAAACCTGAAATAAGTAAAGGCTTTCAATGAATACTAATATCAGTCTTATACTTGTTTGTTTTGTTTATTTTTTGACAGGATCTCATGATGCCCTGGCTGGACTCAAAGTCACTATGTAGCCAATAAAGACCTGAATTGCTGATTTTGTCCACTTCCACCTCTAAAGTGCTAGAATTCAGTGCTTTGTGAATGCTAGGCAGGTAATCTACCCCACTGAGCAATATCCCCATCCCCTTATTCGTATCTATTTATTTGCATGAGTATATATGGCCATGCCAGGGTCTTTTGCTACTTGCACCTTTTTTTTTTTTTTTTTTTTTTTTTTTGGTTTTTCGATGTAGGGTCTCACTCTAGTCCAGGCTAACTTGAAATTCACTATGTAGTCTCAGGGTGGCCTTGAACTCTCAGCAATCCTCCTTCCTCTGCCTCCCAAGTGCTGGGATTAAAGGCGTGCACCACCACGCCCAGCCCACTTGCACCACTTTTTGTGTTCAGCTTTCACGGGTGGCCTGGGAATTGAACCCAAACCAGCAGGTTTTACAAGCAAGCACCTTTAACTGCTGAGATATCTTCCCAATCTCCCCTTTTTTTTTAACTTCTACAATGGGAGATAAAATAAAATGAAAACTGTTGAGGAACCCCACAGCCTACTTGCTTATCTATTAGATAATTCAAGGTCTCAAGACATGGGTGGGTTAAGGAAAATTACTATATCCAATGGAGGAGGGAAACTTCAGGTTGTGAGAACAGTTACTGGGCATGACAGACTACTCCATGATAGAGGCAGGTAGATTGAAGCTGTACCATGAACCTTTTCGTTCTTTCTTTCTTTCTTTCTTTTTTTTTTTTTTTTTTGAAACAGGGTCTTACTACAGACCAGATTGACTTAGAACTCACTCTGTAGTCCAGACTGGCCTTGATCTCACGATGAATCTCCTCTCAGCCTACTTAGTGCTAGGATTAAAGGTATAGCCACCATGCCTGGCTTTGTACGTCAGACTTTTAACTCAGGTGTCAAATATTATAGGCTAAATATTAGAAACACATCAACTTGGCTGTTGGATGACTTCTTGGGACTACCTAGGGCTTAAAGAAATACCATAGTTGTACTATATGTCTCATTCAGTAAGTCTGACAATTAACTCTGGCAATCCTAGCCATGGGCATTTTTAATTGTGCAGAAGCAAATGAAGGCACTCTAAGCTTCTAAAAGTCATTAGGTCCAAGGGAAGGGAGAAATCAGGGCAGGCTAGATTTGGTTAATAAGGTGTCTCTATTGTCTACTCACTTCACACAGAGCCAAGGACAGGGCAACAACTCTGAGTTGCAGAACTGGCACTCAGATGGCAGTACACATTTGTTCTTATTTTCAATTATCTCAAAATTTAGATATAGTCAGAAAACTAATCTTAGACACTAGAAAAGTATATATTTTTTCTGGTGCTGAGGAAAAAGTAGGACTTTAATACTCAAAAGCTAGCAAAGGTACTCAGGCATTAATATGTCAAAGCTCCAATGGTTGAAGATAGTAAGAAAAAATGATGGATAAGATTTTTGTCATCAATGGGCATTTTTTACCTGATAAAACCAAAAACATGTCCTATCATGATTAGTGTCAGCATATGCTATTATTTACTAAGTTAAATATGGCTTAGAAATTCTTTTATTTATTTATTTTTTTTTGAGGTAGGGTTTCACTCTAGCCCAGGCTGACCTGGAATTCACTATGTAGTCTCAGGGTGGCCTGGAATTCATGGTGATCCTCCTATCTCTGCCTCTTGTGTGCTGGGATTAAAGGAGTATGCCACCATGCCTGTCAGAAATTCTTTTATTATTATTATTATTTTTTTATTGACAACTTTTATACTTACATACATTTTTTTTTGAGGTAGGGTCTCACTCTGGCCCAGGCTGACCTGGAATTAACTATGTAGTCTCAGGGTAGCCTTGAACTCACGGCAATCCTCCTACCTCTGCTTCCCGAGGGCTGGGATTAAAGGCATGTGCCACCATGCCTGGCTCAGAAATTCTTATTAAAAGTAAGGTAAGGATCTGGAGATGTAGCTCAGTTGGTAGAGTGCTTGAGTAGCATACACAAAACTGTAGGACTGATCCCTAGCACTGCATGTAACTAGCATGGGAAGTGGAAGCAAGAGGATCAGTTCATGGACATTCTTGACTATACAGTGAGTTCAAGACTGCCCTGGGCCTTGAACATGAGGCCTTGTTTCAAAACAAAACAAAATAGGGCTTAAGAAGATGGTTCAGTGGTTAAAGGGGCTTGCTTGCAACCTGCCAGTGTGGGTTTAATTCCTCAACCATCTCCATAAAGCCAGACAGGAATTCGATTGCAGTGGCAAGAGATCCTGGCATGCATGTGTGTGCACACACTCACACACACAAACACATATGTGCAAATAAATAATTTTTTTTGAGGTAGGGTTTCACTCTAGCTCAAGCTGACCTGGAATTCATTATGTAGTCTCAGGGTAGCCTTGAACTCAAGGTGATCCTCTGACTTCTGCCTCCTGAGTGCTGCAAATAAATACATTTTTAAAAAAGATTTTTATTTAGCCAGGCAAGATGGCACAAGCCTTAATCCCAGCACTCGGAAGGCAGAGGTAGGGGGACCCCCATGAGTTCAAGGCCAACCTGAGACTACATAGTGAATCCCAGGTCAGCCTAGACTAGAGTCTGACCCTACCTAGAAAAAATTTTTCTAGCCAGGTATGGGGGCGCATGCCTTTAATCCCAGCACTTGGGAGGCCAAGGTAGGAGGATTACTGTGAGTTCGAGGCCACCCTGAAACTACCTAGTGAATTCCAGGTCAGCTTGGGCTAGAGTAAGACCCTACCTGAAAAAAAAAATATATTAAAAAGTCACCAGCATGATGGCACAAGCCTTAATCCCAGCACTTGGAAGGCATAGTTAGGTGGATTGCTGTGAGTTCAAGGCCACTCTGAGACTACATAGTGAATATCAGGTTAGCCCTGGCTAGAGAGTGAGACCCTACCTCAAACCTCACCATTCCAAAAATCTAATTTCTGCCTAGGAATAAACCTCAGTAGTAAGTGCTTGCCTACAATTTTTTCTTTCTTTCCTTTTTTTCTTCCTTCCCTTCCTTCCTTTCCTTTCCTTCCCTTCTTTCTTCCTTTCCTTTTCTCCTTTCTTCCTTCCCTTCCCTTCTCTCTTTCTTTCTTTTTCTTTTCAGAGGTAGGGTTTGACTCTAAACCAACCTGACCTGAAATTCACTACCTAGTCTCAGAGTGATCTTGAACTAATGGCGATCCTCCTACTTCTGCCTCCTAAGTGCTGGGATTAAAGGCGTGCAACACTAGAATTTATTTTTTTATATATTTTATTTTTATTTATGAGAGACAGACAACTAGAGAGAAAGAGAATGGATGTGCCAGGGTCTCTAGCCATTGCAAATGAACTCCAGATGCATCAGCCACCATGTGCATCTGGCTTATGTGGGTTCTGGGGAATTGAACCTGGATTCTGAGGCATGCAGGCAAGTACCTTAACCACTAAGCCATCTCTCCAGCCCTTGCCTAGAGTTTATAAGACTCTGGGTTTGAGCTTTAGCATCAGGAAAAAAATACTAAAAATCCCACTTCTAAAAGTTCTACATGATTAGAAAATGAGTAACTGTCAAGCATTTGCTATGAGAAACATAAACAAACATACCTTCCCAGTCTATGACCCTGTCCTGAGAAGGGTTGGAAAACAGGCTTTGTAGACATACATATTTCATTTTTCTTATCTTCAACTTTAACATCCACCTCCTCTTTATCAAAAATTGCTTGTAATTCTGAAGGTAATTCCCTTCAAAGGAAAAAACAACAACAACGTAACAGCTATGTTTTTCCTCTGAAAAACACATTCTGTATGCAAAAAGAATTGGATAATATATGGAAATATATATGTACTGGGGATGTAGCTCATATGGTTGAGTGCCTGCCTAGTATGCCTAAGACCCTGGGTCTCTCTCCAACACCACATAAACTAGGTATATAGTGGTACATGCCATTATTCCCAACACTCAGGTTGAAGCAGGAAGAACAGGGGTTTAAGGCTATCTTCAACTACATAGTGTTGTGTACATACCTCAAAAAATTTAAAAAAAGGGAGCTGGGCGTGGTGGCATACGCCTTTAATCCCAGCACTCGGGAGGTAGAGGTAGGAGGATTGCCGTGAGCTCAAGGCCACCCTGAGACTACATAGTGAATTCCAGGTAAGCCTGGGCTAGAGTGGGATCCTACCTCGAAAAATCAGAAAAAAAAAAAGAAAAGAAAAGAAAAAAAAAAAAAAGAAAAGAAAAAATTAAAAAAAGTAAGCAGCACTTACCTGAAAAACCTAACGACCTGGATTCAATTTGCCAGTACCCACATAAAGCCAGATGCACAGTGGTGCATGCAAAACTTGCAGCAGCTCTAGGCTCTGGCACACCCATTCTCTTTCTCTGCTTGTAAATAAATTTAAAAAAAAATTTAAGTTAGGCCGGGCGTGGTGGCGCACGCCTTTAATCCCAGCACTCGGGAGGCAGAGGTAGGAGGATCGCCATGAGTTCAAGGCCACCCTGAGACTACATAGTTAATTCCAGGTCAGCCTGAGCCAGAGTGAGACCCTACCTTGAAAAAAAAAAAAAAAAAAAAAAAAAAAAATTTAAGTCAGGTGTGGTGGGGCATGCCTTTAATCTCAGCACTCAGGAGGCAGAGGTAGGACTGCCTGTGAGTTTCAGGCCACACTGATACAAAATGTATATACTGTGTATATTTTATATATATATATAAAAAGTATATGCTATGCTCACCAAACTGCCCAGTAAGCACTTTTCTTAATGGCCACACCCCGTATATTCATGCTACTCTCACCTATGGTTAGAGAAGCTTCTCTTTTCAGATTGTGGCAACCTTGGGATGACTCAGAAGGCACCATGGTGCTGAGAAGAAGGGGCAGAGGATTGCTCAGCACTGAAATATCTCAAACCCACCTTCCAAGGCTCAGGGTCCATTGCGGAAGAGGGGGCAGAAAGAATCTAAGTGCCAAAGGAAGAGTAGGACTCCTTACAATGTGCTCCTCCAGACACAAAATGGCCTGGATATCCATCACTTCACAGTACCTGATACTACCTACACAAGACCATCATAATAGGAGGAAAAGATCATGACATCAAACTGAAAAGAGAGACTGATTGAGAGGGGGAGGGGATAGGATGGAGAGTGAAGTTTCAAAGGGGAAAGTGGGGGGAGGAAGAGAAGGGCATGGGATATTGTCTACAATTAAAGAAGTTGTCAATAAAAAATTTAGTTAATTATTTTAAAAAGTAAAAAAATTTAAAAGAGGAGAGAGCTGGAGAGCTGGAGAGATGGCTTAGTGGTTAAGAGGCTTGCCTGCAAAGCCAAAGAACCTGGGCTCGCTTCCCCAGGACTTATATAACCCAGATGCACTAGGTGGCACATGTGTCTGCAATCATGCAAATAAGTAAAAATATTTAAAAACTAGTTTATAAATAAACTTACAAATATAGAAAATTTTATACATAGAAATTTCAATGAAAATAAAACTTTTTCCCTTGACAAAAGAGAAAATTCAGCTGGAGAGATAATTTAGTGGTTAAGGTACTTGTCTGTAAAGCCTAAGGATCCAGGTTCAATTCCCCAGACTCACATAAGCCAGATGCAGAAGGTGGCACATGAGTCTGGAGTTTGTTTGCAATGGCTTGATGTCCTGGTGTGCCCATTTTCTCTGTCCCTATCTGCTTCTTTCTCTCTCAAATAAATAAATAAAATACTTTAAATTAAAAAGTGAAAATTCAATTAAAAAGAGTAGTTATTTCTAGATACTCAATAGGTGATATTCAAGTTTTTTGAATATTTATTTATTTCCTTGTTTATTTGTGTGTGTGTGTGGGGGGGGAACACATATATGCCACAGCACATGTGTGGAAGTTAGAGGATAACCTTGGAGTGCTGGGATTAAACTCAGGTCAGCAGGTTTGTGGAGCCTTTAGCCACTGAGCCATCTCCCTTGCCCCGATTTCCAATGTTTTTTTTTTTTTTTTTTTTTCTCACTCTAGCCTAGAGTGACTTGGAATTCACTGGTCTCAAACTCACAGCAATCCTCCTACCTCTGCCTCTTGATTACCGGGATTAAAGGCATGCGTTACCACACCTGGCACTCAAATTTTATATATGTATATAAATTAAATTTATATATAAATTTATATGCAATATTTATGTATAAAATAATTAAAGTATTTCAAAATTATTTTTGTTTTGGTTTTTTGAGGTAGGGTTTCGCTATAGCCTAGTCTGACCTGGAATTCACTATATAGTCTCAGGGTGGCCTCAAACTCAAGGCTATCCTCCTACCTCTTGCCTGCTGAGTGCTAGGATTAAAGGCATGTGCCACCACACCTGGCTTTATAATATTTTAAAACATTTTTCTAGGGGCTGGGGAATGTAGCTCAGCAGGTGGACTGCTTGCCTACTGGGCACAAAGCCCTAGGTTCTACCCTCAGCACTTCATAAAACAGGCATGGTGGTACATGCCTGTAATCCCAGTACTGGGAAGGTAAAGACAGGAAGATCAGAATTGAAGGATATTGTAGGCTACATAATGAGTATTAAAATTCATCTTAAAATATACTATTTATTGAGCTGGAGAGAGATGGCTTAGCGGTTAAGGTGCCTGCCTGTGAAGCCTAAGAACACTTGTTCAAATCTCCAGGTCCCACGTTTAGCCAGGCGCAAAAGTGACTCAAGTGCACAATGTCACACATGCACACAAGGCGGCGCACATGTCTGGAATACGTTCACAGCTGCTGAGAGGCCCTGGCACACCCATTTATTTGCTAGCAGAGAGGAAAAGAGAGAGAGAGAGAAATGGGCACATCAGGGCCTCTGGCCACTGCAAACTCCAGATGCATGTACCACTCAGTGCATCTGGCTTTAGGTAAGTACTGAGGAATTGAACCTAGGCTGTCAGATCTTGCGAACAAGTGTCCCTAAGTGCTGAGCCATTTCTCCAGCCCCTATAAGTTTTAGACCAACCTTGGCTACAGAAATATTTTAAAAAATTTATTTATTTATTTACCTGGGAGAGATGGGGGGGTGGAGACAGAGAGAGAATGGGCGTGCCATGGCCTCTAGCCACTGCAAATGAATTCCAGATGCCTGTGCCACCTTTGGCATCTGGCTTACGTGGGTACTGGGGAAATTGAACCTGGGTCCTTTGGCTTTGCAGACAATCGTCTTAGCTGTTCTTTCCAGCCCCAAAAGAAATCTTTTTTTGTGATAAACCATGTATAACATTTTGAATTATATATATATTTTTTTGGGGGGGAGGCTTTTTTGAGGTAGGGTCTCACTCTAGCCCAGGTTGACCTGGAATTCACTATGTACTCTCAGGGTGGCCTTGAACTCACGGTGATCCTCCTACCTCTGCCTCCTGACTGCTGAGATTAAAGGCATGTGCTACCAGGCCTGGCTGAATCATATTTTTTAAAAAGTTTATTTCTATTTTTATTTGAGAGAGAGAGAGAGGGAGGGAGAGAATGGACACACCAGGGCTTCTAGCCAGTGTAAACAAACTCCAGATGCATGCGCCATCACGTGCATCTGGCTTTACGTGGGTACTAAGGAATTGAACTCAGGTCATTAGACTTTGCTGGCAAGTGCCTTTAACTGCTAAGCCATCTCTCAATCTCTAGTTCTTTAAATTTATTTTTCCCTTTTTTCCATTTTTTTGTTTTTTTAGTATTTATTTATTTGAGGTGGGGAGAGAATGTGCATACCAGGGTCTCTAGCAACTGAAAACAAACTCCAGGCAGATAGCCACATTACATATCTGGCTTTACGTGGGTACTGGGAAATCAAATCTGGGTCCTTAGGCTTTGCAGGCAAGTGCTTTAACTACTAAGCCGTCTCTCCAGCCCTGAATCATAATTTTAAATTTTATAGTTTTTTAAAAAAATTTTATTATTTTTTTTGAAGAGAGACATGGGGGGGGAGTGGAGAGGGAGAGGAAGACAGAGATGGGCGCGCCAGCAGTGTCTCACCTGCTGCGAACGAAATCCAGATGTGTGCGCCCCCTTGTGGTCAAGTGCAGCATTGCGCCCTTGTGTCACTTTGCATCTGGCTAAGCGTGGGACCTGGAGATTGGAACCGCTGGAGATTGGAACTAGCGTTCTTAGGCTTAGGAGGCAGGTGCCTTAAACCCTAAGCCATCTTTCCAGCCCATAAATTTTATAGTTTTAAGGAATAAAAATGCTTAAACATATATTACATAACAAAGAAGATTCAGGATTCAAGTTCATAAACTTCCTCCAGAATGACATTTCTGTGGCTGGAGAGATGGCTTAGCAGTTAAGGTGCTTCCCTGTGAAGCCTAAGGACCCAGGTTCAAATCCCCAGTACCCATGTAAGCAATACGTACAAGGTGGTGCATGCATCTGGAGTTTGTCTGCAGTGGCCAGTGGCCCTGGTGCACCCATTCTCTCTTTCTTTCAAATAAATAATAAAAATGTTTAAACATATGTATTAACAAAGAAGACATGGTATTAAGTAATAATTGGCAAAATGAATTAGATTAAGTAAGATTTGGCTGCTTAGAATTCAAGTCCATAAACTTCCTTTAAAATGACATTTGAGCCAGGCTTGGTGACGCATGCCTTTAATCCCAGCACTCGGGAGGCAGAGGTAGGAGGATCACCATGAGTTTGAGGCCACCCTGAGAATACAGAGTGAATTCCAGGTCAGCCTGAACTAGAGTGAGACCCTACCTCGAAAAACCAAAAAAAAAAAAAAAAACAAACAAACCCGAAGGGAAAAAAAAAGAGGCTTTGGGCGCATTCCGCCGCTGCCCTGGCGCCTGAGGCCTAGGGAAGCCTAGGGAAGCCCAGGCTGGGGCGGTGGGAGAAAGCAGAAGTGCGGGAAGTCGGAGGCCGAAGGCCCAGGTGGGGTGGGGCGGGGCAGGGAGAGCACAGGTCAGCCTGAGCTAGAGTGAGACCCTACCTCAAAAAACCAAAATAAATAAATAAAAATAAAATGACATTTGTGGGGCTGGAGGGATGGCTTAACAGTTAAGATGTCTGCCAACAAAGCGAAAGGACCCAGGTTTGATTCCCCAGGATGTTGGGCCCTAAGAGGCCCCGGTGTGAGGCCTAGTGGTTCTGAGCCCAGCTAGAGTCTAGCGACCTGTCCTTGTCTTACTCCCGCTTGTGAGGCCTAGTGGAGCCTGAAGAGTTTAGCGACCTATCCTTGGAGTGACTCAGCACCTAAGCCAAAACTGCCTCCGCACAGCTACTGCTGACGTGGTGAAATAATATTGGCCCTTATACCTTTCTCTCATCCTTTTTCCCCACCCTCTTTCTCAAAATATATAAACACCTTCCCATGACAATAAACCAAGTTTTCTGCCCTTAACGCACTCCCGGCTCAATGTGTTTTTTTTTCTCCGGTGCTTTGGGGAAAGGTTTGAGCCGCCGACACCCGCCTTCCCGCTCAGCCTCGAGAGAAGCGGCTGGCCCGACTCTCTCTCTTCCGCTTTACCTGCCGGTGGAGGGAAACCCACACCAGGACCCACATTAGACAGATGCACAAGAGGGCACATGTGTCTGGAGTTCATTTGCAGTGGCTGGAGGCCCTGGCATGCCCATTCTCTCTCTCTCTGCCTCCCTCCCTCCCTCTCTCTGTCAAATAAATAAATAAAAATAAAATATATATTTTTAAATTACATTTGTGGGGCTAGAGAGGTGGCTCAGTGGTTAAGGTGCTTCCCTTCAGAGCCTAACGACCTGGATTCAATTCTCCAGTACCCAGTTAATGCAAGATGCACAAAGTACTACATGTGTCTAGAGTTCATTTGCAGTGGTTGAAGGCCCTGGTATACCCATTCTCTGTCCCCGCCCCCGCTTGCAAAAAAAATTTAGGACTGGAGAGATGGCTTAGTGGTTAAGGTGCATGCCTGCAAAGCCTAAGGACCCCAGTTCTATTCTCCAGGTCCTACATAAGCCCGATGCACATAGTGGCACATGTGTCTGGAGTTCATTTGCAGTGGCTAGAGGCCCTGGCACACCCATTCTCACCCCCTGTCTCTAATAAATAAAAATAAAATCTTTAAAAAAATTAAAAAGAATTTTTTTAAACATTACATTTGTGAGCTGAGTATGGGGTTGCCAGCTCTTAATCCCAGTCCTCAGGAGGCAGGATCAAATACAGAGAGCAAAGTTAGGTGTGAGGGCTTAGATCTATAATTCAGTCCTTGGGAGACTGAGGCAGGATGTCTAGGGGTTCAAGCCTGGGATAGATGAGATCCTGACCAAAAAAAAAAAAAAAAAAAAAAAAAAATTAATATTGCTGAAGACTCCACATACTTGGGCTGCAAAGTCACTGAGAAATCCTGCTGGAGCTGAGCTGTAAACCTCTTCTGTGTAGACCAGCTGACAGAAAGCTGGAAAAACCTACGTTGCATGCAGTTCCATGGGAGAGAGAGAAATCACCCAGGGAGATAAAAAGCAGTGGGCACTGCAAGCTTTAAATTTGGCCAGCCAGGCCAAATGAGCCAATGGGTGCAATAGTGGCATGTCTGTTATGGGGGAAACCAACCACTCTAATTGGAATAGAGGCCCACTCTGTTGGGCCCTGCCCAGTGTGAGGCCTAGTGGTTCTGAGCCCAGCCAGAGTTTACCTGTACTTGGCCTACTCCCGGTGAGGCCTAGTCGAGCTTCCAGAGCCTGAGTAGAGTTTCACGACCTGTCCTTGGAGTGACTCAGCACCTAAGCTGAAACTGCCCAGCTGCTGCTGACGTGGTGAAATACTATTGGCCCTTACACCTTTATCTCATCCTTTTTCCCACCCTCTCTCAAAATATATAAATACCTTCCCATGACAATAAAGAGATTTCTGCCTTAGACGGACTTCCGCGACTCAATGTGGTTTTTCTCCCCGGTGTTTTAGGGGGAGGGGTTTGAGTCACCGACACCCGCCTTCCCGCTCAGCCTCGAGAGAAGCGGCTGGCCCGGTTCTCTCTCTCTTCCTCTCTACCTGCCGGTGGTGGAGGTAAAGCACCGGCAACGGGTGCCCAACGTGGGGCCCGACACCACTCCACGGGAGGGAATACATACCTGATACTGAAAACCTATGACAGAGAAAGTCATGAGTCCTAGGGATTTGTAATATCTGCTAGTGTCTGACATGTATATACTGTGCTCATTAACTGCCTGGTGAGCACTTCTCTTCATGTTCATACCCATGTATTAATACTATTCTCACTTCTGGTTAGAGAAGCTTCTCTTTTCAGATGGTGGTGACCTTGGGATGACTCAGAAGGCAACATAGTGCTGAGATTTAAGAGATAGAGGAGTGCTCAACACTGAAACATCTCTATCACACCTTCCAAGGCTCAGAGTCCACTGCAGAAGAGGTGGTGGAAAGAATCTAAGAACCAAAGGAAGGGTAGGACTGCTTACAATGCACTCTTCCAGACACAAAATGGCCTGGATATCCATGACCTCGCAGTGCCTGACACTACCTGCATAGGACCATCATAATAAAAGGAAGATGATGACATCAAAATTAAAAAGAGCTGGGTGTGGTGGCACGCACCTTTCATCCCAGCACTTGGGAGGCAGAGGTAGAAGGATCACAGTGGGCTAGAGTGAGACCCTACCTCAAAAAAATTAAAAAAATAAATAAAAGAAGCTGGGCATGGTGGCACACTCCTTTAATCCCAGCACTTGGGAGGCAGAGGTGGGAGGACTGCCATGAGTTCAAGGCCACCCTGAGACTACATAGTTAATTCTAGGTCAACTTGGGCCAGAGTAAAACCCTACCTAGAAAATACCCTCCCCCCCCAAAAAAAAGAGACACTGATTCAGAGGGTTAAGGGATATGATGGAGAATGGAGTTGCAAAGGGAAAGTGCGTGTGTGTGGGGGGGGAAATTACCATGGTTTATTGTCTATAATCATGGAAGCTGTCAAATAAAAATAAATTAAATTTAAAAAAATTAAGATCCCTACTTACCCCTTTTTGATGGAGTTCAGAAACTGCTGACTTGCACCATCAGAGTAACTTCTAAAATCATCATTGACTGTGAATCCATTTTTCCATAATTTTATATTTACATCTACCTGTAATGCAGTAAAGCAAGAAATGAGCTGTTAATAAAGTACAGATGGGCTAAGCCAGGCGTGGTAGTACACACCTTTAATCCCAGCACTTGAGAGGCAGAAGTAGGAGGATCGCCATGAGTTTAAGGCCACCGTGAGACTACATACTGAGTTCCAGGTCAGTCTGGGCTAGAGTGAGAGACCCTACCTCGAAAAACCAAAAAAAAAAAAAAAAAAAGTGTATATATATAGACTTTGGCACTTGCCTGTGAAGTCTAAGGACCCAGGTTCCATTCCCCTATATCCATATAAGCCAGATGCACAAGGTGGTACATGTGTCTGGAGCTCACTTGCAGTGGGTACAGGCCCTAGTGTGCCCATTTTCTCTCTCTCAAATAAGTAAATTAATTAATTAAAAACTATATTAAATCAGGGGCTGGAGAGATGGCTTAGTGGTTAAGGCACTTGTCTGCAAAGCCAAAGGGCCCAGGTTCAACTCTCCAGGACCCACGTTAGCCAGATGCACAAGGGCACACACATCTGGAGTTCATTTGCAGTGGCTAGAGGCCCTGTTGTACCCATTCTTCCTCCCTCTCTCTCTTTCTTTCCCTGCCTCTTTCTGTATCTCTGTCTTTCAAATAAATAAATAAATAAAAATATATTTTTTTAAAAGTATATTATGGGCTGGAGAGATGGCTTATTGGTTAAGGCATCTGCCTGCTAAGCCTAAGAACGTCAGTTCCAATCTCCAGGTCCCACATTTAGCCAGATGCAGTGACACAAGGACACAATGCCGCACTTGCCCACAAGGGGGCACACGCATGTGGATTTTGTTCACAGCAGCTGAGAGGCTGCTGGAGTGCCCATTCTCTATCTGTCTTCCTCTCCTTCAGTCTCTGTGTCTCTCCCCTGCCAAAAATGTACATTAAATCAGCTGGGTGTGGTGGTGCATGCCTTTAATCCCAGCACTCAGGAGGCAGAGGTAGGAGGATCGCCATGAGTTCAAGACCACCCTGAAACTACATAGTAAATTCCAGGTCAGCCTGGGCTAGAGCCAGAAAAACCAAAATAAATAAATAAATAAATATAAAAATACACTCACACACACATATATAAGGGGGTAAATTTAGTCACCTGAAACTCTCTGTTACCAATACTATATGTTCTTAAGCATAAACCTCAAACTGTGAAATAAAAAATATATTTACCTAACGTTGGGTTGGGGATATAGCTCTCATGTGGTACAATGCTTGCCTATCATGCACAAAGACCTGAGTGTAATCTCCAGCATTGCATAACTGGGTGTGGTGGTACATGCCTGCAATCCCACACTTGAAAAATATAAAACAGGAGGACCAATTATAAAAGAGAAATATAAAGATAGGCATAATGGCATGGGAGGCAAAGGTAGGAGGATCGCCAGGAGTTTGAGGCTACCCTGAGACTAATTCTAGGTTATCCTGGGCTAGAGCGAGACCCTACCTCAAAAAACCGAAGGGAATGCCGGATGTGGTGGCGCACGCCTTTAATCCCAGCACTCGGGAGGCAGAGATAGGAGGATCACTGTGAGTTTGAGCCCACCCTGAGAACACAGAGTGAACTCCAGGTCAGCCTGAACTAGAGTGAGACCCTAACTCAAAAAAACCAAAAAAAAAAAAAAAAAAAAAAAAACCACGAAGGAAATAAAAAAAAAAGGCTTCGGGCAAGTTCCACCCCTGCCCTGGCGCCTGAGGCCTAGGGAAGCCCAGGTTGGGGCGGTGGGAGAAAGCGTAAATTCGGGAATTCAGCCGCAGGCCCAGGCGGGGCGGGGCAGGGGGAGCGCAGGTGGGTGGCAGCCAGGGAACCGCTGAGGTCAGGCGGGCCAGGGATATGATGGTCAATGGGAAGATGAAGGAAAAGCCTTCCGGTCCTGTGGACGCCAGAGGAGAGGGAAGAATTGAGTGTTGGGAATAGTTCTGGATTACAAACCTTCTGGTGCCCAAGGAAAACAGTCATGAATCTTGGTTTGGAAAATACCAAGAAAAGAGTAATATATATGATGCTGGAAACTGGTGACAGCAGACTGTTTGTGACTGAAAGGCTTGGAATAGATGTGTCTTTCACAGCATCAAGACAACAACTATGAAAGCAATAATGGATCAAGAAGACCAGTGGAAAACCCCCTAGGAAAGAGCCATAGAAAATGTACACATCAGAAGAGAGATGTAATCAGAGAAATCAAAAAAGAAAAATATATCATGTATGTTCTCAGAAGGGTAAAAAGATTTTTATTCACGTACATGAAATTACTCAGATAATCAAACATACCAGTGCCTTGAACATGAACAAGACTATTGTGAAAACTTAGCACTTGTGTGTGAGAGAACCCATCCTGGGGATAACTCTTATAGATGTGATATGTGTGAGAAAACCTTCATCCAAAGCTCAAATCTTATTTCACACCAGACGATCCACAATTATGAGAAACCTTATAAATGTAGCAAATGTGAGAAGACCTTCTGGCACCACTTAGCCCTTTCAGGACACCAGAGAACACATGCTGGTAAAAAGTTCTACACATGTGACATCTGTGGCAAGAATTTTGGTCAGAGCTCTGCTCTGCTTGTCCACCAGCAAAGCCATACAGGTGAGGAACCGTATCTGTGTATTGAGTGTGGTAAGTGCTTCAGCCAAAGCACAAACCTCATAAGACACCGAAGAACTCACACAGGTGAGAAACCATTTAAGTGTCTAGAGTGTGAAAAAGCTTTTAGTGGGAAATCGGATCTCATTAGCCATCAGAGGGCTCATACTGGTGAAAGGCCCTACAAATGTAATAAATGTGAGAAAAGTTGATACCATTCAGCCTTCATTGTACATAAAAAGAGTTCATACTGGGGAGAAGCTCTATACATGTGGAGCCTGTGAGAAGTGCTTTGGCCAGAAATCAGACCTTATTGAACACCAGAGAGTCCACACATGTGAAAAGCCATATAAATGCTTGGAATGCATGAGAAATTTTACTTGTAGTGCTAACCTAATTAGGCACCAAGCAACTCACACACTTTTTTTTTAATCTGTTTACTTTTATTATGATTTCTTTTTTTTTTTTTTTTTTTTTTTTTTTTTTCGAGGTAGGGTTTCACTCTGGCCTAGGCTGACCTGGAATTAACTATGTAGTCTCAGGGTGGCCTCGAACTCACGGCAATCCTCCTACCTCTGCCTCCCAAGTGCTGGGATTAAAGGCGTGCGCCACCACGCCCAGCTCTTATGATTTCTTTTTGTTTCCCATCTTACTCCAAACTAAAATAAACATTCTACTTATGCTAATTAATTTCCCATTAGACAATGTCAATTGGTCAGAGAGGTATGTATGCAGGGCAAAAATAACAAAAATGAAGGTTTGGGAAAGGAAGTACATATTAATTGAAAACCTAGTGTCACACTCACACTTTTAAATGCCTTGAATATGAGAAAAGTTTCAACTGCAGCTCAGACCTTATTGTACATCAGAGAATTCACATGGAAGAGAAACTACATCAGTGGTCTACATGTGAAAGTGGCTTCCTCTTAGGTATGGATTTTGTTGCCCAACAGAAAATGAAGACTCAATCTGAGAAGTTTCATTACAAATACAGTGTATGTGATAAAAGCTTACACCACAGCTCAGGTGCTCAACATCAGACAGTACACATTGGTGAAAAACCATATATCTGTAATGTGATAAAGGTCTTGAGTTCAGCCCGCCCCTTGCATCAGAAGCCTCACAAATATCTTGACTATACACTATAAAAACCTTAAACATATTTACATGTTAGAGAACTCACTACGATAAAGAACCCTAGGTGAATTTTAAACTTTACTTAGAGCTCAAACTTCATTGGGCACCAGAGAGCCTACAGTATTAGGTATTGTGTGAAATAACTATCTAAAGAGTGGCCCCAACAGCACCTTTATCAGCCACTCCAGCGAGCAACTCCACAGATGCCCTTGAATCTGACTCATTTGATTCTCACCAGTTTCATACAGGTAGGAAGCCTTACATAGGCAGTGAATGTAAGAGCTTTCTGGCAGTGCTCAGCCTCCTTGTTCCATGAGAACCTGCACCAGAGCACAGTGCTTACATGCCTCCAGTGTCAGCGGAACTTCAGCCAGCATGTGCCTCGCCCTGGATGTCAGGAAATCCACCTGGGAAGGAGCCCTGGAAGTGGTGGAGAAGCTGCTACAGAACTGACTTACTTTCCCATCAAAGAAGCCATCCTGGTAAAAATTTATTTGTCTTGAGTGTGGCAAGAACATTGGTTGAAGAGTCTTGGTTTTAATCTGAGGAAGGATCTTACAAGTGTCTGCATGAGAAGTTTCAAGGATCTGCTTGGGTGTGTCAGAGAACTCACATCTATGAAAAACATCGATACTTTGAGTCTGTGAAGATTTGCTAGAAACTCCTATCTCATTGGATCCCAAAGAACCCATCTTACAGAAAAGTTTTCTCCAGTGGGTGACTGTGGATGAAGATTTGTACATATGTATGAGAAAAACTTCCATGGTTGGTTGACCTGTATGGTAGAATAACTTTACATGGATTTAGTATGGAAGTATTATTTAGAAGCCTAGAAGTTTGTTGTGGGAGAAGCTAGGCAGGTCACAGTAGACCTGTGGTAGCTCAGGTAAAGATGTTTTTCTTTTATCTGAACCACTGACTGATTGCTTTACTTTCACTTTTTAAACTTCAGAAATTCAATAAAGGAAAGGACTGTAAAAAAAATAATAAAAGAAAGAAAGAGAGAGAGAGAGAGGGAGGTAGGGCATGGTGACGCACGCCTTTAATCCCAGCACTCTGGAGGCAGAGGTAGGAGGATCACTGAGCATTTAAGGCCACCCTGAGACTACATAGTAAATTCTAATTCCAGGTCAGCCTGGGTTAGAGTGAGACCCTACTTTAAAAAACCAAAAATAAAAAAAAAGAAAAGAAAAGAAAGAAATGTGGAGCCAGTGTGGTGGTGTACGTCTTTAAGCCCAGCACTTAGGAGGATTGCCATGAGTTCAAAGACACCCTGAGACTACGTAGTGAATTCTAGGTCAGCTTGGGTTAGAGCAAGACCCTACCTCAGGAGGAAAAAAAAAAAGACACAAAATGGAGCAGGCATACAGTTTGCTACTGTAATCCTCACGTGCCTACAGCAATGGAAGACTGAGCCAGGAGAATCCCAAAGCTCTCAGGACAGCTACACTGGCCTTCTTAGCAACAAAACAAAAGAGGTCCTGAAACTCCAAGGATCCTCCAACCTCTGCCTCCCAAGTGCTGGGATTAAACTCAGGTTAGCTTGAGAGCCAGCACTGGACCATCTTCCCAGCCACCATCCTGGGTATCTTAACTGAAAGTAGCATTTCTTTTTCCTGTGAACATAAGCAAATACAACAGTTGGCTCGGCACACCTTTAATCCCAGCACTCAGGAGGCAGAGGTAGGAAGATTGTTGTAAATTCAAAGTCAGCCTGAGACTACAGAATGAGATCCAAATCAGTCTGGGCTAGAGTAAGACCCTACCTCAGAAAAACCAAAACATCAACAATAACAACAAAAAGACTCTCTCTGAGCCAGGCATGGTGGTGCACACCTTTAATCCCAGCACTTAGGAGGCAGAGAGAGGAGGATCACCGTGAGTTCAAGGCCACCCTAAGACAATATAGTGAGATTCTGAAAACCAAAAACAACAAAAAAAAAGGTGCCTTTAAGCCAGGTGAGATCGTCATGAGACCCTGAGACCCTACCTTGAAAACCAACTGTCTCTTCAAAAAAAAAGGACAAAAACAGTGCATGCCAAACCAAAAACAAAAAAAAAAAAAAAAAGAAAGAAAGGGGCTGGAGACTTAGTGGTTAAGATGCCTACCTGTGAAATTAAAAATCCTTGTTCAAAATCTCCAGGTTGGGCTGGAGAGTGCGCTGCCTTAATCCCTCCAGCAGTTCCAATCTCCAGGTCTCACATTTAACCAGATGCAAAGTGAGGGTGCAATGTACTTGGCACACACATCTAGATTTTTATGTTCGCAGCAGCTGAGACACTGCTGGCGCGCCTCCGTCTCTGTCTTCCTCTTCCTCTCTCCCTCTGTCTCTCTCCAAAAAAATAATAAAAATTTTTTAAAAAAATCTCCAGGTCCCACGATAGCCAGACACAAAAAGTGATGCACCCTGAAAGACTAGATGTCCCTCCACAGATGAGTGGATAATAAAGATGTGGTACATTTACAGGTGAAAGCCTGAGACAGGTAACCCAGGCTCAGAAAGCCAAACGTCACATGTTCTCTCTCATATGTGGATCCTAGCTACCAATGTATAGACTTGTGTGTGAACTGGAACCAAAAAAAGGTACCAAAACCAAAAAAGGCTATAAGGAGGGGAAGAAAGGGAAGGACTTAAGTGTATGGTAATGCACATATGTAAGTAGAAGAACTGATTACAGGGAGGGAATGGCCTAAGCAAGGCCATGGGAAGAGAATGCATACAAAAAGGGCAGGGGAGGGTCAATCTAAACTCAAGATATTATGAATAAGACATATGTAAAATTACTTTTTTTGAATAAGGGCACGTCTAGAAGCTGTAGACTGTTACTAGAAAATTTTCAGTACCTGGGATGGAATACCTTCCAGTGAGTTGTTGGCCAAGGAGGTCGGTAGCCTCCAAAACATTAAAGGCTTTGCCAAAGCCCTTGGTTTCCCTTGAGAAACAGATAGTAAGACCCTATTGCTGAAGACATCTCTTGCCTGAGAGGCAAGGTCACTGAGAAAACAAGCTGGTGTGAGCAGAAAACCTTCTCCCTGTAGACCAGCCAACTGAAAGCTGGAAAAAGCTGCACTGCATGCAGCGTATGGGAGACAGAAGCCATCAACAGTGAAAACAGTGGATGCTGAATATTCAAGGGTGCAATAATGTCTACTCTTGGGGTAACCAACTGCTCCATAATTGGACTGAAGGCCCATCTGGGAGATTTGGTACTGAAAAACCTAAGTAAAAGTCTGAGACACTTGGGGGGTAAAAGCCTGCTCATGTCTCTGTATGATATTCTCCCACCAAGCTGCCCTCTTCCTCTCCCTCTGTCTCTCTGATGACCACTGGGAAAAAAATAATGAAAGAAGGGATTTTTAAAAAATCTCCAGGTCCCACGAATATCCATGATCTTAGCCAGACACAAAGTGATGCAAGTGCAATAGCTAGGAATAAAAGAAAATTATTGAGCCTAGATGTCCCTCCACAGATGAGTGGATAATAAAGATGTGGTACATTTACACAATGGAGTTCTATTCAGCGGTAAAGAAAAATGAAATTATGAAATTTGCAGGGAAATGGATGGATCTGGAAAGGATTATACTAAGTGAGGTAACCCAGGCTCAGAAAGCCAAACGTCACATGTTCTCTCTCATATGTGGATCCTAGCTACCAATGTATAGACTTGTGTGTGAACTGGAACCAAAAATAGGTACCAGAAACCAGTAAGCGGGTTAAAGGCTATAAGGGAGGGAAGAAAGGGAAGGACTTAAGTGTATGGTAATGCACATATGTAAGTAGAAGAACTGATTACAGGGAGGGGAATGGCCTAAGCAAGGCCATGGGAAGAGAATGCATACAAAAAGGGCAGGGGGAGGGTCAATCTAAACTCAAGATATTATGAATAAGACATATGTAAAATTACTTTTTTGAATAAGGGCATGTCTAGAAGCTGTAGACTGTTACTAGAAAATTTTCAGTACTTGGGATGGAATACCTTCCAGTGAATTGTTGGCCAAGGAGGTCCCGGTAGCCTCCAAAACATTAAAGGCTTTTGCCAAAGCCCTTGGTTTCCCTAGAGAAACAGATAGTAAGACCCTATTGCTGAAGACATCTCATGCCTGAGAAGCAAGGTCACTGAGAAAGCAAGCTGGTGTAGAGCAGAAAACCTTCTCCCTGTAGACCAGCCAACTGAAAGCTGGAAAAAGCTGCACTGCACGCAGCATATGGGAGACAGAAGCCATCAACAGTGAAAACAATGGATGCTGAATATTCAAGCTTGGCCAGACAGGCCCAATGACTGATCGGGTGCAATAGTGGCGTGTCTACTCTTGGGGTAACCAACTGCTCCATAATTGGACTGAAGGCCCTCTCTACGGGAGGGAATACATACCCGGTACTGAAAAACCTAAGTAAAAGTCTATGGTAGGTGAGGTCATGAGCCTTGGGGGTATAAGCCTGCTCATGTCTGACTAAATGTATATATTATTCCCACCAAGCTGCCCTGGGGACACTACACTAAATGTTCATGTTCACATATTAACGCTACTCTCACTTCTGGCTAGAGAAGCTTCTCTTTTCAGATGGTGATGACCACTGGGATCACCCAAAAGGCAACATAGTGCTAAGAAGAAGGGATGGAGGAGTGCCCAGCACTGAAATACCTCTGTCACACCCTCCAATGGCTCAGGGACCATTGCGGAAGAGGGGGCGGATAGAATGGAAGAGCCAAAGGAAGGATATGACCTCTTACAATGCAACTGCCCAGACAGAAATTGGCCTCGATATCCTTGATTTTGCAGTGCCTAGCAATACCTTTGCAAGACCCTCAAAATAGAAGAAAAAGATGATGTCATCAAATTAAAAGAGAGACTAATGGAGAGAGGGAGGAGATATGATGGAGACTGGAGTTCTAAAGTGGAAAGGGGGAGGGGTGGGAAATATCAGGTGGGGTTTTTTTTGATATGTAAGATTAAAAGTCAATAAAAAATAATAATTAAAAAAAAGTGATGCTGGGCTGGAGAAATGGCCTAGTGGTTAAGGCGCTTACCTACAAAGCCAAAGGACCCAGGTTTGATTCCCCAGGACCCATGTAAACCAGATGCATAAGGTGGCGCATGCATCTGGAGTTTGTATGCAGTGGCTGGAGGCCCTGGAGTGCCCATTCTTTCTCTCCCCCTGCCTATTTCTCTCTCTCTCTCTATCTCAAATAAAGAAAAATTAAAAAAAAAAAAAAAAGTGATGCAAGTGCACAATGCACAAGGGGGCACATGTGTCTTGAGTTCGTTCACAGTGTCTTGAAAGGCCCTGGTGCACCCATTATCTCTCTGCCTCTTCCTCTCTGTCTCTCTCTCTCTCAAATTAAAAAAAAAATACAACAATTGCCACTGTCTTCATCCTATCATTCCAGATGAGATGACAGCAGTTTTACCACTATGGTTTTTGCAATATCTATGCATGCTTAACACAGTGAAAATGGCAAATAATATATTTACTATTATGAAAATAGTCGAAACTGCTTAGGTATCCTCATAAAAGTCAATATTGTAAGAAATACTGAGGCAAATAACAGACATTTACCTGTTTCTTATGTTCAGAGGGGGACAAGCATTTGGCACCAACCTTCTCAGCTTCTTCAAAAAGGCTGTCAACAAAATGTTCAGAACTCCTTTGTTGATTATCAGTGAGGTGCTGATTGTCAGATCCTGTTTCACAAACCCTAAACAGAAAGAAAGAAAGAAAGAAAGAAAGAAAGAAAGAAAGAAAGAAAGAAAGAAAGAAAGAGTGAGTGAGTTCTGGAGAGATGATTTAACAGCTAAGGCACTTGCCTGCAAAGCCTAAGAATTCATGTTCGACTCTTCAGGTCCTGCATAAGCCAGATGCACAAGGTGATACAAGCGTGCAACATCACTAATAAGCATAAAATGGTGCACGCATCTGGAGTTCAACTGCAGAGGTTGGAGGCCCTGGCATACCAGTTCTCTTTCTTACACAAAAAAAAAAAAAAAAAAAAAAAAAAAAGCCAGGCGTGGTGGTGCACAGCTTTAATCCCAGCACGTGGGAGGCAGAGGTAGGAGGAGTGTCATGAGTTTGACGCCCCCCTAAGACTACATAGTAAATTCCAGGAGACCCTACCAAAAAAAAAAAAAAAAAAAAAAAAAAAAAAGTGCCTATTTTCTAAAAACTTCTATTTCTTTCTAACTGAAGAATGTTAAATTTCTAATTGAAGGATGTTACATTTTTTTTTTTTTTTTCAAGCCTTTTTTTTTTTTTTTTTTTCCCGAGGTAGGGTTTCACTCTAGTCCAGGCTGACCTGGAATTCACTATGTAGTCTCAGGGTGGCCTTGAATTCACCGTGATCCTCCTACCTCTGCCTCCTAAGTGCTGGGATTAAAGGCATGCACCACCATGCCTGGCTACATTCAAGCCTTTACATTAAGGGCCTGGTTTAAGTTACAGATATGTGACTTGAGAAAGTCATTACTCTTTTTAGTTCAGAGCAGCTCTATGGACGTTTGGGGTAGGATAATGTATGGGCTACCCTTTGCAGTGGAAAATATTAAGATCTTTGTTTAGCCTTTCTCCAAGAATATCAGTAGCAAGGGCAATGGGGATAATAAGAAATATAATGACACACACAAACACAATCCAGGCGTGATGGCATGTACCTTTAATCCTAGCACTCGAGAGGGAGATGTAGGAGGAGCACCATGAGTTCAAGGCCACTCTGAGACTACATAGTGAATTCCAGGTCAGCCTGGGCTAGAGCAAAACTCTACCTTGGGAAAAAAAAAAGTTTTGAAGAACTCAAAATAATCCTTTTTTGTTTTGGTTTTTTTTTGTTTTTGTTGTTTGAAGTAGGGTCTCACTTTAGCCCAGGCTAACCTGGAGTTAACTATGTAGTCTCAGGCTGTCCTGGAACTCAAAGTGATCCTCCTACCTCAGGATTACAGGCATGCACCACCACGTCCTGCTCAAAATAATCCTTTTATTTTATTTCATTTTATTTTATTTAAATTAAATTTTTTTTTGTTGTGCTTTTGTTTTTTGCAGTAGGGTCTCACTCTAGCCCAGGCTGACCTGAAATTCACTATATAGTCTCAGGGTGGCCTTGAACTCAGCAATCCTCCCACCTCTCCTTTGTTTTGTTTGAATATCTTTTGGTGTTCTCTATATATTATTAGCTTCTTTGTCCAGTTTAGTAACTTATTGAACCTCCATTCCTTTTTCTATTCTACCACCTTTTAAAAATGTTTTATTTTTATTTATTTAAGACAGACAAAAAAGAGGGAGAGAGAGAAAATGAGTACACCAGGGCTTACAGCCACTGCAAATGAACTCCAGATGCATGTACCACATTGTGTATCTGTCTTATGTGGGTCCTGGAAAATCAAACCTGGTTTCTTTGGCTTTGCAGGCAAGCACCTTAACTGCTAAACCATTTCTCCAGCCCCTATTTTACCATCTTTTCTTTTGTTATATATATATGTATGTTTGAATGTGTGTGGAAGATAAAGGACCACATTGGATGTCATTCCTCAGGTATGTAGTCTACCTCCCTCCCTCCACACATACACATACTCTGCCTCTTTCTTGCTCTCTCTCATGCTCAACTATACAGCAAGTTTGAGGTCAGAGTTAAGAGACTATTTCAAAAACAAGCAAACAAACTTACTTTATAGCCAGGTATGGCTACACAGGCTGTAACCCCGGTGCTGTGGCAGGCACAGACAACAGGAGCTGGGGACTAACCAAAAAACCAGTATGAAAGCCGGGTGTGGTGGCTCATGCCTTTAATCCCAGCACTCGGGAGGCAGAGGTAGGAGGATCACCGTGAGTTCGAGGCCACCCTGAGACTACGTAGTGAATTCCAGGTCAGCCTGGGCTAGAGTGAGACCCTACCTCGAAAAACAAAAGCAAAAACAAAAACAAACAAACAAACAAACAAACAAAAAAACACCAGTATGAGCTCCAGGTTCAGTGAGAGACCCTGTCTCAAGGAGACAAAAGGGGAAGAGGAAGACACCCACTCTGTCCTCCTCATGTGTGTGCGTGGGGTGCTGGCACCAGCAAACACACATGAGCACACACCACACAAACACAAAACCTTACCTTACTGTCTCTGCTAGATACAATAAAACATACAAGGAAGGATTGGGGAGATGACTCAACCAATAAGAAGACTTCCTGTGCAAGCCTGAGGTCCTGTATTCAATTCCCTGGCAGCCATGTTAAAAAAAAAAAAAAAAAAAAAAAGAAGAAGAAGAAGAAGAAGAAGTTGCGGGGCGAAGTGGTGCACGCCTTTAATCCCAGCACTCGGGAAGCAGAGGTAGGAGGAATGAGGTGAGTTCGAGGCCAGCCTGAGACTACAGAATGAATTCCAGGTCAGCCTGGGCCAGAGTGAGACCCTACCTTGAAAAACAAAAACAAAAAGCAGCTGGCTGGGCATGGTGGTACACACCTTTAATCCCAGCACTTGGGAGGCAGAGGTAGGAGGACTAATGCTAAATCCAAGGCCAGCCTGGGACTACATAGTGAATTCCAGGTCAGCTTGGGATAGACCCTATCTAAAAAACAAACAAACAGAAACAAACAAACAAACAAACAAAAAACCCTGGGAACAGGATGTAGTGGCAAAATCTTGAATCGCAAACTGAGGTTGGAGGATCACAGTGATTTCCTAGTCATCTTGGGATAAAATAAGACCCTGCCTTAAAAGGGGGGGGGAAGAAGAAGGGGAGAAAGAAGGAGAAGCTGAGGCATGGAAGAGAATACAGATAGGGGGATCAATGGGGGTTCCTGTTCAGCTGGAATAGCTAAAGAGACTGATAAGGGAAATAAGGCAGAAGTCATACAGGACGACACCTGATTTCCACTTCTGGTCTCTGCATGTATGCACACACACTCTGTACACATGCATAAAACATACACAGGGTTGGAGAGATGGCTCAGTGGTTAAAACACTGGCCTGTAAAGGCTAACAATGAAGGTTAGATTCCCCAGTATCCACATAAGGCCAGATGCACAAAGTGGCACATGTATCTGGAGTTCGTTTGCAGTGGCTAGAGGCCCTGGTATACCCATTCTTTTTCTCTGCTTACAAATAAATAAAATATTTTTTTAAAACCCAAAGGAAGCAAAAGAAGGAAAGGAAGAGGGAAAGAAATTGAGACCAAGAGGTCAAGTAGGTAACAAGTTAAGTGATGGTTAATTTGTCGTCAATTTTTTTTTTTTTTTTTTTTTTTTTTTGGTTTTTCTAGGTAGGGTCTCACTCTGGCCCAGGCTGACCTGGAATTAACTATGTAGTCTCAGAGTGGCCTTGAACTCACGGCAATCCTCCTACCTTTGCCTCCCAAGTGCTGGGATTAAAGGCGTGCGCCACCACGCCCGGCTTATTTGTTGTCAATTTGATCTGTTTAGTAATCCACAGAAATCCCTTTCCAGTGGGTCTCTGAGGTTGTTTCCAGGAAGGATTAGTTGAAGGAAGAACTCCTTCCCCCAGAGTGAGTCCTTTCCCCAGAGCGGGCAGACCCTCTCAGATGAGAACTTTATATAAGGAAGCTCTGAGTGCAAAGAGCCTTCCTTCCACATGGACTGAAGACCAGCATCTCCTAAGGAAGCCTCCAGGCCTTAGGTGCTGGATCAGGACTGCTGAGACATCTTTCCATGTGGACTGAGCAGCTACCGGGTTCCTTGATTCTTGGGCCTGCAACTGCTATTGGACTACTGTAAACTAATCCAATAAATTCCTTTTTTAATATAATTCTTTCTAGTAGTTCTGTTCCTCTAGAGAACCCTGACTAATACAGGTGGTGGCCCATGCCTTTAATCCCAACACTTGGGAGGCAAAGGTACGAGGATCACTGTGAGTTCAGGACCAGCCTGAGACTACATATTGAATTCGAGGTCAGCCTGGGCTAGAGTGAGACCCAGCCTCAAAAACCAAAACCAAACCAACTAAACAAACAAACAAAAAACCCAGAAGAAAAAAAAAAAAAAAAAAAACAGAAAGATAATAGCAATGGTATTAAAGAAATTCATTGCCAGACGTGGTAGTGCATGCCTTTAATCCCAGCACTCAGGAGGCAGAGGTAGGAGGAGTGCCATGAGTTTGAGGCCAGCCTGAAATTACATAGTGAATTCCAGGTCAGCCTGGGCCACAGTGAGACCCTACCTTGAAAAACCAGTAAATAAATAAATAAAAAATAAAAGAAATTCGTTGCTTGAATTAACTTACCATTCTTCTTTTATACTTTCAAGATTATCTACTTCTTTCATTCTCTTTGTGCCACTGCAAAAAGAAAGAAAGAAAGAAAGAAAAAAAGCTAAAGCTCAATTTAGTATTTAAAAATTCATCCCTATGTATCAATATACTTTAACATATAATTTATTTGACAGACTGACAGAGACAGGCTAGTGCTTCCTGCCACTGCAAACAAACTCCAGATGCAAGCACCACTCTGTGTATCTGGTTTTACATGGGCATTAGGGAATTGAACTCAGGCCATCAGGTTTTGCAAGCAAAGGCCTTTAACTACCTAGCCATCTCTCTAGCCCTAAACATGCAAGTTTTAATCCTCTGAAGTACAAAGAAATCTCAGTAACACTGGCCAGAAGCTACCAGATTCCATTGGGAAGCAATGAAAACTAGAAAGGAGGCGCTAGAAATAGTCTATTACTTTCACTCCAGAGATCTTCCAGGCATCTGGCAGTCATTTAAATCTGCCCTACTGAGGATCCAGCTATAGTTTTTCCTTAGAACAGATATGTCCTAACCTCTTGTCTAACTTCGTATGGCTCATGGAGCTAGCTGGGTCTGTTAAATAAAGCCCATTATCTGTGGACAATAATTCACATTTACTTTCATTTTTAAAAATATTTTATTTTAGGGCCTGGAGTGATGGCTTAGAAGTTAAGCGTTTACCTGTGAAGCTTAAGGACCCCAGTTCAAGGCTCGATTCCCCAGGACCCATGTAAGCCAGATGCACAAGGTGGCGCATACATCTGGAGTTCATTTGCAGTGGCTGGAGGCCCTGGCGCACCCATTCTCTCTCTATCTATCTGCTTCTTTCTCTCTCTGTCACTCTCAAATAAATAAACTAATTAAATTACATTTAAAAAAATAAAAAAAAGTTATTTTAGCCAGGCATGGTGGCACACGCCTTTAATCCCAGCACTCGGGGGGCCAGAGGTAGGAAGGATCGCCACGAGTTCGAGGCCACCCTGAGACTACATAGTGAATTCCAGGTCAGCCTGTGCTTCAGTGAAACCCTACCTCGAAAAACCAAAATAAATAAATAAATAAATAAATAAAAATTAAAAAAATATATATATATACTTATTTGAAAGAGAGGAAGAGGCAGAGAGAGAATGGGCGCACCAGGGCATCCAGTCACTACCAATGAACTCCAGACACGTGTACCCCCTTGTTCATATGGCTTATGTGGGTCCTGGGGAATTGAACCTGGGTCCTTTGGCTTTGCAGGCAGAGGCCTTAATTGCTAAGCCGTCTCTCGAGCCCCTGCATTTACCTTCATTTTATTTCTGTTTTTAAAAATTTAATTCAGAGAGGGTCAGAGAAAGAGAGGAATAGAGAATGGGGGCACCAGGGCCTCCAGCCACTGCAAACATATTTTAGATGCATGTGCTACCTTCTGCATCTGGCTTACAAGGGTCCTGGGGAATTGAACCTGGGTCCTTTGGCTTTGCAGGCAAGTGCCTTAACCACTAAGCCACCTCTCCAGCCTGCATTTACCTTCTTGTCTTGCCAGTAGGTGTTGTTTTCTTTCTTAATTTTTTTTATTGACAACTTCCTTAATTGTAGACAATATTTTGTGGTGCTTCCCTCCCTCCCCCCCCCAGATGTTGTTTTTATATCCTAGCTATATCAGTAAAGTTTGTTTGTTTGGGTTTGTAGGTTTTGAGACAGGGTCTTTCCATGCAGCCCAGGCTGGCCTGGGTAGAATACTCATGTTCCTACCACCTCAGTCTCATTGGTGCTGAGATTCTAGGTGCATGTTTCCATACTTGGCCATTTACATTTTTTTACTAACTGGAATTTAACAGAAAGAAGATTAAATAAACAACAAAATTTAGATCTGGAGGCCAAGTGTTTAGACACATTTTGCAAACTAAGATAGGAAGATTGATACTTTGAGACCACCTTGAGCTACATATTGTGACAATGACTAAAAAGAAAGAAAAAGTCAGACCTGAGAAATAAGGTCCAGGAAAACTAGATTTAGACTAAGTAGAAATACTGGCCATACTCAGTAACAGAGTGCATGACTACCATGCTAAAGACCCTTGGTTCAATCTCTAGCAACAAATGAAATCCCTGTTGTATCTCGGGAACATGGCTTAACAGTTAAAAGTGCAAAACCTACCAGCACAGCTTCAATTCCCCAGTATCCACGTAAAAGCAGATACACAAAATGGCACATGCATCTGGAATTTATGAGGCTCTGGTGTGCTCATACTTCTCTCCCTCTCTTACTCCCTCCTCATAAATAAATAAAAGAAACATCTTCAGACTTAATTCATATTCAACCTTCTCCCTCCCTTCCTTCCTGAGACAGAGTATCTCATGTGGCCTGGGCTGGTCTCTTTAACTCCAGTGTACACGTAGTCCTCCAAATTCAATCTCAGCAAGACATAACAGGCATGTGTCAACACTCACAGTCAAATTTCACTTTTTTGGTGGGGAAGGGATTTTTTTTGTTTTGTTTTGTTTTGTTTTGAGGTAGGGTCTTGCTCTAGCCCAGGCTGACCTGGAATTCACTATGTAGTCTCAGGGTGGCCTTGAACTCACAGTGATCCTCCTACTTCTGTCTCCCAGATGCTGGGATTGCAGTCCTGCGCCACCATACCTGACAAAATTTTACCTTTGATTTCACTAATTTCCTAGTACCCATGTAAAGCCAGATGCACAAAATGGTGCATGTGCTAGAGTTTGTTAGTGGCAGAAGGCCCTGATGCACCCATAGTCGCTGTCTTTCTGACTGCTGCCTTCTCTCTCAAATAAAAAAAAAAAAAATTTTAAAAAATGAGTATTGCTAGGTGTGGTGGCTCATGCCTTTAATCTCAGCATTTGGGAGGCAGAGGTAGGAGGATCACTGTGAGTTCAAGGCTACCCTGACACTTCATAGTAAATTCCAGGTCAGCCTGAACGACAGTGAGACCCTACCTCGGGGGAAAAAAAAAAGAGTATTAGGGCTGGACAGAAGGCTTAGCAGTTAAGGCGCTTGCCTATGAAGCCTAAGGACCAAGGTTCAATTCTACAGATCCCACATAAGCCAGCTGCACAAGGTGGCACATGCATCTGAAATTCATTTGCAGTGGATAGAGGCCCTGGGGTGCCCATTCTCTCCCTCTCTTCCTCTAATAAATAAATAAAAAATAATAATTTTTAAAAAGAGTATTAATATAAATTTGAGACCAGCCTCATCTACATATTGAGGAATTCCAGACCAGTTAAGGTTACACAGAATGACCTTCTCTCAACAAAGAAACATACACACATGTATATATGTATGTATCTATCAGTATGTATCTTCCACCACTGTGTGCAATGTACTATTATAGAATTAATGTAAGAAGTGTTGATATGGCACATATAATCTCTATTACCAGAAAGTGTATAGATAAATGGGGGCTGGAGAGATGGCTTAGCAGATAAGGCTCATGCCTATGAAGCCTAAGGACCCTGGTTTGATTCTCCAGGTCCCACATAAGACAGATGCACATGGTGTCGCATGCATGTGGTATTTGTTTGCAGTGGCTAGAGACCCTGGTGAGCCCATTCGCTCACATGCTCTCTCTTTGTGTGTCTCAAATAAATAAATAAATAAAAGTAAAAATCTTTTTTATTTATTTATTTATTTATTTATTTATTTATTTATTTATTTTAAAAAAGAGGAGCCGGGCATGGTGGTGCATGCCTTTAATCCCAGCACTCAGGAGGCAGAGGTAGGATGTTTGCCATGAATTCAAGGCCACCCTGAGACTACATAGTGAATTCCAGGTCAGCCTGAGCTAGAGTGAGACCCTACCTCGAAAAACCAAAAAGAAAAAAAAAAAAAAGAATAATAATCTAAAGCCAGGTGTGGTAACACTTGCCAGTAATGCCAGCACTTGGGAGGTAGAAGCAGGAGGATAAGGAATTGAAGGCTATGAAAAAAATTTTTTTTGTTCTTTTTTGTGTAAAATTAAAAATGTTACATACTTTTATTTATTTATTTGCAAGTAGAGAGATAGAAGAGAGACAGAGAGGGGTTGGAGAGATGGCTTAGAGTAAAGGGGCTTGCCTATGAAGCCTAAGGACCCAGGTTTCATTCCCCAGTACCCATGTAAGCCAGACGTACAAGGTGGCACATGTGAATGGAGTTCGTCTGCAGTAGCTGGAGGCCCTGTTGTGCCTATTCTCTATCTACCTCTCTCTCCTCTTAAATAAATAAATAATAAAATATTTTTTAAGAAAGAAAGAGAAGCCAGGAGTGGTGGCACACGCCTTTAATCCCAGCACTCAGGAGACAGAGGTAGGAGGATCACCGTGGTGAGTTCAAGGCCACCCTGAATTCCAAGTCAACCTAGTGAAACCTTAACTTGAAAAACCAAAATAATAATAATAATAATAATAAATAAATAAATAAATAAATAAATAAAAGAAGAGAGAATGGGTGCACCAGGCAGCAGCTATACACGAACTCCAGATGCATGTGCCACTTTGTGCATCTGGCTTACATAGGTATTGGCGAATCAAAACCAGGTCATTCAGCTTTGTAGGCAAGTGCCTTAACCACTGAACCGTCTCGCTAGACCCCTTTTGTGTGACAAAAAAAAATGAGAGTTATATACTTACAAGGATCAGAGTGATAGTGGCAACAGTAACCTAAATGAAAAAAATCATGGCTGGAGAGATGACTTAGTGATTAAGGGCTATGAAGTCTAAGGACCCAGGTTCAATTCCCCAGTACCCATATAAGCCAGATACACAAGGTGACACGTGTCTGGAGTTCATTTGCAGTGCCTAAAGGCCCTGGCCTGCTCATTCTCTCTATCTGCCTCTTTCTCTCTTTCCCTCTCAAATAAATAAAGTATATTTTAAAAAAATCATACAAAAAAGGTAAAATTTAGGGATTTGGCAAGAACATTGAATCAACCACCCTATGACACTAAGACATTCCATTCCAGAACTTCTAACTGGAATGTTACCCTTCTTTCCAAAACCCACCTGAAATGCAATCTTCTTCAGAACTGTATGAGTCAGGAGTGGTTGGCCATACCTGCAATTCCAGTATTTGGAGGCTGAGGCAGGAGGATCATGAGATCTAGGCCATTCTTGGCTACAGAGTGAGATACTGTCAAAGGAAGGCAGAAGAAAACAAAGAAAAAGAAAAAAGAGATGAAAAGAGGGGCAAGAGATATAGCTCAGTTGGTAGAGTGCTTGCCTAGTATGAGTGAAGCCCGAGTTCAATCCCTAGCTTCATAAAGACCAGGTATGGTGGTACACACCTGTAATCTTAGCACTCTGGAGGAAAAGAAGATTGTTCAGTGTTTGTTAAAGCACTTGCTTACAAAGGCTGCTGGCCCAGACTTTAATTCTCTAGCCACCCACACAAGCTGGATGCAAAAAAGTGGTATAAGTATCTGGTGTTCACAGTGGCAAGAAGCCCTAGGGTGCCCACATGCAATTTATTTTTCTTTTTTGTTTATTTTTTATTTATTTATTTGAGAGCGACAGAAAGAGGCAGATAGAGAGAGAGAATGGGCACGCCAGGGCCTCCAGCCACTGCAAACGAACTCCAGATGTATGCACCACCTTGTACATCTGGCTTACGTGGGTCCTGGGGATTTGAGCCTTGAACTGGGGTGTTTAATCTTCACAGGAAAGTGATTAACTGCTAAGCCATCTCTCCAGTCCCATACAATTAAATTTTTTTATTATTTATTTATTTGAGAGCAGCAGACAGACAGAGAGAGAAAGAGGCAGGTAGATAGAAACAGAATGGGCGTGCCAGGGCCTCCAGCCACTGCAAACGAACTCCAGATGCATGCACCACCTTGTGCATCTGGCTTATGTGGATCCTGGGGATCAAACTGGGGTCCTTAGGCTTCACAGGCAAGTGCTTCACTGCTAAACCATCTCTCTAGATGCATTTTTTAAATGTTCAAAGTCATCCTTGGCTAAATATAGAGTTTGAAGCCAGCCTGAGCTCCATAAAAACCTTTGGTGGCACACCTTTAATCCCAGCACTTGGAAGGTAGAAGTAGGAGGATCACCATGTGTTCAAGGCTACCCTGAGATTAATCCAAGTCACCCTGAGAAAGAATGAGACCCTACCTCGAAAAATCAAAACAAAACAAAACAATAAAAAAAAAAAACCGTAAGTCTTCAGCTAGGGCATGGTGGCATACACCTTTAATCCTAGCACTCAGGAGGCAGTGGTAGGAGGATCATGGTGAGTTTGAGGCCACCCTGAGATTACATAGTGAACTTCAGGTCAGCCTGGGCTAGAGTGAGAACCTACCTCAAAAAAACAATAATAGGGGCTGGAGAGATAGCTTAGCAGTTAAGGTGCCTGCCTGCTAAGCCTAAGAATCCGGTTCCAATCTCCAGGTCCCACATTAAGCCAGATGCAAAGTGATGCAAGGGTGCAATGCCGCACTTTCAAACAATGGGGCGCACACATCTTGATTTCATTCACAGCAGCTGAGAGACTGCTGGTGCGCCCATTCTCTATCTGTCTCCTCTCCCCTCCCTCTGTCTGTCTCTCTCTGTGTCTCCAAAAAAAAAAAAAAAAAAAAAAAAAAAAAAAAAAAAAACAATAATAGGGGCCTGGAGAGATGGCTTAGCGGTTAAGCACTTGCCTGTGAAGCCTAAGGACCGCTGTTCGAGGCTCAATTCCCCAGGACCATTGTAAGCCAGATGCACAAGGTGGCTGGAGGCCCTGGAGCCCCCATTCTCTCTCTATCTGCCTCTTTCTCTGTCTGTTGCTCTCAAATAAACAAACCAAACAATAATAATAAAAAAATAAACTTTCTATGATTCTTTTTTTTGGGTTTTTCGAGGTGGGGGGGGTCTCACTTTAGCCCAGGCTGACCTGGAATTCACTATGTATTCTCAGGGTGGCCTCGAACTCTTATCTCTGCCTCCAAAGTGCTGGGATTAAAGGCGTGCGCTACCACACCCAGTGAATTTACCACTTTTGGTGGTTAAAACTTTTTTGAGCCGGGCGTGGTGGCGCACGCCTTTAACCCCAGCACTCAGGAGGCAGAAGTAGGAGGATCGCCATGAGTTCGAGGCCACCCTGAGACTACAGAGTGAATTCTAGGTTAGCCTGAGCTAGAGTGAGACCCTACCTCAGAAAACAAAAAAACAAAAAAACAAACAAACAAAAAAAAAACAAAACCCTTTTTGGCCGGGGACATGAAGTGGTAGAGTTCACTTTTTTTTTTTTTTTTTTTTTTTTTTTTTGGTTTTCCGAGGTATGGTCTCACTCTAGCTCAGGCTGACCTGGAATTCACTATATAATCTCAGGGTGGCCTCCAACTCATGGCAATCCTCCTACCTCTGCCTCCCGAGTGCTGGGATTAAAGGCATGTGCCACCACGCCTGGCTCATTCATAATTTTGTTTGGTTGGTTGGTTTTGGTTTTTCAAGGTAGGGTCTTGCTCTAGCCCAGGCTGACCTAGAATTCATTATGTAGTCTCAGGGTGGCCTTGAACTCATGGTGATCCTCCTACCTCTGCCTCCCGAGTGCTGGGATTAAAGGTGTGTAACACCACACCCAGCTTGATTCTTTAAATGAATTATAGGGGCTCAAGAGTTGGTTCAGTGGTTAAGGCACTTGCTTAAAAAGCCTGAAAGCCGGGCTGGAGAGATGGCTCAGTGGTTAAACGCTTGCCTGTGAAGCCTAAGGATCCCGGTTCGAGGCTCGTTTCTCCAGGACCCACGTAAGCCAGATGCATAAGGGGGTGCATGCATCTGGAGTTCGTTTACAGTGGCTGGTGGCCCTGGCACACCCATTCTCTCTCTCTCTCTCTACCTGCCTATTTCCGTATCTCTCTCTCTCTCTCTCTCAAGTTAATAAATAAATAAAAATAAAATATATAAAAAAAATTTAAAAAAAAAAGCCTGAAAGCCCAGGTTCAATTCCCCAGTACCCATGTAAAGCCCAATGAACAAAGTGGCACATGCACGTGGGGTTCATTTGCAGTGGCAAGAGGCCCTGGCATTCACTCACTCAGTCTCTCTCTCTGCTCGCAAATAAAACTTTACTTTTATTTTGTTTATTTATTGAGAGACAGAGAGAATGAGTGCCCCAGGACCTCTAGCCACTGCAAATAAACTCCAGATGCATGTACTACCAAGTGAATCTGGCTATACATGGATACTGGGGAATCAAACTTGGGTCCCTGGGTTTTGCAGGCAAGCATCTTAAACACTATATCCAGCCCAAATAATTTTTTTTTTTAAACTCAATGACAGAGCAGGGTGTGGTGGCACACATCTTTATTCCCAGCACTCAGAAGGTAAAAGCAGTAGAATCGCCATGAGTTCTAGGCCACCCTGAGCTTACTCCCCGCCTGGCCCCCAGGATCTTGCTTCTAGCCCAGGCTGACCTATAATTCACTAAGTAATCTCAGGGTGGCACCTGCCTCTCCAGTGCTGGGATTAAAGGCGAGTGCCACCATGCCAGTTTCCCGTCACCCCACCCCAGGTAGAGTCTCCCTGTAGCTCAGGCTGACCTGGAACAAACTCTGCAGCTCCAGGCTGGCCTCAAACTCAGTGATTCCCCTACCTCTACTACTTCCTGAATGCTGGGATTAAAGGTGTGTGTCACCATGCCTGGCATTGCATTCTATATATATTTATTTGCAAGCAAGTTAAGACAGAAAAAGAAACACCCAGAGACAATGGGTGTACTAGGGCCTCTAGTCACTGCTAACAAACTCCAGATGCATGTGTCAGTTTGTGCATTGGGTTTACATGGATATTGGGGAATCAGACCCAGGAAGCAAGTACCTTAACTGCTGAGTCATCTGCCTAACCCTGCATTCTTTTTAAAAATATTTTATAGCTGGGCGTGGTGAAGAATGCCTTTAATTCCAACACTTGGGAGGCAAAGGCAGGAGGATCTCTGTGAGTTCTAGGCCACTCGGAGACTGGGCTACAACAAGACCCTACCTTGAAAAAAAATTTTTTTTGTTTATTTTTTATTTATTTGTTTGAGAGAGACAGACAGAGAAGGAGGCAGATAGATAGAGAATGGGCATGCCACGGCCTCTAGCCACTGCAAACGAACTCCAGATGTATGCGTCACCTTGTGCATCTGGCTTACATGGGTCTTGGGGAATCGAGCCTCAAACTGGGGTCCTTAGGCTTCACAGGCAAGCACTTAACCGCTAAGCCATCTCTCCAGGCCTTTGAAAAAAAAATTTTCTTATTTATTTGCAAGGAGAGAGGGGGAGGAGGAGAAAGAAGATTCATGTCAGGGTCTCCTGTCACTGTAAATGAACTCCAGATGTAAGTGTCACTTTGTACATCTGGCTTTATGTGGATACTGGAGAACTGAACATAGGTAGTCAGGCTTTGTAAGCAAGTGCCTTTAACTGCTGAGCCATCTCTCCAGCCTACTTTCCTTTTTAACAAAACTATTTCCAAGTGTTTTAAATTCATTAGTAAGAAGTACCTCCAGGGCTGTTACTATGTTTTGTTTGTACTTACAAATCTATGCTTTTTTTTTGTTTTTTGTTTTTTTGAGGTAGGGTTTCACTCTAGTCCAAGCTGACCTGGAATTCACTATGTAGTCTCAGGGTGGCCTGGAACTCATGGTGATCCTCCTACCTCTGCTTCCCAAGTGCTGGGATTAAAGGCGTGCGCCACCACGCCCAGCTCTAAATCTATGCTTTTTAAAAAATTATTTTATTTACAAGAGAGAGAGGGAGACAAAGAGAGAAAGAGAATGAGCACGCCAGGATCTCTAGCCACCATGCACCACCTTGTGCATCTGGCTTATGATGGTACTGGGGAACCGAACCTGTGTGTTTTGGCTTTTGTAGGCAAGCACCTTGACCACTAAGCCATCTCTCCAGCCCACAAATCCATGCTTTTGTTCAAGACTATTTTAAGTGTCCTGAGTGCTTACTAACAGTATTTTGTACCAAAGCAGACTAGAGACTGCTAGCATAAAAAAGAGTAACAATTATTTTGGACCCTCCTCTCTCAGGTCACACAGTTCCAGAGATTGGACTCCAAATAATGTATAGTCTGCAGAAGAGTTAGAAAAGTGGGGGAAATCCTCAGTGCTCAACCCTGACTCATCCCAGCAGATGGCACAAATGGTTAGCTACAGATCTCTTCCCAGGTCCCTGTAGTCTCTCCAAAAGGGCCACAACTGACCTTAAAAATACAACATATTGGGGAAGTGGCAGGAGAGATGGCTTAGTGGCTAAGGCACTTGCCTACAAAGCTTAACAACCTGAGTTCAGTTCCCCAGTACTCATGAAAAGCCAGATGCACAAAGTGTTGCATGTGTCTGGAGTTTGTTAACAGTGGCTGGAGGCCCTGGCACATGCCCATATTCATTCTCTCTCCCCCTCCCTCTTTAAAAAAAAAGATAGATTATGAAGTATTAAGTTTATTTAGGGAGAAATCACAAATTATGGGGTGTAAGGGAGACTGGGATCTAGGAAGGAAAGTTAGAGCAGAATCATAAACATGTGGGAAGTAGGAAACACTCTCATGTGGAAACACTGCATAGTTTATAAGGTTCATTTAAAGGAGATTGAGTTTGGGGAAAGACTGGGGTGGAGTCATAAGCACATGGAGGAGAGTTAAACTGAGGCTTTCATGGAAAGACTGAGGTAGGATAGGGCCGCAAGCATATGGAAGATAGAACTTAGATAATACATATGTAGGGAGACTTAGAAGGAACATACGTGGAATTTGTCATGTGCTTTCCTGTGGAGGGAAGTAAAAAGGGCAAATGGTTAGGATCAAGGAAAAATAAGAGGAAAAATATCAAAGCAGAGACCAAGAAATCCAGAGGAGAAATGAGTAATGAAGACAGTTACGCTCATGGTTATCCCAAATTTAAGGAAACTACACAGGTAGCAGGCCTTGAGTTAGAAAAAGTACCCATGTGGTAGATCTGGAGTATAAGGGAAATACACACCCAGTAAATTCAGAGACCAGAGGAAAATTATACGTGTAATTTAAGTAAGAAGTTACACCAAAGTATAATGCAGAGGCAAGCAGAAGAGTTCTCCCAGACCACAAAACAGTTTTATACTCTCTCTCCACACCCAGCAAGGTTGGGTGAGGGGGAAACTAGACTTACATGTGTCCCTGGGGCTAAGAGAAGAGGAAAGCAGAACAGAGTGGGATGGAGTCAGTGACAGAGAGAAGACAGGAGTCTTTATAGCAAGGGGAAGACCCCATTGGTTTGTAGATTTGGAGGGTGGATCCAAAGCCAGCCTACCTGGGCCAGCCCATGTAGGTAATGTTCTAGACTATGGGTAGCAGGGTACACTGTGGATCAGTCTAGATCAGACATGGGTTCCATTTCTACCAAGAGTTCTGTTCTTGTGTCAGGACGAGGTGTCATGTGGGGTAGCATTTCCCAGTGCTCAATCTCTAACTGAAACTGTTGGCTTTCTCCTATCCTCCTTCAAGATCTTACCTTTTGGAGGTTAAAAAACTTTAAGGCTAGCCGGGTGTGGTGGCGCATGCCTTTAATCCCAGCACTCATAAGGCAGAGGTAGGAGGATAGCTATGAGTTCAAGGCTACCCTGAGACTACATAGTGAATTCCCAGTCAGCCTGGGCTAGAGTGAGACCCTATCTCAAAAAAAAAAAAAAAAAAAAAACCAAAATTTTTATTTTATTTTAATTTATTTGAGAGAGACAGGGAGAGAGTGAAAGATACAGAGAGAGAGAGAGGGAGAGAGAGAATGGACATGCCAGTGCCTTCAGCCACTGCAAACAGACTCCAGACATATATGCCACCTTGTGCATCTGGCTTATGTGGATCCTAGGAATTTGAATTGAACCTGGGTTCTTTGGCTTTGCAGGCAAGTACCTTAACTACCAAGCCATCTCTCCAGCCCCCATTTTTTAAAAACTTTATTTATTTGCAAGCAGTGAGAAAAAAAAGAGAATAGGCATATCAGAACCTCTAACAGCTACAAAGGAACTCCAAATACATGTGCCATTTTGTGTATCTGGTTTTACATGGGTACTGGGGAATTGAACTCTAGTCATTAGGCTTTGCAGGCAAGGGCCTTAATGACTGAGCCATCTGTCTGAGGCAGTTAGGGTGAATGGATGCCAAAAGTAAAAAAGCAGCAATGTCTTAGGTCTATTCTTGCAGTCTCCACTTTGGTAAAGATCAGAGGAGAATCTGGCTTCTCCTTCTCTCTTGCCTAAAGGAGTTTCCTAGACCTGCTTTTCCTTGAATAAGTCCCTCCTTAGGAGGGAGTTCCCCCCCCCTTTTTTTCTTTTGCTTTTTCAGGGTAGGGTCTCACTCTAGCCCAGGCTGACCTGGAATTCATTATGTAGTCTCAGGGTGGCCTCGAACTCACAGTGATTCTCCTATCTCTGCCTCCCACATGCTGGGATTAAAGGCGTGCGCCACCACACCTGTATAAATCATTCTTTCTATTTTATTTATTTATTTGGGAGGGGTAGAATGGGTGCGCCAGGACCTCCAGCCACTGCAAATGAACTCCAGACGCATGTGCCCCTTGTACATCTAGTTTACGTGGGTCCTGGGGAATCAAACCAGGATTCTTTGGCTTTGTAGGCAAAGGCCTTAACTGCTAAGCCATCTTTCCAGCCCCCCTTTTGGAGAATTTAAATCTGATCCTGACTTTATGGTTGGTTATATCACAGATGGCTTCTTGAGCCAGCCCCTAGCCCAGACCAATCAGTGCTCACTCTGGCTCACCTGAGCCTGAAGGTGAAGCCCACCACTATAAGGTTATAAACAGACCCTTACCAGGGGGACAACCTCTCTTGGCTGGCTCCTGGTTCTTGTATGCCTTCCCTCGTCTTGACCCCTACTTCCACATAGGTTCTCTATCCTCTCTTGACCTTCCCATGGCAAAAGCTTTCTGCACTTTCCGACTCTTATTTATTTATTTGGAAGCAAAGAGATAGTAGAGAGGCAGACAGAAAGAATAGGCACACCAGGGCCTCTAGCCACTGCAAATGAACTCCAGCATCTGGCTTATGTGGGTCCTGGAGAATCAAACTGGGATCCTCTGGCTTTGCAGGCAAACACCTTAACCGCTAAGTCATTTCTCCAGTCCCCTATTCTTTTTTTTTTGGTTTTGGTTTTTTGAGGTAGGGTCTCACTGTGGTCCAGGCTGACCTGGAATTCACTATGTAGTCTCAGGGTGGCCTTGAACTCATGGTGATCCTCCTACCTCTGCCTTCCGAGTGCTGGGATTAAAGGTGTGTGCCACCACGCCAGGCTTTTTTTTTTTTTTTTAATTTTTATTTTTGGAGAGACACACGGGGGGGCGGGGGAACAGGAACACAGAGATGGGCACACCAGCAGTGTCTCAGCTGCTGAGAACGAAAACCAGATGTGTGCGCCCCCTTGTGGTCAAGTGTGGCATTGCACCCTTGCGTCACTTTGCATCTGTCTAAACGTGGGACCTGGAGATTGGAACCGCTGGAGATTGAAACCAGCGTTCTTAGGCTTAGGAGGCAGGCGCCTTAACCCCTAAGCCATCTCTCCAGCTCTCCCCTACTTTTTGTTTTCGTTTTTAAAATTAATTAATTTATTTATTTATCAGAGATAGAGAGAGGGAGAGAGAAAATGGGCGTGCCAGAGCCTCTAGCCACTGCAAACGAACTCCAGACGCATGCACCACCATGTGCATCTGGCTTATGTGGGACTTGGAGAATCAAACCGGGATCCTCAGGTTTTGCAGACTTGTGCCTTACCCGCCAAGCCATCTCTCCAGCCCAGGTTTAGAGAGATTTTTATTAGATTAAGAGTGGGGGTGTGTGTGGAGAGATGGCTTGGCAGGTAAGGCGCATGCCTGCGAAGGCTGAGGATTCTCCAGGTCCCACGTAAACCAGATGCACATGGTGGCGCATGCATCTGGAGTTCCTTTGCAGTGGCTGGAGGCCCTGGCACGCCCATTCTCACATACTCTTTCTCTGTCTAAAATAAATAAAGATAATAAACACAAAACCCCTCAAAAAAAAAAAATATCTCTAGCTGGGCGTGGTGGCACACGTCTTTAATCCCAGCACTGGGGAGGCAGAGGTAGGAGGATCCCCGTGAGTTCAAGGCCACTCTGAGAGTACATAGTTAATTCCAGGTCGGCCTGGGCCACAGCGAGACCCTACCTCGAAAAACCAAAAAAAAAAAAAAAAAAAAAAAAACTCTCTAAACCTTACTCTCTTGTCTACAGATTTTAATTCTTTTTTGTTTGTTTGTTTGTTTTATAAGGGTAGAGTCACATTCTTTTCTTTTCTTTTTTTTTTTTTTGGAGAGAGACACAGAGAGAGGGGAAGAGGAAGACAGATAGAGATGGGCAGGCCAGCAGCCTCTCAGCCGCTGCGAAAGAAATCCAGATGTGTGCGCCTCCTTGTGGTCCTGTGCAGCATTGTGCCTTTGTGTCACTTTGCATCTGGCTAAACGTGGGACCTGGAGATTGGAACAAGCGTTCTTAGGCTTAGGAGGACCTGGAGATTGGAACAAGCGTTCTTTTTAGACTTAGGAGGCAGGAGCCTTAACCGCTACGGCATCTCTCCAGCCCAAGTCTCACCTGTAATTCACTATGTAGTATCAGGGTGGCCTCGAACTCACAGCAATCCTCCTACCTCTGCCTTCCGAGTGCTGGGATTAAAGGCGTGTGCCACCATGCCCAGCTCAGATTTTAATTCTTTAAATTCATAAGACAAGAATCTGGGGTACACTAAATTTTTCAGTGTTGGTGTACTAGCAAGGAACTCCCAAAATTGCCATTTCATCTCTGGCCCTCATTTTTTAAAAAATCTGTTATTTATTTATTTGAGAGAGGGGAAGATAGAGAATAGGCACACCAGAGCTTCCAGCCAGTGCAAACAAACTCCAGATACATGTGCCACCGTGTGCATCTGGCTTACGTGGGTATTGGGGAATCGAACCTGGGTCCTTAGGCTTTGCAGGCAAGTGACTTAACTGGTAAGCCATTTCTCCAGCTCCCTAAAAAATATTTTTATTAGCTGGGTGTGGCACCCGCACTTGGAGACTGAAGTAGGAGGATTGTTGTGAGTTCAAGGCCAGCCTGAGATTACATAGTGAATTACAGGTCAGCCTGGACTAGAGTGAGACCCTACCTTGAAAAAAACAAAACAAAACTATATATATATGCAGGGCATGGTGGTGCATGCCTTTAATCCCAGCACTGGGGAGGCAAAGGCAAGTGGATCATGACTTCAAGGCCTCCCTGAGATTATATAGTGAATTCCAGAGAATTCTAGAGTGAGACACTACCTCAAAACCAAAATAAAACAACAAATATGCAGATTGAGAGAGAGAAAGGGCACAACAGGGCTTCTGGTCACTGCAAACTAGATGCATGAGCTACTCTGCATATTGGCTTTATGCGGGGGACAGGGCAGTCAGGCTTTGCAAACAAGTACCCATAACCGCTGAGCCATCTCTCCAGCCCAGCTTGACTGTTTAGTCTACTGAGGACGAATGGCTGAGCTTAGCTTGTTAGGATTACCAGGGCCCAGGCTTTGCCACTAACTCTAGGAACAAACCTGAACTATGTGACACCCTATTTTAACAAAAACAAAACACATCAATACAGACCAGCAGTTTTCTATCCTTGTCTCAAATCACGTAACAAATGAACCAAGCTGCATGCCACAAACATTCAGCATTATTGACAAGTAATAAACTTTTATTAATTCTATTACTTCAAGAAAAGAAACACAAAGAATAACATGAAATAGTAAAACAGTAAACATCAGACCTTCAAAATAACAAGGAACGCTTGTTAGGAAAGCCTAGTGGAGAAGTCAATTATAAAATGTCCATCTAAAAATGACTGTTTAGCCGGGCGTGGTGGCGCACGCCTTTAATCCCAGCACTCGGGAGGCAGAGGTAGGAGGATCACTATGGGTTCGAGGCCAGCCTGAGACTACAGAGTGAATTCCAGGTCAGCCTGAGCTAGAGTGAGACCCTACCTCGAAAAACCAAATAAATAAATAAATAAATAAAAATAAAAATGTTTATTTGGAGTTTGCTTGTGCAGCGATTGCCTCTGGGAATGGAAACGTCTTGATGTCATCTAACTGGAAGGTTCTGGACGCCCTAGGAGAGACTCGTGAAGTGCTTCCGCCCACATCTCGAGCCCAGCAGCCAGCTGAGCCCGGGCTCGAGGTCCGCCCTCACCTCGACTGACGAGCCTCGTCGAGGCCACCGCCCGCCGGCGCCCTTCCCGAGGGGCACGCACCGTCCGGAGCCCGGGCCCCGGCTCTCGGCGTCCGCGACGCGACGCGACGCGGCCCGAGGCACGCCTACCGCCCCGCGGGGAACCCGCCCGCCCGCCGGCCGGAGCCCTCCCGGCCAAGGCGGACTCACCTCTGGGCGCGACCTCGCGGCCTGGTCCTCAGTTCGCTCAGGGCTCTCAGACACCGCCGCCGCCGCCGGGCTGGGACCCCTAGCTCCGAGAGCGCCGCGGGCCGGAGACCCTCACGGGATGGGCGGCCGCCCCGCGGAGAACGGCCCGCCTCCCTGAATGTCCCTCCGGCGCGCGCCTGGGACCGCTCCGCGCAGCTCCGAAGAGCGCGTCGGGCGGACGGGAGCGCGCCGAGAGAACGGGAGCGCGCCGGGGGCGGGGCTTCCTGCGGCGCGGCGCCTCAGACCTCCGGGTTCCGCGTTATAATGGCGGCGGTGTCTGTCCTGAGGCTGGTTCCTCTTCGAGGAGCTAGGTGGGGATTCACCTGAAAACCTAGCGTCTACCTGTTTCCTCCTCAGTCTCTGAATCCTTGGGGAGCTCTCCCTGTATGCTGACAATGTTGAGCTTCACCTGAGCCCAGTCTTCTGGAGAGTGACAGTTAAAGCACTCCCCCGCCCTTCTGCAAAGAGCACTGTGCTCTGTGGCTCTCAGGCTCCGGGGTGCCCCGGGTTTACCAATGACAAGGTCAGGCATGCACTCTCCAGTGTCCTGTCCTTCCTTGCTCACTAGCCGAACTGCTTGGACTCACTTAAATACCAGCTGACCTCATTTTATCTAATTGAGTTGGTCTCTTTTCCTCAGCCCGAGTTAGAAAACAACTCCTACCATTATAAAAAGCAGACCCACCTCAGGATAAAACTGACCACTGCTTCCTCTGCCGGTTGGTTGGTCTCACTTTCCAACCCTGAGGTCTTCTTCTTGCCCTTATTTTCTCCCTATACAAGAAAACCCCTTTTAGCCGGACGTAGTGGTGCACGCCTTTAATGCCAGCACTCGGGAGGCAGAGGTAGGAAAATCACCGTGAGTTCAAGACCACCCTGAGACTACATAGTGAATTCTAGTTCAGCCTGGGCTAGAGTGAAATCCTACCTGGGAAAAAAAAAAAAAAAAAAAAAGGAAAAGCAAGCCCCCTTTATCCTAGACAGTAGAAGATCTCATGAGGGTTCCCCCTGTTAAAATAGCCTTCCTTTTTTTTTTTTTTTTTTTTTTTTTTTTTTTTTAGACAGAATCTCACTCTAGGCCAGCCTGGCCTCAAACTCACTGAAATCCTCATGCCTCAGCCTCCCAAGTCTTGGGACTAAAGGCATGCACTACCACCCGTGGGTCCTTCCCTGTATTTGAAGTAATGTCTGTGCAGAAGTGTCTAACTCTAGAACTGTTGATGGGCATGGAACACATGGGCCTTGGATAAGGTCTTTGCCACTGAGCTATGCTCCCAGCAACCTTAGTTTTCTTTTCTTTTCACTATGTAGGGTGGCCTCAAGCTCATGGTGATCCTATCTCTCTACCTCCCATATGCCATCACACCTGGCTCTAAGATTTGTTTTTTTTTTTTTTTTTGACATTTGTGCATTCTCCCAGCTGCAATAGTACCCCTTTCTTATTATAATGGCACCACCCTTCCTCACTCACTGCAATAATCTTTTTAAATTTAGTCTTGATTTGTCTAAACCAAGATTTATTTTTCACTTCACAGTTACTAGTGCTTGGACTCAGTTTGAGATTGGTCCTCACGTACAAACCATCCCTTCCCAGGTAAAGGCAATTTGGGAATCCTTTGGAGACCTCCTGTTCAGCGATTTGGGCATCCTGAGGTGAGTTTAATTCTCAAAACAGTGTTCCTGGTCTCCTGTGTGTTAACGTTTGTCACCAGCAGTGGAAGATGTATCTCCACATTGTCAGCTGTTTAATCTGATGGTTCTCTTCAGAAGCCTCTCCTTACATGCAGCCAGGATCTAGTCATGAGAACTCTATTCACATGTAGTAGGCTTTTGACTTAAGCTGCAATGAAGAATTTCAGGGGACTGGGGATGGAGCTCAGTCGTTTGAGATTTCCAGCATTGCATAAAATGGGTATGGTGATGCAAGCGTGTCATGTGAGGAGTTAGAGGCAGAAGGATCCGAGTTCAAAGTCGTCCTTGCTACACAGCAAGTTCCAGGGCAGGCTGGGTTACATGAGATGATGTCTCAAAAAAATTAAAATGATGGGGGCTGGAGAGATTCCTCAGCACTTAAGGCGCTTGCCTGAAAATGCCAAAGGACTCAGGTTTGATTTGCCAGGACCCATGTAAGCCCAAGTTGGAGTTGATTAACCAAAGGAAAATACGCATTCTGAGAGTAGAATTAATTGAGAGCAGGTATTAAGAGATGTTCATTGCAGGGATTTTGGATGACTTAGTGTGTGAGCAAATTTTAATGAAGGGGAATATTCATGAGTTCAGGTGGGAAAGAGATGGAAAATTCTAGGAATGACTCAAAATTTTTCCCAAACAGTGCTTGCTTCCCTTTTCTGTCCTTCGATGGGGTTTTCAGGTGTGGCAGGGTCTTAGATACATGATGGGAACAGGCAATTATGCAAGGCTCATGATAGGGAGATGTCATTACAATGAAGCAATAGTCTGGGTTGCTCTTCTATCTTTACTGTCTGAGCATTCATTTACATGGTATACTGCTGTGCTACAGCCTCATTTTGAGGCTGCTATTGTTTGGACAAGTCTCACTGTGGAGCCTGGCTGGCATCCAGCTCATGATCACCCTGCTCTAAAGTATTAGTATTATAGGCATGTGCTATCCTGTTCAACATTTCTTTTTTGGGAGGCTGGGGAGGGTCTCAAAAAATATTTTATTAATTTATTTACTTGAGAGAGAGGAAGAAAGAATGGGCACTCCAGGGCCTCTGGCCACTGCAAACGAACTCCAAGGGCATGTGTTGCCATGTGCATCTGGCTTATGTGGGTACTAGGAAACTGAACCTGAGTCCTTACACTTTGCAGGCAAGTGCTTTAACCACTAGGCAATCTTTTCAGTCTTTTTGGTGTTTTTTTGAGGTAGGGTCTCACTCTAATCCAGGCTGGTCTGGAATTCACTATATAGTCCCAGGCTGGCCTCGAACTCACAGGAACAGGATCATTTTACCTCTGCCTCCCGAGTGTTGGGAGCCAGAGACAAAAATAAACAAAATACCAGAAGAGAGTAGAGGAGAAGGAGAAATAGGAAAAAAGGCATGATCCTTCTTTGAGGCTCTTCTGATTACATATAATCTTCTGATTATATATTATATATGGTTTTTCGAGATAGGGTCTCACTCTGGCCCAGGCTAACTTCGAACTCCATGACAATCCTACCTCTGCCTCCTGAGTGTTGGGATTAAAGGTGTGCGCCTCCATGCCCCACTTCTTCTAATATATACATACATACATATATATAATTTTTTTTTTTTTGGTTTTCCAAGGTAGGGTCTTAATCTAGTTTAGGCTAACTGGATTCACTATGTATGTGTGATCCTCCCACCTCTGCCTCCCAAGTGCTGGGATTAGAGGCATGAGCCACCATGCCCAGCTTCTTCTGATATTTTTAGAAAAAAAATATATATGTTTTTTTCTAGGTAGGGTTCCATTTTAGTCCAGGCTGACCTGGAACTCACTATGTAGTCTCAGGGTGGCCTTGAACTCATGGCGATCCTCCTACCTCTGCTTCCCGAGTGCTGGGAAAGGTGTGTGTCACCACGCCCGGCATCCAGCCCCCAACTTTTGAGTTTTTTGTTTGCAAGTAGAGAGTGACAGGAGAGAAAGAGAGAGAATGGGAGCATTTGGGCATGCCAAGGCCCCTAGCCACTGCAAATAAACTCCAGATATATGCACCACCTTTGTGCATATGACTTTACATGAGTATTGGGGAATCAAACCCCAGTTGTTAGGCTTTGCAGGCAAGTGCCTGAACAACTGAACCATCTCTCCAGCCCAACTTTTGAGTTCTTATGAGATTTTAAGAAAGAATTGTTAAAACAGACCAGAGAGGGGTAAATTATGAATCCTAAGGTTTATTTTAGGGAGAATTAGAATCCAAGAGAGAGGGGAGAAAGGAGAGATAGGGAAGTCTCCAAGGGCCTATGGAGAGACACACACACACACACACACACACACACACACACACACACACACGAGAGGTAAAACATGAGAGTCCAGGCCAAAAGATTAAGAAGTGCATGTAAAGCATGACAATTCAAGCCCTTCATTGCCTCAGGCTCACCTGGAACTCACTCAGTAGTTCCAGACTGGCCTTGAACTCACAGTGATCCTCTTACCTCTGCCTCCTAAGTGCTGAGATTAAAGCATGCACCACCATGCCAGGCTTCCAATATGCCTTCTTGTTACAGATTTTGTTTTGTTTTGTTTTGTTTTGCAAGGTAGCACTCTGGTCCAGGCTGACCTGGAATTAACTGTGTAGTCTCAGGGTGGCCTTGAACTGTCGGTGATCCTCCTACCTCTGCCTCCTGAGTGCTGGGATTAAAGGCCTGCGCCACCACACCCGGCTTTCTTGTTACAGATTTTGAATTTGAAAAGAGAATTCAGAAGAATTTGAATTTTTTTTTGCAAGGAGAGCAAAGTTGTTGTTTTTTTTTTTTTCTTTTTTGGATTTTTGAGGTAGGGCTCAGGCTGACCTGGAATTAATGTAGTCTCAGTGTGGCCTTCAACTCACAGCAATCCTCCTACCTCTGCCTCCCAAGTGCTGGGATTAAAGGTGTGCACCACCAAATCCAGCTTGTTTTTGTTTTTAAATATTTAATTTATTTATTTGAATGAGAGACAGAGAGAATATGAATGGGCATGCACAGGGCCTCTGGCCATTGCAAATGAAATCTAGGCACATGTGCCACCTTGTGCATCTTACTTATGTGGGTACTGGGGAATCAAACCTGGGTCCTTAGGCTTCACAATGCCTTAACCGCTAAGTCATCTCTGTAGCCCTTGTTTTTTTTTTTTTGAGGCAGGTGCAACAGATTGGTTTTTTTTTTTTTAATGTGTGAGAGAGAATTGGCATACCAGAGTTTCCAGCCCCTGCAGTTGAACTCCAGATGCATGTGCCATCTTGTGCACATGTGCTACCTTGTGTGATTGCATCACCTTTTGTGTATGGTTTACGTGTGATCTGGATTGTTTGGCTACTTGGGGTCTCTAAAAATTCATATGAATTTTTTTTTCTTTTTTCATTTTTCAAGGTAGGGTCTCAGTCTAGCTCAGGCTGACCTGGAATTCTCTATGTCATCTCAGTGTGGCCTTGAACTCACAGCAGTCCTCCTACCTCTGCCTCCCAAATGCTGGGATTAAAGGCTTGCACCACCATGCCAGGCTTGGCTTTTCTATTTTTGAAACAAGGTTTTTTTTTTCTATTTTTGTAATAAGCACTACTTTGAATTGAGGTATCAACGTGAGAATTAAGTCCTGCAATCCATAAGCATAGGTAGGTGTCTTTAATTTACTTAGGTCTTTAATAGTGTCCCATGGTGTTTCCTAGTTTTTAGTTTTGCATCTCTTGTGTTAAATTCATTCTGGAGCCGGGCATGATGGTACATGTCTTTAATCCCAGCACTTGGGAGGCAGAGGTGGGAGGATCGCTGTGAGTTCCAGGCCACCTTGAGACTACATAGTGAATTCCAGGTCAGTCTGGGCTAGAGTGAAACCCTACCTTGAAAAAACAAAACAAAAAACAACAACAACAAAAAAATCATTCTGAAACATTTTGGTGTTTTTTAGTTTTTAGGGTATAAAAATTTTATCTGACAGAGAAAGAGGCAGAGAGCGAGACAGAGAGAGAATGGGCATGCCAGGACCTTCAACCACTGTAAACAAACTCTAGATGCATGTGCCACTTTGTGCATCTGGCATATGTGGGGATTCAAATGCTTTAACCATCTTTCCAGCCCTTGTTTGTTTAATGAGACAGAGTGCCATATATATCTCAGGTTGGCTAGGCTATGTAGTCTAGGTTAGCCCCAAACACTGGATCCTTTCACTTCCTGAATACAATGATTACAAGAAATTATCTGCCACCTCTGGCTCTAACTCTTTAGTCCCAGGCTGGACTGGATCTCACTGTGATCCTCCTACCTCTGCCTCCCTTGTGCTGGCATTAAAGGGATGTGCCATTATCCTTGGCTTTATGCTTTTGTTAAAATAATTTATTTCTGCCAGGTGTGGTGGCACATGCAGAGGTAGGAGGATTCTCCTGAGTTCTAGGCCATTCTGAGTCTACATAGTGAATTCCTGAGCTACAAACAACAACAACAACAAACAAAAAAAGAAAGAAAGAAAAAAGAAACTAGAGCCAAGTGGCCCATGCCTTTATTTATTTGAGACAGAGAGAAAAAAGAGAGAAAAAGAGAGAGTGCGCCAGAGAGAATGGACACACCAGTTGCAAACCAACTCCAGAGGCATGTTCCACCTTGTGAATCTGGCTTTATGTGGGTCCTGCGGAATAGTACCTGGGTCCTTTGGCTTTGCCAAGTGCCTAACCATTAAGCTATCTCTCCAGCCTTATACCCTGAATTTTTAAGTTTGATCTTATTTTAAAGTTTTTTTTTTAATTTACATTTTCATTTATGAGAGAGAATAGGCACGCTAGGGCCTTATCCACTGCAAATGAACTCCTTAAGCTTTGCAGGCAAGTGCCTTAGCTGCTGAGCCATCTCTCCACAACCCTGATTTCATTTAAATGTTTTTAGATTATTTTACTGACTTCTAAGTTATTTTCTCTAGTAGAGGCAGGTTTTCTGTTTTTTTCCCAGCTTCTCCTCCTCCTCCTTCTAGAAAAAAAAAAAGATTTTTTTGAGGTAGGATCTCACTCTAGCTTAGGCTGACTTGGAATTCAACTATGCTGTTTTACAAATCTCTGTACTTCGAGGTCTAGAAGAGTATATAACCCCTAAAGTTAAGAAGAATTGTTTATTGTCAATGATATAGGTCATAGTAACCCACACACACAAAAAAATAACCTGGCCTTCCCTACATAGGACTACAAAAACAAAAGGAAAAGTCAAGTTAAGCTAATCAATCCTTTGCTAATTTTGATACCACACACCTGTCTTGGACAGTGCATATACTAATTAATCCTTTCTCTTTTAACAAGAAATGAAAATCTTTCATATGTAGCTAACTGGCCTAGTAAAATTCAGGTCTATTTCAACTGAGGTATCCTCATCATTTAGGAAGTTGGTTGTCTGGTGGAGTGCCCTATGGAGGGTGTGTTCAAATTAGTGTAAGAAGCCTTCATTTGCATTTCTGGAATTCTTACCACTTCCCACACAGAAAGGCTGTACAAATTTATTAATGATTAGGTGGTAGATGACTAGATGTAACTCTGATGTTTCTTGATTTTTTTTGTTGATTTTTCCATGACTTTCTTGAGTCTTCAATTTTTCAGTGTAATAATTATGAAGAGAATATGCTGAGATTTTAAAGGCGTGTGCCACCACGCCCGGTGAAATGTGAGTTTTTGAAATGAACCTTCTCCCAACATAACAGCAGTGTCTTTCATATAAATGTATAATTTGTTTTCTTTGGAAGTTAAACACATTCTTATCCTTTGGATTAGCTTTTTGTCTTAATTCTTCTGCGGGTGGAGCAGGGGGACAGTGATAAACGAGGCTCTTACGAGCTTCCCTAGTATTCTGGCTATGGTTATAGAAAAAGACCACGTTCCGTTCGCTTTGTTTAAAGACTTAGGATTCTAGTGTGCTTTGTTCCTTCCTTTACCATATGCAGGATATAACGTAGAGTCTTACTTTATCAGTTGTCAGTCTGATATGAAAGCAGGGGGAGGGGGAGAGAGTATAGACGTGCTGTACAGCACTGCAAATGAACTCCAGACGCATACGCCACCTTGTGTATCCGGTATTACGTGGGTACTATGGAATCGAACCTCGGTCCTTTGGCTTTGCCCGCAAGCGCCTTAACCGCCTAGCCACCTCCAGCCCTGCTAGATGTTGTCAAGTTCCTTCAGCCTTGGAGTAGCTCTGGAATTCAAACTCGCGCACCCTCTCTTCTCAGCCGTCCTCTTCCACCCCGCACCTCAGCTGGCGGTTCCATGCCTTCATCCAGGCTACCTCGGATGCTGGGATATCTGCAGAACTCAGTCCCTGCCAGGCTCTGAAAGGTCCAGGACTCTGTATCACACGGAAACTCGTCCGGCACCTGTCAGCTTTTCCCATCCCCCAGCCCAGCCGCGCCAGCCCGAGAAATTCAACGACCATAGAGCTGACAGCCCAGAGCGTCGCCCTCCTGCCGACCACGTGACGTCACGCGGGGCGGGGCCGAGGCCGGCTGCGGACCGAGAGGGCGTGAGGCCGGGGAGAGGAGGAAGGGCTGCGCGTCCTTGTAGCGCCCCGCGGTGGCCGCGGCCGGAAGCGGTCTGGTGGGCCCTGCGGCGCTGCTGCCCTGACGCACGGAGCCAGAGCGCAAGAACCTGAGAGAAAGGGGCAGAAATGGCGGCTCCGCTCGGTTCCCGCTGAGGACGGTAAAGCCGGCGAGGGGCCGTGCTGCCGCCGCGTGCAGCACTGCTCCTGCCGCCCACCACCAGCCTTCTCGCGCTGCCTTCCTGTCCTCGGCCCTGCTTTTGCCGGTCCTGTTCCGGGCTCGCGAGCGTGCCGGCCGGCTAGTCTTCCCGGGCCCGGCTCCGCTCCGCCGGCCGTGACTTGACTGCCCGGCGGGCAGGACCGCCTTCCTCGGCTCTCCCGGGAGCGGCAGGCGAGGCGTGGGCCCTGTCCCCTGGCTGGACCATGGTGAACACCCGGAAGAGCTCTCTGCGCCTTCTCGGGTCCAAGTCTCCTGGGCCCGGGCCTGGTCCTGGGGCAGGAGCCGAGCCTGGGGCGACCGGAGGCAGCAGCCATTTCATTTCCTCTCGGACCCGCTCCTCCAAGACCCGCGCAGCCAGCTGCCCCGCCGCCAAGGCCGGGGAAGCGGCGGCGGCGCCGCTCTGGACGAGGCCCGGGTAAGAGCGCGACGGCCCGGCCGCCGCGGCTTTGTCTGGCCGGGTTGGGGGAGGAAGCGTCCAGCGGAGACCCGCTCGGGCTGCTGGAGATCGGGCCCGCGGGTGCGGTGGAGGCCGGCATCGCCGAAGGGCCGCGGGTCTGGTTCCTTTGCTCTGCTGGCCCGGTTCTTTTGTGTAAAGAACAGCACTTGACTCCGGGACGGGGCTCTAGGGGTCCTTTCTGGGGGCATTGGAACGATCTGCGTTCGTTGTCCTTGCTGTGCTTCCGAGGGGAATTCTAGGGAAAGCCAGAACGTTGGGCTGGAGTTCTGGTTGGGAAGGGGAGAGGAGAGAAGTGAAAGTTTTCTGCGTTGTCAAGCCCTTCTTGAAAGTGTGTCAGTTCCTGCCGCTGTCTTAATTCGAGCTTACTCTTAGTTTGGGGGTGGTTCTGGTTGGTGAGGAAACAAACTGAGTGAGTTCCAGTTGGCAGCCAGCAGGGATGCTGAAAAAAGTTTGTAGCTACTCTGACACTAACTTGAAAAACAAAATAAACGCTGTCGCCTCTCCAGGCAATACAAATCAGACTTGGTACTGTAGCTGGAGAGCCCGTGAGCTAGGCTAACCAAGGTTGTAGTAGGGACGGGAGACCTTTTAAGCCTAAAAAGTAATGTGTGGGAACAAACTTGTCGAATGAGCTTCATCATCTTGAAATTATATGATTTCTTGAAAGTCTACATTTTAGTCAGGGAAATAGTTTACGCAAGGCGAATGAGCACTGTTGTCATACAGTTGCAAAAATGACACTTGAAGCAGGAGACGATTTCTTTTGAAAACGAAAGATTGTAAAATTTTAATGCTCATAATGTCAGGTACACAGAAATTGATCACTGAAGTTAGTGTTGAAATTGTTTGTTATGAGCTAAGTGCAGAGAAGAGATTATCGCTTTTGTCTAGAAGTAATTTGGCTAGACGGTACTGTTCATTGAAAAGTTATTTAAATTCACACCTTTTGCCGGGGCGTAGTGGCGCATGTCTTTAATCCCAGCAGAGGTAGGAGGATCACTGAATTCAAGGCCAGCCTGAGACTACATACTGAATTCCAGATCAGTCTGGACTGGAGTGAGAGCCTATCTTCAAAAACAAAAACAAAAAACAAAAGAAAATTAAATAAATTCATCCCATTTGTAGTTATTATGAAGGGGAAGCAGTATGTAACGCTCTCTAAGGGTCTACAAGATTTCAGGTTGTGTGTACTTTTTTCTCTTTGTTTTGACACTAATTGAAATGAATCGTGTTTTATACAACAGAAATATTTTCCACACTATGACATATGACATATATTTATTGCTCTGTAAAAGTATTTTTGACTTTTTTTTCTGAGGTATGGTCTCACTCTAGTCCAGGCTAACCTGAAATTCACTATGTAGTCTCAGGGTGGCCTCGAACTCAGTGATCCTTCTACCTCTGCCTCCCAAGTGCTGGGATTAAAGGCATGCGCCACCATGCCCGTCTTAACTTTATTTGCTAAAAATCTGGAATGTGTGTGTATGTATATATGTATGTATATATGTGTGTATATATATGTCTATATATAAATATATATAGGACTTACTAGGTAGTCTCAGACTGACTTCAAACTTCTACTACCTCTGCATCCCAAGTGCTGGTATTAAAGGCCTGTGCAACCACCCAGCTGGAATATATATATGTAGATTTTCAAGGTAGGGCCTTGCTCTAGCCCAGGCTGACCTGGAATTGACTATGTAGTCCCAGGGTAGCCTCAAACTCAAGGTGATCCTCCTACCTCTGCCTCCCGAATGCTAGAATTAAAGGCGTTCGTTTGGAATACACACACACACACACATGCATATAATTAAAAATTTTTTTTTTTTGGTTTTTCGAGGTAGGGTCTCACTCTTGCCCTGGCTGACCTGGAATTCATTATGTAGTCTCAGGAATTTTAAAATTTTTGTTTATTTTTATTTATTAGCAACAGACAGAGTCAGAGAGAAGATGGGTATGCCAGGGCCTCCAGCCACTGCAAATGAACTCCAGATTCATGTGCCACCTTATGCATCTGGCTTACGTGGGTACTGGGGAATTGAGCCTCGAACCAGGGTCCTTAGAGTTCATAGGCAATCGCTTAAATGCTAAGCTATCTCTCCAGCCCGGCAAAGATCTTATTTTAGTGGATTTAGAACTTAAAAATCTCTTAGGTTGAGGTAAGAAAGATAAACCTGAAAGTTGTGTATACTATTGATCATCACTATGAAGCTAGTTTCTTTTTAGAAGCTTTGAAATATGTAAGTGTTTTGACTTTCTGATGCTATCATTTTAAAGTAATTTTAAGAAAAGTTGTGTCCTCTACACTTCAGTACAAATAAAGTGTGAGCATATAATTGTATCATGCTATGAATGCCTAGTCTATTAGAGCAGTGTCACTCTTCTGAAGCAATTAGCTCATCTTTCACTCAGCAGTTTGTGGTCCCATTTCTGAATAAATGGATATTATGCTGTCCTTACCCCCTAGGAATAAGGTGAGGTAATTTGTCAAGCAGCTGTTATGGTGATGGCAAGGAATCAATAATCTAATGTAGTAATGACCATTTGGTAGCTTTTAAATTGCTGGAAGAATGAAAAATACTAGATCTTTTCTAGAAAGATACTAATGAAACATTTTGTCAGACACCCTTTTTTAATTATTTATTTATTTGAGAGTGACAGAGAGAGAAAAGAGAGAATGGGTGCACCAGGGCCTCCACCCACTGCAAACGTACTCCAGATATATACGCCACCTTGTGCATCTGGTTTACGTGGGTACTGGGGAATGGAGCCTCAACCCGGGGTCTTTAGGCTTCACAGGCAGTTGCTTAACCACTAAACCATATCTCCAACTCCCCCTTTTTTTTTTTTTTTTTTTGAGGTAGGGTCTCACTCTAGCCAAGGTTGACCTGGAATTCATTATGTAGTCTCAGGCTGGCCTCAAACCCACGGTGATCCCCATACCTCTGTCCTAGAAGTGTTGGAATTATAAAGGCACCTGCCACTATGCTGGGCTCCCTCCCCCACTTTTCCCTTCACAAATCCACTGTCCATCATGTACCCTATCCCTCTCAATTAGTCTCTCTCCTTTTTTTTTTTTTTTTTTTTTGGGTAGGGTCTCACTCTAGCTCAGGCTGATGAGTGAGTTCACTATGTAGTCTCAGGATAGCCTCAAACTCATGGTGATCCTCCTACCTCTGCCTATCGAGTGCTGGGATTAAAGGTGTGCGCCACTATGCTGGTTCTAACCTCTCTTTTATATTGATGTCATCTTTTCCTCCTGTTATGAGGTTCTTGTGTAGGTAGTACACCAGCCACTGTGAGGTCATGGATGTCTAGGCTATTTTGTATCTGGAAGATTGCATTGTAAGCAATTCTACCCTTCCTTTGGCTCTTATATTCTTTCTGCCACCTTTTCTGCAATGGACCCTGAGCCTTGGAAGGTGTGATAGAGATATTTCAGTGCTGAGCACTCCTCTGTCACTTCTCAGCACTATGGTGCTTTTTTTTTTTTTTTTTGAGGTAGGGTCTCACTCTAGCCCAGGCTGACCTGGAATTCACTCTGTAGTCTTGGGTGGCCTTGAACTAACATCAGTCCTACCTCTGCCTCCCAAGTGCTGGGATTAAAAGCATGAGCCATCACGCTCTGCTGTGGTGCCTTTTGAGTCATCACAGAGGTCACCACCATCTGAAAAGAGAAGGTTCTCTAACCAAAAGTGAGAGTAGCATTAATATATGGGTATGAATGTTAAGAAAAGTGCTTACAGGGCTGTTTGATGAGTATAATATGTGCATTTATCCAGAAACCAGCAGGCATTACACCCCTAGGGCTCATGACCTCCCCCGTCATAGGCTGGCTGGCTTTCATTTTTTCTTTTTATATTTATTTGAGAGAGAGAGAGAGAGAGAGAGAAAGAAGCAGAGACAGAGGCAGATAGAGAATGGGCATGCCTCCAGCTACTGCAGACAAACTCCAGATGCCTGCGCCATCTTGTGCAGCTGGCTTATGTGGGTACTGGGGAATCGAACCAGGATCCTTTGGCTTTACAGGCAAGCGCCTTAACCACTAAGCCATTTCTCCAACCCCCTCATCAGCTTTTTTTTTTTTTTTTTTTTTTTTTTGGTTTTTCGAGGTAGGGTCTCACTCTAGTCCAGGCTGACCTGGAATTCACTATGTAGTCTCAGGGTGGCCTCGAACTCTGGCGATCCTCCTACCTCTGCCTCCCGAGTGCTGGGATTAAAGGCGTGCGCCACCACGCCCGGCTCCCGTCATCAGCTTTTGATTAGGTTTTCAGTATCAGGCATGTATTCCCTCCCATAGAGTGGGCCTTCAGTCCAATTAGAGAGCACTTGGTTTCTCCCATAACAGACTTGCCACTATTGTACCTGTTGTCTCATTTGGCTTGGCTGGTCAAACTTAAAGCTTGCAGTGTCCTTTGTTGTTTATCTCCACTGATGACTTCTCTCTTTCCCATGGCACTGCATGCAGCATAGCTTTTTCCAGCTTTCTATCAGCTGGTCTACAGGGAGGAGGCTTTCAGCTCATCTCCAGCAGGATTTTTCAGTTTCCTTGCAGCCTAAGTATGTGGGGTCTTCAACAGTAGGGTCTTACCATCTATTTCTTGGTGGGAAACCAAGAGGTCTGACAATTGCTTGTTATGTTTTGGGGGCATTAGGGACCTCCCTGGCCAACAACTCACTGGAAGGAGTATCCCATCCCTGGCACTGAAAATTTTCTGGTGACCATTTATGGCTTCTGGGCATACCATTGTCCAAAGAAGTAGGTTTCCATATGGCTTATTCATGCCATCTTTTTTTTTTTTTTTTTTTGAGAGAGACAGAGAGAGGAAGAGAGAGAATGGGCGTGCCAGTGGCCTCTCAGCCGATGCAAACGAACTCCAGGTGCGTGTGCCCCCTTGTGTGCATGTGCGACATTGTACATTTGCGTCTGGCTAAACATGGGACCTAGAGATTCAAACTGGCATTCTTAGGCTTTGTAGGCAGGTACCTTAACCGCTAAGCCATTTCTCCAGCACCATACCATCTTTTGTATTATTTTATTTTTGAGAGAGAGAAACAGACGGAGAGAGAGAGAGAGAGAGAGAGAGAGGGGGGGAATGGGCATGCCAACGCCTTTAAGTCTCTGTGAACGAACTCTAGACATGTGTGCCCCCTTGTGCGTATGTGCGACATTGCATGCTTGAGTCACTGTGCGTCTGGCTATGTGGGACCTAGATATTCGAACATATGTCCTTAGGCTTCTCATGCAAGTGCCTTAACGGCCAAGCCATCTCTCCAGCACCCATCTTTTTTTTTCTTTGAAATTTTAAATTTTTATTCATTTATCTATTGAGAAAGAAATAGAGAAAGAAAGAGAGAGAGCTAATGGGTGTGCCCGGACCTCTAGCCACTGCAACGAACTCCAGATGCATGTGCCACCATATATGTCTGGCATACGTGGGTTCTGGGGGAATTGAACCTGGTTCCTTAGGCTTCGCAAGCAAATGCCTTAACAGCTAAGTCATCACTGTAATCCTCCTTTTTAAAATTGTTTTTATTTTTATTTATTTATTAAAAATTTTTTTAGCCAAGCATGGTGGTGCACACCTTTAATCCCAACAGTCAGGAGGCAGAGGTAGGAGGCTCACCATGAGTTCAAGGCCAGCCTGAGACTACATAGTGAATTCCAGGTCAGCCTGAGCTAGACTGAGACGCTACCTCGAAAAACCTAAAAAAAAAAAAAAAAAAATTTTTTTTTTTAAGCTGGACGTGGTGTCGCACACCTTTAATCCCAGCACTTGAGAGGCAGAGGTAGGAGGATTGCTATGAGTTCAAGGCCACCCTGAGAATACAGAGTGAATTCCAGGTCAGCCTGGACTAGAATGAAATCCTACCTCCAAAGACAAACAAACAAAATTTTTTTTTATTGGCTGGGCATGGTGGCGCATGCCTTTAATTTCAGTGCTTGGGGCAGAAATAGGATCGCTGTGAGTTTGAGGTCAGTCTGAGCTAGAGTGAGACCCTACCTGGAGAAACAAAAAAAAAAATTTTTTTTTTATTGACAACTTCCATAATTATAGACAGTAACACCTGGAATTCATTATGTAGTCTCTGGGTAGCCTTGAACTTAACAATGATCCATCCTCATCCTGAAAAAAAGCACACCATTTTATGTACAGAGAGCCAGAGAGAACAGCTTTAGCAAGATTTTTCCAATCTTGAGTGGTACAATGATAATGAACCAAACCCTGAAGGATGGTCTCTGCCCAGGGGGAGTTAGGCCCGTCCTCTGAGACAGCCTTTTTAAGATCTTTTAAATTGTGAGCTTCCCAAGGATACCAGGCTGCAGGGCGGTTACCGCCGGGATTAACGTTAATAGGGAAGAGATCGATTATTTTTCCCCCGGGGCGTCATCCCCATGGTAGGGCGGAGGGGCAGAGGCGCTCAGAAAAGGATTAGTAGGGGGGTCTGGGTGTGATGGACCTTTAGAGGGCCAAGGAGCACTCTCAAAAGGATCTGAGGACTCAGGCTGGCACGAGGGGCTGAGATTGTTCTCTGTACCTTCCTGGGTCAGGGTATCGCCTTTCGACCTTGGAGGTTGAGGTGGAAAACAGCCCTTTAAGGCCAACACAGTCGGGAGGGCCTCCAAAGGGTGGATCTCCCCTTTTTCTATCTGAGCTTTTTTTTTTATCAGATTTTCAATTTTATCCCAGGTGTCCCAGTCAAAAAGATTACTCTCAGGCAACCAAGGAGCAATCTTGAGTAAACAGCCCCATATCTGGAGGGCCTGGTTATCAGATAGATTAAGGCCTTTACTTTTGAGCAGAATCTGTAGTGACCCTAAGGCAAGATTTGGCTTAGATAAGGATTGTCCCATGTTATAAAGTTGAGGGAAGAGTATCCTTAAAATCAGGGTAACAGTAATACATAAGAGTACAACACAAGCACAAGGTCCCAAAAAATAGCTAAACATGTTGTAGAATTTTTCTAAGATGGTGCCCCCACTCAAATGAGGGGGCAGGACACTTTGAGAGTTCTCCAGGTTTGCCCACGTGGTGAGCCTCCTCTAGGTTTGCCCACGTGGTGAGTTTCCTTTTCAGGTCTACCCACGTGGTGAGTTTCTTTTTTAGGTTTGTCCACGTGGTGAGTCTCTACCCATGTGGTGAGTTTCGTTTTTAGGTCTGCCCACGTGGTGCATCTGCCATGAAATGGCGTTTAAAAATGGTGGCACCGTAGAACCCGGAAATGAAAGCAAAGAGAAAGTGGTGAGTTTTTTCTAGGTCTGCCCACGTGGTGCGTCCGCCATGAACTGGCGTTTAGAAATGGCGGCACCGTAGAACCCGGAAATGAAAGCAAAGAGAAAGTGGTGAGTTTCCTTTAGGTCTGCCCACGTGGTGCATCCGCCATGAACGTACCCATTTAGAAATGGTGGCAAACCGGAAATGAAAGAGAAAGGAAGTTGAAGTAAGCACAGATTATAGAAGTAAAGGTTAGAATATTAAATATGAAGATTACCTCATAACTTATGAGTATACACCCGTCAGCAGTACAATTAGCCTGTCAACTTAATTTTGAATTTTGTTTCATCATGTCAGGGTCCAGTCCGTAGTCCGTTCTGAATCCTCACACGTCCTTTCTCAGGTAGTTTTCTGTCCTCACACGGGGCACCAGTTGTTGCGCCCCACATTTGGGTGTGCCAGTTGCCGGGGTTTTTTTCCCTCCACCACCAGCAGGTAGAGCGGAAGAGAGAGAGAACCAGGCCAGTCGCTTCTCTCGAGGCTGAGCGAGAAGGCGGGTGTCGGCGACTCAAACCCCTCCCCCAAAACACCGGGGAGAAAAACCACATTGAGTGGTGGAGACCATCTAAGGCGGGAATCTCTCCGTTTATTGTCATGGGGAGGTATTTATATATTTTGAGGAAGGGGGCGGGAAGAGGGGATGAGAGAAAGGTATAAGGGCCAATAGTATTTCACCACGTCAGCAGCAACTGGGTGGAGGCAGTTTCAGCTTAGGTGCTGAGTCACTTCAAGGACAGGTCACCAAACTCTACTCAGGCTCTGGAAGCTCGACTAGGCCTCACCGGGAGTAGGCCAAGACTGGCTGGGCTAACCACTCGGCTTCACACCGGGCAGGGCCCAACATACCTCTGTCTCCCAAGTGCTGGGATTAAGGGCATGAGCCACCATGTCTGGCTTTAAAAAAACTTAAAAAAAATATTTTATTTGTTTGAGAAAGAAGGGGAGAGAAAGAAAGGAAGAGGCAAAGAGAATGGGTATGCCAGGGCCTCCAGCCACTGCAAACAAAATTCAGACGCATGTGTCACCATGTGTGTCTGGCTTACGTGGGTCCTGGGGAATTGAACCTGGGTCCTTATGCTTCACAGGCAACTGCCTTAATTGCTAAACCATGTCTCCAGACCTTATACCATCTTAAATTTGTATTAACCCTCCCTCAACCCTTTCTTTACTCAGTCTCTTCCCCTGACCTCACTTAAACCATTGTACCCCAGTAATCTGTTCATGTACTTACGTATATGCAATACCATCCCCTTAAGTCCTCCCCTCTCTTCTCTCCTTTATATCCCTTTTCCAGCTTAATGGCTTCTAGCTATTTTTACTCCAACTCACATACAAGTCTAAACATTTGTAGCTAGGATTCCATATGAAAGAGAACAAGTGGCATTTGGCTTTCTGGGCCAGGGTTACCTCACTTAGTATAATCCTTTCCAGATCCATCCACTTCCCTATAAATTTCATAATTTTATTTTTCTTTACTGCTAAATAAAACTCCATTGTATAAATGTACCACATCTTCATTATCCAGTCATCAGTTGAAGGACATCTAGGCTGGTTCCATTTCCCAACTGTTGTGAATAGAGCAGCAATAAACATGGTTATGCAAGTATCTCTAAGGTAGTGAGACAAGTCCTTAGGATATATGCCTAGGAGTGGAATAGCTGGTCATATTGTAAATCTATTTTTAGCTGTCTCAGGAACCTCCACACTGATTTCCACAATGGCTGGACCAGATTGCATTCCCACCAACAGTGTAGAAGGGTTCCTCTCTCTGCATTCTTACCAGCATTTATTGTCTTTTGTTTTGTTTTGTTTTTGTTTTTCTCCTTCCTCCCTCCCTCCCTCCCTCCCTCTTTCTTTCTTTCTTTCTTTCTTTCTTTCTTTCTTTCTTTCTTTCTTTCTTTCTTTCTTTCTTTCTTTCTTTCTGAGGTAAGGTGCCACTCTGGTCCAGGTTGACCTGGAATTAACTATGTAGTCTCAGGGTTGCCTTGAACTCACGATGATCCTTCTACCTCTGCCTCCCGAGTGCTGGGATTAAAGGCGTGTGCCACCACGTCCGGCTTGCTTGCTTGCCTGCTTGCTTTCTTTCTTTCTTTCTTTCTTTCTCTCTCTCTCTCTCTCTCTCTTTCTTTCTTTTTTAAGATTTTATTTTTATTCATTTATTTATTAGAGACAGAGAGAGGGAAAGAGAGAGAGGCAGAGTGAGAATGGGCACACCAGGGCCTCTATCCACTGCAAACGAACTCCAGACGCATGTGCCCCCTTGTGCATCTGGCTTACGTGGGACCTGGAGAATCGAAGTGGGGTCCATAGGCTTTGTAGGCAGGTGCCTTCACTGCTAAGCCATCTCTCCAGGCTTCATTTGTTTTCTTGATGATAGCCATTCTGACAGGAGGAAGATGGAATCTCAAAGTAGTTTTAATTTGCATTTGCCTGATGGCTAAGGATGTAGAACTTTTAAAATAGATGTTTATATGCCATCTGTATTTCTTCTTCTTCTTTTTTTTGGAGCGAGAGACAGAGAGAGAGGGAGAGGAATACACATAGAGAATGGGTGAGCCAGCAGCCTCTCAGCCGCTGTGAACAAACTCCAGATGTCTGTGCCCCCTTGTGGGCAAATGTGGTATTGTACCCTTGCATCACTTTTTGTGTCTGGCTAAACATGGGACCTGTAGAATCGAACAGGCGTTCTTAGGCTTGGGAGGCAGGCACCTTAACCGCTAAGCCATCTCTCCAGCCCTCTCTAATGGCTTTTAAATTCATTGTGTGTAGAAACATTCTATATTTGTTTTAAAAAGCCATAGCACCAAGAGCTCTTCCTAGAGTTTTGCCTTTTCCCAAGTGATAGGATAGCCATAGGCAGTGTGCTGGATAGTAGATCTCCAGAATTCTCTGCCATAGTGAAATGTTGTTGCCTTTGAGCACTACCTCCCCTTTTTTTCTCTCCTTAGTTGTCCTGGCAATCACCCTTCTCTTTGATTAGTTGAGTTTGCCTATTTTTAATTCAACATAGACATGAGCTTATTTATTTATTTATTTATTTATTTATTTATTTATTTATTTATTTATATTTATTTATTTATTAGAGATATATATAGAGGCAGAGTGAGAATGGGCGTGCCAAGGCCTCTAGCCATTGCAAACGAACTCCAGACATGTGTGCCCCCTTGTGCATCTGGCTTACGTGGGACCTGGAGAATTGAACTGGGGTCCTTATGCTTCAGGCATGTGCCTTAACTGTTAAGCCATCTCTTCAGTCCCCCCCCCTTAAATAAGCTACGTAATGAGTTCAAGGCCAGCTTGAGCCAGGTGTGGTGGGAGGCAGAGGTTGGAGGATGGCCTTGAGTTCATGGCCACCCTGAGACTACATAATGAATTCCAGGTCAGCCTGAGCTAGAGTGAAACTCTTCCTCCCTCCCCCCCCCCCAAAAGAAAATCAACTTGAACTGTCTTTTTGTTTTTTTAATTTTTTTTGAACTGTCTTTTATAAAACAAATAATAGCTGTGTGTAGTGGTGCACATCTTTAACCCGAGCACTTGGGAGGCAGACGTAAAAGGATTGCCATGAGTTTGGGGCCTCTCTGAGACTAATTTAAGGTCAGCCTGGGCTAGAGTGGGAATTTACCTTGAAAATCAAAACAAAACAAAAAATAATAACAGTCTCTCCCTCCTTTTCTCTCTTAAATAAAGTTTAGATGATAATAGTTTTTGCTTTTTTAAACTGAGTTGTAGGTGAGCTTCCTGTTGTGTCAGTATTAAAAGAACGTGGCTAACAATGGACCTAGGTTTGATTCCCCAGGACCTACATAAGCCAGATGCACAAGGTGGCACATGCATCTCAAGTTCGTTTGCAGTCTGTTTCTCAAATAAATAAATACAAATAATAATTAAAAGGAATGTGGCTAATAAAACTGTCCCCCAGAAAACTTTAGCCATGCCCGCATGAATCCCTGTAAAGCTGGAGAGATAGCTTAGTGGTTGCCTGTGAAGCTTAAGAACCCAGGTTCAATTCTCCAGTACCCATGTAAGCCAGAATCACAAAGCAAGGCATCTGCTTGGAGTTCATTCGGAGTGGCTAGAGGCCCTGGCACTCTCATTATTCCATTCTTTCTCTCTTTCTCTCCCTTCCTCTTTTTTTCTCTCTCAAATAAATAGAAAGTAAATAAAAACAAAATAAAATAAAAAACACAAAACAAAGGTAGAAGAGATGGTTTAGTGGTTAATGATACTTGCAAAGTCTAATGACTTGGGTTTCATTTCTCAGTGTCCATGTAAAGCCAGATGCACAAAGTGGTATGTGCATCTGGCATTCATTTGCAGTGGTAAAAATCCTTGGTGGGCCCATCTCTCTCTCTCTGCTTGCAAATAAATAATTAATAAAATATTAAAAAGAATTTGTCTTTAAAAAAAAACACAGAAAAAAAAGCTCAGGCAAAGTGATGCACCCCTGTGATCCCAGGACTCATGAATGAGACTGGCAGAAAGATTGCAACACATTTGAGGAAAGCCTGGGCCACATGAGAACCTATCTGAAAGCACCAAAAATAAAAAGAATGGGGCTGGAGAGATGGCTTAGCAGTTAAGGAGTTTGACTGTGAAGACTAAGGACTCATATTTGACTCTCCAGGTCCCACATAAGCCAGACACACAAGGTGGTGCAAGTGTGCAAGGTTTCTCATGCAGACAAGTTGGTGTATGTGGTGGTTTGTATCCCCCATAAACTTAGGTGTTCTGAATGCTGAATGACAATTGGAAATTAAAGCCTCCTGGAGGTGGTGTTGCTGTCAGGTTCTCATTGCTGGCAAAAATTACTTGACCCAGGGCTGGAGAGATGGCTTAGCGGTTAAGGCACCTGCCTCCTAAGCCTAAGAACGCTGGTTCCAGTCTCCAGGTCCCACGTTTAGCCAGATGCAAAGTGACGGAAGGGCGCAATGCTGCACTTGACCACGAGGGGGCGCACGCATCTGGATTTCGTTCTCAGCAGCTGAGAGGCTGTTGGTGCGCCCAGCTCTATCTGTCTCCCTCTCTCTCTCTCTAAAAAAAAAAAAGTTAAAAAAAAAATTACTTGACCCAGAGCAGGTTTTGGGGAAAAAAGGGTTTATTTTGGCTTACAGACTCAAGGTGAAGCTCCATGATGGCAGGTGAAAATGATGGCATGAGCAGAGGGTGGACATCACCTCTTGGCCAACAAGGTGGACAATAGCAACAGGAGAGTGTGCCAAACACTGGCTATAATACCCATAAGCCATCCCCCAACAATTCATTGCCTCAAAGAGGCGTTAATTCGCAAATCTCCATCAGCTGGGAACCTAGCATTCAGAGCACCCAAGTTTATGGGGACACTTGAATCAAACCACCACAGGCGGTATATTGTTGGGGATGGGATTATGGGTGTTATAGCCAGTTTCCCCATGCCAGTGTTTGGTGCACACTCCTGTTCCTATTGTCCACCTGATGTTGGCCAGGAGGTGATGTCCACTCTCTGCTTATGCCATTGGTTTTCCCTGCCATCATGGAGCTTCCCCTCCAGTCTGTAAGCCAAAATAAACTTTTTTTTACCCCCCACAATCTGCTCTTGGTCAGGTGATTTCTGCCAGCAATGTGAACCTGACTGCAACAGTGTACATGTCTGGGGTTTGGTTGCAGTGGCTGGAGGCCCTGTCATGCTTAGTGGTTAAGACACATGCCTGCAAAGCCAAAGGACCTACGTTTGATTCTCCAGGTCCCACATAAGCCAGATGTACATGGTGGTGTATGCGTCTGGAGTTTATCTGCAGTGGCTAGAGGCCCTGGCATGCCCATTCTCACTCACTCTCTATGTCTTTCCCTTTATCTTTCTTCAATAAATAAATACATAAACAAAAATAAATCTTAAAACAAAATGACAAAAAATAAAATATTAAAGAAAAACAAAAAGGCAGTTGGGTTTGCCTAAAATATATATGTATGTGTGTGTGTGTGTGTGTGTGTGTGTGTGTATGTATGTATGTATGTGTATATATATGCATGCTACAAGTTTTTGTTTGGGGTAATGGGATTGAACTCGGGTTTTGAATATGCTAAATGTATGTTCTGCCCATGAATACCCTAGCCTAGATTATTTTTGTTTTGTTTTGAGGCAAGCCCAACACACTGGCCTGTTTTTTTTTTTTTTTTTTTTTTTTTGTTTTTCAAGGTAGGGTTTCACTATAGTTCAGGCTCACCTAGAATTCACTATGTAGTTTCAAGGTGGCTTCAAGGCATTGGCAATCTTCCTACTTCTGCCTCCCGAGTGTTGGGATTAAAGGCATGCAAGGTAGGGTCTCACTCTGGTCCAAGCTGACTTGGAATTAACTGTAATCTCAGGGTGGTCTCAAACTCTCGGCAATCCTCCTACCTGTGCCTCCCAAGTGCTGGGATTAAAGGCGTGCACCACCACACCCGGCTCTTTTTTTTTTTAATACAGAGAGAGAGAGAGAATATTGGCATGATGGGGCCTCCAGCCATTACAGTCAAACCTCCAGATGCATGTTCCTGCATGTGAGGCATTTGTAACCTTGTGCTTGAGTCACCTTGTGTGTCTGTGTGTAATCTGGAGAATTAAACGTGGGTCTTTAGGCTTTGCAGGCAAGCACCTTAAGTACTAAGCCTTCTCTTCAGCCCAGCTTGATGGTTTTGACAGATACTGTATAAGCTCAGAAAAGTTTGCAGACTAATTTGTATTAGCATTTAAATACTTGGAGCACATGCTGCTCCGATTGTCTAGCTAGATTGTCAATTTCAAATACTTCTGAATTATAAGTATTTGGGTATTTTTTTGTCATTTTCATATTTTTGTTTGTTTGTTTTTACTTTATTCTGTGAGTTTGAGTGTTAAACACACAACCACAGAAGTTTTGTAGTACTGAGAAGTTTTAAAAAAAACTAATTTTTTGTACAGTTGTCTTTATTTTGTGTCTAGTTACAGAGGTGCTATGAACACAGTTCTGGTCTTGCATCCTATCTAGTCAGCAGATGAGGATGCACTGGCACACAGCAGGGTGGCCCTGGGGAACTATAGCAGCAGTAGTTGGTGAATGGTTGTGTGTAGAACTGACTTGAAGGCTCATGCTGGAATTCCTGTAGACCAGGCACATACACGGACAGATGGAAACTGTCACTTCTATCAACAAGATAAAGTTTTACTCTTCATGTGATGCTGTAATTCTAGATGCTGTAACCTATTCTAATACTTGCCTGAGAGTTTATAACACTGAGGACTACTCACAGGCTTAAGAAGTCAACTTCAAACATAAAAGCACTTAGTTTACCTAAATCTAGTTACATTGGTAACATGTTACAGTAAAACATACCTTTTGAGGAAAACATTCAGAGATTACATTGTGGACTTACAATAAATTCAGAAATTGTTGCTCTTCAAAGAAAATAAAAAAACACTTTCAGATCTTCCAACATGCTTTAGTTGTAAATTTTATGAATCTACTTTATATAATTCAAAACCTTCACTGAAATATCATTTTGAAATATTTCCTTTTCTTTTTTCTTTTTGGAGAGAGTCAGAGAGACAGAGAGAGACAGATAGAGAAAGGGTGCGCCAGCAGCCTCTCACCCACTGTGAATGAAATCCAGATGCTTGCGCCTCCTTGTGGGCAAGTGTGGTATTGCACCCTTGCATCACTTTGCATCTGGCTAAATGTGGGACATGGAGAATCGAATGGGCGTTCTTAGGCTTAGCAGGCAGGTGCTTTAGCCGCTAAGCCATCTCTCCAGCACTCATTTTGAAATGTGTCTAAAGCCTAAAGAAACAGGTCAGTGTATTTCTGAAATGGCTACTTAATATAGTATAATATTTGTCTCTACTAAGAATACCCATTCCATTCTAAAGCTGTCTTCCAGTAAATATTTAACACCTCACAGTGTTATACAAATGTGTCGTGGTTTTGGCATTTAAAACTATGCTACCTGTAGCAGACAGCATCAGGTTCACTGAGATGAACTTCCAGACCAAGCAAAGTTATGGAGGAAGGGATATTTATTGAAGCTTACAGATCCAGGGGAAGTTCCATAATGGCAGAAGAAGCTGGCCTGTTTTCACAGGACCAAACACAGAGAGAGAGAAGCCACAAGCCAAAAAGTCACACAGCACAGCACACCTCAGGAACTCCAGCTAGGCATGCTTGGCATATCTGTAGATTGAAATCCTAAACCCATCACCACACCTTAAGATCCACCCAGTGACACTGCCTCCAGCCAGGTGGCTGTAGATGCAAACTACAAACTAATAAAACACTGAATATATTGGGGGGGGGGGCATCTATTCAAACTACCACACTACCACAAAGACAATTTATTTTTATTTTTTTTTTTGGTTTTTTGAGGTAGGTTCTCTAGCTCAGGTTGACCTGGAATTCACTATGTAGTCTCAGGGTGGTCTCAAATTTATAGCGATCCTCCTATCTCTTGAATGCTGGGATTAAATGCATACGCCACCAGGGTCAGCCACATAGTCAGTTTTTACAAAAAGTTTCAGAGATCTCTCTCACACACACATAATGGGTTTGGGAACAGCTGGATGGAGGACATGACCATCTACCTAGCTGGGTCCTCACTCTTAGAAACAGTACTCAAAGAGATGGTATACCTGATTACCATCAGTCACTGTGGTAGACCTCAAGCTAGATTCTCATATTTTTATGTGTGTTATTACTTGTAACCTTTTCAACTTTAACAACTCACTACAGAATGGCCCACTTTCCAGTGAGACTGAATGTGGCTGTGGTGTGATTCTGGTGAACTCAGCTACAAAAACACTCAGATCAGGAAGGAGAGAATTTCCTTTCTCCAGTGAGTGACGCACTGAAATGTGTGAGTTACTAATGCTTCTAGGTATTACTTCCCAGGATCAGCAGAATGTTAAAGCTCTATCAAATATGACCTGCCTGGAACAGAAATGCCAATAAAAATGTCTAACACATACAGCTTTAAAGGGATCCATGTGGGCATGGCTAAAGTTTTTTCTGAGGAGGTTTTTTTAGCTACATTCTTTTTTTTTAAATCATACTTTATTTATTTATTTGAGAGAGGGAAAGAGGCAGAGAGAGAGAGAGAATGGGTGTGCCAGGGCCTCTAGCCATTGCAAACAAATTCTAAATGTATGTGCCCCATGTATGTATGTGGCTTTGTGGATCCTGGAGAATTGAACTGGGATCCTTTGGCTTTGCAGGCAAGTCATCTCTGCAGCCCCCTAGCTACATTCTTTAATACTGACACAACAGGAAGCTCACCTGCAACGACAAACGCCTTAACTGCTAAGCCATCCTTCCAGCCCTTAATGCTATCTATCTATTTATTTATTTATTTATTTATTTATTTATTTATTTATTTATTTATATTTATTTATTTATTAGAGATATATATAGAGGCAGAGTGAGAATGGGCGCACCCAAGGCCTCTAGCCATTGCAAACTAACTCCAGACATGTGCCCCCTTGTGCATCTGGCTTACGTGGGACCTGGAGAATTGAACTGGGTCCTTATGCTTCAGGCATGTGCCTTAACTGTTAAGCCATCTCTTCAGTCCCCCTTAAATGTAAGCTACGTAATGAGTTCAAGGCCAGCTTGAGCCAGGTGTGGTGGGAGGCAGAGGTTGGAGGATGGCCTTGAGTTCATGGCCACCCTGAGACTACATAATGAATTCCAGGTCAGCCTGAGCTAGAGTGAAACTCTTCCTCCCTCCCCCCCCCAAAAGAAAATCAACTTGAACTGTCTTTTGTTTTTTTAATTTTTTTGAACTGTCTTTTATAAAACAAATAATAGCTGTGTGTAGTGGTGCACATCTTTAACCCGAGCACTTGGGAGGCAGACGTAAAGGATTGCCATGAGTTTGGGGCCTCTCTGAGACTAATTTAAGGTCAGCCTGGGCTAGAGTGGGAATTTACCTTGAAAATCAAAACAAAACAAAAATAATAACAGTCTCTCCTCCTTTTCTCTCTTAAATAAAGTTTAGATGATAATAGTTTTTGCTTTTTTAAACTGAGTTGTAGGTGAGCTTCCTGTTGTGTCAGTATTAAAAGAACGTGGCTAACAATGGACCTAGGTTTGATTCCCCAGGACCTACATAAGCCAGATGCACAAGGTGGCACATGCATCTCAAGTTCGTTTGCAGTCTGTTTCTCAAATAAATAAATACAAATAATAATTAAAAGGAATGTGGCTAATAAAACTGTCCCCCAGAAAACTTTAGCCATGCCATGAATCCCTGTAAAGCTGGAGAGATAGCTTAGTGGTTGCCTGTGAAGCTTAAGAACCCAGGTTCAATTCTCCAGTACCCATGTAAGCCAGAATCACAAAGCAAAGGCATCTGCTTGGAGTTCATTTGGAGTGGCTAGAGGCCCTGGCACTCTCATTATTCCATTCTTTCTCTCTTTCTCTCCCTTCCTCTTTTTCTCTCTCAAATAAATAGAAAGTAAATAAAAAAACAAAATAAAAAAAAAAACACAAAACAAAGGTAGAAGAGATGGTTTAGTGGTTAATGATACTTGCAAAGTCTAATGACTTAGGTTTTCATTTCTCAGTGTCCATGTAAAGCCAGATGCAAAGTGGTATGTGCATCTGGCATTCATTTGCAGTGGTAAAAATCCTTGGTGGGCCCATCTCTCTCTCTCTGCTTGCAAATAAATAATTAATAAAATATTAAAAGAATTTGTCTTTAAAAAAACACAGAAAAAGCTCAGGCAAAGTGATGCACCCTGTGATCCCAGGACTCATGAATGAGACTGGCAGAAAGATTGCAACACATTTGAGGAAAGCCTGGGCCACATGAGAACCTATCTGAAAAGCACCAAAAAAAAAAAAGAATGGGGCTGGAGAGATGGCTTAGCAGTTAAGGAGTTTGACTGTGAAGACTAAGGACTCATATTTGACTCTCCAGGTCCCACATAAGCCAGACACACAAGGTGGTGCAAGTGTGCAAGGTTTCTCATGCAGACAAGTTGGTGTATGTGGTGGTTTGTATCCCCATAAACTTAGGTGTTCTGAATGCTGAATGACAATTGGAAATTAAAGCCTCCTGGAGGTGGTGTTGCTGTCAGGTTCTCATTGCTGGCAAAAATTACTTGACCCAGGGCTGGAGAGATGGCTTTAGCGGTTAAGGCACCTGCCTCCTAAGCCTAAGAACGCTGGTTCCAGTCTCCAGGTCCCACGTTTAGCCAGATGCAAAGTGACGCAAGGGCGCAATGCTGCACTTGACCACGAGGGGGCGCACGCATCTGGATTTCGTTCTCAGCAGCTGAGAGAGGCTGTTGGTGCGCCCAGCTCTATCTGTCTCCCTCTCTCTCTCTCTCTAAAAAAAATAAAAGTTAAAAAAAAAATTACTTGACCCAGAGCAGGTTTTGGGGAAAAAAGGGTTTATTTTGGCTTACAGACTCAAGGTGAAGCTCCATGATGGCAGGTGAAAATGATGGCATGAGCAGAGGGTGGACATCACCTCTTGGCCAACAAGGTGGACAATAGCAACAGGAGAGTGTGCCAAACACTGGCTATAATACCCATAAGCCATCCCCCAACAATTCATTGCCTCAAAGAGGCGTTAATTCGCAAATCTCCATCAGCTGGGAACCTAGCATTCAGAGCACCCAAGTTTATGGGGACACTTGAATCAAACCACCACAGGCGGTATATTGTTGGGGATGGGATTATGGGTGTTATAGCCAGTTTCCCCATGCCAGTGTTTGGTGCACACTCCTGTTCCTATTGTCCACCTGATGTTGGCCAGGAGGTGATGTCCACTCTGCTTATGCCATTGGTTTTCCTGCCATCATGGAGCTTCCTCCAGTCTGTAAGCCAAAATAAACTTTTTTTACCCCCACAATCTGCTCTTGGTCAGGTGATTTCTGCCAGCAATGTGAACCTGACTGCAACAGTGTACATGTCTGGGGTTTGGTTGCAGTGGCTGGAGGCCCTGTCATGCTTAGTGGTTAAGACACATGCCTGCAAAGCCAAAGGACCTACGTTTGATTCTCCAGGTCCCACATAAGCCAGATGTACATGGTGGTGTATGCGTCTGGAGTTTATCTGCAGTGGCTAGAGGCCCTGGCATGCCCATTCTCACTCACTCTCTATGTCTTTCCCTTTATCTTTCTTCAATAAATAAATACATAAACAAAAATAAATCTTAAAACAAAATGACAAAAAATAAAATATTAAAGAAAAACAAAAAGGCAGTTGGGTTTGCCTAAAATATATATGTATGTGTGTGTGTGTGTGTGTGTGTGTATGTATGTATGTGTATATATATGCATGCTACAAGTTTTTGTTTGGGGTAATGGGATTGAACTCGGGTTTTGAATATGCTAAATGTATGTTCTGCCCATGAATACCCTAGCCTAGATTATTTTTGTTTTGTTTTGAGGCAAGCCCAACACACTGGCCTGTTTTTTTTTTTTTGTTTTTCAAGGTAGGGTTTCACTATAGTTCAGGCTCACCTAGAATTCACTATGTAGTTTCAAGGTGGCTTCAAGGCATTGGCGATCTTCCTACTTCTGCCTCCCGAGTGTTGGGATTAAAGGCATGCAAGGTAGGGTCTCACTCTGGTCCAAGCTGACTTGGAATTAACTGTAATCTCAGGGTGGTCTCAAACTCTCGGCAATCCTCCTACCTGTGCCTCCCAAGTGCTGGGATTAAAGGCGTGCACCACCACACCCGGCTCTTTTTTTTTTTAATAGAGAGAGAGAGAGAGAGAGAATATTGGCATGATGGGGCCTCCAGCCATTACAGTCAAACCTCCAGATGCATGTTCCTGCATGTGAGGCATTTGTAACCTTGTGCTTGAGTCACCTTGTGTGTCTGTGTGTAATCTGGAGAATTAAACGTGGGTCTTTAGGCTTTGCAGGCAAGCACCTTAAGTACTAAGCCTTCTCTTCAGCCCAGCTTGATGGTTTTGACAGATACTGTATAAGCTCAGAAAAGTTTGCAGACTAATTTGTATTAGCATTTAAATACTTTGAGCACATGCTGCTCCGATTATCTAGCTAGATTGTCAATTTCAAATACTTCTGAATTATAAGTATTTTGGTATTTTTTTGTCATTTTCATATTTTTGTTTGTTTGTTTTTACTTTATTCTGTGAGTTTGAGTGTTAAACACACAACCACAGAAGTTTTGTAGTACTGAGAAGTTTTAAAAAAAACTAATTTTTTGTACAGTTGTCTTTATTTTGTGTCTAGTTACAGAGGTGCTATGAACACAGTTCTGGTCTTGCATCCTATCTAGTCAGCAGATGAGGATGCACTGGCACACAGCAGGGTGGCCCTGGGGAACTATAGCAGCAGTAGTTGGTGAATGGTTGTGTGTAGAACTGACTTGAAGGCTCATGCTGGAATTCCTGTAGACCAGGCACATACACGGACAGATGGAAACTGTCACTTCTATCAACAAGATAAAGTTTTACTCTTCATGTGATGCTGTAATTCTAGATGCTGTAACCTATTCTAATACTTGCCTGAGAGTTTATAACACTGAGGACTACTCACAGGCTTAAGAAGTCAACTTCAAACATAAAAGCACTTAGTTTACCTAAATCTAGTTACATTGGTAACATGTTACAGTAAAACATACCTTTTGAGGAAAACATTCAGAGATTACATTGTGGACTTACAATAAATTCAGAAATTGTTGCTCTTCAAAGAAAATAAAAAAACACTTTCAGATCTTCCAACATGCTTTAGTTGTAAATTTTATGAATCTACTTTATATAATTCAAAACCTTCACTGAAATATCATTTTGAAATATTTCCTTTTCTTTTTTCTTTTTGGAGAGAGTCAGAGAGGGAGAGAGAGACAGAGAGAGACAGATAGAGAAAGGGTGCGCCAGCAGCCTCTCACCCACTGTGAATGAAATCCAGATGCTTGCGCCTCCTTGTGGGCAAGTGTGGTATTGCACCCTTGCATCACTTTGCATCTGGCTAAATGTGGGACATGGAGAATCGAATGGGCGTTCTTAGGCTTAGCAGGCAGGTGCTTTAGCCGCTAAGCCATCTCTCCACTCATTTTGAAATGTGTCTAAAGCCTAAAGAAACAGGTCAGTGTATTTCTGAAATGGCTACTTAATATAGTATAATATTTGTCTCTACTAAGAATACCCATTCCATTCTAAAGCTGTCTTCCAGTAAATATTTAACACCTCACAGTGTTATACAAATGTGTCGTGGTTTTGGCATTTAAAACTATGCTACCTGTAGCAGACAGCATCAGGTTCACTGAGATGAACTTCCAGACCAAGCAAAGTTATGGAGGAAGGGATATTTATTGAAGCTTACAGATCCAGGGGAAGTTCCATAATGGCAGAAGAAGCTGGCCTGTTTTCACAGGACCAAACACAGAGAGAGAGAAGCCACAAGCCATAAAGTCACACAGCACAGCACACCTCAGGAACTCCAGCTAGGCATGCTTGGCATATCTGTAGATTGAAATCCTAAACCCATCACCACACCTTAAGATCCACCCAGTGACACTGCCTCCAGCCAGGTGGCTGTAGATGCAAACTACAAACTAATAAAACACTGAATATATTGGGGGGGGGGGCATCTATTCAAACTACCACACTACCACAAAGACAATTTATTTTTTTTTTTTTTTGGTTTTTGAGGTAGGTTCTCTAGCTCAGGTTGACCTGGAATTCACTATGTAGTCTCAGGGTGGTCTCAAATTTATAGCGATCCTCCTATCTCTTGAATGCTGGGATTAAATGCATACGCCACCAGGGTCAGCCACATAGTCAGTTTTTACAAAAAGTTTCAGAGATCTCTCTCACACACACATAATGGGTTTGGGAACAGCTGGATGGAGGACATGACCATCTACCTAGCTGGGTCCTCACTCTTAGAAACAGTACTCAAAGAGATGGTATACCTGATTACCATCAGTCACTGTGGTAGACCTCAAGCTAGATTCTCATATTTTTATGTGTGTTATTACTTGTAACCTTTTCAACTTTAACAACTCACTACAGAATGGCCCACTTTCCAGTGAGACTGAATGTGGCTGTGGTGTGATTCTGGTGAACTCAGCTACAAAAACACTCAGATCAGGAAGGAGAGAATTTCCTTTCTCCAGTGAGTGACGCACTGAAATGTGTGAGTTACTAATGCTTCTAGGTATTACTTCCCAGGATCAGCAGAATGTTAAAGCTCTATCAAATATGACCTGCCTGGAACAGAAATGCCAATAAAAATGTCTAACACATACAGCTTTAAAGGGATCCATGTGGGCATGGCTAAAGTTTTCTGAGGGAGGGTTTTTTTTAGCTACATTCTTTTTTTTTTAAATCATACTTTATTTATTTATTTGAGAGAGGGAAAGAGGCAGAGAGAGAGAGAGAATGGGTGTGCCAGGGCCTCTAGCCATTGCAAACAAATTCTAAATGTATGTGCCCCCTTATGTATGTGGCTTATGTGGATCCTGGAGAATTGAACTGGGATCCTTTGGCTTTGCAGGCAAGTCATCTCTGCAGCCCCCTAGCTACATTCTTTAATACTGACACAACAGGAAGCTCACCTGCAACTCAGCTTAAAAAAAAACAAAAACTAAAGCCGGGCGTGGTGGTGCACGCCTTTAATCCCAGCACTCTGGAGGCAGAGGTAGGAGGATCGCCATGAGTTCGAGGCCACCCTGAGAATACAGAGTGAATTCCAGGTCAGCCTGGGCCAGAGTGAGACCCTACCTCCAAAAAAAAAAAAAAAAAAAAAAAAAACCAAAAAAACAAACAAACAAACAAAAAAACCCAAAAATTATTGTCATCTAAACTTTATTTATTTTTATTTACTTTTTTATTTTTATTTTTATTTTTTGTTGTTTGAGGTAGGGTCTCACTCTGGCCCAGGCACTGTGAGGTCATGGATATCCAGGCCGTTTTGTGTCTGGGGGAGCACGTTGTAAGGAGTCCTACACTTCCTTTGGCTCTTACATTCTTTCCATCACCTCTTCCACAATGGACCCTGAGCCTTGGAAGATGTGTTTGAGATGTTTCCGTGCTGAGTACTCCTCTGTCCCTTCTTCTTGACACCATGGTGCCTACTGAGTCATCCTAAGGTCACCACCATCTGAAAAGAGAAGCTTCTCTAACAAAAAGTGAGAGTAGCATTAATATATGGGTATGGACATTAAGAGAAGTGCTTACTAGGCAGTTTGGTGAGCATAGTACATACATTTAGCCAGACACCAGAAGACATTACCTGCCTAGGGCTCATGACTACCCCTGTTACAGGTTTTCAGTATCAGGGATATATTCCTTTCCATGGAGTGGGCCTCCAGTCCAATTAGAGAGCGGTTGGTTTCTCCCATTAGAGAAATGCACTGTTGTACCTGTTGGCCTGGCTGTCCAAATTTAAAGCTTGCAGTGTCCACTGTTGAGTATCTTCACTGGTGTTTTCTCTCTTCCATTGAACTGCATTCAGGATAGCTTTTTCGAGCTTTCTCAGCTGGTCCACATGCAGGAGGCTTTCATCTCAGCTCCAGCAGGATTTTTCTGTGACCTTGTAGCCCAAGTGTGTGCAGTACCATCTATTCCTGGTGGGAAACCAAGGGCTTTGGCAATGGCGTATAATGTTTTGGGGGTATCAATGACCTCCCTGGCCAACAACTCACTGGAAGGTATCCTATCCCTGGCACTGAAAATTTTCTAGTAATAATCTGTTGCTTCTGAGTGTTCCATTGTCCAGAAAAGTAGGTTTCCCTATGACTTATTTATATCCTCTTAGATTTTGATTAGCCCTCCCTCCACTTTTCCTTTACTCAGTCTCTTCCCCTGACCTCACTTGGGCCGTTTCACCCCCATTAATCTGTTGTTCTATTTGCATATATACAATACCATCCTATTAAGTCCCCCCCCCCTTTCTATTCCCTTTATCTCCCCTTTCTAGCTTACTGGCTTCTGCGACTGAGTTTTATTCCTACTCACACAGAAGTCCAATCGTTTGTAGCTAGGATCCACATATGAGAGAGAACATGTGATGTTTGGATTTCTGGGCCTGGGGACAGCTTCTCTTCTTACAGTCAGTAAACCATGATCTTTCCCTCCCCTCTGTTTTAAAAAAATATTTTATTTATTTACTTTTTGAAAGAGTGAGCAAAAGAATAGATGTGCCAGGGTCTCCAGCCACTGCAAATAAACTCCAGATGCATGTGCCACTTTGTGTATCTGGCTTTACATGGGTCCTGGGGAATTGAACCTGGGTCCTTAGGCTTTGCAGGCAAGCACCTTAACCACTAAGCTATCTCTCCAGCCTCCCTAGTTTGGCTTTTATCTGGAGGTAGGATATATATTCTTTTTTTTTTTTTTTTTCAAGGTATGGTCTCACTCTAGTTCAGGTTGACCTGGAGTTCACTCTGTATTCTCAGGGTGGCCTTGAACTCATGGCAATCCTCCTACCTCTGCCTCCCAAGTGCTGGGATTAAAGGCGTGCACCACCATGCCCGGCTCTAGGATATATTCTTGGTAAAAAGTCTTTCTTCCCCAAAGAACATGGTAGCTTATGCCTGTGGTCCCAGCACTGAAGAGAGTAAGAGGAGAGTTGCCATGAGTTTGAGTCCAATGTGGGCTGGCTATACATAGTATGGACTGAAGACTGAGATTCTTGTCTCAGAAACAAACCAAGACCTAAGTGCCCCTTGTATAGTCTCCTCTAGTCAGTCAGTCTCATTCTCTCAGAAGACGTATTTCTGGTTTCCTAGGCTGGTCATGAACTCCTGCCTTAGCCTTTCCAGTAGATGGAAAGTATGTGGTCAGGTGCCCAGCACTACACCGGGCTCCTCTCGACAGTTTGTTAGAAAGTAGGCTTTAAGGCACTTGCTTTCAAAGCCAGATGGCATGTGTTAAATTCCCCAGTGCCCAGGTAAAGACAGATATACAAAGTGGCACAGGTGTCTGGAGCTTATTTGCAGTGGCACTAGGCCCTGGCATACCCATTCTCTCTCCCCCCCCATGCTTGCAAATAAGTAAAAAAAGAAAAGAAACTAGGCTTTAGGCACCATGTGGATGGACACTGTATCTTACTTCCCCCTGCCCCCAGTTGCTCTGTTCTCAGAACCTAGTCCAATATCTGACGCAAGATACTCAATAAATATCTATTTAATGAATGAATAGCATATGGAGGAGCTGATCCATTTTGTGAAAATTAAGATATCGGGACTGAGAATAGAGGTTAAATAAAACAGTCCTCACATTAAGTACTATAAATGTATATGTATACATATGAGAACTTAAGATGAATTGGTTTTGGGTAGGTGCCAAATGAATGATACAGACAATTGTAATTATAATCCTGATCATCTATTTACTGAATGTTTTAGTGGAATTGTCGTCCATTTCCCCCCTTCTCCCCGCCAAGGTAGTGTCTCACTCCAGTCCAGGCTGACCTGGACCTTACTTTGTAGTTCCAGGCTGGCCTCAAACTCAAAGCCATCCTCCTACCTCTGTCTCCCAAGTGCTGGGATTAAAGGCATGTGCCACCATACCCGGCCTAGTGGAATTTTTAATTTTATTATTAAGGATGGGATTTCAAAGGAGATGGGGTCTTCTATGTTACCTAGGCTGGCCTCCAACTTGGAAGTCTTCTGTCTTCACCTCCTAAGTAGCCGAGATTGTGAGCAAGTATGGCTTTGCCCACCTGGTTCACAGTTATAAGGCTGACATGATATGAAAGTTGAGATCCCAGTCACAATGTATTGTATGTGACTGCCCCTTCCTTGAGTTATTCTGCACATCCTGTGTACGTTGTGTGCTTCTTTGAGTCCCCACTGTCTAGCAGAGTACCTGGGATGAAGTAGATATAAAACAAAACAAAAAGTCTGTGCCTCATGATATTTAAAGTCTAGTGGAAGAGGCAGAAATATGTGTTACAAAAATATAATTAACAGGCTGGGGAGATGGCTGAGCAGTTAAAGGTGCTTGCTTGCAAAGCCTGATGGTCTAGGTTCATTTCCCCAGTACCCACATGAAGCCAGATGCACAAAGTGGTGTGTGCATTGAGTTTGTTTGCAGCAGCAAGAGGCCCTGGCATGCCTCTTCTTTCTCTGTGTCAAATAAATAAAAATACTTAAAACATGTAATTAATTCTTTCTTTAAGGCCAGTACCTTTTCATCTAGTTCCCCCCCTTCCAGGCATGGTGTCACATTAGCCCAGGCTGACCTTTAACTCATGGCAATCATCATACCTCATCCTCTCAAATGCCTGGACTAAAGGAGGATATCACCACAGTTGGCTTTCATGTACATATATTTAGATAATCAGTAGCTTTCTAAGAGCTTCTGTTTCCACAGTCAGTTTGTGAATGAGTTTTGGATGGGGCCAAACTTACCTGAAAATTATTTTTGTCTAATCATTGTTTGAAGTCTCCTTTTAGACTATTATGTGGCATATTTAGAATTAAGTGAGGAAATAAAAGGATATTATAGAGATTTAACAAACCTAGTGTTAAAGGGAATTATTCTTATGTGTTAACCAACTTCCTTGCACTGTATATGGTTAGTGACTGCACTGTGATTTGGTTTTGTGTTTGAATTTGGAATACTTAGGCTTGGAGAAATGGCTCTTGCTGGCAAAGCCAAAGGACCTAGGTTCATTTCCCCAGTACCAATGTAAAGCCAGATGCACAAGGTGGCCCACACGTCTGGAGTTTGTTCGTAGTGGCTGGAGGTCCTTTGCCATACCCATTCTCTCTCTGTCTCTCCCACCAATAAATAAATAAAACACTAAAAAAAAAAGTGTGGAATATTTGATAGAGAATGGTTGGAATGATCTGACATTTGTGGTCTTGCAATCAGATGTTTACAGATTTGTCTGTTAGCCATTATGTTTTATTTTTTCCCCAAATTTATTTGTTTGTGAGTGAGAGAGAAAAAGAGGCAGATAGAGAGAATTGGTGTGACAGGGCCTCCAGCCACTGCAAATGAGCTCCAGATGCATGCACCACCTTGTGCATCTGGCTTACGTGGGCCCTGGTTCTCGAACCTGGGTCCTTCGGCTTTGCAGGCAAATTCCTTAACTATTAAGCCATCTCTCCAGCCCCATGTTTTTTTTTTTTTTTTTTTTTTTTTTTGAGGTAGGGTCTGACTCTGGTCCAGGCTGACCTAGAATTCACTATGCAGTCTCAGGGTGGCTTCAAACTCATGGCGATCCTCTTACCTCTGCCTCCCGAGTGCTGAGATTAAAGGTGTGCCTGACCATGCCTGGCCTGTATGTTTTATTCTTAGTAGGAATCTAATTTCAGAGCAATAGAGGAAAATTAAAGTTTTTAGATTAGTGTTTTCATTTGTTATTTGAAACCTCTTGTGCCTGGCATGTGGTGTAGGCCTTTAATCCTTGCACTCAGGAGGCAGAGGTAGTAGGATCACTATGAGTTCGTCTGAGACTACATTGTGAATTCCAGGTCAGCCTGGGCTATAAACGAGATTCTACCTCGAAATACCAAAAATAAAATAAAAACCTTTAGTGTTAGCCAACCTTATGTTCTATTAAAAGTGGTAAGATTGCCAGGCATGGTCCCTATAATACCAGCACTTGCGAGGCAGAGGTAAGAGGATCACTGTAAGTTCAGGGCTAGCCTGAGACTGCAGAGTGAATTCCAAGTCAGCCTTGGCTACAGGGAGACCTTAACTTGAAAAACCAAAAAAAAAAAAAAAAAAAAAAAAAAAAAGTGGTAAGATTAATCAATAAATGTGAATAATTTATTGAATTCTCTTCAAAAAGAAGTAAAAAAGTACAGTCTAAAACCATCCCTGTTTACAACTTGGTAAAATGTTTACTCTTTGGAAAACAAACAAAATATTCAAGGCTGAGTGTGAGGTCTCATGCCCATAATCCCAGCACTTGGGAGGCTGAGGTGGGAAGATCTCTGTAAGTTTGAGGTTAGCCTGGGCTATAGAGTCAGTCTTCATTTATTCATTTATTATATTTTTATTTATTTGAAAAAGAGAGAAAGAACAGAGCTTGAATTCCTGCTCTCAAATGATCCTTTGATCTAAGTCTCCTGAGTAGCTACGTATGTTACTACATCTGTCATTTGGCTTCTAGGGTCTTTAAAAAAATATTTATCAGAGAGAGGGAGAGGTAGGGGAGAGAGAATGGGCATGCTAGGGCCTTAAGCCACTGCAAAAACACCTCCAGACACGTGCAGTCTTGTGCATCTGGTTTTACATGGGTACTAGGAAATTGAACCTAGGTCTTTTCACTTTGCCAGCAAGTGCCTTAATGGCTAAGCCATCTCTTTAGCTCGTAGGGTCTTTTTTTGAGACAAGAGTCTTACACGGCAAGCCAGACTGACCTCAAATTTAAGGCAATCTTCCTTTGGAATTACTGGGTAAAAAGGTTATGTGTATTTTAATTTTTATAGGCTTTGCTCTACAAAGAGACCCAGTAAATTTGTCCTCACTGTCCAGTACTCTTAGCACTTACAATTTTATGTACTTTCACAGCTGATTAGAGTTAGGTTTTAACATCTTTGAAAGGTAGAGAATGTCTTGTCACAAAGTGTCTTTAGTATATAAAACAAAAATAGGTGCTTAATAAATGTTATAGAAGAAAAGGATCACTTCAGATAATAAGCTACCAAGTATTCATATTTAAGATTATGTTCATATACCACACCTATGCTATCTCTCCTGATCCTAAATATTTTTATTTATTTATTTGTGAGGAGAGAGAGTGATAATGGGTGCACCAGGTCCTCCAGCTATTGCAAATGAACTCCAGATGCACATGCCTCCTTGTGTATCTGGCTTTACGTGGGTACTGGTACTGGGGAATTGGACCCAAGTTGTTAGGCTTTGTAGGCAAGTGTCTTAATTGCTGAGCCCTCTCTAGGCTCTCCTGATCCTTTAAAAAAATTGTATACTTATGTGTGCATGTTTGTATTCATGGGTGAACCAGGGTCTCTTGCTATTGCAAGAATGCCAGGCATGTGGGCCAGTTTGTGTCAGGCTTTACATGGGGGGGAGGTGCTGGCGAATTGAACCCCTGGCTGGCAGGCTTTGCAAGGAAGGGCCTTTACCCTGCTGACCCATCTGCCCAGGCTTTTCCTCCTCCTCCTACTTTTTTTTTTTTTTTGGCTTTCCAAGGTAAGGTCTTGCTCTACTAACTCAGGCTGACCTGGAATTCATTATGTAGTCTCTCAGGGTGGCCTCAAATTCATGGTGATCCTCCTAGCTCTGCCTCCCGAGTGTTGGGATTAAAAGCATGTGCCACTACTGCCTGGCTGGCTCTTTCTTTCTTTTCAAATTAGGGTCTCACTCTAGCTTAAGCTGACCTGGAATTCACTGTGTAGTCTCAGGGTGGCCTCGAACTCATGGTGATCCTCCTAGCTCTGCCTCCCCAGGGTTGGGATTAAAGGCATATGACACTACTGCCTGGCTCTTTTTTTTTTTTTTTTTTTTTTTTTTTTTTTTTTTTTTTGGTTTTTCGAGGTAGGGTCTCGCTCTAGCTCAGGCTGACCTGGAATTCATTGTGTAGTCTCAGGGTGGCCTCTAACTCATGGTGATCCTCCTACCTCTGCCTCCTGAGTGCTGGGATTAAAGGTGTGTGCCACCACATCCGGCTTGCCTGGCTTTTTATTTGTTTATTTTTTATTTATTTGAGAGCGACAGACAGACGGAGAGAGAAAGAGGAAGATAGAGAATGGGTACGCAAGGGCCTCCAGCCACTGCAGCTGGCTTATATGGGTCCTGGAGAATCGAACTGGGATCCTTTGGCTTTGTAGGCAAGTGCCTTAACCGCTAAGCCATCTCTCCAGCCCTCGCCTTGCTTTTTAAAAAAATCTTTTTTATTATTTTTATTTGGGATTCAAGGTGTGCGCCACCATGCCCAGCTAAAGTCTGCTATTTTTAATACTTATTCACTATTCATATTGTGTCGTGTCCTCCCCACCCCCCAAATCTTGGGATCAAACCCAGGGCTAGACAGTGTCCCATGCTACTACTGATCTGTATACCTTCAAGCTTTTTTTCATTTTTAGTTAATGTAATATTTTCCAGAAAAAGTTAATTTTAAATTATTATAGACTTTTTTTGTTTTCTATAACTCTTTGTCAACTGCTTGCTTCAGTATATTTTCCTGTTTTTTTAATTTTCTGATGATTAGAAATTGTAACTACTCTGCACTCCAGAGGCAGAGGTAGGAGGATCACTGAGTTCTAGGCCAGCCTGGGGCTACAGAGTGACTTCCAGGTCAGCCTGAGTTAGAGTGTGACCCTACCTCCAAACAACTACAACAGCAACAAAAATAGAAATAGTGGGTTGTAGAGATGGCTTAGCAAGTTAGGTGTTTGCTTGCAAAGCATAAGGACCCAGGTTTGATTCCCCAGAACCCAGGTAGGTAATCCAGATTCACAAGGTGGTACATGTGTTTGGAGTTTGTTTGCAGTGGCTGGAGGGCCTGGCATGCCCATTCTCTTTCTCTCTCTTTATCTAATAATAAAATAAATAGAAAATAAAAAAAATAGAAATAGTAAACACCAAGCCTTGCTCATGGGATATTTGTGGAAAATTCAGGACATTTTGTATGCCTGTTGTTTCACGACTTGGCAAACTACTGCTGGCCCTCAGTAAATAGTCTGTTTTGTTTTTGCAGTCATGGGAACTGCTACCTCTGTGCAGTCTCCTTATAAATGAAAGAAAAAAAAATCAGTTACTCTTGTAAGCTTTATGAGTCTTGCAGAACTTGTTTTTTTTTTCTCCCTTTAGGTGGAGTCTTATTCTAGGTCAGGCTGACCTGGAATGGTGGCCTTGAACTCATAGCGATCCTCCTACCTCTGCATTCGGAGTGCTGGAATTAAAGGCATGTGCCCAGGCTAGAACTTTTTTTTCTTGTAGAGAGAGAGACAGAAGGAGAGAGGAAGAATGGGCGCGCCAGCAGCCTCTCAGCTGCTTGCTAACGAACTCTAGATGCGTGTGCCCCCTTGTGGGCAAGTACGGCATTGTGCTTTTGCATCACTGCATCTGGCTAAACTTGGGACCTGGAGATTGGAACTGATGTTCTTAGGCTTAGCAGGCAGGCACCTTAACCGCTAAGCCATCTCTCCAGCCCTTGTTTTTTTAAAAATTAATTAATTAATTAATTTATTTATAGCTTTTCAAGGTAGGGTCTGCTGTAGCCCAGGGTGAACTGGAATTTACTATGTAGTCTTAGGGTTGCCTTGAACTCACAGCTATCCTTCTACCTCAGCCTGCCATGTGCTAGGATTAAAGGTGTGTGGCACTGGGCTTGGCTTCCAGCTCAGCCCCAGCCCCAGATATATATATTTAGTTTTCCGAGCTAGGGTCTCACTCTAGCTCAGGCTGACCTGGAATTCAGTGTGTAGTCTCAGGGTGGCCTTGAACTCATGGTAATCCTCCTACCTCTGCCTCCCAAGTGCTGGGATTAAAGACTTGTGCCACCATGCCTGGCTCAGCCCCATATCTTACTTTTTTTTTTTTCCCCAGGCAGGGTCTCATTGTAGCCCAGGCTGACCTGACACTCACTCTGTAGTCCCAGGCTGTCCTAGAACTCTTAGTGATCCTCCTACCTCTGCCTCCCAAGTCCTGGGATTAAAGGCCACCATTCCTAGCTATCTTATTCTTTTCTTAAAAAAAAATATTTGATTTATTTGCCAGGCATAGTGACCCACTCCTTTCCCTCCTCTCCCCTGCTTCATCTTTTCCTTCTTCTCTTCCCCTACTCCTTGCCTTCCCTCCCCTCCCCCATTCCACTCCCCTTTCCCTTCTTCTCTCCTGTCCGTGGTTCATGTATGTGTATGTGGGTGCATGTGCTTATGTGCCTGTGTCCACCTCCTCAGTGTTGGATTACAGTTGTGCACTAAGATGCCCAGTGTTTTATGTAGGTGCTAGGGATCTGAATTCAGGTACTCAAAATAAGACAGGGCTGGAGAGATGGCTCAGCAGTAAAAGGTGCTTGCCTGCAAAGCTTGAAGACCTGGTTTCAGTTCCTCTGTATCCATGTAAAGCTAGATGCACAAAGTAGCACATATATTTGGAGTTCATTTGCAGTGGCAAGAGGCTCTGGTGCACCCATATTCACTCTTTCTCTGTCTCTTTGTTTCTGTCTTTTTATTTTATTTTACTTTTTTAAAAAATTAAAAAAATATATTTTATTTACTTAGAGAGAGAGAGGTAGAGAGAGAGGAGAGAATGGGCCTACCAGGTCTTTCAGCTGCTGAAAACTAATTCTAGATGAATGCGCCACCTTGTGCATCTGGCGTATGTGGGTCCTGGGGAATTGAATCTGGGTCCTTTGGCTTTGCAGACATGTGCCTTAACCATTACGCCATCCCTCCAGCCACCTTTTTTATTTTAGACAGAGTGAGAGAGAGAATATTGGTGTGCAACAGCCTCAGCCACTGCAATTGAACTCCAGATGCTTGTGCCACCTAGTGGGCATATGCAACCTTGTGCTTGCCTCACCTTTATGCATCTGGCTTATGTGGTATCTGGTGAGTCAAACCTGGGTCCTTAGACTTTGCAGGCAAGTACCTTAAGTGCTAGGCTGTCTCTCCAGCACTCTTTCTTTCAAATAAATGAATAAATAAAAATATTTATTTTGGCCAGGCATTATTCTAGCACTGAGGAGGCAGAATTGTGCAAATCTCTGGGGCTTGCTGGCCTGTCAGTCTAGCCTAATTGGTGAGCTCCAGAGAGAAAATGAATGGATGTGCCAAGGCCTCCAGCCACTGCAAACTAACGAACTCCAGATGCACACACCACTTTGTGCATCTGGCTTACTTGAGTACTGGGAAATTGAACCTGGGTCCTTAGGCTTCTCAGGTAAGCACCTTAACAACTAAGTTATCTCTCCAGCCCCTCATTTCTGGTTTTTGGTTCTTGACAATTTTGTATTATAGTACTAACTATAACCTATGACCTTATGGTTGTATATTAACTCTGTATTGTGTATTGATTTCAAATAACTTTTTTTCCTTTGAGGTAGTTTTTTTTTTTTCTTTATTTTTGTTTTTTGAGGTAGGGTTTCACTCTAGCTAAGGCTGACCTAGAATTCACTATGTATTCTCAGGGTGGCCTTGAACTCACAGTGATCCTCCTACCTCTGCCTCCCAAGTGCTGGGAATAAAGGTGTGTACCACCAACGCCCGGCTCTGAGGTAAGGCTTTGCTCTTGCCTAGGCTGATCTGGAACTCACTCTGTAGTCCCAGGCTGGCCTCAAACTCATGGCAATCCTCTTTTCTCTGCTTGGATTAAACGTGTGCACCACCATGCCCAGCTAAAATGACTTTTTTTTTTTTTTTTTAATAAACCACTGTTCTCCATGTCCTATGTACATAGTAGATTCTCAGTGAATGACTGGTAAGTGAAATTATTTCCTTAGTCTGAGCTCTCTTTCCTACCCATGGATTTAACTATGCTGACTGATTTCTAAATGGTTGTGGGTAAGTTGCAAAATCTCTCTGAAACATCTTTGTTATGAAACTAGTAACGCCTTTCCTCAAAGGGGTTAGGTTATAATTAGCTAGTGAAATGCTTTGAAGATGAAATAGTTAAGGCTCAGCATTATGACCTTCTTATTAAAGGTAAATTATTAATATCAGATGTGTAGATCAAAACATTCCCAAACCTTGAAGTTAATTAAATGGTGCTAAAGTAATTACTTTGTTCCTATTTATGTTTTTGTTGTTTGCTTAACCAAAATCCCTAGATTCCTTTGGAGAAAGGATTGTAATGCTACTCAGACTGAGACTGTTACAGTGCTGTGTCTATCCAGGTAAAACCTCTCATGACAACAGAAGTGACTACACCAATACAGTGCTTCACTTAGGGTGATGTCCTCATATACATATTATTTACCTGAGGTCCTCAATCTTATGTACTAAGCACCAAGTATAGGCTCTTGTTAGAAATGTTCACCTCCTGACATTCTGTGGGTTCTTTTTTTTTTTTTTTTTTTTTTTGAGGTAGGTGTCACTCTAGCTCAGGCTGACCTGGAATTCACTATTGTAGTCTCAGGGTGGCCTTGAACTCACAGTGATTCTCATATCTCTGCCTCCTGAGTGCTGGGATTAAAGGCGTGTGCCACCACACCTGGCTATTTTTGTAATGACTAATAAGGATAAGTTCTGATTCAGGTAATATGTAGGCAACAGTGTGAGAAATACTTCTGAATGGAAGAAATGAAAAATATCCCCCCACAAAAAATAAAACTGGGTATGGTGGTGCACGCCTTTAATTCCAGCACTTGGGAGGCAGAGGTAGGAGGATTGCTGAGTTTGAGGCCACCCTGAGACTACATAGTGAGTTCCAGGTCAGCCTGGGCTAGAGCGAGACGCTACCTCAAAAAAAAAAAAAAAAAAAAAAAAAAAAAGAAAGAAAGAAAGAAAGAAATGAAAAAAGCCAGTAGAATATCAGAATGGCCAGTAAGTAATTTTTCAAAATTACATATACAGTTTATTTTAAAATTACTAGACTTCCAAATATCTTACCTTGCTTTTTGTGTGTTGTGTGTACGTAGTATTTTTTTTTTCCAAGATATATTTGGGAGCACTGGAGAGATGGCTTAGCAGTTAAGGCACTTGCCTACAAAGCCAAAGGACCCAGGTTCATTTCACCAGGACCCATGTAAGCCAAATGCACAAGGTGGCGCATGTGTCTAAAGTTTGTTTGCAGTGGCTGGAAGCCCTGGTGTGCCTGCCCTCCCTTCCTCCCTTCCTCCCTTCCTTCCTCCCTCCCTCCCTCCCTTCCTTCCTTTCTTCCTTCCTTCCCCCTTTCCCTCTTTCTAATAACTCCAGACACATGTGCCACCTTGTGTATTTGGCTTACGTGGGTCCTGGGAAATTGAACCTGGGTCCTTTGGCTTTGCAGGCAAGTGTCTTAACTGCTGTCTTTCCAGTCCCCTCCCCCTTTGTATAATTATTTACTATATTTATTGAGGGAAGTACAGAACCAAGGGAAAGAAAATGATATACCCAGGTGATATGAGAGCCTACATGGTGGGCCTGGAAGAAATGTGAAAAAAGAGTTAGGAGGGGAATGGAGAGATGGCTTAGTGGTTAAGGCACATGCCTACAAAGCCTAAGGACCCGGTTCGATTCTCTAGGTCCCACATAAGCCAGATGCAGAAGGGGGTGCATGCGTCGGTGCGCCCATTCTCACTCTCCCTCTTTCTCTTTCCCTCTCTTATGTCTCTAATAAATTAATAAATAAAAGTAAAAAAAAAAGAGTTTGGAAAGGAGGGGCCTGAGAGATGGCAGTTAAGGCGCATGCCTGCGAAGCCTAAGGATCCCAGTTTGATTCTCCAGGTCCCACGTAAACCAGATGCACATGGTGATGCATGTGTTGGGAGTTTGTTTGCAGTGGCTAGAGGCCCTGGCACGCCCATTCTCCCTCTCTCTCTCCCTCTCTCTGTCTCTAATAAATACACACATAAAAATAAAATCTTAAAAAAAAAAAAGAGTCAGGAAAGGAAAGAAAGTACAAAGCGCTTCTGCCATGTGGAGGTAGGAGGGGGTAAAGAATCCTTAGAGGAAGTAGAGTTCAGGTGGTTCTCCCCTCACCAGAACCTGGAGGTTCAGGAGTGATTAATGGGGCCACCAAGCTTTTGTATTTTTGGAGACAGCGTCTCATGTGGCCTGGATTGACCTAGAACTCACTATGTAGCTGGGGATGATCTTGGACTTCTGATCATCCTGCCTATGTCTTTTGAGTACTGGAATTAATAGGTGTATACTACCATACCTGGTTTATGTGGTGCTGCTGAAGACTGAACCAGAGCTTTGTGCATGCTAGGCAAACATTCCACTAACTGAGCTATCTGTCACTAGGCACCCTAATCTTTTTTGTTTTGAGACAGGGTATCATGTATCCTAGACTGGGCTTGAGATGACCAGCTTCCTACCTTATTCTCCTGTGGTGCCATCATACCCAGGTTTAAATTTTCTCAAATGTTTTTATGTTGTTGGTATACCATAGCTGATCGTTATGAAACACTGGTCAAAATAACAGCTGATACTTATTCTTTTTTTTTTCTTTCTTTCTTTTTTTTTTTTTTTTGAGGTAGGGTCTAACTCTAACGCAGGCTGACCTGGAACTCACCATGGAGTCTCAGGGTGGCATCGAACTCATGGCAATCCTCCTACCTCTGCCTCCTGAGTGCTGGGATTAAAGATGTGCACCACCACGCCTGGTTGATACTTCATTTTTTTTTTCCTTTTTGGTGCTGGGTGCTCAACTAAGACTCAGGGCTTTTTCCCCCCCTTGAAGTAGGGTCTCACTCTAGCCCAGGCTGACTTGGAACTCAGTAAGTAGGCCTAACCTAGCCTTGCTCACAGCCATTCTCCTCTTTTGCCTCCCCACTAAGCCACCTTTTTTTTTTTTTTTTTGGGTATTTTGAGGTAAGAGTCTTACTTTAGCCTCAGACTAACCTGGAATTCACTTTGTGGTCTCAGGTTGGCCTTGTACTCACAGCAGTCCTTCTACCTCTGCCTCCTGAGTTCTCAGATTAAAGGTATGCCCAACCATTCTGAGCTTTTTTTTTTTTTTTTTTTCCCTGGTGACAGCATCTCATTCTTCAGCCCACTTTGGTCCTGAACTCTAGGCAATCCTTCTGCCCCAAGTCTCCCAGGTGTTGCGCTACCATTCTTGGCTAAATAAGTTTATTGAAGATAATAGAATCCAGATTTTTCTTTTCTCTTTTTCTTTTCTTTCTTTTATTTTTCTTTTTAAATTTTATTTATTTGAGAGAAAGAATGAGGGGCAGACGAGAGAGAGAATGGGTGTGCCAGGGCTTCTAGCTACTGCAAGCCAACTCCAGACACATGTATCACCTTATGCATCTGGCTTTATGTGAGTGCTGGGGAATTGAACCTTCATCCTTTGGTTTCCCAGGCAAGTACCTTAACCACTAAGCAATCTCTCCTTCTTTCTTAAAAAAAGTTATTGTTGTTGTTGTTGTTGTTGTTGTTGTTATTATTATTATTATTATATTTGTTTTTTTGAGATAGGGTCTTACTCTGGCCAGGCTGACCTGGAATTCACTCTGTAGTTTCAGGGTGGCCTCAAACTCAAGGTGATCCTCCTACCTCTTGTCTCCCGCGTGCTGGGATTAAAGGCGTGTGCCACTATGCCCGGCTGAAAAATAATTAAAATTTTAATGTGTCACTTTTTTGAAATACTTATTTATTTGAGTGCGAGAGAGAGAGAGAGAGAGAGAGAGAGAGAGAGACAGAGACAGAGAGTAAGAGAGTAAGAGAGAATGGGCATGCCAGGTCCTTCAGTAACTGCAAATGAACTCCAGGTACATGCACTCCCTTGTGCATCTGGCTTACATGGGTCCTAGGGAATTGAACCTGGGTCCTTTGGCTTTGAAGACAAGTGCCTTAACTGGTAAGCCACCTCCAACTCTCTTTCTTTTTAAATTTTTTTAAATTACTTTTTTGAGAGAGAGAGAGAGAGAGGGAGAGGAAAACAGAGTTGGGCGCACCAGCAGTGTCTCAGCTGCTGCGAATGAAATCCAGATGTGTGTGCCCCCTTTCGGTCAAGTGCGGCATTGCGCCCTTGCATTACTTTGCATCTGGCTAAATATGGGACCTGGAGATTGGAACCAGTATTCTTAGGCTTAGGGGGCAGGCGCCTTAACCACTAAGCCATCTCTCCAGCCCCTTTTTAAAATTTTTTGCTGAAAAGAGTTTACTTAGAAGAGCAAAGAATAGGGAGAAGTGAAATATGGATTTGAATTAGTGTTCATTAATGCACACTTACAGATATACAAATATATGTTTGTATTAACGTGCTTTGTGATTTTTTGACATGGTGGATGGGATATGCAAATGTCCTGTGTGTGTACATGCAGCAGCCAGAGGAGAACATCAGGTACTCTTCTGCTTTGTTTCCTTGAGATGAAGTCTGAGTCTCTTCACTGAAGTGCTGTTTTTTTTTTTTTTTTTAAATATATTTATTTGTTTGCTTGTTTGATGGAGAGAGAGAGGGAGAGAGAGAATGGGCGCACCAGGGCTTCCAGCCACTGCAGACAAACTCCAGACGCATGCACCCCCTTGTGCATCTGGCTAACTTGGGTCCTGGGGAATCAAGCCTGGGTCCTTTGGCTTTGCAGGCAAGTGCCTTAACTGCTATGCCATCCCTCCAGCCCTGGTTTTTTTGTTTTTTTGTTTGTTTGTTTGTTTGTTTTTTCCTTTTTTGAGGTAGGGTCTTAGTCTAGCCCAGGCTGACCTGGAATTCACTATGTAGTTTCAGGGTGGCCTTGAACTCATGGCGATCCTCCTACCTCTGCCTCTAAGTGCTGGGATTAAAGGCGTGTTATTTCTTTTTTTTTTTTTTTAAATATTTTATTATTTATTTATTTACTTATTTGAGAGAGAGAGGTACAGAAATAGGCAGGTAGAGAGAGAGATAGAGAGAGAATGGGTGTGCCAGGGCCTCCTGAAACGAACTCCTACCCCCTTGTGCATCTGCCGTGGGTCCTGGAGAATGGAGCCTGAACTGGGGATTATAGGCAAGTGTTTAACCACTAAGCCATCTCTCCAGCCCAAAGGCGTGTTATTTCTAGTAAGACTGGCCATCAAGTGAGCCCCAGCGGTTCTTATCTCATTTCTCCATAGGACTTACTACCACTTTTTCTTTTAGGCAAGCCCAACAGACAGGCTTTTTTTTTTTTTTTTTTTTTTTTTTTTTTTGAGAGAGAGAGAGAGAGAAAGAAAAAGAGAGAACAAGAGAGAATTGGCGGGCTAGGGCCTCCAGCCACTGTAATTGAACTTCAGATGCATGTGCAACCTTGTGCAGGCATCATCTTGTATGTCTGGCTTATGTGAGATCTGGGGAGGGGTGGTCAAACATGGGTCCATAGGCCTTGCAGGCAAGCGCCTTAACCACTAAGCCATCTCTCCAGCCCCTACTTCTTCTTTTTTCTTTTTCCTTTTTTTTTTTTTGAGGTAGGGTTTTGCTTTAGCCCAGGTTGACCTGGATTTCACTATGTAGTCTTAGGGTGGCCTCTAATGCGTGAAGATCCTCCTACCTCTACCGCTCAGCTGCTGGGATTAAAGGTATGTGTCACAATGCCTGGCCAGTTTTTTAAATTTTATTTTTATTTTTAAATTTTTTTTGGAGAGAGACACAGAGAGAGACAGAGAGAGAGAGGGAGAGGAAGACAGAGATGGGTGCGCCAGCAGTGTCTCAGCTGCTGCGAACGAAATCCAGATGTGTGCGCCCCCTTGTGGTCAAGTGTGGCATTGTGCCCTTGTGTCACTTTGCATCTGGCTAAACGTGGGACCTGGAGATTGGAACCGCTTGGAACCGCTGGAGATTGGAACCAGTGTTCATAGGCTTAGGAGGCAGGCGCTTTAACCCCTAAGCCATCTCTCCAGCCCCAGTTTTTTTCTTTTTGGTTTTGCAATGTAGGGTCTCACTCTGGTCCAGGCTGACCTGGAATTAACTATGTAGTCTCAGGGTGGCCTCGAACTCTTGGCGATCCTCCTACCTCTGCCTCCTGAGTGCTGGGATTAAAGGCATGCACCACCACACCCAGCTCAGAACCCACATTTAAAAAACAAACTGGGGGCCGGGCGTGGTGGCGCACGCCTTTAATCCCAGCACTTGGGAAGCAGAGGTAGGAGGATCACCGTGAGTTCGAGGCCACCTTGAGACTGTGTAGTGAATTCCAGGTCAGCCTGGACTAGAGTGAAACCCTACCTCGAAAAACCAAGAAACAAACAAAAAAAAATGTGGTTTCTAGGGATCTAACATAGACTTTCTCCTGCCTTCATGCTTGGGTGACAAGTGCTGTAACCTGCTGAGCCATTTCCGCAGCCTCATATATGTGTCTGTACTTCACATATTTGTCAGCTGCTCTCTGAGAGAGCTTAATACCCAGTTGTCTTGTCTTGTCTTGTCTTGTCTTGTCCTGTCCTGTCCTGTCCTGTCCTGTCCTGTCTTGTCTTTTCTTTTCTTTTCTTTTCTTTTCTTTTCTTTTCTTTTCTTTTCTTTTCTTTTCTTTCTTTTCTTTTCCTTCCCCTTCCTTTTCCCCTCCCTCCCTCCCTCCCTCCCTCCCTCCCTCCCTCCCTCCCTCTCTCTCTCTCTTTCTTTCTTCTTCTTCTTCTTCTTTTTTTTTTTTTTTGATTTTTCAAGATAGGATCTCACTCTAGTCCAGGCTGACCTGGAATTCACTATGTAGACTCAAGGTGGCCTCGAACTCATGGTGTCCTCCTACCTCTGCTCCCAAGTGCTGGGATCAAAGGCATGCACCACCACCCTAGCTAGTACCCAGTGTTTTGTTTCTAAATACCATCATTGACTAGAAGTGTTTCTTAGAGAATTGGCTACTTCTAAGACCAGAGAGGGGAAATATAAGATGAACTAGAGACATTTCCTGTGATAGAGAATAAAAGAAGCACTCAAAATGATGGGATATGTTAAAAATCGCAAGGATCATTTTTAAGGACTTCCTAGTCAAATGCCATAGTATTAGAGTAACAAAATAAATGAGTAAAGTTATGATTTGTAGCATAACGTGAGACTCCATGAGTATGCATGTATGTGTTTGTTTGTTTGCTTATTTATTTATGAGGGAATGGGCATGTCAGGGCCTCCATCCACTGCAAATAAATTCCAGACACATATGCTACCTTGTACATCTGGTATTACATGGGTACTGGGTAACCAAACCAGGGTCTTTAGGCTTTGCAGGCAAGGGAATTGCTAAGCCATCAATCAAGGCCCCCATGCATTTTATTTTTTTTTTTTTTCAAGGTAGGGTCTCACTGTAGCTCAGGCTGACCTGGAATTCACTCTGTAGTCTCAGGGTGGCCTTGAACTCAAGGTGATCCTCCTAACTCTGCCTCCCAAGTGCTGGGATTAAACACATGTGCCATCACGCCTGGCTTACAATTTTAATTAATTAATTTTTTGTTTTTTCAAGGTAGGGTATCATTCTAGTCCATGCTGACCTGGAATTCACTATGTAGTCTTAGGGTGGCCTCAAACTCATGGTTAACTTCCTACCTCTGCCTCCCAGTGCTGGGATCAAAGGTATGCACCACTACGCCAAGCTATTTTATTTATTTATTTGAGGAAGGGGACTGGGTATGCCAGGACCTCCAGCCACTGCAAACAAACTTCATATGCATGCTCCACCATGGGATCTGGCTTACTGTAGGTTCTGGGGAGTTGAACCTGAGTCCTTAGGCTTCACAGGCAAGTGCCTTAACCACTAAGACATCTCTTTAGCACCCCCTATGTGTTTTTATTAATGAATAAATTAGTAAGAAAAAGGGAACATTCCTTTAAAGCCGAATGGCAACTAGAAATGCAGAAGGAATAATGAGATTAGATATAGTCATTGTGGTAGTGAGAGTGGTGGGACAAGGTTTGCTTAAGAACCAGGATATTGGTGAATTGTAATATTATTTAATCAAAAATGGAAAAATAGGGCTGGGGAGATGGAGAGATGGTTTAGCAGTTAAAGCATTTGCCTGCAAAGCCAAAGGATCCTGGTTCGATTCTCGAGGACCCACGTAAGCCAGATGCATAAGGGGGTGCATGCATCTGGAGTTCGTTTGCAGTGGCTGGAGGCCCCCCCGCCTCTTTTTCTCTCAAATAAATAAATATTTAAAAAGTTTTAAAATAATGGAATAATAGTGACTTTATTCTAGAGACACCAACTTTATCAGGGTGATTATAGTTATCCCTAGTGTGAGGCAAAGGATTAGTATAGTATGCACAGCATCATCTTCTTTTGGTTTTTCAAGGTAGGGTTTCACTCTACCTCAGGCTGACCTGGAATTCACTCTGTAGTCTCAGGGTGGCCTTGAACTCAAGGTGATCCTCCTACCTCTGCCTCCCAAGTGCTGGGATTAAAGGCGTGCGCCACCACGCCTGGCTTTTTAAAAAAAATTATTTAATGAATATTTATTTATTTATTTGAGAGAGAGATACAGAAATAGGCAGGTAGAGAAAGAGAATGGGCACGCAAACGAACTCCAGATGCATATGCCCCCTTGTGCATCTGGCTTATGTGGGTCCTGGAGAATAGAGCCTTGAACTGGGGTCTTTAGGCTTCACAGGCAAGCATTTAACCACTAAGCCATCTCTCCAGCCCTTTATTTATTTTTTTTTTTTGAGGTAGAGTCTCACTGTAGCCCAGGCTGACCTAGAATTCACTATTTAGTTTCAGGGTTGCCTTGAACTCATGGTGATCCTCTTACCTCTGCCTCCTGAGTGCTGGGATTAAAGGTATGCGCCATCATACCTGGCCCATAAATCCTTTATAAAATGTGTGGTCTAAATCTGATTATGAGGAACATTAGCTAGAATGGATGGGTTTTCCAAAGTGAAGCCTCTGTCTCTCTCTCTCTCTCTCTTTGTGTCTTAAATGTTTTTTTTAGGGTTTGAAGAGATGCCTTAGCAGTTAAGGTGCTTGTCTGTGAAGATTATGGACCCAGGTTCAGTTCTGCAGTACCTACGTGAGCCATATGCACAAAGTGGCGCATGCATGTGGAATTTGTTTACAGTGGCTAGAGGCCCTGGTGCACCCATTCTCTCACTCTTAAAAAAAAAAAAAAAAAAAAAAAAAGAGGCGCTGGAGAAATGGCTTAGTGGTTAAGGCGTTTGCCTGTGAAGCCAAAGGATCCGGGTTTGATTCTCCAGGACCCACGTAAGCCAGATGCACGAGGGGCACATGCATCAGGAGTTCGTTTGCAGTGGCTAAAGGCCTTGGCGTGCCCATTCTCTCTCTGTCTCTGCCTCTCTTCTATCTCTCTCTCTCTCTCTCTCTGCTTGGAAATAATAAATAAATAAATAAATAAATAAATAAATAAATAAATAAATAAATAAATAAATAAATGAGGAGTTTGACCTGGCTGGCCAAATTTAAGGCTTTCAATGTGCATTGTTGAATATCTGCACTGGTGATTTCTTTCTCTCCCATTGAACTGCATGCAGTGTAGCTTTTTCTAGCTTTCTGTCAGCTGGTCTACACAGATGAAGTTTTCAGCTCAGCTCCAGCAGGATTTCTCAGTGACCTTGCAGCCCAAGTATGTGGAATCTTCAGCAATAGGGTCTTACTATCTATTCCTGATGGGAAACCAAAGGCTTTGGCAATGACCTGTAATGTTATGGTGGCATCAAGGACCTCCCTGGCCAACAACTCTCTGGAAGATATCCTGTCCCTGGCACTGAAAAATTTCTAATAACAATATATGGCATCAGGTTGTTCCATTGTCCAAAAAAGTAGGTTTCTATATGACTTATTCATACACTCTTAGATTTTGATAAGCCTTCCCCCCAACTTTCCTTTACTCAATCTTATCAACTGACTTCACTTAGGACTTTTCACCTCCATTAATCTGTTCTTCTACTTGCATATGCACAATACAATCTTATTAAGTCCCCCCTTCCCTTTATATTTCCCTTATATCCCCTTTCTAGCTTACTGGCCTCTGCTACAGAGGTTTTTTTTTTTTTTGTTTTTCGAGGTAGGGTCTCACTCTGATCCAGGCAGACCTGGAATTAACTATGTAGTCTCAGGGTGGCCTCGAACTCTTGGTGATCCTCCTACCTCTGCCTCCTGAGTGCTGGGATTAAAGGTGTGCGCCACCATGCCCGGCTGCTACAGAGTTTTATTCCTACTCACATAGAAGTCCAATCATTTGTAGTTAGGATCCACGTATGAAAGAGAACATGTGATGTTTGGCTTTCTGGGCCTGGATTACCTCACTAAGTATAATCCTTTCCAGATCCGTCCATTTTCCAGCTAATTTCATAACTTCGTTTTTCTTTACTGCTGAGTAGAACTCCATTGTATAAATATGCCACATCTTCATTATCCACTCATCAGTTGAGGGACATCTAGGCCGGTTGCCTTTCCTACCTATTGTAAATAGAGTGGCAATAAACATGGTCGAGCAAGTATCTGTAAAGTAGTGAAATGAGTCCTTAGGATATACGCCTAGGAGTGGTATAGCTGGGTCATATGGTAGATCTATATTTAGCTGTCTCAGGTACCTCCATACTGATTTCCACAATGGGCGAACTAGATCGCATTCCCACCAACAGTGTAGTAGGGAAGCCAGGAGGACTTTTTTTCTCTTTGGTTGTGACTCTCTTGTTTCAGACCGCACATTGATTTCTTGGTTTCTGGGTCTCTGTGTCTTCTCTAATCAGGAAGACAGGTAACTGACCAGAAGACCAAAGTAAAACACATTAGAAGTGTCTCAACTATCTCCATTGGCCTTGTGATCTGGGATCAGGGACCAAAATATTGGCCTTTTAGCTCCAGTGAATCCAGTAGGCTTTCACTTCTACATAGGTTATTAAAACACTTAGAAAGGAAGTTACTTCAGCCATGAAGGGTATACTTATATAGCACATTTGATTAGTGAAACAGATTTAGTTAAAGAATGACACAAAAGGGCTAGAGAGATGGTTTAGCGGTTTAGGCGCCTGCCTGCTAAGCCTAAGAACGCCAGTTCCAGTCTCCAGGTCCCACGTTTAGACAGATGCAAAGTGACACAAGGGCGCAATGCCACACTTGCTCACAAGGGGGTGCACACACCTGGAGTTCGTTCACAGTAGCTGAGAGGCTGCTGGCACGCCCATTCTCTGTCTCCCTCTCTGTCTCCCCCCCCCCAAAAAAAAACAATACAGAATGACACAATAGCTTAGTCATTTTGGCTAACATCTAAATTTAGTTGTCCTGTGACAGCGTAGACCATATCTGAAGTATAGAAAGTAGGCATGCTTATCCACACATCTAAACCAGTTAGTTTAACTTAGAAACTGTCAGGTAAAGACAGGTTAGATGGCATAACATCTTGGCACCTTTTTTTTTTTTTTTTTTTTTTTTTTTTTTTTTGGTAGGGTCTCACTGTAGCTCAGGCTGACCTAGAATTCACTATGTAGTCTCAGGGTGGCCTTTAACTCCTGGAGATCCTCCTACCTCTGCCTCCCGAGTGCTGGGATTAAAGGCATGCGCCACCATGCCCGGCTGGCACCTATGTTTGAAAACATGTTTGATTAGTTTATATACCTGTGTGGGTACCATTTACCCAGGGAAGGTTGGAAACAGTAGCAGACTTTGAAATCATTTTTCCTTTTGAACACTTTAATTTTTTTTTTATTTTATTTATGCCAGGGGCATATGAACGCCAGATGCATGTGCCCCCTTGTGCAGCTTATGTGGGTACTGGAGAAAAGCCATCTCTCCAGCCCAACACTTTAATTTTTTATTTTATTTATGTGGGGGGGGGCGGAGAAAGAGAGAGAGAAAGAGAATGGGCATGCCAGGGCCTTCACCTGCTGTAAAATTCACTCTAGACACATGTGCCACCTGTGCATCTGGCTTACATGGGTATTGGGGAATCAAACCTGGGTACTTCAGCTTTGCAGGAAAACACTTTAACTGCTAAGCCATCCTTCCAGCCTTCAAATTATTTTTCTCAGCTAAAGACCATTTGTTTGAGCATGAGACTATATCCTGGAGCATGGAATATATCTTAAGAACAAGTAAATTTACTTATGAGCATAAATAAATTTACTTATGAGCAATGAATTTGAGATACCAGAAATGAGACAGTTACTTAGTGTAAGGTTCGGGAGTGACCATGCAAACCACTCTGAGGCAATCAAGCTTTTATTCAAGAAAAGCACGAGCTGCCAGGGCTGCCTTACAAGAGAGGAGCACAGCCTACCTGAGTTCCTCAGGTAGTGGGCTTTATAGGGTCAATTGGGGTAAGGTGAGGAAAGGAAGAGCTTGAACAAGAAAGGTTCCTTTAGGGGAGATCTAAGATAGCCAAGTTGTGACATCAGAACAGCAACCAGGTGATTTACAAAATAAGGGGCCAGGAAACCATGACCTGGGCATTGTTGGCAGGGAGGGGATAATGGCTGGGCAGATTCTTGAGGAATGTGGATAATCCACTTCCTTCTGTATCTGTTTCCATCCAGCTGTCCTTGGTGACTCCATTTTGGGACCTGTCAGACCTAACATTCCAGCCTTTTGTTAATGATAAGAGACAAAGGTTAATTTCTTCGTGCTGACCATAGAGGCAATGAGTTCTTGGATAGGCTGGATAATGTGGTCGATGGGTCTTCCTTCAGGGCAGGTGATGAGGCAGTTCCATGATGGCTAGAGGTGGCAGAGTGGTGAGGTCCATAGTGAGTATGCTCCGTCAGCACCAATGTAGCATGATGTTATGACTTGGTCCTGAATGAAACAGAGACTTCCTTACCATCCCTGTATTGAGCTGGCTTCGGGGCAGCCACTGGTGATATCTGTTATAGAGAAGGTCAGGGAGATGGGCTTTCTGCACCTAGTGAGAGGACGGAAGGAAGAATTAAGGAGCTTGTTATCCTTGTCAACAGCTATGACATCAAAATGCCAGGTGCAAGGGGAGAATGAGCACTCAGAAGCGAGGGATAAAGGGCTTGGGGCAGGAGAGAGGAGGCAGAGGGGCATCAGTGTATTTAAGAGGAACATTCTGGAATCGGGAAAAATAGAAACTCGAGAGAGTTTAAGTTTTAGAGTGTCCTTTGGGGTGTAGATGTACTTATACCTGGATGAAATAGGGTAAGGCTTAAGGAAGGAGGGGGCCTGAGGAATAGCTCTGATTCTGGCTACAGCAAGTGGAGGAGCTCTGGGGTCAGGGTAGGGGAAGTTAATCAGGAACAGGAAGAGGCATAAGGCATAATTTAATGTTAGAGTTAGAGACAGCATCAAATAGGGGAGTCTATTAGTTTGAATCTTTGTTGATATTGTATTGTATTTGCTTGTATTGTATTTTTTAGTTATATTTTCTTACTGGGTGATTAAGACCATGTAGGCTGCCAGAATTAACTATATATTTTAGAGGTCAGTAATGGTGCTATTAAGAGAGACTTTTAGGGACTCACCATTGTCATCTGCTAGGATAAGTCAAGGCCATGCTGACCAAGTGGCCCTCCCTCTTTTGGGAAGCCTAGAGGACTGATTTTCCTCCAATGTGACTCTCCTGTTGCAAATACACTGACTTGGAATTCATCTCTGGGTCTCCATATCCTCTCTGATCCAGAAGATAGGTAACTTACCAGAGGCTAGAAGTTAGCACTGTCCCATCATCTCCTGTGGCCTTCTGACCTAGGGGCAGGAACCAAAATATTGGTTATCCTTTTAACTCCAATGTTTCCAATTGATTTTGGCTTCTACATATGGTTATTAATCACTCAGAGAGACTATACATATCTGATTAGCAAGACAGATTAGTTAAAAAGGTATAGAACATATCTGGTTAGCAAAGCAGATCTGGTTAGAGAATGACACAATAGTTTAAAATCATCCTGATTAGTATGTAAGTTTAGTTGTCAGTTGACAGTGTAAGGTATATCTGGAACATAAGTGTATGCATTCTAGCTTTTAAGTATCTGTCAGTTATAAGTATAGGCAGAACATTTTAGTAGCCCTGAAAATAATATTTTATCAATTATGTTATCAGTAGCTTTAAGGCAATTGATTTAATATAGAAATTGTATGCCAGGCAAAAAGACAAGACAGTATAAAAACTTGGCATCTGTATTTGAAAACAACTTTGGGTAGTCTATATACCAGCATAAGTACCAGTTACTTCCACAAATGGAAGCAGAACAGCATTTTAAGATTATTTTTCTAGGACAGGAAATATGTCTTAAGTATCAATATTTTAAAAATCTTTTTTAAAGTATCAATATTTTTATAAGCAGTGAACTTAAGATACCAAAAATGACACCATTAATTAAGTTAAACCTTGATTGAGACTGATTATACATAGCTAAAGAATAAAATAAAGTTTGGTTATTGTTGAGTTAAGCAAGCCCAATTTTAACATACATTAGAGACATTTTTTTAAATAAGTACCTTTTACCATTGAACAATTAAAATTTTTTTATTATTTTATTTATTTTTGGAGAGAGACACAGAGAGAGACAGACAGAGAGGGAGACAGAGGTGGGCGCACCAGCAGTCTCTCAGCTGCTGTGAACGAAATCTAGATGTGTGCACCCTCTTGTGGTCAAGTGCGGCATTGCGCCCTTGCGTCACTTTGCATCTGGCTAAACATGGGACCTGGAGATTGGAACCGGGTTCTTAGGCTTAGCAGGCAGGCGCCTTAACTGCTAAGCCATCTCTCCAGCCCCCATTGAACAATTTTAATGCTTAACTAAAGAAATGTTTATGACTGTTATATGAAGCTTAGACAAACTATATTAACATTTTTTTATATACAGTGGATTTCCCTAAGACATGGGGAGCTTCCTCAGTTTTCCTAAGAACAAGATTCCAATAAGTTACTTTTTATAAGACTAAGATTATAACCTTATTGATAATCACCCAGCAAAACTAGCATTAACAAGACAAGAACCATCATAAAATTGCAGAGTTTTAGCCAGGCATGGTGATGTATGCTTATTGATAGCCAAAACATCTTATACTTTGTATAAACCAAATTATAATACTTTGATCTCTGGAGAAGTCTGATATTAACAAAAAGTAGGTTCACATATTTAAGGCACATGAGGCTACAAAGAGTAAACTGTGAACAAAAGATCTGCTGACAGAATTTAAAACAAACAAGAAATCTATATTATGTAGTAACATTTTTGGCTTAAATATGAACACATGAAAAATTTTACAATTTTTAAAGTTCATATGAATTGGGATACCTATATGTGTGTGTGTAGTTTTTTTGGAGGGAGGGAGGGAGGGAGAGAGAGAGAGAGAGAGAGAGAGCGAGCGAGAGAGAGGGAGAAAGAGAAAGAGAGAGAATGGGTGCGCCAGTGGCCTCTCAGCCACTGTGAATGAACTCCAGATGTGTGTGCCGCCTTGTGGCGAATGTGTGATATTGTGCCCTTGCATCACTTTTTTGCATCTGGCTAAACATGGGACCTGAAGGTTTGAATGGGAGTTCTTAGGCTTTGCAGGCAGGTGCCTTAACTGCTAAGCCATCTCCCCAGCCCTGTAGTTTTTTTTTAATGAGAAGACTTAGTACTTTTAAAAGCTAAATAAGATGTCCATCCAATCTATAAATCAGTTTCTGAAATTAATTCAGCTGTATCTAACATACCCAGAGCAATTGGATTAAATTGCCGTGATCTAATGAAAAGAGGAGACAAGTCTCATGTAAAGAGAGGGAATGGGCATGCCAGGGCCATTTGCTACTGCGATCTCCAAATGCATGTTCCACTATGTGCATCTGGCTTTGCAAACAAGCACCTTTAACTGCTGAGCCAAAAAGAAACATTTTTAATTTACTCCAAATCAATTTTATAGAACTATAGTGAATTCCAAACATACACAAAATTTCATAACACAATCTATAACTACTCAAACCTTAATTAACTCTATAATTTTGTCTGTGGCACTTTGGTAAACTTGCTCAGTAATGATGTAAGTTAACATCAATGAGTTAAAGTCATGTTTACAATCCGAATACCATAGCAACCTGCTACCAGCCAGGACCATACTTTGTTAGTCTATTAGCCCTAGGCTATTAGTCATTTTCTATCTCAAGAAGTCTGTAATCTGATTAAGTACTTTGTCTTCAACCTTCTGTTTAAGTTTACTCATACCTTCATCCACATACTTTAGTCATACCTTCATCTACATACTTCTACTTTACAATCTATGTAACCACTCTGTAACACTCTTTTTTCACCAAACATTTCTTTAGTCAGTTCAGCTCATCACTACCAACAAAAACTTTCATTGTCTTTACCATAAGACTATTTTTTTTTGTTTGTTTTTTTGAGGTAGGGTCTCACTCTGGCCCAGGCTGTCCTGGAATTAACTATGTAGTCTCAGGGTGGCCTCAAACTCACAGCAATCCTCCTACCTCTGCCTCCCAAGTGCTGGGATTAAAAGCGTGCACCACCATGCCTGGCTTCATAAGACTTAATATGACCATTGAATTTTTTTTTCCTCAAAAGGCTTTTTTATTTAGTAGAGAGAGAGAGAGAGAGAGAGAGGGAGATAGATAGAAGAGAGGCAGAGAGAGAGAGAGAGAGAGAATGGGCACACCAGGGCCTCTAGCCATTGCAAACGAACTCCAGGTGCATGTGCCTCTTGTGCATCTGGCTTACGTGGGTCCTGGAGAATTGAACTGGGATCCTTTGGCTTTGCAGGCAAATGCCTTAACCGCTAAGCCATTTCCTCAGCCCCTCAAAAGGGTTTTTGAATGAACTTTTTAAAATAAAAGAGTAGTTCAGATTTGACTAATACTATTCATCTAGAATAAACATATAGATTTTATCATTTATTGATTTTGGAACTTTGTTTCTTACAACTTTCCTGAAACACACATTTTTTTTAGTATGAAAGCAGATTTGAACATTATTAGAAATTTTAGAAATTTTCTTATAAGCTGAGTATTGAGTACTTTTTAAACATAAATCTTGAGGCTGTTGTCTGTTCGTAGTTCCATAGAAGCATAGAGAGATAAACATAAAACAGTTACAAATTCTTATAAGAAGAAGTCCCCATCTGTTCTCAGTAACTTGGCATCTACCCATTATCATGCTGGGGCTAGGATCCTGAGATTTCCTGTGCCTTTAGCTCCCTGGCTCTGCAAGGCAGGGAGGCTAAGAAAGAGCCATTAGGGATTTTCCTCGGGCAGCATAAACACCAGAGAGATCTGTGTCTTGTCTCTCTGTCCAACAATGAGATTTGTGTGTTAGGCTTCCCTCTTACTCCCAGGGCTACCTGGCCATGTACAGATCAAGCCCTTTAGGGTAAAGCACTAAGTAACACATTGCAGATACATCTGCCAGGAGTGGCCCAGAACTTAAATTATTTTTGATCTACTTTTGTCCCTGGGGAATACAGTGGGACAGCATAACTCCCCAATTACTTTCAGTGTTTCTTCTGGGGGACGCTCAACAGTAAGTTGGCCAAGTAAGTATAGTGGGCTTGGTGGAGAACATCAGTGAAATGTTACTGTTCAGTACAGAAATCATTCTACAGCTTTAGGGCTGTGAGCCACATTTATGCTTATATACACAAATCATTGCAAGTGCACTCTTCATATAGATTCCAAACAACCATTTCCCATTCATTCTTTCAGTCATTCAGAACTATGCATTCTCATTTTAAATTTCTGTTCTATATACAATTCTGGAGACAAAAACCAAACCTTGTTAGTGGGAGCATGATAGAGCAGAGAGAAGGTTGTGCACGCAGAGTGCAAAATTTCAGACTATTTGCCTGTACATTTGCAGAAGTTTTCTAAATCAGTGAGAATTTGGACATCAAAAGTACCATATTTAGGCCATTTGGACCCATTGTCTAGCTTAGATTATGGCCAGGAAGAGTTGCAGAGAAAGATCAGACCACGAAGTTTGATGTTGTCTGTAGCAGACAGCTTCAGGTTCGCTGAGATGAACTTCCAGACCTGGCACAGTTATGGAGGAAGGGATATTATTTATTGAAGCTTACAGATCCAGGGGAAGTTCCATAATGGCAGGAGAAGCGGCCTGCTCTTCATAGGACCAGGCAAGAGAGAGAAAAAATCCAACCAGGCACACAGCACACAGAGCAAAAACTACAGCCAAAAACCACAGCACACTTCGGGAACTCCAATTAGGCACACTTTGCATATCTTTACAATGGAATCTCAAACCATCACCACACCTTTAGACTGGCCCCCAGTGACTAGTAAGGTGATTGCAGAAGCAAACTACAAACTAATAAAACATTGAATATATTGGGGGCCATATATTCAGACTACCACATTGTCCAAGAGTCATAGAGGTTTTAAGTTCTTGAGGAGACAGGAAAAGAGCAAAGTGAGGGTGAGAGAAAGGAACCAGGGCTTAAGCTGGGTTTACACAGAATAGCAGTGTGACCCCTTGGCCGGTTAGGGTGAACAGGGCCTGCACCTCCCACGTGGGCAGAGGCCATACAGGTCACAACTGTCGGCTTTTTAGCCTGTTAGTGGGCAAGGCAGGCACCTGTGCGCCTGATGGCGAAAAAGGCTGCCAGTGAAAGATGAGACCTGAGGAGGGAGAGGGAGAGTGTCCTGAGATGGTGCAACCAAACCAAAAGGCACCCCTTAGGGTATGGTAGACCAGAGAGCGAGAGACCCAAGGTGTTGAGAGTGCGTCTTTCTTGAAACCTGGGGTTGGGGCCCAGAAGCGGCCAAGGGGTGTAGTTTGGTGTGCCGGCACAGCTTCCATGTGGAGGGATTCAACCTGAGAGCAGGCCAACCTGAGAGGGACACTTATCAAGATGGAGGGAGGAGATGAAGGGAAGAAGGGTGAGGCTGAATTGTGATGAGTGAGAAGGCTGGTATTAGGCGGAGATGGTCCGAAGCTGTCAGAAGGTAAATGGCAGCTCAGTGGTCTGGTCAGGGGAAAGGAGGTCTGGCCACCCAAGAGGGCAACTGGAAGCCTCTTATCTGAGTCACAGCACCAGAGGTAAGGTTCAGAAGTGACCACAACCACGCAAACTACTCTGAGTCAAAGATGAAAGCTTTTATTCGGGAAAAGCATGAGCTGCCAGGGCAGGCTCACAAGAGAGGAGCACATCCTACCTGAGTTCCTCAGGTCATGGGCTTTATAGGGTCAATTGGGGTAAGGTGAGGAAAGGAAGAGCTTGAACAAGAAAGGTTCTTTTAGGGGAGATCTAAGATAGCCAAGTTGTGACATCAGAACAGTGACCAGGTGATTTACAAAATAAGGGGCCAGGAAACCGTGACCTGGGGGCATTGCAGGCAGGGAGGGGTTAATGGCTGGGCAGTTCCTTGAGGAATGTGGATAATCCACTTCCTTCTGTATCTGTTGCCATCCAGCTGTCCTTGGTGACTCCATTTTGGGATGTATCCCACCTAACACTTAACTATTTGATTGTACGTACAAGAGTAGAGTCTATTCAGACGTGGAGTCACAGGCATTTAATTCCAGCACTTGGGAGGCAGAGGTAGGAGGATTGCTGTGAGTTGGCTTGGTGGTGCGCACTGTTTGACAACCAATGCTTCTAGCTTAATCTTGGATAACAATTAATCTGATGTATATAAGAAATTTATTAACATTATCAGTGACTTAAAATTGATGAATCTTAGGCAAGCTATCCCAACATACTTAACAGGAGGATAACAATTACAATGACTGAAATTAAATCACTTAAATGATTAAACCTAGTGATGACCACTTGATAGAATTAACATAAGTAAAATAGGCATTATCTTTAAAGTCATAATGTTCTTAGGTATTGGAAACTAAAACACTTATAAATGAACCTTTACCTTAAGACTCAGTTTTCCCAATAGTTAATGTCTTGGCAAATAAAGAAACAGTTAACTTGGCTGAGTACTTTAAAACCAGTTAATTTTTTTTAAATTGGGTTTCTCTATTTTATTTTATTTTATTTTATTTTATTTTATTTTATTTTATTTTATTTTATTTTTTTTATTTTATTTTTTTTTGTTTTTTTTTGGTTTTGCGAGGTAGGGTCTCACTCTGGTCCAGGCTGACCTGGAATAACTATGTAGTCTCAGGGTGGCCTCGAACTCTCGGCGATCCTCCTACCTCTGCCTCCCGAGTGCTGGGATTAAAGGCGTGTGCCACCACGCCCGGCTCTTTTATTTTATTTTAGATATTTCCTTCTCACCTAACAGCTAAGTAAGTAGAAAATTTAAAGTTAAGATAGCAGAGTATAAAAAATGAAGTGGATGATAGAGAACTCTCTGGATATTTGAATCAAAGACCATTTCCAGTCAACTGGAGCTCTTTTTGTTGTACCTTTTAGGTTTGTTTAATCATTTTACTGACATTCAATATAATTCACACAATGAACAATTCATGTATTTAACATGGCCAGTGGTAAAAGCCAGTTTTTATATCCCCTAAACCATGAACAAATTCGTATCAGTGAGCTGTTAATGAGTGAACCTTAACCATAAGACTCAATTTCTCCACTAGTTAATTAATACCTCTAATTTACTGAGAGCCTTAAACTTTATTTTATAACCTTTATTTTATTTTTTAGTTTTATTTTTTTGGTTTTCTGAGGTAGGGTCTCACTCTAGCTCAGGCTTACCTGGAATTCACTATGTAGTCTCAGGGTGGCCTTAAACTCATGGCTATCCTCCTACCTCTGCCACTACGCTTGGCTTTTTATAACCTTTAAATCATGAACAAATTCATCATGAACTGTTGGACTTAGTTTGCCTACTAGTTGAAACTTTGGCATCAAGTAAACATATTTTAGATTTTATACATTTAAATGTTTCAATGGAGTTTCCCTTCCCTGTGCAACCTTTGTTATTACTATGATCTCCTTTTGATGTTTATCCTTACTTTTTTCCTTTTCTATCTCCCTTTTTGTTCTTTTCTGCTTCCCTTTCTTTTAAAAAATTTTAATTTTATTTTAATTTATTTTTTATTGACAACTTCCTTAATTTTAGACAATATCCCCTGGTACTTCCTTCTCTCCCCCCCACGTTCCTCTTTGAAACTCCACTCTCCATCATATCCCCTCCCCCTCTCAATCAGTCTCTCTTTTAATTATGATGGCCTTGTGTAGGTAGTTTCAGGCATGGAGAGGTCATGGATATCCAGGCCATTTTGTGTCTGGAGAAGAGAGAGAGAATTGATGTGCCAGGGGCCTCAGCCATTGAGATTGAACTCCAGACGTGTGTGCCACCTTGTGTGACCTTGTTCTTGCCTTACCTTTGTTCATCTGTCTTACATGGCATATGGAGAGGTGAACATGGGTCCTTAGGCTTCGCAGTCAAGTGTCCTAATTGCTATGCCATCTCTCCAGCCCCTTCTTCCTTCCCTCCTCCCTTCCCTCTGCCCTTTTTTCCCTTCTCTTTTCTCCCTCTCATCCCCTCCCCCTTTCCTTTTCTTTCTTTTCTTTTTCTTTCCTTGAGACAGTGTCTAGCTATAGTGCAGGTTTGTCTTAGATGTTCTGTTTTCTTTCCTTTGCTTCCCAACTCTGGGATTATAGACATGTGCCATCAAACTGGTGATTTTTTAAATTCTTTTTGGTTTTTCGAGGTAGCGTTTCACTCTAGCTCAGGCTGACCTGGAATTCACTATGTAGCATCAGGGTGGCCTCAAACTCAAGGCAATCCTCCTACCTCTGCCTCCCAAGTGCTGGCATTAAAGGCATGTGCCACCACGCCTGGCCAAACTGGTCACTTTTAAAAGAAGTTTTTATTTTTTTATTTGCAAGTAGAGACAGGAGAGAGAGAGAGAGAGAGAGAGAGAGAGAGGAGGGAGGGAGGGAGGGAGGGAGGAGAGAGAGAAAGAAAATGGGTGCTCCAGGGCCTCTAACCACTGCAAATTAACTCCAGATGCTTGCACCATTTTGTGTATCTGGCTTTTATGTGGGTACTGGGAAATTGAACCTGGGTTTTTAGGCTTTTCAGGCAAGCACCTTAACTTCTGAGCCATACTTAACTTTTTTTCAAAATAAAAATAAGAAATTAGCCTGTCGTGGTGGCGCACGCCTTTAATCCCAACACTTGGGAGGCAGAGGTAGGAGGATCGCTGTGAGTTCGAGGCCACCCTGAGACTACATAGTAAATTCTAGGTCAGCCTGGACCAGAATGAGACCCTACCTTGAAAAACCACAAACAAACAAACAAACAAACAAACAAACAAACAAACAAATAAATAAATAAATAAATAAATAAGGGCTGGAGAGATTGCTCAGTGGTTAAAGGCACTTGCTTACAAAGTCTGAATGGCCCAAGTTTGATTCCTCAGTACCCACATAAAGCCAGACTTACAAAGTGGCACATGTTCTGGAGTTCATTTGTAGCAGCAAAAGACCTTGGCCAAGTGTGTCCACATTGTATCTCTTTCTGCTCCCAATTGTAAATAAAATAACAAATAGTTAAAAAAATTAAACATAGTTTCCTAATTGTAATTCATACCCTCTATCTCCTAGGAATTGAACCAAAGCAATTAAACATGCTTAGCAAATACCCTACCACTTAGCTATATTCCTGTATGTATGTATGTATGTATGTATGTATGTATGTATGTATTTTATTTTACTCTTTTTAGTTTTTTTTTAATTAAATTTTTTTTTGACAGCTTCTTCAATTGTAGACAATATCCCATGGTACTTCCCTCCCCCCACTTTCCCCTTTGAAACTTCATTCTCCATCATATCCCCCCCTCAATCAGTCTCTGTTTTCAGTTTGATGTCATGATCTTTTCCTCCTATAATAAGTGCTGGCATTAAAGGCATGTGCCACCACGCCTGGCCAAACTGGTCACTTTTAAAAGAAGTTTTTATTTTTTTTATTTGCAAGTAGAGAGGAGAGAGAGAGAGAGAGAGAGAGAGGAGGGAGGGGGAGGGAGGAGGAGAGAGAGAAAAGAAAATGGGTGCTCCAGGGCCTCTAACCACTGCAAATTAACTCCAGATGCTTGCACCATTTTGTGTATCTGGCTTTTATGTAGGTACTGGGAAATTGAACCTGGGTTTTTAGGCTTTTCAGGCAAGCACCTTAACTTCTGAGCCATACTTAACTTTTTTTCAAAATAAAAATAAGAAATTAGCCTGTCGTGGTGGCGCACGCCTTTAATCCCAACACTTGGGAGGCAGAGGTAGGAGGATCGCTGTGAGTTCGAGGCCACCCTGAGACTACATAGTAAATTCCAGGTCAGCCTGGACCAGAATGAGACCCTACCTTGAAAAACCACAAATAAATAAATAAATAAATAAATAAATAAATAAATAAGTAAATAAATAAATAAATTAGGGCTGGAGAGATTGCTCAGTGGTTAAAGGCACTTGCTTACAAAGTCTGAATGGCCCAAGTTTGATTCCTCAGTACCCACATAAAGCCAGACTTACAAAGTGGCACATGTTCTGGAGTTCATTTGTAGCAAAAAGACCTTGGCCAAGTGTGTCACATTGTATCTCTTTCTGCTCCCAATTGTAAATAAAATAACAAATAGTTAAAAAAATTAAACATAGTTTCCTAATTGTAATTCATACCCTCTATCTCCTAGGAATTGAACCAAAGCAATTAAACATGCTTAGCAAATACCCTACCACTTAGCTATATTCCCAGTATGTATGTATGTATGTATGTATTTTATTTTACTCTTTTTAGTTTTTTTTTTAATTAAATTTTTTTTTGACAGCTTCTTTAATTGTAGACAATATCCCATGGTACTTCCCTCCCCCCACTTTCCCCTTTGAAACTTCATTCTCCATCATATCCCCCCCTCAATCAGTCTCTGTTTTCAGTTTGATGTCATGATCTTTTCCTCCTATAATGATGATCTTGTGTAGGTAGTGTCAGGCACTGCAAGGTCATGGATATCCAGGCCATTTTGTGTCTGGGGGAGCACATTATAAGGAGTCCTACCCTTCCTTTGGCTCTTACATTCTTTTTGCCCCCTTTTCCGCAATGGACCCTGAGCCTTGGAAGGTGTGTTTGAGATGTTTCAGTGCTGAGCACTCCTCTGTCCCTTCTTCTCAGCACCATGGTGCCTTCTGAGTCATCCCAAGGTTGCCACCATCTGAAAAGAGAAGCTTCTCTAACCATAGGTGAGAGTAACATTAATATATGGGTGTGGACATTAAGGGAAGTGCTTACTGAGCAGTTTGGTGAGCATAGTATATATATTTAGCCAGACACCAGCAGACATTACACCCGTAGGGCTCATGACTATACCTGTCATAGGTTTTCAGTATCAGGGATGTATTCCCTTCCATGGAGTGGGCCTCCAGTCCAATTAGAGAGTGGTTGGTTTCCCCCATAAGAGACATGCCACTGTTGTACCCATTGGCTTATTTGGCCTGGCTGTCCAAATTTAAAGCTTGCAGTGTCCACTGTTGTGTTTTCTCTCTCCCATTGAACTGCATGCAGCATAGCTTTTTCCAACTTTCTGTTAGCTTGTCTACCTGGAGGAGGCTTTCAGCTTTTTTTTTTTTTTTTTCCTGAGGTAAGGTCTCACTGTAGTTCAAGCTGACCTGAAATTCCCTCTGTAGTCTCAGGGTGGCCTCGAACTCATGACAATCCTCCAGGGAAGCAAAGGAAAGTAAACAGAATGTCTAAGGCAAGCCTGCACTATAGCTAGATACTGTCTCAAGGAAAGAAAAAGAGAAAGGGAAGAAAGAAAAGGAAAGGGGGAGGGGATGAGAGGGAGGAAAGAGAAGGGAAAGAAGGGCAGGGGGAAGGGAAGGAAGAAGGGGCTGGAGAGATGGCATAGCAGTTAAGAGGCTTGACTGTGAAGCCTAAGGACCCAAGTTCACCTCTCCAGATTCCATGTAAGACAGATGCACAAAGGTGAGGCAAGCACAAGGTCATACATGCAGACAATCCTCTGCCTCACAAGTGCTGGGATTAAAGGCCTGCTCTACCATTCCTGGCTTTGATCATACTTTTAATTTTTCTAACTTTCTTTTTTTAAAAAATATTTTATTTATTTATTTATTTGATAGAGAAAGAGGGAGAGAGAGAGATAATTAGAATGGGTGTGCCAGGGCCTGTAGCCACTGCAAACGAACTCCAGATATATGCACCACCATGTTTATTTGGCTTATGTGGGACATGGAGAACCGAACCTGGGTCCTTAGGCTTTGGAGGAATGCGCCTTAACTGCTAAGCCATCTTTCCAGCCCCTCTTTCTAACTTTCTTTAATTGAGAGTGAGAAAGGGCACACCAGGGCCTATTGCCACTGCAAACAAACTCTAGACACATGCCATGTGCATGTGGCTTACACAGGTTCTGGGGTATTGAACCTGGGCCCTCAGGATTCACAGGCAAGTGTTGTATCCACTGAACCATGTCTCCAGCTGTTGTTTTTTTCTTTTGAGGCATAGTTTATAGAATATACTGTAAGAGAGCAGTAAGCTGGGTAGTACTTGAGTACTGCCTGCTCAATTTCTCTAACCTTATGTACATATTTAACACTTGTTACACTTTTCCATATTGTAGTTGGATGTTTGATGGTTGAAAAATACTGTTGTTTAATATATAAGCATATTAATTTGTCAATTTTTTTTTTGTTGTTTTTTCCAAGTAGGGTCTCACTGTGGCCCAGGCTGACCTGGAATTCACTCTGTATTCTCAGGGTGGTCTTGAACTCACGGTGATCCTCCTACCTCTGCCTCTCGAGTGCTGGGATTAAAGGTGTGCACCACCACACCAGGCTTTTTTTTTCTTTTTCTTCAAGGTAGGGTTTCACTCTAGTCCAGGCTGATGTGGAATTCACTATGTAGTCTCTGGGTAGCCTCAAACTCATGGTAATCCTCCTACTTCTGCCTCCCAAGTATGGGGCTTAAAGGCATGCGCCACTATGCCCAGCTAATTTGTCAATCGACAAGAATATTAATAAGTTTTTAATGTTGTGTTTCAGAAAGCTGAAGTTGATGGTAGTTTAAGTGATAGCCACATATCCCCTCCAGCCAAACGCACTTTGAAGCAACCTGATTCTGTTTGCAAAGACAAATCAAAATCACGAAGTACTGGTCAGCGAGAGGAATGGAACATATCAACTGGTCAGGCCAGGTGAGAAGGGACAACTGGTTGGGTGTTTTTTATGAATTCATGGATTATTTGATGAGATTCAGGGCTGATATGAATGTTAATTTTCTGAACTTTTTGTTTTGTTTTCTTGAGCTAGGATCTTACTCTAGCTTTGGCTTACTTGAAACTCACTCTGTAGTCCCAGGCTGGCCTTGAACTCATAGTGATTTTCCTACTTCTGCCTCCCCAGTGCTGGGATTAAAGGTGTGTGACATCACGCCCTGCTTCTTAATTTTCAAACAAGTGTCTTAAGTACTTATGTATGTATTTATATAGCTTATATCAAACTTATTTTTATTGTAGTATTTTATTAATTTCTTCACATGTTATAAAGTGGATTTGTTTTATAAAGATATGATGTAACAAACTATTATTTTTCAAAATATTGTTTATTTATTTGTTTTTTTGTTTTTGAGGTAAGGTCTCACTGTAGCCCAGGCTGACCTAGAATTCACTATGTAGTTTCAGGGTGGCCTCATACTCATGGCGATCCTCCTATATCTGCCTCCTGAGTGCTGGGATTAAAGGCGTGTGCCACCATACCCTGCCACTTTTAAATTATTTTAAATTTTATTTATTTATTTATTTATTTTGGTTTTTCGAGGTAGGGTTTCACTCTGGTCCAGGCTTACCTGGAATTAACTATGTAGTCTCAGGGTGGCCTTGAACTCACGGTGATCCTCCTGCCTCTGCCTCCCACGTGCTGGGATTAAAGGCGTGCACCACCACGCCCGGCTTAAATTTTTATTTATTTGAGAGAGAGAGAGAGAGAGAGAGAGAGAGAGAGAGAGAGAGAATGAAAATTGGGCCTCTAGCCAGTGCAAACAGACTCCATTTTGTACATGGATACTGGGGAGTTGAACCTGGATCCTTAGACTTCGTAGGCAAGCACTTTAATTGCTAAGCTATCTCTTTAGCCCTACTAAAATATATTTTCATGGGTCTTGAATGTGCCGTCATATTTATAGCTCAAAATTTTGAGTAAACACAGATTTAGATTTATAAGTTTGCTTGAAAAACACTGTTATATTTGAATCAATGTAGTAAAATGTAATGAAAATTTATTTAAAAAAAACTTAATATTATGTGTTTATCTGTGTTCATGGGTGTGCATGTGCTGTAGCATGTGTGGAGGTCTGAGGACCACCTTGGTGTATTTGTCCTTTCCCTCCAACCTGTTTGAGACAGAGTATCCCTTGTTATTTTGTTTTTTCCACTTTTTGTGCCCCAGTTTAGCTGACCTTGGAGTTTCCATATGCTTCAGGCTCCACCTCCCATTGCTCTAGAGGCCTTGGGATCACATACACACAAGTGGGTGCTAAGGGGGTTGAGCTTAGGTTGACAGGATTGTAAGCAAGTACCTTTAGCCACTGAGCTATATCCCAGCCCAGTCTTAACTAAGTGTAATGAATTTTTTTTTCTTTTCCATTCTAGCCCAGACTGACCTAGAATTCACTATGTAATCTCAGGCTGGCCTTAATCTTACAGCGATCCTCCTACCTTTGCCTCCCAAGTGCTAAGTTTAAAGGCATGTACTACCATGCCTGGCATAAAAAAATCTTTTTGTCTCTTACCCTGTTTTCATCTTCAATTTGCTTTGTGTGCTTGGCTTAGAATATAAAAAACCCTAATTTTGTTCATTTTCAAAGCACATGGTAAAACTTAATATGTAGTATGCATAGATGAAAGATTTAAACTGCAATCTGAATCTTAGCTTTTTTTCTTCAAGTCTTTGATGTAGAAGTAGTGATCATATGTAGACTATCAATAAAAAGACCTTTGTCTTCATTTTTTTTTTTTTTTTTTTTTTGATGTAGGGTCTCATTCTTGCCTAGGCTGACCTAGAATTCACTATGTAATCTCAGGGCAGCCTTGAACTCATGGTAATCCTCCTCTTCTGCCTCCTGAGTGCTGGGATTAAAGGCATGCACCACCAAACCCAGTTTTCCTCCTCCTCCTTTTTTTTTTTTTTTTTTTGTTTTGCGAGGTGGGGTCTCACTCTGGTCCAGGCTGACCTGGAATCCTCCTCCTTTTTTAAAAATATATTTTATTTATTTATTTGAGAGAGGGAAAGAGGCTTAGAGAGAGCGAGCGAGTGAGTGAGCGAGCGGGGGAGGGAGAGAATGGGTATGTTAGGGCCTCCAGTCACTGCAAATGAATTCCAGATGCATGTGCCCCTTTGTAAATCTGGCTTACGTTGGTCCTGGAGAATCCAACCAGGATCTTTTGGCTTTGCAGGCAAATGCCTTAACTGCTACGCCATCTCTCCAGCCCAGTTTTCTTTTTCTTTTTTTTTTTTTTTTTTTTTTTGGGGCGGGTAGGGTCTCACTGTGTCCCAGGCTGACCTGGAATTAACTATGTAGTCTCAGAGGGTACCCTTGAACTCATGGCAATCCTCCTACCTCTATCTCCCGAGTGCTAGTTTTAAAAGCGTGTGCCTGGCCCCAGTTTTCATTCCTCCTTTTAAGTCTTGAAAGTCACCTCAAACTCATGGCAGTCATCCTACTTCAGTCTACTGTGTGCTGAAGCTGAAGGCTATGTGCACCATAACTGGCTTGAAGACTAAAAAAATTTTTTTAAATTAATTAGGAGCTTTGATGTATGGACAAATCATGTGTTGGTCCCATTCCCCTCATATTATTCTATTATGTACCCTCCTCCCTGCCCCCTTGCAGATTTTTTTTTTTTTTTTTTTTTTGGTTTTTCGAGGTAGGGTCTCACTCTGGTCCAGGCTGACCTGGAATTAACTATGTAGTCTCAGGGTGGCCTCGAACTCTTAGCGATCCTTCTACCTCTGCCTCCCGAGTGTTGGGATTAAAGGCGTGCGCCACCACGCCCGGCTCCTTGCAGATTTTTTAATCTTCAAGTAGGAGGTAGGAGGATCACCGTGAGTTCTAGGCAAACCTGAGACTACATAGTGAATTCCAGGTCAGCCTGGGCTAGAGCAAAACCTTATCGTGGAAAAAAAAAACCACCAAACCAAAACAAAAAAATTTATTTGCGAGTGGGGGAGAAGGGGGATGGGCATACCATGGTCTCCTTCACTGTAACTCCAAATACATACATCACATTTTGTTTTTGACTTTATTTACTTGGGTGCTAGAGAATTGTACCTGGGCTGACCAGCTTTGCAAGCAAGCACTTTTAACTGCTGAGCCATCTCCTCAGCCCTTGGAAGATGTTTTAATTTCATATATGTAAGTAAATTCTGGAGAAATAGTTCCATTAAAAATAAAATCAGGGTGCTCCTACACCGGAGCTGAGATAGCTTAAGTAGTGTTTGTATGTGTGTGTAGGCTGTGGCAGGTGTGTGGTGGATGGCTTGGTTGATGCTAGTGCTCAAGGGATGGTGCTGGTTGAGAACCCAGCTGCTCCTTACCTCCTTGTGTCTTTTCCTGAAAGGACTCCTATATCTCTTACAAATGCTTGAGAAAGAACAGTGAAGGTCGGAATAAAGACTCCATCACACAGCTGCATACATAGTCACTGTTGAAGCAAATGTCTACCTATTTGACAGTCTTGGTGTATTTAAATTTTTTTGAGTTTTAAGTATTAAGCCTATTTGAGAGCCTTTGGACAATAAGCAGTTATATGAAGACCCTGATCCTAAAGTCATATCCCAGGATGCAGAGACCATAAATAGAATCAGACTCACAAAGCTCTGAAAGACATTAATGTGAGTGGCCAAGAATTGAGGCATCTCTTTCATCACCAGTGCAGAGGTCATCAGTGTCTTCACACAGTGTGCAGCAAGTTCAGACTGATGGAGAACCTGAAATGGTTTAGAGAATCCAGAACACATGTGCTAGGATTAATGGTATCTGCACCTACCCCCAACTTTGAATCATGTTCAGCAACAGATCTGAATGCCACCCAAGATGAACAGCGGGACAAGCTTGCATAGTAGGTTGGGCAGGTCAGGCTCCCCAAAGGGAAGTTCCCACATAAATAGGAAATAAGGCCAGGATGGCTGTTCTCATAGTCAGGTGGACCCAGGTCTTCATCTAGGACTGGTGCTTCTACAAGCTCCACTGTGATGGAAATAGCTTGTGTATCTGTTGCATGTCTGCCAGGAGAGGAGAAAAGTGCAGACTGGTTTGAGCATTTAGCAGTTTCGCCTAGATTTCCAGTTCATGACCTCTTGCACTGATGCAGCATTCACACAGAACCCATGGATGGGAGTACCAGACCCTCCATGCACATGAAGGCTGCCACTGATCACTTGCAGGAGCAGATCTCAAAGCTTATGGAACAGATCAAGATTGCACACAGCCGGGGACAACAACGTTGCTGAGTACTTGAAGCTTGGGACAGTACAGACAATCATCAGGCTGCCTGCATGAAGCAGGCGTCTGAGAAGAAGCATAGAAATCTGCCAAACTGTTCTCCAGCTACAGAAAAAGCTTGAGCACCTCCACCAGAAGCTCTGCGAGGTAGAGCAGAATGGGCTCCCTCAGCAGCCGAAGGAGATCTTTAGGGACATGCACCAAGGTCTGAAGGATATGGGAACAAAGGTGACTGGCTTCAGTGAAGGTATCAAAGGTGGATTTTCCAGCTTTCCTCAGACTACCCATTCAGCTGCAGGAGTCTAGGTCTCAAAGCCCAGAGAGATCACCACATTGATTTGGAACAAATTTGGCAGTGTAGACAACATCCCTAACCTGAAGGACTGTTAGAGGAAGGGCAAGTGGATGATGCAGGGAAAACTTTGGGGGTAATTTCAAACTTTCAGTCAAGCCTATAATATAGTAGTGAGGAAGATTGTTCTAGTGCTACTTCAGGCTCTGTAGTAGCCAATAGCACTACAGAAGGGCATGGCTGTGGGAACATCCAGCTCCAAAACAAATACTCTGGACATGGCAGAGCTTAGGGTTTGATGTACTAATACCTGGTGATCCATGAGGTCCCAGAAACCCAGGCCTGACTGGAGGAATCCTTTGAGACCCTCAAGGAACATGAGAAAGACTACTCCTTAATAAAATGCAGACCTTGCAGGAGGAACAATATAGATGTGAACAAATAAAATAACTAAATGACTAATAGAACTTCAGAAAATGAAATCTTTTACTTAAAGCAGGAATTGGCCAGCATAGTAGAAAAAATTGCATATCCATCCTGTGAACAGGCCTGAGAAATCCAGGAAGCCCTTGAAGCATGACAGACCTACATCTCCAAGCTAGAACTTCAACATCAGCAGCAATAGTAGGTTATAGAGCTGGAAGGGCTGGAGAATGCCTCCACCTGGGACCTTTTGGTCAAACTCACCATGATCCTCTTGGGTGTCATGGTAGTCCTCTTGATCTTTTTTTAAAAATTTATTTATTTATTTATTTATTTATTTATTTATTTATTTAGTTATTCATGTATTTATTTATTTATTTATCACAGAGAGAGAGAGAGAGAGAGAGAGAGAGAGAGGCAGATAGATGGAAATAGAGAATGGGTGTGCCAGGGCCTGCAGCCACTGCAAATGAACTTCAAACGCATGTGTCCCTTGTGCATCTGGCTTACATGGGTCCTGGGGAATCGAACTGGGGTCCTTAGGCTTTGTAGGCAAGCACCTTCTAAGCCATTTCCTCAGCCCCTCTTGATCTTTTTGTCCACAGTAGCCAACTGTGTGGTCCACCTCATGAAAACTCACAAAAGGACATTCAGCACTTTTATTTCTTGTGGCTTTCATTGCCTTTCTCTGGAAGCACTGGGTTGTTCTTTTCAGCTATGTGGACTCATTCTTCTCACCCTCAGTGATACTCACGAGAGAGCAGTGTTCCTCACCCTCTGCCCAGTGCATGTTGTGAGAGCTATACTGCAACAGAACAATTGTGAAGTTTTCTTTCTACAAGGGAGTTGACTGAATGTATTTATAACAGTTTTCTTCAAGAAACACAATTGCAACAGTATCGTTTTAGATTTTATTCAAAAGCTTTTTTTTTTTTTTTTTTTTTTTGGCAAATCTTAGAATGCAAATCTTAAAACAGTCCTTTAACATGAACCAACTATCTGCAGCACCCTGAGGGCATTCTGAATAGAGACGTGAAGGACTATACTAAAGCCCACTCAAAAGATACAAAGACCTGACTTGTGAAGTCTCACTACATTCCATGTTGGAATTTTTGGATTCAAGGTGGATGAATATATCTCCTTGACTTTCTCACACTAACCCTGGAAATATCACCTCTGAGCCTGTGCCCTTTCCTAGCTTTGCCAGAATGCAGAAGTGAGAGTTCCAAGCCTACAGCATCACTACTGCCCTATACAGTAATGAGAAGTAGCATTTAGCAAATTTCTTTGGCCACACTTTTAAGGTTGTTTCCCCCCCCAACCCTCCAATCTTACTTTAGCCCAGGCTGATCTGGAATTTATTATGCAGTCTCAGACTGGCCTTGAACTCATGGCAATCCTCTTACTTCAGCCTCCGAAGTGTTGGGATTAAAGGCATGTGCCACTAAATCCAGCTCTTTTATTTATTTATTTATTTATTTATTTATTTATTTATTTATTTATTTGCAAGCAGAGGGAGGTGGGGAGCAGGGAGAGAATGGGTGCTCTAGGTTCTCCAGACACATGTGCCACTGTGTATCTGGCTTTATGTGGGTACTGGGGACTTGAACCTGGGTTGCTGGGTTGTTAGGCTAAGCCATCTCTCCAGCCACCCCTTTTTTTTTTTTTTTTTTTTTGGTTTTTCGAGGTAGGGTTTCACTCTGGTCCAGGCTGACCTGGAATTAACTATGTAGTCTCAGGGTGGCCTTGAACTCTCAGCGATCCTCCTACCTCTGCCTCCCGAGTGCTGGGATTAAAGGCGTGCGCCACCACGCCCGGCTCACCCCCTTTTTTTATTTGCAAGTTCTGGCCATTCTTGAGTCTCTGTTCCCTTATGGAACTGGATATTATAGATGCACATGGTCATGCCCAGCTATTTGTTTTTGTGTCCTAGGCACCTCTCAGGCATCCTTTGGCCCTCATGCTTGCACAGGAAGTGCTCCTAACTGTTGAGTCATCTCTCCAGCCCTGTTTTTCCTTTTTAAGATGGAAGCTGGGCATGGTGGCTTATGCCTTTAATCCCAGCACTCAGAGGCAGAGGTAGGAGGATGGCCTTGAGTTTGAGGCCACCCTGAGACTACATAGAGAATTCCAGGTCAGCCTGAGCTAGAGTGAGACCCTACCTCAAAAAACAAAACAAAACAAAACAAAATTATGCCAGGCATGGTAGTATACACCTTTAATCCCAGCACATGGGAGGCAGAGATAGGAGGATCACCATGAGTTCGAGGCCACTTTGAGACTACATAGTGAATTCCAGGTCAGCCTGCACTAGTGTGAGCCCTACCTCAAAATAAATAAATAAATAAATAAATAAATAAATAATAACAATAAATAATAACAATAAAAAATTAGAAAAGTATGCAGTTGGGTCCTACCTCAGCCTCCAGTATCCATGACAGGTGTAAGCCTCCACACCCAGCTAGCCCTCATGTTTTGATGATTTTTAAATGTCTTTGTAATGACTGTATTTCTCTTACCACAGTGAAATGGAAGATTCAGGAAATGTCTTGAGAAATCATTTGTCATTTAAGGTGTATAATAAAATATCTTGAAGGAAATTATTAAATTATATTGATGTTTAAGAATCCTTTTTCTGGGCTGGAGAGATGGCTTAGAGGTTAAGGTACTTGCCTGCAAAGCCAAAGATCCTAAGTTCCGATTCCCCAGGACCCACATAAGCTAGATGCAGAAAGTAGTGCATGTATCTGGAGTTTGTGTGCAGCAGCTGGAGGTCCTCGCATGCCCATTCTCTCTCTGTCTCTCTCAAATAAATAAATAAAAATATTAAAAAAAGAATCCTTTTTTCCTTTACAGTTTTTTTGAATAAATTTGTCATAGTTTGAAATTTACTTTGTCAGTGAAACTAGTAGTGCATTGTGAATGCTACTTATGGTCTCAGTTAATTTATGCTGTATGTTAAACCTTACCTTTTCATGGGATCTTAATTTATAGTTGATAACAAAGTAAACTCAATTTGTCATTTGTTATTAGAGCTTCTCTTGAAATAATGGAATGCTTCTTAGGTGGTATATTTCATCAGTTAATGTTAGAGTAAAAATGTTATTTTGAAAAACATACATTAGCATTGTAAAGCTTAACAACTTCTACATTATTTAATTTCTTGCTTATCTAAAGAAGTGTTGATATGATGATTTTATTCTAGGTTAACTTCTCAGCCTGGTGCTACATTACCAAACGGACATAGTACCTTATGTGAGTATTCAGCTATGAAACTGATTACCGTTGACATTTGCACAATCATGTTAGATTAAGCATGAAAGTGGAAGAAAATAGAATGATTTACTTTTTATTATATTTTGTTTTGTAGTACTGGATATTGAGCTCAGCACTGCCTGCATAATAACACCAGTTTCCTACCATGCAGCAACATTCTCCCAGCCCTTAGACTGATTTAATAGTATGCTTAGCATATAGTTGGAAATGATTTGATCTCAGTCATAACAATAATAAGCAGTTGCTAAATCTGATAAGCCAATATAACAAATAAATATTATTATAAACGTAGCAATATTAAATTAATAAAACTATATAAATGCTGGGCACAGGCCTTTAATTTCAGCACTCGGGAGGCAGAGTATGAGGATTGCTCTGAGTTCAAGGCCAGCCTGGGGCTACAGAGTTGAGTTTCAGGTCAGCTGGGGCTAGTGTGAGGCCCTAATTTTAAACAAACAAACAAACAAACAAAAAAATATTTAAATGTTTACTTTGAATTTTTGTAGCTTTTAAAAGTAATATATTTTCCTTTTCTTTTTTTCTGTACTGTGTGCTTTTAAATGGAAATACCTCTCTTGTAGCCCTTCATAGCCATCCTCTTGAGGGAGAAAAGAAGGGAGATGGAGATCTTTCATGTATAAATGGTGACATGGAAGTCAGAAAAAGTTGTCGTTCCAGGAAAAACAGATTTGAAAGTGTGAACCAGAGCTTATTATTTGATCAATTAGTAAATAGGTATGTGTGACAATTACCTTCTTGTTGCTTAAATCAAAACGTCCAATTAGAATCAGCTGATGGGAGGAAAGGGTTTATTTTGGCTTATAGTCTCAATGGGTAGTTTCATCATGGCATGGCAGAGCAGATAGCAGGGCATCACATTTTGTAGCATCTGGGAAGTAGCAGTAAGACTGGGCTAGCTTTGACCACTCAATGGACTGGGCTAAACCTGAAGATCCAAACCTTGGGCTGGAGAGATGGCTTAGCGGTGAAGCGTTTACCTGTGAAGACTAAGGATCCCGGTTCAAGGCTCAGTTCCCCAGTACCCACATAAGCCAGATGCATAAGGTGGTGCATGCATCCGGAGTTTGTTTGCAGTGGCTGGAGGCACTGTTGTGCCCATTCTCTCTCTCTCTCTGCCTTCTTCTCTGTCTGTCGTTCTTAAATAAATAAATAAATAAATAAATAAATAAATAAATAAAAATAATAAAAAAAAATCCAAACCTCAAGCAAGGTTCCACCTCAGGTTGCCACCAGCTGGGGATCAAATATCCAAAATACATTTCACTTTCAAAGAACCACAGTATGAATGTCTATACATTAAGCATTTTCATTGAGTTATTTGAGATTTTTAATTTTAATTATTTTCAAAATTATCTGTATCTCTTACCTATTTGAAATTTGAGAGAGACAGAAAGTATGGGTGCATCACAACCTCTTGCCACTGCAAACAAACTCCAGATGCCTGTACCCTGGCTTTACGTGGGTACTGGTGGATTGAACCTGACTTGAACTGGATATTATAGATGCACATGGTCATGCCCAGCTATTTGTTTTGTGTCCTAGGCACCTCTCAGGCATCCTTTGGCCCTCATGCTTGCACAGGAAGTGCTCCTAACTGTTGAGTCATCTCTCCAGCCCTGTTTTTCCTTTTTAAGATGGAAGCTGGGCATGGTGGCTTATGCCTTTAATCCCAGCACTCAGAGGCAGAGGTAGGAGGATGGCCTTGAGTTTGAGGCCACCCTGAGACTACATAGAGAATTCCAGGTCAGCCTGAGCTAGAGTGAGACCCTACCTCAAAAAACAAAACAAAACAAAACAAAAATTATGCCAGGCATGGTAGTATACACCTTTAATCCCAGCACATGGGAGGCAGAGATAGGAGGATCACCATGAGTTGAGGCCACTTTGAGACTACATAGTGAATTCCAGGTCAGCCTGCACTAGTGTGAGCCCTACCTCAAAATAAATAAATAAATAAATAAATAAATAAATAATAACAATAAATAATAACAATAAAAATTAGAAAAGTATGCAGTTGGGTCCTACCTCAGCCTCCAGTATCCATGACAGGTGTAAGCCTCCACACCCAGCTAGCCCTCATGTTTTGATGATTTTTAAATGTCTTTGTAATGACTGTATTTCTCTTACCACATTGAAATGGAAGATTCAGGAAATGTCTTGAGAAATCATTTGTCATTTAAGGTGTATAATAAAATATCTTGAAGGAAATTATTAAATTATATTGATGTTTAAGAATCCTTTTTCTGGGCTGGAGAGATGGCTTAGAGGTTAAGGTACTTGCCTGCAAAGCCAAAGATCCTAAGTTCCGATTCCCCAGGACCCACATAAGCTAGATGCAGAAAGTAGTGCATGTATCTGGAGTTGTGTGCAGCAGCTGGAGGTCCTCGCATGCCCATTCTCTCTCTGTCTCTCTCAAATAAATAAATAAAAATATTAAAAAGAATCCTTTTTTCCTTTACAGTTTTTTTGAATAAATTTGTCATAGTTTGAAATTTACTTTGTCAGTGAAACTAGTAGTGCATTGTGAATGCTACTTATGGTCTCAGTTAATTTATGCTGTATGTTAAACCTTACCTTTTCATGGGATCTTAATTTATAGTTGATAACAAAGTAAACTCAATTTGTCATTTGTTATTAGAGCTTCTCTTGAAATAATGGAATGCTTCTTAGGTGGTATATTTCATCAGTTAATGTTAGAGTAAAAATGTTATTTTGAAAAACATACATTAGCATTGTAAAGCTTTAACAACTTCTACATTATTTAATTTCTTGCTTATCTAAAGAAGTGTTGATATGATGATTTTATTCTAGGTTAACTTCTCAGCCTGGTGCTACATTACCAAACGGACATAGTACCTTATGTGAGTATTCAGCTATGAAACTGATTACCGTTGACATTTGCACAATCATGTTAGATTAAGCATGAAAGTGGAAGAAAATAGAATGATTTACTTTTTATTATATTTTGTTTTGTAGTACTGGATATTGAGCTCAGCACTGCCTGCATAATAACACCAGTTTCCTACCATGCAGCAACATTCTCCCAGCCCTTAGACTGATTTAATAGTATGCTTAGCATATAGTTGGAAATGATTTGATCTCAGTCATAACAATAATAAGCAGTTGCTAAATCTGATAAGCCAATATAACAAATAAATATTATTATAAACGTAGCAATATTAAATTAATAAAACTATATAAATGCTGGGCACAGGCCTTTAATTTCAGCACTCGGGAGGCAGAGTATGAGGATTGCTCTGAGTTCAAGGCCAGCCTGGGGCTACAGAGTTGAGTTTCAGGTCAGCTGGGGCTAGTGTGAGGCCCTAATTTTAAACAAACAAACAAACAAACAAAAAAATATTTAAATGTTTACTTTGAATTTTTGTAGCTTTTAAAAGTAATATATTTTCCTTTTCTTTTTTTCTGTACTGTGTGCTTTTAAATGGAAATACCTCTCTTGTAGCCCTTCGCAGCCATCCTCTTCGAGGAGAAAAGAAGGGAGATGGAGATCTTTCATGTATAAATGGTGACATGGAAGTCAGAAAAAGTTGTCGTTCCAGGAAAAACAGATTTGAAAGTGTGAACCAGAGCTTATTATTTGATCAATTAGTAAATAGGTATGTGTGACAATTACCTTCTTGTTGCTTAAATCAAAACGTCCAATTAGAATCAGCTGATGGGAGGAAAGGGTTTATTTTGGCTTATAGTCTCAATGGGTAGTTTCATCATGGCATGGCAGAGCAGATAGCAGGGCATCACATTTTGTAGCATCTGGGAAGTAGCAGTAAGACTGGGCTAGCTTTGACCACTCAATGGACTGGGCTAAACCTGAAGATCCAAACCTTGGGCTGGAGAGATGGCTTAGCGGTGAAGCGTTTACCTGTGAAGACTAAGGATCCCGGTTCAAGGCTCAGTTCCCCAGTACCCACATAAGCCAGATGCATAAGGTGGTGCATGCATCCGGAGTTTGTTTGCAGTGGCTGGAGGCACTGTTGTGCCCATTCTCTCTCTCTCTCTGCCTTCTTCTCTGTCTGTCGTTCTTAAATAAATAAATAAATAAATAAATAAATATAATAAAAAAAAATCCAAACCTCAAGCAAGGTTCCACCTCAGGTTGCCACCAGCTGGGGATCAAATATCCAAAATACATTTCACTTTCAAAGAACCACAGTATGAATGTCTATACATTAAGCATTTTCATTTAGTTATTTGAGATTTTTAATTTTAATTATTTTCAAAATTATCTGTATCTCTTACCTATTTGAAATTTGAGAGAGACAGAAAGTATGGGTGCATCACAACCTCTTGCCACTGCAAACAAACTCCAGATGCCTGTACCCTGGCTTTACGTGGGTACTGGTGGATTGAACCTGACTTACCAGGCTTTGCAAGCAAGTACCTTTAACCATTTAGCTATCTCTCCAGCCTTGTATGATTTTTTTTTAAACTTTTATTTATTTTAGAGAGAAAGAAAGAGGCAGAGAGAGGGAGACAGAGAAGAGAGAAGAAGAGAGAGAATAGGCATGCCAGGGCCTTTAGTGGCTGCTCCAGATACATGTGCCATCTTGTGCATCTGGCTTATGTGGGTCCTTTGGCTTTGTAGACAAACATCTTAACCACTGAGCCCAATTATATTTATTTATTTATTATAAATATATATTATAAATATATATATAAACATATTTATTATATTTATTTATTTGAATGAGAGGGAGTACGCAAGCACATGAGAGTGCAAGGGACTCTTGCTGCTGTACCTGTACTCCAGACACATGTGCATATGGCTTTATGTGGGTACTGGGGCATTGAACCCAGGCAATCAGGCTTTGTAAGCAAGTACCTTTATCTACTGAGGAACCTCTCCAGCCCTGATTGTTTGATTTTTTTTTTTTTTTTTTGAGGTAGGGTCTTGCACCAGCCTGAATTCCAGGGTGACCTGGAATTCACTAATAAGTCTCAGGTTAGCCTCAAAGTCATTGTGATCCTCTTCCCTTAGCCTCCCAAGTGCAACAAGGATTGTCTTTTACTTGGTTTTTTGAGGTAGGATCTTGCTGTAGCCCAGGATGACCCAGAATTCTCTATGTAGTCTCAGACTGGCCTCAAACTCACAGTGATTCTTCTACCTCTGCTTCCTGAGTACTGGGATTAAAGGCCTGGGCCACCACATCCTGCTTAATCTTGTTTTTCTTTAATATTTATTTTTTTGAGAGAGAGAAAATGAGAGTTGGCACTCTAGGATCTCCTGATACTGCAGACAAATTGGGGAATCAGACCTGGGCTGTCAGGATTTGCCAACAAGTGCCTTTAACCCACAAGCCATCTCTTCAGCCCCTAGTTTTTTTTTTAAACTTATTTTTTTTAAAGTTTTTTTTATTATTTATTTATTTATTAGAGACAGAGAGAGGGAGAGAGAAAGCGCGAGAATGGGTGCACCAGAGCCTCTAGCCACTGCAAACGAACTCCAGATGCATGTGCCCCCTTGTGCATCTGGCTTATGTGGGACCTGGAGAATTGAACTTGGGTCTTTAGGCTTCGCAGGCAAGCGCTTAACCACTAAGCCATCTCTCCAGCACCCTAGATTTTTTTTTAATTGACCATTGTATGTTGATGGACTCTGGTTATGATGGAGTTACTCAATTGTGATAATATATGTAGCTTATATATTGAAAGATAGTTTAATAATGCCTTGAGGAAGAGCCCTTTAATATATATGATATGGTACAGGCCCTCTCTATTATCTAAATTCTGGTATTATATGATTGTAGTACTGCTGAAGCTGTGTTACAAGAAATGGACAATATTAACATTCGGCGGAATCGTCGATCAGGAGAAGTAGAGCGACTGCGAATGTGGACAGATACAGAATTTGTGAGTACATTATCTGTGGCAACTTTTGCAGGTTTTTTTTTTTTTTTTTTAAAAAACATAAATGATGAAGGAGAGCAAATGGGCATGCTAGAAACACCTGTGACTACAAACATACTCCAGATACATGTACCACATTGTGTATCTTGTTTTATGTAGGTACTGGGCATTCAAACCTGGATCATTATTAGGCTTTGCAAACAAATGCTTTTAACCACTGAGGTAGCTCTCCAGTTCATTTATTTATATAATTTTTTTATTATTTATTATTTATTTATTTATTTGAGAGTGACAGAGAAAGAGGCAGATAGAGAGAGAGAATGGGCGTGCCAAGGCCTCCAGCCACTGCAAACGAACTCCAGATGCATGCGCCACTTTGTGCATCTGGCTTACTTGGGTCTGGGGAATTGAGCCTTGAACTGGGATCCTTGGGCTTCACAGGCAAGCGCTTAACTGCTAAGCCATCTCTCCAGGCCTAATTTTTTATTTTTATTTTTTGGTTTTTCGAGGTAGGGTCTCACTCCAGCTCAGGCTGACCCGGAACCCACTATGTATTCTCAGGGTGGCCTCAAGCTCACGGTGATCCTCCTGTATCTGCCTCCCGAGTGCTGGGATTAAAGGTGTGTGCTACCATGCCTGGCATAGCTGCTTTTTTTTCTTCTTCAGTTTATTTATTTATTTTTTCCTGAGGAGGGTCTTGCTGTATACCGGGTGACCTGGATGGCTTTGAACTTACAATAATCTTCCTACCTCAGCCTCCTGAGTGCTGGGATTTAAAGGCATGTGCCACTACTCCTGGATCATTCTTTTTAAGTTATTTTTTCTTTCATTTATTTGAGAGAGAGCAAAAAAAAGAGGCAGATGGGGGGGGGGTGGCGAGGGAGAGGACGAACCAGGGCCTCCAGCTACTACAGACAAACTCCAGACATATGTACCACCTTGTGTATCTGACTTATGTGGATAGTGGGGAATCCAACCTTGGTCCTTAGGCTTTGTAGGCAAGGGCCTTACCACTAAGCCATCTCTCCAGCCCTCTTTTTTTTTTTTTTTTTTTTGGAGGGGAAGATTTTTCAAGGTAGGGTCTCACTCTAGCTCAGGCTGACCGGGAATTCACTGTGTAGTCTCAGGGTGGCCTCAAACTCAAGGCCATCCTCCTACCTCTGCCTCCCGAGTGCTGGGATTAAAGGTGTGTGCCACCACACCCAGCTTTTTTTTTTTTATGGAGAGAGACAGAGAGAGAGGGAGAGGGAGAGGGAGAGGAAGACAGATAGAGATGGGCGCGCCAGCAGCCTCTCAGCTGCTGCGAACGAAATCCAGATGCGTGCGTCCCCTTGTGGCCAAGTGCGGCATTGTGCCCTTGTGTCACTTTGCATCTGGCTAAACATGGGACCTGGAGATTGGAACCGCTGGAGATTGGAACCAGCGTTCTTAGGCTTAGGAGGCAGGCGCCTTAACCGCTAAGCCATCTCTTCAGCCCTTCGCTTGGTTTTGTTTGTTTGTTTGTTTTTTTTTTTTTTTTTTGAGGTAGGGTTTCACTCTAGCCCAGGCTCACCTGGCATTCACACTATGTAGTCTCAGGGTAGCCTTGAACTCCTGGCGATCCTCCTACCTCTGCCTCCCGAGTGCTGGGATTAAAGGCGTGCGCCACCATGCCCGGCTCTTCGTTTGGTTTTTTGAGATAGGGTTTTACTTTAGGCCATGCTGACCTGGAATTCACTATGTAGTCTCAGGGTGGCCTCAAACTCACAGTGATCCTCCTGAGTCCTGGGATTAAAGGCATGCACCACTACGCTCTGCTTTCCATTAACCTTTTTTTTTTTTTTTTTTTTTTTTTTTTTTTTTTTTGAGGTAGGGTCTTGCTCTAGCCCAGGCTGACCTGGAATTCATTGTATAGTCTCAGTGTGGCCTCAAACTCATGACAGTCCTCCTACCTCTTCCTCATGAGTACTGGGATTAAAGGCATGGGCCACCACATCCTACTCTCTCTCTCTCTCTCTTTTTAAAAATTATTTGCAAGCAGAGAGATTGAGTGAGTGCTAGGGCCTCAATGGTTGGAAATGATCTCCAGATGCATGTGCCACTTTGTGCATCTGACTTTTAATTTTATTTATTTGAGAGATATTCAAAGAGGGAGATAGAGAGCGAGAGTGAATGTGTGTGTTGGGGGGAGAGAATGGGCACAGCAGGGCCTTCAGCCATTGTAATTTAACTCCAGATGCATGTGCTACCTTATGTATCTGGCTTACATGGGTCCTGGGGAATTTAACCTGGGTCCTTTAGCTTTGAAGGCAAATGGCTTAACCACTAAGCCACCCCTCCAGTCTTGTGCAGCTGATTTTACATGGGTATTGGGAATCAAACCTGGGTCGTTAGACTTTGCAGGCAAGTGCATTAACTACCAAGCCATCTCTTTAGCCCCTACATTTACTGAATTTAGAAAGCTTCATTTTCATGAAATCTATACCTTTCCAGTAGGTGTGCAATAAATTTTACTGAACAGGCATGTTAATTTGGTGAATGTTATTTATAGCAGTGAATAAATGTAATGCTAATGATTGATCTATTTCTCTCTTTAAAAGGAAAACATGGATATGTATTCAAGAGTGAAAAGGCGACGGAAATCCCTGAGAAGAAATAGTTATGGGATACAGAATCATCATGAAGTATCTACTGAGGGTGAAGAAGAAGGTTTGTAAAGCACCTCACAAAGTAAATACTAGAAAGTTCAGTTGCGAGAGACCAAATATGTAAAAGTAATATACAATATTCTTTCTTTGTTTCTTTTTGTTTGTATTTTGAGGCAGGGTCTCACTCCCCAATCTGACCTGGAAGTTACTATTGTCCAGGCTGGCATTGAACTCACTGGCTTATGTGGGTAATGGGGAATTGAACATGAGTCCTTAGGTTTTGCAGGCACGTGCCATTTCTCCAGCTGTGCTTTGTACTTTTAGTCTTCTGCTTCACTCAGTATCATTGGTAGCTTTAACATTTTTTGTGTGCCTAATATTGTTGATAATTCTTGAGCACGACTCCTTACAATGCAACTGTCCAGACAGAAATTGGCCTCGATATCCATGATCTCGCAGTGCCTAACAACACCTTCACAAGACCCTCATAATAGGAGAAAAAGATGATGATATCAAATTAAAAGAGAGGCTAATGGAGAGAGGGAGGGGATATGATGGAGAGTGGAGTTCTGAAGGGGAATGGGAGGGAAATACAATGGTTTATTGTCTGTAAGTATAGAAGTTATCAATAAAAAAATTAAATAAAAATATTTATCATAAAGCTGGGCATGGTGGCACATCTCTTTAATCCCAAACACTTGAGAGGCAAAGATAGGAGGATCTCTGTGAGTTATGGTTAGCCTGAGACATAGTGAATTCTAGGTCAGCCTGAGCTAGAGTGAGCCCCTACCTTGAAAGAACAGCAGCAGCAACAACAACAAAATTAATCATAAAAGTATATTGCATTTGGTAGCTATATGCCTATAAATTTTCTTCAGACTTTTTATTTTAACTGTAAGTAGATGTTACATCATTGGTATAAGCCTATAGGTATAAGTATTTACATACATTACAATTTATTTAAATGTGGGGCTTAGATTATTATAATAAAGTGATCCATCATCTCAAGAACTGAACTACTACTGGATGCCTTTAATTCTAGCACTCCAGAGGCAGAGGTAGGAGGATCATTGTGTGTTTGAGGCCACCCTGTGACTACATAGCCAGGCCCTACCTTGGAAAGCCAAAAATCAAAAAAAAGAAGCCAGGTGTGATGGCACAGGCCTTTAATCCCAGCACTTGGGAAGTAGAGGTAGGAGGTCTGCCGTGATTTTGAGGCCAGCCTGGGACTACAGAGTGAGTTCCAGGTCAGCCTGGGTAGCTTGAAACTGCACTGAAAAAAAAAAAAATTCCTAATTGATACTTTTAAATGTCAGATGTGCAGAAAGATTAATGTATAAAAGTAAATACTCATTTTCAGAGGGGACTACACCTTGTGGATTAAAACAGTACTTCTGTTCCTGTTTCTTTTTTATGTTTTGGAAACTAGAATCTCAAGAAGAAGATGGAGATATAGAAGTTGAAGAGGCAGAAGGAGAAGAAAATGACAGACCATATAATTTGAGACAAAGAAAAACAGTGGACCGATACCAAGCACCCCCAATAGGTAGATGATTCTAAATAACTTCTTTGTTTTCTATACCTGAATAGGAATACCATTAAAAAAAAAAAAGTGTTCTGCTGGGCTTAGTGGTGTGGTCCTGTAGCCTTGGCTTCTCAGATGGCTGAAGCTAAAAAAATTGCTTGAGTCCAGGAGTTCAAGACCATTCTGGGCAAGAACTTCATTTCAAAAAAATGTACTGAATGCAAATCTTTTGAAGTTCTGCCTATCTTTTCCTACATATACTTCTATGCATATAGATACAATTGAAAGAAAGTATCAGATATTGACATTGAGTTATATATAGGACATCATTCATCTCTTTGGTATCCACTTTCTGGTTTCTATCTGTATAAATTTGGCAGTATGTGACCTTTTGGGTTTTTGTTTTGTTGTAGTACTAGGAATGATCTCAGGGTCTTGTGAATGCTAGGCAAGTACATTTTTACCTGCACTAACCTCTCTATGAGACTTTGCTTACCTTCTTTCACTTTAGTGTATTTTTTTCAAGAATATTTTCACCTAAAATTTTATACCTTAAAATAGTGACTGATCCTCTTTTTTTCTTTTTTAATTTTTAATTATTTATTTGAAAGCAGACAGAGAGAGAGATAGAAGAGAGACAGACAGAGAATGATCATGCCAGGGCCTGTAGCCACTGCAAGTGAACTCCAGACGCATGTGCACCTTGTGCATCTGGCTTATGTGGGTCCCAGGGAATTGAACCTGGGTCCTTTGGCTTCGCAGGCAAACACCTTAACCACTAAGCCTTTTCTCCAGCCCTTCCCTCCCCTCCACTCCCCATCGATTTCTCCCTCCTTCCCCTCCCCTTCCCTCCCCTTTTTTGAGGCAAGCCCAACACATTGGCCTTTTTTTTTAATGCAGGAAGGAGAGAGGGGGAATTGGTGTGCCAGGGCCTCTGGCTATTGTAATAGAACTCCAGAGGTGTGAACTACTTTGTGAGCAAGTTTAACCTTGCACACTTTAGTCACCTCGTGCATCTGGCTTACGTGGGACCTGGAGAGTCAAACATGGGTCTTTAGGCTTCTCAGGAAAGCACTTTAGCCACTAAGCCATCTCTCCAGCCCTAGTGGTTGATTCTCTAGGGTATATTAATCTCTGTAAGAGTGTGTCCAGCTTTCAGTCTGTGGGCAGCATAAAGAGGAGGATGTCGCCAGGCGTGGTAGTGCACGCCTTTAATCCCAGCACTTGGGAGGAGGTGGTAGGAGTATTGCCATAAGTTCGAGGCCACTCTGAGACTACAGAATGAATTCCAGGTCAGCTTGGGCTAGAGTGAGACCCTACCTTGAAAAACAAACAAACAACAAAAAAAGGAGGAGATCTATGAATGTAGTACAAGACTAAATCATAAACTTAGTTAAAACATTTTGAGATGTTTTTCTTGATTTTTTTTTTTTTTTTTTTTTTTTTTTTTTTCATGATAGGGTCTTGCTCTAGCCCAGACTGACCTGGAATTCACTATGTAGTCTCAGGGTGTCCTTGAACTCATGGCGATTCTCCTACCACTGCCACTCGAGTGCTGGGACTAAAGGTGTGTGCCACCACACCCGGCTCTGGAACATGAACTTTTTTGATGGTATCACTCTCTCCTGCTGTTAGAAGTCATTGTTTCAGCTTTGTATCACTGAGAGAGATTTGTTATGGCTTTTAAAACTGTTGGTAATTGGACTGGAGAGATGACTTAGCAGTTAAGGCATTTGCCTGCAAAGCCAAAGGACCTTGGTTCAATTCCTCAGGACCCACATAAGCCAGATGCACAAGGTAGTACATGTGTCTGGAGTTCATTTGCAGTGGCTGGAGGCCCTGGTGTACCCATGCTCTTTCTTTCTTTCTCTCTGCCTCTCTCTCGCTCTCTCACATAAATAAAAACAAAAATTAAAAAAAAAGGTTGGTAATTGACATGCACTTGCTGGTTTGTCATGGTGGTGCACACCTTTAATCCCAGCATTTGGAAGGCAGAGGTGTGAGGATAACTATGAGTTTGAGCCCAGTCTGAGACTACATAGTGAATTCAAGGTCAGCATAGGTTAGAGTGACACCTTACCTCAAAAAAAAAATCAAAACAGCCAGGTGTGGTGGTGCACACCTTTAATCCCAGCCCTCGGGAAGCAGAGGTAGGAAGATTGCCATGAGTTCAAGGCCACCCTGAGACTAAATAGTGAATTCCAGGTCAGCCTGAGCTAGAGTGAGACCCTACCTCAAAAAGCAAAAAACAACCAAATAAACCAAAACAACAACAACAAAAGTTGGTAATAATTGTTCTAGGTTTTATTTTATTTTATTTATTTTTTTCTTCCAGGTAGGGTCTCACTCTAGCTCAGGCTGACCTGGATTTCACTATGTAGCCTCAGGCTGGCCTCGAACTCACGGTGGTCCTCCTACCTCTGCCTCCCAAGAGCTGGGATTAAAGGCGTGCACCACCACACCTGGTGGTTTTATTTTATTTTATTTTTTTTATTTTTATTTTTTGGTTTTTTAAGGTAGGGTTTCACTCTAGTTCAGGCTGACCTGGAATTCACTATGTCGTCTCAGGGTGGCCTCGAACTCACAGCGATCCTCCTACCTCTGTTTCCTGAGTGCTGGGATTAAAGGTGTGCGCCGCCACACCTGGCAGTTTTATTATTTTTTTTAATGTGCATAGTTGAAGTAGAGTCCAAAGAACATATTTATAGCCTCCAATTTGGGAAGTTCTATATTATGTATATATGTATTTTGTGTGTATGTGTGTATGTTTGTATATATATATATATATATATATATATATATATATATATATATATAATGTATGTAATATAATATACATATATAATATATATGTGCCTAGAAACTGTCACAATAATCAAGATAATAAGCATGTTCATCCATGCCCAGCCGCCTGAATTTATTCATTCCTGTGTGTAATCTTTCATATCTTTTGAGTCTTTCTTGGCTTAGTTTTTAGGTATCCACTTATACAATCTGTTTTCTTTCTCTTCCTTTTTAAAAAACATTTTTTATTTATTTGAGAGAGAATGAATGAATGAATATGGGCACTCCAGGGCTTCTAGCCATTGCAAACATTCCAGATGCATGCACCACCTTGTACATCTGGTTTATGTAAGTGAGTACTAGGGAATTGAACCTGGGTCCTTAGGCTTCACAGGCAAGAGCCTTAAGTGCTAAGCCATCTCTCCAGCCCTTCTTTTTAAAAAAATGTTTCATTTTATTAATTAGCGAGAGAGGAAGATTGGGTGTACCAGGGTCTCTAGCCACTGCAAACGAACTCCAAATGCATGTACCATCATGTGCCTCTGGCTTACGTGGGTTGAACCTGGGTTCTTAGGCTTTGCAGACAAGTGGCTTAAGCACTAAGCCATCTTCAGCCCCCTTTCTTTTGTTTTTTGAGGTTGGGTCTCATGCTAACCCAGGCTGACCTGAAATTCACTATGTAGTCTCAGGGTGGCCTTGAACTCATGACAATCCTCTTACCTCTACCTCCTGAATGCTGGGATTAAAGGCGTGCGCCACTATACCCCACTCTTCCCTGTTACTTTTATTTATTCATTTATTTATTTATTTATTGGAGAGAGAGAGAGAGAGAAAGAGAGAAGACAAATGGGCATGCCAGCAGCCTCTCAGCTGCTGCGAACGAAATCCAGATGCGCGAGCTTCCTTGTGGTCAAGTGCGGCATTGCACCCTTGTGTCACTTTGCATCTGGCTAAAGGTGGAACCTGGAGATTGGAACTGCTGGAGATTGGAACTGGTGTTCTTAGGCTTAGGAGGCAGGCGCCTTAACCGCTAAGCCATCTATCCAGCCCTTATTTTGATCTTTTGAGGTAGGTTCTCACTCTAGTCCTGGCTGACCTGGAATTCACTATGTAGTTACAGGTGGCCTCGAACTCATGGCGATCCTCCAACCTCTACCTCCCAAGTGCTAGGATTAAAGGCATGCACCACCTTGCCTGGCTATTGTTGTTGTTGTTGTTATTATTATTTCTTTTTGAGACAGAGAGAAACAGAGACAAAGGTGGAGGCAGAGAGAGAGAATGGGCTTGCCAGCAGCCTCTCAGCTGCTGTGAACAAACTCCGGATCCATGCGCCTCCTTGTGGGCAAGTGTGGCATTGTGCACTTGCATTACTTGTGTCTGGCTAAATGTGGGACCTGGAGAATGGAATGGGTATTCTTAGGCTTGGCAGCAGGTGCCTTAACCGCTAAGCCATCTCTTCAGCCCTTTTTTCAAAATTATTATTTCTATTTTTATTTTTGTTTTTTTCAAGGTAGGGTTTCACTCTAGCTTAGGCTGACCTGGAATTCACTATGGAGCCTCAGGGTGGCCTCAAACTCATGGCGCTTCTCCTACCTCTGCCTCCTGAGTGCTGGTATTAAAGGCATGTGCCACCATGCCTGGCTTCTGTTATTATTTTTTTTTAAGCAGGGTCTCATTGTAGCTCAGGCTGACACCTGGCTCTGACCTGGAACTCACTTTGTAGCCCTGGCTGTCCTTGGTTGTCTTAGATTGCTTTATTAATATATGTAAAGAGACTGGGGAGATGGCTGAGTAGTTAAAGGTGTTTACTTGCAAAAAGCCCAACTCTCCAGGTTTGATTCCCCAGTACCCCACTTCAAGCCAGATGCTCAAGGTAGAGCATGTATCTGGAGTTCATTTGCAGTCGCTAAAAACTATGGCCTCCCTCCCCCCTCTTTCTTATCATAATTATTATAATTATCATAATTCTTTAATCCATTCTATTTATTTCTTTATTGATTGATTGATTGTTTTTCGAGGTAGGTTCTTACTCTATCCCAGGTTTACCTGGAATTCACCATGTAGTCTCAGGCTGGCCTTGAACTCACGGCAGCGATCCTTCTAGCTCTGCCTTCCTTATGCTGGGATTAAGGGCATGTGCCACCATGCCCAGCTAGTTTTAACATTTTTTCAACTGAGGAAGGGAAGAAGAGAGGGAGAACAACAGGGTCAAATGAATTTCAGATGTACGTGCCTCATTGTGCATTTGGCTTTTTGTGGGTACTGGGGAATTGAATCTAGACCATCATGCCTAGCAAGTGAGCAGCACCTTTAACTGCTGAGCTATCTTTCCAGTCCCATAGTTCTAAGCTTTTTTTTTTTTTTTTTTTTTGAGGTAGGGATTATCTCTAGCTCAGGCTCACCCAGAACTCACTCTGTACTTCCAGATTGGCCTTGAACTCATAATGATCCTTCTACCTCTGCCTCCAAGTACTGGGATTAAAGGTATGTGCTACCATCCAGTTTATCAGTTTTTTTTTCTTCTTCTTTATTTTTATTTTATTTAATTTTATTTTTAAAAGCTGGGTATGGTGGTGCATGCCTTTATCTTATTTATTTATTTATTTATTTATTTATTTATTTATTTATTTATTTATGAGGAGAGAGATACAGAAATAGGCAGGTAGAGAGAGAGAATTGGCACATCAGGGCCTCCAGCCACTGCAAATGAGCTCCAGATGTGTGCACCCCTTTGTGCATCTGGCTTACATGGGTCCTGGAGAATAGAGTCTTGAACCTGGGCCCTTAGGCTTCACAGGCAAGCGTTTAACCACTAAGCCATCTCTCCAGCCCTTCTTTATTTTTTTAATATGAGAGAGAGAGAGAGAACAAGACAGAGAGAGCAAGAGAGAGAGGGAGAGAATTGGCACATCAGGGCTTTTAGCCACTGTAGTCAAACTCCAGACATGTGCCACCTGTGTGCATGTGTGCACATGCGTCACCTTGAGCATCTGGTTTACATGGGTTCTTGGGAGTCAAACTTGGGTCCTTGGGCTTTGCAGGCAAGTGCCTTAACTGCTAAGCCATCTCTCTAGTCCTTAACAGTTTTCTTTTTGGATAGAATCTGTAGGATTTTCTTTATAAGATCATATAGTCTATAAACAGGGATAATTGAACTTATCCATTCTAATTTGTATGTTTTATCTGGCTAGGCATTTCCATTACTATATTGAATAGCTGAGGCAGAAGTAGATGGTATGATTTTGTGCTTTGTTTCCAAAAGTCCTTGTATTAGAAGTTTCATCTTCAGTGTGGTGATCTTTAGGATAGGATGGAATGGGGAGTTTTTAGGTGTTGGAGTCTGTGCTTTTAGAATGAATTAAAGTCATCTTTGGACAACCCCTTGGTAGTTATTGGGAGAAGGTTTATAACAACAAGCGTGAGCATGCCACTGGGTCTCTCTGTGGGCATTCCTGTATGATGCTGTGTTCCTGCATGCACTTCTATTATTGCCATTTGCCTTGACATGATTTTATTTTATGATTATTATAATATATTTATTTATGAGAGAGTGAGAGAATGGGCATGCCAGAGCCTCTAGCCACTGCAAATAAATTCCAAACACATTTGCCCCCTCTGTATATGTGTGTATTGCCACCTTCTATATCATGTGTGTATTGGAGAATTGAACTTGGATCTTTAGGTTTTGCAGGCAAGTGCCTTAACTATTGAACCATCTAACAAACCCATCAAGAAAATTTCTTTCTTCTGGTTTTTTTTTTTTTTGGTGTTAGAAATCGGCCTTAGGAACTCACATGATAGGCCAATGTTCTCCTATTGAGCTACATTGCACCAGCTCTACATTTCCATTTTATTGTTTTAAATATCTATTTCTTTTTAAAATATTTTTTAACTTTATTTTTGTTTATTTATTTATTTGAGAATGACAGAGAAAGAGGCAGATAGATAAAGAGAGAATGGGCACGCCAGGGCCTCCAGCCACTGGAAACGAACTCCAGATGCATGTGCCACTTTGTGCATTTGGCTTATGTGTGTACTGGGAAATTGTGCCTCAAACTGGGGTCCTTAGGCTTCACAGGTGAACACTTAACTGCTAAGCCATCTCTCCAGCCCCAATTTTTAAAATATTTAAAAAAAGATTTTATTTATTTATTTGAGACAGAAAGAGGTAAAGAGAGAGAGGGAGAATGGGCATGCCAGGGCCTCTAGCCACTGCAAATGAACTCCAGACGTGTGCGCCCCCTTGTGCATCTGGCTTATGTGGGACCTGGAGAATCGAACAGGGGTCCTTAGGCTTCGCAGGCATGTGCCCTAACCACTAAGCAATCTATCCAGCCCTATTTAAAAAATATTTTTGACAAGCAGAAAGAATGAGAGAGAGAGAGATAAGAGAGACATATAGAGAGAGTGGACACACAATGGCCTCCAGCAGCTGCAAACAAACTCCAGATGCACAAGCCACTTTATATATCTGGCTTTACATGGGTACTGGCGAATTGAATCCAGGTCATTAGGTTTTTGCAGGCTAGCACCTTAACCGCTGAGCTATCTCTCTAGCCCCTGCATTTCCATTTTACTTTCTTCAGTGATTCATTTGTTGTCCCAGACCATGTCTGCTTTATTTATTTGTGAATTTTTAAAAATATTTTTCATGGCCGGGTGTGGCGCACGCCTTTAATTCCAGCACACGGGAGGCAGAGGTAGGAGGATCACTGTCCGTTCAAGGCCACCCTGAGACTACAGAGTGAATTTCAGGTCAGCCTGAGCTAGAGTGAGACTCTACCTCAAAAAACCAAAACAAAATTTTTTTTTCATTTACTTATTTGAGAAAGAGAGGGAGGGACAGAGAAACAAGCAGAGTGAGAGAAAGAGAGAGAGAGAGAGAGAGGGAGAGAATGGGCACCTCAGGGCCTCCAGCTGCTGTAAACAAACTCCAGATGCATGCTTCACCTTGTGCATCTGGCTTATGTTGGTCCTGGGAAGTTGAACCTGGGTCCTTTGTCTTTGCAGGCAAGTGCTTTAACTGCTAAGCCTTCTCTCTAGCCCGAATTTTTAAAGCAAATATTTTATTTTTATTTATTTATTTGAGAGAGAAAAAGAGAGAGAGAAAAAAAAGAGGTAGATAGACAGAATGGGCGCACCAGGGCCTTTAGCCCTGCAAATGAATTCCAGATGCATGTACCAACCTTGTACATCTGGCTTACTTGGGTCCTGGGAATTGAACTGGGTTCCTTAGACTTCGTAGGCAAGTGCCTAAGACATCTCTCCAGCTCTATTTGTTATTTTTTGAAGTTATTCTTGTTATTGGTTCCTAATTTTCTGTCATTGTAGTCACAGTTACTTGATGTAGTCTCAGTCTTTTGAGTTAGTATTTGTTTTTGGCCTTGCATATGATCTTTCATGGGTCACATTTAATGTGTATCTGAGAAAAGTGTTTATTTTGTTTTGTGTGATTGCTAGATCCATTTGGCTTAGGATGCAGTTTAATATATTATTTGTTTATTTTCTTAAAATATAATTTATTTATTTGAGAGAAAGAGGCGGGCGGGAGGGCGGAAGTGAATGGGTACACCAGGGCCTCCAGCAATTACAAGCGAACTCCAGATGCATGAGCCCCCTTGTGCATCTCATCTGGCTTACGTGGGTACTGGAGAATCGAACCAGGATCCTTTGGCTTTGCAGGCAAATGCCTTATCTGCTATGCCATCTCTCCAGCCCCTATTTACTTATTTAGGGAATGACCACTTGTGCGTTTGGCTTACGTGGGTCCTGGGGAGTCAAATCTGTGTTCTTTGGGTTTGTAAGCAAGCACCTTACGTGGTAAACCATCTCTCTAGCCCTTAGAATGCAGTTTAAATCTGATGTTTCTTTTCTGTCTGGATTCTGTGTTCTTTGTTAAAAGTGGTTTGTTGAGTCTGCTCATATTAGCCTACCATTCTCTTTAGTGCTATTTATATTTGTTGCATATTTTTAGGTGCTCCCTTTATCATTATGTAATGTGCCTTCTTCATCTCTTTCTTCAGTTTTGTACTTAAAGTCTTGTTATGTCATATAAGTAGAGTAGCAAGTACTACTTTTCTGTTTGTTTTCATTTAGATGAAATGAATAGCTTATTTTTTTCCTCTATGCACTTTCAGTGTCTAAATGTTCTTATAGGTGAAGTCAGTCTCTCTTTTGGCAAATATAGATAGGTTTTGCTTTTTTTTAAAATCCATGTAGTGACTCTTTTTAAAAAAAATATTTATGAGAAAGAGAGAGAGGTGATTATTGAAAGGTAAGGATTTACTACTGGCATTTTATTATGTTTTGATTCCTCACTGTATTTTTCTAGTTTTTAATTTTTTATTATTGTTACTCATTTATTTGATGGAGTGGGGGGAGAGAGAGAGAGAGAGAGAGAGAAAGAGAGAGAATTGGCACACTAGGGCCTCCAGCCACTGTAAATGAACTCCAGATGCATGTGCCACCTTGTGCATCTGCTTATGAAGGTACTGAGGAATTAAACCTGGAACCTTTGGCTTTGTAGGCAAGTACCTTAACCACTTACCCATCCATCCAGCCCTAGTTTAAAATTTTTTAAATTGGTAATTCATTGTGTAAATTTGTATGTATGTATGTATGTATATATATATTTGAGATGTTCTTGTTTTTCTTTTTTTTTCCCCCCAGGTAGGGTCTTATACTAGCCCAGGCTGACCTGGAATTCACTTTGTAGTCTCAAGCTGGCCCTGAACTCACAGCGATCCTCCTAACTCTCCTTCTTGAGTGCTGGGATTAAAGGCATGTGCCACCATTCCTGACAGAGAGAGAATGGGTGCACTAGGGCTTCCAGCCTCTGCAAAGTAACTCCACATGCATGCACCAGTATGCATATGGCTTTACGTTGGTACTGGAATCAAACTTGGGCTGTTAGGCTTTGTAGGCAAGCACCTTAAATGCTATGCCCTCTCTGTCCAGCCCACAGTGTGTATCTGTTTTTTACATATTTTATTCATTTATTTGAGAGAAATAAAAAGAGAATAGAAATAGACAATAGACAATAGAAAAAGACAGAGAGAGAGAGAGAGACAAAGAGAGAATGGACAGACCAGGGCTTCTAGCTACTGTATACAAACTCCAGATAGATGCATGTGCCACCTTGTGCTTCTGGCTTTATGTGAGTCCTGGGGAATTGAATTTGGGTCTTTTGGCTTTATAGGCAAGTACGTTGGTCACTAAGCCATGTTCTAGCCCTGTATCTTTTTTTTTCTCCTTTGGTTTTTTGAGGTAGGGTCTCACTGTAGTTCAGGCTGACCTGGAATTCACTGTGTAATCTCAGGATGGCCTTGAACTCTCGGTGATCCTCCTACCTCTGCCTCCCAAGTGCTGGGATTAAAGGCATGCACCACCACGCCTGGTTTAGCCCTATATCTTTTTCCAAAAATTATTTATTTGATGTATATTGAGAGATAAAGAGGCAGAGAGAGTGAGTATGGGCACACCAGGCCCTGTTGCCACTGCAAACGAACTCCAGATTCTTGTGCCACTTAGTGCATCTGTCTTTACATGGCTACTGGGAAATTGAACCTGGGTCGTTAGGCTTTGCAGGCAAGTGCCTTAACCACTGAGCCATCTCTCTAGCTCACAAGTTGGATATTTTTATGTTGTATATCCCTTAACTATTATTGTTTTTTTTTTTTTTTTTTTTTTTTTTTGGAGAGAGACACAGAGAGACAGAGAGAGAGGGAGAGGAAGACAGATAGAGATGGGCGTGCCAGCAGCCTCTCAGCTGCTGCGAATGAAATCCAGATGCGTGCGCCCCTTGTGGTCAAGTGCGTCATTCCACCCTTGCATCACTTTGCATCTGGCTAAACGTGGGACCTGGAGATTGGAACCAGTGTTCTTAGGCTTAGGAGGCAGGCGCCTTAACCGCTAAGCCATCTCTCCAGCCCTGTTTTGGCTTTTAACTTTCATACTAAACATATACTTGTGTTACACAACACAGTTACAGTATTAGGATATTTGTATACTTATTTTACCGTGAGTTTTATTTATTTATTTGTTTTGCCATGCTGAGGATTGAAGTCAGAATCTTGCACATGTAGACACATGTTCTGTCACTGAACTGTATTCCCAGCCTAACAAATGAGTTTTATACTTTTACGTGTTTTTATTTTTCTGTTAGTCATTAGGAACCGTTTTATAAATATTTTTGTTTATTAATTTATTTATTTGAGAGCAACAGACAGACAGACAAAGAGGCGGAGAGAGAGAGAATGGTTACATCAGGGCCTCCGGCCACTGCAAATGATTTCCAGATGCATGCGCCATCTTGTGCATATGGCTTATGTGGGTGCTGGGGAATTGAGTCTTGAACTGAGGTCCTTAGGCTTCACAGGCAAGCACTTAGCTGCTAAGCCATCTCTCCAGCCCTGGACTTTTTTTTCAGACAGCACTTTATTAAGTTATTTTATGAGACTGGAGGTTATTTACTGGAGTATGGGCAACTTACCAGTGGCCAAACCACTGAAGAATGTGCCTTCTCCTTCCCTACCAATGAGTAGCTCCTCTGGCTAGTAGTAAAAGCAGTATTAGGAATCGTTTTATTTGAATTGAATTTGAATAGAAATACTTGACATCTCTATTACTTTAATATTTATGTCTTTAGGTTTAGAAGTTTTTGCTATTTAAAAAAATATTATGGCTGGGCGTGGTGGTACACACCTTTAATCCCAGCACTTGGGAGGCAGAGGTAGGAGGATTGCCGTGAATTCGAGGCCCCCCTGAGACTACACAGTGAATTCCAGGTCAGCCTGAGCTAGAATGAGACCCTACCTTAGTAAAACCACAAAAAAAAAAAAAAAAAAAACCCAGATATATAATATTGTATTGCATGCCTTTAATCCCAGTACTCAGGAGGCAGAAGTAGGAGGATCACTGAGAGTTTGAGGCTAGAGTGAGACTACATAGTGAATTTTAGGTTAGCCTGTACTAGTGTGAGACCCTACCTTGAAAACTCAAACAAACAAAACAAAATTAAGAAAAAAACAACAACAGAATTTTCAGGGCAGGAGTGATGGCTCAGCAATTAAAGTAAATTCTTGCAAAGCTTTACAGTCTGGGTTCAATTCCCCATTACCCACATAAAGCCAGATGAACAAGGTGGCCCATGCATCTGGTGTTAGTTTGCAGCAGCAGGAAATGCTGGTTTTCTCTTTCTGTCAAATAAAGAAATAAAATAAAAAAACAAAAATGCAAAAAATATTATTTATTCATGTATTTCTGTGTGTGTGTGTGTGTGTGTGTGTGTGTGAGAGAGAGAGAGAGAGAGAGAGAGAGAGAATATTAATGGGTGCACCACGCCTTTTTGCTGCTGCAAATGAACTCCAGATGTATGCACCACTTTGTGCATCTGTGTGTTAGTGGGAACTGGGGAATTGAACCTGGGCTGGTAGGCTTTTCAAATAAATACCTTTAACCATTGAGCCACCTGCCTAGCCTCCTTTTTTTTGAAAATTAGCTTTCTACTATATTTTTTCCTACTTCCTCTTAGACTCTAAAGGCTCATGCATTAATTCTTTTTTTTTTGTTTTGTTTTTTTTTGTTTTTCAAACATTAATTCTTTTGATTTTATCTGTTAAATCCTCGAAGCTCTCTTTATTCCTTTTTTTTTTTTTTCTGGTTTTTCGAGGTATGGTCTCACTCTAGCTCAGGCTGACATGGAATTCAGTATTGTAGTCTCAGGGTGGCCTCAAACTCATGACAATTCTCCTACCTCTGCCTCTGGAGTGCAGGGGTTAAAGGCATGTGCCACCACGCCCAGCTTTAGTTTTTTTTTTTCCACATAACTTCTATTCAAGTTGACAGATTTTTTTTGTTTGTTTTTTTGAGATAAGGACTCGCTATAGTCCAGACTGACCTCCAGTTTTTATATTTTAAAAAATTCAGTCTATATTAAATTTCTTAGTCTTTTTAAAATATTTATTTATTTGGTAGAGAGAGAAAGGCAGAGATGAGATAGAGAGATAGATAGGGAGGGAGGGAGGATGGGTGTTCCAGGGCCTCTAGCTACTATAAATTAACTCCAGATGCTTGTGCTACCTTGTTCATCTGGCTTATGTGGGGCCTGGGGAATTGAACCTCAGTCCTTTGGCTTTGTAGGCAAGCACCTTAACCATCTCTAGCTCTCTGCCATTTTTCTTGATCCTTGTGTTTGCACACTGATGTGTGCGTATTGAAGTGGATACTTAATATCTTAATTGTGTTTGTTCAGGAACATTGTTCAACTTTAAGCTTGGGTAGAGATTTTGGACAGACAGAATGGTGTGATCCCTAAGCATGTGACTATTCTGTGTTGTAGTGTTGTAAGGTACCTTAAACACAAGGCGATCGGTATAGTTCTGGGGTGAATTCCATGGCCCCCCTATGCTGGTGTAGCACAGGAATGTAAGCCATCTCCCCAGCCTGGACAATTTTTTTTCAATGCATTATGCTTTTGGTCTTGTATTTTACTAAATTTTTATTTAAACCCAAAGTCACAAATATTAATTTAATATTTGTTTAAATGTTTTACTTGAGGTGTAATAATACTTAACATAAATTTTTTCTTTTTATGCTTCCAAACAGAATTTGGAAGCTCAAGACTCATCACTACTTTCTAATGAGAAAGTTGTAAACTAACTTACACTACTATAATACATTAACTTAATATCATTTCTATCATGTTCTGTATTTTTTCTCTTAGTACCAGCTCATCAAAAAAAGAGAGAAAACACCTTGTTTGATATTCACAGATCTCCAGCAAGAAGAAGCCATATCAGGTAAGTTGTGTTTGTTTTTGAAAGAATACTTACATCTCACAGTGAGAGAATGACTTCCGTTCTCCCTCCCTCCTTCCTCTCTCTCTCTCTCTCTTTCTTCTTCCCTTCCCCCTTCCCTTCCCTTCCTTCCCTTCCCTTCCCTTCCCTTCCCTTCCCTTCCCTTCCCTTCCCTTCCTTCCCTTCCCTTCCCTTCCTCCCTTCCCCTCCCTGCCCCCCCTCCCCTCCCTCCCCTTCCCCTCCCCCCTCCCCCTCCCCTCCCCTCCCCCCTCCCCCCTCCCCTCCCCCTCCCCTCCCCCCCCCCCCCTCCCCCTCCCTCCCTCCTTTCTTTCTTCTTTTTCTCTTCCTCTTCCTCCTCTCATTAGTAAGAGGTATTATCCTAAATGCAACTCTTCTTTTTGGTTCATGGTTTGTCTCCTTTTTTTTTTTTTTTGGGGGTAGGGTAGGATCTCACTCTAGACCAGGCTGACCTGGAAATCACTTTGTAGTCCTAGGCTGGCCTTGAACTCATAACCATCCTTCTACCTCTGCTTCCTGAGTGCTGGGATTAAAGATGTGCCATCATGCCTGGCTTGTCTATTTTTTTAAACTTATTTTATTGACAACTTACATAATTATAGACAATAAACCATGATAATTCCCTCCTTCCCCAACTTTCCCCTTCACAAAATTTCCCCTTCACAAAATTTCATGTTTGATATTAAGGTCTTTGATCCATTTAGACTTGATTCTTGATTTTTTTCAAGGTAGGGTCTCACTCTAGCTCAGGCTGACCTGTAATTCACTATGGAATCTCAGGGTGGCCTCGAACTCACAGTGATTCTCCTACCTCTGCCTCCTGAGTGCTGGGATTAAAAGCATGCGCTACCACGCCTGGCTGTGGATTTAAATTTATTTATTTATTTTTTTTGCAGGGTAGGGTCTCATTTTAGCTCAGGGTGACCTAGAATTCACTGTGTAGTCTCAGGGTGGCCTCAAACTCATGGAGATCCTCCTACATCTGCCTCCCAAGTGCTGGCATTAAAAGCGTGTGCTACCACACCTGGCTTGATTTAATTTTGATAGGTCAATAAATCAAGGTAATCCTCCATTTCTGTCAGATTTTCAAATTTACTTGAGAATATGTTCTTATATCTTGTCTTTAAGATTTTCTGAATTTGATTGCTATCTGTTGTCATGGTGCCTTTTCATCTCTATTTTTTTTTTTTTTTTTTCGAGGTAGGGTTTCACTCTGGTCCAGGCTGACCTGGAATTAACTACGTAGTCTCAGGGTGGCCTCAAACTCATGGCGATCCTCCTACCTCGGCCTCCCGAGTGCTGGGATTAAAGGTGTGCGCCACCATGCCTGGCAGTACATCTAATTTTATTAATTTGTGTTTCTTTTTCTTAGTCAGATTTGCTAACGGTTTATAAATCTTGTTTATTCTTTCAAAGAAACCATCTTTGTTTCCTTGATTCTTTGCTTTTTTGTTTTTGTTTTTCCATGGTAGGGTCTTACAATAGCCCAAGCTGACCTGGAATTTATTGTGTAAGTTCAGGTTGGCCTTGAGCTCATGACTGTCCTCCTTCCTCTGCTTCCAGAGTTCTGGGATTAAAGATGTGTACTTCCATGCTTGGCTGTCCTAAGCTTTGTTATTTCTTCCCATCTACTGATGTTTGTTTTGCCTTGTTCTTCCTTTTCCAAGTCCTTAATGTGAAGCATTGTTTATTTGTGACCTTTCTAGCTTTTTTTTTTTTTTTTTTAAATTAATTAATTTTTTAAAATTTATTTATTTATTTATTTGAGAGAGATAGAGATACAGAAATAGGCAGGGGGAGGAGAGAGAGGGAGAGGGAGAATGGGAGCGCCAGGGCCTCCACCCACTGCAAACAAACTCCAGATGCGTGCTCCCCCTTGTGCATCTGGCTTGTGTGGGTCCTGGAGAGTTGAGCCTTGAACCAGGGTCCTTAGGCTTTACAGGCAAGCGTTTAACCACTAAGCCATCTCTCCAGCCTTTTTTTTTTTTTTTGGTTTTCAAGGTAGTGTCTCTGGCTTAGGCTGACATGGAATTCACTATGTAGTCTCAGGGTGGCCTTGAATTCTCGGTGATCCTCCTACCTTTGCCTGCCAAGTGTTGGGATTAAAGGCATGCGCCACCATGCCCAGCTTCTAATTTTTTTAATTTAAAAAATTTAATTAAATTTAATTTAAAATTATTGAGAGAGGGAGAGAGACAATGAATGGGCACACCAGGGTCTCCAGCCACTGTAAGCAAAGTCCACACACATGCTCCACCATGCTCATATGGCTCACGTGAGTACTGGGCAATTGAACCTGGGTCCTTAGCCTTCACACACAAGCACCTTAACTGCTAAGCCATATCTCTGACCCTCTAATTTTGTATTATATAGGTACTTGAAGATATAAATTTCCTTGTTAGGACTGCCTGCATTGTGTCCCAAAGGTTTTGGTAGGTTGTGTTCTCATCATTGGATTCTACGAATTTTTTGATTTTCTTCTTGATTTCTTCATTGACCCATTCATCATTTAGTAATGTACTGTTTAGTCTATGATTTTGTGTATGCTCTATAGTTTTTTTTTTTTTTTTCTTTCTTTTCTTTCTTTTCTCTTTTTTTGGTTTCTCAAGCCCAGGCTGACCTGGAATTCACTCTGTAGTCTCAGGGTGGCCTTGAATTTATAGCAGTCCTTCTACCTTTGCCTCTCTGAGTGCTGGGATTAAAGGCATGCACCACCATGCCTATCTTGCTCTATCTATAGTTTTTTTTTTTTTATAGTTGATTTGTAGTTTAATCCCATTGTGATAAGATAGAGTGCAAAGAATTGTTTTAGTTTTCCTGTATTTGCTAAGATTTGCTTTGTGTCCTAATGTATGGTGTATATTAGAGAATGTTCCATGTGCTGCTGAAAAGAATGTATATTCTGCAGCATTTTGATGGAATATTCTGTAGATATCTGTTCTGTCCATTTGTCCTATGACCTCATTTATTCCAGATGTTTCTTGGTTTATTTTTTACCAGGATTGATGAGAGTGGGGTATGATATCACCCACTATAAGTGTTTGGTGTTATCTGTGAACTTAAATGCAATAGTGTTTGATGAAATTTGGAGCCCCTTGATGGGTGCATATATGTTTAGAATTGTAATGTCCTCCTGTTGGATTGTTCTTTTAATCAATATGACCTTCTTTATCTTTCCTAACTAATGTTGGCTTGAAGTGTATCCTGTCTGATACTAGGATAGCAACACATGCTTGTTTTCTAGATCCATTTGCTTGAAATTCTGTTTTCCATCCTTTTATCCTAATACAGTATCTGTCTTTTATGGAAAGGTAAGTTTCTTGGAGGCAACAAATAGAAAGATCTTGAAGTTTAATGCAGTCTATAAGCCTGTGTGTTTTGGTTTGGACATTGAGGCAACTGAGTTATTATTGAAAGATATTCATTTATTTTTGCCATTCCTCTAGTTTTGTGGTGGGGTGCACTGTTCTGCAGTGACTGGAGCAGATTGTCAGGTGTCACACTCCATCAATCTTCTGTCCATTTTTAAAAAATATTTTATTTATTTATTTATTTGAGTGTGTGTGTGTGTGAGAGAGAGAGAGATACAGAAATAGGCAGGTAGAGAGAGAGAGAGAATGGGCGCGCCATGGCCTCCAGCCACTGCAAAAGAACTCCAGATGCGTGTGCCCCCATGTTCATCTGGCTTACGTGGGTTCTGGAGAATCAAGCCTCAAACCGGGGTCCTTAGGCTTCACAAGCAAGCGTTTAACCGCTAAGCCATCTCTCCAGCCCTTCTGTCCATTTTTAAAATATATATTACACACACACATACATAACTTTTACTTATTTATTTGAGAGAGAGATACAGAAATAGGCAGGTAGAGAGAAAGAGAGAGAACGGGTGCACCAGTGCCTCCAGCCACTGCAAATGAACTCCAGATGTGTGCACCCCCTTGTTCATCTGGCTTACGTGAATCCTGCGGAGTCAAACTTGGGTCTTTGACTTTGTAGGCAAGTGCCTTAACCGCTAAGCCATCCCTCCAGCCCCATTTTAAAAAATGTTTTATTTATTTACTTACTTGAGAGAGAAAGAGTGAGAAAGAAAGAGTGAGAAAGAGAGAATGGACACACCAGTGCCTCCAGCCACTGCAAATGAACTGCAGGTGTATATGCCACCTGTGCAAATGGCTTATGTGGGTGCTGTCAACTGAACCTGAGCCCTTAGGCTTCACAGGGAAGTGCCTTAACTACTAAGCCATCTCTCCAGCCCAGGAGTTATTATTGAAAGGTATGCATTTATTCTTGCCATTCTTCTTCTTGTGTTGTTCTTCCTGATTTTCTTTTACTGTCTTGTATGAACTTTTATTTGAGTATAGTTTACTTTTCCTTTTTCCTTATGTCTGTACTTTTTTTTCTCTTCAGCATGAAGGATTCCTTGAAGTATTTTCTGTAAAGTTGGTTTAGTGGACATATATTCCTTTAGCCTGTTTTTGTTGTGGAATGTCCTTACTTCTCTGTCAATTTAGATGGATAATGTTGCAGTCAGGTTCACATTACTGGCAGAGATCACCCAACCAAGAACAGCTTTTGGGGGGAAAAAGGGTTTATTTTGGCTTACAGACTCCAGGGAAGCTCCATGATGGCAGGAAAAATGATGGCATGCAGAAGGTGGCCATCACCTCCTGGCCAACATCAGGTGGACAACAGCCACAGGATAGTGTGCCAAACTCTGGCAAGGGGAAATTGGCTATCATACCCATAAGCCTGCCCCCAAGAATACTCTGCCTCCAGGAGGTGTTAATTCCCAAATCTTCATCAATTGGGAACCTAGCATTCAGAACACCTAAGTTTTGGGGGGACACCTGAATCAAACCACCACAGATAGCTTTGCTGGATAAAGTAATCTTGGTTGACAGGTGTAATCTTTCAGAACTTGGAATAATACATCATTCCAAGCCCTTCTTGCTTTTAAAGTTTGTGCTGAGTAATCTGCTGTTATCTTGATGAACTTTCTTTTTCATGTTACTTGATATTTCCCTCTAACTACTTTCAGTATATTTTCTTTTTAAAAAATATTATTTATTTATTTATTTGAGAGAGGAAGAGAGATAAAGAGGCGGGGGTGGGATGGGGAGAGAATGGGTACTCCAGGGTTTCTAGCCACTGCAAACAAGCTCCAGTTGTATGTGTCACCTTGTGCATCTGGCTCACATGGGTACTGGGGATTCAAACCTAGGTCCTTAGGCTTCATAGGCAAGTGCCTTACCCACTGAGCTATCTCTTCAGCCCTAATATATTTTCTTTAGTTTGTGTGTTTAGTAGGTTAATTATAATATGGTGGTGAGAGCTTCTTTCCAGATTTCTTCTGTTTGGTGTTCTAAAAGCTTCTTGTATCTTCATTGAGATTTCTTTCCCTATTTGGGGAAAAATCATCTGTGATTTTGTTGAAAATACCTACTATGCCTTTAGAGTGAAATTTTTCTTCTTCAACTATAACCTGAATTCTTATGTTTGATCTCTTCATAGTGTTCCAAATATCTTGAAATTCCTACTCATACCTTCCTATTAGTTTGTCTTTCTCTTTTTTGTACTGTACTTCTAGTTTAGGTATTCTGTTCTCTTCTTGATCCATTCTACTGCTGAGACTTTCTGCAGAGTTTTCTACTTGACTTACTTATTTTTTTCTAGTATTTCTGATTGGTATTTTTATTTGTATTTCCTTACTTATGTCTTATATTGATGTCCTTATTTCATTAAGTTGTTTTCTGGTGTTCTCTTGGGATTCCTTCAGGAGCTTGTTTATATAGATATAATCTTTTTTTTTTTTTTTGCAATATTCGTCAGACATTTTATCTAAAACAGTCTCACTGGAGATCATTTCTGATGGATTTGTAATTTTGGTGGAATTGTATTGTCTTGACTTTTTTTGTGTTTCTTGTATTATAATGTAGAGATTTTTGCATTTTGGGTTAATTTGAAGCTTGGGTTTTCTAATTGTTTGCACTATTCTTAGATGTGTATATATTACAAGGTAAGCAATCTATAATTGAGCTGTATCTCCAGTTTTCTTGTATTTTATTTTATTTTATTTTTTTTTTTGAGGTAAGGTCTCACTCTATCCCAGGCAGACCTAGAATTTCCCTTTATAGTCCCAGGCTGGCCTCAAAATTAAGGTGATCCTCCTACCTCTGCTGGGATTATAGGTATGCACCACCACACCTAGTTTGTCTGAATTTGTGTGTGTGTGTGTGTGTGTGTGTGTGTGATCTTTTGCCTTTTCTTTTAAGTTAAAAAATTTATTATTATTAAGAACATACTTTGTATGGATATATTATGTGTTGGTACCATCTTTTCCCTTCTCCGTGCCCCCATTCCTCAGGGAGCTGTCTTCAGTAGGGTTGCTGGTATTCCCCATGGGGTTGTGGGTTATGCATTGTGGGAGCAACAGTGAGTTATGGGGGGAGGCAGTACCTCTGGGAATGATATCCCAACCTCCCCTCTTCCACAAAATTCCCTGTGCCTTCGTGGGTGTGTTTTAAGTTTACTTCAGTGATGAGCTCTTAGGAGCCTCTATGTCTGCTTTGGTATGTGTTGAGTATCCTCAGAGTCTTTGTCTCCTTCACCCTGGTGCTGATTGGCAGGCTCACCATGGAAGCACGCTTGACCATCTCCTTACTTTCTCTTTGGTTTTGCTTGAGCCTTGACTGAGGTGCAAGGGGTGGTTTATTATCTCCTCTGGTCTCTCTGCCTTCTGAAAAAGAAAAATAGATTCTCCAGTGGAGAGTGAAGTCAGCATAGGTTAAACTGGATACATGTTATTAATTTAAAGAGATTTTGATGGATGTAGCCCCTCTTTTTTCCCAAATCTAGTGGGAACTTGACATTGGAGAGCATAATCTTTGTCTCCATAGGATTCAGACCTGGTTCCCAGTTCCAGATATGGTTGAACTATTTTTTTTTTTTGAAGAGAGTCAGAGAGAGAGATAGACATAGAGAATGGACACACCAGCAGCTGCTGAGCCGCTGTGAATGAACTCCAGATGTGTGGGCTCCCTTGTGAGCTAGTGCAGCATTGTGTCCTTGCATCAGTTTGCGTCTGGCTAAACGTGGGACTTGGAGAATTGAATGGGCATTCTTAGGCTTATCAGGCAGGCAACTTAACCACTAAGCCTTCTCTCCAGCCTGGTTGAACTATTTTTAAAAATACTTTTTAAAATTTATTTGCAAGCAAGGGAAGAAAGAGAGAGAATGGGTGTGCAAGGACCTCCAGCCATTGCAAATGAACTCCAGACACATAAACCATTTGGTGCTGAGGAATCAAACTTGCGTTGTTAGGGTTTTTTTTTTTTTTTTTTTTGGTTTTTCGAGGTAAGGTCTTGCTCTAGCTTAGCCTGACCTGGAATTCACTATATAGTCTCAGGATGGCCTTGAACTCACAGTGATCCTCCTACCTCTGCCTCCCAAGTGCTGGGATTCAAGGCGTGTGCCACCATGCCTGGCCGTCGTTTAGGTTTTAAAGGCAAGCACCTTAACCACTGAGCCATCTCTCCAGCCTGCTATTTGGGAAAGGGTCAATAAAAAAGAAAAACTTTGTCCTCTTTGATTCTAATGTTATCATAACAATGACATATATTCTCTAAATTTGAATGTAAATTAAATTTGTTCCTTGATTTCCTTCCTGAACTACCTTACTTAAAAGATTGTGGGCTTACTCTTTTTTATTTAATTTATTTTTTATTTTTGGGAGAGAGACACACAGAGAGAGGGAGAGGGAGAGGAAGAGAGAGATGGGCTGAGAACAAAATCCAGATGCGTGCGCCCTCTTGTGGTCAAGTGCGGCATTGTGCCCTTGTGTCACTTTGCATCTGGCTAAATGTGAGACCTGGAGATTGGAACCAGCGTTCTTAGGCTTAAGAGGCAGGCGCCCTAACCCCTAAGCCATCTCTCCAGCCTGTGGGCTTACTCTTCTCTTCTACAGAGCTTACTGGCTTACTGTCTTTGTTCTTTTTTTTTTTTTTTTTTTTTTTTGAGGTAGGGTCTTGCTCTAGCCCAGGCTATCCTGGAATTCACTGTATAGTTTTAGGGTGACCTTGATCTCATAGCAATCCTACTTTCACCTCCCAAGTTCTGGGATTAAAGTTGTGTATCACCACACCTGGCTTTAATTTTTTTTAAAAATATCTTTCATATTTATTTATTAGGGAGAGAGATAGGGAAAGCATTGGCACACCAGGGCCTCTTGCCACTGCAACAAACTCCAGACTCATGTGCCACTTTGTGTGTCTGGCTTTATGTGGGTATTGGGGAATTGAACCCTAGTCATTAAGCTTTAAAAGCAAATACTTTTAACAGCCCAAGTCTTTTTTTTTTTTTTTTAATCTTTGGTTTTTTTTGTTTTGTTTTTCGAGGTAGGGTCTCACTCTAGTCCAGGCTGACCTGGAATTAACTATGTAGTCTCAGGATGGCCTTGAACTCTCGGCGATCCTCCTACCTCTGCCTCCCGAGTGCTGGGATTAAAGGCGTGCGCCACCACGCCCGGTTTATCTTTGTTTTTTTGAGGTAGGGTTTCACTCTAGTCCAGGCTGACCTGGAATTCACTGTGTAGTCTCAGAGCGGCCTCGAACTCATTGTAATCCTCCTATGTCTGCCTCCCCAGTGCTGGCATTAAAGACGTGTGCCACCACACCTGGCCTAAATTAGTTTATTTTGAAACAGGGTTTGGCTAAATTGCTGAGACTGGCCTTGATCTTGCTACGGTTATAACCTGTTATTACCATTTTTTATTTTGATGCTCAAATTTTCCCATATTTTATCAGTGAAAGGTTCATCTATTTAACTATTCCTTAAATACTTCCTTTTCCATGTGACAGGTTCTGGACTCAAGCTGCTTCTTGCATGACCCAATTCCTCTTAGAAAAGATGGTACTGGCTGGGTGTGGTGGCTCACACCTTTAATCCCAGCACTCAGGAGGCAGAGGTAGGAGGATCGCCATGAGTTTGAGGCCACCCTGAGAGTACAGAGTGAATTCCAGGTTAGTTTGGGCTAGAATGAGACCCTACCTTGAAAAACAAACAAACAAACAAACAAACAAACAAACAAACAAACAAACAAACAAACAAAGTATTTAGAAACCAAGCTCTGGCACTAGGTGTGTTCACTGCCACTGGAACTTCATTGCTTCTAGGTATTTTTGTTGTTATTGTTTCAGGGTGGCCTTAAACTTAAGGTGATACTCCTACCTCTGCTTCTTGAGTGCTGGGATTAAAGGTGTATGTTACTATGCCAGGCTTGTCTTTGTTCTTTATTAGATATAACCTGCATGAGGGAAAAGATCTGAATAAATATTTGCTAAGTGAATGAATGAATTTTTTCCTGAACTAATTGTAGAATTGATGCTTACCAGTGTGTTTTGAAAAGTTATTGTAAGCAACTGGAGAGATTGCTTAGTGGTTAAAGATGCTTGGAAAGCCTTTTAGCCTAAAATCAATTCCCCAACCAACCACGTTATGCCGGATGCAAATTCTTTTGCAGCAGCAAGAGACCCTGGCCTACACACACACACATGCATGCTCACACAAAAACAAGGAAAGTAAGAAGAAAAGGCTATTACATGGTATATTTAGGGTTTTAGCTGCTTAGTTGTACAAGATCCTGGAATCGTGTATTAGCCAACACTAACCAAAAGACAAAAAAAATGCAAAACAACTGAAAAACCCACAAGAAAACAAAAATTAGAAAACATTTTGTACTTTCATGGTTTTAAGATTCTTTCTCTCAACAGGAGGAAGAAGCATGCCATCCACAGTAGTGACACAACCTCTTCTGATGAAGAGCGCTTTGAAAGAAGGAAGTCAAAGAGCATGGCAAGAGCAAGAAACAGGTTTGTCAACTCTGTGCTTTCTGTTGCAGAAGAGAAAAACAATTCTTTAAATGGAACTTTCTTTTATTTATATGGCATTTTGTTAATGTTGATATATAAAATATTGTCCCAGGGCTGGAGAGATGACTCTGAGGTTAAAGCCCTTGCCTGCAGAGCCTAAGAGCCGGGTTTTGATTCTCATTTATCCTCTTTTATTTATTTGTTAATTTTTGTTTGTTTGTATTTTTAGAGAGCAAGAAAGAGACAGATAGAGAGAATGGGTGCACCATGACCTCCTAGCCACTGCAAATAAACTCTAGATTCATGCTCCACCTTGTGCATCTGATTTGCGTGGGTAATGGGGGATCGAACCTGGGTCCTTTGGCTTCACAGGCAAGCACCTTAACTACTAAGCCATCTCTCTAGTCCTAAAATCTAAGTTTCAATATAATAATTCATTTAATCTGCTTTATTTTGATAACTTACTTTGGGAATTTGTTTGGTTCTGGGATCAAACTCCGGGACCTTACACAAGCAGACAAGTGACCTATCACTAAAGTATGTACCTTGGAGATGTCTCCAAGCTGTGATAATCTGCTTGAGGAATTATTTAAGATAAGTTAGAATTCAGAAACGTCAGTGAAGTTAGTCATCATAGAATTTATACACTACTGAGGTTATTTTTGTCATATGGTGATTTTTACCTGTATTAACCCATAACTTGCTACTGTAATGAAATATCTGAGGCTAGATAATAGGTAAAGAAAAGGAATTTAGGGCAGTTAACTCCTCTTACAGTGCAAGCATTATTTCCTGGGGAGGCCTGATGCCACCTGAATTGATTTCCCTAGCACTCATATAGACAGCTAAGTGTGGTCATGCATGTTTGTAACCCCATTCCTGCATAGAGCAGAGACTGGAGAACTGGTGGAGCTCATGAAAAATGGCATGCTCTGGAATTCATAAGAGATTCCATTTCTAGGAAGGATAGGTTGATGAGAAGTGGAGGGGGACAAGAGATGGCAGGGGACACCTGATGTTTCTCCTCTGGGTTCTGTAGCTCGTGGAGTGATGTCTCATCACATATATGTCCACACACCACACTATGCATACTATGCATAAGCAGAAAAAAAGAAAGTATGTAAGAGGGCTGGAGAGGTGGTTCAGCGGTTAAAGGTGCTTACTTACAAAGCCTGATAGCCCAGGTTCAGTTCCTTTTAGTACCCATGTACAGCCAGATGCACAAAGTGGCACATGTGTCTGGAATTTGTTTGCAGGAGCAAGAGACCCTCATGCATCCATTTTGTCTGTCTCTTTCAAATATATTCATGATAAATAAGCTCCTTCTTTTTAAAAGATATATTTATTTATTTATTTGAAGGGGGTGATTGATGCACCAGGGCCTCCAGCCATTGCAAATGAACTCTAGATCCGTGCGCCACATAGTACATCTGGCTTATGTGGGTCCTGGTTATTTGAACCTGGGTCCATTGGCTTTGCAGGCAAGTGCCTTAACCACTAAGCAATCTCTCCAGCTCCCCCCTCCCTCCCTCCCTCCCTCCCTCCCCCCCCTCCCTCCCCCCTCTTGCTCGCTCTTTCTTTCTTTCTTTCTTTCTTTCTTTCTTTCTTTCTTTCTTTCTTTCTTTCTTTCTTTCTTTCTTTCTTTCTTCTTTGAGGTAGAGTGGCCTTGAACTTGAACTCATGGCAGTCCTCTTACCTCTGCCTCCTGAGTGCTGGGATTAAAGGCATGGGCCACCACAGCCAGCTTTTTGAATTTTTATTTTATTTTTTAGGTTTTTACTTATTTGAGAGAGAGAAAGAGGCAGAGAGAGGGAGAGAGAATGGGCATGCCAGGGCCTCCAGCCACTGAAAATGAACTCCAGATGAATGTGCCATCTTGTACTTATGTGGGTTCTGGGGAGTTAAACCTTGGTCCTTTGACTTTGCAGGCAAGCATCTTAACCTCTAAGCCATCTCTCCAGCCCTCCCTTTTCTTTTAATTGTCTTATTATTTTTTATTTTAGAGAGAGAGGGAGACAGAGAATTGGTACACCAGGGTCTCAGCCACTGCAGTCGAATTTCAGATGCTTGCCTCACCTTTTGTGCATCTGGCTTATATGGGATCTGGAGAGTCAAACATGGGTCCTTAGGCTTCACAGGCAAGCACCTTAACCACTAAGCCCATCCAGCCCCTCTACACACACACATGAAAGTGTTTATTTCCCTCATAGTTTTGGAGGGTGAGTCTATAGTGCATGCTGCTGGCTTTGCCCTTGGCTGCATCACATTACGGCAGATATCATGGTAAGAATATATTTAAGGGAGAAAGACCACATGGTAAAACAGGAGAGACTGGGAGTAGTTGTTTACCCAGGATTTTATGTGAAATACATTAATCTCTTCTAGGGCTATGTCTCCAGTGATGAAAGGACCTTTGGCTGGGCCCCTCTTTTTTTTTTTTTAAATTATTTACTTATTTGGGGTTGGGAAGAGACACACCGAGAGAATGGGCATACCAGAGCCTCCCGCCACTGCAAACTCTCTAGATACATGCACCACCTTGTGCATCTGGCTTACATAGGTTCTGTGGAATCGAACTTGGGTCCTCTGCTTTGCAAGCAAGTGCCTTAGCTGCTAAACCATCTCTCCAGCCCCTTTTAAAGATTTTTATTTAATTTCTTTATTTGACAGAGAAAGAGGAAAGTATATGACAGAGAAAGAGAGAGTGAGTGCTCCAGGACCTCTAGCCATTGCAGATGAACTCCATATGCATGTGCTACCTTATTCACCTGGGTACTGGGGAATTGAACCTTGGTTCTTTGGCTTTGGTGGCAAGTGCCTTAACCGCCAAACAATCTCTCCAGCCCCAGGTCCCCACTTCTGAAAGGTCCTATTAAAAAAAAATTATTTATTTATTTATTTGAGAGAAAGAGAAGCGGGGGGGGCGTGAGGGAGAGAATGGATGTGCCAGGGCCTCTAGTCACTGCAAACGAATTCCAGATGCAGCGCCACCTTGTGCATGTGGCTTACATGGGCACTGGGGAGTCAAACCTGGGTTCTTAGTCTTTGCAGGCAAGTGCCTTAACCCTAAGCCATCTTTACAGCCCCTGAAATGTCCTATTGCTCACATCACCCAAGCTACCAACATAAGAACCAATATTTCCCAAGTTAGAATAGTAGAACTCTTTGGGAGAATAGATTAATCATCTGGTTTGCTGTATCTAGTGAATAACTGGTTTTGGTCACTTGAAAAGAATTTAGGAAAAGTAATTTAAAATATGAAATTGAGCCAAGCATGGTGGTGCACACCTTTAATCCCAGCACTCGGGAGGCAGATGTAGGAGGATACCTGTGAGTTCAAGGCTAGCCTGGAACTACAGAGTAGCTTCCAGGTCAGCCTGGGCTAGAATGAGACCTTACCTTGAAAACACAAAACAAAACAAAAAATTAAAAAATACAATCTTTTTATTTTCTGGGTTATGAGAAAATATGAAAATATATTAAAAAATTTAACTTATTTTGATTCCAAAAATGTTAAGGTTTTAATGCTATAAACTTTATTTTTTATAAATTTCAGATGTTTACCTATGAACTTCAGAGCAGAAGATTTAGCAAGTGGTATTCTCCGAGAAAGGGTCAAAGTGGGTGCAAGCTTGGCTGATGTTGACCCAATGAGCATTGATAAATCAGTAAGTTTATAAGTATTTTTCTGGAAGTAGTTTCTTAAAAATGCTTTATTTATTTATTTTAAAAAATGTATTTAAGAAATAGGGAGGCAGAGAGAGAGATGGCCTATAGCCACTCACTGCAAATGAACTCCAGACACATGCATCACCTTGTGCACCTTGCCTTACGTGTGTACTGGAACCCTGGTCCTTAGGCTTTGTAGGCAAGTGCCTTAAGTGCTGAGCCATTTCTCTAGCCCCTTAGAAGTAGTTTTTTTTTTTTTTTTTTTTTGGTTTTGTGAGGTAGGGTCTCACTCTGGTCCAGGCTGACCTGGAATTAACTATGTAGTCTCAGGGTGGCCTCGAACTCTCGGCGATCCTCCTACCCCTGCCTCCCGAGTGCTGGGATTAAAGGCGTGCGCCACCACGCCCGGCCTTAGAAGTAGTTTTTGAAAACATTTTTTTTCTGTATTGTATGAAAGGAGAGAAGGTTACCACTCCCCTTGACAAGGATGAAAGAGGCCCTTGGGCCTTACAACACACATACGGTTAAGGCATTGCCACCTACTTTGTGGCATCTAACCACTGTTTTTTTTTTTCTTTTTTTCCCGAGGTAGGGTCTCATGCTAGTCCATGCTGACCTGGGATTTACTATGTGGTCTCAAGGTGGCCTTGAACTCCTGATGATCCTCCTACCTCTGCCTCCCTAGTGCTGGGATTAAAGGCATGCACCATCACGCCCGGCTCACTGTTTTGCTTTTAATTTTTTTTCTTTTTAAATATATTTTAATTATTTATTTGAGAGAGAGAGAGAGAGAGAGAATGGGCACGCCAGGGCCTCCAGCCACTGCATACAAACTCCAGATGCATGCGCCCCCTTGTGCATCTGGCTTACGTGGGTCCTGGAGAATGAAACTGGGATCCTTTGGCTTTGCAGGCAAATACCTTAACCACTAAGTCATCTCTTCAGCCCTGAAATTTTTTTTTATTTCAAAAGCAACTCATGAAAAAGTAGGAGGTAGGAGGATTGCTGTGAGTTTGAGGCAAGCCTAAGACAGTGAACTCCAGGTCAGCCTGGGTTAGAGGGAGACCCTACATTGGGAAAACAACAACAAAAAAACAAAAACAATTCTAGCTAGGCATCATGGCACATGCCTCTGATCCACTTGGGATAGGAGTCAGGAGGATTAATGTGAGTTCCAGGGCACCCTGAGACTACATCATGAATTCCCAGTCAGCCTGGGCTAGAGTGAGATTCTACCTCAAAATTCAAACAAAAAAAAATGTATGTAATCTATAAATTATTTTATATTTAATTTTCTTTCTCTCTTTCCCAAGGTGCGGTTTGATAGCATAGGTGGATTGAGCCATCACATTCATGCACTTAAGGAGATGGTAGTATTTCCTCTTTTATATCCAGAAATTTTTGAAAAATTTAAAATTCAGCCTCCAAGGTATGTTGTCTTAGACGTTTACTACTACTATGTTATGGATTTTATCTTATTTTATTTTTAAAAATTTTATTTACTTGCAAGCAGAGAGAGAGAGAGAGAGAGAAAAGAGGAGACAGAGAGAAAATTGAACCTGGATCCTTTGGCTACACAGGCAAACACCTTAACGGCTAAGCCATTTCTCCAGCCCCTGGATTTTATTTTAGTTAATCACTAATTGTAAAATATTTCCTATGTATTTTTAATTTTTTTTAGGGTTTTTAAAAAAATTTATTTATTTGAGAGCAACAGATAGAAAGAGAAAGAGGCAGCGGGGGAGAGAGAGAGAACGGGCACACCAGGCCTCCAGCCACTGTAAACGAACTCCAGATGCATGCTCCATTTTGTGCATCAGGCTTACATGGGTACTGGGGAATCAAGCCTCAAACCGTGGTCCTTAGGCTTCACAAGCAAGTGCCTAACCACTAAGCCATATCTCCAGCCCTCCTATTTATTTTTAAACGTCTTCTAGCAATGACAGCTAGGAATGAAAGTTCACGATTTAGGGCTCAAACACTTGCTTTCCATTTTAGGATTTATTTAGGAGTCATGCACAAGACTGTATTCTTTATACAGATACGATATTTCTGGGTGTTGCCAAGTGCTATGTACTTTTAATTTTTTTTGAGCTTTGGAGCTTCTTTGAGGACTCAGTAGAGTGAAATTTTTGCTTATATGCTAGAAAAGATTTTATCAGTGCTTTATTATTTATAGTTAACATATGTTAATCCAAAATTACATGTTGGGGAAGGTGTGCTCTTTTTTATTGGTTATCAGTGGTGATAGTATTACCTTCTTCAATTCTTTATTCTTCTAGGGGATGTTTATTTTATGGCCCTCCTGGCACTGGTAAAACATTGGTTGCCAGAGCATTAGCTAATGAATGCAGTCAAGGAGACAAAAAGGTGGCCTTTTTTATGCGGAAAGGAGCAGATTGTTTGAGCAAGTGGGTTGGTGAGTCTGAAAGGCAACTTAGGCTTCTTTTTGATCAGGTAAGAGACATTAGCTAAAGCATGGATAACTTTTTAAAATAATACATTTTGTTTGCAAATACAGTTATGAGTAGACCTCTTTTACAATTACTGTGTTAAATTTAGGATCAGTAATTTTAAATTGTATGCTTTAAAGGCATAATTATCACTTGTTATATTTGGGGGTTCCAGCACTCCCCAGGATACCTAAGATCTGCCTTTGTTCAAGTGTAGTAAACATTATTTTCATAGAGCGTTGTATACATCTTCCCATATGTTTAAAATCACCCTTGATTACCTGTAATACTTAGTACAATGTAAGTCCATATAAATAGTTGTATTGTTTAGGAAATAATAAAGAAAAATGTTTGCACACATTTAGTACAGAGAATTTTTTTTTTTTTTTTTTTTTTTTTTTTTGGTTTTTCGAGGTAGGGTTTCACTCTAGCCCTGGAATTCACTCTGTATTTTCAGGGTGGCCTCGAATTCACAGTGGTCCTCCTACCTCTGCCTCCCACGTGCTGGGATTAAAGGTGTGTACCACCACGCCTGGTTCAGATAATTTTTTTAAATTTATTTTTTTATTGACAACTTCCATAATATGGTACTTCCCTCCCTCCCCCCATTTTCCCCTTTGAAACTCCACTCTCCATCATATCCCTTCCCCCTCTCAATCAGCCTCTCTTTTTTTTTTTAAAAAAATTTTATTTATTTATTAGAGAGAGAGAGAAAGAGGCAGAGAAAGAGAGAGAGAGAGTGAGAGAATGGGCACACCAGGGCTTCTAGCCACTGCAAACGAATTCCAGGTGCATGCACTCCCTTGTGCATCTGTCTTACGTGGGTCCTGGAGAATTGAACCGGGATCCTTTGGCTTTGCAGCAAACGCCTTAACCACTAAGCCATCTCTCCAGCCCTCTCTTTTATTTTGATGTCATTATGTTTTCCTCCTATTATGATGGTCTTGTGTAGGTAGTGTCAGGCACCATGAGGTCATGGATATCCAGGCCTTTTTGTGTCTGAAGGAATGCATTGTAAGGAATCATACTCTTTCTTTGGCTCTTACATTCCTTCCGCCACCTCTTCCATAATGGACCCTGAGCCTTGAAAGATGTGATAGAGATATTTCAGTGCTGAGCACTGCTCTGTCACTTCTTCTTAGCACTATGATGCCTTCTGAGTCATCTCAAGGTCACTGCCATCTGAAAGAGAAGCTCAGAGAATTTTTTTTAACTCTTTTGATCTGAATAGTTGGTTAAAACTGTGCATACAGTCAGATGTGGTGGCATTTGCCTTAAATCCCATTTCTTGGGAAGCAGATGTTGTAGACAGTTTCATGTTGCTGCAATGAACATCTAAACCAGGCACAGTTTAGGAGAAGAAGTGATTTATTTCAGCCTACAGTTCCAATGGGAAGTTCCATTGATGACAGAAGAAGCTGGTTCCCTTTCATAAATCCAAGCAGAGAGAGAAACCACCACCAGCCAGCAATATCCAAAAAGCAGCAAGAACAAAACCAGCAGCAAGCACGACTAAGCTCAGACGTCTTGGGATACGTTTGGGCTGGAATTTAGATTCACCCCAGTGATACCTCCTCCATTCAGGAGGCTGGAGATCCAAGTTACAAGTTTAATTTTAACACCTGAGTCAATGGGGAACATACATTCAAACTACTACAAGTACCATAGATGCAGAGGAATTTGAGAAATCATCTGTTATTTTCAACTTGTATTTTTGGAGACTTCACCAGGAAGTGAGACTGCCTCTTAATTGTGAATCCTGTAAAATCAAAACAAGTTACATACTTTCAACATATATAATGGCACAGAATAAACATTTCCATTGTTATAAGGCATAACAAGGAGAGACTGGACCAATGTAAAATTAATAACCATCATGTAAACATCAAATACCTACAGTTCAGGTCTCACATCTATAACCAGTGATGATAGACTCTGGATTTCCACTTTGCATCCCTCCAGCTGGGCTGAGTAGCCAGGAGAAGACTTTTATCCCAAGCCAACAGCACTCTATGGTAGCCATTGTACAGTCCTGGTTTGTCCAAAATATGTTCAGGTCTCCATTGCGAGCCACAGTCCACCTATATGTAATAACCTCATCAGCCTCCAATAGAGTGATGCCCCCTCATGCTATGCCTGAGCAGCAGCTCCTGGAACTGTTTGTACTTCATGATCCACTTCCATGCATTTTTTTATGCTTCCGAAACAATTATCAGGTATTTAGGGATATAGCCCTTGTTAATCCAGGGGGAAATAAATCTTGACCATGAAGAGCAGATTATCTCCTTCAAGTCATCTCCTTTCAAAAGAGTTTGTATTTCTACCATGCAGTCTATCCTGGGTGGAATCACCTCAGACCTCTTTTCCATTGTTTCATTGTAAGGCAGTGGGGCTGTCCTTAATCGTGGTTATGTGCTTGATAATGGCAGCTTCAGTAAACTAAAACCTGACTGTGCTTGAAATTTTCCAACTTTAAATCTTATATCTTTCAGTACTATGTCTTCTGCCAAGGACATCAGCCCATTACTTTCAAATGCAACCTTGATCAGACTCTCTGGGCATGGGCAGAGGAATGACACCAGCCTTTCTGTCAGTAGCCAGTTCCAACAAAGATCTCTGTTGTCTCTCTTTCCCCTTTGAAAGTTCATAAGGAAAGCTTCCAAATATAATTTTCTATGTATTTAGCATTTTTAAATTCTCACCATAAAACTTGGCTTACTGCTCTGGAAGGTGCCTTCAGTCCCAAGTACCAATTCTATACATATTCCACCAGCACATAAAGTTCCAAAAGACCAAAATCCACATGGTCAGATTTATTGTGCAGCAGCATCCCAACTCTTTCCTGTGATGAACTTCCAAATATACACAAATTTATGGGAGGAATAGGACTTATTTCAACTTACAGATCCAAGGGGAAGTTCCATTGATGCTAGAAGATACTCCATTAATAAATGCAAGCAGAGAGATAAACCACTACCATCCAGCAGAAATGGAGCAAGCACAAAACTGACAGCAGTAGGACCCCAGAGCTCAGACCTCTCTGAATACCTTTGGGCTGGAAATCAGATCTGCTCCCTGTGACATCTTAGGGCTGGACTACTAGATCCACTCCCAGTGACGACACCTCAAGCCAGGTGGCTGGAGATACAAGTTACAAACTTAAATAAAACACCTAAGTGGGGGCTGGAAAGATAGCTTAGTGGTTAAGGTGCTTGCCTGCAATACCTAACAACCCTGCTCAATTTCCCCAGTACTCACATAAAGCCCAATGCACAAAGTGGTGCATGCATCTGGAGTTCATTTGCAGTGGCTAGAGGTCCTTGTTTCCCCATTGTGTCTTTCCTTTTCTCTCCCTCTCTCCCTCCCCCCTCTCTTCTTGCAAATAAATAAATATTTTAAAAAAAGACCACCACCTGAGTCAATGGGGGGGGGGACATACATTCAAATTACCACACAGAGGTAGGAGGATCACTGTGAGCTTGGGGCCAGCCTCCAGAGTGAAATCTAAGTTATTCTGAACTAGAGTGAGACTCTACCTTGAAAAAAACAAAAGAAAACATGTATGCAGAACTTATAGATACAGAAGGCTGATTGTTTTCAGTAGCCTTTTCTTCTTCTTCTTCTTCTTTTTTTTTTTTTTTTTTTTTTTTTGAGGTTGGGTCTCACTATGGCCCAGGCTGACCTGGAGTTTTCTATGTAGTCTCAGGGTGGTCTCAAACTCAGGGTGATCCTCCAACCTCTGCCTCCTGAGTGTTGGGATTAAAGGCATGCGCCACCACGTGCGGCTCTTCAGTAGCTGTTTTGCTAGTACATTTCTGATGAGTCAGAAAATTATTTAAGTGGGCCGGGCGTGGTGGCGCACGCCTTTAATCCCAGCACTCGGGAGGCAGAAGTAGGAGGATCACTGTGAGTTCGAGGCCATCCTGAGACTACATAGTTAATTCCAGGTCAGCCTGGGCCAGAGTGAGACCCTGCCTTGCAAAACAAAAAAAAAAAAAAAAAAAAAAGGAAATTATTTAAGTGGCTACCATGTATTCAATGAATGCCATGTTATAAGGTAATCGTTGGGTTATAATCCAATTGAGATAATGGTATAGACAAAAATGTTAGGTAATTGTGAAAAGAATCTCAAAAAACTTTATCTATTGTCATGAGTTGAATATTAGACAATTTTCTGTCACTGTGATGAAATACCAGTTATGATTAACTTATAAAAAATGAGTTTAGGGTTGGAGAGATGGCTTAGCAGTGCTTGCATGAGAAGTCTAAGGACCCAGGTTTGATTCCCTAGTTCCCACATAAGCCAGATGCATAAGGTGGCACATGCGTCTGGAGTTTATTTAGCAGTGGTTAGAGGCCCTGAAGTGTGTATTCTCTCTGTAAAGTAATAAATAAAATAAAATAAAATAAAATAAAATAAAATAAAATAAAATAAAATGAGCTTAGGTCTGGAGAGATTTCTCAGTGTTTAAGGCACTGCAAAGCCTAATGACCTGGGTTCAGTTCCCTAGTACCACTGTAAAGCCAGGAGCACAAAGTGGCACATCTGGAGTATATTTGCAGAGGTAAGAGGCCTTGGTGTGTCCATATTCATTCTCTCTCTTTATCTTTCTCTCTCTCTCAAATAAATAAAAAGCAAGCAATAAGAAATAACAAACAAAAATATTTTCTATACTTTATAAAAATTATTTCTATTCTGGGTACGGTGGTGCTTGCACTTGGGACATATAGGTAGGAGTATGAGAAGTTCAGTTATGAGTGAGTTAGAGGTCCGTCTTGGCTAGAGACCCTGTCTTCAAACAAACAACAAAAAAATTAGTCCTGATATGAATTCAGATGTGATTATTTGATTTCGTGAAGGAAGCCTGCCATGCCATATTTAAGCAGTTTTGTTTATGTTTGATTATGTCTAAGGAAAGGTGTATGAATGAATAAATGTTGACATTAATACATTATTTATCTGTTGGTGAGTAGAAAGAGAGAATGAGTGTGTCTGGACTTCTTCTTGTTGCAAACAAACTCCAAACACATGGACCACTTTGTACATCTGGCTTTTGATAGTTACTTGGGAATTGAATCCAGGCTGTCAGGCTTTACAAACAAATGCCAACTTTCCAGCCCAAAGATGACTTTTTTTTTCCCTGAAAATTTAGCTGAATTGTAATGAAATCTTTCCTAAGCATTTTGACCAGGTACCCAGGTTTAAGTTATGAACATTGACAATGTCCATTGACAGCCAAACTTTTTATTACGGACTTAACCATTTTCTATAGCCTATTTTCTACACTGCTTATTCACATATGCCCATTAACAAATGGAATGTTGTCTGTTACATTTATTGTTGAGTGTCTTCTGGAAAAACTGCAGTATTATGTGAAGACTGAGTTCCATGCTGGAATTGCATGCATCCAAATATTAATGCTGCACATTGGCACAGAAGTAGAGCAGCAGAGAACATAGTCAAACATTAGCACGCCCCATCTCCCCTTTTATTGGTTATTTTACTCAGTACTTTGAAAACCCCAGTGAAAATTTGTACTCAAACGTTCAACTGCCAAAGAAAGAGTAACAGTAGGGCATATACTCAGGGCTTGAATGAAATTGTTAATCACTAGGCTGGCACAAAAAAAATAGACATTGCTTTTCATTTATCTAACCTCATTTCTAAAACTCTTCTCAACTAGGGTTTTCCAAACAAAGTGTTCTCACACCAACATGTTTTAGGTTGAAATATATACAGAAAATACCATATTCTTTGGGAACTCAAGATTATCTAAATGTAATTTAAGATCTTTGGGAAGTGTGAAGCTTGTATTTAGCAACTGTTCTACGTTTCTGCTGCATTATTTTAGACAATGATATCTAACTGTTGCAGTCAGGTTTGCATTGCTGGCAGAAATCACCCTAACAAGAGTAGCTTTTGGGGAAAAAAACAAAAGATTTATCTTGGCTTACAGACTCGAGGGGAAGCTCCATGATGTCAGGGGAAAATGATGGCATGAGCGGAGGGTGAACATCACCCCTTGGTCAACATAAGGTAGACAATAGCAACAGGAGAGTGTGCCAAATACTGGCAAGGGGACACTGGCTGTAATACTCATAGGCCCACCCCCAACAATACACTGCTTCTAGGAGGCATTAATTCCCAAATCTCCATCAGCTGGGAATCTAGCATTCAGAACACGTAAATTTATGGGGACACCTGAATCAAACCACCACACTAACCTAGCTTTGGTTTCATTCACCTAGATATGTATAGGGCACAAATAGGAAAGCATGCCAGCCAGTTAAAGGTTCAATGAGTGATCTTTGTACTTTTCCTCTGAAAACTTTGGAAAAAACTAAACCAAGAAAAGTGACTCAAGATTTGTGAACCTCTGGGCTTTAAGATGACTTAACAAGAAAACCAGGTACTTACTAGTTTGTTTACACACAGCAGACTTAGTGGTCCTGTATCAAGGTTAAAAGTGGGAATGGAAAACATCCATTACCCCTTTCCAGAATTTAAAGAGGGCAGCCTATGCTTTACATCCAAAAACTATGGTGGCACTTTAAATGTGATCAATGTAAATGTAAAATGAAGAAGTTGATAACAGCTAGGACTCAGTCTACACACTAAAAATCATGATTACATTTTGAAAGAAAATGCACAAAAAAGCTGGGCGTGGTGGCGCATGCCTTTAATCCCAGCACTCGGGAGGCAGAGGTGGTAGGATCGCTGTGAGTTTGAGGCCACCCTGAGACTACATAGTGAATTCCAGGTCAGCCTGGGCTAGAGTGAGACTGCCTTGAAAAAAAACCCCCAAAAACAACAACAACAACAAAAAAAAACGCACAATAGAAATTTTGAGGTCTTTTTCATTTGAAGGTAATCTTAATGATTCTAAGTTCACAAATATGTTAATTTATTAAATACCCAATCCTAAATATTCTAAAACACCCATTGCAAGCATACAGATAAGTACTTTCTCCACATGTCAGCACCCAATCATAGCATGGTTTGGAAATAGGGAGAATAGATTCCCCTTAAACTGCAAGTCAGTAGGTGTTTCTTTACAGTTAACTTCAGCAGATTTCATACAAAATAGTAATTAACAGTGATCTTTACTCGTTCACTCACAAGGAAACACCTTCAAACTTGCATTTTGTTAAAGTTTCTGTACTAAAATGTAGAAAAACTACCTACACAAATAATAAGTTAAAATTTCCTTCATTTTTTATTCCTGTATCACTACCACAATTTATAGGGTTATGTACCTGAAAGAAAAAGAAAAAGCTCCAACAGATGAAAGACCTCAGGAATATACATCTAATTGACACTACATTACATTTATCAATAACTGTACTTTTTGCAAACTGTGGCTGTGATGTCCTGAACCAGAGCAGTTTCTTGTTTAAGCTGCAGTAACTTTTCTGACTATAGATCATTGCTCCTTCTGTGGCAGATTTTTACAGTTCCTCTAATGAATTTGGGATGACTGTCTCAAAGTAATGTGCAGTTTTCCTGACAACTCTTTGCTCTCCTGCTAAGAACTGTAGCCCTTTTCTGCTGCTTTAAATACCTTCTGCAGCTATATCCACCACTTCCACCACCAGATCCATAACCACCACCATAGGGACTGCCAGAGCTTCTTCCACCAAAACTGCTCCCCTTTATGGGTCCATAATTTGACTGCTGTTGTTCACTGTAATTTCCAAAATCATTGTAGTTCCCACCTCCACACTCATTACCACCACCAAACTTTTCTCCTTTATTGTAACCATCATATCCTCCTCCACTGCCATATCTACCACCTTGGTTTCCATATCCTGGTCCACTACAACCACCATAGCCTCCTCTCTTACTATAACCAGGACCACCACTATACTTGCCACCATCACTTCCAAATCCATTATATCTCTCATCACCTCCACCCTAACTCCCTCTGCTGCCACCACTTCTACTACCATAGCCACCTCTTCCACCAAAGTTTCCACCACAACCAAAATTACCTCCATCACCTCCAAAGTTCCCACCACGACCCATGAAATTGACAGATCCACCTCCACGACCTCTCCTTGACCCAGCTGACTGCATCTTTTGCTTAGAAAGGACCCTTTTCACTTCACAGTTATGCCCATTAATAGTGTGATATTTCTGAAGAACAGTTATCAACTGTATCTTGATCATTGAAAGTTAAAAAAGTATCTATTCTCTTTTTTCCTCTGTCTTCCATCACTTTTATGGTTTCAGTCTTGCCAAACTTTTCAGAGGTTTCTCAGATAATACTCTAATGTGTCCTTTTTTTTTTTTTTTTTTTTTTTTTTTTTTTTTTTTTGAGGTAGGGTCTCACTCTAGCCCAGGCTGACCTGGAATTCACTATGTAGTCTCAGGGTGGCCTTGAACTCTCGGCGATCCTCCTACCTCTGCCTCTCTAGTGTTGGGATTAAAGGTGTGTGCCACCATGCCCAGCTTTTAATGTGTCCTTTTTAATACCACCAACAAAATTTTTCTTCATTGTTAAATGGGCACCAGGCTTTACAGAATCCTCTCTAGACACAGCTCTCTTTGGTTCTACTACATGCCTGTCAACCTTGTGTGGCCGAGCACACATTGCTGTATCCACCTCTTCAACACACAAGTAAGTCATAAAGCCAAAGCCTCTGGAACACTTTGTTTGGGGGTCTCTCATGACTACGCAATCTGTGAGTGTGCCCCCTTTCTCGGAATGTTCTCTCAAAACTGTCATCTGTAGTTTCAAAGCTCTGACCACCTGTAAATAGCTTCCTTAGCTGCTCTGGTTCTTTTGGATCATGGCCCCAGAGTCCCTCCATCTGGCAATGGCATGCCTCTGAGGGTTGCTCTGGTGGCTGACCATGAGCATGAGGTAGGCAAGGGTTTTTTTTTTTTTTTTTTTTTTAAATGAAAAGAGGCAAACTGTATTTGGACGTTAATTTAGATACAGTTATATAAACTGTTATATCTGTGTGTAGTGGTGCATACCTTTAATCCTAGCACTTGGGAGGCAAAAGTAAGAGGATTGACTTTAGTTCGCGGCCTGCCTGAGATTAATTCCAGGTCAGCCTGGACTACTTAGAAAAACCAAAGCAAAGAAAACAAACAAAAAACTGCCCAAATTATAACAACATTACTTAGTAAAAGAAATATGTATAGTACGCCAGGTGTAGTGGCACACACCTTTAGTCGCTGCACTTGGGAGGCTGAGGGAGGATTGCTGTGAGTTCAAGGTCGCTCTAAGAGTACATAGTGAATTCCCTGTCAGCCTGGGCTAGAGCAAGACCCTATCTCAGAAAACCAAAAAAAAAAGTAATGTTTATGTTTAAAAGTCATTTATTAGCCCGGCGTGGTGGCACACACCTTTAATCCCACCACTTGGGAGGCAGAGGTAGGAGGCTCACCATGAACTCGAGGCCACTCTGAGATTACATAGTTAATTCCAGGTCAACCTGGGCCAGAGTGAGAACCTACCTTGAAAAAAACAACAATAAAAATAAAAAATAAAAAAGTAATTTCTTACTTGTGTCTTTGAACATGTATGGAAGAATAAGCAAACTGAAAACAATAATTGAATCCAGGGATGAGACCTTTTAGTTGACTCTAATAGTGAGGAGATTTCTATTTTACTTTTTATTTTACTTGTACTTTTTTAAAGTTTGCATCAAATTTTGAATCTTAGGAGAGGGCTTATTTATTTATTTGAGAGATGGTGACAGATCCTTCTAGCCACTACAAACTGAACTCCAGACCCATGCAAGACTTTGTGCATCTGGCTTTACATGGTGTCAGCTTCAATTTGCTGGCAGAAAACACCTGACCTAGAGCAGCTTGTGGGAGGAAAGGGTTCATTTTGGCTTATAGACTCAAGGGGAAGCTCCCTGATGGCTTGGGAAAACAATGGCATGAACGGAGGGTGGACGTCATCTCCTAGCCAGCATCAGGTGGACAATAGCACAGGAGAGTGCGCCTAACACTAGCAAGGGAAAACTGGCTGTAAGCTTGCCTCCAACAATACACTGCCTCCAGGAGGCTAATTCCCAAATTGTCAGCAGCTGAGGACCTAGCATTCAGAACACAATGTTTATGGGGGACACCTGAATTGAACCACCACATATGGGTATTGGGAAATAGGACCTGGGTCCTTTGGCTTTGCATGCAAGCGCCTTTTGCTAAGCCATGTAACCAGCCCTACTGTGTACTTTTGAAGTCCACAGTGCTGGATATTCAACCCATGGCTTTGCACATGGTATGCAATGTTCTACCACTGAGCTACATTCCTTGTCTCTGTTGTGTACTTTTAAGGGTCTGCTGCATATTATACTCTTTGCCTATATTACTCATTAAGAAAATATAATTAGAGATTGTATTTATTATTATATAATGTAAATTAGAATGTGAATGTTAATACATTAACATTAATTTTCTTTTTACTAGGCTTATTTGATGAGACCTTCTATAATATTTTTTGATGAAATAGATGGATTAGCTCCAGTTCGCTCTAGTAGGCAAGATCAGATCCACAGGTAATATATTTATTTAAAACATTTTTTTATTGAGAACTTTATTACATGAACATACTGTAATTTGATCATATCCTGTCCTATTACCCTCCTTTCTTTGTCCCTATACCCACTTCCATTTTACTGACACCCCCTGCTTTCCAAATAGCCCTTTCTGTGTCCTGATGTTTGATTCCTTTTTTCCTCCTCTGTCCTCCATGTCAAAATGTTGATGGGCTCAGAATTGGGCAGTTCTTACTGTGTCCCACCCTTTTCATTCCCTCTTCTGCAGTGTTCCCTGAGCCTTGGTGAGCGTGATAGCAATATCTGGTTTATTGTCGAGCTCTCCACAGTCCCTTATTCTCAGCTTTGATGAGTTTTGAGTCCACAGATAATTTTTCCTAAACTGACTTGTGTTGGCTTAGTTTTTTGTTAAAAAATATTTTATTTATTTATTTGAGAGAGAAAGATACAGAAATAGGCAGGTAGAGAGAGAGAATAGGTGCTCCAGGGCCTCCAGCCACTGCTTAGCCTCTAAGCCATCTCTCCAGCCCTGTTGGCTTAGTTTTTAACGTTAGTCTTTGGCTAAGTACTTTGAGGCTTACAAGAATTTTAAACATAATCTATATTCTTAAGGAACCCTTCTTTCACTTAGCACAGGTGCCAGCAAGCTATACCCTATGGTCTAAATTTACCCTTCTGCCTGTTTTTTTAAAAAATATTTTATTTATTTATTTGAGAAAGAGATACAGAAATAGGCAAGTAGAGAGAGAGAGAGAGAGGGAGAGAATGGGAGCACCAGGGCCTCCAGCCACTGCAAACGAACTCCAGATGTGTGCTCCCCCTTGTGCATCTGGCTTACGTGGGTCCTGGAGAATTGAGCCTTGAACTGGGGTCCTTAGGCTTCACAGGCAAGCGTTTAACCTCTAAGCCATTTCTCCATCCCCTGCCTGTTTTTTTAAATGAAGTTATGTTGGGACATAGTTGCATATATTACTTAAGTATTATCTGTGGGTGTTTTTTATGCTACAAGAGCATAGTTGAATAGTGTGATAGATACTCTATGGCTTGCAAAGCTTAAAAACAATTATTATCTTTTTATTGAAAAACTTGCCTCTTTCTTGGATTTCATAATGTTTTGAAATACTTGTATCATGGGCTTATATTGGCCTTTTTATTTCTCAGTAATAGTTCTTGGTTTGCATACCTGCACTTTTTTTTTTTTTTAAACCATATGATGGTAATTTGGTTTGCTTTAATTTTTGGAACTATGATAGTCTTACCATAATTTTTTTTTTTTGGTTTTTCAAGGTAGGGTCTCACTCTGGTTCAGGCTGATCTGGAATTCACTATGTAGTCTCAGGGTGGCCTCGAACTCTCTGCGATCCTCCTACCTCTGTCTCCCAAGTGCTGGGATTAAAGGCGTGCGCCACCACACCCAGCTCCCATGAATATTTTTATACACGTTTTTGAGTAAATTTTTTTTGAGTAAATGTCCAAGAATTATTGTATTCTATGGTGAATGTTCAAATTTGTGAAGTCACATTCTGTTTTTCAGAGTGTACCATTTTGGGGATGGAGAAATGGCTCAGCAGGTAAAGGTGCTTGTTTGTAAAGCCTGCTGGCCAAGGTTTGATTCTCTAGTACCTGTGTAAAGCCAGATGCCCAAAGTGTCACATGTACTTGGAGTTCATTTGCAGGAGAAGGAGGTCCTGGAACACCCATATTCATTCATCCCCCCCCCCCAGAAGTAAGTAAGTAAATAAATAAAACAATGTGGGCTAGAGAGATGGCTTAGCAGTTAAGCACTTGCCTGCGAAGCTTAAGGACCCAGGTTCAGTAATTCCCCAGAACCCATGTAAGCCAGATGCACATAGTGATGCATGTGTCTGGAGTTCATTTGTAGTTGCTAGTGACTGTGTTGTGGCCATTCTCTCTCTCTAATTAAAAAAAAAAGTGTGGCAATCAAATTCAAGACGATTGTGCCACCTAGTGGGCATGTGCAACCTTGTACTTGCCTCACCTTTGTGCATCTGGCTTGTGGGATCTGGAGAGCAGAACATGGGTCCTTAGGTTTTGCAGGCAAGCGCCTTAACTGCTAAGCCATCTCTCCAGCTCATTGTTTTAAAAAGTTTATTTATTTGAAAGGGAGAAGGAACAGAGAGAAAGAAGAGAAAGAAAGAGAGAGAGAGAGAGAGGGAGAGAGAGAATGTGAATATGGGCCTTTCAGGGTCTTTAGCCACTGCAGATGAACTCTAGATGCATGTGCCACCTTGTGCATCTGGCTTTATGAGAGAACTGGGGAAGCCAGTGCTTTGGCTTTGAAGGCAAGCGCCTTAACCACTAAGTCATCTCTGCAGCCCAGCTTGAATCTTAATAAAACCATTAGTAAATTTAAAACTTGCATATACATCTATTATGTCCTTGAGAAAAATTACCTTAATCAATGTGTCAGCAATTTTCTTCTAAAATATTAATAGTTTCAGCTCTTACATTCAAGTCATTGATGTATTTAAACTAAATGTTTGTGTATTGATATGAATTAAGGCTTTGGATTAGTTTTTTAGGTTCTACAATTGACTGAAGTTTATTTATGTACATATTAATTTTTAAAATTTTATTTATTAATTTATGAGAATGAATGAGAATGTGCATGCCAAGGCCTGTTATTAATACATAATCCAAGCATGTGTGCCACTTGTACATTTGGCTTTATGTGGCTACTGGGGAATTGAATCCTGGGCTGTCAGGCTTTGTAAGCAAGCTACTTTAACCACTGAGCCATCTTTCTATTCTGATGTTTGTTTTTTTTCCAGACTGAAGTTTTTTTATATAACTTTTTTTTATTATTGACAACTTCCATAATTATAGACAATAGACCTTGAAAATCCTTTCCCCCACTTTCCCCTTCACAACTGCTTTCCATCATATCCCCTCCCCTTTCCATCAGAGGATAAAATCCCTTTTATTTTGATTTCATCATCTTGTCCTCCTATTATGAAGGCTCTGTGAGGTCATGGATATCCAGGCCGTTTTGTGTCTGATGTAGTGCATTGTAAGGAGTCCTACCCTTCTTTTTCCATTCTTTGGCTCTTACATGCTTTTTTTCCCCCGAGGTAGGCTCTTGCTCTAGCCCAGGCTGACCTGGAATTCACTCTGTATTCTCAGGGGGGGTCTCCAAATTGGTGATCCTCCTACCTCTGCCTCCCGAGTGCTGGGATTAAAGGCATGTGTCATCATGCCCAGCTGTCTCTTACATTCTTTCCACCACCTCTTCCACAATGAACCCTTATCCTTGGAGGGTGTGATAGAGTTGTTCCAGTGCTGAACACTCCTCTGTCACTTCTTCTTAGCACTTCGGTGCCTTTTGAGTCATCCCGGTGGTCACCACCATCTGAAAAGAGAAGCTTCTCTAACCAAAAGTGAGAGTAGCATTAATATGAACATTAAGAAAAGTGTGTACAGCCGGGCGTGGTGGTGCACGCCTTTAATCCCAGCACTTGGGAGGCAGAATCGCTGTGAGTTCGAGGCCACCCTGAGATTACAGAGTGAATTTCAAGTCAGCCTGGGCTAGAGTGAGACCCTATCTCAAACAAAACAAACAACAACAAAAACAAAAACAAAGAAAAGTGTGTACAGAGCTGGAGAAATGACTCAGTTAAAGATGTGCACTTGGAAACCCTGACGGCCTGGGTTCAGTTATCTAGTACTCATGTAAAGCCAAATGCACAAAGTGGTGTATGCATCTGGTATTTGTTTGCAGTGGTAAGAGGTCCTGGATTGCCTTTCTCTCTCTCTCTCCCGCACCCTTGGAAATAAATAAGTAAACATATTAAAAAAAGAAAAGTGCTTACAGGGCAGTTTGGTGAGCATAATACATGCATTTTGTCATAAAAGAGTTGGTGCTATACTCCTACTGCTTTCCTGCCATAGGCTTTTGATTAGGTTTTCAGTACTAGGCATGTATTCCCTCCCATGGAGCAGGACTTCAGTCCAATTAGAGAGCAGTTGGTTTCCCCCATAACAGACATGCTACTATTGTACCTGTTGGCTCATTTGGCCTGGCTGACCAAACTTAAGGCTTGCAGTGTGCATTGTTTTCACCACTGATGACTTCTCATTCCCATAGGGCTGCATGCAGCTTAGCTTTTTCCAGCTTTCTGTCAGCTGGTTTACATGGAGGAGGTTTTCAGCTCAGCTCCAGCTTGACTTCTCAGTGTTCTTGCAGCCAAAGCTTGTGGAGACTTGACCAATAGGGTCTTTAATGATCTATTTCTGGTGGGAAACCAAGAGCCTAGGCAATTGTCTATAATGTTTTAGGGGCATCATAGACCTCCTTGGCCAACAACTCACTGGAAGGTATCCCATCCCTGGCACTGCAAATTTTCTAGCAACAATCTATGGCTTCTGGGTATGCCATTATCAGGGGAAAAAAAAAAAAAAAAAAAAAAGGTTTCCATATGGCTTATTCATAACATCTTGGATTTTGATTCACATTACTCCCACCCTTCTTTTACTCAGTCTCTTTTTCTGACTTCACTTAGGCCATTTCACCTGCAGTATCCTGTTTACCTACTTACATATATACAATACAATCTCCTTAAGTCCTCCCCTCTCCTGTATGGGTACCGGAGAACCAAACCCTGGGCCGTTATGCTTTGCAAGCAAGCTACTTTAATCACTGAGTTATCTCTCCAGCCCTGCCATTTTTTTTTTTCCTCAGATGAAAATTTTGTCTCCCATTGGGTTAGACCCCTAGGTGACAGAGACATATTTGACAGTAGATGTACTGACACATGCAGGCAGTTTCTCACATGTGCCACAAGGGGCCACAAACGTCTGGAGTTCAGTCACAGGGCCCATTCTCTCTGCCTCTTTTTCTGTCTTTTTCTAAAAAATAAAAGGATTGGGCTGGAGAAAATGGCTTAGTGGTTAAGGCATTGGCCTGCAAAGCCAAAGGACCCTGGTTCGATTCCCCAGCACCTATGTAAGCCAGATGCACAAGGAGGCACATGCATCTGGAATAGGTTTGCAGTGGCTGGAGGCCCTGGCGTGCCCATTCTCTTTCCTTCTCTCTCTGTCAAATAAATATATATTTTTAAAAAGGATTATTTTTCCCGCCGGGTGTGGTGGTGCACACCTTTAATCCCAGCACTTGGGAGGCAGAGGTAGGTGGATCGCTGTGAGTTCGAGGCCACCCTGAGACTACATAGTGAATTCTAGCCTTCTTAGTGCTGGGATTTCAAGTGTGAGCTACCACCACACCCAGCCAGGTTGGTTTGGTGTTGTATTTTAGACACCAGGCTAGCCTCACTACTATGTAGTCAGGGATGACCTTGAACTGCTTATTGATCCTCCTGACTTCACATCCCTGGTGTTGGAATTATAGACAAGCACCTTAACTACTAAGCCATCTCTCCAGCCTGGGTCTTTTACCTCAGGTGGGTAATCAGATGCTTTGACAGAAGACTATTTTATTTTGGGGACCTTGTAGGTCTCTCTGATGAACAGCTCAATGTGGGTTGTAACCCATTTCTGGTACTGGGAGTTATAAGCCAGAGCCAAATGTCTTAGGGTTAAGCTTCATTCCACCCTCTCCAGGACTCTTCTTATCAGACGATACTTCCATGCTCTTATTGTGGGTTATATTTTTTAGTTTCCTATCCAGGAAGAAGGTTTCCATGGCACCAATTAATTTTGGATTTGGTGTTTTGTATATTTCCCTTCACCCTCCCCTTCCCTTCTCCCTAAACTCTTCCATTCCTCTTACCTGACCCTCAAGTTGCTTGTTAGGCATGCCTACAACTTAAGCAGTTCCAGTTTAGGAATCACAGATGAGGGAGAACATGTAGCATTTGTCTTTCTGGCTTGTGTGCATTTGCTTAGTATAATCTGTTCCAACTCCATTTATTTTCCTATAAATTTCATTGTGTCAGTTTTTCTTACTGCTGAGTAGAATTCCACTGGGATTATGTACCACATCATTATCCAATTGACAAATGATGGGCATATGGGGTGATTTCAGTTCTTAGCTATTGTGAATTGAGAAGCTATAAAGAAGGTTGAGCAAATATCTCTGTAGTTAAGAGTGGAACATTTAAGGTAGATACCCAGTAGAAAAATGGCTCAGCCAATTGGTAGGTCTATTCTCATCTTTTTCAGAAGTCTCCATATTGATTTCCATAGTGGTTGTACAAGTTTGCACTCCCATCAGCAGTGAATGAAGGTTCCTCTTTCCCCTCATCCTCACCAACATTTACTGTCGTTTGATTCTTTTTTTTTGGGGGGGGGGTTTCAAGGTAGGGTCTCGCTCTGGCCCAGGCTGACCTGGAATTCACTATGTAGTCTCAGGGTGGCCTTTAACTCATGGTGATCCTCCTACCTCTGCCTCCCAAGTTGCTGGGATTAAAGGCGTGCGCCACCACACCTGGCATCGTTTGATTTTTTAATGATTGCCTTCCTGAGCAGAGTAAGGTGGAATGTCATAGTTGTTTTAATTTGCATTTCCCTGACAGTTAAGGATGTTGAACATTTTCTTAGGTGAGTAGTAGACATATTTATTTTCATTGAGAATCCCCTATTCAATCTCTGCCCCATCTTTTTGAGTGGATTGTTTGAATTTTTACTATTTAGATTTTTTTTTTCTTTTGAGGTAGAGTCTCACTCTAGCCCAGGATGACCTGGAGTCCACTGTGTAGCCTCATGGTGGCCTCAAAATCTTGGCAATCCTCCTATCTCTGACTCCCAACCAAGTCCTTCGATTAAAGGTGTGAACCATGTCATTCCGCTTGCCTAGTTTTTTGAGTGCTTTGTAGATTCTAGGTATTAGACTTCTGTCAGTTGCATAGCTCGTGAAGATTTTCTCCCATTCTGTGGGTAGTTTTTTTGCTATGTTTATGGTATGTTTGTCTGTACAAAAGTTTTTTTCATTTCATGAGATCCTACTGGTTGAGTGATTAATTTCCTGGGCTATTTTAAGGAATTAAAGTATCGTTATTAAGTCTTTCTCCACTCCTATATCATGGAAAGTACCCCTATTTTTTCTTCCAAGCAATTAAGTGGTTCAGGTTTCTGTTGAGGTCTTTAATCCATTAGCAGTTAATTTTTGTACATGATGAGAGGAGTGGGTCTTCTTGTGGTTATCTCATTTGACCAGCACCATTTGTTGAAGATGCTGTCATTTCTCCAGTGTGCTTTTGTTTTTATATTTTATTTTTTTTGAGGCAAGTCCAACAGATTGGGCTATTTTTTTTTTTTTTTTTTTTTTTTTGAGGTAGGGTTTCACTCTAGCCCAGGCTGACCTGGAATTCACTATATAATCTCAGGGTGGCCTCAAACTCACTGTGATCCTCCTACCTCTGCCTCCCAAGTGCTGGTATTAAAGGCGTGCACCACCATGCCTGGATTATGTAGGTATGTATGAGACAGAAGTGGTGGTGGGCGGGCGGGGGGGGGGGGAGGAAAGGGCCAGGGCCTCCAGCCTTTGCAAATGAACTCCAGATGCATGTGCCACCTTGTGCATTTGGCTAATGTGGGTCCTGGGGAATTGAACCTTGGTCCTTTGGCTTTGCAGGCAAGTGTTACTAACTGCTAAACCATATCTTTTTAAAAATTTCTTTATTTTTTTCTTGTTATTTGTTCAAGAGAGAGAAAGAGGAAGAAAGAGAGAGAGAAGGAGAAAGAATGGGTATGCTAGGGCTTCTAGCCACTGCAAACGAACTCCAGAGGCATGTGCCACTTTACATGGATATTGGGGAATCGAACCAAGGTCCTTTGGCTTTGTAGGCAAGCTCCTTAACAGCTACGCCATCTCTCCATCATCACCCCCACTTTTTTTTTTAATGAGAGAGAGAGAATTGGCTTACCAGACCCTCCAGTCACTGCACTCATACTCCATATGCATGTGCCATCTTGTGTGCATGTGTGACCTTTTGTGCTTGCATCCCCTTGTGCACTTGTGTCACCCTGTGTATCTGGCTTACAAGGGACCTAGAAAGTTGAACATGGGTCCTTAGATTTCTTTCTTTTTTTTTTTTTTCACATCAGAATTTATTGTGACATTTTAGAAATCCAAGGATAAAGAGAAGATTCTGGAAGCTTCCAGGGGATCACAGAAATAGTGAAAACAGATGCTTTCAAAGGCTGTAGATCTGACTGGATTCATATGCAGAATTGTTTTATTTTTATTTTCTTTGTTCTAGTTTTCTGAATAGGGTTTCATATAGCCCAGGTTAGACTCAACTTTCCTGTGTAGCCAAGGCTACATATGCAGATTTTTTTTCATGACTAGTGACTGTAATGAAAAGAAAACCGAATAGTTCCTTTTTTTCTCATTTTATTTATTTATTATTTATTTATTTTTAATTATTATTTTTTATTGACTTTTAATCTTACATACCAAAAAAACCCCACCTGATATTTCCCTCCCCTCCCCCATTCCACTTGGGTCCTTAGATTTCATAGGCAAGCACCTTAACTGATAAGCTATCTCTCCAGCCCTCCAGTGTGATTTTTCTCTCTAATTGCCTTTAATATATTTTCCGTGGTTTGTGTGTTTAGTTGTTTAATTATAATATGGTAAGGAGAGGTTCTTTCCATGTTTTGTCTGGTGTTCTAAAGGTTTTCTGTGCATATATTGGCATCTCTTTCCCTATTTGGGGGAAATTTTCTTCTGTGATTTTGTTGAAAATACCTATTAGGCTTTTGGATTGAAATTCTTCTCCTTGTACTATACCCTGAATTCTTATGTTTGATCTCTTCATAGTGTCCCAAATGTCTTGAAATATCCATTCATGCTTTCCTATTACTGTGTCTTTGTTTGTGCTGGACTGTAATAGGTCTGCTACCTTGTCTTCTACTTGAGATACTCCGTCCTCTCCTTGATCAATTCTACTGGTGAGGCTTTCTACAGAGTTTTATTTATTTATTTATTTATTTATTTATTTTTGTTTTTCGAGGTAGGGTCTCATTCTAGCTCAGGCTGACCTGGAATTCACTATGCAGTCTCAGGGTGGCTTCGAACTCATGGCAATCCTCCTATCTCTGCCTCCCTAGTGCTGGGATTAAAGGCGTGCGCCACCACGCCCAGCTAGTTTTTTTTTTTTTTTTTAATTTCCTTTACTGTTTTTTTTTTCTTTCATTACTAGTATTTCTGATTAGTATTTTTTCATTATTTCTATTTCCTTACTCATGTCTTGTATTGACCACCCCCTTGTTTTTTTCTTCTTCTTTCTTTCTTTAAGGTAGGGTCTCGCTCTGGCCCAGGCTGACCTGGAATTTACTATGTAGTCTCAGGCTGGCCTCGAACTCACGGCAATCGTCCTACCTCTGCCTCCCATGTGCTGGGATTAAAGGCATGTTCCACCACGCCTGGCCGATCCCCTTATTTCATTTTAATGTAATACTGGCTTTGAAGGATTCAAAGATATTCCCTTGTGTGGTGGTTTGATTCAGGTGTCCCCCATAAACTTAGTTATTCTGAATGCTAGTTTCCTCAGCTGATGGCAATGGGAAATTAAAGCCTCCTAGAGATAGAGTGTTGTTGGGGGTGGACTTATGGGGTTTATAGCCAGTTTCTCCTTTCCAGTGTTTGGCTCACTCTCCTGTTGCTATGGTCCACCTTATGTTGCCCAGGGGGTGATGTCCACCCTCCGCTCATGCCATCATTTTCCCTGCTATCATGGAGCTTCCCCCTTGAGCCTGTAAGCCAAAATAAACCTCTTTTTTTCCACAAGCTGCTCTTGGTCGGGTGATTTCTACTAGCAATGCGAACCTGACTGTGACACCTTATTTTCAGTTGTAAGGAATAATTTGAGAAACTTGAGAAATAGTGGTGATACATGTCGGTAATGCCAGCACTCAGGATCAGAAGTTCAAAGCCAGCCATGGCAACAGAGTAAGTTTGAGGCCATTTAATCTACATGAGTCCCTTTTTAAAAGAAATTAATACCAAAAATAAAATGAAAAGTAAAGCTTAGGGTCAACATTTTTATTGTTGAGTTTGATGAGACTTTTTAAAGAAGAGCTAATAACAACTCTTCTCAAATTGTTCCAAGAATTTGAAAGGTTGAAAATCCTTCTAAACTTACTTTATGAGGCTAGCGCTACTTTGATATCAAAACCAGGCAAAGACACAGCAGAGGAATGATAGAATAGTGTCCCCAAAGAATATATACACAAAGGTTTGTGACAAAATGCTAACAAATCAAATTTAATAACATATCCAAAGATCATTCACCACAAAGTGGAATTTATCCTTGATATGCCAGGATAGTTCAGCATACACAAATAAATGAATGTCTTCATTAGATACTTTTATACTGATGTTACAAAATGTCAGCTAGAGCTAGAGCTAAATGAATTAAGATTGATTTTGGCTCCTGATTTCTTTTCTTTTTCTTCTTCTTCTTTTTTTTTTTTTTTTTTTGAGGTAGGGTCTCATTCTAGCTCAGGCTGACCTGGAATTCACTCTGTATTCTCAGGATGGCCTCAAACTCATGGTGATCCTTCTAACTTTGCCTCCCAAATGCTGGGAATAAAGGCGTGCTCCACCATGACAGCTCTCTTTTATTTTGATGTCATCATCTTTTCCTCCTATTATGAACATCCTGTGTAGGTAGTGTCAGGCACTGCAAGGTCATGGATATTCAGACTATTTTGTGTCTGGAAGATTTCATTGTAAGCAGTCCTAACCTTTCTTTGGCTTATACATTCTTTCCACTACTGCCTCCTCTGCAGTGGACCCTGAGCCTTGAAAGATGTTTCTCTTCTGTTTTTTTTTTTTTAAAATTATTGTTTTTTATTGACTTTTATACTCACATACAAAGAAAATACCCACGTGATATTTCCCTTCCCTCCCCCCATTCCCCTTTAGAACTCAAGTCTCCATCATATCCCCTCCCTCTCTCCATTAGTCTCTCTTTTAATTTGATGTCATCATCTTTTTCTTCTATTTTGAGGGTTTTGCGAAGGTATTGCTAGGCACTGCAAGGTCATAGATATTGAGGCCAGTTTCTGTCTGGACAGTTGCATTGTAAGAGGTTATACCCTTCCTTTGGCTCTTCCATTCTATCCATCCCCTCTTCCGCAATGGTCCCTGAGCCTTGTAGGGTGTGACAGAGGTGTTTCAGTGCTGGGCACTCCTCCATCCCTTCTTCTCAGCACTATGTTGCCTTTTGGGTCATCCCAGTGGTCATCACCATCTGAAAAGAGAAGCTTCTCTAACCAGAAGTGAGAGTAGCGTTAATATGTGAATATGAACATTAAGTGTAGTGCTTTCAGGGCAGCTTGGTGGGAATAATATATACATTTAGTCAGATGAGAGCAGTCTTATACCCCTAAGGCTCATGACCTCACCTACCAAAGACTTTTACTTAGGTTTTTCAGTACCAGGTATGTATTCCCTCCCGTAGAGAGGGCCTTCAGTCCAATTATGGAGCAGTTGGTTACCCCAAGAATAGACATGCCACTATTGCACCCGTTCAGTCATTGGGCCTGTCTGGCCAAGCTTGAATATTCAGCGTCCACTGTTTTCACTGTAGATGACTTCTGTCTCCCATATGCTGTGTGCAATGCAGCTTTTTCCAGCTTTCAGTTGGCTGGTCTACAGGCAGAAGATTTTCTGCTCCACACCAGGTTGCTTTCTCAGTGACCATGCTTCTCAGGCATGAGATGTCTTCAGCAATAGGGTCTTACTATCTGTTTCTCTAGGGAAACCAAGGGCTTTGGCAAAAGCCTTTAATGTTTTGGAGGCTACCAGGACCTCCTTGGCCAACAACTCACTGGAAGGTATTCCGTCCCAAGTACTGAAAATTTTTTAGTAACAGTCTACAGCTTCTAGACGTGCCCTTATTCAAAAAAATAATTTTACGTATGTCTTATTCACAATATTTTGAGTTTAGATTGACCCTCCCCCTGCCCTTCTTGTATGCATTCTCTTCCCATGGCCTCACTTAGGACATTCCCCTCCCTGAAATCAGTTCTTCTACTTACATATGTGCATTACCATACACTTAAGTCCTTCCCTTTCCTCCCTCCCTTATAGCCTTTTACCAGCTTACTGGTTTCTGGTACCTATTTTTGGTTCCAGTTCACACACAAGTCTATACATTGGTAGCTAGGATCCACATGTGAGAGAGAACATGTGACGTTTGGCTTTCTGAGCCTGGGTTACCTCACTTAGTATAATCCTTTCCAGATCCATCCATTTCCCTGCACATTGCATAATTTCGTTTTTCTTTACCGCTGAATAGAACTCCATTGTGTAAATGTACCACATCATTATTATCCACTCATCTGTGGAGGGACATCTAGGCTGCTTCCATTTCCTAGCTATTGTGAATAGAGCAGCAATAAACATGGTTTTGCAAGTATCTCTAAGGTAGTGAGAAGAGTCCTCTGGATATATGCCTAGGAGTGCTATAGCTGGATCATATGGTAAATCTATCTCTAGCTGTCTCAAGAACCTCCACACTGATTTCCACAATGGCTGGACCAGCTTACATTCCCACCAACAGTGTAGAAGTGTTCCTGTTTTTCCGCATCCACGCCAACACTTATTGTCATTTGTTTTCTTGATGGTAGCCATTCTGACAGGAGTGAAATGGAATCTCAAAGTGGTTTTAACTTGCATTTCCCTGATGGCTAAGGATGTGGAACATTTTTTTAGATGTTTATATGCCATCTGTATTTCATCTTCCATGAATTCTCTATTTAGTTCCATAGCCCATTTTTTAGCTGGGTTGTTTGAATTCATATTATTCTGTTTTTTGAGTTCTTTGTATATTCTGGATATCAATCCTCTGTCAGATGTATAGCTGGCAAAGATTTTTCTCCCATTCTGTAGGTTGTCTTTTTGCTCTATTCACAGTATCCTTTGCTGTACAAAAGCTTTGTAATTTCATAAGGTCCCAGTGGTTGATTAGTGGTTTTATTCCCTGAGCAATTGGAGTTATATTCAGAAAGTCCTTGCCTATTCCAATATGTTGAAGAGTTTCCCCTACTTTTTCCTCTAGCAGTTTCAGAGTTTCAGGTCTGATATTAAAGTCTCTGATCCATTTGGACTTGACTCTTGTGCATGGAGAGAGACAAGGATCTATGTTTATCCTTTTACATACAGATGTCCAGTTTTCCCAGCACCACTTGTTAAAGAGCTATCTTTTCTCCAATGAATATTTTTGGAATTTTTCTCAAAAATCAGGTGGCTGTAGCTGCCTGGATTAATATTTAGGTCTTCTATTCTGTTCCATTGATCTACCTGTCTGTCCTTGTGCCAGTACCATGCTGTTTTTGTTATTATGGCTTTGTAGTATAACTTAAAATCGGGTATGGTTATACCCCCTGCCTGATTTTTGTTGCGCAAAATTGTTTTGGCTATTCGAGGTTTTTTGTGTTTCCAGATGAATTTTAGTATTGTTTTTTCTATTTCTGTGAAGAATGCTATTGGAATTTTAATGGGGATTGCATTAAATGTGTAGATTGCTTTTGGTAAGATTGACATTTTCACAATATTGATTCTTCCAATCCAGGAGCATGGAATGTCTTTCCATTTCCTTGTGTCTTCTGTAATTTGTCCCTCGAGTTTTTTAAAGTTCTCATTGTAGAGATCCTTCACTTCCTTGGTTAAGTTTATTCCAAGGTATTTTATTTTTTTTTGAGGTAATTGTGAATGGGAGAGATTTCCTGATTTTATCCTCTGCTTGTTTGTTGTTAGTGTATAGAAAAGCTACTGATTTCTTTGTGTTTATTTTGTATCCTGGTACATTGCTAAAAGTGTTTATCAGCTCTAACAGTTTGCTGGTAGAGTCTTTAGGGTCTGTTATGTATAGAATCATATCGTCTGCAAATAATGATAATTTGATCTCTTCCCTTCCGATTTGTATCCCCTTTATGAGTGTCTCTTGCCTTATTGCTATGGCTAAGACTTTCAGTACTATATTAAATAGTAGTGGGGAAAGTGGACACCCTTGTCTTGTTCCTGAATTTAGAGGAAAAGCTTCAAGTTTTTCCCCATTTAGTATTATGTTGGCTGTAGGTTTGTCATAAATAGCTTTTATTATGTTGAGATATGTTCCTTCTGTTCCCAGTTTCTGTAATACTTTCACCATGAAGGGGTGTTGGATTTTGTCAAATGCCTTTTCTGCATCTATTGAGATGACCATATGATTTTTGTCCTTCAGACCATTAATATGGTGTATTACATTTATGGATTTGTGTATGTTGCATCTCTGGGATAAAGCCTACTTGGTCAGGGTGAATCATCTGTCTGATATATTCTTGTGTTCTGTTTGCCAGTATTTTGTTGAGAATTTTTGCATCTGTTTTCATGAGGGAGATTGGTCTATAATTTTCTTTTTTTGATCTGTCTTTGTCTGGTTTTGGTATCAGGGTGATGCTGGCTTCATAGAAGGATTTCGGTAGAATTCCTTCCTTTTCTATTTTCTGGAAAAGTTTGAGAAGCATTGGTGTTAGATCTTCCAGGAATGTCTGGTAAAATTCAGCAGTGAATCCATCTGGGCCTGGGCTTTTTTTAGTTGGGAGACTTTTTATGACTGCCTGGATCTCTGTGATTGTTATAGGTCTATTTAAATGGTTTATCTCATCTTGATTTAATTTTGGTAGGTCATATGAATCAAGGAAATCATCCATTTCTTTCAGGTTTTCAAACTTAGAGGTATATATATTCTTAAAGTATGTCTGTATGATTTTCTGAATTTCTTTGGTATCTGTTGTGATGTTGCCTTTTTCATCTCTAATCTTATCAATTTTTGTCTCTTCTCTCTTTCTTTTAGTCAGATTTGCTAAGGGTTTGTCAATCTTGTTTATCCTTTCAAAGAACCAACTTTTTGTTTCATTGATTTTTTTTTTGGTTTCTATTTCATTAATTTCTGCCCTAACCTTTATTATTTCTTCCCGTCTACTGATTTTTGGTTTGCCTTGTTCCTCTCTTTCCAAGGCCTTAAGGTGGAGCATTAAATTGTTTAGTTGTGAACTCTCTGATTTCTTAATATAAGCACTTAGAGCTATAAATTTCCCTCATAGGACGGCCTTCATTGTGTCCCATAGGTTTTGGTATGTTGCATTCTCATCATCATTTGATTCTATGAATTTCTTGATTTCCTTTTTAATTTCTTCAATGACCCATACATCGTTCAATAATGTACTGTTTAGTCTCCATGAATTTCTGTATGCTCTGTAGTTTTTCTTGTTGTTGATTTGCAGTTTAATCCCGTTGTGGTCAGATAGCATACAAGGGATTATTTCAGTTTTCCTGTATTTGTTAAGATTTGATTTGTGCCCTATCATATGGTCTATTTTAGAGAATGTCCCTTGTGCTGCTGAGAAGAATGTATATTCTGTAGCATTTGGATAGAATGTTCTGTATATATCTGTTAGGTCCATTTGTTCCATGATATCATTTAATGCAGATGTCTCTCTGTTTATTTTTTGTTGGGTAGATCTGTCAAGTGGTGAGAGCGGGGTATTGAAGTCACCCACTACTATTGTGTTAGGGGTTATCTCTGACCTTAAGTCCAATAGTGTTTGTTTGATGAAATTGGGGGCCCCTGTGTTGGGAGCATATATGTTTAGGATTGTGATGGCCTCCTGTTGGAGTGTTCCTTTAATCAGTATAAAGTGACCTGCTTTATCTTTCTTCACTAATGTTGGTTTGAAGTCTGTCCTGTCAGAAATTAGGATGGCAACCCCTGCTTGTTTTCTAGGTCCATTTGCTTGATATGTCTTTTTCCAATCTTTCACCCTAAGAATGTTTCTATCTTTTAATGAGAGGTGAGTTTGCTGGAGGCAACAGATGGTAGGATCCTGCTTTTTAATCCAGTCTGCCAGTCTGTGTCTTTTGGTTGGGGCATTGAGGCCATTGATATTGAGAGTTATTATTGAAAGATATGTGTTTGATCTCTCCATTTTTCTTGTTTTGTAGTTCTTCCTGGTTTTCGTTTTACTCACTTGTTCTAACTGTTGAGTATGATTTCTTTTTTCCTATTTCCTGCTGTGTGTGTTTTGCTTTTTCTTCAGCATGAATGATTCCTGCAAGTATTTTCTGTAGAGCTGGTTTAGTTGTCATAAATTCCTTTAGCCTGTCTTTGTTGTGGAATGTCCTTGTTTCTCCATCAATTTGGATAGAAAGCTTTGCAGGATAAAGTAATCTTGGTTGGCAGTTTTTATCTTTCAGAACTTGGAATACATCACTCCAGGCCCTTCTGGCTTTTAAAGTTTATGTTGAGTAATCTACTGTGACCCTGATGGGTTTCCCCCTGTAGGTCATTTGCTTTTTCTCTCTAACTGCTTTCAATATATTTTCTTTGGTTTGCGTATTTAGTAGTTTAATTATAACATCACGAGAAGAGGATCTTTCTAGGTTTTGTCTGTTTGGTGTTCTAAATGCTTCCTGTATCTGCATTGGCATTTCTTTCCCAATTTGGGGAAAATTTTCTTCTATGATTTTGTGGAAAACACCTACTAAGCCTCTGGATTGAAATTCTTCCCCTTCTGCTATACCTTGAATTCTTATGTTTGTTCTTTTCATAGAGTCCCGCATGTCTTGGAGTTCCCATTCATACCTTTCTATTAGCTTGTCTTTCTCTTTGTTGGACTGTGATAGGTCTGCCATCTGGTCTTCTAGTTTAGATATTCTGTCCTCTCCTTCATCCATTCTACTGGTGAGACTTTCCACAGAGTTTTTTATTTCACTGACTGTGTTTTTCAGAGCTAGGATTTCAGCCTGGTTTTTCTTCAGTAGTTCTATTTCCTTATTCATGTCCTCTAATGACCTTTTTATTTCCTTAAGCTGTTTTTCTGTAATCTCTTTCAAGAGTTTGTTTTCTTCTTTAATTCCTTTGTTTTCTTCTCGTATTGCTTTCATTTCTTCTTTTATTTCTTTGAGTATTGATAACATCATTCCTTTGAAATCTTTGTCAGGAATTTCATCTAAAACTGTTTCATTGGTGAACAATTCTGATGGATTTGTAATTTTTGGTGGGATTGCATTGTCTTGATTCTTTGTGTTTCTTGTATCATAATGTAGTGATTTTTGCATCCTGGATTGATTTAATGCTTAGGGTTTCTAGTTATCTGCAGTGTTCTTATGTGTGGAGATCCACCTTTCAGGATATGGGTTTAAGGTGCCAAGTGTAGCACTTGTACCCAGGTCTACCTCAGAGGTAATCCTAGATGTTGACTTTGCTTGGTAAGCAAGTATTGTAGTGGACTGGTGGAACAATTTAGTAGCAAGTTCTAAACTTCATTTGAGCCAAATGCACATTCATTTAGCATGAGCAAAGAGTATACAAGTGTGGGAATTGAAACAAAGAGTCTTATAATGTCAAAATCCCTAAGGATGTGTTTTTTCCACACCTTTAATCTTGTCAGCTAGGAATCAGACCCTGCCCCCAATAATGACAGAAGCAAAAGATAAAGGCCTTTTAAATCCAAAAGTATTACAGGCAGCAATATTCAACACCTCATATTCAGCTTATTTGAAAATGGTAAGGCCAACCACAAATGTGTAACCCATAACCTGCCCTGACCTGGAAAGAGAGGTTAGCTCTTCCAATGCAGGCCTTTGTTACCTTTTGGTGTGGCTTCCAAACTCACCAATGCTGATTGCCCACCTCGTTCCCTGAGCTGTGGAGCTTGGCTTAGCTGTGCTGGGTCAGGTGTTGGTGATGTAGTACAGGCTGCTGCTAATGGTTGATTTCTGCCAGTTCGCTGGGGATCTGATGGTTGGGGGATGGGCGAGTTCAGGAAGCTTGTAGTGGCTCACCGTGTTCTCCTGTAGCTCTTTCAGTAGTTCAGCAGACTTTTCTTCACTTTCTGGGCTCTGAGAGGAGACTGATGAGGTTGGAAAGTTCCCCGTTTATTTATTATTTTTGTTGTTATTGTTGTTTGTTTCGGCGGCGGCGGCGGCGGCGGCGGTGGCGGCGGCGGCAGCAGCGGCAGCGGCAGCAGCAGCAGCTGCAGGGGAAGCTCAGCCTTCTCTTCTTGATTAAATCATTTGATGTAGGAAAGCTTTGCTTTCCCAGTACCTATGTCAAGCCAGATATACAAAGTGGTGCAAGTGTCTGGAATTTGTTTGGAGTAGCAGGAGGCCTTGTCGTGCTCATTTTCTCTCTGTGTGTCTGCTTTCCCTCCCTCCCTCTCTTCCTTCCCGCCTTTCTTTCTTTTGCCCATCTCCCTCCCTTCCCTCCTCCTCTCCCCTCTCCTTCCCTTCCAAATAAATAAATAAATAAATAAATAAATAAATAAATAAATAAATAAATACTTCCATTCTTCCCAACTCTTGACACTGAGATATACCCTCTGCACAGGTCTTAATTTCAATCAGGATTTTAATTTCAGTTTTCTTCCCCCTTTCATTGCTGTGGTTAAGATATCGTACTGTATTTATTTATTATTTTTATTTATTTTCAAGCCCAAAGAGAGGGTGAGAGGAGGGGGCAGTAGAAAAGGAAGGAGGGAGAATGGGCATACCAGGGCTTCTAGCCACTGCATTGAACTCCAGATGCATGTGCTACTTTGTGTTTCTGGCTTTACATGGGAACTAGGGAATCAAACCCTGGTCTTGGGCTTCGCAGGCAAATGCCTTAACTGTTGAGTTATCTCTCCAGTCTGTCTTGACTGTATTTTCTGTGTACTTTCAAAATCATTTCTCTGAGTCACTTGATATTGCAATATGAATTGGTGGTATATTTACTATATTTAAATTTATGGCTAATGAAAGTTACTGTAAGCATCCATATTTACAATTTTTTCTTTCATTAAGTTTTGCTTGGAATTTTTTTCTTTTCAGCTCTATAGTATCAACTCTCCTTGCGCTTATGGATGGATTAGATAATAGAGGTGAAATTGTTGTCATTGGTGCTACAAACAGACTTGATTCTATAGATCCTGCCCTTAGAAGACCTGGACGTTTTGACAGAGAATTCCTTTTCAACCTTCCTGATCAAAGGGTAACAGTGTTTCTTTTCTCTTTTTTCTTTCTTTCTTTTTTTTTGTATTCTAAGACTTATATGTGTAATAGTTACAAAGCATATACTCTGAAGGTTACATTCTGTAAATCTTTCCTGGGATATCTTTGTTAACATTTAAGAAAGCCTTATGTAGCTTTCTGTGTTGGCATGTGCTAGTAATCCCAGCTCTTTTCAGTGTTGAAACAGGAGAATTGCAAGTTTTAGGCCAGCCTGGGCTGCATAGTGAGACCCTGTCTTAAAACAATTAGAGCAGCAACAAGCCACACGTAATTATTAAACAATTTATTTTTTTCCTATTAGCAATTGTCAGAAAGCATAGGATTTTTAGGAAAAGGAAAGTTCTTAGTTTATTTTATTTATTTTTATTTTATTTTATTTTTTGTTTTTCAAGGTAGGGTCTTGCTCTAGCTCAGGTTGACCTGGAATTCACTAGGTAGTCTCAGGCTGGACTCGAACACATGGCGATCCTCCTACCTCTGCCTCCCAAGTGCTGGGATTAAAGGCGTGCGCCACCACGCCCGGCAGTTCTTAGTTTATTATAGATGCTTAACTTGTTCTTTTTACTTTCTAGCTTGTATGATCATTATGTGTCTCCGCCAAAATTTTTTTTCCCCATAAAAATATTTTCGTAAAGATCCAGTTCCCAAGCTGGGCATGGTGGCACATGCCTTTAATCCCAGCACTCAAGAGGCAGAGGGAGGAGAATCACCGTGAGTTTGAGGCCGTCCTGAGACTACCTAGTGAATTCCAAGTCAGCCTGGACTAGAGTGAAACTCTACCGTTAAAAAAAAAAAAAAAAAAAGATCAGTTCCCAGATTATCATAGTAATATACATTTCTTTCTTTTTCTTTTTTTTTTTTTTTTTTTTTGGGTTTTTCGAGGTAGGGTCTCACTCTGGTCCAGGCTGACCTGGAATTAACTATGGAGTCTCAGGGTGGCCTCTAACTCACGGCGATCCTCCTACCTCTGCCTCCCGAGTGCTGGGATTAAAGGCGTGCGCCACCACGCCCGGTTTACATTTCTTTTTAAAAAATTTTATTTTATTAATTTGAAAGAAGGGGGAAGGAGAGAAAAAGAGGCAAATAGAGAGAATGGGCCCACCAGGCCTTTAGTCACTGCAGACAAACTCCAGACACATGTGCCACCTTGTGCATCTGGCTTATGTGTATACTGGGGAATTGAACCTGGGTCCTTAGGCTTTGTAGACAAACATCTTAACTGCTAAGCCACCTCTCCAGCAACATTGCTCATTCAATTGAAAGCAGTAAGTGTTACTCAGTGCATTGTAACTTATTTTATTTATTTATTTATTTGAGAGTGACAGAGAGAGAGAGGGGGAGAGAGGGAGAGAGAATGGGTGCACCAGGGCCTCCAGCCACTGCAAACGCACTCCCGACACATGCGTCACCTTGTGCATCTGGCTTACGTGGGTACTGGGGAATGGAGCCTCAAACTGGGGTCCTTAGGCTTCACTTAGGCAAGCACTTAACTGCTAAGCCATCTCTCTAGCCCTATATTGTAATTTTCAGAAAACATTTTTTATTTTACAGGGGGGGGAGGGAGGGAAGGAGAGGGGGAGAGAGAATAAATGAATGAATGGGCATGCCAGAGCTTCTAGCTAATTGCAAACAAACTCCAAACACATGCACCACCTTGTGCATCTGGCTTATGTGGGTACTGGGGAATCAAACCTGGGTCCTTAGGCTTTGCAGCAAGTACCTTAACCACTAAGCCATCTGTAACGTAATTTTTAAAGAGGAAAGTACCTCAATACCGGCCAATGTATAGTCATTTATTATGGAAAATGTTTAGTATGGTATACATAGTTCTTTTTTAATTGTACTTGATTTGATTAATTTCTTGAGTCTTTATTGCGAATTCATTTGAGAGGAGATACATACAGAGGAAGTACTATATGTATATCTATATTTATTTTTGGCTGTTTTTTCTGCTCTCTATGTGAAATGTCTGGTTTATGTACATAGACATAGAAACCTTAGTGATTAGGATTTTATAGAAGACTACAGAAAACCAAGGGTCCCTTTATAGAATAGTTTGAGACCTCAATTTGACCACCAGTCATTGATTTAGATTTGGCTTTAAAGTGGCACTAGGTGACTTTATCAGCATGTGGACCTTACTTTTGTTGCCCAGGTGCACCTTCCAGAAATGTCTCAATACTTGGAAGTGAGAGAGTTGTAGGAGATAGTGCTAAAGTGGGTACATTGCTCTTTGGCATGGAGAAGCAGCAGTTTGCACCATTTAATAGCAGTATAAGCCCTGGTCTTGTACTCTCCCATTAATGGGGATATGCTTAGTTCTAAGGGACATTGTTTGTGTTTTCAGGCCTTGGTATTTGTTACAGTCAAATGCTGAACATTTATCTTTCCCTCTTAGATAATATTTAAGCCTGGTGTGGTGGTGCACGCCTTTAATCCCAGCATTCAGGAGGCAGAGGTAGGAGGATCTCTGTGAGTTCAAGGCTACCCTGAGACTACATAGTTAATTCCAGGTCAGCCTGGACTAGAGTGAGACCCTACCTTGAAAAATAAAAAAACAAAACAACAACAACAAAAAGATAATATTTAAGGTCAAGAAACTTGGTAAGATTGCCTCATGCCTCATGTTCTGCCTTATAGAATAGTAAGGTAAAAGGAGAGCAGATGTTTGGGAGCAACATGACTAAGTGTATTAATGAAGAGGTTATAATTAACTGTGTAACATGTTCCTAATGAGATGAGGAAAAAATTATATAAATTTTTACAGTTTTGCTTTGAAAGCAATCATTGAGTTAAAGTGATAAGATAGGGTAAATTTGGACATGAGAATGTGTTTTTAAAAAATATTTTATATTTATTTATTTGACAGAGAAAGAAGGAGAGAGAGAATGGGTGTGTCAGAGCCTCCAGCCACTGCAAACGAACTTCAGATGCATGTGCCCCTTGTGCATCTGGCTAAAGTGGGTCCTGGGGAATTGAACCCAGGTCCTTTGGCTTTGCAGGCAAACACCTTAACCACTGATCCATCCCTCCAGTCTGTGTTTTGTTGTTTTTTAAGATGAGAGATATGTAGTAGAGAGGAGGTTGTTTTTTTTTTTTTTTTTTTTTTTTTTTTTTTGGTTTTTCGAGGTAGAGTCTCACTCTAGTCCAGGTTTGAAAATATTTTTTTTTGAGGGAGGGTCTTGCTCTAGCCAAAGCTGACCGGAAATTCACTTTGTAGTCTCAGGGTGGCCTCAAACTCACAGTAATCTTCCTACCTCTGCCTTCTAAACTGTGCCACCATGCCTAGGTCAGTTTTTTGAGAGAGAGAGAGAGAGAGAGAGAGAGAGAGAGAGAGAGGGAGGAAGAGGCAGAGAGAGAGAATGGGCATGCCAGGGCCATTTCAGCTGCTGTGAACGAATTCCAGATGTGTTTGCCCCCTTGTGGGCAAACATGGCATTGCATCCTTGCTTTGCTTTTGCATCTGGCTAAATGTGGGATCTGGAGAATGGAACAGGTATTCTTAGGCTTGGCAGGCAGGCACCTTAACCACTAAGCCATCTCTCCAGCCCCTGCAGGTCATATTTTTGCCATGAGTTGAGAGATGTTATTAATAGGCAAGAGGGAATAGGATTTAGTAAAAATGGCAAGAATAACTTCATATAGGAAATGGTTAAAGCTGAATATGGTGGCACATGCCTTTAACTCCCGCTCACAGAGGAGGCTGAGGTAGGAGAATCACCACAGTTAGTCACAGACCAGCCAGGGGCCACAAAATTAGTTCCAGCTATATCTGAGCTAAAGTGCCATTTATTTATTTATTTGACAGAAAGAGAGGGAATGGGCGTGTCAGAGCCTCCAGCCACTGCAATCGAACTTAAATCAACCAACCAACAAAGCAAACAAACAAACAAACAAACAAACACACAAAACAAAACAAAACAAAACACAAAACAGCAGTGTTGGAGAGATGGCTTAGCAGTTAAGGCACATGCCTGCAAAGCCAAAGGACTTAGGTTCAATTCCCCAGTACACACATAAAGCCAGATACACAAGGTGGCACATGTGTCTGGAGTTTGCTTGCAGTGGCTAGAGGCCCTGATATGCCTATTCTCTCTCTCTCTATGCCTCTCCCCCCTCAAATAAATAAACAAAATAAAATAGTAAAATAAAACAGCAACAAAACATGGAAATGGTAATATGAAGAAGACAGAATATGGTAGATACTTATTGTGAGAAATTTGTGGAAAGGGTTTTTTACCCTTTTTTGATTGTTTCAGTTTTCCTTATAAATTGGGAAACAAGATCATCAGCTGAGTGTGAAGATATCCCTTGCACTAATATGCTAAAAAAATTGAATAATATTTAGTTAAAACTAATCATTGCCTTTGGCTCATATAAGTTCTATGGTTTAAGCAATAGAAAATCATGATTCTTGCTGTTTGACCAAGTAAAACATTAATAAACTTAATCAGGGTTCCAAAGTGGTATTGATTTTGTCAACTTTTTTAGTGTCAAATAATTCTGGCTGGGCATGGTGACACGTGCCTTTTATCCCACACTTGGGAGGTAGAGGTAGGAGGATCCCTGTGATTTATTTTACATGGGTCCTGGGTAATAGTACTTAGATCCTTTGATTTTGCCGGTAAGTGCCTTAACTGCTAAGCCATCTCTTCAGCCCTGAATTTTTTTTTAAAAATACATTTTCTTTTTTCTTTATTTGTAAGAGAGTATATATGCATGCCATGGCCTCTTGCTGCTACAAATGACTTTGGAGGCATGTACCATATTGTGCTTTTGGTTTTATGTGGGTACAGGTGAATTGAACTGAGGCCATTAGGCTTTGCTGGCAAGTGCCTTAACCAATGAGCCATCTCTCCAGCTCCTGCCTTTGACTCTCAATAGTCGAGGAAGGTATTTTTTTGTTGGAGGAATATGAGTTCATACCCTATGCAAATAGAGTATGATGCATAATAAACATCTTTATTATTTAAATATTTTTTCCTTTAATTCTGTGTTGTGATTTTAGTATGGTCAAAGATTGGTGACTCAAATTGAGTTGTAGACAAGGAAAATAAATACCATGTAAGTGTTTTAGGTACCTGATAACCTGCTTGACCATAGTTCATTCGTTTCAAATTTTAAAACTTTTTAAAAAAATACTTTATTTATTTAATTACACACACACACAGAGGCAGATAGAGAGAGAATGGGCTCACCAGGGTCTCTAATCACTGCAGATGAAATCCAGACACATACGCCACCTTGTGCTTCTGGCTTACATGGGTACTGAGGAATTGAACCTGGTCCTTAAGCTTTGTAGGCAAGTGACTTAACCACTAAGTCATTTTTTTAGCCCTCAAATATTTATTTTTTAAAATGAGAGGTTGAAAATGATAGGTATATATATATTTCTGTTTTTGTTTGCTTTTTTAAGGTAAGGTCTCATTCTAGCCCAGGCTGATCTGAAATTAACTATGTAGTTTCAAGGTGACCTTGAACTCACAGGGCTCCTCCTACCTCAGCCTTCTGAGTGCTGGGATTAAATGTGTGTACCACTATGCCCTATAAAAATGATATTTTTTAAAGTTTATATTTGTTAGCATACAAAGAATTAGGTTTCAAAATGGTGTAGAATAATCTCTTTTGACTTCCTTTTTTTTTGTGTGTTTTTGAGATAGGGTCTTGCTCTAGCCCAGGCTGACCTGGAATTCACTGTGTAGTCTCAGGGTGGCATTGAACTCATGGCAATCCTCCTACCTCTGCCTCCCAAGTGTCGGGATTAAACTCATTTGCCACCATGCCCGGCTATTTACTTTTTTCTCCCATTGTTGGGAATCCCACCTGGGTGTCCTTTGTGCTTGTTCTACTACTGAGTTATATCCTCTCCCACCTTGTTTTCTGGTTTTTCAAGGTAGGGTCTTGCTCTTACAGTACCCACGCTGTTTCTAGAGTCTATATAGATATATTTTTAAAATTTTTTGAGATAAAAATCTCACTGTATCCTAGGCTGACCTGGCACTTACTTTGTAGTCCCAGGCTAGACGCAAACTCATGGTGATTGTCCTACCTCTGCCTCCCAAGTGCTGGGATTAAAGGCATGTGCTGCCACACTAAATTTAAAATTTAGTTTTAAATTCTAGTCCTACATGAATCATTTACTATTTCCTACTCATATCCTTCCTTCCTTTACTCCCGTCTCCTCCTCTGCCTCCTGTTTTTTGAGATAGGGTCTCACTGTAGCCCAGGCTAACCTGGAAATCACTATGTAGTCTCAGGCTGGCCTCAAACTCACACAGATCCTCCTACCTCTGCTTATGGAGCACTGGGATTAAAAGCATGTGCCACCACACCCCACTTCTTTCTTTGAGAGAGAGAAAGAGGCAGAGAGAGAGAGCTAAGGCCCTGGATGTGCCAGGGCTTTAACCACTCCAAGTGACTTCCAGACGCATGTGTCACCTGTGTATGTGGCTTTAGGTGGGTACTGGGGAATTGAACTTAGGTCCTTAGGCTTTGCAGGCAAGTGCTTTCACACTGATCCATCTCTCCAGCCCTCATCTAGTTTTTTTTTTTACCTCTTAGAACATTAAATGTTTTAGCTGTTTCATTTGTTTGTTTGTTTGTTTTTTCAATGTAGGGTCTCACTCTAGCCCAGGCTTACCTGGAATTCACTATGTAGTCTCAGGGTGGCTTGGAACTCACAGTAATCCTCCTGCTTCTGCCTCTCGGGTGCTGGGATTAAAGGCATATACCACCACGCCTGGTTTGTTTTAGCTTTTGAAACAGAGATTTCATCTCGTTTGATGTGGATGTCAAGGTGTTTAAGCTTCTTTGTCAAATAGCCATTTTGGGAGAGAGTATGGTCTGCTAAAATTTGTTACAGTAATACAATGAGAAGTTGATGATATTTATTTGTACTCTTCTTAGGCAAGAAAACATATCTTACAGATCCATACTAGGGACTGGAATCCAAAATTGTCAGATGCTTTTTTAGGAGAACTGGCTGAAAAATGTGTTGGTGAGTGCTACTATTGGATTGATTTCATTGTCTGTTCTGCTCAGCATCCTTTCCCCTTCTGATTGAAATGTGAATGACTTATGTCTTTAATTGCGAAAAAGATGACCCTGCCTTCATATTCAAAAGTCATATAAAATATTTCACCGAAAGTTTAAACACTTCTTACTTAGTATTTTAACTTCCATCAGGTGTTTAACAAAGCTCAGTAGTAATATCTTTCATTGAGTGCTGGGTATTTTTAATTATCCTTAATATTACTATGGTGTCTCCTTTTAGGATTTGTCCCTTCTCAGAAATCTGACTAAGATAAACACTCTTCAGCTTAAGAGAAGAAGGTTCATGGCAAAGGCAGAATGGCAGTCTTTTACTTTGTCATCTGTAGGGAAGCTGAGCGGGAGAATCTGTAAAGAAATACCTAATGGTATTTTGCAATATTTCCTCAAATATAAAACTTTCCAATTTCATTTTAAATTTATCACAGTGGAGGATCTTCCCCTCTAGAGTAAATAAACATGGCTGTCCTAAAAGGACAAGATGAAAGAGCATTTAACACAGGAGATAGATTTAGGGTTTCTTGTAATTAGGTATGAAATAAAAAGAGATACAATATTAAGTCATTGAATATACACACAGGAATTCTTTCATTTATTTTCCCTCCTTTTGTCTGTTTTCCTCTCATATTCTATAAATCATAAATAAAAAAAAACTTCTCCATGAACTTTTTAAGCATTATGAAGAGATCCCCCAAATAAGTCCAGTAACAATAATCTACTTGGGAAAACTTAGTTAAGAAAACCAAAAAGAACAATTCAGTTTAAAAATCATTGTGGGGCTGGGCGTGGTGGCGCACGCCTTTAATCCCAGCACTTGGGAGGCAGAGGTAGGAGGATTGCTGTGAGTTTGAGGACAGCCTGAGACTGGTCAGCCTGGACTGTAGCAAGACCCTACCACAAAAAACAAAAAACAAAATCATCGTGATCCACCATCAAATAATTAAAACTTAAATAGAACATTAGTCCATTCAGTTAGCTACATCCGAATTATCCTCTTCATCCACAGGGACTTCCATCTCCGAAGCAGCATCCCTCAGCTTTTGAGCCACAAAGACCTCGACATCTTCTGGTGAGGAGAAAAACGTAAATCTCTCCAGCACTACTCCAGTTTAAGCTTTGCCTGGTATAAGAGAGCATGCGCCAAACCCATTTCATGTAAATTTGGCTTGACTTTTTGCAAAGCCTTGTGCTGCTTTATGGGAGAGGGTGGTATTTGGTTAAAAAAATCCAGTCAATTCCCTTTTTGAAATTTGTCCCCTTTTATTTATGATATTATGGTATTAGAGTTCATATCAGACTGGGAAATCTTTGTAGATTTTTCTTCTGTGAATTTGTCACAGAGTGATCATTAACTGAAATGACCAAAAGTCTTCAAGAATTTTAGAAGTTTCCCAAGGAATTAGATATTCTAAAATTATTTTCTATTACCCTATCTCCCATTTGAAATGTTACACACTCTAGTTTAATTCTTCATTCAAAATTAGAGTTGTAGTTTCCATATGTGTTTCCAAAATTAGTACTTTTCATGTTTCCAAATGAATTATTTTAGCCTGTAGTCATTTTCTTCTTTCAAAAATTTTTATGTTGCCGGGCGTGGTGGTGCATGCCTTTAATCCCAGCACTTGGGAGGCAGAGGTAGGAGGATTGCTGTGAGTTTGAGGCCAGCCTGAGATTACATAGTGAATTGCAGCTCAGCTTGGGCTAGAGTGAGACCCTACCTCGAAAAAACAACAAAAAAAATTTTATGTCATAATTTCTTACTGGACTGAAAAACTTCTCTTGCCATTTTTATTCCTCCATGGGGTGGACAGTATGAATGCAAATTTACTTACTTACCATTGACTTCTGGGTAGTAACATAAAAATCCATTTAACTAAATGACTGTGTTTTTTGACTGTTACATTTATGTTATTTAAGCAACAAATTTACATTAAAAAATCAATTGCAGGTCTTCAAAAAAAGGAATGAAACAGTAATAAATTTTAAACCCACTATGAACTTATTAGTTTGTGTGTCCCAAATATGTTTCAATATATGTGGGTTCAGTTCAGTAAAATTTATGCCTAACAAAAGCCTGTGTAGTCTTGATTTATAGCTTGTAAGGATAAGTGGCCTCTTACAGGTTATGGATTTGGTAACTTTTAATTTAAAATTAACTTACTAGCACTTGGGGAGATTTTTGCATGCAAAATAGGCATGATTTTTAAGTATTAAAAAAAATTTCCTCAACACAAGTTGGTACCAAGAACATATGCACAAATAGAAGCTTATAATTAGTGAAGAGATAAATCCCAATTTTATTTTCACTGAGAAATTTACATTGAAAACTTACCCATTAAGTATCTATATTGTGGGCCTTCATTTTGTTTGAATTTGTTCTTTAAAAATACCCTTATAAAATTCTGTGACCTTATTTCTGGACAAACTTTTTATAGCTGTATTTTTAGCCTTCCAGAAAAATTTGATCTTAATAATAATATACAATAGTGTTTTTATTTGCTAGCTACATATTGGTGTTCAGTAGAGTCTTAGAATTATAGTAGTAGAATTAGAGTATGAAGGGATTTCTTACCAACTTTTAAAAGGCTGCTTGGATTTATATTTGGTATGTATTTGTTTTCTAAACCAGAGCTCTTTTGAGAGTGCAGAGAGGTGTTAGTAATTATGACAGGACAAAAACCCATGTTCATCCAAAGGATAACACATTTAGCATCGTTCTGATTCACTTTTTTAATCAGTAGTAGAGGTTAATGAAGTGTATCTTAAGTCATTAGTTGTCAACTTTGTGTGTGTGTGTGTGTGTGTATCAAGATCATTTCTAAACAGTTCTCAAAATATATATTTAAAATGTCAAGCCCCAGAAATTCTGATTTACTGTTTGTTCCAGGGCTTGAGAATCTCTGTTTCTGTTTCTTTCTTTATTGTTCATTCTGATTTGAATTCAGGTTGAGAGCCACAGATATACACCAGTATTTCTTCCTTGCAAGTAAATGTCATGGAGATAGTTCCTTCCTTTTCTAATCTATTGGTTGTGATAATCCACTGAACACTTATTTTAGTGAATGGGGTTTGTTATTATTAATAAAACCCTTAATCATGTGAAATAAGTTAGAAAAATGAACAATGTTTTCTGTATAATTATGTCATTATAGCAAGCATAAATGTCATGGATAACATTTACTAAATAAAATCTTTTAGTGGCTGTTTATCATTTTGCCTTGCTGCTTTTTTCTTGTTAAGTTTCTACAATTGAATAGGACCTTACACTATGTTCATTGTGTATATTCTTTCAAAGAAGAAAGAGAAATACAATTGTTTTTATTTGTTGAGGATGGTAATTTAGTCTACATTTTAGGTGGAAGACAGAATTCATGTACTTGGATTATTTTCCTGTTTAGAATATTAGGCAGGTATTCTGTACTCATTTTCTTAAAGAATGAAGTATTTATATTTAAATATTTAATTAATTAATTTATTTGAGAGAGAAAGAGAATGGGTGTGCCAGGGCCTTTAGCCACTGCAAATGAATTCCACATGCATTCTCCACCTTGTGTCTTATGTGGGTACTGGGAAACCAGACCTGGGTCCTTAGACTTCTCAGGCAAGCACCTTAACCACTAAGCCATCTCTCCAACCCTGTACTCATTTTTTGAACTAATGTAATAGCTATGTATTTCAAGGAAAAGATAACTTTTTAGGTTTATTACTTGAGAAATCAAAAATAAGATGAGGGTCTGGAGAGATGGCTTAGCGGTTAAGGCGCCTGCCTGCTAAGCACGCTGGTTCCAATCTCCAGTGGTTCCAATCTCCAGGTCCCACATTTAGCCAGATGCAAAGTGATGCAAGGGCGCAATGCTGCACTTGACCACAAGGGGGCGCACACATCTGGATTTCGTTTGCAGCAGCTGAGAGGCTGCTGGTGCACCCATCTCTATCTGTCTTCCTCTCCCTTTCTCTCTGTCTCTCTCCATATATATATGTATATGTATATGTATGTATATGTATATGTATATGTATATGTATATGTATATGTATATGTATATGTATATGTATATGTATATGTATATGAAATAAGATGAGGGCTGGAGAGGTGGCTTAGTGGTTAAGCACTTGCCTATAAAGCCTAAGGACCCCGGTTCGAGACTCAATTCCTCAGTACCCACATAAGCCAGATGCACAAGGGGGCGCATGCATCTGGAGTTTGTTTGCAGTGGCTGGAGGCCCTGGTGTGCCTGTTCTCTCTCTCTGCCTCTCTGCCTCTTTCTCTCTCTGTTGCTAATAAGTAAATTAAAAACAAATAAAAAAATAATAAAATGAAAGACTAGTGGTAGAATGTGTTTATTGTAAAGAATTATTTGTAGCCAGGCATGGTGGCGCATGCCTTTAATCCCAGTTCTCGGGAGGCAGAGATAGGAGGATCACCATGAGTTTGAGGCCATCTTAGAATACAGAGTGAATTCCAGGTCAGCCTGAGCTAGATTGAGACCAGACCCTACCTCAAAAAAAAAAAAAAAGAATTATTTGTGATATTGTTTTATAGGACAATACACTTAATATGTTTTAATCACCATTTTCATTTCAGTGGTAAAATGTTGCATAAGGTCATTGTGAAGCATAAACGATGATTAAAATCTTGATACTGCTCCCTGAGAAATGTACTGTACAAAGTTACCTAAGTTGTTCAAATAGTTCCCCCTTATGGCATAACTGGTAAAGGTGACTAATTACAGCCTTAATTACTGATAGAATAGATAATATGTGGCTAAATTTTTTTCCTTTTTATAATCAAGACCTAACAGTCTTGTGCATTTTCACTTAGATGAATGAAGTAATGTAAAAGCACTGTGCTAAAATAGGTAATAGGTAATACCTCTTGGGTAGTAATTTTAAGAATTAGATACATATATAAAGGAAATCAGGGCTGGAGAGATGGCTCAGTGGTTAAGGCGCTTCCTGCAAAGCCCAATGACCCAGGTTTGATTCCCCAGTACCCACCTAAAGAGAGATATACAAAGTGACCTATGTATCTGGAGTTTGCATTTTTAGATACCTTGGCATGCCTATTCTCTACCCCCTTCCTCTCTGTCTCTCCTCTGCTTATAAGTAATAAACAAATGAACAAACAAATTAGCAAATATTAAAAAGGAAAACCAATGTTGCAAAGTAATGGAATTTTTAAAACATTTTTTCAGGGGTTTTTGGGGTGGGATTTTGCTGTAGCCCAGGTTTACCAGAAATTCATAATGTACTCTCAGCGTGGCCTCGAACTCATAGTAATCCTTCTACCTCTGCCTCCCTAGTGAAGGGATTCAAGGCGTGCACCACCTCACCCAGCTTTTTAAAAACAAAAAAAATTCTTGCCAGGCGTGGTGGTGCATGCCTTGAATCCCAGCACTCGGGAGGCAGAGGTAGGAGGATCGCTGAGAGTTCGAGGCCACCCTGAGACTACATAGTGAATTCCAGGTCAGCCTGAGCCAGTGAGACCTACCTCGAAAAAAAAAAAAAAAAAAAAAAAAAAAAAAAAATCTTATTCTCTTTAATGCCTTTGGAGCTTTAAGGTGAATTGCAGTGTTAATTTATAACTTTTTGGGTAGTTGGATATTAATTAGGGATGGATTATACTCAGTTTTGGTAATAAAGTACTTGGTTTTGTAGTTTTTGCTTATGTACTCCTTTATACTATTTTATATTTGCTTGAAAGTTAAGTATGTTAGAAAAAAAAAAAAAAAAAAAAAAAGCCTAGTGTAGTGGTGCTCACTTGTAATCCAGGCTATTTGGGAGCCCAAGTCAGGAGTATTACAAGTTCAAGGCCAGCTTGGGCAATTAAGTGAGGCCCTGTCTTAAAAGCAAAGGTAAACTTAGAAAATAGAATGTAGCTCAGTGATACTGTATGAAGATTAAACTACTGATTGAGGATATTGATAAAGGATTGAAATGAAACTAGAATTCGCTGAAAACTTTGAAGAAAGTTGTATATTGCAATCTGTGGTTTTGACATACAAAAAACTTGGCTTCTTTTGTCTTAATATTGTTTGTTTATATTTTTATTTTTTAAAGTTTAAATTAAAAATATTCTTAATCTTGAGCATTTAGCCCTCAATTGAACTTTTTTTTTTTTGGGGGGCGGTTTGGTTTTTCAAGGTAGGTTTTCACTCTAGTTCAGGCTGACCTGGAATTCACTATGTAGTCTCAGGGTGGCCTCGAACAACTCATGGTGATCCTCCTATCTCTGTCTCTTGCGTGCTGGGATTAAAGGTGTGTGCCACCACGCCCGGCTTGAACATTTTTTTTTGTGGGGGGGGGATGTTGTTTCAAGGCAGGGTCTTCTCTAGCCCAGGCTGACCTGGAATTCACTGTGTAGTCTCAGGCTAGCCTCAAACTCATAGTAGTGATCCTCCTACCTCTGTCTTCCAAGTGCTGAGATTAAAGGCACATGCCACCGTGCCTGGCTTGAACAGTTTTTAAGGTGATTTTTAAATGGTTAATTTTATTTTGCCAATAAAATTGTGCATTATTTCTTATTTAGTATTGATTACTATGTTAGATGAAGATGCATCTATTTTCCAAACATGCCTGAACTAAACTTTGTTACTTTTCTCCTTCTGTGCATTAGGCTACTGTGGAGCTGATATCAAGGCCCTGTGCACTGAAGCTGCCCTGATTGCCCTTCGGAGGCGTTATCCCCAGATCTATGCTAGCAGTCATAAATTGCAGCTGGACGTTTCCTCAATAGTGCTCAGTGCCCAAGATTTTTACCATGCAATGCAGAATATTGTGCCTGCTTCTCAACGTGCTGTGATGTCTTCAGGACATGCACTTTCCCCCATCATAAGGCCACTGCTGGAAAGAAGCTTCAACAACATCTTAGCTGTCCTGCAAAAAGTGTTTCCTCATGCTGAAATAAGCCAGAGTGACAAGAAAGAAGGTACTATAAACTACTCTTGTATTGTTTAAATAGAAGAAATGTAAGTATAGTTTCCTGATAAGATTATATGTACTTCACTTACCACTGACTATTTAAGCTTGGAGTATTGCCAATAAATGGTAGTTGCCAGGTAAATATTTGTTTTTTAACTCTTAGGTTGGTATGACCATCTTAATGCAGGAGTTTTATTATATTTAGAAAGCTAACTATAATAATAATAGTATGTTATACGTATGTTACAAAGCACTTTTATATGGATTATCATTTATTAATCTTTATCACATTCTTATTGGTTAGGTACTGTAATTATGTACTATTGTCTTTTTTTAAAACAATTAATTCAATTCAATTAATTAATTTATTTGACAGAGAGAAGGGGGTTAGAGAGAGAAAAAGAGAGCAAATGGGCATGCCAGGGCCTCCAGCCACTGCAAATGAACTCCAGATGCATACACTACCTTGTGCATCTGGCTAATATGGATCCTGGGGAATCAAACCTGAGTCCTTTGGCTTTGCAAGCAAACACCTTAACTGTTAAGCCATCCCTCCAGAATATATTGTCTTTTTTTAAATTGAATTTATTCTTTTTTATTTTTTATTTATTTGAGAGAGAGAAAGGGTCAGAGAGAGAGAGAGAGAGAGAGAATTGTTGTGCCAGGGCCTCTAGCCACTGCAACTGAATTCCAGATGCATGCACTGCCTTGTGCACCTGGCTTACATGGGCCCTGGGGAATCAAACCTGAATCCTTTGGCTTTGCAAGCAAACACCTTAACTGTTAAGCCATCCCTCCAGCACATATTGTCTTTTTTAAAATTGAATTTATTCTTTTTTATTTTTTATTTATTTGAGAGAGAGAAAGGGTCAGAGAAAGAGAGAGAGAATGGTTGTGCCAGGGCCTCTAGCCACTGCAACTGAACTCCAGATGCATGCACTGCCTTGTGCACCTGTCTTATGTGGGCCCTGGGGAATCAAACCTGAATACTTTGGCTTTCAGGCAAGTGCCTTAACCACTAAGCCATCTCTCCAGCCCATTGTTGTCATTTATTTATTTATTTATTTATTTATTTATTTATTTATTTATTTATTTATTTATTTATTTGAAGAGAGACAGAGAGAGACAGACAAAGAAAGGGGGAGAGGGAGACAGATAGAGAATGGGCACGCCAGCAGTCTCTCAGCTGCTGGGAACGAAATCCAGATGCGTGCGCCCCCCTGTGGGCAAGTGCGACATTGCGCCCTTGCATCACTTTTGAATCTGGCTAAACGTGGGACCTGGAGATTGGAACCAGGTTCTTAGGCTTAGCAGGCAGGTGCCTTAACTGCTAAGCCATTTCTCCAGCCCATCTTTTGATTATTTTAATTTCCCCAAACACCTTGTTTGAGATATAGTCTGTACCAAGTAGAAAATTGTTATAGAGGTATATTAATATTAAAATATTATGTAATAGCTGGGCGTGGTGGCACATGTCTTTAATCCCAGCACTCGGAGGCAGAGGTAGGAGGATTGCTTTGAGTTCAAGGCCACCCTGAGACTACATAGTGAATTCTAGGTCAGCCTGGGCTAGAGTGAGACCCTACCCCCAAAAAAAAAAAAAAAATGTAATAAAATCATGAATATTACTCAATGAATTTAGCTTTCATAATACAATTTTAGAAACATGAATTACTATTTGCAAGCAGAGAGTGAATGAATGAATTAATATGTATGGACCGCTAGGGCCTCTTGTTGCTACAAACAAATTCTAGATGCATGTATCATTTTGTGCCATCTTGCTTTACATGGGTTCTGGGGAATTGAACTTGGGCCAACAGGTTTTGCAAGCAAGTACCTTCAACTGCTGAGCCATCTCTCCTATCCAATTTCTTTCCTTCCTTCTTCCTTTTTCTCTTTCTTTCTTTCTTTCTTTCTTTTTTTGAGGTAGGGTCTCACTGTAGCTCAGGCTGAATTGGAATTCACTATGAAGTCTTAGGGTGGCCTTGAACTCATGGCGATCCTCCTATGTTTGCCTCCCAAGCGCTGGGATTAAAGGTGTGTGTCACCATGCCTGGTTCCAACCCAATTTCTTTATATAGATATATATAATGTATTTATTTATTTGAGAGAGAAAGAGAATGAGAAGCAGGGAGTGAATGGATTTGCCAGGGCCTCCAGTCACTGCAAACAAACTCCAGATGCATACACCCCCTTTGTGCCTTTGGCTTACATGTATCCTGGAGAATTGAACCAGGATCCTTTGGCTTTGCAGGCAAACGCCTTAACCACTAAGCCATGTCTCTAGCCCCCAACCCAATTTCTTAAAGGATAGATTTGTACAAAATACTACATGGAATACTTTATTCCTTAATATTTCATAGTTACAAGAGGAACAAATTTTTAAAATATTTAATTAATTAATTTATTTGAGAGAGAGAGAGAGAATATATGGATGTGCTAGAGTCTCTAGCTACTACAAACAAACTCAAGACACATGTACCACTTTGTGTATCTGGTTTTATGTGGGTCCTGGGAATGAACCTGGTTCCTTTGGCTTTGTAGGCAAGCACCTTAACTCTCTAGCCCAGGAACAAATATATATATATATATATATATATATACACACACACACACATATATAGAGGTAGGGGTCTCACTCCCGGCTAGGAACAAATATTTTAATGAGTGCATTGGTGAGCCAGGCTTAGTGCCATAATTTGTGTACTTTTTTCCTGTGATTTATTTCCTTCCCTCCCTTCCTCTCCCTCTCCTCTCCTTTCTTTACATTTTTTTTAGCTTTTTATTTTTAATTATTTTTTGAGAGACACACACACACACACACACACACACACACACACACACGGGGTGGGGAGGGGAGACAGAGATGGGCACGCCAGCAGTGTCTCAGCTGCTGAGAATGAAATCCATATGTGTGCGCCCCCTTGTGGTCAAGTGCGGCATTGTGCCCTTGCATCACTTTGAATCTGGCTAAACGTGGGACCTGGAGATTGAAACCGCTGGAGTTTGGAACCAGTGTTCTTAGGCTTAGGAAGCAGGCGCCTTAACCCCTAAGCCATCTCTCCAGCCCCTTTCTTTACATTAAAAAAAATTTTTTTAATTATAGCAAGGTGTGGTGGTGCACATCTTTAATCCTAGCACTCGGAGGCAGAGGTAGGAGTATTGCTGAGATTTCCAGGCCACTGTGATACTACAGAGTGAATTCCAGGTCAGTCTGAGCTAGAGTGGGACCCTGCCTCAAAAAAAAAAACCAAAAAAAAAAGTTTTTAAAATGTATTTTACTTATTATTTGAGAAAGAGAGAAAGAGATAGATAGAGCATGGGCACACCAGGGCCTCTAGCCATTGCAAACAAATTTCAGACACATGCGCCACCTTGTGCATCTGGCTTTATGTGGGTACTAGGGAATTGAACCTGGATCCTTAGGCTTTTCAGGCAAATCTTTAACCACTAAGCCATCTTTCCAGCCCCTTTTTACAGTTGTTTTTTGAAACACAGTCTCATTGTAGGCTTGGCTGACCTAGGATTGAGCTTCCTGAGTGCTGGGATTACAGGTCTGAGCCACCACACTCTGTTTATCTGTAATTTTCCTAACTGGGTATACTCAAATTAATGTCTTTCCCTAACATCATTTATTTATTTTTTTCATTCTCTTTTTATCCCTCTTTTTTCTTTTCTTCTTCTTCTTCTTCTTCTTTTTCCGCCAAGGTAGGGTTTCACTCCAGCTCAGACTGACCTGGAACTCACTGTAGTCTCAGGCTGGCCTCGAATTCACAATAATCCTTTTACCTCTGCCTCCCAGTGCTGGGATTAAAGCGTGTGCCACCATGCCTGATTTAGTTCTTTCATTAAAAAAAAAATATTTTATTTATTTATTTATTCATCTATTTATTTATTTATTTAAGAGAGAGAGGAAGAGGCAGAGAGAGAGAGAATGGTCGCATTAGGGCCTCTAGCCACTGCAAATGAACTCCAGACGCGTGTGCCCCCTTGTGCATCTGGTTTACGTGGGCCCTGGGGAATTGAACCAGGGTCCTTAGGCTTTGCAGGCAAACGCCTTAGTACTAAGCCATTTCCCCAGCCCCAGTTCTTTCGTTTTTAATTTTTTTTTATTTGCAATCAGAAAGAAAATGACAGAGAGAAAGAGAGAGGGAAAGGAGAGAGAGAGAGCATGTGCATGAATGGACACACCAGGGCCTCTTGATACTAGAAATGAACTCCAGATGCATTGCTACTTTGTGCATCTGGCTTTATGTGGATACTGGGAAATTGAACCTGTGTCAGCAAGTTTTACAAGCAAGTACCTTTAACTGCTGAGCCATCTTGCTCATCCCATGTTTTAATTCACTTTAACAATAACAAATGAGGTACATGAGTGGAGAATAGCAACTAAATTTTATTCAACTATAAAAACTTCATTTTACTTATTTATATATATTCTGGTTTGTTTTCATCTTCAATATTTTTTTCCTTAGACCTTTATTCTTTCTTTGTACATGAAATTATCATTCAGAAGTCCCAGATTAATTTAATTAATTAATTTTTTGGGTTTTTGAGGAAGGGTTTCACTCTAGCCCAAGCTGACCTGGAATTCACTATGTAATCTCAGGGTGGCCTTGGACTTATGGCAGTCTTCCTACCTCTGCCTCTCCAGTGCTGGGATTATAGGTGTGCGACACCATGCCTACAGATTAATTTAAAACTACTAGTTTAAATATATACTTAGTCCCCCCCCCCCCAGGTAGGGTCTCCCTCTAACCCAGGCTGACCTGCAATTAACTATGTAGTTTCAGGCTGGCCTCGAACTCAAGGCAATCCTCCTACCTCTTCTTCCAAGTGGTAGGATTAAAGGCATGTGCCACCACACCACACCCTGGCTTATTGTTTTGGTTTTTTGAGATAGAGTCTCACTGTATCCAGATGACCTGGAACTCATTCTGCAGTCCAGGCTGGCCTTGAACTCACAGTGATCCTCCTACCTCAGCCTCCCTACTGTTTGGATTTATGGCATGCCACCACCATGCCCGTGTTTATTTTTATGTATGTATGTATGTATGTATGTATGTATGTATGTATGTATTTATTTATTTATTTTTATTTTGAGGTAGAGTTTTCTGAATGTAGTCTCAGGGTGGCCTTGTCATGGTGATCCTCCTACCTCTGCCTCCCAGTGCTGACCCGTGTTTATTTTTATGTATGTATGTATGTATGTATGTATGTATGTATGTATGTATGTATTTATTTTGATTTTTCAAGGTAGGGTCTCACTCTAGTCCAGGCTGACCTGGAATTCACTACGTATCCTCAGGGTGGCCTCGAACTCATCGTGATCCTCCTACCTCTGCCTCCCAAGTGCTGGGATTAAAGGCATGTGCCACCACTTCTGGCTCTATGTATTTATTTTTATTGACAACTTTTAAAAAAAGATTTTATTTTTATTTATTTATTAGAGAGAGAGAGAGAGGAAGGGTGAGAATGGGCATGCCAGGGCTTTTAGCTACTGCAAACGAACTCTAGATGCATGCGACACCATGTGCATCTGGCTAATGTGGGACCTGGAGAATCGAACTGGGGTCCTTAGGCTTCACAGGCATGTGCCTTAACCGCTAAGCCATCTCTCCAGCCCCACAATTTCTTTAAGTGTAGAAAATTTCCCATGGTGCTTTCCTCCATTCCCCCACTTACCCCTTTGAAACTTCACTCTCCATCATATCCCCTCCCCCTCTCAATTAGTCTCTCTTTTCAGTTTGATGTCATGATCTTTTCCTCCTATTATGATGGTCTTGTGTAGGTAGTATCAGGCACTATGAGGTCATGGATATCCAAGCCATTTTGTGTCTGGAGGAGCACATTGTAAGGAGTCCTACTCTTCCTTTGGCTGTTACATTCTTTCCACCCCCTCTTCCACAATGGACCCTGAGCCTTGAAAGGTGTGTTTGAGATGTTTCAGTGCTGAGCACTCCTCTGTCCCTTCTTCTCAGCACCATGGTGCCTTTTGAGTCATCCCAAGGTTTCCACCATCTGAAAAGAGAAGCTTCTCTAACCCAAAGTGAGAGTAGCATTAATATATGGGTGTGGACATTAAGAGAAGTGCTTACTGGGCAGTCTGCTGAGCACAGTATATACATTTAGCGTAATACCAGCAGACATTACACCCTTAGGGCTCATGACTACCCCTGTCGTACGTTTTCAGAATTAGGGATGTATTCTCTCCCATGGAGCAGGCCTTAAGTCCAATTAGAGAGCAGATGGTTTCCCCCATAACAGACATACCACTATTGCACCCATTGGCTCATTTGGCCCTGCTGGCCAAATTTAAAGCTTGCAGTGTTCCTTGTTGAGTGCCTTCACTGTTGTTTTCTCTCTCCCATTGAAGTGCATGTAGTATAGCTTTTTTCCAACTTTCTGTCAGCTGGTCCACATGGACGAGGCTTTCAGCTCAGCTCCAGCAGGATTTCTCAGTGAACTTGCTGCCCAAGTATGTGGAGTCTTCAGCAATAGGGTCTTAACCATATATTCCTGGTGGGAAACCAAGGGCCTTGTCATTGGACTATATATAATGTTTTGGGGGTACCTATGACCTCCCTGGCCAACAACTCACTGGAAGGTATCCCCTCCCTGGCACTGGTAATTTTCTAGTAACAATCTGTTGCTTCTGAGTGTTCTATTGTCCATCAAAGTAGGTTTCCGTATGACTTACTTATATCCCCTTAGATTTTGATTAGCCCTCCCTCCACTGTTCTTTACTCAATCTCTTCCCCTGACCCCATTAATCTGTTCTTCTACTTACATATATACAATACCATCCTATGAAGTCCCCCCTTCTTCCCTTTCTGTTGCCTTTATATCCCCTTTCTAGCTTACTGGCTTTTGCTATTGAGTTTTATTTTTACATAGAAGTCTAACCATTTGTAGCTAGGATCCACATATGAGAGAGAACATGTGACATTTGGCTTTCTGGGCCTGGGTTACCTCACTAAGTATAATCCTTTCCAGATCCATCCATTTTCCAGCTAATTTCATAACTTCGTTTTTCTTTACTGCTGAGGAGAACTCCATTGTGTAAATGTGCCACATCTTCATTATCCACTCATCAATTGAAGGTCATCTAGGCTGGTTCCATTTCCTAGCTATTGTGAATAGAGCGGCAGTAAACATGGTTGAGCAAGTATCTCTAAGGTAGTGAGACGAGTCCTTAGGATATATGCCTAGGAGTGGTATAGCTGGGTCATCTGGGTAGATCTATATTTAGCTGTCTCAGGAACCTCCACACCGATTTCCACAATGGCTGAACCAGATTGCATTCCCACCAACAGTGTAGAGGGGTTCCTCTTTTTCTGCATCCTTGCCAGCATTTATAGTCATTTGTTTTCATGATGGTAGCCAATCTGACAGCAGTGAGATGGAATCTCAATGTAGTTTTAATGTGCATTTCTCTGATGGTTAGGGATGTAGAACATTTTTTTAGATGTTTATATGCCATCTGTATTTCTTCTTCTGCAAACTCTCTATTTAGTTCTATAGCTCATTTTTTAATTGGGTTGTTTGATTTCTTATTATTTAAGTTTTTGAGTTCTTTGTATATTCTAGATATTAACCCTCTGTCAGATGTATAGCTGGAAAAGATTTTCTCCCATTCTGTAGGTTGCCTCTTTGCTCTATTCACAGTGTTCTTAGCTGTACAAAAACTTTGTAATTTCATGAGGTCCCAGCATTTGATCTGAGGTTTTATTTCCTGAGTGGTTGGGGTTATATTGAGAAAGTCTTTTTCCAAGACCAGTATTTTGAACGGTTTTCCCTACTTTTTCCTCTAGTAGTTTTAAAGTTTCAGGTCTGATATTAAGGTCTTTGATCCATTTGGACTTGATTCTTGTGCATGGAGAGAGATAAGGATCTATTCTCATTCTTCTACACATGCCTATCGAGTTTTCCCAGCACCATTTGCTGAAGAGGCTGTCTTTTTTCCAATGAGTATTATTGGCATTTTTGTCAAAGATCAGGTGGCTATAGCTACCCAGACTTACATCAGGGTCCTCTATTCTGTTCCATTGTTCTATATGTGTGTTTTTGTGCCAGTACCATGCTGTTTTTGTTACTATGGCCCTGTAATATAGGTTAAAATCAGGTATGGTGTATCACCAGCCTTATTTTTGTTGCTCAAAATTGTTTTAGATATCTGAGGTTTTTTGTGCTTCCAAATGAATTTTTGGATTATTTTTTTCTATTTCCGTGTAGAATGTCGTTGGAATTTTGATTGGGATTGCATTAAATGTGTAGATTGCTTTTGGTAGGATTGCCATTTTTACAATGTTGATTCTTCCAATCCAAGAACAGGGGATGTTTTTCCATTTCCTAGTGCCTTCTGCAATTTCTTGCTTGAGTGTTTTAAAGTTCTCCTTGCAGATATCCTTCACTTCCTTGGTTAGGTTTATCCCAAAGTACTTTTTTTTTTTTTCTTTTGATGCAATTGTGAATGGGAGTAATTCTCTGATTTCATCCTCTGTGTGTTTGTTGTTAGCATATGGAAGGCTACTGATTTCTGTGTGTTTATTTTGTATCCTGCTACATGGCTATAGCAGTCTGCTGGTAGAGTCTTTAGGGTCCTTTATGTATAGAATCATATCACCTGCAAATAATGATAAGTTGATCTCTTCCTTTCCAACGTGTATCCCTTTTTATTGTGTCTCTTGCCTTATTGCTCTGGCTAAGACTTCCAGTAGTATATTAAATAAAAGTGGGGACAGTGACACCCTTGTCTTGAGCCTAATTTTAGTGGAAAAGCTTCAAGTTTTTCTCCATTTAGTATTATGTTGGCTGTGGGTTTGTCGTAAATAGCCTTTATTATGTTGAGATATGTTCCTTCTGTTCCCAATCTCTGTAGTACTTCTATCATGAAGGGATGTTGGATTTTGTCAAATGGTTTTTCTGCATCTAATGAGATGATCATGTGATTTTTGTCCTTCAGTCCATTTATATAATGTATTACATTTATCGATTTATGTATGTTGAACCATCCCTGCATCTCTGGGATAAAGCCTACTTGGTTAGAGTGAATGATCTTTCTGATATATTCTTGTATTCTGTTTGCCAATATTTTGTTGATAATTTTTGCATCTATGTTCATGAGGGAGATTGGTCTGTAATTTTCCTTTTTTGTTCTATCTTTGTCTGGTTTGGGGATCAGGGTGATGCTGGCTTCATAGAAGGAGTTTGGTAGGATTCCTTCCTCTTCTATTGTATGAAAACGTTTAAGAAGCATTGGTATTAGTTCTTCCATCAATGTCTGGTACAATTCCGCAGTGAATACATCTGGACCTGGACTTTTTAAATTTTTATTTATTTTTTATTTATTGACAATTTTATTCATTTATAAAATACTTTCTTAAAAAATAATTATTTTTTATTGACAACTTCTATACTTACATAAAAAAAGTGCATGGTATTTCCCTTCCCTCCCCCATTCCCCTTTAGAACTCCACTCTCCATCATATCCCTTCCCTCTCTCCATTAGTCTCTCTTTTAATTTGATGTCATCATCTTTTACTTCTATTATGAGGGTCTTGCGAAGGTATTGCTAGGCACAGCAAGGTCATGGATATCGAGGCCAATTTCTGTCTGGGCAGTTGCATTGTAAGGAGTTGTACCCTTCCTTTGGCTCTTCCATTCTATCTGCCCCCTCTCTGGACTTTTTTTAGTTGGGAGATTTTTTTATAACTGCTTGGATCTCCATACTTGTTATAGGTCTATTTAAGTGGTTAATCTCATCTTGATTTAATTTAACTAGGTCATATAAATCAAGGAATTTATCCATTTCAGATTTTCAAACTTAGTGGAGTATATGTTTTTATAGTATGGCCCTATGATATTTTTAAATTTCTCTGGTATCTGTTGTGATGGTGCCTTTTTCATCTCTGATCTTATTAATTTGTGTCTCTTCTCTCTTTCTTTAGGTCAGATTTGCTAAGGGTTTATCAATCTTGTTTATTCTTTCAAAGAATCAACTCTTTGTTTCCTTGATTCTTTGGATTGTTTTTTTTTTTTGCTTTCTATTTCATTAAATTTCTGCCCTAATCTTTATTATTTCTTCCTATCTACTCATTTTTGGTTTGCCTTGTTCTTCTATTTCTAAGGCCTTAAGGTGAAGCATTAAGTTGTTTACTTGCGACCTTTCTAATTTTTTAACACAGGCACTTAAAGCTATAAATTTCCCTCTTAGGACTGCCTTCATTGTGTCCCAGAGATTTTGGAATGTTGTGTTCTCATTATCATTTGAGACCATGAATTTTTTGATTTCCTTCTTGATTTCTTCATTAACCCATTCATTATTTAGTAGTGTATTATTTAGTTTCCATGGTTTTGTATATGCTCTATAGCTTTTCTTGTTAATTGATTTGTAGTTTGATCCCATTGTGATCTGATAGAGTGCAAGAAATTATTTCAGTTTTCCTATATTTGTTAAGATTTGCTTTGTTTCCTAATATATGGTCTATTTTAGAGAATGTTCCATGTGCTGCTAAAAAGAATATGTATTCTTCAGCATTTTGATGAAGTGTCCTGAATATATCTGTTAGGTTCATTTGTTCTATGACCTCATTTAATCCAGAAGCCTCTTTGTTTATTTTTTGCTGGGAAGACCTGTCAATTGGTTTGAGTGGGGTGTTGAAGTGTGTTTGGTGTTATGTGTAATCTTTGTTCTAATAGTGTTTGTTTGATGAAATTGAGACCCCCCATGTTAGTTGCATATATGTTTAGGATTGTAATGTCCTCCTGTTGGAGCATTCCTTTAATCAATATAAAGTGACCTTCCTTATCTTTCCTAATTAATGTTGGTCTGAAGTCTACCCTGTCAGATATTAGGATAGCAACCCCTGCTTGTTTTCTAGGCCCATTTGCTTGAAACACCGTTTTCCAACCTTTCATCCTAAGATAGTGTCCATCCTTTGTAGAAAGATGAGTTTTTTGGAGGCAATAAATTGAAGGATCCTGCTTTTTAATCCAGTCTGCAAACCTATGTCTTTTGGTTGGGGCATTGATAGTGAGTTATTATTGAAAGGTGTGTTTTTTTTTTTTTTTTTTTTTTTTTTGCCATTTTTCTTGTTTTGTAGTTCTTCCAGTTTTGCCTTTGCTCTCTTGTATTAACTTGTATTGGAGTATGGTTTGTTTTTTTCCAGGTTCCTTATATGTGTGCTTTTCTTTCTCTTCGGCATGGAGGATCCTTTCAAGTATTTTCTGTAGACCTGATTTTGTCTTCAAATATTCCTTTAGCCTGCTTTTGTTGTGGAATGTCCTTATTTCTCCATCTATTTGAATGGATAGCTTTGCAGGATAAAGTAACCTTGGTTGACAGTTGTTATCTATCAGAACTTGGAATATATCACTCCAAGCTCTTCTGGCTTTTAAAGTTTGTGTTGAGCAATTCTGATGGGGCTTGCCTTTGCAGGTGACTTGCTTTTTCTGTCTAGCTGCTTTCAATATATTTTCTTTGGTTTGTATGTTTGGTAGTTTAATTACAAAATGGCACGGAGAAGTTCTTTCCAGGTTTTATCTGTTTGGTGTTCTAAAGGCTTCCTGTATCTGCATTAGTATCTCTTTCCCAATTTGGGGGGAGGTTTTCTTGTATGATTTTGTTGGAAACACCTACTATGCCTTTGGAGTGAAATTCTTCTCCTTCTACTATACCCTGAATTCTTATGTTTGATCTTTTCATAGTGTCCCGAATATCTTGAAATTCCCATTCATATCTTCTTATTAGTTTGTCTTTCTCTTTGTTGGACTGTATTAGATCTGCCACCTGGTCTTCTAGTTTAGATATTCTGTTCTCTTCTTCATCCATTCTACTAGAGAGATTTTCTACAGAGTTTTTTTTTATTTCACTGACTGTGTTCTTTTTGCTAGTATTTCTGACTGTTTTTTTTTATTATTTCTATTTCCTTATTTATGTCTAATATTGACCTCCTTATTTCATTAAATTCGTTTCCTCTATGTTCTTTGAATCCTTTGATTTCCTCTTTGAGGTCTTTGAACATATTTATAATCATTCTTTTGAAATCTTTCTCAGGCATTTCCTCTAAATCATTCTCACTGAAGGTCATTTCTGATGAATTAATACTTTTTGGTGGATTTAAATTGTCTTTTTTTGTGTGTTTCTTGTAGTGTAGAGATTTTTGCATCTTGGATTAATTTAATGCTTAGGTTTTCTAATTATCTATAGTAATATTAGATGTATCAATCTGATGTTATATATCTTCCAGGTAGTAGCTTAAGGTGCTAGGGGTGGCTTTTAAGACTCTCAGAGTAACCACAAAAGTGACCCTAAGTATTGGGTTTGCCTGCTATGAAAATATTCAAGTAGGCTGAATGGAACAGAATAAGTCAAATTATAAAAACTTAACTAAACAATGAACCCATTCAATGAAAAACAGCACAGAGTATTTGTGCAAAAGTAGGTATTATGACAAACAGATCCTCTAACAAAGTCATAGTCCCTAAGAATGTCTGTTGCTCCACACCCTTAATCCTGTCCACTGGGAGGCTAAGATTTCTGGTCTGTAGAGGGTTCCAAGGTCAACTTGTGACAAAGTGAGATCCTTCCCCAACGAATGACAGAAGAGAAAACAAAGGCAGTATAAATCAGGATGCAACAAATGAGCAGCCCAAAATATAGCTTATTTAAGAATGTCAGATCTGACCATCCATCAGGTTTAACATATAATTTACCCTGACATGGAAGGTGCAACTAGTCCTTCTGATGCAAGCCTATACACCGGGCTTATTTGGCGTGTACTGACCAGGTGTAATCCCAGTTACCTTTTGGGACGGCTTTGATCTCAGCTGTGCTGCACGGGTGCCGCAGCATGAAACTCACTGCTGCTGCTGGAGCCGCTTCTGCCTGCTTCTGTGGTCTCTGGAAGCTCTGGATCTCTCCTACTTCTATGCTGCAATTGATAAGTTACTATACACCTCACTTTTTAGTAGAAGAATGTATTTTGCTGGTTTTTTTTTTTTTTTTTTTTTTTTTTGCTTTTTTCCCTTAGCCTGTTTTGGTGTGGTTCCTATGCCGCCATCTTAACTGGAAGTCCTTAGTTTCTTTTTTATTTTTTAAAAATATTTTTATTTATTTATTTGAGAGAGAGAGAGAGAGGCAGATATGTATATAGAGAGAATGAGCACCACAGGGCCTCCAGCCACTGCGTTTTTTGTGTTTTTGAGGTAGGGTCTCACTCTAGTTCAGGCTGACCTGGAGTTCACTTTGTATTCTCAGGGTGGCCTTGAACTCATGGCGATCCTCCTACCTCTGTCTCCTGGGTGCTGGGATTAAAGGTGTGCACCACCACGCCTTTCTCCCAGCTTTATTTTTTGAGTTAGGGTCTTGTTCTAGCTCAGGCTGACCTGAATTCACTATGTATTCTCAGGATGGCCTCAAACTCATAACAGTCCTCTTACCTCTGCCTTCCCGAGTGCTGGGATTAAAGGTGTGCAGCACCACGCCCAGCTTATTTTTGAGATAGGATTTTGGGTAGCCCAGGCTAGACTCTTACTTGCTGTGTATAACAAGGATGACTGTAAACTTCTGTTTCCTCCTCTTATGTGCTGGGATCACAGATGTGAGCCTTCACACTCTACATGTGGTAGTGGGAATCAAATCCATGTGGACTTCATGTCACATTCCCAGCTCAGTTATTACTATTATTGGTGGTGGTGTTATTTGAAATGTGTTTGCTATATATGCCCAGTCTGGCCTCAAACTCCTTGACTCAAGCAGTTCTCCAGTGTTAGCCTTCTGAATTGCTGGCATCTCAGGTGTGCATCCCTGTGATTTCCTCAGTCTTAGTTTTCCTCTATCCCCCTACTCCTTTTGCACATGTAACATTGTGTTGCATTACTTTTTATTGAAGGGATTAATGTTTTTTTTGTTGTTGTTGTTGTTTTCCAAGGTAGAGTCTCACTCTAACTCACCTGGAATTCACTATGTAGTCTCAGGGTGGCCTTGAACTCATGGTGATCCTCCTACCTCTGCCTCCGGAGTGCTGGGGTTAAAGGCGTGCGCTACCACGCCCAGCAAGGATTAACATTTTTTATAGGCACATGTGAAACATAGCTGTTAATAGTTCTTATTATAACTCTGGAAGAGTTTTAAGTTTTATGTTTTCAGTTAGATTAAAAAATTTTTTTAATTTATTTATTTGAAAGAGAGAGAAAGAGGCAGATAGATTGAGAGAATGGGCATGCCAGGGCTTCCTGTCACTGCAAATGAACTCCAGACGCATATATCACCTTGTATATCTGGCTTATACTGGTTGTGGGAAATTGAACCTACATCCTTTGTCTTTGCAGTCAAGTGCCGTAACCACTAAGCCATCTCTCCAGCCCTCAGTTGGGTTTTAGTTCCAGTTAATCCACTGAATAGTAACCCTAAGACTCTTAGAAAGACTAATGCTACTTGAATGGATGTGTTGAGTTCCTGGCTTTATCTTTTTTTTTTTTTTTTGGAGAGAGACAGAGACAGAGGGAGAGGAAGACAGAGATGGTGCGCCAGCAGCCTCTCAGCTGCTGCGAACGAAATCCAGATGCATGCGCCCCTTGTGGTCAAGTGCAGCATTGCGCCCTTGAGTCACTTTGCATCTGGCTAAATGTGGGACCTGGAGATTGGAACCAGTGTTCTTAGGCTTAGGAGGCAGGCGCCTTAACCACTAAGCCATCTCTCCAGCCCTGTTTTTTTTTTTTTTTTTTTTTTTTTTTAAGTCAAGGCTAACCTGTAACTCATTTCAGGCTGGCCTTGGACTCATAGTGATCCTCCTACTTCAGCCCCTACCATCTTCTGTGCTAAGATTAAAGCCTACACTCCCACTCCCAGTCCTGACTCCTTAATTAAGCAAAGTTTTCCTTGAAAAGTGATAAGCCATTGAAAAAGGACCGGTCAATTGTGGCTTATTGTTGCTTCTTAAGGAACTGGCTTTGAAGGAACTGCCTTATTGATTGAACCACATAGGAAATGTACTGGTACTGGTCCAAATTGAAAAGACGACTACTTTTTTAGATTTAGTTTAGTCAGCAGAAACTCCCCAATTACAGCTCATAATACTTAAGTGGATCGTCTGTAAAGGTGAAGCAATTATGGTTGTTACATTTATAAATTATGCAAAATGCTGTAGTTTGTCAGTTTATTTGATCCATTTGTATTATTTGATATACAATACTAGCTAATTATAGTTGGTTTCTGATCCAGTTTTCCTTTGCTTTGGTAGAGCATTATAAGCCTCATAATTCTTTTGCTCTTTTTTTTGACCAGATATAGAAACCCTAATTTTAGATGACAGTGAAGATGAGAATGCTTTATCAATTTTTGAGACAAGTTGTCACTCAGGATCACCAAAGAAACAGCCACCAGCTGCTGCTATACCTAAACCTTACCTTCATTTTACAATGTGAGTAACATATACCAAATTTCTTTCAATTAAGAATTATTTTCGATACCTTATATTTAGAATGATTATGTATTTTTACTTTTGGTTGCAACTTTGAGTCCTTTTGCTTTGTATACAATTCTGGAAAGCCTTTTTTAAAAGTTTTTAAAAATTTATTTATCTGAGCTGGGCGTGGAGGCTCATGTCTTTAATCCTAGCTCTTGGGAGGCAGAGGTAGGAGAATCACCTTGAGTTCAAGACCACCCTGAGACTACATAGTTAATTCCAGGTCAGCCTGGACCAGAGTGAGACCCTACCTCGAAAAACCAAAAAACACACACACACACACACATATATATATATCTGTTTATTTGTTAGAGATAGAGACAGAGAGAATGGGCATGCCAAGGCATCTTATCATTGCAAATGAATTCCAGATACATGCACCACTTTGCGCATCTGGCTTTACATGGGTATTAGAGGGAGTCAAACCTGGGCCATCAGGCTTTGCAAGCAAGTGCCTTTAACCATTGAACCATCTCCCTAGCCCAAATTCTGGAAAACTTTTATTGTGCACAGCTTTTCATATGGTGGTAATTCTTTTGTCATGTACTCAAGATTGTTTTCTCCAAGATGACTGTTCCTTGCTTGTTTGCATTTTTTAAAAAAGTGATTGTATGGGATTTGTTAGTTTGTGATTGTTTTTTTCTGGGGAGGAGAAGGGTAGAGGAAGGATTATTACCCTTTGGAAATTAACCTATGAACCCCAGTTTTATTTTATTTTAGTTTTGGAGATAGGGTCTGTAAAGCTGACCTGGAATTCACTATGTGGTCTCAACTGGCCTCAAATGCACAGTGATCCTCCTACCTCCGCCTCTTGAGTGCTGGGATTAAAGGAGTGCACCAGTATTCCCTGCTTATTTATTTATTTTTGTTTGTTTGTTTTTTTGAGGTAGGAATTCACTATGTAGTCTCAGGGTGGCCACAAATTCATGGCAATCCTCCTACCTCTGCCTCCCAAGTGCTGGGATTATTACTATTTTTTTTAATTTTTATTGACAACTTCTTTAATTGTAGACAATGTCCCATGTTATTCCCCCCCTCCCCTCACTTTCCCCTTTGAAACATCACTCTCCATCATATCCCTTACCCCTCTCAATCAGTCTCTCTTTTCAGTTTGATGTCATGATCTTTTCCTCCTATTATGATGGTCTTGTGTAGGTAGTGTCAGGCACTGTGAGGTCATGGATATCCAGGCCATTTTGTATCTGAACGAGCACGTTGTAAGGAGTCCTACTCTTCCTTTGGCTCTTACATTCTTTCCTCCCCCTCTTCCGCAATGGACCCTGAGCCTTGGAAGGTAGGTTTGAGATGTTTCAATGCTGAACACTCCTCTGTCCCTTCTTCTCAGCACCATGGTGCCTTCTGAGTCATCCCAAGGTTGCCACCGTCTGAAAAGTGAAGCTTCTCTAACCAAAAGTGAGAGTAGCATTAATATATGGGTATGGACATTAAGAGAAGTACTTACTGGGCAGTTTGTTGAGCATAGTGTATACATTTAGTGAGACACCAGCAGACATTACACCCTTAGGGCTCATGACTACCCCTGTCATATTGTTTTTTTGATTAAACTAAAAAATAGACAAAATGAGGACTGGAGAGATGGCTTAGTGGTTAAGGTGCCTGTCTGTGAAGCCTAAAAACGCTTATTCAAATCTCCAGGTCCCATGTTTAGCCAGACACAAAAGTGATGCAAGTGCTCAACATTGCACATGCACCCAAGGAGTGTACACGTCTGGAATTTGTTCACAGCGGCTGAGAGGCCCTAGCGTACCCATTCTCTACCTTTTCCTCTTTTTCTCTCTCTGTCTCTTTCTCTCTGTTTCTCTCAAATTAAAAAAAAATAGACAAAACGAAATGTTTGCCATGACCTAGGGCACACTAATTTGTGATGGCTTTCAGATGGTAATTTAGGGACTTAAGTTACTTAAAAACATCTTTTTTAACTTTTTTTATTGACAGCTTCTGTACTTACAGACAATAAATCATGATAATTCTCTCTTCCCCCACTTTCCCCTTCACAAATCCACACTCTATAATATCCCTTCCTTCTCTCCATTAATCTTTTATTTCATTTATTTATTTATTTATTTTTGATTTTCGAGGTAGGGTCTCACAGTAGCCCTGGCTGACCTGGAATTCACTGCGTAGTCTCAGGGTGGCCTCAAACTCATGGCAGTCCTCCTAGCTCTGCCACCATGCCTGGCTCAGTCTGTCTTTTATTTGGATGTCATCCTCTTTTCCTCCTATTATGTGGGTCTTGTGAAGGTAGTGCGAGGTATGAAGGCCAATTTCTGTCTGGACGATTGTATTGTAAGGAGTCCTACACTTCCTTTGGCTCTTAAGTTCTTTCCGCCATCTCTTCCACAATGGACCCTGAGCCTTGGAAGGTGTGATAGAGATGTCTCTCCTCCCCCACTTTCCCCTTCACATATCCACCCTTCATCATATCCCCTCCCCCTCTCAGTTGCACTCTCTTTTATTTTCATATTATCCTCTTTTCCTATTATAAGGATGCTGTGTAGGTAGTACCAGGAACTGTGAGTTCATGGATGTCCATGCCATTTTGTGTCTGGAAGATTGAATTGTAAGCAGTCCTACCCTACCTTTGGCTCTTAAATTCTTACAAATACTTCTTCTGCAATGCACCCTGAGCCTTGGAAGTGTGATAGAAATGTGTCAGCCGGCTGTGGTGGCGCACACCTTTAATCCCAGCTCTCAGGAGGCAGAGGTAGGAGGATCCCCATGAGTTCAAGGCCACCCTGAGACTACATAGTTAATTCCAGGTCAGCCTGGGCCAGAGTGAGACCCTACCTCGAAAAACCAAAAAAAAGAAAAAAAAGAAAAAGAAAAAGAAAAAGAAAAGAAATGTGTCAGTGCTGAACACTCACACTTCTCTGTCACTTCTCAGCATTATGGTGGCTTTTCAATCATCCTAGTAGTCATAAGAAAAGTGCTTATAGGGCAGTTGGTGAGCATTTAGCCAGACAAGAGCAGGTGATACTCCCCTCAGACTCATGATATCCCCTGCCATAGGCTTTTGACTAGGTTTAAAGTACCAGGCTTGTATTCCCTTCCATGGAGTGGGGCCAATTAGATAGAAATTGGTTTCCTCCATAACAGACATGTCACAATTGTACCTGTTTGGTCATTTGGCCTGGCTGGCTATACTTAAGGCTTGTAGTGTCCATTGTTGTTTATCACCACTGATAACTTCTCTCTCCCATAGGGTTGCATGTGGCATAGCTTTTTCCAGATTTCTGTCAGCTGGTTTATAGGGAGGAGGTTTTCAGCTCAGCTCCAGCAGGATTTCTCAGTGACCTTGCAGCCCAAGCATGTGGAGTTTTTAGCCATAGGGTTTTACCATCTATTCCTGGTGGGAAACCAAGAGCCTCTGCAATGGCTTATAATGTTTGGGGGGCATCAGGGGCCTCCTGGGCAACAACTCACTGGAAAGTATCCCATCCCTGGCATTGAAATTTTTCTAGTAACAATCTATGGCTTCTGGATATGTCATTATCCAAAAAAGTAGGTTATATGGCTTATTTACAATAGTCTGAAGTTTGATTAACCTCCCCTTCCTTTACTCACTCTCTTCTCCTGACCTCACTTAGTTATTTCATCCCCAGTAATCTGTTCATATACTTACACACCATCCCCTTAAGTATTCCCCTTTCTTCCCTACCTTCAAGACATTTCCCTCCCTCCCTCCCTTCTTCCCTCCCTCCCTCCCTTCTTCCCTCCATCCCTCCCTCCCTCCCTTCCTCCCTCCCTCCTTCCTTTTTTCCTGAGGTAGGGTCTCACTCTGGCTCAGGCTGACCTGGAATTAACTATGTAGTCTCAGGATGGCCTAGAACTCATGGCGATCCTCCTACTTCTGCCTCCCCAGTGCTGGGATTAAAGGAGTGCACCACCACACCCGACTTCCTTCAAGCCCTTTTCTCCTCCCTGGCCTCTGCTACTGACTTTTTTACTACAACTCACACACAAGTCTAAACATTTTTAGCTAGGATCCACATATGAGAGAAAACATGCAACACGTTGCTTTCTGGGCCTGGGTTACCTCACTTAGTATAATCCTTTCTAGATCCATCCATTTCTGTTCAAATTTCATAATTTTTTTCTTTATTTTTTGAGAGAGACTCAGAGAGAGACAGAGAGAGAGTAAGAGAGAGAGAGAGAGAGAGAGAGAGATAGAGAATGGGCGTTCCAGCAGTCTCTCAGCTGCTGTGAACGAAATCCAGATGTGTGCGCCCCCTTGTGGGAAAGTGCGGCATTGCGCCCTTGCATCACTTTGTATCTGGCTATACGTGGGACCTGGAGATTGGAACCCGGTTCTTAGGCTTAGCAGGCAGGTGCCTTAACCGCTAAGCCATCTCTCCAGCCCCATAATTTCTTTTTTTTTTATTGACAACTTCTTTAGTTGTAGACAATATCCATGGTACTTCCCTCCCTCCCCCCACTTTCCCCTTTGAAACTTCACTCTCCATCATATCCCCTCCCCCTCTCAATCAGTCTCTCTTTTCAGTTTGATGTCATGATCTTTTCCTCCTATTATGATGGTCTTGTGTAGGTAATGTCAGGCACTGTAAGGTCACGGATATCCAGGCCATTTTGTTTCTGGAGGAGCATGTTGTAAGGAGTCCTACTCTTCCTTTGGCTCTTACATTCTTTCCGCCCCCTCTTCCGCAAAGAACCCTGAGCCTTGGAAGGTGGGTTTGAGATATTTCAGTGCTGAGCACTCCTTTGTCCCTTCTTCTCAGCACCATGGTGCCTTCTGAGTCATCCCAAGGTTTCCACCATCTGAAAAGAGAAGCTTCTCTAACCAAAAGTGAGAGTAGCATTAATATATGGGTGTGGACTGGGCAGTTTGGTGAGCATAGTATATACATTTAGCGAGACACCAGCAGACATTACACCCTTAGGGCTCATGACTACCACTGTTGTAGTATCAGGGATGTATTCCCTCCCAAGGAGCGGGCCTCCAGTCCAATTAGAGAGCAGATGGTTTCCCCTATAACAGACATGCCACTATTGTACCCATTGGCTCATTTGGCCTGGCTGGCCAAATTTGAAGCTTGCAGTGTTCACTGTTGAGTACCTTCACTGGTGTTTTCTCTCTCCCATTGAACTGCATGCAGCGTAGCTTTTTCCAGCTTTCTGTCAGCTGGTCCACATGGAGGAGGCTTTCAGCTCAGCTCCAACAGGATTTCTCAGTGAACTTGCTGCCCAAGTATGTGGAGTCTTCAGCAATAGGGTCTTACCATCTATTCCTGGTGGGAAACCAAGGGCCTTGGCAATGGCCTATATGTTTTGGGGGTATCTGTGACCTCAGTGATTAAGGTGCTTGCCTGAGAAATGTAACGGCCCAGGTTCGAGTCCCCAGTACCAAGGTACAGCCAGATGCACAAAGTGGCACATGTGCCTGGAGTTTGTTTGTATTGGCAACAGGTTCTAGCGTGCTCATTCTCATTCATTCTCTCTCTTTCCTTGTCAATAAATCAATATATAAAATATTTTTAAAAACCCTTTGTACAAATTGCTAAACTAATTTCTAGAAAAATGCCTTTTTACATTTTACCATTAATGCATATTATAATAAATTAAATAAATAAAATTAATTAATATAATACTTTTCTATCCTTCTTAATTTTGAACTATTTATCTTCTTTTGATAATGCTGGCCATTAAACCTAGGGCTATGCACATGTTAGGTTAGTGCTTAACTTTTGGGTGTCCAGTTCCACTTGTTTCTTTTAATTTTTATTGACCATATAGTTCAAAATCATATCTTATTTTTTAAAATCATTCATTATTCTGTTTTTATAAATAAATAAATAAATAAATAAATAAATAAATAAGTAAATTTATTTATTTATTTGTTGCAGACAGCTTCAGGTTTGCTGAGATGAACTTCCAGACCAGGCACAACTATGGAGGAAGGGATATTATTTATTGAAGCTTACAGATCCAGGGGAAGTTCCATAATGGCAGAAGAAGCTGGCCTGTCTTCACAGGGCCAAGCAAGAGATTAAAACCAACCAGGCACACAGCACACAGAGCAAAACTACAGCCAAGCCACAGCACACTTCAGGAACTCCTATTAGGCACACTTTGCATATCTTTACAATGGAATCTCAAACCCATTACCACACCTTAAGATCGCCCCCCAGTGACATTGCCTCTAGCAAGGTGATTGCAGATGCAAACTATAACTAATAAAACACTGAATATATTGGGGGACACATATTCAAACTACTATTAATTTATTTATTTACAAACAGAGAGAGATAGAAGAGAGGCAGACAGAGAGAGTAATGGGTATGCCAGGGCCTCTAGCCACTGCAAACTAACTCCAGGTATATGTGCCCCTTGTGCATCTGGCTTACGTGGGTTCTAGAGAATCCAACTGGGATCCTTTGGCTTCACAGGCAAACGCCTTAAGCACTAAGCCATTTCTCCTGCCCAGAAATTTATTTACTTTTATTTATTTATTTGAGAGAGAGAGAAGCAGAATGAGAGAGCGAGAGAATGGGCATGTCAGAGCCTCCAGCCATTGCAAATGAACTCCAGATGCATGTGCCACCTTGTACATCTGGCTTATGTGGGTCCTGGGGAATTGAGCCTGGGTCCTTTGGCTTTTCAAGCAAGCTCCTTAACCACTAAGCCATCTCCCTAATCCTCATTCATTATTGTTTCACTTATTCAAATATTTTTAAAGTATATCTATTGTGTACCAAACAGTTGAGATATGTCTTTGAATAAAATAAGTTACATCCTGATCTTTATTCTAGTTATATTTTGGATAGCTGAGAGATAATAAAATGATACATATACAAATACATAGATAGGTAGATAGATAAACTATCAGATGATAAGCATTTTGTCAATTTATTTATTTATTTGCAATCTGAGAGAGATCGAAGAGAGATAGAGTGAATGACTTTTCTTCCTGGAAAGCTGTATATCACTTTCTAACACTATGATAGAACTAGTCAGAAAAGAGGTGGCTTCTAGCTCACTTCCAGCATCTTAATAGCTAGTCAAACACTGTGGAGGCTTCATGCTCAGCTCTAGCTTGACTTCTCAGTTACCTGCAGCCCAAGCATGTGGAGTCCTCAGCATTATGGTCTTGTCATCTAGTTCTTATAGGCATCTAAGAGCCTTGGCAGTAGCCTGTAATGTTTTGGGTGCATCAGGAGCCTCCCTGCCTGGCACTGAAATATTTTTGTAATAATCTACAGTTTCTGGGCACACTCCCACAGGGTATTTCTGCCCAAATTCGCCTTTTTTTTCTTTTTGAGGTAAGGTCTCGCTCTTTTCCAGGCTGACCTTGGAATTCATTATGTAACCTCAGGGTGGCCTTGAACTCAAGGTGATCCCCCTAGCTCTGCCTCTTGAGTGCTGGGGTTAAAGGCATGAGCTACCATGGTGGGCCAAACTGTTTTATTTTTTACATATTGTATTTATTTATTTGAGAGACACAGATAGAAGCAGGGGTGGGGGCAGGTAGAGAAAGACCAAGAGAATGGGTGTGGCAGGGCATCCAGCCACTGCAAGTAAGCTCCAGATGCATGTACCACCTTGTGCATCTGGCTTACATGGGTACTGGGGAATTGAACTTGGGTCCTTAAGCTTTATAGGCTTACAAAGTCATTTCTTTTTTTATAAATGTATATATTAGCTAGTGAGGAAGTAGGTTTCTACATGACTTATTCATAACCTGTTGAGTTTGATTATCCTTTCTCCCACCCTCTCCTTGCCTTCATCTCCTCACCCCACTTAGACCATTTTACCCTTAGTGTTCTGCCCCTCTACTTACATATTGTGTTTTTAAAATATGTTTTATTTTTATTTATTTATTTGAGAGAAGGGGCAAGAGAGGGTGCGCTAGGGCCTTTAGCCACTGTAAATGAACTCCAGATACATGCACCACCTTGTGCTTCTGGCTTACATGGGTCCTGGGGGATAGAACCTGGGTCCTTTGGCTTTGTAGGCAAGGACTTTAGCTGCTAACCCATCTCTTTAGCCTTTTTTTTTTTTTTTTTTTTTTTTTTTAAATTTGAGGCTAAAGAGAGATTGAGAGTGCATGGTAGGGCCTTTCAAATGTTTTGAATGAATTCCAGATACATCTGCCCCTTGTGCACATGAGCAACATTGCACGCTTGTATCACTGTGCGTTTGCCTACATGGGACCTGGAGATTCTAACATACGTTCTTAGGCTTTGCATGCAAGTGCCTTAATGGCTAAGCCATCTCTACAGGCCTTTTTATTTTTCGAGGCAGAGGTTGACACTAGCCCAGGTTGCCCGGGAAATTAGTAGATCATCTGGCCATGAAGGCCTTGCTCCAGACCTGACTTTGTAGGGCACATGTTAGTATCATAATTCAGAACTTGGGTATTGCAATCATCTTAACCTGAAGGAGAAGCATTTTTGTTTGTTTAGCAGTCCTCCTTAAACTGCTCAGTCACCTCATCACACTGTTTAATTTGTAGTGCTAGTTTCAAACCCTGGGCCTTCTGAACTTTTAGCAAACAGTCTGCTACTGAGGTACATCTTGAATGAGAATTTGAACTCTGCCACCTATCTTTGGCTTTTGTTTCTTGATAAAATAAATCTGTATTTCATAGAATTAGTACGAAAATTGAAGTCAGGTGTAGTGGCTTATTCCTATAATCCCAATAGTCTGGAAAACTGGGACAGGAGTGTGAGTTGGAAGTCATTATGGATTATGTTTGTTTGTTTGTTTGTTTTTGCTTTTTAATTCCCTAGCACAGAGACAGACTGTGAAGGAGGGAAGGAGGAGGAAAAAGAAGGAAGGAAGGGAAGGTAGGAATGATATATGAGTATGCTACGGTCTCTTGGTACTGCAAACAAACTCCAGATACATGTGCCCACTTCGTGCATCTTCCTTTACTTGGGTGTGGGGACTTGAACCCATGGCCAGTAGGCTTTTGCAGCAAGTACTTTCAACCACTGAGCCATCTCCCCAGCCCTGTTTTTTGTGTTTTTGAAGCAAGGTTTCACTCAGGCTGACTTGGAACTTACTCCTTAACCGAAGCTGGCCTCAAACTCATGGCAATCTTCCTTACCTCTCAGCCTTCCAAGTGCTGAGATCATACTTGTAAGTCACCATTTCTGGCTTCTGGCATGGGTTATGTAGTGTGACACTGTTACAAAAACAAAACAAAACAATAAAACCAAGGAAGAAATGCTTGTTGCTCAAAAAGAAGTCCTTGTTATTAAAATACATTGGTATGCTCTAACATTATTTGCATGTGTTTCACCAATTTTTCCAAAATTTTAAGGGTTTTTATTAGAAATAATTAAATGTATAAAATAGTTAGCTAGAACCATCATTTTTATACAGTTAGTCTGTTTGTTTAGGCTCATTTTCATGGTTTCCTTTCCAAGATTGTCATTTGAGGTGGGCTGTGGTGGTGCACACCTTTAATCCCAGCACTTGGGAGGCAGAGGTAGGAGGATCACTGTGAGTTCTAGACGCCAGCCTGGAACTAGAGATCATCCTGGGCTAGAGTGAGACCCTACCTTGAAAAAAAATTGTGATGTTTTATCTTATTCTTACTACTAGTATGAAATACCTTAGACTAAGTAATTTATAAACAACATAAATTTATCCCAGTTACAGAAACTGGGAAGACCAAGGTCCGGGCAACAGAATGTCTGATGAGGGGTTGCTGTCTATGTCCAAGATGACATTTAGGCTATCTCCTCTCATGACATAGAAGAGACTACTTCTGTCAGACTCTCTCTGCTAAAGGCCTTCCTCTTAATACCTTCACACTGATGATTATGTTTTTTGGTTTTTTTTTTTTTGAGGTAGTGTTTCACTCTAGCTCAGGCTGACCTGACATTCACTATGTAGTCTCAGGCTGGCTTCAGACTCACTGTGATCCTCCTACCTCTGCCTTCTGGAGTGTTGGGATTAAAGGTGTGCACTATCATGCCCGGCTGATGATTAAGTTTTAACATTGACTTTGTAGTGGTTATACTCATAGCATAGTAGTGGGAAAATACACATGACATAAAATTTACCAGGTTAACTCTTTTCTGATTTGGGGGATGGGGTTGGGAGAGGGGCATGTTTTGTGGCTTTGATTGGTTCAGAACTCACTTTGTAGCCCAGGCTGATCTCAGGTTTGTGGTCATCTTTCTGCCTCAGCCTCACATGTACTGCAATTGCAGATATGAGCCACCATGCTAAACCTTTTTTTAGGTTCTATTATTATTATTTGCAGAGAGAAAGAGAAAGAAGAGGAGAAGACAATGGGTGTACCAAGACCTCATGCCATTGTAAATGAACTTTGTAAATGCATGTGACACTTTGTATATCTGGCTTTACATGGGTACTAGGGAATTGAACCTGGGCCAGTAGGCTTTGCAACCAAGCACCTTTAACTGCTGAGCCATTTCTCCATCCCTGTGATTATATTTTTACATTTTATATGTTTAATTATCTTCATATCTTCTTGGTTGGACAAGTAGAATTCTTTTTATTTAACCTTAAATAATAACTATGTGATGCAGTCGTTTGCATTTTCCAAATTAATATATGTAGTGTGGTAGGATGAGTAGTAGGGTAATTTATCTTTCTTTAAAAAATATTTTATTTTATTTTTAATTTGAGAGAGAGAGAGAGAGAGAGAGAGAGAGAGAGAGAGAGAGAGACAGGTAGACAATGGGTGCGCCAGGGCCTTTTTAGGCATTGTGAATGAACTCCAGATGCGTGCGCCCCCTTGTGCGCATGTGTCATATTGCGTGGTTGTGTCTCTTTTGCATCTGGCTAAACATGGGTCCTGGAGATTCTTTTTTTTTTGTAAATTTATTTATTTATTTTTATAAGATTTTATTTTTATTTATTTATTTATTAGAGACAGGGAGAGGGAGAGAGAAGGAGAGTGAGAATGGGCACGCTAGGGCCTCTAGCCACTGCAAATGCACTCTAGATACCACCATGTGCATCTGGCTTATGTGGGACCTGGAGTTCCGAACTGGGGTCCTTAGGCTACGTAGGCATGCGCCTTAACCGCTAAGCCATCTCTCCAACCCTGTAAATTTATTTTTTATTGACAACTTCCTTAATTGTAGACAATATCCCATGGTACTTCCCTCCCACCCTTCCCCCACTTTCCCCTTTGAAACTTCACTTTCCATCATATCCCCTCCCCCTCTCAATCATTCTCTCATTTTCAGTTTGATGTCATGATCTTTTCCTCCTATTATGATGGTTTTGTGTAGGTAGTGTCAGGCACTGTGAGGTCATGGGTATCCAGGCCATTTTGTGTGTGGAGGAGCACGTTGTAAGGCATACTACTCTTCCTTTGGCTCTTAGATTCTTTCTGGTGGGTTTGAGATGTTTCAGTGCTGAGCACGCCTCTCTCCCTTCTCAGCACAGTGGTGCCTTCTGAGTCACCCCAAGGTTGCCACCAAATGAAAATAGAAGCTTCTCTAACCAAAAGTGAGAGTAGCATTAATATATGGGTGTGGACATTAAGAGAAGTGCTTATTGGGCAGTTTGGTGAGCATAGTATATACGTTTAGCCGGACGCCAGCAGATGTTACACCCCTAGGGCTCATGACTACCCCTGTCGTAGGTTTTCAGTATCAGGGATGTTTGACCTGGAGATTCTAATGAGCATTCTTAAGCTTTACAGGCAGGTGCCTTAACCGCTAAGCCATCTCTCCAGCCCCAAATATTTTATTTTTATTTATTTATTTGAGAGAGGGGGTGGGAATGAATGGGCACACCAGGGCCTTCAGCCACTGCAAACTCTAGACACATCACCATCATGTGCATCTCGCTTATGTGGGTTCGAGGAATTGAACCTGTGTCCTTAGGTGTTGAAGACAAACATCTTAACTGCTAAGCCCAATTTCTCCAACCCTATCTTTGTTTTAGAATGGATTTTGTAATTTAACTTGTGTAGCAGACAGCTTCAGGTTTGCTGAGCTGAACTTCCAGACCAGGCACAGTTACAGAAGGAAGGGATTTATTGAGGCTTACAGATCTAGGGGAAATTCCATAGTGGCAGAAGAAGCTGGCTTGCTTTCACGGTCCAAGCAGAGAGAGAGAAGCCCCAAGCAAAAAGTCATAAGCCACACAGCACACTTCAGGAACTCTAGGTGGAACTAGGCACTTGGCATATCTTTAGATTGGAATTTCAAACCCACCACCATACCTTAAGACCCACTGTGACACCTCCTCCAGGCAGGTGGTTGCAGATCCAAACTACAAACTAATAAAACACTGAATATATTGGGGGCCATCTATTTAAACTACCACAACTTGTTATTTTAAAAATATTTTATTTTTATTTATTTATTTAGGAGAGAGAGAGAAAGAGGCAGAGAGAAGGGGAGAGAGTGAGAGAGAGAGAATGGGTGCACCGGGGCATCCAGCCATTGCAAATGAACTCCAAATGCATGTACCACCTTGTACATCTGGCTTACATGGGTCCCAGGGAACTGAACCTGGATTCTTTGGCTTTGCAGGCAAGCGCCTTAACCAGTAAGCCATCTCTCCAGTCCACAACTTGTTAATCTGGTCAGAGATAGTCAAAATTTTAGAATCATTATTAATGAAAAGATGACTGTACTAAACAAAGATAAAGTTACATGAATTTGAAGTATGGTTCCTTTTTTTTTTTTTTCCTCTAGAAACAATGTGGGCAGAAGGCAGCAGATCAACATCTTTTTGGTTTTTTGAGATAGTGTCTTGCTCTAGCCCAGGCTGACCTGGAATTCACTATGTAGCCTCAGGGTGGGCCTTGAAATCAACTCACAGTGATCCTCCTACCTCTGCCTCCTAAGTGCTGAGATTAAAGACATGCACCACCACACCTGGCAAAGTATGGTTCTTTAAATGGAAACGTTTTCCCTAGTGATTCATGTGGATCTTCAGAATATATCATTTTTATTTTTGAAATATATTATTTATTATTGGGGGAGGAGAGAGAGAGAGAGAAAATGAATGGGTATATCAGGGCCTCTGGCCACTGAAAATGAACTCCAGATGCATGTGCCACCTTGTGCAGCTGGCTTATTTGGGTACTGGGGAATCAAACCTGGGTCCTCAGGTTTCACAGGCAAGCCCCTTAACTGCTAAGCCATTTCTGCTGTCCAGAATATATCATTTAAAAATCTTTACCATATCTTACTTTTATTACAGGTCACCATATCATCAGCCTACCTCTTACAGGCCACGGTTGTTGCTCTCTGGCGAAAGAGGTTCAGGTCAGACTTCTCACCTTGCTCCAGCACTTTTGCATACTCTGGAAAGATTCTCTGTGCACCGTCTTGATCTGCCAGCACTTTACTCAGTTAGTGCCAAGACGCCTGAAGAATCGTGTGCACAGGTAGGTTTGTACTATAAATATATCACACTACTTGCTTATGTCTTTCTAGTATATAGTGTGCAATGTTTATAGATAAATGTTTTTCTTTTTTTAAAATTTTATTTATTTGAGAGAGAGAGAGAGAAAGAGAGAGAGAGAGAATAGTTGTGCTCTCTAGCTGCTGCACATGAACTCCAGATGCATGTGCCATTTTGTGCATCTGGTTTTACTTGAGTACTGGGGAATCAAACTTGGGTCCTTAGGCTTTGCAGGCAAGCACCTTAAGTGCTAAGCCATCTCTACAGCCTTAGATAAACATTTTTCAATGAATGATGAGTATTAAAGTTATTATTTATTTATTTATTTGTTTATTTATTTATTTGGGAGCAGAGAAAGAGAGAGAATGAGAATGGGCACACCAGGGCCTCTAGCTACTGAAAACAAACTCCAGATGCATGTGCCACCATTTTTGTCTGGCTCATGTGGGTACTGGGGAATCATACCTGGGTCCGTAGGCTTCTCAGGCAAGCACCTTAACCATTAAGCCATCTCTCCAGCCCAAACATAAAGTTTTTAAAAAAATATTTTATTTTTTATTTAGTATCTATCTATCTATCTATCTATCTATCTATCTATCTATCTATCTATCTATCTATCTATCTATCTATCTATCTATCTATCTATCTAGAGACAGACAGGCAGACAGACAGGCAGGCAGACAGAAACAGAGAGAATGGGCACACCAGCCACTCTCGCCACTGTAAACAAACTCCAGACACATGCACCACCATATGCATCTGGCTTATGTGGGTATTGGGGAATTGAACCTATCTAGGTCCTTAGGCTTTGCAGACATGTACCTTAACCACTAAGCCACCTCTCTAATACCAGCATTAGGATTTCAC